>OU342666.1:11868314-13338314 GCA_910589605.1 Chrysoteuchia culmella
TCGAGCGCTCGCGTTGGGAGGTCGTACTACAGGCGAAAAACGAAGCTATGTATATACGGGCAAGGTCGCTTTTACGAACGTCGCACGAAAATCAGTAGAATCCTCGAGACGAGTGAATCAAAAATTGAGCACCTGGGTCGTCCACTTTCGCCGTAAACATATATTTCTCTTCACTAACTGTTATACATCGTAACTTACCACATGATCGCCAGTGTGCGTGTTAGCAGCATCTTCTCCCACTAGTTTGCTGGCTTCATCCCAGGTCACCCCCTCCAGGATGTGGGATTGAGGACCAGCGCTGATCTTGTCGGCTCGACGGTTGTCTTTGATCTGTGCAGTCGTTCAATTGTTAGACTTGAGGATGGAAAAAATTGTATTTCTTGTTTTGATTAATAATAATAATATTTCTTACACTCACAGCAATTAACCTAGTCCTAAAGTAAGCACTGTCGAGCTTGTGTTATAGGATACTAGGGTAACGGATATAAATGTCCATGACTCGGGTACAAATGCTCGTATTCATCATACAAACATTTGTATTAAATATTTCCTAGAAAAAAAATTACTTGTCTCATATCGCTTAGACGGGATTCGAACCCGCACCCTTTGGGTATCTATCCCACTGCTCTAACCGTTGAACTACCGATACTTGATGACATACCGAAATTTTGAAGTACAAATATCGCATTTTATGGCAATCGAACCACTACACCAAAATTAGTCATTATGAGAATGAAAATATTAATTTTCTGTTAATAATAATAGAAAAATACATAACATACCTGCTGTTGCAAAGCCTTAAATTCCTTGGGATTCGTGTTTTTAGGGACAAACTGGAGTGTGTCTATCTTGACAGGAGTGCCCGAGTGTGCAGGCGAGCCATCTTGAACCCACTGCCGTTAGCAATAAGGCCGAAGTTCCGCCGCGATTGTGTAGCGAAAGGAAAGAGAAAAATATTCCAAATTAGTAAAAATGTTGCCAGCATTTGATATTTTCTACTATTCTGGTAGTTTTCAGTTAGTGAAGGAAGCGAGTGAGTAAAGAAAGAAAAGAAAACCGTGCATTGTAAACGGAAGAATGGTAGGAAAAATAAAAATAATACTAATCAAACTTCTATCCTGGCAGTCATCGAGCGTGTACAGTATAGGGTGATTCCTTTTTTTTAGAAGAAGACATTAAATTAAAAACATTCCTCATGCAAAGCATCTTTTGGAAAAATCAAGCCTATAACTTTTCTCCCATATGTTGCCAATACACAGAAGTTAAAAAAAAATACCTAAATCAATTATCGAACTAAGTATAAAATTTAGTCTAATGTTGGCAACACTCCCGATCATAAATTCCAAGACGAATTAAATTTTTTAACAAGTAAAGAAAAAACTAGGATGAAACAAAAAAGGGTGCACGAGGAGGGTACTTTAATATTTAAATGTGGCAACATTTTTAATTTTCCTTTAGCTACACTGTACATACTCGATGTTTGAACAATGCTATCGTTTAAGAACATTGTTTTGACCAGGGTATTTATGAAATGCTGTTGATATATTATTTTTATAAGCTTATTTCATCAATTTTATTTAGTTAGTGAATTTTAACAACAATGAAAAAGCCCTACAATGTAACTTTCCCCGAAATCAGAAACATATTTGATTAATATGTCTCTAAAAATATTTAGTATTTTTTTACCCGTATAAAAACTAATATTATTCAAAATACTTGTAAGTACAAAAATACATACATTTTAACAGTATTTGAAGTACAATATAAACAAAAAGATCAAAAGACGAACATGAGATCCCAATTCCAAATAAAATAGATGTTTAGACCCAAACAAAAGGTATACAAGAATCGACCTTAAGACATAATACATAAATATCAACCAATATTACCATGAAGGTGCGACTCAGCCACGACTGTATCGCTATCAGCGGCATTTCTAATTACCTAGTATAACGGTACGTCAGATAGCGACGGTAAAACCATGGTAAATGTCGTCACTATACCACGTTATTGAAAGAAAATTGTGCTGTTTCCTAAAGAGTAATATTGAAACGTATAAAACCTTTGCTTGTAAAAAATTGTGTTTTGTACTTATTTGCGACAAAACACAATTCAATTTAAAGATTGTTACAAGCACTTGAACGTCAAAGAAGCTACAGGTCGGTTAACGAAAGCTGGCACGTTCAACACATTTACACGACGTCGCTGCATGCGATGTATAAGCGCGTACCTTGCTAACTTAAATCTAATCTCTAATTAAAATATATAAGCAATTACCATCTTTAATAATTAATGAAAGTAAACATTCTTTGTTTATAAACCAATTAAAAAAAAATCTTATAAATAAATGCTATTACAGTTTACATGAATACTTCAATGACACTATTAAATAAAAAAAGGTATTTAAAAATCTGTCATCTAAAATTACTTTGTGTCATAATTGTCTTTTTTTTTCTAATTGTTATATTTTTTTATTTTTTGTATGTAAAACTTTGCTATCTAATGTTAATAAGCGCCTCCTCTCTTCTAAACCCTATTGCGTGCCCGTCAGGGTCCATGATGATCTTTTATTTATGTTCACCATCTTTCGTGTACATTATGGAATGCAATAAATAATTGAGTATTGAGTATTGGGTAATTGAGTATTAACTGTACTCAAGTATAATAGATGACTGCTTGAGTCACGTTGTGTAAAACGGGCCTAAGAGTATGAAGTAGACAGTTATTGTTTTGTTTTTACTACTTTTTTGTATTTGACTATTCGATTTTGAAATTGCATAAGTCATTGCTGGTAAGTATGACTCGACGATTATGAAGGCCTTTATTCGGGTCCTGATTAGATAGCGTTACAAGACATTATCCGGTCAGAGGCGCGGGTAGGGGACGTTATATTTATTTTTACTGTTCCGTCCCCATATTTACTAAGATAATAATTAAGTATTGTTACAAACAAATATGGATTGTAATAATCTGAATTTAAATAAAAAATATTATTATTATTGTGAGTACTGATAACGCGCCAGGTTTCGGTAACCGACCTATACGCCATCGCAAACTATAGTTTTACGGCCGGTTTCAATAATTTATCCCTAACAAGAGATAGGCCTATCTTAGTTACGTTACTTAGCAACCGCTGTTATTTCGGGTTATTTTGGGCTGAATAACAAAAATATCTAGGCAACAAAGCTCTAGTAAGCCTATCTCTTACTGTAGATAAGTTATTGAAACTGAACGTAAAGCACAACGGTCTAGTGACGTCACATACCGCCGTAATATTACGGCTGAAATATGCCAGCCCGTAAGCCTAAGGACTTTAGGCCTAAGACCTAAAGAACCTAAGAACTTAGGCTTAAGTTTACGAGCGGAGCGGGGAGCGGTAAGAATAAGCAAACCTGCCGTATATTATATTTTCGCGAAACAACACGTTGTAATACTTAAAAGTTGTATTAATTCTAAATGCCACATCATGCTTTTACAATGGGTACGGACGGATAACAATATTTCTATAATTATAAGTAACTAGCTGCTGCTCGAGGTTTAACCCGCGTGGTTTCCGTTCCCGTGGGAATATCCGGATAAAAAGTATCCCATGTTCATAACCAGGCTATCTATTATCTTCGTACCAAATTTCATCCAAATCTGTTCAGTAGTTTCGTAGCCTATTCAATGTAAACAAACAATCAAATCTTTCCTCTTTATAATATTAGTTTTATTATAGATAGAAATTATTTTTTAATTTTTGCATGTTCAATACAATTTTTATACTTATGATAAATTTTAAATAGTAAAAATATTGGAAAAAATCTACTAGGCCACAAGTGAATTCTCAGATGGGACTCGAACCCGAAAAAGAAGTATGTCATGTTGTCTGTTTGTTCCTCTCTCACGCAAAAACTACTAAACAGATTAGGATGAAATTTGGTATATAGGGACTTCAAGTAGTGCACGTATAGGCTACTTTTTACCCCGTTATTCCCACGGGAACGGGAACCACGCGAGTGAAACCGCGGGCGACGCTAGTAATTTCTATATTTGTGTAAATTGCAGTCAACCGTCGAGGATTCCAAGCGACTTCCAAGCTGCGTTAGTTACAACCAAATATAGACCTTAACCTATATATGGACGGTTGAATTTCCTTTAGCACATTTAAGATTAGCAACGCTCTTCACGCTCACCGCTCTTCGCTTATAATTCCGCTGATAGCGATAGACACGTGGCTGAGAAGTTATAAAGAAAAAGGCTGGAGTTAGAACGGCTAAAGACTTAGTAAACACATTTATATTTGATATAAAACAATTTTTGCGGAATATTTAGTGCGATTTATTTAACCGAGATTTATATTTGGTACTATAATAGGCTATTTGACAATGCGAAAAATAAAGTGTCAATTACGGTTATCAGTATAAATTATGAGTTTAAAAATGGTTTTTTATTAACGTAAGTTGAAAATAATTATAAATTTATAAAAAAATCCCGTAAATAAAAATGCATTTTTTAACGTTTTGTTACGTGACACAAAACGCTCCTGATTGGTCGAGTTTATAATGACGTCACCTGCTTGTAAACCTCGTTTGCCTACGTATGTGGATGATATGCAGAATACAGGCAAGTGACGTCACCGAACCCATTGCAGCGCCATATTGTCAAAGTAGCGTTTTGGCGCGCTATTTAAATATTGAATTTTTAATTTGATATTTTTCAGCAAATATGTACCAGAATTAAAAAAAACAACTTTTACTGGGTTCCTTAAACTCCACTACATAATATAAAATGGATTATCAAAACCTGTCAAATAGCCTATTTCTCGGTTTATTTGTGGTTTTTTGGTTTCCCGACGTTTCGGCACCTTTTCAGTTGCCGTGGTCACGGGTTTTAATGGGTCCCGATCACAATCCCTATCAAATGTCGAATAGTGCCAGTCTGAAGTATGTAAATATCTTTTTAATGACGAATTAAAAAGGATTGCTATAGATATTAAAATTAGACAATTAGTCCCCTTATAAAAAAACTTTTAACCAGGGGGCCAATTGTCTAGTTTTAAATCTATCGCAATCCCTTTCAATTCGTAATTTGAAAGTTATTCAGGCCGTCACTATTTGACATTTGAAAGGGATTGTGATCGGGACGCGTTTTAAAAGGTATGGAATAAACGAAATTGAACTGTCTAAGCAATATGACAGACGAAAATATCACAATCACAATACCTCTGAAAGGGATTGTGATAGATTTTAAATTAGACAATTAGGGGGGCTGATTGGCAAAGAAAAATCTAAGTACTAGAATCACATTAGAGTTATCCTTTACAATACAAATAACATTTATTCCTTACACGTTTGTCTGTCTGTGTTTCAAAATCTTTAAACAAAAACGTCACAAGACGAAAAATGTAGATTGTTTATCATTCAACCCAGCCTTCATTTACACAAGTCCATTCTAACTCCAGAAGAAGAAAAAAGAACAGAAGATATGAGAAGAGATTGAGAGAGAGAGAATAAAAATATATGACGTCATTTAAAACGATTAATTACCTCATCGTTGTTAGCATCCACCCACTGCAAAACATTATTATATTAGTCACGAGAAAAAAAAACACAAAAACATTACAAAAAAAAGATTAAAATAAAAAAAAAATATCAAAAGCACTTCATTGAGAGCAGCTTTGATTAAAAGAGTCATATTTTGTGATTTTTATTTTATTATAATTAGATACTCCTCTATAAGCATAAATTTTAAAAGCCGATTGTATGACCTGATTTTTTATAACAAATACACCCATTTGCACTAAAGTTAAGAATCGGTTAATGCTATTATTAACTATTTCAAAACATTTATAATAGCTTAAGCTTTAGGCGCTCGATATTGGGCCTTTTTTATGAACGACGGTGATACTCTTAGCCTTCATCATACCTGACGTTTAGTATTGACAAGGCTGAAGATGGAAGCGAGCCTCTCCCGGAATCCTCAGTCACTGAGGAACTGGCTATCTTATCTCAAACTGCCTGAACACAATAATACGGACGCAGGCGCATACGGACAGCTTCTACGGCTTTCTTATAATGGCGTAGAATCTACGCCATTATAAGGAAGAGGTCCGCTTCCATGCTCACTAGGCTCCGCTCCAGTACCAACAGCCTCCTGAGGGTGTTTAACGACCGGTGGGATTCTCAAAGTCAAAGATTTTTATTCAAATAGACTTATAGATAAGTGCTTTCGAATCGTCCAATATTTTTTCCTACCAGCCATTCAGGACATCTTTTAACTGATAAGAAGAACGGCCGCAAGAAACTTATCAGCTTTAACAGAAGCAACAACATTTACAAAGGAACATGTCGTTGCCAAACACAAATCTACAATCTTGAAACATATGTATTTAATATAAGAAGAAATGTCTCCTCTGATGCGACACTGGGTGAAGCTCCATACCGGATAATTTTAAATTTTTACTACCTACTCATACTGTAATACCGACTAACATAGCTTATAAGTATATTAAATTGTTACTAACACTATGGAACCTAGTTCTGAAATAAATGATTTGAATTGAATTGAATGCCGAAAACATTGTTGTTATGGCATCAGACTTAGATAAGATGGTGGTAGCTAGCCAGGCGGACTTACGAGTCCTACCACCAACCAAACCGAGTACAATATGTACCCCCGCTGGGAATCAAACCCGGGACCCCTGGATCTGATACCGGTGGTTGTACCACTAGATCACAGAGGCGGCTGTAAGTTAAGTATAGCCTAAGTGGATTTTAAGAACTTCATATGGTTAGTGCAAAGCGATTTTTATTAAGATTAAGAAAGATAAGAACAGCTTTAGACAATTCTTAAGTTTAGTGCAAATAGGTGATACAGATATAAGTAAGTTCGAAAACTAAACGTATGAAATATACATCACACACATCAATCTGATTCCGATTTAGATTATTGCAAATATTTACATATATAATTCACAACACCAGACACGGAGCAAAAACCTGCATCACGAGAAAGTTTTATTTGTTCGGGCGGGGATCGAACCCACGACCTGCACCCCGACCGCCTGACGGTATAGCTTGTGGTATCGCTATAACTATCGATTCAAGGGCTCTCGCTGACGATATCACTTTCATACTAAAAATGCAACAGTGAATCCAACAAATTAATAGAAATATATAGGAATTAGACAACAACCCAATCGTTGAAGGGTTTTATGAGAGTTTGAAGTTTGATAGCTATAGCGATAGCACAAGCTATACCGTTTTATTATTATTATTTGAGGATTTAGGGGCTTTGCAACCCTGTTGAGGGCAGTAGTCACTGCGACCTAAGAGATCTATTGTAACTCGCCACCTATTTATAGTACCTCTTTTAGCCCGGTTGCTTCCAGAAAGTCAAGAATCTTCCTAGCTTTTAGAGATTTTAGTTCCTCTAGGTCGATGATGTGGCGACCCAGGTGGATACTGCGTTTGTGCATGAATGGCCCGCAGTCACACAGAAGGTGCTTTGGTGTCCCTCTCCTGTTTACAATAGCGGCAAATATCAGTATCACTCAATTTACCGTTAGGCGGTCGGGGTGCTGACAGTAGGCATGATGTAAACCACTTCACCTTTGGAGGTGTTATTTAAAAAAAGGCAATATTTAACCGATCGACTAAAAAGCTTTTTGAGCGACAAAAATACTAGTTGAGCGACGTACAACCCATTTACACTAAACTCAAGAATCGCCTGAAGCTATTCTTAGCTATCTTAAGGCGGTACCCCGACCGAGAGTGGCGCCGCGTTGAATTTTATTTAATATAGTAATTCTAATACACAATTTTAATAAAACTTTACGTGGAAATTTTAGAGCCCATTGTCTTGTATTTTAGAAGGTATCGCTACATCTCGTCATAGTCATTCGTAGAAGTAGATAGCAAATGTGTCAAATACGGCCACTTTTAGCAGTTTTGCTATCTACTTCTAGCAGTGACTACGAGGGAATGTAATGATACCGTCTAAAAACACTAGACTATGGGCTCTAAAAATTCCACGTAAAGTTTTATTAAAATTGTGTATTAGAATTACGATATTAAATAAAATTCAACGCGGCGCCACTTTCGGTCGGGGTACCGCCTTAAGACATTCATATTAAGGACTAGAGGCCGGGCGCGGTTTCACCCGCGTGGTTCCCGTTCCCGTGGGAATTTTGGGATCATTTATAGCCTATGTTACTACTTGGGGTCTAAGGATTCTCTATACCAAATTTCGTCAAAATCGGTCCAGTAGTTTTTGAGTTTATTCGTTACATACAAAAATACAAATCTTTCCTCTTTATAATATTATAGTATAGATAGCTTAAGCCTTAGGCGCTTGATATTGGGCCCATAAGTTAAGAATTCCCTTAGTCGATTTAAGAACATCTTAAAAAGGCAATTTTATTAGGGTTAAGATAGTTAAGGATAGTCTTAGGCGATTCTTAAGTTTACTGCAAGTCTAAACCTATTTTTTCCACAACCCAACCTTGATTTTTAGCCGATAAATTTAATAAAATTTATTATATTCCTTTAAAAAATCTTCTGTAGGTCGTAGATGTATGATATGACATCACATATTTTCTTTGCTACATACGTATTCTATATCCATCAATTTGTTACAATATCCGTTACTATTTGTCAATCTAAAATGGCACATACATTTCGATAAATACGGTTGAAATTACAACACACCTATTTCCAATATAAGGTATTCCTCTAACTAAATTAGAGGAAAGAGATATTTGAATTCTGATAAACTTCCTCAAATAAACATAAAAATCTACAAGTTTTCATCAGAATATAAAAAAATCAGGTCATATATTTAATTTATTACTACTACACACATAGCAAAGCCGTAGCATACGATAAACCGCAAAATCGACATTACATTTTTAAATCGAATGTAGCGGGTAGTTCAGAAAATACGGAGTATTATGAAAAACCTAGAAAAGTTTGTAATCACTGGATTTTTTTATATACGGTGGCATGGCGCGTACCTTCAGGCGATATTCGCATGCGCTCCATTTGGACAGTCGTATAGGTTTACGCCGTCACCCACTGATGACCGTTCAAGGGATTTTGCGCGGCAAGTGTACTACCGGGAACTTACGCGATTTAACATCGTCATTTATCATCAGGCTAACCGTTTAATGATTGCTGCTGTGAGTAACTGCTGTTTTTTCTTTGATATAAAACAGACTGGCAGCTTTTAGATTTCAAAATAGCTCTGATAATAAGTCCCAAAATAGTAGCCATTATTATAACTCTTTTTTATATTATAAAAAAGTAAAATAAATAAATACCTATCTCATATATTCTTCACAAAAATAAATCTTAACTAGGATTTTCACAATAATCCCTACTTCCCTATTGCCCCGCAACGTTAAAAGTATGTAATGTATGATGCAAAATTAAACTTCATTACAAAAACGAAGTTGAGCCATTTTGAGCGCTATTTTTGGTTGTTAAGGTGTATTTATAAACAAATGGTTATTTCTATTGTATTTGAAATATTTCAAAGTACCGATTATTCAAAAATTGTGCTTGTAACTATTAAACTTATAACTAGAAAAGAAAAAGATTTTTTATAATAATTTGATTTCGTAGTCAAAAGTGGTTTTGACCAATTACGAGTTTTGACTGTAACATGTACACAAATTACGTTATATTGATATATGCTCAATTCAGAAACACAATTATGTAATAAAAGGTTTTTTTTTCTGTATACAATATAAGAAAAAACATGTTTGATCAAAAGCTGTAAAATTATTTGATCAATGTTTCTTTTTCAATTAAAATGCACTATTACATACATTATGTCGACAAAATGGTTAACACTTGCTATATTCTTACCTATGTATAAGCAACAATATTATAAAAAGAATATATTAAAAATAACGATTAAAATGAAATTATTTTTCATAATATGACAGTCTCCATACTTTTTGGTGAACCGATACAAAATAGCCACGCAATATAATAAACACCATTTTAATATAAAAAAATGGGTTACTAAACACAACCTTAAATATAAAAAACCCTTTGAATAAGAAAAGTATAATATAAAATAAAAAAAACCTTGGAATGCATCAATTTTTTTTCGTTAAATAGTTTTTCATAAATCACTCTTTAAAATATAACATCAAAATAGAAATTATAATTATATGAGAATATTTAAACTTCTTATTATTTATAGATTACATACATCTATGACTCGTTTGTGGTGATGGTGATACTTTTACTATTGTTACTATATTATACTTATGATAATTTTAAATAGAAAAATGTTGGAAAAAATTAACTCTGGATTAGAGCATTGGACCGGATTTCCAAAGGTCGTGGGTTCGAGTTCCATTTGAGAATTCACTTATGAGGTGAATTGATTTTTTCCAATATGTTTCATATGTTTCTATTTGAAATTATCATAAGTATTAAAATTGCATTGACAAATTCAAAAATTCAAATATCATAAAAATGTTATTATATTTTTTTGACATAAATCACTTTTACATGAACTTTCATTTTATTTTTTGTGTTATCTCGTTAGGTAAAATAACAAATAGCAACTACATAGTAGCTATGTCAGAACTAAGAAAGATATCTTGTGACTTTCTTGAACCTATACAGTGTGTCTTCAAGTGCACAAAGAAAATGAGGGATACTATGCTTGATTTTATTGACAGGAAAAATGTATAAAAAAATATATAATAAATGATTTTCTATTTTTGTGGATTTTTTAAAGTTCTTGTTTGCTACTGGGAATAAAAAATTTTAACATTTTAACTAAGCGATCTAATCACTATGAAACAAACTGAATAAGGGTTGGAAATAATAGGTCGTCATAATAAAATGTTTATTAATATATGTAAAAGATAGTTATTTAAACGTTTAAAAAAAAACACATTTTTTTATGTTTTTCCGGACATTAAAATTAAGCCTAATTTACATTTTCATTTGTGCACTTTATAAAGACACAAACTGTATAAAATATTTTAGAGATGTTTCAAAGTATTTCCTTTTTAAAGAGCTTGTTGGTGGTTTAGGCGTTGGGGTCAATTAGACCCCAAATGTTTATCAATGATTTGTTCATAAAAATGTTATAAAAAGCGCTGTTTTATGTTATCTGATTATAAAAGCCAAATAATTAAGTTAATTGATGTATTTCTACACACAGATGTTTTCAAGCGCTCTGTTATATTGCCCTTTCTTTGCCAAGATTTTTATATGCACTCTGTTAATCGTTGGGGTCTTTTCAATCCCAATGCTTTCTAAACACAGATGTTTATAAGCACTCTGTTAACCGCTGGAGTCTATTTAACCCCTTAGCCTTTCTACACACTGTAGTTACGTGTTGTTAATCGTTGGTGTAAATTTAAGCCTATCCTTTCTACACGCAGATGTTTAGAAGCGCTGTTAACCATTAGGGTCCCAAATACCCTTTAGATGTTTTTAAGCGCTTTGTTAGCTGTTGGGATCTGCCAACCCCTTCTACCCACTGTTGTTAACAATGGGGTCTTATCGACCCCAAGCCGTTCTAAAGTAGGAATTTTAATTCAGTACAGTAATTTGACAGCTTCCAATGTCACTTTGTAAAAATATGCCTGTTGTAAACTGTTTTTCGCAGTGATTTGCGTAGATCCAGTTCAAGTTTAGTAAGTATTGATTCCATTCGGGTACACAAATTCAATATTAGTTATATTATTATGTTTTTTACAAAATGAGATTGGCACCTGTCAAATTACTCTACTGAATAAAAAAATCAGACTATAGATGTTTTAAGCGCTTTGTTAGTTATGGGATTTATCAACCTTTTGGGGGTCAACCCAACCAACAATTGGGGTCTAATCGACCCCCCACAGATGTTAACAAGCGCTTCGTACCCAGCTAAACCTACTCAGCCTCAACCCTCAAGTATTCTACCTTGGTGATCTTCTTGGGGTCGTTGGTGCCGGTCTCGAGAACTTCAACCTTCTGGTAGACGTTGGGAGAGTTCAGCCAGCGAGTGCGCTCGCCTGTCTTGCCTTGGCCTTTCTTCCATAATCTGGAAGAAAAAGAAATATGAATGACCAATTTTCGTCACACTACTAATATTATTAATGTAATGTTTAGATATTTGGAATGTTCGGATATTTGTTACTGAATCAAGCAAATACAATGAACAGATTTTGATAAAATTTGCCATACATGTACATACAGTGGTGGTCACACAATTAACGACACTAGTCGATTTTCATACAATCGAGATGACTTTGGTGCCTTGGTTCTTCCAAGTATTGACCGAACTGTGATCTGTTGATGGCCATCCAGGGAGTGAATGGAGGAGATCCAGATTGATATACACACCCAACTGATCTGACCAACATTCTAAGACATGTATAGATACTTTTAAAAAAACGCAAAAAAAACCATAAAAATTACGAAATTTGTAAAACAAACAACTGTGATCCCTACATATTTCAGAAAATGTTGATCAGAGTACTTAGTGTGAGCTTTCTCACCTTACTCGCATACGCCGAAGTTTGCGGATAGAGTTTAATTCTCAACCTTATTCCTATTGCAATAAGTAAAATAAATAAATAAATAAAATAGTTTATTTCGTTAACCTTTTTGTGTTACATTTATATACTGTGGCCAGAACTACCCAGGAAGCATGTAGTAATGCTTGTGTAGGGCAGCTCTGCTCCTCCCTTGGATCTGTTATATAATATTTTTAGATAAATAAATAATTACTTTATTCTATAATTACAAAATTACTATAAAATTCGTAAAAGATAAAGAAAATTACAGTTAAGAACTGGAATCAGTGAATGTGTGTGTTTAATGCTTATGCGTGTGCTTGTGTGTTTCTATATGTGTGTGTGTGTGTGTGTGTGTGTGTGTGTGTGTGTGTGTGTGTGTGTGTGTGTGAGTATGTGAGTGTGAGCGTGTGCGCGCGCCCGCGTGTGTGTGTGTGTGTGTGTGTTGTGTGATACTTATTAGTTAGAAAAAACTATTTTTCATCTAGCCCTACGATGTGATATCTTGGGATCGGTAATTACCACTAGAATCGAGTAAAATAGGTACCTAGAATTCGTATTTAAATAAAAAGTCCTCTATCTCACTGTACCCGAGCGTCAGGCTATCAGTCAAAATTTTACTCTCACGCCATGGTACCGTTTGGTCATTTGCAAAGTCACACTAAGCCCCTCTGATCGATTGGGTATGTAATGTATGTTGGATCTTTTTAAAGTGTTTTAGTAAATAAAAATCCAAATTAATATTATAATATCTATACTAATATTATAAAGCCGAAGAGTTTGTTTGTTTGAACGCGCTAATCTCAGGAACTACTGGACCGATTAAGAAAATCCTTAGACCATTAGAAAGCTACATTTCTCCCGAGTGACATAAGCTATATTTTATCCCGATATTCCCACGGGAACGGGCACCACGCGAGTAAAACCGCGAGGATCCGCTAGTGTTGTAATAAAGATGTGAAACAAAAGAATATCAATTGATGAAAAAATAGTTCGCGCCATAGAAAAATAATAAAAAAGTATAAACTTCACGGCACTGGCACACCGCGCATAAAAACTTCATGGTAAGCGTAGAGGCGCTTCAACTTGTATGTATAGCAATCTGTAGCCCTACCGGTAAGTGTCGTCGACGTCTCGTCGCCTTATTTATTTATTTTATTTATTATTATTATTGATTAAGTCTGACGCCGTAATATTAATGTTTTCAGCATTGTTGTGTTCCGGCAGTTAGAGATAAGATAGCCAGTTCCTCAGTGATTGAGGATTCCGGGAGAGGCTCGCTCGTCGCCTTATTTATTTATTTTATTTATTATTATTATTGATTAAGTCTGACGCCATAATATTAATGTTTTCAGCATTGTTGTGTTCCGGCAGTTAGAGATAAGATAGCCAGTTCCTCGGTGATTGAGGATTCCGGGAGAGGCTCGCTTCCATCTTTAGCCTTATCAATACTTAACATCAGGTATGATGAAGGCTAAGAGCCTCCCCGTCGTTCATAAAAAAAAAAAAAAAAAAAAAAATTGTTACAGGGGCGGCGCCCAATTACATAACTAACTTAGTTAACTTACATTAAAAAAAACAAATATCAACAACACGATGAGATATGTATGACACAACACAATAATAAACATAAAAATTTCATTTACACTGAACAATCAAAAAGGACATCCACTTTCACAGAATGACAAACATTTAGTCGTAATCTTCTTTTTATCGAGTAAGGATAAGTGGCCACCTCTGGTGTCAGAGTTTATTAAGCCGCCTTAGTCGTAATAGCTCCCCAGCTATCTGTGATAACGTCGCAGTCAGGTTGCTGACACAGGAGTTTTGACGACCTGTTTGGCGCAGGGGTACTAAGCCTGCCTTCTGCGCCAGAGGTCCCGGGTTCGATCCCCGGACAAGACAAATATTTGTGTGCATTAACATGTCTATTTGTCTTGGTCTGGGTGTTTAATATGTATATTATGTATGTATTAAAAAAAAAAAGTATATAAGTATGTTTATCCGTTATCTAGTATCCATAAAACAAGTTCTTAATGAAACTTAACGTGGGCTAGATAATTGGTGTTTGTATAAAAAAAAAACAGGAGTGGATTGAGTCCCGCGTGCATCTGACAGACTTGTCGAATACAGGCGCAACTCTTCACACGCGCGCAACTTTTAACCGCCTCTGTGGTCTAGTGGTACAACCACCGGTATCAGATCCAGGGGTCCCGGGTTCGGTTCCCAGCGGGGGTACATATTGTATTCGGTTTGGTTGGTGGTAGGACTTGTTGTAAGTCCGCCTGGCTAGCTACCACCATCTTATCTAAGTCTGACGCCATAACAAGAATGTTTTCAGCATTGTTGTGTTCCGGCAGTTCGAGATATGATAGCCAGTTCCTGAGTGGCCGAGGATCCGAGAGAGGCTCGCTTCCATCTTTAGCCTTATCAATACTTATCATCAGGTATGATGAAGGCTAAGAGTCTCCCCGTCGTTCATAAAAAAAAACACGCGAGCACTGATGCTATAGCGCTGTCTCGGTCATACACAGACTCGTATATTCACTGACAATTGAAAAGGAATCTTATTGTTAGGACGATAACGTTGAAATTGCGGTGTACGAAAACGCCGTCGGCTGTCGAAGTGAAGTTAACAGCGATGTCGACGGCGCTTACGTGGAAGGGCCTCTGGTTCTCCTCCATTTACTCCCTGGATGGCCATCATCAGTGGGCCTACCGCGTAAGTACCGTCGGCATCGCTGTCAATGTCACTTTGACAGCCGACGGCGTTTTCGTTCAACGCGACTTCAACTTTATCGTCAGTTTGTAATGTTTCCTCTTTGCATGTTACACTGACCCTTGCTTGTTCAGCTTCTCTTCTTCCACCAGACAACCAAGGCAAGATACGACGGGAGGCACTTTTACATCGTTCTTCCCTCTCTATCTTTCCCTAAGTGATAGAGCATGATGGACTCACCCTTGCTTGTTCAGCTTCTCTTCTTCCAACCGAAAACCAAGGCAAGATACGGCGGGAGGCACTTCCACATCGTTCTTCCCTCTCTCTCTTTCCCTAAGTGATTAGAGCATGATGGACTTACCCTTGCCTGTACAGCTCCTCTTCTTCCACCAGACAACCAAAGCAAGATACGGCGGGAGGCACTTCCACATCGTTCTTCCCTCTCTCTCTTTCCCTAAGTGATAGAGCATGATAGACTCACCCTTGCTTGTTCAGCTCCTCTTCTTCCAACCGAAAACCAAGGCAAGATACAGCGGGAGGCACTTCTACATCGTTCTTCCCTCTCTCTCTTTCCCTAAGTGATTAGAGCATGATGGACTTACCCTTGCCTGTAAAGCTCCTCTTCTTCCACCAGACAACCAAAGCAAGATACGGCGGGAGGCACTTTTACATCGTTCTTCCCTCTCTATCTTTCCCTAAGTGATAGAGCATGATGGACTCACCCTTTCTTGTTCAGCTTCTCTTCTTCCACCAGACAACCAAGGCAAGATACGGCGGGAGGCACTTCTACGTCGTTCTTCCCTCTCTATCTTTCCCTAAGTGATAGCATGATGGACTCACCCTTGCCTGTACAGCTCCTCTTCTTCCAACAGATAGCCAAGAGAAGACACTGCGGGTGGCACTTCCACGTCATTCTTGGGTCGGGGCACGTCGTTCTGTGGAAAGAATAAATAAATTAATGTTACGTAGTGGCTGCTTCTGGTCTTTAACAAACACTGCCGAAGTGAAGTCTACTGATCTTCAGGGCCCCCTGAGACTCAATCGTACCTACATCTTGGTCTTGAGAATGCTAGTTTAATAACATCCAACATATTATGTTGAAATTACTTCGGACTTATCTTCAACTGATACTGTCAAAGTGAAGTATTCTGATGTCTAATGTCTGTAGCACCCGCTAAAAATCTAACTTTATACTCAATCACCTTGATAAGCGGACGGCGGTAGATGTACCCGGTACGAAACCCGGCGTTGTCGAGCTTCAAACTCTTCTCCGCCGACAAGCCACTTGGTGACCTTGACCATTCTAATATCTCTGGAGAATCGAAACTGGTACTTCAGACTGACCAGGGGGCTAATTGTCTAATTTTAAAACCTATCGCAATCCCTTTCAATTCGTCAATTGAAAGACATTTACATACTTCAGGCCGTCACTATTTGACATTTGTAAGAGATAGTGATCGGGACACGTTTTGAAAGATATTGAATGAACGAAATTGAAATGTCTAAGCAAAGTGACAGACGAAAATAACTTTCAAATGTATGGGGAAGTGTCAAATGAAGTGTCACTTAAAACATCATTCGTTCCGAAAGGGATTATAAGTTACACAATTCCATAAATAACTATCACAATCACAATACCTTTGAAAGGGATTGTGGTACATTTAGAAATTAGGCAATAAGGGCGTAGGATGAACTAGTGGCGAATGAAAATACTAGCCTAATAAAATCCAGAGAGGAATAGGAATATCAAGATGTTTCTTCAGGACTTTCTTTTGTATCGCCTGGCTCTGGCATTCAGACTGACTTTTTCTGTATAAGAACACTATAAATGACCTATTTCTTTTACCATTTTTTATTATTTATTTATTGACCAAAAGTATTACAAAAGACATGATAATTAATTTTCTCACCCCTACAAAAGCCTTTTCAGATTTAACTGTGGCGGAGGAGTTCAGTTACATACAGAGCAAATACAACAAATTTAAAATGTTAGTAAATTGTTGGAAAAAAAAAATATAAGTACATGTTTTTTTAAGTATTATAACTTAATAAAAGTTAATTAGTATAAAGTAACTCAAAAGACTCAAGGTATGCGGCACAAGTAGTTTATCCATTGTTCTGTGGACACTTGTAATTAATGACGAATTAAAATATATTTAACCAGCTTTATTTCTGGTTGCCTAGAATAGGGTGGCAATAAAGAATCTTATATCTTAGTCTCACCTTGATGAGCGGATGGCGGTAGATATACCCGGTGCGGAACCCGGCGTTGTCGAGCATCCGCATGAGAGCCTCGAACTCTTCCCCGCCGACGCGCCACTTGGTGGCGTCCGCGGGCGGCTTGCGAGACGATTCATAGATCTGTAAAGAAGTCGTCAATGTAATTTATGATTTTTAAATTTATGCATTTTTCAATGCTATTTTTATACTTATGATAAATTTTAAATAGAAAAATATTGGAATAATATTTATACTCGGCCACAAGTGAATTCTCAGATGGGAATCGAACCCACGACCTTTGGAAATCCGGTCCAATGCTCTAACCGTTGAGCTACCGAGACTTGTGGCCGAGTTAATTTTTTCCAATATTTTTTTATTTAAAATTTATCATAAGTCGTCAATGTAAGATTATTACTTTTTTCTTTTTATAATTTGGGACATTAAACAGATATAATATGCTAAATAATATTAACTAAAATTAAAATACAGCATTGTTATACCAGCATATAACCAAACGTGCATCCAAACGAACAGTAAACTAGGTTCTACATATTAATATATTAGAGAGGAAAAAGTATGATATTCCAGCCCAGTTTGTCGATCATGTTCTGATTCAGCATTTTTTTAAATGTCACTTTCGAAGAAGCCAAGATGTCGAGTTCTGCGAAGTGTGTGTTATATATGTCGCAGGATAATTACATAAATCGTTGTTTTGCGAAAATCCTGGAGATATTTCGAAAACGCGGATAATTAGACAATGGTGTAGTAATTTCTCAATCCTACTGAAAACAGATAGGATTTTTGCGAAAAGAGGTTGCCTTAGTAAGATTGCGAAAAGAATCGCCGGCTATAATGAAATAAGAACACTGATTAAATAAATAAATAAATAAATAATTGCATACAACACACCAATTATCTAGCCCACGTTAAGTTTTATGAAGAACTTGTGGTATGGATACTAGATAACGGATAAACATACTTATATACTTTTTTTTTTGTAAATACATACTTATTATACATATTAAACACCCAGACCAAGACAAATAGACATGTTCATGCACACAAATATTTGTCTTGTCCGGGGATCGAACCCGGGACCTCTGGCGCAGAAGGCGGGGTTAGTACCCCTGCGCCAACATCTCTGATTGGTTGGCGACTTGTCGTTTCAATCCATTTTCTCACGTGTGTGAGCAGTTTCTGTGAGCCAATCAGAATAGGAGTTAGCAAGCAAACAAAAATTAAGCTAATCAGAGTAAGGAATATCCAATGTTACTAAAGCAACCCGTATTTTTGCAAAAACCCTATCTTTTTTCAGTAGGACTGAGAAATCACAACACCATTGTCTAATTATTCGTGTTTTCGCAATACCCGTAGGATTTTCGCGAAAACTCTGTTTATCAAATTATCCTACGATATATACATCCAGTAGGCGACGGGTAGGTGCGCGCAGCACATGGTTGATATTATAACAAAAAAATACGTTTCTTTCTGTTATTTTTTGTGGGGACATGTCATCTTATCATATATCATCGAAATAAAATCATTATTGTATTTTTAAATTACGGTATAATCGTATTTTAAAACAATTGTTTCTAAATATACTAAAAACATCGCGATGCAAATGGATTTAAAAACCAAATTTTACCTGTCTCCTAGTTTGTTCATCGATCAGTTGCAATTGGTCAACAGGAATGGATGCCAGCCTCATCTGAACGTCAGCTGCGGCGGTAAGATGGCGTGCTTGGTGGAAAGCCTCTTCCAGAGTGGCACCGCAGCATAGGGCTCCGCCGCAGCTCAGAATCAGGACTTTGGCCGACGGGCCTAGGGCTCGGACTAGCTTGTCGCGTTCTTCATTGTCAAGAATACCTGAGAAAGAAAAAAATATATGTTGATTATATAATAATAAAATTAAGTGACACTGACGTTTGCCGTTACTGCGGATTAGAAGAGTTTTACCCGCGTGTTGGCCGTTCCCGTGGGAATATCGGGATAAAATATAGCCTATGTCACTCGTGACGAATGTAGCTTTCTAATGATCTAAGAATTTTCTAAATCGGTCCAGTAATTCCTGAGATTAGCGCGTTCAAAAAGCCACAAATATATTTATGTTAATATTGTAAATGTTAATTTCCTTTGTTTTATTTTATTTTAATTTTCTATGTCGATTTCATATTTTTTTTCTATTTGTGTAATAATGTTATGAATGTATGTGTGTGTCTTAGCAAATATATTTTTTTATCTATCTATCTATATATTAACCGCCTCTGTGGTCTAGTCGTACAACCACCGGTATATCAGACCCAGGGGTTCCGGGTTCGATTCCCAGCGGGGGTACATATTGTATTCGGTTTGGTTGGTGGTAGAACTTGTTGTAGCTACCACCATCTTATCTAAGCCTGACGCCATAACAACAATGTTTTCATTGTTGTGTTCCGGCAGTTCGAGATAAGATAGCTAGTTCCTCAGTGGTTGAGGATTCCGGGAGAGGCTCGCTTCCATCTTCAGCCTTATCAATACTTAACATCATGTATGATGAAGGCTAAGAGTCTTCCCGTCATTCATTAAAAAAAAAAATAGGTTTTTTTTTTGCGCAGGCCAGCGCATTATCTATCTATCTATACGCGCGTGCTGGACACGGCCAGCGCGTTATCTATCTATCTATCTATATGTTACCGGGCGGCGCGCGGTGGTAGGCCACGTCGCCCAGCAGCGCCGCCTCGTGGCACAGCGGCAGCAGCCCGGCGCGCGTGCTGGACACGGCCAGCGCGTTATCTATCTATCTATCTATATGTTACCGGGCGGCGCGCGGTGGTAGGCCACGTCGCCCAGCAGCGCCGCCTCGTGGCACAGCGGCAGCAGCCCGGCGCGCGTGCTGGACACGGCCAGCGCGTTATCTATCTATCTATCTATATGTTACCGGGCGGCGCGCGGTGGTAGGCCACGTCGCCCAGCAGCGCCGCCTCGTGGCACAGCGGCAGCAGCCCGGCGCGCGTGCTGGACACGGCCAGCGCGTTATCTATCTATCTATCTATATGTTACCGGGCGGCGCGCGGTGGTAGGCCACGTCGCCCAGCAGCGCCGCCTCGTGGCACAGCGGCAGCAGCCCGGCGCGCGTGCTGGACACGGCCAGCGCGTTATCTATCTATCTATCTATATGTTACCGGGCGGCGCGCGGTGGTAGGCCACGTCGCCCAGCAGCGCCGCCTCGTGGCACAGCGGCAGCAGCCCGGCGCGCGTGCTGGACACGGCCAGCGCGTTATCTATCTATCTATCTATATGTTACCGGGCGGCGCGCGGTGGTAGGCCACGTCGCCCAGCAGCGCCGCCTCGTGGCACAGCGGCAGCAGCCCGGCGCGCGTGCTGGACACGGCCAGCGCGTTATCTATCTATCTATCTATATGTTACCGGGCGGCGCGCGGTGGTAGGCCACGTCGCCCAGCAGCGCCGCCTCGTGGCACAGCGGCAGCAGCCCGGCGCGCGTGCTGGACACGGCCAGCGCGTTATCTATCTATCTATCTATATGTTACCGGGCGGCGCGCGGTGGTAGGCCACGTCGCCCAGCAGCGCCGCCTCGTGGCACAGCGGCAGCAGCCCGGCGCGCGTGCTGGACACGGCCAGCGCGTTATCTATCTATCTATCTATATGTTACCGGGCGGCGCGCGGTGGTAGGCCACGTCGCCCAGCAGCGCCGCCTCGTGGCACAGCGGCAGCAGCCCGGCGCGCGTGCTGGACACGGCCAGCGCGTTATCTATCTATCTATCTATATGTTACCGGGCGGCGCGCGGTGGTAGGCCACGTCGCCCAGCAGCGCCGCCTCGTGGCACAGCGGCAGCAGCCCGGCGCGCGTGCTGGACACGGCCAGCGCGTTATCTATCTATCTATCTATATGTTACCGGGCGGCGCGCGGTGGTAGGCCACGTCGCCCAGCAGCGCCGCCTCGTGGCACAGCGGCAGCAGCCCGGCGCGCGTGCTGGACACGGCCAGCGCGTTATCTATCTATCTATCTATATGTTACCGGGCGGCGCGCGGTGGTAGGCCACGTCGCCCAGCAGCGCCGCCTCGTGGCACAGCGGCAGCAGCCCGGCGCGCGTGCTGGACACGGCCAGCGCGTTATCTATCTATCTATCTATATGTTACCGGGCGGCGCGCGGTGGTAGGCCACGTCGCCCAGCAGCGCCGCCTCGTGGCACAGCGGCAGCAGCCCGGCGCGCGTGCTGGACACGGCCAGCGCGTTATCTATCTATCTATCTATATGTTACCGGGCGGCGCGCGGTGGTAGGCCACGTCGCCCAGCAGCGCCGCCTCGTGGCACAGCGGCAGCAGCCCGGCGCGCGTGCTGGACACGGCCAGCGCGTTATCTATCTATCTATCTATATGTTACCGGGCGGCGCGCGGTGGTAGGCCACGTCGCCCAGCAGCGCCGCCTCGTGGCACAGCGGCAGCAGCCCGGCGCGCGTGCTGGACACGGCCAGCGCGTTATCTATCTATCTATCTATATGTTACCGGGCGGCGCGCGGTGGTAGGCCACGTCGCCCAGCAGCGCCGCCTCGTGGCACAGCGGCAGCAGCCCGGCGCGCGTGCTGGACACGGCCAGCGCGTTATCTATCTATCTATCTATATGTTACCGGGCGGCGCGCGGTGGTAGGCCACGTCGCCCAGCAGCGCCGCCTCGTGGCACAGCGGCAGCAGCCCGGCGCGCGTGCTGGACACGGCCAGCGCGTTATCTATCTATCTATCTATATGTTACCGGGCGGCGCGCGGTGGTAGGCCACGTCGCCCAGCAGCGCCGCCTCGTGGCACAGCGGCAGCAGCCCGGCGCGCGTGCTGGACACGGCCAGCGCGTTATCTATCTATCTATCTATATGTTACCGGGCGGCGCGCGGTGGTAGGCCACGTCGCCCAGCAGCGCCGCCTCGTGGCACAGCGGCAGCAGCCCGGCGCGCGTGCTGGACACGGCCAGCGCGTTATCTATCTATCTATCTATATGTTACCGGGCGGCGCGCGGTGGTAGGCCACGTCGCCCAGCAGCGCCGCCTCGTGGCACAGCGGCAGCAGCCCGGCGCGCGTGCTGGACACGGCCAGCGCGTTATCTATCTATCTATCTATATGTTACCGGGCGGCGCGCGGTGGTAGGCCACGTCGCCCAGCAGCGCCGCCTCGTGGCACAGCGGCAGCAGCCCGGCGCGCGTGCTGGACACGGCCAGCGCGTTATCTATCTATCTATCTATATGTTACCGGGCGGCGCGCGGTGGTAGGCCACGTCGCCCAGCAGCGCCGCCTCGTGGCACAGCGGCAGCAGCCCGGCGCGCGTGCTGGACACGGCCAGCGCGTTATCTATCTATCTATCTATATGTTACCGGGCGGCGCGCGGTGGTAGGCCACGTCGCCCAGCAGCGCCGCCTCGTGGCACAGCGGCAGCAGCCCGGCGCGCGTGCTGGACACGGCCAGCGCGTTCGGTGACCGCACGTGCACTACGCAGCGGACGTCGGGCCGCGCCGCGTGCACCGCCGCGTGCAGGGAGAACCCTGGGGAACAGATGAAGATATGATGAATATTAAACAATAAAATATACTAATAAAGAAGAGAATATCGGGATGAAATGTAAAATGTAATGATAATTTACTATCTATAGATACGCCTCAAGTAACCATAGGTTTGATGAAAAAAAAAAAATTGTTTTTTCAAATCCTTTTCGGGAAAAATGCTATATTTTTAAAACAACCATATTTCGTTCAAACCCATTTTCGTTGAAAGTTTTTATTAAGATCTACAGCATATATATTTTTTTAATTTTTCACTCTCTTATTTCAAAAGTTAGAGGGGGGGGGGATCCATAATTTAAAAAAAGTAAAGTGAGAAGAGATGAAACAATATTTAATTCTGATTTCTTTACTGCACCCGCGTGGTTCCCGTTCCCGTGGGAATATCGGGATTAAGAGTATCCTATGTTCATAACCAGACTATCTACTATCTGTGTACCAAATTTCATCCAAATCCGTTCAGTAGTTTCAAAGCCGGAGAGAACTAAGTTACACGTATATTTTATGTATTGGCACGCACAAATAAAACAACTTTACGGATATCATCAGTCATCCCGTGACCACGGCAGCTGAAAAAGTGCCGAAATGTCAGAAAAATCAAAAAACCCCTAAAAACCTAAAAATACAGACAATTACAACTAAGTTAGTAAAATATAGCGCGTTTGATATCCGTAAAAGTTGTTTTATTTCAGAGAACTAAGTTTCTTAAGCGAAATTTATCTACAAGTAAGTGACTTATCAATTTTTTTTAATGCATTTTAACTTATTCTTGAAAATAAAGGAATGTTTTTTAGCGATAAGGCCGCTAATTTTTCTTCTTTTAAAAAATACTTTTATAAACTATCATGGTGTACAATAAAGAATATTTTATCTTTTATCTTTATCTTAATGTTTCCTCTCAGAAAAATGAACCATCTATAGAATTTAAGGTAGTTCTCCTCTAGGGCCCATAGATTTTTCTCCACCCTGTATATGCAAAACCTTATTCTATAGGTATTCACAAGCTCTTGCCTTCAACACTAACCAGAAATTAGTTGATAGTAAATAAATAAATCTAAAACTAATCTACAGGTTTTACCTTCGACATTGACCGGGAAGTTGGTGGTCCCCTGGTCTTGAACCACTCCTTGCATGTCCACCTTGACCAGGGACGATGCGGTGACCTCGTGGGGCAGCAACCCTCGGGGAGTGGTGAGCACCTGTTCCACCGCCGTGTTGAGGCGAGCGGTGATCTGACCGGGGATACCAACTGTGGAGAAATAAATAAATAATACAATACTGATTAAAAACAGGGAATTTTCAGGCGGTTTGCAGTCGGTGTTATTATTATTCAATGTACGGCCCCTTAATCGTACCAATAAACAGGATATCTAAGTCACCCCAGTAATAGCAAAGGACTTGCAAAAAAAAACATATAAAGCGAAAAAAAAAGAAAAACAAACAACTAAGCAAAATAAAAAACAAAGGCTGATTTTCCATTATAATGTGACTTAAACAACTATAATCGATAATAGAAATTTTCACCATGTTGACTTCAATAGTTTTATATATTTTTACTAGCTGTGCCCCGGGGCTTCGCTCCCGTGGAATTTCGGGATAAAAAATAGATAGTAGCCGATTCTCAGACCTACTCAATACGCTCACAAAATTTCATGAGAATCGGTCAAGCCGTTTCGGAGGAGTATGGGAACGAAAACTGTGACACGAGAATTTTATATATTAGACTAACAATTTTTGTGTATTTGGAGCAGGCGCATAAATTCTAGTCTATTCAAAATGTTATAATCTCAATTTACAATATTGTAACCGCCTCTGTGGTCGAGTGGTACAACCACCGGTATCAGACCTAGGGTTCCCGGGTTCGATTCCCAGCGGGGGTACATATCGTATTCGGTTTGGTTGGCGGTAGGATTTGTTGTAAGTCCGCCTGGCTATCAACCACCATCTTATTTAAGTCTGACGCCATCATCATGATAACAAGTAAGAGTCTCCCTGTCGTTCATAAAATATATATATATAAATATCCCTTAACATTAATTGAACTATTTTCTGTAAAAAAAATACTTTATAACAATCTTATTTCCGAAACCTCCCAAAATAAATAACTGATTTTTGGGTTCTACTCAAATTAACTTTAGAAAATTTAATAAATTATTAAATTTAGCCAAAATTATTGTTATTTTTTAACCCACCTCATTAGTACTTTATATGCCTTTGTTATCGATTATTTTCATAGTTATACATAAGAAAAATCAAAGTTTATTTTTAGTTTATTTTATGAATTTAAGTTTACTACATAAGAAACATAACTTTTTATTGTGTTCACTCAATTAAACTGTTTTATTTATTGTGGAAACTGTCCTTGGCTTTTGTATTACTCATTAAGTATAGCATTAAGGTAATATTGTATGCTGTTTGTTTCCCAAAAATAAATAAATAAAATAAATCCCGACTGCAGATTTTTATCAACATGAGTCACAGGATCGAGAGTTTCGTGTTCGTTTACTTGATACGCGCATAAGGGCCTGCGCAGACGACGGACATTGGAGGACTTTTTGTCCGCGACACGACCTTATAACTAAGAACATAAAGTTGAATAAATAACGAGGACTATCGCGTACTTTTCATGGATATACGCGATCTAAGTTCAATCTTATTTGGTTAACAATAAAGACGTGTCGCGGACAAAAAGTCCTCCGTTATCCGTCGTCTGCGCTAGCTAAAAACTGCAAGGTGGGTTATACAATTTCTTTATTTGCAAAAATACGGTGTTTAAAGTTAATATCAAGTTAACAATATATATAAAGTGTCTTAATCCTATTTAGCCATATAACATAGCATACATTTTTTTTTTGTAAAAGTCGTCATATAATATCACAATGTAACAAAAATTAAATTAAATACAATAAATTACAGCACAACTCAAATATCAGGATCACATAGGTATTCATTTAAAGTATAATATGATTTGTTTAACAAAAAAAAATTACGGTCTGTTTATATTGCATTAAATTATTAATTCCTACACTTTATAATAAATTACCAAAGGACATAAATCCTTTGGCAATTTATTATAAAGTGTAGGTGCAATACCATACATATTATTTTGAAAAAGTGTAAGTTTTGTGAGGTATTTGACGTAGCTTATCTTTATGTCTTAACGATGAAATTTTTTCCAATAATGTTCCTAAAAAGAAATCCCCACTGTAGGATTTAATGTGAATATTAATTTATTTTGACCGGACTAATATACTCGTAGATCTCGATGATCGACGATCGACGGTCCGTGGGTAGGCCCCCGACAAGGTGGTCCGACGATCTGGTGCGCGGTCGCGGGACGCCGCTGGATGCGGACAGCGCAGGACCGATCGTTGTAGCGATCTTTGGGGGAATTCTAACCCACCAGTAGGTTTTATGTGCCCGAGACGACGAATATAAATCTTAGATATAGCCAATTTCAAATGTGGGGTTGCTGGTTATAGCCATGAGCACGATGTTTTACTCTCATTATGCACCTTAAGGTAACATACGGATCCTGGCGACCGCGGCACGCGACCGCGACCACGGTCGCGCCTCCTTGCCGCGCGACCCACTGCGTTGTATGAATTAATATGAAGCACTAAACAATGCAAGCGACCGGTCGCGTGGGCGACCAGGTGTACGTGGCCAGCTCGTGAACTCGGTCGCGACCCTACTGCTGCTGCAGTGCCGCCGCGCGACCCAGTCAATTAACACGTCATAATGTCATCATTTACTGCCACTGATGACGAATTATTAATTGATTTGGTGTCTAATAACCCGTATGTTAAACACCTGAAAAGATGTTTCTTTCGAATGCAAGGATATTCCTAGCATTGATGTGACAACGCTGGCCTACAGCGTATTAAAATATAAAAGTATTGGAGAATTTCGACGGTGGTTCGCAAGTCTCGGTAGCTCAGCGGTTAGAGCATTGGACCGGATTTCCAAAGGTCGCGGGTTCGATTCCCGTCTGAGAATTCACTTGTGGCCGAGTTAATTTTTTCCAATATTTTTCTATTTAAAATTTACCATAAGTATAAAAATAGCATTTAAATGCAAAAATTACAAAATCATAAATTATTGGCAGTTGCATCTTAATCGATCGTTAAACACCTGAAAAGATGTTTCTTTCGAATGCAAGGATATTCCTAGCATTGATGTGACAACGCTGGCCTACAGCGTATTAAAATATAAAAGTATTGGAGAATTTCGACGGTGGTTCGAAGTCTCGGTAGCTCAGCGGTTAGAGCATTGGACCGGATTTCCAAAGGTCGCGGGTTCGATTCCCGTCTGAGAATTCACTTGTGGCCGAGTTAATTTTTTCCAATATTTTTCTATTTAAAATTTACCATAACCCGGTATGTATTCGATTCGACATTTTGCTCTTTGTTCTGAAAGCAAAACTAACAAAATGAGTTTGTCATACCTTTTTTTTTCTTCCTCTAACAGCAGCTGGTTGCTTTGTTACGGTGTAAATTGTACGTTAAAATTATACTGAGCGTTATCTAGAACACAACCGTTTATAATAAAAACAGCCGGTCGCGTTGGTCGCGGTCGCGTGCATCGGAATGATACCGGTCGCGGCGCGGCATGGTCGCGGTCGCTTGCCGCGGTCGCCAGGATCCGAATGTTACCTTAAGGCGTGAAGGTGTCTGTAGGAAGTATGAACTTACTCTGAGTCCACCCAAACAGATCGACCAGGCGGTAGACAGCTGCCAACTTGCAACGAAGAATCTTTTCGCCTTTTTCATAGCCGATGCCCTCAATACCACGGATGTCGTTGATCGGGAGAACGCACGCTGGGCCCTGGAATATGACAGATAAAGATTAAAATACTAATACTATGGAAAATGAGATAAGATCGCCAGATCCTCAGTTGATAAGAATTCCGGGAGAGGCGGCATCTTCAGCCTTATCAATACTTAACAGGTTTGATGAATTAGTGATTTTTTAATTTTTGCATTTTTCAATGCTATTTTTATACTTATGATAAATTCTAAATAGAAAAATATTGGAAAAAATTAACTCGGCCACAAGTGAATTCTCAGATGGGAAAAAGAGACCGAGAAGTCTCGGTAGCTCAGCGGTTAGAGCATTGGACCGGATTTCCAAAGGTTCGATTCCCATCTGAGAATACACTTGTGGCCGAGTTAATTTTTCCAATATTTTTCTATTTAAAATTTATCATAAGGTTTGATGAAGGCACGCAAAAACTACTGAACGGATTTGGACGAAATTTGGTATGTAGGGACTTCAAGTAGTGGACTAACACATAGACTACTTTTTGTCCCGATATTCCCACGGGAACGGGAACCACGCGGGTGAAACCGCGGGTGGGTGCTACTCACACAATAAATATAACATCTTATTGATGAGATTGGCATGGTTTGAGCAAGGAATCGCTAAGTCGCCATAGTGAATAAGGGCCCAGGTATGATGAAGGGTAAGAGTCTCCCTGTTGTGCCTTACCCTGAGGCTGCCGGTGTGAAGCCTGCCGCCCACCATTTCGCGGATGCGCTGCAGCAGCGGCGCGTCGTTCCCCTCGTGCATCTGCTGGTCCAGCACTCGCTCCAGCTCCTCGCGGAACAGCTTCGAGGACATGAGTGCTTCTACGCGCTTGCGACGCTCCATTTCGCGGACGTCCTGGGGAAAGAGAGGAATTGTTTTAAAAAGGTGTCCCATGCTGGACTACGAGTGAAAAGAACACAGACCTATATCGAGATAGACGAAAAGAGCTCTTTAAACTGTATGAGAACCTAGCGTGTCAAATTTTTCGTACCTACGATGACGTCACGAGCGAGATTTAGCGATGTGTTAATGTTATTGACGAGCTCATGCAAAAAGCTTGGTACGGGGATCGCTGGAATGTCTACGACGTACGGGATAAGCTAATCTGCGTCTGGTACCCCGATGGTGGAAAGGGGCTGGAGGAACAAGGACATGCAGTTCTCTCGCACACTCTCCAAAGTGTATCCTATAAAAGACCGATAGACATGCAACTTTGCGGCGGTGATTGAAGCTCTGTAGTTCCGCTGTGGCCAATGCTGAGTTTCAATGAGTTTCCTGGCACAGTTTTCAATCGATTCCAGAAGCTCTAGCTGATACTTAGCCGAACCATCCCACAGGTGACAGCAAGACTCCATAGACGGCCGAATCAGGCGGATTCGGCCGTCCTGAGCTTGTCTCGGGTCGGGACAAGCTCAGGAACGGCAAGTGGTCAACCAACCGTTCCCACGCTTACGGCTTGTAGTTCACGCGCTTACGGCTATCCGACGCCGCGCTTGCTTCTCTTCATAAACGCTTGGCCGTAGTGGCGCCTCCTAGGTGTCAACCAGCGGTCGGCGAGTCGACGTGCTTACTTTAGGCCAATGGCGATACGGTGCCAATCCGTTTCCGAGTTGACTAGTGTGCTGTACTGTAACCCTAACTTGCTAGACTTTCTGTAGATGGAGTGTACTTACAGCGTCGATGTCCGCCGGCCGCTGCTTCAGACGTTCGTCCTCCTCCTCCGTGGAGAGCGCGCCGGTGCCGTTAGGCAGCGTCTCTGTGTCCGTGTCTGCCATCTTCTTCACGTCTATCTGGAAAGGGGGAGAAGGCACCATTAATATTTAAACGGTAGGTAGGGTACGTATCAGAATGTCTAAAATTAAAATGACTAATGTTTAAAATCACTAAGTTCAAAATGTCAAAAATAAAAATGTCCAATGGTTTAAAATATAAACGGTCAATAAGACTTAATTCAAAATATCAAAGTCACATAATTAACGACACTAGTCGATTTTCATACAATCGAGGTAACTTTCTCTGCCAAGGATTGACAGAGCTGTGATCTGATAATGGTCATCCAGGGAGTGAATGGAGGGGATCTAATAGGTGAAATAGAATAAGCAAGTTGGCTGTCACACGTCGTGACCCTTTTTCGCGTAACACTGAAGCAGTCAGTCCATATATTTCCTTTTGTACGATTTTAACTTTCTTCACGTGGTCGTGTCGGGGCAACGTGCCTGTTTGCGAAGCGACACTTTTATCTATACTAATATTATAAAGAGGAAGGGTTTGTTTGTTTGCATTGAATAGGCTCAGAAACTACTGAACGGATTTGGATGAAATTTGGTACACAGATAGTAGATAGCCTGGTTATGAACATAGGACTTTTTATCCCGAAATATCCACGGGAACGGGAACCACGCGAGAAACCGCGAGCGACCGCTAATCAGTACTAAATACCAAATGTAACGTGCTGCTTCAAACTTCTCTTCTATTCAGTCTATACTACCAACTAAAACTCCTAGTACTTGCCCTCCAGGCCGCCATTGGTCACGGGGGATAGGGTTCGCAATCACCCCTAAGAAGACCCTGACAGCCCTGCTATTTCTAGCTATGATAGAGGCTATGGTAACGACGGGCCAGCCCCCCTAGCACGAACACCGCTATATCACGCGATATGATATAGCGCATCATGCTGTCTTGCTTACTCCGCTAAGATGTGAGCGGGACAGCGGCACGTTATCCAGTTATCGAGTCGATAAAAGCCGCTCCTGCTAGGCCTACTGGGTGTGCTAAGAATCAAGTGCTGTTCTCTGTACGTACTCGTATTACTCAAACAAACAAACTCAAAGTTTACCTAACCAATCCTAAAACAAATACCCGCGTAAACGCAGAATTTAGCAGCGAACGATCAACAACCTCATTGTCTAAGAGTGTATTGCCCCACAAACTAATGAGCATTTGAATCTCCTCATTCAAATACACACGAAATGGGATCTTTTAAGCATTGTTGTGTTCCGGCAATTAAAAAGATAAAGAAAGAAAGAAAATAAAAAAATAAAAATTATTTATTTCGACACTGCACGACAATCGACAACATACTTATTAAAAACAGCAATGTACATATAACAAAGACGTGCAGCGTCAAAACTGTGCTCAGCTCAGTGTATGCGCAGACGGGTAGGCTTGCTGCAATGATATTCTGCCGAGCACAGTGGTGACATCAGGCACACGATAAACATAAAAAAACATTTTATAAAAATAATTAAACCGACTTCAAAAAGTAAAAAATAAAACTTTTGGAGTCGGTGCCAGCCAAAGCATTCTACATTGCACTTCTATTAACTATATTTTTTTTGGCCTTAGCTAACTAGCACCGACTCCAAAAGTTTTATTTTTTACTTTTTGAAGTCGGTTTGATTTTTTTTTTATAAAATGTTTTTATTTCAGATTTTTTTGTTACATTATGTGCCGTTACTTACACTAAAAATCAGCCCATACACAACAATGATGTCATCTAGGTATACGACTACTTGCCAAAAGATATTTTTCAGGATTATGAAAAAACTACTAGCCAGATCTTCGTAAAAATTATATGGGACCACACATAAACCATTTTCTTCCAGATTAAAAAAGAATTTTAAAAATCTGTTAACAACTGGCGAAGTTATGGTGGAACATACATAAAAAAAAAAAAAAAAATACAGTCGACTTGATAACCTCCTCCTTTTTTTGAAGTCGGTTAAAAAAAATACGTGTGGCACTCGGGGACTGCCGCGGTAAGCTATTGCATAGCATTTTTTATCATAGATCGGAAAAAATGCGGTACCAGATTTTAAAAAGAAATTATATTTTTACACAAATTTTCATACAGTTTTTTTCATCATTGACCATTTTGTTATTTACAATCGTAACTAAGCAACCAAAATCTATGACACGGAGTGGGGGGTGTTAGGTTTTTTTCGTTACGGAATTACTTGATTCGGTTGCCGCGCTCAAAGCCCGCGATAAAAGCTATACAATAGCATAAAACAAACAAAGAAAGATAACAAATAAACAAAAGCACGGTTAACAACATGGCAATTATGCAAACAACATTTTCCTACAAAAACACTAAATAAACCTAACACCAAGCATAATAAACAGACAGCAAGCACTGGCGAAATCCAAAAGGGCATCGCCATTGACATAAATAAAAAAAAAATAAAAAAATAGTTGAAACTGTAAATTTTCAACACGTCAATGTCAGTAAGACATGTGTCACTTAATGTCACTTGATGTCACTCACTTTTCTTGACGTGGCAAAGCGTGTTAAGCACATGGCAAAAGGAAAGAAAAATATCAAAATATTTATACAAAGAAAAACAAAACACGTAACAGAATTAACACATGATTGATCACGAAGATACAAAAAATAACAACGATACTGTTTAAAACTTACAATCAAGAACGGCACTAGCAAGTTTAATACACGTCTAGTATAGCAATCAAGCCACCCCCGCAAGATAGCCGGTTCCTAAGTGATTGAGTAATTATTTGTGTCTTTAATGAAGGTTTTGAAAAGAAAAACCCAAATATCAATGTTTCATTTTTTTATGCACATAATAATGGTTGCTATGGTTGATGCTTATTTTTATTTTATTACTTTTAATTGCCGAAAGTTGCCGAAATAAGTATTATATATTTTTTTAGCGAGTCGAAAGTAACCTTTATTTTATAGAAATCTTCGAAAATATCGCTAACAACAAAAAGGAGACGTAATTACGACCAATATACAGGATGCTTATAGTTTGGGTGGTATCTCTAAGTATGTTGAGTGAGCCCAGTATACAGAAAACTGATAGATTTTTAGTACTGAAAATCTCTCTCTCGGATCTGTCACCGAACAAAGAAATCTTTTTTAAGTAAATTTTGTGATTGGTTTGACTCTGAAGTAATGTTGGAAAACTCGGTTGTTCAATATATACTGGAATCAAGGCCAGGGACGAGCAGCACATGTCGCCAAAGAGGACCTGAGAAAGATTTAACAGAGTTGACCATTGCGTCCAAAGAGCAAAGTAATTACTGCGTCTAAAAAGCGCAGAGTACATGCAGGTCTTAGAAGTTGAAACTTTGCTGCAGGGTAGGGTCGGTAGGTACAGCCGAAAAATAGAATACCAACAAGGGGATTATAATTACTCTGTTACTTACATCTGATCCGGGTTTTGCAAAGTCTCGAAATGTTACATCTAACAACAAGAAATTCGGTAGAGAGTTCGAAGCTTATTTTGAGACCGATGAAAATCAAGAATATTTCAATATTCGTTGTCAGGTAGTTTATCACTTGAAGAAACTTCAGCATAAGATAGTGAATATTCTTTTATTATTATTATTGAATTTTAATAACAAAATTATTTTTCTTTGACTATAAAAATTAATAGAGGAATAATTATAGATAAAACGTGTACAGTTTTCAACTCAAAATACTTATCCCTTTTTATAAAACTTCTGATTTTTAACGACTACTTTCAAACATTCGTTACACTGTGCGTTGGGCCGGACATCCGCCAATGCATTGTACAGGTAGTATACCGGTTTTATGAAAAGTTTGACTAGGGTCATTCAAAAGTGTCAATGTACGATGAATTCGCCAATGTTTGGGCCAACATGTGAAGCCAGCATTAGGTCTTAACCAATATACCTGCGCAAACGCAGATTTAACACCGACAAACGATCATTGTCTAAGAGTGTATTGCCCCACAAACTCCGGAGCATCTGAATCTCCGCAGGGGCCCCATTTACATACACACAAAGTGTGCCTGTTCGTCCGTAGCGTTACGTTACGCAATACGGCGGCCGCGCTTAATGATCAGTTATGTTACGGTGGGTGGTGCAAGTCAAAAGTGATGAGAGGTTTACTAGATTCAGATTCAGGGATCGACATCGACTTCATTTGAGAAATGGATGTGACATTTTGCTCTTAGTCTTTGGTAAGTTTTCATTTGTGTCAAAAAGAAGCAGCAATGTGTCACATCCATCTGTCAAATGAAGCCGATTTCGATGCCAACGCCACATGCGCGGTATTTTGACGCGCGCGCGCTGGTGCGCTGATTTATTTATTGCGTCACAATTTAAAAAAAGGTGTTACATAGATCGGTAGGTACAGTACGAGTGACGTCCTGTTAGGGCACAGCAAATATGCGGGGCAACTATTGCCTTTACTTATAATTCATATTTAAATATTTTTCATTTATTTTTTTTTATTTTTTATTTATTTATCATACAAAAAGCTTTACAATATAATATTCACGTCCATTAAATAAATTATACAGTTACCAAAATTAATTGCAAACATGTCATATAGTATTATGTAATATAATCTGTGAAATTTACATTAATCTTTGTATTTATAATATTATTAAGATTGTTTAATAAAATAACATACATTTAAATTCCTTCCAACATTATATTTTAATGATATCGCTACAGGAATGTTTGATTGTCATACTATAACAATTTTACCATAAAAGCGCTTTTATGTTGTGGAAGTAACCCGCGATACAAGTCTAATATTAATAAAGAGTAGATTGCAGTGGCGAAGGACATGTATGGAACATGTCGATTCCTATCGGCTTCCATTTTAGAAATTCCACCCCAGCAACCGGTTTACATTCGCCATATTACGCCCCCTAGCCACTTGTAGATTGTGAGGTTTTGAGATCTTTTAACTAATAAGAAGAACGGCCGCAAGAAACTTATCAGCTTAAACAGAAACAACAACATTTACAATGGAACATGTTGGGGATCTGTGTTCCTAATTTGGTTGTTTACAATGGATCATCTAAGGCTCTAAGCCTTAAGTTTAAGTTGGCAAGAAAAATAATATTTTTTTATATTCAAAATCGCTCTCCGCTCATGCTTCGCATCTCGCGCACGTTGTACAACTAAAGAGTGCGAAAGCCACGGATCATTTTGCATAATTCGTGTGAAGATGAGTATAACGGCGCTCAGAAACAATGACTGACACACAGACAAACTTACTATTATCGCTTACACTGCAGGGGATACTTTATGTGAGAACGACAGTAATGGAAATGAAATTATTCTACTTTACAATGAACGTTTAGCTATCAGCACGCCTGATGTTACGTATTGACAAGGCTGAAGGTGGAAGCGTTTCTCAACCACTGAGGAACTGGCTATTTTTAACCGACTTCAAAAAAGGAGGAGGTTCTCAATTCGGTTGGTATATATATATATATATATTTTATGTATGTACACCGATTACGCCGAGATTTCTCAACCGATTTCCATGATTCTTTTTTTGTTCGACGCAGAATAGTTGCCAATTGGTCCCATAAAAATTTGGTTTCGTTTGACCCAGTACTTTTTATGTTATGAGCATTTTTATATATTTCATTTCATTGTTGACTTGGACGATGTAGTATTTACGATAATTTTGTTTATAATGTACATGAAACCTTAAGTAATCTAGAAAAACCCTGCTGTAGCTGACAAAACAGCCTATCACAGACACTAAAAAGTAAAAAAAAAAACTGCGTTAAAAAAAACCGACTTATCTATAACTACTGGAAATTGACCTTACTGATATGTTAAGGTCACTTTTCAATTTGACAACTCTGTATGAAATAAAACGAGGAGAAAAAAATAGCCCTTGACGAGTTTCTTGCCGGTTCTTCTCATTACAAGGTCTCCCGCCGTAGGGTTTGTGAACCGATGGCGTAGCTCCTTTGACGTTCATAAGTGCTTGTAACAGCCTAGACTGAATAAATGATATTGAATTGAATTGGAACACAACAATGCTGAAAACTTGTTGTTATGGTGTCAGACTTAGATAAGATGGTGAAATTGAACTAATCTTAAAATGATTGATATGATATTTGTTACTGAATCATGCAAAAACTAAATAACGTATAGTATGGTCCCCCAAACTATTGGTTGCGTTCCACTGGTGGGTCACGAGCGAATATTGAGTGGGTCCTGTATTGCAAGCGCTAGACTAGTCTCTAGACTAGGGTATCTGAGAATAACCAATACCAATTTTATGCTACCTTTTCCCCGAGACAGCCTAGAGGTAGATCCCGAGTTTGATTAGTTGTCACAATTAGATGGGTCATAGCCCAGACAACTTTGGGAATGACTGGCGTATAGGGTTTAATACAATGACTCTGCTAAGCACGGAATAAGATCTTTGGTCACCCATCCTAAGACCGACCATAGCGAAAGTTGCTTAACAACCACAATCGAAGAAAATAAACTACAAGTACAGTCCACAGCACGCTAGGTTTTACAATTTATCCTTGAGAACGCTTTTATGTTATGTCGCTCCGCTCGTAATTGCAGCGGTTTTCGTGGTGCAAATTTAGTCTGACGTACCGTTGACTGTACCAAGAACCAAAGAAAAGTTGCTAAATCATTTGATTGAAATAACGACTTGTGTTAAAATTAACTTTTTATGTGATAAATATTAAACACGAAAATATACTAGAAAAAAGCAACTGGTCTCATGTCGCCCTGACGGGATTATAACCCGCATCCTTGGGAATCCGGCCCAATGCACTAACAATTATGCTACAGAGACCTATGAGGACACGTCGATTTTTTCTAGTATATTCCTTTCTACAGTGTTGGCCACCGTCGTTTCATCAGACGTCGTCGTTGAGAGAAATATCCTCGCATTCGAAAGAAACATTTTTACAAATGTAATAACTTTTTATTTCATCATCATTATCATAATCAGCCTGTAGACGTCCACTGCTGGACATAAGCCTCTCCTAGCTCACGCCTATTGTGGCGTTCATAGGAGGCTATTAGCCAGCTGCTACCACGCTGGCCAGACGGGTTGGTAGAGGGTTTGTTTCAAGTTTTCCTTCTCTCGCACAGGTGTTCATGCGTCGAGCCTCTTAGTCGACTCTTACGACATCCCAGGCATGTAAGGGAGTGGTGACACTTCTTAGGCCGTCATCACACGGCACATTTTTATAACTTACAATAAATTTACCAACTTTCACAGCACAACGCCGTATTCATAACATACCATATACCTAATTGCTGTGCTCATAAAAAAATTACTCAACTCATAAAACTTACAATATACAATCAATTTGAATTCTCTACAATTAATTTTCCAGTGGGTACATTACAATAATTCTATTCTTTATTCACTACACAATAAGGCACACCATTCACGACAATAATTTGGACACAAGCCACCACTGTTCCGAGGTCTTTAACCTTGTTTAAAGGCAGGATACTTACATACACTGAGTAAAACGAAACTTTTAACCGTCTCTGTGGCGTAGTGGTAACACCAGCGGTATCAGATCTAGGGGGTCCCGGGTTCGATTCCCATTTTATTCCGTTTAGTTTGTGGCAGGGCTTGTTCTAAATCCGGCTGGCTAGCTACCACCATCTTATCTAAATCTGTCGCTATAAAAATAATGTTTTCAACATTGTTGTGGTCCGGCAGTTAGATTAGATAGCCAGTTCCTCAGTGATTGAGGATTCCGGGAGAAGTTCGCTTCCATCTTCAGTCTTATCAATACTTAACATCAGGTATGATGAAGGCTAAGAGTTTTCCCGTCGCTCATAAAAAAAAATGGTTTTGAGGTTTTGTGTAAACGTTGTCAAAGGTATGAACGAGCGGAAGCAATAGTTTCCGATAGCGAATATAGTTTCCCAAAGTCGTTCTTCGGGTAGTCGCATAGGGCTAGCTAGGGGCTAGCGTTTTAAAATAGTATATTTCATTACGAGTGCGGAAAGCCTGTGCTTTGCAATGACGGTTCCGCACGTGTACTGAACAACTATTTTTAATACAGTTGCGAAAAAATGAAGCAATATAATAAAGAACATTTTTGGAAAATGGCGCCAACCTTAGAAGAATATAAGCAGAGTTTTTTTTTGTTTTCAAAGTCAAAGTCAAAGTCAATATCATTTATTCAGTCTAGGCTGTTATAATAAAGAACATTTTTGGAAAATGGCGCCAACCTTAGAAGAATATAAGCAGAGTTTTTTTTTGCTTTCAAAGTCAAAGTCAAAGTCAATATCATTTATTCAGTCTAGGCTGTTACAAGCACTTATGAACGTCAAAGAAGCTACGCCATCGGTTCACAAACCCTACGGCGGGAGACCTTGTAACGAGAAGAACCTTTCTTCACCCATTCTGAGTAGGCAAAGGGAACCTATGCCCATAAAGCCTAGTCTTCAGTAGATTTTTTTTATTGATATGGAATGAAAATGAAATTTAATGAGATGAAATGAAATGAAACCTAACCTAACTCATTGAATCAAATCATTAAATCTGATATTGAAACAAATTAGTAGCTTCTTTTTAGAAATATTTGCATGAATCATAAAAACTTCTATGAATTTGTTTTAGTAAAAACTTCGTGGTTGGTTTTTTCTTTTTAATAGACATTATTTTGACAGTTGGGAAAGAGAACGCACGAGTTCGGAAAAGGTAAAGAAAAAGCTCGAGTATGTAATAGCCCACATCCCGAAAGCTATACGTCCCTGCAATACGCCACTTTTTGAGCAACTGTATTAAATAGTAGATTATTAACCAAGGGGATAAAGCAGTGTCTTCTGTCTACTCTACTTTTCGTACCATTTGCGAAAAAATTAACACAATAATAATATGAGATGTATTTGAAGAAAACAAAAACGCGGCAAATTCCTAGACTAATATTTTTTGTCGGAAAAGCAAAGGCATCAAGTTCATACGGCCTCGTCGGTTTTCGTAATTTTATTTAATAATCATAACCGCATAATAAATGCGTATTCCTTTTTCAAAAAGATGTGTAATGCTTTATATAAACTCAATGGTGTAAACACAGATGTAGTTCAGTATAAATTTCGGTAAGTATTCCAAATTTAAATCACATTCTCCCCCTAGAGGATGAATGAAATTCAGTACAATTTTCTTTCCCTGTTTTAAACAGATTAAAAATGACTATTGTTATGTTCAAAAAAATTTCCTAAAAATTTCCTACAAGGTATCCAAATAAATTGAGATTACCAAAGATGAGAACGGAACTCAGGTCAAGGAGTTGTTATCCTATGGCTATTAAAATATTTAATTGTATTCCTAACGACATTAAAGATCTGTCTCTCAATCAATTTAAAACCAAATTAAAGTCATGGCTAGTGAAAAACTGTTTTTATAATCTGAATGAATTTTTTAATTTAAAATGTAAAATAATTTAAATAATATCAATTTAATGTCAATATCAATTATATTAGATTATGATATATTGTAATGGTACCTATCTAATATTGTTGACATACTGTATAATAATTATGTTACTAATGTTTTGCATGCCAGCTCCTGGTGAATGTGATGTGACTTCCATAAATTTAAGATCTTTTATGTACCGCATTCTAGCAAATAAATTCTTGATTCTTGATTCGCTTTTTGTGGCATAGAATGTCACTTTTTTGAGCTAGTGGTACGAAAAATATATTTTTAGCCGATACCAGCTCCCTGTGTACCCCACAATAAGTTGTATGCCCTCTAGGGCTTCAGTCACGGCCATGTGGGGTCACCATGTCGCGTTACTTCAGGGCTTGCTGACCGCGACACACTACCACTAAGTACACTAATCCTACTACTAAACTAAACACCAAACACGTCTCAATCAATAAATACTAGGGCGGTTACAACCCGATACTCGGGTTCGTCGATCGACGGAAAATTCCAAATTATGCGAAAATCTTTAATTGCAGTTTGTGATCATCACGTTTAACATTTTGTATATTTTATAGTTTTCGGAACAAATAGACTCGAGTACCTTTATTTTGATACCTTACTCGGCCGCGTACTACGCGCCAAAGTCCCTATCGAGTCGTCACAAATTTTGCGAACCTGAATTAAGTAGGTATATAGATCAATCGACCAATAACCATTTATTTCCCAGAATATGGTTATTTTGAAGTGAAAACTTCTTTAGCGGCGTTTTGTGTACATCAGAATTTAAAATTTTTGGGATGGGCAAAACTTTTTTTGTCACATCAGGACACGTGACCTGATCGAAAATTCGAAATAACAACAATTATTTTCTATAAAAAGGTTTCATTTTTTCACAATTTTCAAAGTTAGAATAAGTTCCGTACCTACACTAAAAGTCAAAACTATGAACTTATCACCTATGATTTTTTTTTTTTGCATTTATTGACCAAAAGTATTACAAAATACATGATATTTAATTAACACACCGCTACAAAAGCCGTTTCGGCTTTAACTGTGGCGGAGGAGTTCAGCAAATATAACAAATTTAAAATGTTAATAGATTGTTAGAAAACATAAAAAATATAAGGACATGTTTTTTTTAAGTATTATAACTTAATAAGAAACACATTTAGTAGTTAGTAAAGAAATTTTGATTAGAAGATTATTTTTTTTTACACAAAAAATTATAGTTACAATCATGTGATTTTTTTGATTTTGATTAGTCATCTAAATACAGTGTCTAAAACGATTGGTATTTTGGTATTTTGTTGTTTTTTCTAATCTATACTAATATTATAAAGCTGAAGAGTTTGTTTGTTTGAACGCGCTAATCTCAGGAACTACTGGACTGATTTAGATAATTCTTATACCATTAGAAAGCTAAATTTCTCCCGAGTGACATATTTTATCCCGATATTCCCACGGGAACGGGCACCACGCGGGTAAAACCGAGAGGATCCGCTAGTAAATGATAAGTTATTGAACATATTTTATACTATTTGTTGTTTCTTTTCCAAATAAAAAGTATAAGGGTCAAATATCTTGTATAATGTTAAGTTCCGTTGGTAGTGTTTCTAATTATATGTCCAACACTGTATATATTTAAATGGTCATTTTAAATACACTATCCAAATTTTATACGCAACGAATTGATAAACTGTAACCTCCATCTTTTTTTTTAAGTCGGTTAATAAGATATTTGACAGTGATGTATCGTCACCGCGGGGAAAATCAATTACCCCCATAAAACCACCGGTCACCCATCCCAAACCCGACCACACCAAACGATGCTGCACATTCACGATCTCGTTAAGCAACGGGTCAAAGTAGGCCAAGACGTCTGTCCCTCGTGTCAACAAGTCATGGCCGCCGCGGTCGTCGACCGCGGCCGCCATCTTGAATCGCTGGCGGTCACCCATCCCAAACCCGACCATACCAAACGTTGCTGCACATTCACGATCTCGTTAAGCAACGGTCAAAGTAGGCCAAGACGTCTGTCGCTTGTGTCAACAAGTCATGGCCGCCGCGGTCGTCGACCCCGGCCGCCATCTTGAATCGCTATCGAATTCGATGCGCGGGACACGACTATGTTATTATGTTTCCGATATGAATTTCATCATATGTGGCACCAAAAAATTTTTTTACGAAATTGTATAAAGTAACTGTAATTTACTTGTCAAAACTGTCAAATCCTATACATTTTTAAACCATAAACCCCTTGAAAGTAAAACGTACATAAAACTTGGTGAAACCTACAGTGAGCATGCCTAATCATTATAATTCTTATGCTCATCCATCCATCATCAGCCCGTGGACGTCCACTGCTGGACATAGGCCTCTCCTAGCTCACGCCTATTGTGGCGTTCATAGGAGGCTAATTAGCCTACTGCTACCACGCTGGCCAGACGGGTTGGTAGAGGGTTTGTTTCAAGTTTTCCTTCTCTCGCACAAAGTGTTCAATGCGTCGAGCCTCTTAGTCGACTCTGACGACATCCCAGGCATGTAAGGGAGTGGTGACACTTGTATTCTTAGGCCGTCACCATACGGCACAATTCTTATACTACAATGCATTATTTCTAAATATTTTCAAATACGATTTATGAAATAACTTAAATAGAAAAAAAAAGAAAGTCGACAAAAACTCAAACGATACTTGAAATATCGTTTACGGAATTAAATACTTATTATTCCTATATTTATCGCATTATCTTTTACGAAATAAGTTTTCTTTTTGCTTTTTAAAAAATACAAATTATCTATGTCCACCCTTCATTGACTATTAAAGACCCATCAATCTATGCACCAATCAACGTGAATATTACGTAAATGTCTGCGCCCACGCATCAATTTGTTGTAATTCATATGACAGACAGCTAGTTGGTGCGTCTGTCTGTCCATCATAATACTTGGCTAGGAGGGTTTAGATACGTCTATTCATATTATTGTTTAAGGGGCTACTCGACAGAAGCAAGATGTAATGAGAAAAGGACGCGCCCGAGACCGAGACCGATTTTGCAAATTAGGCGAAATATCACGAAATCACTTCGTACTAAATAACTAAGCGATTAAAGAGAAAATGAAAATATACGATCATTAATATTATTGGTGTCCAATTATCCAAACCAATTCCCAAAAGAATATGTAACCCCATTTCAGAATAATCTTGAATTTTCGTATTTTTAGGATATCATTTCGAAAAGAAAAAGTGTCGAGACAAAATCATAAAATCGTGTTTTGTGATAAAAAAAAAAACAATTGACATAAAAGAGTCACGGACATTTCGAATATTTAAATAAAGGTTGACAAAGTTTTTAATTGACCATAGATTTTATAGTGTTATGGATTATTTGGGACATAAATGTAATGTAATGTGCAAGTGATTAATATTGTAATTTAAAGTTTTTATATTCACATGCCATTACTATGAGCGAAATATGCTGAACATTATTTTGATTTAAGATCTGTAGTTACCATGTTTCAACGTGAATAAAATTATTTATGATTTATGTGAAACAAATCTAGATAAAGGTATGAAGAAAATATCTTATTACCAGATTTGTAACATCTCTAAATGTCCTATTGCTTTATACAAAAAAGTAGCTGTGACATACATCGGACATGACGAATCTATAAGGGTGTCGTTTTTTGCCATTAGGCTACGAAACCCTAAAAAGTACCTACTGTGGAGATCGTATACAATCTGACCAAGACAACTAGGCGCATGACAGCTGAGGACACTTAAAAAATCTAACTAAAAACTAAAATTTCAAGAAGCGGTAATCAATCAGTCAATCACTGTAGCGCTAATAAATCAGATAATAACAGAAGTTCGGTGATAGAAGTGGGCTGCAGGTGCCAAAAGTGCAAAACCGCATTCCTGTCATGCGCATAATTGTCTTGGTCGTATAGTATGTCTCCGCACTACAAGCAGGCCGCTACACTGCCGTTGCTGGCTTACTCTGAAATATGGCAAACAAGGAGGTAACTTATCAAAGGTTCTATTTAAATTTCAAACTGGTTTGCAAATAGAAATCTGTTTTATATAAAAAAAACAACTACAAATAAACACTTTAACGCGGGAACAACAAAAAAATATTGTTGTTCGTTGTTCGTCCGATTTCGAAAAGTAGTTTTAATTTGCGCGCATTATTTGAGAAAAGTACTAGGTAAGCGTTGGCCACAACTAGGCATTGATGGACTTACGTATGTGTGCCTCGGCCCACATTTACACGTTCGTCCATCAATGCCTCTTTTGCTGGCCGCTGCAGTAATGTGCTATTTGTATGTATTTACAAAGAAAAGTAAGTTATAAGTATGTTTATCCGTTATCTAGTATCCATAACCGACCTAGTATCCGTATCCATGACGACCTATTTAGCGCAGAGGTACTAACCCCGCCTTCTGCGCCAGAGGTCCCGGGTTCGATCCCCGGACAAGACAAATATTTGTGTGCATGAACATGTCTATTTGTCTTGGTCTGGGTGTTTAATATGTATATTAAGTATGTATTTACAAAAAAAAAAATGAAGCTTAACGTGGGCTAGATAATTGATGAAAAAAAATATTTTATCACTTAACAGTGAAATAATTGGTATCCAAGGTGCTAACTTACCCTAAGTTAGCATCTTGGATTCCTAACACGTAGAACATAATATATGCACCATTTGTTATTGATTCCACAACAAAAAAAAAATCAAATTATAATGTTATATCTACGTGTTGAGGAAGTAAGTGGAATCCAAGATGCTTACTTATCCTGTAAATTGATAAAGTAGGAAACAAAATTTTATATTACAAAGAGAGTATTGTCTAGCGAGTGAGTTAACGCTACATATAATTTTGCCTCAAGTAGGTATTGGGAGTGATAGCTCCACCTATAACATCATGGTAGTCCCCGAGCTCCTCAATTTCCACCATACTGGGCCCTTAGTCACTTGACCACTTACCCATTCTTGGCGTGGTTGAGCAAGGATGCTCAAACGACGCCAATGTCGTACTTGGTTTAGACATTTTCAAAATTAGTTTTCTCTATGACACTTCCAATTTTCAAAGTTATTTTATTTGTTCAATAACTATACAATTTGTGACTGTCATGTACTTGTATACAATAACTCTATAATTTGTGAGTATTATGGAGAAAACGAATATTGAAAATGTCAAAACCAAGTACGACATTGGCGTGGTTTGAGCAAGGAATCGGTAAGAATAGAGGCCCTGGTACGAAAAGCGTCCATAGATACCGGATATACCTTGGCCTGCCTCAACTCGGCTTCACGGCTGGTGGTCGGCTGACTGTCACTCAACTGTCACTGACAAGCTTGTGGCGCTAATGAGACAGATGACATTCAATCTTTAAATTGGATTTGGTTTTTATTAACTCGAATATCGAGTGTTTGTGAGGATAAATATCGTATGAAGCGCTCATGGCCGCGCTTGACAGACTGATCGTATTCGATCACGTTTGTTAAGCAAAGTTCGGCCCGGTCAGGTGTCGGATGGGTGGCTGTATACTGGCTGTATAACTTAGCGCTTCCGTGCTTCGGAGGGCACGTTAAACCGTCGGTTCCGGCAGCTGTCATTTGATTACAGTCGTTAAGCCAATTCAGAGGCCTTATAGGCGGCTTGATAAACCACCAATCCTCACTCGATGAGAACAATATCGTAAGAGTATTAGGCAATTATATATTATACTTGTATTTTATATGTTACCTACATACCTAGTAATTTGCGTCAAACACAAACACAATTTGATACGATGAAGCACGTTTAGAGCTAGCGCAGACGACGGATTACGGAGGACTTTTTGTCCGCGACACGTCTTTATTGTTAACCAAATAAGATTCAACTTAGACCGCGTATATCCGCGAAAAGTACGCGATGGTCCTCGTTATTTATTCAACTTTATGTTCTTAGTAATAAGGTCGTGTCGCGGACAAAAAGTCCTTCAATGTCCGTCATCTGCGCAGGCCATTACACACATTTAAAAAAAAACGCTTCCCACACCTAGCTATCGAACCAGCTAAAATCTGTAAAAACTAACATTCTGTACTTTTATACCATCAATCGATGGGGTCAATCAAAAGGATCAACTCTCTCTAACAAACATAGTAAATTAAAGGAAACACATGAAACTCAACTTATAAACTCAATGGGCCGGTGAAAAACTTTTATTCAAGGCTCTTTTAAATTTTTTACAAAAATCTTTGAATGCAGTGTTGGAAAAATTAAAGGAAAGCTTCCTTTCAGTAAAATAAGCTAACTAAAGGATTTAAGGTAGGTCCCCAGAAGTAGTTCCAGGGCCCATAGATTTTTTCCACCCTGTATACTATCTTACTAATATTATAAATGTGAAAGAAAATTAAACAACTTTTGCGGTATTCCGCAAATGTTAAATATTAAATATTAAACTATAATTTATAATAAATCAACTTTGTGAAGGTAGACTTATAAGTAGCTAGTCAACCCGTGACCACGGCAACTGAAAAGGTGCGAAACCAAAAAACCTCAAATAAACCGAAAAATTATAGTACCAAATATATATTTCGGGTAAATAAATCGCACTGAATATTCCGCAAAAGTTGTTTTATTTCAATTATGAGTGCGTGAAGAAACGTAAGAAATGCTTATGTGAAAGTTTTTGTTTGTGTTAAACTCAAAACTCAAACTCAACTCAACTTGAATGCGTCAAAAAGTGTTCAAATGCGTTTTCAATGCTTTGACGTCAAAGAAGTGTGCAAAAGTTTGAAGCTATGTCTGGCGCCGGCTCAAGGAAAGGCACGGGCAGTGGGGACTTAAAATGCTGCTGATGATGATAGTGGAAATATTTGGAATTTATCTCCATAAGCTTACATCATCAGCCTGTGGACGTCCACTGCTGGACATAAGCCTCTCCTAGATCACGCCTATTGTGGCGTTCATAGGAGGCTATTAGCCTACTGCTACCACGCTGGCCAGACGGGTTGGTAGAGGGTTTGTTTCAAGTTTTCCTTCTCTCGCACAGGTGTTCAATGCGTCGAGCCTCTTAGTCGACTCTTACGACATCCCAGGCATGTAAGGGAGTGGTGACACTTGTATTCTTAGGCCGTCACCACACAGTGAAAGCAAGCTTACTAGAACATATTCCACGCGCACAGAGCCGCTGACCACCGCTAGTCTCACTCTTTAATAAATAGAACAAATCCGGAAGCAGTCCCGTATGACGTCACCGAGCCAAGAATCTTCCCGACAACAAAAGATGTCAAAACAAACGCCATTTTAGACTGTAGACGGCTAATGTTCAGCATTACTGCATGAGCCCAAGAGAATGATGAATAGAATTGATTTTTACGATTGAGTTCCGTATGATATATCTATTCTATAACCTTATGAAGCTTGGTGGCATAATGGTCGAGTTATTTAGGTCTATTTTTTATGCTCATAGCCTTCATCATACCTGATGTTAAGTATTGATAAGGCTGAAAGTGGAAGCAAGCCTCTCCCGGAATCCTCAACTACTGAGGAACTGACTATCTTATCTCTAACTGCCAGAACACAACAATGCTGAAAACGTTGCTGTTTTGGTCTCAGACTTAGAAAAGAAGACTTACAACAAGTCCTACCACCAACCAAACCGAATACAATATGTAATCGAACTCGGGATCCCTGGGTCTGGTACCGGTGGGTGGTTGTTACCACTAGACCAAAGTCTATTTTGCCAATTCTTCTAACTAGTCATATTGTTTTTACTGACAGCTTATTTTATTGTACTTTCTTTGTATTTACACAGTATTTAGTGGACTTTACGGAGTTCTCGATAGTAGTGGACATTTGGATTTGGACCAAGCGCAGGCAGTGTAGGGCCTGTGTAGGGATCCTGCAACCTGGTGCAGTGACGACCAACGAAAGACAGCAGGCCTATGTCCAGCAGTGGCTGATGTTTATGTCCAGGGGCTGATGATGATGATGATTTGGACCAAGTCCTTTGTTAATTGATGGACAAAAAGAGGATCCATTAAAATAATGAGAATAGATCAACAACAACTATCACACGATTCACACGTCGTCGTCTTCAATTTTTGCTTACCGAAAAATTTTTTTCATTATGTAGGTACCTATGTTTAAAATTTTACGTGCTGCTGTGGCTGTATGTTCAGCGAATCTCTAAAATTTTGCATGCTGTATTCTCAGCGAAATATGTTTGCCAATTATGATAACGACAACTTTGTAACCATGTTTCCAGCAAAATAAATCATACTTTTCTTATACTATTCTTCATCAACGCCCTTTACTTACAAGCGCATGCCGATTCCCTAACGGAACCCTAAAAAAACATTATAGTCATGTTAAATAGAACGGCGAACACAACCGAAATAGCCGGAGTGCCGGCGTGGAATGCGCTTCCGCCCGTAACGCGTTCCAATTTCAAAAAATTTCACCGACTTTTTAATTTTATTCGGGCATTGGCGCGCGTGCATTGTCATTTGTCTTTTTTTTTGTATATGGCAATGGCATGCGTGACGTTTGCTTTGTTTGTTGATGCCCAACTTTGGAAGTGCTTTTGTCTGAAATTGGACGTAATTTTTTGTGGATGTTGAAAGGTTACTTAGTAGACTAGTGGTTTTCAAAGGACAAATATCAAAGGCCTGTTACTGTTACCAAACGAGTTTGAGCAGACTAGGGCTGTAGGCACCGCCTTTTTTCACTGAGTAAATAGTAAGGTACATATGATAAATTTTAAATAGAAAAAAAATAGTATTGAAAAATGCAAAAATTAAAAAATCGTATAAAATCGTAAGATACAATCAAATATACATATAAATGGGCAAGAAATAATCAGCCGTTTATTTCAGAATCAGGACCAGGAGACGTATTTTTGAATCATTCGAAATTCCCATGCGAATTCAATTCGCATTTGAATTGAAATTCACCGACTTCCATTTTGTTGCATTTTTGAATCACTCGAACACGACGGCTAATTATCTCATTTTAAAATCTATCGCAATCCCTTTTATTTCGTCATTTGAAAGATATTTACATATATCAAGCCGTCATTTTTTGACATTATTTGAAAGGGATTGTGATCGGGACGCGTTTTGAAAGGTATTGAATGAACGAAATTGAACTTTCTGAGCAAAGTGACAGACGAAAATATCTTTCAAATGTATGGAGAAGTGTCATTTAAAACATAGTTCGTTCCGAAAGGGATTACAACTATAAGTTACACAATTCCATAAATCACAATCACAATATCTTTGAAAGGGATTGGTGATAGATCTTGAAATTAGACAATTAGGCGGCTGGTGTTATTATAAAATTAGGTACATGTCACAATACTCAAGGAAAATCACGATCCCAATAGTATAGAAGAAATAGCATTAAAATGCATTCGAAGCATATGGCTAACGTCCAAACTAACAAGACCTCTTAACTTTATAGTAATCCGCTTTAAATCATAAAGGACAACGACCAATGTAAACTGGTCGCATTACAATCGTAAACCTACTTTGGAAGCTTTGCTAGATTGAACCTTAGGAATTAAGAGTTAAGGTGTAAAATTGAATGGGGTCTGTTTCTATTGGTTGTATGTTGTGATTGTATGATCTTGTAATGGATTTTATATGGCGCTTGTGATTTTTTTAAACCATTTAAAATACATTAGACTTGGTCCAGATTGGGACATGTCCTTTATCATAATTATCAGGTAATTTTCCTGTCACCATTAAAACTATTATTGTAATACTTCTCCTCTACTTTTCGACGACCTCCGTTGTAGAGTGGTACGTACGTACCACTCTACAACGGAGGTTTCAAGGTTTCAAGGTCTGACGTCCCGGGTTCCCGGTAGGAGCAAATATTTGTATGATGAATACGAGCATTTGAACCTGAGTCATGGACGTTTATTTATATTTCTACACATAGATACTTATATATGTATAATTATATGTATTTATATCCGTTACCCTAGTATCCTATAACACAAGCCTTACAGTGCTTACTTTGGGGCTAGGTTAATTGGTGTGGGTGTAAGAAATATTTTATTTTTATTTTATTTTAATACTTCCCTCAAAATTAATGCGACACGGTACTTTTACGACCTAGTCATTAATCGCTACTGGGGCAAAACAAACAAATCGTTAAAATAACTTTGATGTCTAACGATTAAGTAGTTTAAGTACCGCGGTGCTATTACCTATCTTAGCAAAAGCAACACGACGCAGATATTGCGCGATAATATCTTTACGTCACGTAGCCTCGCCTCTACCGAACATTCATTTAGTTCCTGTTATTGCTACCAAATTGTTTTTGGTGCTAGTCTCATAGCAACACGCGGCGTCTCACTCTCGCACCTAGGAGCGCGAGAGTGAGACGCCGTTGTACGAACCATTAGCGAGCGATTAGCCAGCAATCACATACGTAATACCATTTTTAATTTGACGTTCCACTGTGTAGACTGACATGTGAATTTAATTGTATAATGACATTTATTTATTTTATTTCTTATTTGACATTTATTATCATACATTTTTTATGTTTTATTAATTTATTGTTGACTTTCTCGATTTTATTTTATGATCATTGTTTGTATATTTGCATGCTATGTAAATGGCTAAATAGGTTAAGCTCCATTTTGTTTGCACAATTGTACTTAACAACATTACTGTACCCTATTTAGAGCAAATAAAAATATTTGTATTTGTATTCCGCAGCGATCGCGCGATAATGGCTAATTTTTACGTAATAGCCCCGGCGATCTGAGACCGAGACAGCCTCCTATAGGAGCTATTTTCACATTCTGCCACTTATCACGATTAACGATAAACATGGTTAAAATGTAAATAACATTTCAGTTCTTGATAATACCTAACTACTGTGCTGTGTGGTGACGGCCTAAGAATACAAGTGTCACCACTCCCTTACATGCCTGGGATGTCGTAAGAGTCGACTAAGAGGCTCGACGCATCGAATACCTGTGCGAGAGAAGGAAAACTTGAAACAAACCCTCTACCAACCCGTCTGGCCAGCGTGGTAGCAGTAGGCTAATAGCCTCCTATGAATGCCACAATAGGCTAATAAAGTTGACTACCCTGATGACACAAGATTGGTCAGGGCCGCCGGCTTTTAGAAAACATTATGGGTGCTGATGACATTAGATGACTCGAAAGAGTGGCGAAGTGTGAGAAGAGAAATGCACACTGATCGACCGACAAATAAATAAATATCCTACTTATATACCAATGTCCTACTTGTATAAAAATGAAACTAGTTAAAAAAAAAGCGATTTTTGATCTGTTTCTTGATGTCTATTCTCAGGGGTGCTCTGCACCCACTGATTATTTCTCATGGGTGCTCGAGCCTCCGAGCACCCACGGAGTCGACGCCCCTGGTAGTGTTAGAGTGGTACTCATCATGCCTTCAAAAGCGGGATCGTAGATTCGATTAAATACACATGATTCGTCGTCGTCGTCTCAGCCACATAACACCCACTGCTGGGTATAACCTCCTCCAAAAGGGGGGGGTTTGCCATAATCGCCACGCTTGGCAGGCGGGTTGGCGATCACAGTATGGCCAAGTTTGTAGGAGGCGGTGTTGCTTAGTCGCCTTTTACGACACCCACGGGATGAGAGGGGGTAGTGCTATTCTAAGCCGTAACTGTACACATGATTAAATACACATAAATACATTATTAGATAGATCAGCTATTTTTGGGTACAATTCAGGTTTGCTGTCACGAAAAGAAGAGGCTAAGAGTCTCACCGTCGTTCATAAAAAAAAAAACAACAGGTTGCACTCTGGCAGTGCTGGCAGAAGTTAGAAGCGCCTAAACGAAAATAACGATCAAAATCCACTATATCTTGACCACAACTTCATAAAAAGTTGATGAAAACGGAGACCAACTTGGTTTGGCAGGTAAATCCATTAAAACTGACCTTGCATCAAAACGAAAGTTGGTAGTAATGAGAGATCTATATATAATGGTTGATATTAACTAATATACGTAGATCTTTCAAGAGTGAGACTTTATATAATTTGAAATAGGTCAACGGTAAATGGTCTTACGAATTTTCAATCAGGGTCACGTGTGCGACTTTAACATTTTTAACCTACCCATCCCACAAATTTAAAACTCTGATGTGCACAACGCCGCTAAAGAAGTTTTCACTTCAAAAAGAAGAACAATTAGAAACGTCCAGACACGGAACAAACACCAAATGCTAGTCATCCTTTCAAGGTTTCTCTTGTTCTGGAAGTTATTGTTTCCCCTTTCGCAGCTCAGTAAGGGATGATATCATTAATTCTAATGCGTAAAAAACCGCCCTAGTTTGACACCCCTGAGGGTCTACTACGAACTCAATCGAACGTAATTCGTTTTGCATCCGTCTAAGTCTTTATTTATCAATAAAGTCTTTATTCCAGTAAAACAAACATTCAACAGCGTCAGACAATATAATGGTATCGAATATAAATAAATAATTAAATAATTGTATACAATCACACCAATTATCTAGCCCACGTTAAGTTTCATGAAGAACTTATGGATACTAGATAACGGATAAACATACTTATATACTTTTATTTTTGTAAATACATACATAATATACATATTAAACACCCAGACCAAGATAAACAGACATGTTCATGCACACAAATATTTGTCTTGTCCGGGGATCGAACCCAGGACCTCTGGCGCAGAAGGTGGGTTTAGTACCCCTGCGCCAAACAGGTCGTCAAATATTTTGCTGTAGTGTTTCATCCGAAAAAATGTTTCGTCTGTCTATGACGTCGTGAGTTCGACTCCCACTGGAGACAAACCGCAAACATTTTATATGATGAATATAAATACACGTGGTATAAAATATCAAAACGATTTCTAAAGTTAGATTGTTTCAAAACAAAAGCGGTCACTTTAATTTGCTAATAGAAAAACAGACACATTGATACAATATGATAAATTTTAAATAGACAAAAATATTGGAAAGAATCAACTCGGCCACAAGTGAAATCTCAAATGGTACTCGAACCCACGACCTTTGTAAATCCGGTCCAATACACTGATACAAGTTTTAAACAAAGTATATAATTAGACCACGGCCACACTGTGTGTCATCATAACAACAGCAAAGATTACAAAAAAAAACTATATAAGTGATCTGGCTGATAATATCAGTCCTGCTTAGGCTAGAGTCTAGACATAAGCGGTGTCTAGCCGCTAGACGGTGTTGTGTTAAATGCCCCAAATAACTCGTTATCAGCCATTTTTAATGTTCCCACTGCTGGGGCACTGGCCTTATTATATTCGTATTATGATTGATTAAACAAAAAATGTTTTATTAAATGGTCTATAAAACTAAGTTCTGCATTTCATGTTAAATTATATGATTATCGTCCCAAATTTTCAAACCATGACAATGAAAAAAATATGCAGTATTGACCAAACTAATTGCACCTAGTATCAGCATATTAAATTCACTGATATATACAATTACATTGCCTGCAGCATATTTTATGATTATTATATTGTTCCATTCGAAAGCAATGGAATTCAAATTGCCGAGACTAATATTACACACGTCACGTCTTCTTTTTAACTTTTCTTTTATGAACGACAGGGAGACTGGGAAGGAGGAGCCTTCACAATACCTAATGTTAAGTATTTAAGGCTGAAGAGGGAAGCGAGCTTCTCCCGGAATCCTCAATCACTGAGGCACTGGCTATCTTATCTCTAACTACCGGAACACTAAAAACTAAACATACAAAGAACATTATACGCCTAGATGGTTATTTTTTGTACGGGCAACAGCCTAATAGTTTCTTATACTGTCCCTATAAAAAATATCATATAATTAAATGGTTTATTTCCATTTTAATTAGCAGATAATAGTTCTATTTTTAGCAAGAACACACCTGAAAGCACCAAAAAAGAACAAAGCACAGTAGGTGTGTACTTCCCGCTAGGTGCGTGCGTCGAGTATTGATTCGCCCGACCTCGGACAAACTGGCGCCCAAACGTGGTGCCGGCCAAGTTACAGGATCACACGAGATGATAGTAGATAATACATTTTTTTAAATACATACACAAAGAACTTACAGAAAAAAAGAGTAATATTGATTTGTTCGATCTTGGATACACTGGCGCCCAACGCGTTACAGTTGTAACGGTGCCGTCGCAAACTACTATATGTACCTATTCTATATTTTTATGCTGTTTATTTATAACCTCCTTTGTGGCTTAATTGTCAAATTTTTATGATAGTTCTGAAAAAGAATAACTTTAATGTCATACCTACAGCTGTCATATAATATTTTATCTTAATATATATAAATCTCCTGTCACGATGTTTGTCCGCGATGGACTCCTAAACTACTTAACCGATTTTAAATTAAATTGGCACACCGTGAGCAGTCTGGTCCAACTTAAGAGATAGGATAGCTTTGATCCCAAAATTCCCACGGGAACGGGAACCACGCGGGTGAAACCGCGCCCGGCCTCTAGTATTTTATAAAATAATGTAAATATAAAATATCTTACACAGAAAAACCTATCTATACTAATATATATGTATATATAATGTAATATATATATATCTTTCCTCTTTATAATATACTAATATTATAAATAGGAAAGATTTGTATTTTTGTATGTAACCAATAAACTCAAAAACTACTGGACCGATTTTGACGAAATTTGATAGAAAGAAAAAAAGAAAATTATATTTATTTGGGACAAACACGACAATAAGACACATCAAAGTAGTACACAAAACGGTACCGACTCAGCGTAATGCTTGGCTTTTTGGCCAGCGCTGGTCTTCCGTCGGTACCGTTTTTTTTTGGTATAGAGAATCCTTAGACCCCCAAGTAGTAACATAGGCTATAAATGATCCCAAAATTCCCACGGGAACGGGAACCACGCGGGTGAAACCGCGCCCGGCCTCTATCTATACTAATATAATAAAGAGGAAAGATTTGTATTTTTGTATGTAACGAATAAACTCAAAAACTACTGGACAGATTTTGACGAAATTTGGTATAGAGAATCCTTAGACCCCAAGTAGTAACATAGGCTATAAATGATCCCAAAAATTCCCACGGGAACGGGAACCACGCGGGTGAAACCGCGCCCGGCCTCTAGTAGCTTATAAATTAGTAAACATTTTTGATACAAATGACTTTTATATATTAATTTGTTATTTTCTTTTTAGGTTTTCTATTTCACCCATTAAATAAACACTATACTGAACTGTGAAACCGCATTTTATTATGGCGCCGGAACAGTAAGTCTGCACCCCGACCGCCTAACGGTATAGCTTGTGGTATCGCTATAGCTATCAAAATTTAAACTCTCATAAAACCCCTTCAACTAAAGGGTTTTTGTCTAATTCTTACATATTTCTATTTATCTATTGTATTCACTATTGCATTTTTAGTATGAAAGTGATAGCGTGAGCGAGAGCTCTTGTAGGGGGTTAGAAAAATTTATAGCTTTCGCAATAGCATAAGCTATACCTTTAGGCGGTCGGGGTGCTGGTCAGTTCTACCCGTACCATTAAAAATAAAAACAAGTAAAATGTTACAAACTTACACGTGACGACAGTGATAAGTACCTACAACTTTTTAATTTTTTAAATATTTAAAGTATTTGTAAAAAAAAAAAAACAAATTGTTTTGTTCGATCTTAGATTCTAATAATCTGAATATTAGACTTTTTTCAAGAAATCACTAATTCCTGAGTAATGTTACAGCTTCAAAGCATAACGCAACGAACGATCCTTAATCAACAAGAACAAAACCGCGAGTTTACTGACTCTAGCGTAAGAATAAAAATAGTCACGGTTGTAATAGGGCTATTATTATTTTAACAGCTGACGTAGCATTCATAAAAATTTATAGCAAGTCTCCCTGATTTCATATTACGTATAAATTCTTAAATCAGATAATGTCCAGTGGATAGGACACAAAAGCCTCTGGCTTGGAGCTAACAATAGAATATATTTTATTTATCTTTTGAGGAATCCAGAGTGAACCGTAATCCAATTGAGCGAAGCCACAGGCGAGAGCTAATAAAAAATACAATTAGGATCACTTAATTCTGTTTAGCTATAGTAGCGTGATTGTTTCCCTTGTTTAGGAGTCTGATGACGCAGTGAGACTTATCCTGCATTCTGAGCCTGGGGTGGTGGGTTCGATTCTCACCAGGTGAGGGACAAAGTTTGTGTGATTCGTGGTTCTGAGTTTCGTGTCTAGGTGTTAAATATTTTCATTACCTTATTTACCTTCCTGGGCTGGATTTGATATCTTTAATACAAGTTTAAGCCAGTTATCTTATCTTTAACTGCTGGAACACAACAATGTTGATAACATTGTTGTTATGACGTCAGACTTAGATAAGATGGTGGTAGCCTAACCTAGCCTAACCAAACCAAATACAATATGTACCACCGCTGGGAATCGAACCCGGGACCCCTGGGTCTGATACGGTGGTTGTACCACTAGACCACAGAGGCGGTTAAAAACTGTCTTCCGGAATAGCACACACATACCAAAAGCGAGCTGAGTCCATGAGAAAATACCAACACTCTAGATCAAATACATTTCTTTTTTGCTCTATAACGAATAAAATAATTTTTTTCGACAAAACAACACGTTGGGCGCCAAAACTAGTCTATCAATCAAAATAATCTTTCAGTAAAAATAACTAAGTCTAGACCGAAAATAGAACTAGACTAGATAGAAAATAACTAGTCTGTTTTTAGGGTTCCGTACCTCAAAAGGAAAAAACGGAACCCTTATAGGATCACTTCGTTGTCCGTCCGTCCGTCTGTCAAGACCGTTTTTCTCAGGAACGCGTGGAGGTATCAAACTGAAATTTATACCTAATACTCAGGTCTACTGTCCCTTGGAGCTTTGAAAAAATCAAACTTCTAAGCCAAAGCAATCAAAAGATACAACCTTTTATGCCGCAAATTTTCGAAACTCGCACGGGAATAAAAACCTACAGGGTACTTCCCGTGAACTTAGAATCTTGAAATTTAGTACGAAGTAACGTCTTATAGTACAGATAAAGGAAAAATTGCGAAAACCGTACATCTTTAGTTACATCATATAATAAAAAATATTTTACGGAACCCTCGGTGCGCGAGTCCGACTCGCACTTGGCCGGTTTTTTTTTTTTTTACTTAATCTCATCTGTTTATCTGGGGTGGGTGTGAAATGGGGGAATGGATAGGGGCGTCTTAATAGGAATTTGATTCACAAGAATCACTATGGCTCTATGGATAATAAAGGCTAATATTTGTCTAGACAGACAGATTTACGGGAAAAAATATGTTGTACAGCTACTTGGTGCATGCTGGGGTTCATCTACCTAGGCTCCTGTCTATGTTATTTACTTTCTGTGTTAGACACTCCTATTTACCTCAGGAGCTTATGAAAACTGTTGTTACTCCGATTGTCAAGAATCCAACTGGTGACTTATCAGATAAGAATAACTATAGACCAATTTCACTGGCCACGGTGGTGGCAAAAGTATTTAATAGTCTGTTGAATACTTCACTTAATATGTTTGTTAAAATAAATGATTCCCAATTTGGGTTCCGCAAGGGACTGTCTACTGAAACTGCAATATTGACATTGAAGTATACAGTAAATTATTATGTCACAAGAAAAACACCAATCTATGCTGCCTTCCTTGACCTGTCCCGGGCTTTTGATCTGGTGTCTTACGACTTATTGTGGTCAAAGCTGAAAAAGAATGGTGTGCCTAGTGATGTAATAAATATATTGTCTTTCTGGTATGCAAATCAAACTAATGTAATAAGGTGGGGAAATGAGTACTCAGACGAATACAAGTTGAATTGTGGTGTGAGGCAAGGGGGCCTGACATCTCCTTTGTTATTTAATGTTTATGTTAACCAATTAATTGATGAGCTCAGTAGTACTCATGTTGGTTGCTTTATAGATGACATCTGTGTAAACAATATAAGTTATGCTGATGACATGGTGCTGCTGAGCCCATCAATTGGAGGTCTTAGAACCTTGCTAAATAAGTGTGAAAGCTATGCATTAGCACACGGACTGAAATATAATGAAAAAAACAAGCGAATTTATGATTTTCAAAAGTGAAAATAAACTGCCTTTGAATGTGCCACCTGTCACGTTGAATGGAATGCCCTTAAATCGTGTTTTTGAATTTAAATACCTTGGTCATATTGTAATGGATAGTTTGAAGGATGACCTTGATATTGATAGGGAACGCAGGGCATTGTCAGTTCGTGGTAATATGCTGGTGCACAGATTTTCTTGTAGTTCTGCAGAAGTAAAGTTAACATTGTTTAAGGCCTTCTGCCAATCGTTCTACACAAGCAGTCTGTGGACCAGCTTTACACAGAGGGTTTATAATGCACTGCGAGTACAATACAACAATACACTCAGGGCATTGTTCAGGCTTCCTCGATACTGCAGTGCATCTGGAATGTTTGCAGATGCCGCAGTGGATGACTTCTATGCAATGATGCGTAAAAAGTCCACTTCGCTTATGTGTAGGGTGAGGGGAAGCCGGAACAGTATCCTGAGAATGATAGCCGATAGGTTAGATTCCCCATTACTTGGTAGATTTATTAAGCTACATGTTCTATGAACAGTGTTTTGATTAATCTACTAAGTAGGTTCATAAGACTATAAAAAATTAATAATACTTACCTATAATAATAATAATATAATGATATATAATGACATAACTTAATAATTAAATTATAATACTTATCTATAACTTACTATGCTTAAAATGTCGAATTTAATTTTAATTTTGATTGTAATTATAATTTTATAAATTTTTGTAATCATAATCATATGTTGTGTGCTATAAAATGTACCTACCTATGGACTCCTTGGTCTGAAAATAAATGATTTTTATTTTTATTTTTATTTTTATTTTTATTTTATTTTATTTTTATTTTTATTTTATTTTTTATAATATTGAACAAGAAAATATACTAGAAAAAAGCAACTTGTCTCATGTCGCCCTCACGATGACGGGATCCCGTCAGGGCGACATGAGACAAGTTGCTTTTTCTAGTATATTTTCTTGTTTATATTTATCACATAAAAATAGCATTGTTAGCTATAGCTCTTATATTGTTTGGTACAGTCGCCGCACATCAAATATAATAGCTGTAATGCGAAAACAGATCTTATTACGTGCGCAATAAGATGAAACAGTGATCAACAAGTAATGTTTTATTTGTTTTGATTGTAAATTCGATTTCGTCAAGATTAACCCAGTGTGTGTGTGTGTGTGTGTGTGTTTGTTTGTCTTTCCTACACGCCGTAACTAAGCAACCAAACGACTTGACTTTTGGCATAGAGTTAGTTGAAGGAACGCAGAGTAACTTAGGCTATACTATACTATACTTTTTATCCCGATATTCCCACGGGAACGGGAACCACGCGGGTGAAACCATGCGGTGAAAGCTCGACAACAATAAGTGACTTTGTTTTCGTATTGAAATTCATTAGATAATTGAAATAAAACAACTTTTACGGATATATTTCTACGAACTGTTGTAATTGTCCGTTTTTTTTTTTTTTTTTCGTGACCACGGCAGCTGTAAAGGTGCCGAAACGTCGGGAAAATCAAAAAACCCCTAAAAACCTAAAAATACGGACAATTACAACTTAGTTCGTAGAAATATAGCGCGTTTGATATCCGTAAAAGTTGTTTTATTTCAATGAACAGTGCGCGCCAAAACATAAGATGTTCATTAGATAAGATAAATGTGTGTTTCTGTATCACATACAGCAAATGCACACAAGAATAAAACACAAAAACTAAGTAACAAATAAGATTATATAATCTCAATCTGTTGCCGCATCGATAGAAAGAGGCAAAAACTCAGTGATACCTTTACTTCACAGCAAAGCACTGATTTTCAGTTTATGCCTAGAGTAAGCGCGAATCCACGTCTACGACACAGACGTATGCGATAACTAAAAATAAATGATTAATTAATGGACATTCATTATTAAATTCAATACAAAAACATTACTTAAAACATGCAATTACAAAAAAAAAGCTTGGTATATAATTCTATCTGGTTGGATTCTCTGTGAGTGGTACAGATCATGCCCTCTGAGCTAAGGGACAAGTTCCATTCAAATATTAAAAGGGAGGGTCAAACTAGAAAAAACTGGCAACCCACTACCTTTAATTTTAAACTCTACGTACGGTAGTTTTAGATTTGAAAATCGTTTAAAATTTTCTTGTCGGTTGAACGTACATCTCTTCAAAGGTGTGATATTAATTATTAACCAAAAGGCGTGTTGTGTACGGCTCGGAATGTCTTGATGGAATATTTGATTGGCCCATTGAAAAAATACCTTTGAAGGTAAAAGGTATATGTTTAAGCAAACATACTATACGTATCTTTCATTTACTGAGAGCCAATGGAACATCAGCAAAAAAAAAAAGAATTAAAAAAAAAAACGAGTTACATTACAGGGTAAATATCTACGTGCGGTTTGAACGCCGTCATTGTCTTTACTACTAGGTTTATGTATTCATAAGAATTTCTTGTTTTTATTTTCTTAACATATATTTTTTTTTAATAAAAAAAAAAAATAAAATAAAATATAATAAATAAAAACCGTTCGTATGTAGGAGCATGATGTGGCAGCCTTTAATAGAATTTTACATTTTGCATGAACTTACCAATTGTCGTTGTTAATCCAATGTATGATTCAATGTAATTTTCACTGGCAGTCCTAATAAATAAATAAATAAATAAATTGTCCTCGACATATAAAGTGTCATGCATAAGTGCGAAAATAATAAAATTTACGCTACTCATCTGGGACCTTTATTCGTAACTGGACACGAAGACGGAATTTTATTACTATAAAAATATGAAAATATGTTGAGGACAATGACGGCGTTCAAACCGCCCGTAGATTTACCCTACAACGCGTTTACAAACGTCATCCAGCTACAACGGTCCACTCGGCACACCGGAAAACTTTAAAAATCATAAAATACTGTTTTATTCAATTAACAGAAAGCGTGAAAGATGTTAACTACATTACACACAATCTTACGTGTTTCATCATCAGCCTGTTGACGTCCACTGCTGGACATAAGCCTCTCCTAACTCTTGCCTATTGTGGCGATCATAGGAGGATATTAGCCTACTGCTACCACGCTGGCCAGACGGGTTGGTAGAGGGTTTGTTTCAAGTTTTCCTTCTCTCGCACAGGTGTTCAATGCGTCGAGCCTCTTAGTCGACTCTGACGACATCCCAGGCATGTAAGGGAATGGTGACGCTTGTATTCTTAGGCCGTCATCACACAGCTAAACACACACTACACACAATCTTACGTGTTTAGTACGTTGTAAATAGTATAATTCATTCTTTATTTCAATGAATACACACGCAAAATTTTAAGAAGCGATTAAAAACAAGATTTTCCTGATTTTTTAATTTTGGCATTTTCCACTACACTCTACTCTACCCTCCACTCAACCTCGTCGTGGGTAAAAATGGAAGTGTGCGCTAGGTCTAACACGGAGTGGCTACGTACTCTTTGGCGCCTCCAGGTCCTTACGGAGTTATGACTTAGAATACCAATGTCGAGGAGTATTTCGAAGAGGTTTTCAATGAGGTTTCGTTAAGTCGAGGACGAGTAAGTTTTGGAGGAACGACTTAGAATATGGGTGTTACCCACATATTCTAAGTCGTTCCTCCAAATTTTTTTACACTCCACTCAAACTCATTCGACAAATTTGGTATTCATAGTTGCAAAAAATCTCCTCCACACAAATTATTCCTCACTTGAGTGTAATAATTACAGAGTTACGACTTAGAATACCGATTTCGTGGAGTATTTCGAAGAGGTTTTCAGTGAGGTTTCGTTAAGTCGAGGTCGAGTAAGTTTTGGAGGAACGACTTAGAATATGGGTGTAAGTCTCGGTAACTCAGTGGTTAGAGCATTGGACCGGATTTTAAAAAGGTCGTGGGTGCGAGTCCCATCTGAGATTTGACTTATGGCCGAGTTGATTTTTACAATATTTTTGTATTTAAAATTTGTTACTGTATACCAATAACGTCATGTACTGTGTCATAAATATAATGATTGACTAACATGAACAGCCAAAGCTATATATAGCTATAGGTCTTTGAACAAGATTTTACGTATTTTATGATTTTTTAATTTTTGCTTTTCCAATGTTATTTTTATACTTATGATAAACTTTAAATAGAAAAATATTGGAATAAGTCAACTCGGCCACAAGTGAATTCTCAGATGGGACTCGAACCCACGACCTTTGGAAATCCGGTTCAATGTTCTAACCACTGAAATAACTTTTCTATTTTAAGTTTATCATAAGATTTTACGTAGTTGAGTTACTGCATTACCAATTCCGTCATGTACTGTGTCATAAATATAATGATTCACTAACATGAACAGCCAAAGCTAGTTCATCGCTCTCTATTGATCTATGAAAATTGCCTCAATTTAGCGTCTAGTCTAATATTTTTGGACTAATGGCAAAAGGGGCGAATGATATATCGTCTGATGGAGAATTGGAGACACCCCTGTTACAATTTAGATGTAGTAAACTGAGAAGAAGGAGAAAAAGCATTTTATACTAGAACTGTAACTAATGTACAGTCAACAGCAGGCTAGGCGGTTTTCGTTGTGCAAACATCTGTGTTTCACAAAAAAAAGATTTGATTCAGTCGTCTCGACGTTTCTACTGATTTTCGTGCGACGTTTGAGTTTCCGTTTTTTTTTTTTTTTTTTCCGTATCCGCGAGGGGCAAAGCAAAAAAAGAGCTATGTCTACACAAGCAAGATGGCCTACCCGTTCGCCTCGCCACTCGCATGATGTATGATTCAAAAATAGAGGTCCTGGAGCTCTATTTTTGATTCACTCGTCTCGAGGTTTCTACTGATTTTCGTGCGACGTTTGAGTTTCCGTATTTTCCATACTTCCGTAATAGCGACATATGTACATAGCTTCGCTTTTCGCCTGTAATACCGCCTCCCAACGCAAGTGCGTGAGGGGCAAAGCGAAAAGCGAGCTATGTCTACACAAGCAAGATGGCCTACCCGTTCGCCTCACCACTCGCATGATGTATGATTCAAAAATAGAGGTCCTGGAGCTCTATTTTTGATTCACTCGTCTCGAGGTTTCTACTGATTTTCGTGCGACGTTTGAGTTTCCGTATTTTCCGTACTTCCGTAATAGCGACATATGTACATAGCTTCGCTTTTCGCCTGTAATACCGCCTCCCAACGCGAGTGCGTGAGGGGCAAAGCGAAAAGCGAGCTATGTCTACACAAGCAAGATGGCCTACCCGTTCGCCTCGCCACTCGCATGATGTATGATTCAAAAATAGAGGTCCTAGAGCTCTATTTTTGATTCACTCGTCTCGAGGTTTCTACTGATTTTCGTGCGACGTTTGAGTTTCCGTATTTTCCATACTTCCGTAATAGCGACATATGTACATAGCTTCGCTTTTCGCCTGTAATATCGCCTCCCAACGCCAGTGCGCGAGGGGCAAAGCAAAAAAAGAGCTATGTCTACACAAGCAAGATGGCCTCCCCGTTCGCCTCACCACTCGCATGATGTATGATTCAAAAATAGAGGTCCTGGAGCTCTATTTTTGATTCACTCGTCTCGAGGTTTCTACTGATTTTCGTGCGACGTTTGAGTTTCCGTATTTTCCGTACTTCCGTAATAGCGACATATGTACATAGCTTCGCTTTTCGCCTGTAATATCGCCTCCCAACGCGAGTGCGTGAAGGGCAAAGCGAAAAGCGAGCTATGTCTACACAAGCAAGATGGCCTACCCGTTCGCCTCGCCACTCGCATGATGTATGATTCAAAAATAGAGGTCCTGGAGCTCTATTTTTGATTCACTCGTCTCGAGGTTTCTACTTATTTTCGTGCGACGTTTGAGTTTCCGTATTTTCCGTACTTCCGTAATAGCGACATATGTACATAGCTTCGCTTTTCGCCTGTAATATCGCCTCCCAACGCCAGTGCGCGAGGGGCAAAGCAAAAAAAAAGCGATGTCTACACAAGCAAGATGGCCTACCCGTTCGCCTCACCACTCGCACGACGAGTGATTCAAAAATAGAGGTCCTGGAGGCCGATTCTCAAGCTATGCTATAGTTATGTCAAATTCGACATTTTTAAAGCCAAGTCTGTATTAAAAATTCACTGAAAATAATCTTCTACAATTATACATTCTAGGATTGTCGAAACTGAAGGATTTTGATAGTAGTGAGTTTTCACTTGCATTTTTATTAAAGAAATCATTGATAAGTCACTATTAAAATGTCATAGATGACGAAATCGTTCCCGTCACTCTGCCTTTTAACCGCCTCAATGGTCTAGTGGTACAACCACCGGTATCATTTATAATTTATTTATAGTTATAATTTATTCATAATCTAATCATAATTTTAATTGTTATATTTTCATTTTATTTTAATACTATTATCGAATTTTTATTTTTTTGTAATTGCATGTTTTATCTTGTTTTTGTATTGAATTTTATAATGAACGTCCAATAATAAATCATTTATTTTTAGTTATCGCGTACGTCTGTGTCGTAGACGTGGATTCGCGCTTACTCTAGGCATAAACTGAAAATCAGTGCTTTGCTGTGAAGTAAAGGTATCACTGAGCTTTTGCCTCTTTCTATCGATGCGGCAACAGATTGAGATGATATAATCTTATTTGTTACTTAGTTTTTGTGTTTTATTCTTGTGTATTGAATGTGTGTGCTGTATATGATAGAAATAAACATTTATCTTATATTATCTTATCTTATCAGACCCAGAGGCCCCCCGGGTTCGACTCCCAGCGGGGGTACATATTGTATTCGGTTCGGTTGGTGGTAGGACTTGTTGTAAGTCCGCCTGGCAAGCCTGGTAAGCTACCACCATCTTATCTAAGTCTGACGCCATAACAACAATGTTTTCAGCATTGTTGTGTTCCGGCAGAGAGATAAAATAGCCAGTTCCTAAGCGATTGAGGATACCGGGAGAGGCTCGCTTCCATCTTCAGCCTTATCAATACTGAACATCAGGTATGATGAAGGCTAAGAGACTCCCCGTCGTTCATAAAAAAAAACAATCTGTTATTTAATTTAACAAAGTACTAAAACGCTTAACATTTTTATTGGCGCTGACTGTACGTACGTACCTATAAAAGCAAACATCTTATAAGAAGTACCCATTGTATAAATTCTGAGATAATTGACTTTACGTTTCTTTTCTATGTGGCCATGACGGAGCCATAGTCAATGGTGTCTAACATCTATGATTATGGCAATTAGCGAGGTCAGTGAACTCGGGCGGCGACCTAAGTTCCGAGCAATGTCGAGGTTTTAAAACCATATTAATACCAGCAGAGGCGACCTTACAATATTTTTTCTAGGACTCGTATTTTTGAATCGTTCGAATATCTATCGCATGCGAATGCTTTTGTAGATCTGTCACCGTCTTTTTGCAAAAACCGATTGTTTGTAAATAATCGAGGATGTTTATAAGCCGTCAAATTGACGTTAACGGACATTTGGATTAGCAATAAAATACGGTATCATTACATTCCCTCGTAGTCACTGCTAGAAGAAGATAGCAAAACTGCTAAAAGTGGCCGTTTTTGACACATTTGCTATCTACTTCTACGAATGACTATGACGAGATGTAGCGATACCTTCTAAAAATACAAGACAATGGGCTCTAAAAATTCCATGTAAAGTTTTATTAAAATTGTGAATTAGAATTACGATATTAAATAAAATTCAACGCGGCGCCACTTTCGGTCAGGGTACCGCCTTAAACATTACGTTAGCTTAGTCTTCCTTAAACTATGATTTTATCAAACATGTTTCAACAGCTTTTGTAACAGAATTGTAACTATCACTAAATATGTCAATGCCAGATACTCCTGTGTTCACATTATTGTAAGCGGAGATGTAATTTATACCTCATAAATTCTTAATACACTGCATGAGTACGCAAGGAAAAAACACTGTAGTACATAAATAGCATGACCGATATTAGCACGCTTCATCGCTCAAAATGCTGGTATGTTATGGCTATTATTTACATGGGCTTCGTATTATATTGAAGTATGAAAAAGTAGCGTTTCGTATTTCGGTGTTCTATTCAAATCTAACCTAACCTAATCGATTTATTTTTCCTTTTAAGGCTGTACCCTGACCGAAAGTGGCGCCGCGTTGAATTTTATTTAATATCGTAATTCGAATTCACAATTTTAATAAAACTATACGTGGAATTTTTAGAGCCCATTGTCTTGTATTTTTAGAAGGTATCGCTACATCTCGTCATAGTCATTCGTAGAAGTAGATAGCAAATGTGTCAAAAACGGCCACTTTTAGCAGTTTTGCTATCTACTTCTAGCAGTGACTACGAGGGAATGTAATGATACCGTCTAAAAATACTAGACTATGGGCTCTAAAAATTCCACGTTTAGTTTTATTAAAATTGTGAATTAGAATTACGATATTAAATAAAATTCAACGCGGCGCCACTTTCGGTCAGTGTACCGCCTTAATATGAATAAATAAATAAATAAATATTCGCATACAATCACACCAATTATCTAGTCCCACGTTAAGTTTCATGAAGAACTTGTGTTATGGATACTAGATAACGGATAAACATACATATATACTTTTGTTTTGTAAATACATACTTAATATACATATTAAACACCCAGACCAAGACAAATGGACATGTTCATGCACACAAATATTTGTCTTGTCCGGGGATCGAACCTGGGACCTCTAGCGCAGAAGGCGGGGTTAGTACCTCTGCGCCAAACAGGTCGTCAAATATATATATAATATTATATAATATTTCTTCTATTTTAATTGTCGAAAAACAAGTTACCTAAATATTTTAAAAACCCTTTTTGAATATTCATAGTTTTCATAAATAAACAATAAAAGCTACTATTTTTGGAAATTCTGACGCAACGTTCATCTTTGTCTATTTCTGTATTATGACGTCACTTGTCCTATAAGTATAATAATATTACAGTTATCCTGGTGTTGATAAACCGATTTAGCCCTTACGTTAAAGATGTGAAAGCTCATTTTGTAAGGGACGTTACGGTTCATTTGTTTTGTGACATAGTGTAACTGCTATGCAGTAATACCAATGAAGTATTCAATTTATTATTAAAATACTAGGGGCCGCCCGCGGTTTCACCGGCGTAGTTCCCGTTCCTCCTCCCAGTGGCGTAGGGTCCATAAATACATACCGATTCCCATCGGCTTACTTTTAGGAATCCCAACCCAGAGAATCTCCATGCAGATGATAATAATTCTGTCATTATTTATGTCACTAATTAGTTATAAATGTAGTTTTTAATATCAGTTAAAAATACTTGGATGTCAGATTTGTGGATTTTTCTTGGTCGAGATTATACAAAGCTGATACCGCCTACCGCCAGCGGAAATGGGTCTACTTCAGTCTGCTTATCTTAATGTTGTGCTTAAAGCTTAAATATTTTTTTCTAAAATAAATTGATACTGACCTGTATGTTCCTCACAACTTGCAGTACAGTAATCTTGTAATGCGAGAAATGTTGTAATGTATAATATATAAGTCTTTCTTTGCCAGTTGAAAATTGTTTACGGTTACAATAACCATAAAATGTAATATTATAATTAGTATTTTCTTTTTGTGATGGAATTTGACCTAACTGGTATGTTAAGGTCACTTTTCCCTTGACGAGTTTCTTGCTGGTCCTTCTCGTTACGCGGTCTCCCGCCGTAGGGTTTGTGAACCGATGGCGTAGCTTCTTTGACGTTCATAAGTGCTTGTAACAGCCTAGACTGAATAAATGATATTGACTTTGACTTTGATAGTCCATTGTCGGTGGCCGAGTTCTGGTCCTCATCTCACACATATAAAAGTCTGAGTCGGCACCATAAGAATGAAGATCTACTGAATATTCTATTCTACACTGTGGCGGAAGGCTGCCAATACCTACGCACAGGTGAACGGCCCGTGACTCAGTGCGCCCTTGCGCTTCCTCCGCGTGGGGTAGCCGGTTTGAATCCCAGCTAAGACTATCGACGAATCTGAATGTTATTGCAAGTTATCAGTGGCGAAAGGTCCATATATACCGACTAGCGGATCCTAGCGGTTTTACTCGCGTGGTGCCCGTTCCCGTGGGAATATCGGGATAAAATATAGCCTATCACACTCGGGAGAAATGTAGCTTTCTAATGGTCTAAGAATTTTCTAAATCGGCCCAGTAGTTCCTGAGATTAGCGCGTTCAAACAAACAAACTCTTCAGCTTTATAAGTACCTGAACACTCACTCCACCGATCCACCACAGAGTTTTTGGAGAAATTTGGTAAACGGTACCGACGGAAGACCAGCGCTGGTCAACCACCTGGTTTGGGACAATCTTCTCTATTACTAGTTTTTATTTATACGATAAATTTTAAATAGAAAAATATTGGAATAAAACAACTCGGCCACAATCCCATCTGAGAATTCACTTGTGGCCTATTTAAAATTTATCTTAAGTATAAAAATAGCATTGAAAAATGCAAAAATTGATTTTATTTTGTTTGTTTCGCCCTAATGTTTGTCCAAAACAAACGTTTTTTCTTTCTTTCTTTCTTTTAATAAGTACTAAATATCATATAGGTAAGTTGCCAAGGCTTGTATAGTACTTTTCTCAAATAATGAGCGGAAACTAAAACTACTTTTCGAAATCAGGCGAACAACGAACATCAAGCTTTATTCCCGCGTTAAAGTGTTAATTTGTTGTTTTTTTTCTAAAACAGCTTTCTATTTGCAAGCCAGTTCGAAATTTTAATAAAACCTTTGATAAGTTACCTCCTTGGTTGCCATGGTTCAGAGTAAAAGATCGATCTATTTTTTTAATTACACGACAGTTATGAGTTTACTATATAATAATTTATTTGGCCGGTAAACACAACAGATATGGATTTTCATACAATTTTTGCCGGCCGCTGCTCGCATGTATGCGGCCAGTACAGCAATATCGATTTATCTCGAAGAAGGTTGTCAAAATAATGCTCATATTTCCAAGCATGTTTGAGAAAAGTACAATACCTACTAGATCAAAATCACGGTGTATATCACGCTAATTACAATTTCGTCGCTGAAAGCGTAAGTTCTGCTTATTTAGGTACGATAGAAACTTAATAAGCAAATTATGTCACACTTTTTCAGTTCACCAACCACCAATAAATAAGAGTTAGCAAATCTACACTAACATTATAAAGAGGTATTTGTTCTTTTTATTTATTTAAATTGTTCATATTCTGCCCCTAGAGGGTGTAGTATTTTTGCAAAACGTACATAGAGTAAAAGGTTGGGAACCCGTGCTTTAGACTCTATATACCAAATTTTAATTCATCTCAAAAGGAACTAAACTTCATACATGTTTACGTATTCTCGAAAGCCGTCAACACACCAGCTTCAACAAACTATGCATCATCATACTTGTTTATAATGTGCCATAATGCGCGACTATTTCTGATCGTGACACACATACCGACTGCATAGTCTATATGACACGGTATTAACCCTGCATGAATGAGGTGAGAAATTGTTACACTATCTATGAGGTGGGTAGGAGATACCCGAAACTTCAAGCTTATATTTTTTTTTACTATGATTGTGTAATTTGTATTTTTACTTGAGAATATTAATATAATAGTGTCCATTCAACAGGATCAGTAAATAAAATCCACAATTAAGTAGAAAAAGCGTAATTTTCATTGAAATAACAAAGTCTAAAAAATTCATAAAAAATAAATTTTCAACTACTTGGGCAAATCAACATAACAATAGTATCTAACCACTATAACAATAAAAACTGAAAAGTCTTAAAAGATCAGGTAACATAGATAGCACCAAAATTACTCCAAAAAATTTGACAAATAATTTAACAAAAATAATTTTAATACATTTTGAACAGCAGTTTTTTGTTTTTCTCATCCCTCACACCCTTCCCTCCAGCTACTGCAAAGACGAGACTCGCAAGGCAACAGTAAAATTCAATAATCTGCGTTTAAAACTTCTCGGGTATGACATACCCCACCTCACTAAGCCGGGTTAAAGTAAAATATGTGTAAATACTGGATATATTAGGTCATCGTACTAATCTTAACATATATTTTATATGCGAAAGTGTTTTAAAAATATATGTTATATATAAAACATTTTAAATGTTTCATGTCATCATTTTTTTTTTGTTACATTTTTATTCCGATAATTTCCGATTGCAGACGGCTGCCATTTGCAATTTTGACATATCACTTTTTCTTTCACTTTCATTTTTTTTATATTATTTATTTCACAGTATATTGACAAAGGTATCGAGACATTCAAATGCACAAAATGTATTTGTATTGACATTATTATAATTGTAGACTGACATGTGAATTTAATTGTATATTGACATTAATTTATTTTATTTCTTATTCGACATTTATTATCATACATTTTTTTTCTATTAATTTATTGTTGACTTTCTCGATTTTATTTTATGATTATTGTTTGTATATTTGCATGCTATGTAAAATGGCGAAATAGGTTAAGCTCCATTTTGTTTGCACAATTGTACTTAACAACATTACTGTAACCCTATTTAGAGCAAATAAAAATATTTGTATTTGTCCTTCCTTCACGCCCTAACTTAGCAACTTATCGACTTGATTTTTTTAACCGACTTCAAAAAAGGAGGAGGTTCTCAATTCGACTGTATATTTTTTTTTTTTTATGTATGTTCTACCATAACTTCGCCAGTTGGTAACAGATTTTTATAATTCTTTTTTTATCTGAAAGAAAATGGTTTTTGTGTGGTCCCATATAATTTTTACGAAGATCTGGCTAGTAGTTTTTTCATAATCTTGAAAAATATCAATCACCTTTTGGCAAGTTGTCGTTTACCTAGATGACATTGTTGTGTATGGGCTGATTTTTTGTGTAAGTAACGGCACATGATGTAACTAAAAAATCTGAAATTATAACATTTTATAAAAAAAATTCAAACTGACTTCAAAAAGTAAAAAATAAAACTTTTGGAGTCGGTGCTAGCTAGCTAAGGCCAAAAAAAAAATATAGTTAATAGAAGTGCAATGTAGAATGCCCTGGCTGGCACTGGCTGGCTGACTCCAAAAGTTTTATTTTTTACTTTTTGAAGTCAGTTTGAATTTTTTTTATAAAATGTTTTTTTAGCATAGACTCAGTTGAAAGAACCGAGAGTAACGTAGACTACTTTTTATCCCGATATTACAACAGGAACGGGTGACCACGCGAGTGAAACCGCGGGCGGAATCTAGTTATAATCATACATGTAGAATGGACAGCGCCCTAGCATTGCGAATAAAATTAGCTGATTATAGACAATTATCCGAGGAAAGCTATTTATATTTACCAAAAGCAACGACCTTTGGTCCAATTGAACAAAATTACAAGCGATCGCAAGTTATGAATAAAGTTGAATTATAATTTTTAAACAAGTTAATATACTAGAAAGCAACTTGTCTCATGTCGCCCTGACGGGACTTGAACCCGCATCCTTAGGAATCCGGCCCAATGCACTGACTAATTATGCTACAGAGATTTACTTGATAAATAATAAACAAGAAAATATACTAGAAAAAAGCAACTTGTCTCATGTCGCCCTGACGGGACTAGAACCCGCATCCTTGGGAATCCGGCCCAATGCACTGACTAATTATGCTACAGAGATTTACTTGATAAATAATAAACAAGAAAATATACTAGAAAAAAGCAACTTGTCTCATGTCGCCCTGACGGGACTAGAACCCGCATCCTTGGGAATCCGGCCCAATGCACTGACTAATTATGCTACAGAGATTTACTTGATAAATAATAAACAAGAAAATATACTAGAAAAAAGCAACTTGTCTCATGTCGCCCTGACGGGACTAGAACCCGCATCCTTGGGAATCCGGTCCAATGCACTGACTAATTATGCTACAGAGATTTACTTGATAAATATTAAACAAGAAAATATACTAGAAAAAAGCAACTTGTCTCATGTCGCCCTGACGGGACTAGGACCCGCATCCTTGGGAATCCGGCCCAATGCACTGACTAATTATGCTACAGAGATTTACTTGATAAATATTAAACAAGAAAATATACTAGAAAAAAGCAACTTGTCTCATGTCGCCCTGACGGGACTAGGACCCGCATCCTTGGGAATCCGGCCCAATGCACTGACTAATTATGCTACAGAGATTTACTTGATAAATATTAAACAAGAAAATATACTAGAAAAAAGCAACTTGTCTCATGTCGCCCTGACGGGACTAGAACCCGCATCCTTGGGAATCCGGCCCAATGCACTGACTAATTATGCTACAGAGATTTACTTGATAAATATTAAACAAGAAAATATACTAGAAAAAAGCAACTTGTCTCATGTCGCCCTGACGGGACTAGAACCCGCATCCTTGGGAATCCGGCCCAATGCACTGACTAATTGTGCTACAGAGATTTACTTGATAAATATTAAACAAGAAAATATACTAGAAGACATGAGACTAGTTGCTTTTTTCTAGTATCTTTTCTTGTTTAATATTTATCACATAAAAATAGCATTTTAAAATGCAAAATCAAAAAGTTATAATTAAATGGCTATTTCATCTTAATCGACAGTCAAACATCTGTAAAGTTGTTTCTTTCGAATGCGAGGATATTTCTCTCATTGATGAAACGACGGTGGCTTGGACGAATTAACCACTGGACACGAAACCCGAGAAGAATGTATGAAAACACGATCAACCAATTCTTGCGGGGGTGAGGGGCCATTACTAATGTCAAATAATGACATTAGTGCTTGAAGTAATCGATATTTTTTTTTATCGATAAGTAAGGAGTGGATGAGTGAACCTATTGAGATTAATAAATCGTGTGTGTTTTAAAAAAAATAGTAAGTTAATTGTTTATTTCGTGGAAAAATATGAAGCACCTAATAATATGAAAATCTCATTAAAAAAATACCTCAAATTCATAAAAACTATACAATAAATATGGTTTCCAAAGCGTTTGTGTTTTTGTTTATTTTGTGAAAAATGGGTAGATACATGCAACCTGGTACTAGTACTGTACTGATAAGGCTTAAGATGGAAGCGCGCCTCTCCCGGTATCCTCAATCTCTGAGGAACTAGCTATCTTACCTCTAACTGCCGGAACGGACTTGGATAAGATGGTAGTAGCTAGCCAGGCGGACTTACAATTTACTTACTAACACTTTTTAAGTGAGTAAAAAACATTAATATTTGGTTTATATAATAATATAATTCATTATTTACATTAACTTCTTCAATCACTCGAGCTTTTTTATATAAAACAAAATATGGGTAATTAGTTCATTACAGAACCATTGTATAGGACATACACAATAGCAACCCCTCCATAAGTGTTTAATTTTATAATCGATTGCAATCCCTTTCAAAGGTCAAATAGTTGTGGCGCGATGCTATGTGATGCGATGTGAATAATATGTACCTTTTAAATGAAAAAATTAAAGGGATTGTGATAGACTTAAAATTAGACAATAAAGCCCCTGTGTGCTTCTCGAGCTGTGATATCTCGTATTCTAAATTTTTTTTGGAGGCAAAAATCTAAGTATACTAAAACTTATTGAAAATAATCATCGACATTAGAAGATCGTTGAGACTAAAACATTTTAATTTCAACTCTAGTCCATTTACATTTAAGAAATATGCATATTTGTAAGAAAAAATATAAACTTGTTTTCACTTTATTAAAGATCTCAAAATTTACGCCACCGTACGAAATTAGCACAACCTAAACCCAAATTAGAAATAGTAGACTAGCGTTTGGATAGCGTATGGTCCAGCATACGCTATGACAGTATTAAACAACAAACTCCCAGAAGTTATAATTATATATAATTACCTATATTTAAGATAAAGCCAAGGCAGTATCTTTCTAGCAACTACTAGCTGAAATACTTATTGCAAGTATATTGCAACCAATAGTTTATTGTAGTTTTAAGATTGTTTTGCTTGAATATAATAAAACGATCTTAAAATTAAAATATTATAAGATTAAAAAATAGTATAATATAGCTAAGTACATACATAAATATAATTAATTTTATTCTTGCTGTGACCTAACAAGGTTTATGTTAGAAACAAATAATAAATGTAACCACCATTTATGATACATTTTAACAAGAAAAATATTGGAACAAATGAACTCGGCCACAAGTGAATTTTCAGATGTGACTTGAACCTACGACCTTTGGGAATCCGGCCCACTGCTCTAACCAATGAGCTACCGAGTTTTGCGGACCACTGTCGAAATTCTCCGATACTTTTATATTTTTATACGCTGTAAGAATATCCTTCCTTGCATTCGAAAGAGAAAAAAAACAAATGTTTAACGATTAATATTATGATGCAACAGCTAATAAGTTATGATTTTTTAATTTTTGCGTTGTCAATGCTATATTTATACTTATGATACATTTTAAATAGAAAAATAATGAAAAAAAAAAAACTCGGCCACAAGTACATTCTCAGATGGGACTCGCTACTTTTTATTCCGATATTCTCACAGACCTATAAAGGTCGTGGGTTCGTGTCCCATCTAGAATTCACTTGTACACACCATGATAATGTACAGCATAAGTCTAATACTAAAAAACAATACCGTGACTGACTTACAGGCAAGGCAACGCACAGCCCAAACGGCTAAACCATTTAAACTGAAATTTTGCATACAGGTTCTTTTAACGATGTTGGCGAGCACTAAGGCAGGATTTTTGATATTACCACGGAAACGGGAACCATGCGGGTGAAATAAGCAACATTTTTTTTAAAGTTTGAAGCTATATTTCAAATATAACAAGCTCAAAGTTCGTAGGGTTGCGTCGTTTAATTACAGAGTTCCTATAGCCATCTTCGGGCTCCATCATCAGACCTTAGATGTTATCTAAGACCTGAGTACTCGTCTATGTTATCTCCCTGCGTACCGCTTCCACCCAATTCTTCTTGTTAGGGGCTCAACTGTAAATCTGAAATTAATTTAAATAGTTCCTACATTAAAATTGGATTCGTTCGTTCATTTACATACATCGATATGTTTATCGATATGTTCAAGCCCTATACGACATAAAAATGACAATTGAATGAATGAGTGATACGTATAACCCAACCAAATTACTTATGCAATATCTTTGAAGAATTTACACGTACAATGATTACTTTTTGAAATGACGTATTACATTTTGTTTACATACCAAATTTTATTTATTTTACGAAAAATTGCTACTCTAATAGATTGAAATTATACTTACGCGTGAAAAGAAAAATGTTTTGATTGTCTGGTATGATTTTTACAAATTAAATAAGCGTGTTTACCCATTTTTGAGATAATATTCCACTTCGAGATCTCGCGTCATACTGACAACGCCATATTGCTTACTGTGTCTAAAAGGCAGGGTAAGTGACAGAGGGGTAAAGGCGAACGCGGTCCTCGTTACGCGTCCAGTGGTTAATTCGTTCAAGGACGGTGGCCAACACCTTAGAGAAGGTGAATATACTAGAGAATTTCAACGTGTTCTCATAGGTCTCTGTAGCATAATTGGTCAGTGCATTGGGCCGGATTCCTAAGGATGCGGGTTCGAGTCCCGTCAGGGCGACATGAGACAAGTTGCTTTTTTCTGGTATAATTTCTTGTTTAATATTTATAAAGTTGAGTTACTTTTCGATTCTCAACTTCGACATACACGCGATTCGCGATCTTACCAATGTCGAATGAATCACACATATTAATTTAATACAAGGGCATGGTGATTCAATGTGCACATTCTCCTTAAGGTAGGTACACACACATGCGAGGATTTGTTTATTATCTAGATAAGATATAAATTAATAAAAAGAAAACTACAACACCGACATTGAAAAGGGGGGTTTAATTAATAAAATTCTTATAAGTTACTATTAAGTGCGTACTTCATTTTATGTTACACGTCACAAAAGATAGAAAACAGTGACGTCATCTCTGTCAGACGCCAAGATAACTTCAGGTCACTGACCCATCGGATAAAACCATTTAGATTACAAATAATAATAAGGTTAATTTGAAACATGTAAATAAAAATAGGACAATAGTTTTAAAATAAATCAACTCTCTTTTTCCCCCTCATGATTTTTTTTTAATATTATAAAAATAAAACAGGACTAGTCTCCGAACTGCTCAGACGTCGTTTAGTTTAAAATGTCTAGTTTGTACAACAAATCACTTTTACAAAACTCTTGTTTTTTTTTCTTCCTAGAGAATCTTTTCATTTCCTCCATAAATTAAATTGAAAAGAGAAACTTGAGTAGCTCTGATTTTTTTAATTAATTATTTTCAAATTACCATGGTGTACACCCCGCCTTACTTTATCATCCGTATTCATATTTGGTTCGCAAGTAACAACAGAACCGCCGTTGTGTGATGATCTCATGTTTATGTAATCTACTGGCCAATGGTTATCAGTGTTTGTATGAATCTGTATGTGGACTGGACTCATTCAATTCAACCAGATACAGACTAGAGTAGCCCTCTGAGGGTTCCGAGTTGGGCCGGACTCACGAGTCCGGTATTCTAGGTGAGCCCAGCATAACCTCAGTGTATGCGTAAAAGCATACCCCTCACAAAAAAAAAAATGGTTGTAGGACTGTTGGTTAACTATAGTAACCCTTAATAGTAGAGAGAGCGTTACGAAAAAAAATCGTAAACGTAACAAACTAACGAACGGAACGGATATCGTCCGTTCCGTTGGAGTTTATCACAGACCTCGAGATAGACGGTAAAAGTGTACATACTTTGCGTGTCAAAAGTTTGATCCACGGTCAAAGTTTTACGACTTAAGTCAGTCCGCTTGAGACCATTGCCACGAAAACGCGTCACTCAGAAACGAAAATAGTTAATTGTGCAGTGCTTTCTCGCTAGAGCTCGTCAATAACATTTACACATCACTAAATCTCGCTCGTGACGTCGTCGTAGGTACGAAAAATTCGACACGCTAGGTTCTCATACAGTTTGAAGCGCTTTTTGCGTCTATCTCGATATAGGACAATTTTTGCAACCACCACGAGTTGAGAACACAATTGTCAACTTTCCTTCGGTACTCATAATATCCCCAACAGAAACACAGAATTTGTTTGCGAACTTTTGTAAACAACACGTGTTGACAACACAAAACCGCATCTGTGGCCTAGTGGTAACAACCACCGGTATCAGAATCAGGGGTCCCGGGTTCGATTCCCAGCGGGGTACATATTGTATTAGGTTTGGTTGGTGGTAGGAAATGTTGTTAGTCCGCCTGGCTAGGTACCACCATCTTATCTAAGTCTGACGCCATAACAACAATGTTTTGAGCATTGTTGTGTTCCGGCAGTTAGAGATAAGATAGCCAGTTCCTCAGCGGTTGAGGATTCCGGGAGAGGCTCGCTTCCATCTTCAGCCTAATCAATACTTAACATCAGGGTATGGCTGAGAGTCTCCACGTCATGAATAAAAAAAAAGTTATGAACTTTTGTACCGTTGATTGGATACGCGACATTATTAGTTCACCCTATATAATCACCCATCCCACAACCGTACGCACCTAAAGTAGCTTCACAAATATAATCACAGGTGAAAAGCGATTTCTGAAACCCTAACAAAACTAGAGTACCCCCAACGGTGCCATACCGTAGTTCCGGAAACGCGTTCCGCAGGACGCGTCCAATTGGGGACGTGCCGGAAGTTGCGGCGGCGCGGGAAGATGGCGTCCGCGATTCGCCATTTCAATTCACGACGTTCGAATTCAGAACTCAAATGGTTATTTGGCCATTCGCCTATAGACGCTCGTTGGGAGCGGACGTGTTGTCATTAGCTAGTTTATAGTTATTTGATGTTAATGATTGGGTAAATGTTTTTTTAATCATACGTTAACAGCATTATAATGAGAGTCAGCAGACAAAAGTCATCATCATGAATGAATCTATTACCATAACATGTAGTACTGTCTGTGGTGTTATAAATAGATGTTAGAACGATTTGACGAGGTCAAACAGCGCTATAATATTAACTGGCAGTTAATTAATCTTTACTGAGTCATTAAGTTTTAGACGAACAAGAATACCTTTATTTGTACAGTGTAAAGTGCAATTTTGATCTAACCGATTGGTTAGGCTAAGGTCAGATTCTGTTGGTCAATTACTAGTCTAAATACTTTTTATGTTCAGTAATCGCCGTAAATATCATCCCACCAAAACATGTTTATGTATAATATGTCACAGCCATCTGGTTAAATCAGCCATTTAATTGGAAGGCTAGCCCATTCATTAATCGACGGCATCCAATTGAATGCCTGCGCCGATAGTTGGCTGAAATAGCATCACTAAACGTTCAACTAGTCGGCTGATTGTAAGCTAGCCCATTGAAGATGGCTGAAGTGAATTCAGGCAGGTGTTTTTTTTTGCCACTGCGGCGCTGGTGTCCCCAAAATAGCTAGAACAGGGCCCGTACCGCGCAAGTGGCATCGGCAACGCAATCGGCTTCATTTGACAGATGGATGTGACACATTGCTGCTTCTTTTTGACGCAAATGAAAACTTACCAAAGACTAAGAGCAATATGTCACTTCCATATGCTTCCATATACTAAAGTTGATACTAATAATAAAGACGAAGAAATATTGTGTGCATTTCTAAATCTGATTCAAAATTTAATTTTACAAATAGATTATTTTTATTTTTAGGTCCATTCTTATATAATAAAATGAACAGAACACTAGATATGTTTAATTTAAACTGTTATAAGTTTAGGTCAATAGTATATAATTATTTAAGCAACTTGTCTTACGATGAGACTGAGGAGCTGTTAGAAATATGTAAATAGTAAATAGTATTAGTTAAATTAGTCAACAAAAATGATTTCTCTATTCATTGCATATTATGTTTACCCATCTAGATAAATTGCTTAGTTAGTGCAATTGTTAATTTACTTACGTGTTATATAAGTATGTAAGGTCTGACTCACCTGAAGTACAGGTTAAAAACCTAGTTAAGGAAGTTTTATTTAAAATTTTGTCTTTAAATGTAAAATATTTGTATTTGTACATGTACTGCAAATCTTATGAAATAAACTTATTATTATTATTATATTTATTTTTGTTTTCTCAAATATTTGGTATGTTAAGCTTTTGTGGAACTGTGAGTCAACACAGAGGCTGTAATATTAGGTAGTTAAGAATTTTCGGATTTTATTTTCGGAATTATTATTATTATTATTATTATTATTATCTCAATTCCATCTGTCAAATGAAGTCGATTGCGATGTCGATGTCATTTGTGCCGTAGGGTCCCCAGATCTACTGAGAATAATTAAAGAATTGTTTGTACCCCTGCTGACTTAGTCCTATAGGTAACGTCGTGATAGGTTAGAAAATTAAGGCGAACGCGAAGCGTAACGGAACGTGAGCTTGACTTTTAAAATTTCTAGGTTATCTTTTTTTAAACCGAAGTCTCTTTGCTAATACCCCCAAAACAACCAAAATAATGGGCGCATAAAGTAGTTTTACCCTGGCCCATTTAACGAAACGGCTAAATATGACGTTTAGCCAAGTAGTTAAACGTTTCATTCAACGACTTCGCTAGTTGTTCTTTAGCCATTTAAATGAAAGAGTTGAAAGAAGGGCTAGCTGTTTAAATAAACGACTGATTTAACCAGATGGCTGCGACATTATAGACCATATGGTGCTGACTGTCAAAAAATTATCAGATCTCATTTAGAGCCAAGCTTCCAACTGAACATGCCGTAACTCTTCAAGTCCTAACTTCATAAACATTACACCTTAGTCAAAATATGTGGCTTGGCCGTTTCGCTACCGTCACATGGGCCATGGCATGTGCGTAAGGTGATTTTTATTGTATATGAAACTATTTATTTGACATTTATCTTGTTACTAGCGGATCCTCGCGGTTTTATCCGCGTGGTGCCCGTTCCCGTGGGAATATCGGGATAAAATATAGCCTATGTCACTCGGGAGAAATGTAGCTTTCTAATGGTCTAAGAATTTTCTAAATCAGTCCAGTAGTTCCAGAGATTAGCGCGTTCAAACAAACAAACTCTTCAGCTTTATAATATTAGTATAGATTTGATTTAACTTTTGTAATTGGACATAATTCTGTAATTTGTCATATTTTGTAATTTGGAATAATATTGTGATTCGAAATAATTTTGACATATGTCAATTTTGTAATTTTACATAATTAAGACTGTAATAGGCTATTTGACAATGCGAAAAATAAAATGTCAATTACTGTTATCAGTATAAATTATGAGTTTAAAAATGGTTTTTTATTAACGTAAGTTGAAAATAATTATAAATTTATTTAAAAATCCGTAAATAAAAATGCATTTTTTAAACGTTTTGTCACATGACACAAAACTCTCCTGATTCGTCGAGTTTATAATGACGTCACCTGCTTGTAAACCTCGTTGACTACGTACGTGGATGATATGCAGAATACAGGCAAGTGACGTCACCGAACCCATTGCAGCGCCATATTGTCAAAGTAGCGTTTTGGCGCGCTATATAAATATTGAATTTATAATTTGATATTTTTCAGCAAATATGTACCAGAATTAAAAAAAACTACTTTTACTGGGTTCGTTAAACTCCACTACTTAATATAAAATGGATTTTCAAAACCTGTCAAATAGCCTATTGGAAATTATTTACTTTATTTGCCATGTTGTTATTATGTTCCTAACTTTTTTATTTAAATTTTGTTTTTTAATAATGATGATTCTAATTATTGATAGATTTGGCATTGTACTTCAATTTTGTTTTATATTGCAAGTCAGAAAGACAGAATAAGGCTGATCTAACTTGTTACCTCTGTTAAATCTCTAACCACCTGTATTCGCAATAAATATATTTCTGATTCTGATTCTTCACTGTTCATTACTTTTATAATAGATATTGTTCTTGAAGTTACGAAAGTACCGTGCACCCAGATTCAACGCCTAACTCCTGTTTCTATAAAAATCACACCATAAAAGCCAAATCAGTCTCCACCGCCATTTTCATCATTATTAAAAAAAACAGCTTTCCAAGCACTCAGACTTAAAAAACAACCCCAAATGCAGTTCATTATGCAACGGTAGGTGCAGTGCAGCGAACATTCCGAGAAGCGTCATAGATTAAAAATCAGACCGCACAAAAACACAGAATATATATTAGTGCCTTACGGTACAGAAATTTCACTCCCGAGTTTAGGTATGATAAACGCAAGCGTCCGGTCACTAGACTAGTCTCAATAGGCTGGCACTCACTCGACTAGTCGCACGGCAGACAGTTATTGTACTATGAACGCTATACGCAATGCAAAAGGTTGAAATTAGGTTGTTTTCCAGAATTGTAGGTAAATATCTCGGGGATTTTGCGCCGCTTGTATGGAAGTGAGACAGGCCTGACAACAACTGAACTGCAGTTTGGAGCTTTGGATGTGCAAATTTGTATTATTTTTTTGCAGTTAAAAAAAATAAGAGAGAGAGAGACAGGCAGAACAATTTTATTGACCACAGACATTACAAAAAAATCACGAATACAAAAATAAAAACACATGATCCTGCCTCAGCTTGTGTTGCCATGACGCTAGATGTGCTGCAACGCTGGTATTCTGATAGGACGTAACTTTGTCTAGGACCTTAATTAATATAGCCTTAAATAGTAGACGAAAATAGCGCTTCAAACTGTATGGTAATATAGCGTATCGCATTTTTCGCACCTACGATGACGTCACGAGCGAGATTTGGTGATGTGGAAACGTTATTGACGAGATCTTGCAAGAAAGCACTGCACAATTAACCATTTTCGTTTCTGAGTGACGCGTGTTTACATGGCAATGGTCTCAAGCGGACTGACTTAGGTCGTAAAACTTTGACCGTGGATCAAACGTTTGGCACGCAAAGTAGGTACACTGTTACCGTCTATCTCGATTTATGTCTGTATGTAACCAGTTGGCTGCAACATATACATGTCATTGCTCATGACTATGACTAGCTAGTGTAACAGATACATACGACTGGATAGAACTGGATATGACTGGACAGACTGGTAGACAGTTTGCAGTTTAGATGCAGTACTGTCTGTCAGACTTAATAAACACAGAAGCGATGACAGTCGGGACGTTTAATTTACTTAACATGCCATCATCGTACAAAAAAGCTGTTTGACAATGTGTGTTAAAATATATAGTAAATTACCCGCCAATATTAGAGAGATCTGTTCTAATACTGCATTTAAAAACAATTTGTATAAATAGCTAAATGAATATAAGTTGTATGATGTACGGGAATTGTTAGACCTAAAGAATGATCAAAATAAATAATAAATAAGTTGTAGCTTGACTATTTATGATGACACATTGTACGCCTATAAATAGATTAATTGTGAGAGACTTAATAAAATAATTTCAGTTTTTAAGACCATTATGTAACCACAATTAGAACAATAAAGATTATTTTATTTATTTATTAATTTAAATGTGGTCATAGGAGCAAAACTTTGCATATTTTTCAACAACAACTTTGCTTTTAATTATTTTATTAGGCAGCAGCAATTGCCCATAATTTAGCTGGAACTTATGACAAGAATAAAGGTTTTTCCAAATTACAACGTATTTCAAACTCAATATTAAAAAAAAAAACAAACAAACAGACTCATATTTTAACGACTGTTGTTTTGATGTTTATATCTTGCCTACAACTTACAAATTACAATACGTTTCAATCACCATTATAAATAAATCATGATTTAAATGTACAAAATACTACTCAAGTAGCTGTTTTTATCTTGAATGGGTTTGTCTGTTTCAATATGGATTGTTTTGCAGTAATAAATTTACTTAAATAATAATCATGATTCTCAGAGTTAGGTAGGTATTACAAACGCATCAACTACCGCCTGCCGCGTCTGCAGAATACCTAATCTACTACTGACGCCTGCCTGTCGCAATCAATATGGCGGGTTTTAACCCCTGAAGACGTTAAGTTAACGAATGCACCTATTAGTGTAGTGATTTCAATAATTGTGGCGGTTAAGCGACTTTCGTAATGGTCGGTCACGGGATTGGTGACCAACAGATTTAGAAGAAATCATTTATTTGCTGGAAAACCATGTTTGTACATTGCGATAGTCTACAATATTAATTTGATCCAATAGTTTTCTGCCGTATACAGGTTGGCATGCAAATATTAACTTAAGTAGTCGTAATCAAACATAATAATTAATGATCAATTCTATACTTTTACAATTTTGAATTCTATATCAGTTAGTTATATTTCATGTAAGTCCGATAATACTAGGTACAAATTATATATCTCGTTATTATTTATCTCGAGCTCTTCCGTGCTTCGGAAGGCAAGACAAGCCATTGGTCCCAGCTGCATTTGCAGTTGTTATCTTAGCCAACCCTACTGGACCTGTGTGGTAGGGCATGGCCTTTTCTCCTTAGTCATCCTTAAGGAAGGTCTGTGTCCTAACAGTGGAGATATTAAAATGGTTGATTACGAAATTGTTGTAATTGAGTACGACTTCCCGCTTATGTTAACGTAATTCTTATATCGTGTGACGCAGCTGCATTTGCAGTTGTTATCTTAGCCAACCCTACTGGCCCTGTGTGGTAGGGCATGGCCTATTATCCTTTGCCATCCTTAAGGAAGGTCTGTGTCCTAACAGTGGAAATATTAAAATGGTTGATTACGAAATTGTTGTAATTGAGTACGACTTCCCGCTTATGTTAACGTAATTCTTATATCGTGTGACGCAGCTGCATTTGCAGTTGTTATCTTAGCCAACCCTACTGGCCCTGTGTGGTAGGGCATGGCCTATTATCCTTTGCCATCCTTAAGGAAGGTCTGTGTCCTAACAGTGGAGATATTAAAATGGTTGATTACGAAATTGTTGTAATTGAGTACGACTTCCCGCTTATGTTAACGTAATTCTTATATCGTGTGACGCAGCTGCATTTGCAGTTGTTATCTTAGCCATAATCGCCACGCTTGGCAGGCGGGTTGGCGATCGCAGTATGGCCAAGTTTGTAGGTGACGCTGCTGCCCGTCTCCTGAAGGCTGAGTCCCTTAGTCGCCTTTACGACACCCACGGGATGAGAGGGGGTAGTGCTATTCTACAAGTATATATACTCTATATATTCTATAAGTATATGTACTTACTCAATTAGTCGTGGTGAATCTCACAGCAGTCCTCCGGGAATCATGCACAACCCTGGAAAGACGGAAAACATAAGATTAATACAATTCTATTTGTTCAGTGTCTGGGTGTTATCTGTTAATTAACTCAATATGTGGTAGCTTTTCATTTGACATTAAGTCGTGGCAAGGCAAGGCCGTCGGGTCGGCGGAACTCGACGCAGTTCTAGCAGGACTAGGAGCTCTATTTTTTAATTACTCGTCTCGACGTTTCTACTGATTTTCGTGCGGTCGGCGTTTGAGTTTCCGGATTTCCGTACTTCCGTAATAGCGACCTTGCGCATTTAGACATATCTTCGCTTTTCGCCTGTAATACCAATTCCCAACGCGAGCGCGCGAGGGGCAAAGCGAAAGCGTGCTATGTCTACAAATTCAAGGTCGCTAATCGCCTGATCGCCTCCACGTTCGCCTCGCCACTCGCACGACGAGTAATTAAAAAATAGAGGTCTAGGAGCTCTCTTTTTGATTCAGTCGTCTCGAGGATTCTACTGATTTTCGTGCGACGTTTGAGTTTCCGTATTCCGTAAAAGCGACCCTGCCCTTATATACATAGTTTCGCTTTTCGCCTGTAGTATCGCCTCCCAACGCGAGCGCGCGAGGGGCAAAGCGAAAAGCGTGCTATGTCTACAAATTCAAGGTCGCTAATCGCCTGATCGCCTCCACGTTCGCCTCGCCACTCGCACGACGAGTGATTCAAAAATTGAGGTCCATGCCTAGTTCACTACATGTACTTATTACCTACCGGCCGGCGGACATTGGGATATCCAAATGTATGGTTATGATTGCTTTAAGGCCGTGCGACCACGCGTACTGTGAAGCGATAGCAAGCTTACGCCCGAAAAATGCGGTATAATTTTCCCGTGCAGCTCTAAAGAGTAAGCTTTTATAAAATGCTAGTACCAACATTACTTAGAGAGTGATTTATCTGTTACGAAGTAACTATTTTTATTTACTAATATTTGTGTAGTATATATTTGTGTATATATTTATGGCAATTAATTTTAACAGCTTTGTGAAAATTAGTTCTTTAATAATTATCTTTTTCTAGTATGCGGGACTTGTCATATGAGCATTGCTAAATTAACTAATGATGGTTGGCGTCGTCATATTTGGCATCCTTTTGTGGAAACGGGTGGTGGATCGCTCCTCGAGAAATATCCTTATGGAGATCTATGCAGCTCTGGTACAGTCAGTTCTCACTTACTGCATCCCTGTTTGGGGTGGTGCATGTAAGACAAAATTGTTAGAACTAGAACGAGCACAACGTGGATTACTGAAGGTAATGGCATTTCAAAGAAAGACGGTTTTCAACAGAGTCTCTCTATAAAATCAGTAATGTTTTAACTGTGAGAAAGTTGTATATATTTCAAACTCTTTTAAAGATGCAAAAATCTACTGCCTATATAGCCTTTACGGAAAAACTCAAAAGAAGAAAAAATAAAATCTGTACAATTCCTCGTACTAAAACGGCATTTGCCTCTAAGCAATATTTTAGTCGCTCAGCTTACTTATATAATAGAATAAACGACATAATTGACATCCACAGCAAAAATAGTAATGTTTGTAAGAAACTCATATTCGATTACCTTATCTCTTTGAGTTATGACGAAACCGAGAAATTAATAAATTAGCACAACATTAATAGTACATCACATTATACTACACTACATTACACTACACTACAATGTACACTACACTCTACACTGCACTCCTCACTACACTGCACTACACCATACTATACTACACTACACTACAGGTAAAGGGAAATTATTGACTTTTTTTTTGTTTATTTTTATTTTTTATGTAATTATCTTTTACTAGTGGAAATAGTTTTAGAATAAGTTTTTGTTTAAAAACGTCATGTATTAGTTTAGACACCTAGTTGTTATTTATTTATTAGTTAAGGAAGAGCGGAGTCACCTGTTACAGGCATTTATTTGCTTACTAGGTGGTTCCAATCACTTCTGAAAAATCAAATGTTTAATGCAAATAAAACTTATTCTTATTCTTTTGTCAAAAAGCATGTCCAGGGGTCAATTGAAAATCAGCGCCAGGCTCTTTGGGTCCGGCATAATGCTGAATTGACTTCCTTTTTGGCTGCAGCCGTGAGACATCCACTTCAGACAGTGAAACTGTACACCTTTTGATTTAAGTTAGTTTTTTTTTTGCTATAAAATTGTAATTGTCTCATGTATGTATCCAAATAAACTCCTATTCATTCATTCATATTTACTAATCTGTGGTTCTAGCAGGAAACCGGTGTCCAGAGAACAACAGAATATCAACCGTGTCTCATAACCCCGGTGTGAGGGGTTAATGTGAATTGGGGTGTCAAAAACTGGAAATGCAGCCAAAGCACGGGGCCACGACGTACAAATTTTCGCTCGCCCATCCCATGACCGACCATTACGAAAGTTTCTTAACCCTGTATCCACTGGGACATTGAGCTTTTCCTGTGAATTTAATGCATCCAAAACAGGTTAATTTCGTTCATTCAATACCTTTTAACACGCGTCCCGATCACAATCCGTATCAAATATTAACGACCTGAAGTATGTAAATATCATTAAAATGACGAATTGGAAGTAATTGCGATAGATTTTAAAATTAGACAATTAGCCCTTTAAATTATTAATTATTATTTGCACAAAACATGGTATAAAATGATCACAAAAACAATAAAGGTACTTATGTTTCGCTAATACAATAGCATGCAAATCATTTACAAATGTCATCATCATCATCATCATTGGTCTAATTTAATTACATTGTTTTGAATAAATAAAAATAAAAATAAATAAGAGCAAATGTCAATAATTCTAGAATAATTTGGCAAACGGATACTAACTACTTTTTAACCGACTTCAAAAAAAGGAGGAGGTTCGCAAGTCGACTGTATATGTTTTTATATATTTTTTTGTGTATGTTTCAATATAACGTCGTCAGTTGTCAACCGATCTTAATCATTATTTTTTTATCTGAAAGAACATATTTCAAGTGTTGTCCTATAATTTTTTTACGGAGATTTGGCTAGCAGATTTTTCATAACACTGATAAAATTATCAAGTACATTTTGGCAAATAGTCGTTACCTAAATGACATCATTGTTGTGTATGGGCTGATTTTTAGTATAAGTGACGGGTCATAATGTAACTAAAAACTTTATACAAAAAAAATTAAAACTGACATCAAAAAGTAAAAATATAACTTTTGGAGTCGGTGTCAGCTAATGCAAGAAAAATCAAAATATAGTTAATAGAAGTGCAATGTAGAATACCTTGGCTGGCACCGGCTCCAAAAGTTTAATTTTTACTTTTTGAAGTCGATTTTAATTTTTTTTCACCACTAGTATTTTGATAATGTTGTCAACATACCAATTGGCAGGCGACTACAAGTAACACTGTAACACCCACAGTTCAACTGAGAAATCTTGGCCACTGATTGAGATTGAGACGTTCTCAGAATCAGGGTTTAATTAAACGGTAGCTTTATCAGCTGTGCTGATCCAGTTATGGTTGAGTGATTGACAGTAGTCATTAGCTTTGGTTTAATTGTTAGTAACAATAAATAATAATAACAAGGCCTTGTCCTAATAATTGGTCATCGCACGAAAATTGATGTCGGGGGCTTTTCAAGCCAAAAAATCCGGACAATTTAAAGAGTCGGGCAGAGTCCAGACAAACTAGAAGTTCTGACATTTCCAGACTAACAGAAACTTAATTTTAATTTGGATTTTAGTACTATGGTACACACACACACACACACACTAGGTGTATTAACAAAGCCGTAGTTTTGCCATCCGAATGTGATGATAACGAGATACAGTGCGCATTAGCCTTAAAACCTTTGAAAATGTTAAAATAAAACCTAGTATTTTACAAGTTTGACGACCTGTTTGGCTTGTACTAAACCCACCTTTTGCGCCAGAGGTACCGGGTTCGATCTCCGGACAAGACAAATATTTGTGTGCATGAACATGTCTATTTGTCTTGGTCTGGGTGTTTGATATGTATAATATGTATATATTTACAAAAAAGTATATCAGTATGTTTATCCGTTATCTAGTATCCATAACACAAGTTCTTCGTGAAACTTAACGTGGGCTAGATAATTGGTGTGATTGTATGCAATTAATTATTTGTATTATTTGGAGTACTAGGATTTGGACCCTAGTTAAATGCGGTGTTTGCGACTTTTGTGCGAATCCGTCAATAGCATATTGATCCGCAAGCCTCAATATGCTGGAATTTCTACTCGTTCGTGACTCGCTACGATCATCTGCAACCAATAGCTGCAATGTCAGGCAGCGCGCAGCCGAAGACTATTAAAAATGATAATAATAATAATAACAGTCAGGCCGTTTCGGTCACGACGTCCAAAATCTGGCTGAGCGTCGTTCGTGTGCCCTCATGTGACAGACAAATCCGATCTTAGCAGTGAATGTTTGACGACCTGTTTGGCGCAGGGGTACTAACCCCACCTTCTGCGCCAGAGGTCCCGGGTTCGATCTCCGGACAAGACAAATATTTGTGTGCATGAACATGTCTATTTGTCTTGGTCTGGGTGTTTAATATGTATATTATGTATGTATTTACAAAAAAAAAAAGTATATAAGTATGTTTATCCGTTATCTAGTATCCATAACACAAGTTCTGCATGATACTTAACGTGGGCTAGATAATTGGTGTGATTGTATGGAAATATTTATTTAATGTACGACCACATTCACTACAGATCAGCACTCCTCCGATATATATAAAGACAACCGCAGGTGGTTGGGCTTTTAAAAATGATAAGTAGATAGAACTAGAAACCTACTGTGGAGTGTGGAGTACTAGAATTTGGATCCCTGTTCAAAGTACAGAAAGAATCCGTGCAAGTCTGAATATGCTGGAGTTTCCACTCGTTCGTTATTTGTTACGCTCATCCACAAATAGAAGCAAGGTCGGCGTAGGCGCGTCTGTTACCAACTTGTTGCCGGTAGTAAAACTATACCCGAAACGAGGTTTGACATGCTGTGGTCATTGTTGGAACATTAATTAGGGCCGGCTTTTGGTATGGTCGGTCACGGGATGGGTGACCAATATTTCAATTGAACGCATATAAAAAAAAACCATTTGCTGATGAGTCTGTTACTAACACTTGCTTGTTGAAGGTAGTTAAACTATACCCGGAACGAGGTTTGACTTGCTGTGGTTTACTTTTTTAAGGTCGGCTTTTGGTATGGTAGGTCACGGGATAGGTGGCCAAGAATAATTCAAGGTAAGATCGGATTACAAGGTATTTTCTAAAAAGTTCCAGACTACAGGGGGATCCATTCGCAGGACTAATAATCCGGCAAATTAGTTTATTCGACACCTTCTAAAACGAATGTCATAAAGAATCGAGAAGGCGCGGTGTTGAAAGCGCTGCAACCGCAATAGCAACGAGGAATTTCTCTACTAACGTTTTTCTTTTATGTATGACGGGGAGACTCTTAGCCTTCATCATACCTGATGTTAAGTATTGATAAGGCTGAAGATGGAAGCGAGCCTCTCCCGGAATCCTCAATCACTGAGGAACTGGCTATCTTATCTCTAACTGCCGGAACATTTCCTCTTATATTAAATATGTTTCAAGATTGTAGATTTGTGTTTGGCAACGATATGTTCCTTTATAAATGTTGTTGCTTCTGTTAAAGCTGATAAGTTTCTTGCGGCCGTTCTTCTTATCAGTTAAAAGATGTCCTGAATGGCTGGTAGGAAAAAAAAAATTGGACGATTCGAAAGCACTTATCTATAAGTCTATTTGAATAAAAATCTTTGACTTTGACTTTGAACAATGCTGAAAACATTGTTATTATGGCGTCAAGAGTTAGATAAGATGGTGGTAGCTAGCCAGGCGGACTTACAACAAGTCCTACCACCAACCAAACCAAATACAATATGTACCCCCGCTGGGAATTGAACCCGGGACCCCCGGGTCTGATACCGGTGGTTGTACTACTAGACCACAGAGGCGGTTATAATATTTTATTTTGTACATGCTGATACCCGATTCTAGTATTTTACATATAAGAAAATGGAGAAAAGAACAAATGCTGTACAGCTTATTGGGCTAGGAAGCCGAAAGTTCGTTGACCCCATTACGACGCAGTGAAAGTAGGCAATGGATAATTGCGCGGGCGCCGGTTCTGGGAACCATTTCCCTATTCATAGATTTTTATTTGCATTTTCGGGTGGTAAAGTGATCGTCGTGAATTTAATAGTAAAAATAAATAGGCTGGTTATTTATTTGATGTTGTTTTTGGTAAAACAATTTGCGGTAAAAGGGATACATGGTTGGAGGCACATATTTATATTTTTTAGGGTTCCGTAGCCTAATTATTATGTTGTGTTCTTAACTTTACTTTGACTGACATGTTTTCCGTTGTGTTCATGTGTCTCTGTTATTATTATTTTATTTTTTTCTTTCTTTTACTGTATTTGTTAATAATGTGTCTGTGTTAGCACTAGCGGGTGTCATCTATTATATTAAGGCTAAGGATTTATTTAAAATGGCTGTAGTATAGTCTCCAAATTCCTGTCCACCAATTTAGAGACGAATAAACTTTTTTAATAAAAAAAATATCCATCGCCAAACACAACAAAAAGCCTACAGACTTGGCCCTCGCCAGCCTTCAGTCCACAATGGAGTCATCGCCGGCTGACATCACGCACCACTGCGCTTCTTCAATTGGACGCAAGGTTAACACAATTATTGTCAGGAAGGCGAGACGACCTATAAATGTTTACTTGAAAATCTATGCCACTTCACTAGCCCGCTACCCGTGCTATGTCACCAAAACAATTAGGCGCAGCAGCTGAGAAAATTAATAAAAAAAAAAAAAAAAAAAAAAAAACAACATTTGAAAAGGCAATAATCAATCAGTTAATCCCTGTAACACCAATGAATCAGATAATTTCAAAGATTTTTTCCAAAGTTTTTTTTTTTATTCATATAGACTTATAGATAAGTGCTTTCGAATCGTCCAATTTTTTTTTCCTACCAGCCATTCAGGACATCTTTTAACTGATAAGAAGAACGGCCGCAAGAAACTTATCAGCTTTAACAGAAGCAACAACATTTACAAAAGAACATGTCGTTGCCAAACACAAATCTACAATCTTGAAACATATTTAATATAAGAGGAAAACATAAAGGGAAACATATTTAATATAATAAGAGAAGTGCGGTGATAGAAGTGGGCTGCAGGTGCCAGAAGTGCAAAACCACATTCCTGTCATGCGCATAATTGTCTTGGTCGTGTAGTACTAATCCTACTCATAATAAATGTATATGTCGCAGGATAATTAGATAAATAGATTTTTTGCAATAATCCCAGGGATATTGCAAAAACACGGATAATTAGACAATGGTTTTGTCATTTCTCAATCCTACTGAAAAAAGATATTTTTTTGCGAAAAAACTGGTTGCCTTAGTAAGATCACGAAAAGAATCCCTGGCTATTATGAAATAAGAACACTGACTGGTCGGACCAAAACAACATCTTCTCTGATTGGTATGATATGATATTCTCTCATGTGTAGTAAACTTTCTATGAACCAATCAGAATAAGAGTTAGCAAGCAATCAAAAATTAAGCCAATCAGAGTAACAAATATCCAATGTTACTAAAGCAACCAGTATTTTTGCAAAAACCCTATCTTTTTTCAGTAAGATTGAGAAATATCAACACCATTGTCTAATTATCCGTGTTTTTGCAATATCGTTTGGTTGGTGGTAGGACTTGTTGGAAGTCCGCCTGGCTAGCTACCACCATCTTATTTAGGCCTGACGCCATAACAACAATGTTTTCAGCATTGTTGTGTTTCGGCAGTTAGTGATAAGGTAGCCAGTTCCTAATCAATTATCAATTCTTAACATCAGGTATGAGTCTCCCCGTGATTCATAAAAAAGTACCTATCACGAATGTTTACGACGTTTTTTGCAATTACAAATTCTAGCTTCTTGAAGATTAGTCTCCAAATTCTAAAACTAAAATAACTATTTTATTCTAGTAAAAATGTATCTTATAGAATATTAGGAGAGTCTTAACAAGAAAAATATTGAAATAAATCAATTTATTTACGGATTTTAAGTGCTCCATATTTCAAGAGTTAAGATCGAATTATCCGTGTGTTTTATAAGGGTTTTGGTTTTCCCGACGTTTCGGCACCTTTTCAGCTGCTGTTATCCAGTGACCCATGAGTGACATATAAAAAAAAGTTGTAAAAGTTGTTTATTTTAATGAACAGTGAACTTAAGATGTAGGTACGTATAAGACAAATATTAACTTTTTATCATTAAATCGATCTGAAAAAAATCCAAATGAAATAAATATTAAACAAGAAAATATACTAGTAAAAAAGCAACAAATCCCCATGTCGCCCTGACGGGATTCGAACCCGCATCCTTGGGAATCTGACTCAAAGCACTAACCAATTACGCTACAGAGACCTAAAAAAGCAACAAATCCCCATGTCGCCCTGACGGGATTCGAACCCGCATCCTTGGGAATCTGACTCAAAGCACTAACCAATTACGCTACAGAGACCTAAAAAAGCAACAAATCCCCATGTCGCCCTGACGGGATTCGAACCCGCATCCTTGGGAATCTGACTCAAAACACTAACCAATTACGCTACAGAGACCTAAAAAAGCAACAAATCCCCATGTCGCCCTGACGGGATTCGAACCCGCATCCTTGGGAATCTGACCCAAAGCACTAACTAATTACGCTGCAGAGACCTATGAGGACATGTCGAATTTATCTAGTATATTCCAAATAAAAACCCTAAGAAAGCGCTACATTCTACATTTCAACTGGAGACTCGTACCTCTTATCTCTGTTTAATAAGTAAAAATGATACCATCTCAAGGTTGTGACTCCATTGCACCGTTATCAATTTATCGCTGAGTTATCATATCAAACAGGTGACCCAGAATAGCAACGTTTATCTGACTTCAAATGATACTACTGCTTTTTCAACTGTTCTTTTCAATTTAAAATCTTTATTTATTTTTGCTGCACAACTTTCTGTGATGTTAAAACGGAACTGCGATACGCGTTACTGCGACACCGCGCTACTGCAAAAAGACACGTTACAGCGACACCACGTTGCTGCGACACCACGTTAGTGCGACACCACGTTAGTGAGACACCACGCTACTGCGACACCGCGCTACTGCGAAAACACATTACTGCGACACCACGTTATTGCGACACCACGCTGCTTCGACACATCACGCTAATGCGACAACATGTTAGTGCGACACCACGTTACTGAGACACCACGCTACTGCGAAAACACGTTACTGCAACACCACGTTGCTGCGACACCACGCTACAACACCACGTTACTGCGACACCACGCTACTGCGACAACACGTTAGTGCGACACGACGCTACTGCGACACCACGCTACTGCAACACCACGTTGCTGCGACACCACGCTGCTGCGACACACCACGCTAATGCGACAACATGTTAGTGCGACACCACGTTACTGAGACACCACGCTACTGCGAAAACACGTTACTGCAACACGACGCTACTGCGACACCACGCTACTGCAACACCACGTTGCTGCGACACCACGCTGCTGCGACACACCACGCTAATGCGACAACATGTTAGTGCGACACCACGTTACTGAGACACCACGCTACTGCGAAAACACGTTACTGCAACACCACGTTGCTGCTACACCACGCTACAACACCACGCTACAACACCACGCTACTGCGACAACACGTAAGTGCGACACCACGCTACTGCGAAAACACGTTACTGCAACACCACGTTGTTGCTACACCACGCTACAACACCACGCTACTGCGACAACACGTAAGTGCGACACCACGCTACTGCGACAACACGTTACTGCGACAACGCAAATAAATGGTCACGGGTTGACAACAGCAACTTCAAAAAAAAGTTCCGAAACGTCGGGAAACAAAAAAAAAAACGCAAATAAACCGAAAAATTATAGCACCAAATATATTTTTCCGGTAAATGAATCGCACTGAATACTACGCAAAAGTTGTTTTATTACAATACAGGGTATTTATATTTTATGTGCCCAAAGTTAAGGGGGAGATTGTGTTCTGAGTTTATCATAACAACAAATATATAAGTTATAAAAAGTTTTTTCCTCGTGTCCAATGGTAACCACAATCTGCTCGTCATCCTATTTTAACCCTCACTGACATTCTTTAGAAGATTGATGTTTCTATTAATTTGTCATCGCGCCCACTGATAGATTTAAATTGTTATCGCGGGTCGGGTCAGGTCAGACCCGAGGAATTTAGGGTTACCTATTTTAAGTGGCTCTCAAGTGTGTTGCTATAGCAACGGTGTAAACATTTTAGGGTGTCGGCAGTGAAAATGCTTCTATCGATTGTCGAAAGTATTTTAATATGCTTCGATCATCAAAATAATATGATGAAACCCTCTGAGAAATTTAACAAATTTTCAATGCGCGGTTAAAATTACGTCGTCACTATTCAGTTTAATTCATAACTTCATAATCAACAAAAATCCAAATCAGAAACTGAAAAAGTTACAAATGACAATTACTTAATTTTCAATTTGTCTGTAGGTATATCAGATGAATATTTTTTATCTGAGCAAGGAAAAATCAACCTGGAATCAACTAGAATTTTAACGAACATGTTAAATTAAACTTAGTTCACTTTTAAATAATAATAATAATAATAATAATAATATACTCTTTGTGTTGACTCACAGTTCCACAAAAGCTTAACATACCAAATATTTGAGAAAACAAAAATAAATATAATAATAATAATAATGTTTTTATTTTTCTCTTTACAAACAGTCTTATGTCTAAATCCAATACCAACAAATTATGTAAGCATCTATTTGTAAGGAGACTGGCACCTAAGCTAAGCCGAAGCCTGTATTATAGGATACCAGGATCTCCGCCCTCGTGACAATTTTGGTATCCTTATTCTATACATAGTATATATAACTAATCTAAGACAAAATCAGTATAATTATAAGCTGTAAATAAAAAAAAAAACAATCAACAATAAAAGTTATTTAGAGCTGTTTTATATTAAATATATGTATAAGTAAAAGACAACCAAATCCGTTCAAATGCGTACGTTACGTGTAGTTTAACTGTGGAAGCGTATTCTTCTTCTTCTTATCGAGTGAGGATAAGTGGCCTCCTCTGGTGTCAGAGTTTATCAAGCCACTATAAGGCCTCTGACTTGGCTTAACGACTGTAAACAAATGGCAACAGCCGGAACCGACGGTTTAACGTGCCCTCCGATGCACGGAAGCGCTCAGTCATAATGCCACTTTACGGTGACCCATCCGACAGATGACCGGGCCGAACGTTGCTTAACAAACATGATCAAATACGATCAGCCCCCTTCCACAGCTAGATATATGTTTTTTAATTACTTTTTATTTATTTGCATTAACTAGTTACTTAGCTATTTATATTTTATTTAATCTTGTAAGTAATTCATAATCCTACTGGTTTATTAGTCTTTTGCGCAATCCTTTCTCTTTCAATATATATTTTTTAAGACTTTATACTTTTTATTTTTAAGTGCGTCATTTTCACCATTTCCCGCCCACCCATCAATAGGGGGAGGACTGAAAATCGATGTTTCGCTCATCCCACGAGCGACAATACCACATCGAGCCTAGACCCTGTTTTGCTGCTGCACATAGAGGCATCCGCACTACGTCTGACGAAGTGATTATAAAAATATGTCACCTATTTATAAAATGTCTAAAATATCAGATGTACACCTATGTGTGTTGCAACAAAATAAACAATTTTCTATTCTTTTCTATCAGTCTGTCAACAGCGGCCAAACTTAAATCTATTTTTTTAAATTACTGACGACATAGTAAATTAAACTTCCATCATCCATCATCAGCCTGTGGACGTCCACTGCTGGACATAGGCCTCTCCTAGCTCACGCCTATTGTGGCGTTCATAGGAGGCAGTTAGCCTACTCCTACCACGCTGGCCAGACGGGTTGGTAGAGGGTTTGTTTCAAGTTTTCCTTCTCTCGCACAGGTGTTCAATGCGTCGAGCCTCTTAGTCGACTCTTACGACATCCCAGGCATGTAAGGGAGTGGTAACACTTGTATTCTTAGGCCGTCACCACACGGCGCAAATTAAACTTAATTACACAGAAACACAGGCCTTATGGACGTTACGTTAGACTCATACATCAAAGTATATATCGTTATCTAATTTAAGTAACCTCGCCCAGCCTCAAAAAGCGCAGGACACCGGTTATTTTTTTATCGCCAAAAAGCCAAAAAACAGGTTCAGGACCGGTCCAAAAATCCTGTAGAGCGAGACGGTTGTATTAACAGAGATGGGAGATGAGGATCCAAGCGCATAATGTCAGCATAGCGAGCAATTTGGGAGTTAAAAATTGAATACAATCGTACAGTTGACAGCACGTCAGGCTTAACATTTTAACCTTGAAATAACACACATCAAAAAGTCTGCGATCAATGATTTTCATACAAATATCAATTTTCGTAGGGTTATTATAGTAAATCTTGACCGATAATTTGGCACCTTTCAAGTGATCACAAACTTTCTTATTTTTAAAATTTTGGAAATCTAACAGCTGTGCCTGTATTATATAATTTTTATAATAAATACTGAAGGCTATTTTGATCAGTGTACGTCGCTGGCATTCACAATAGCGTTAACGGTTTCTCAAACGTAATGCCAGGAGGCGTATTCTCTGTCTGTGACATCACAAAAGCGTAATTTTCGTAGCTAATTGGCTATATTTCTTTATTCGTCGTATTAGCCACATAACACCCACTGCTGGGTATAGGCCTCCCCCAAAGGGGATAATGATTGCCATAATCACCACGCTTGGCAGACGGGTTGGCGATCGCAGTTTGGCCAAGTTTGTAGGAGACGCTGCTGCCCGTCTCCTGAAGGCTGAGTCCCTTAGTCGCCTTTTACGACACCCACGGGATGAGAGGGGGTAGTGCTATTCTAAGCCGACACTACACAGCTATTACTTTATTAGAAATCAGAAATACAAGTGTAATCTCCATTACTGTGAAAATGTTTTAGTCTCAACGACCTCAAACAATCCTATAGTCAAAGACTATTTAAGTAACTTTTTAAACAGATTTCTGTCTACAGAAAATCACGAATTCAAGATGTCGCAATTCATATTTTGTCAAAAATTTCAGCTTGAATAAAAGCAGTAACTGAGTAAGACCCCCAAGAACCAGTAAGTTTAAGTACCTACACCAGTGCACTTAGGTAGGTATATAGCTGAAATTCTTGAGAATCGCATGGAACTTACTTATCGATAAGACGACTCGAATGTATCAGCGAACAGATAAGATACGATGGTATGTTTGCTTTCATTTTGTCACAAAATAAAATACATTTCAACGAATATACATCAAATTTTCAGTTTTCAGTTTCAACGAATTTCAGTTGACATAGGTATTGCTATTAGGTGTTCCTAATTGGGCTATATTTTTGCTAAAATGTGTGACCGGAAAGGCAACTAAATAATAAATAAATAAATTTAATTTCGTCACACCAATTATCTAGCCCACGTTAGCTTTCATTTCGCCAAGTCTCTTATAGAAGGATACTCGCTAAAAAGAACTGCAGAACTATTAGAGCTCAGCAGGACGAACATCTGTGCGATTGTCAGAGCCATAACCAGACACTGCAAATTAAACAGGCACCAATTTCACATGAAGTTGAGTGATACTGATATTTGCCGCTACTGTAAACAGGAGAGGGAGACACCAAAGCAACTTCTGTGTGACTGCGGACCATTCATGTACAAAAGCAGTATTCACCTGGGTCGGCCTCGGCACATCATCGACTCAGAGGAACTAAAATCTCTAAAAGCTAGGAAGATTCTTGACTTTCTGGAAGCAACCGGGCTAAAAGAGGTACTATAAATAGGTGGCGAGTTACAATAGATCTCTTAGGTCGCAGTGACTACAGCTCTCAACAGGGTTGCAAAGCCCCTATATCCTCAAATAATAATAAATAGGTTTCATGTAGGACTTGGGTTATGGATTCTAGATAACGGATAAACACACTTATATACTTTCTTTTCAATACATACATAATAATACACATATTAAACACCCAGACCAAGACAAATAAACATGTTCACAAATATTTGTCTTGTCCGGGGATCGAACCCGGGACCTTTGGCGTAGAAGGCGGGTTTATTAACCCTGCGCCAAACAGGTCGTCATAATGCATCTTGTAAGCACATCGTAAGTTTCTTCGCGCACTCATAATCGAAATAAAATAACTTTTGCGGATTTTAAGTGCACTATCTGTAGTTATCATAAAGTATAGAATAAAAATCCTAGGCATATTGCGAAAACGCGGATAATTTGAGAATGGTGTTGACATTTCTCAATCTTACAGAAAAAATAGGGTATTTATGATAAATTTTAAATAAAAAAATATTGGAAAAAATCAACTCGGCCACAAGTGAATTCTCAGATGGGACTCGAACCCACGACCTTTGGAAATCCGATCCAATGCTTTAACCACTGAGCTACCGAGACTTGCGGACCACCCCGTCGAAATTATCCAATACTTTTATATTTTTAATACGCTGTAGGCCAGCGTTGTCACATCAATTCTAGGAATATCCTTGCATTCGAAAGAAATATCATTTCAGATGTTTAACGATCGATTAAGATGCAACAGCCAATAATTTATGATTCTTGAATATTTCAATGCTATTTTTATACTTATGATAAATAATTTATTCTGAGTATGAAATAGAAGATGACTTTATAAAAATAGCATTGAAAAATGCAAAACTTCAAGAATCATAAAAAATAGGGTATCTTGCTAACGCAACCCGGGTTTCGCAAAAACTGTATCAATTTCAGTAGGATTGAGAAATCTAAATACCATTGTGTAATTATCCGCGTTTTCGCAATATCCCTAGAATTTTCGCGAAACTTCGATTTATCAATTATCCTGCGACATAGACATAATACCAGATCTTTTTTGCGATTTCAGGACTGCTTCCAAACAAAAGTTGTTTTTATTTTAAAAAATAGTCTCAAGTTATTATGTAAATTTAAATTAGCTGGAATTACTTCATGTGAGAATAAATTAAATTTTACCATAACATTATGTTAATGCTTATAATACAAGTGTTACGTTTAGGTATAATTGATTCAAATATTATTAATTTACATATTTTAAAGTGTCTGCTTGAATTATGCGTGCCGTGTGGTGACGGCCTACGAATACAAGTGTCAACACTCCCTTACACGCCTGGGATGTCGTAAGAGTCGACTAAGAGGCCCGACGCATGAACACCTGTGCAAGAGAAGGAAAACTTGAAACAAACCCTCTACCAACCCGTCTGGCCAGCGTGGTAGCAGTAGGCTAATAGCCTCCTATGGACGCCACAATATGCGTGAGCTAGGAGAGGCCTATGTCCAGCAGTGGACGTCCACAGGCTGATGATGGATGGTTGAATTATGTCCATTCAATACTGATATTACGAGATGACCTATAACATTCAAGTACTACGATACAAGTAATAAGTCAAAAAGTAAAAATAGTAGGCAACTACTAGTTTAAGTCAAACGGTTTGTGTCAAACCACTTGACGGAAAAAAACGACGGTTTTTCCATGACTTCTTGAAAACTACTGGACTGATTACGATATTAAACAAAATGGTACCAACTTGGGTGCAAACCCGATGTCTACATAACTTTGAATTATTTCGATCGGTTCAGGCGTTCTCGAGTAATCGGTGAACATTCAAAAAATATATATATGTCGCAGGATAATTAGATAAATCAATTTTTTGCAAAAATCCTAGGGATAATTAGACAATGCTGTTGTCATTTCTCAATCCTACTGAAAAAAGATAGGAATTTTGCAAGTAATTAATTGAAATCAATTTAAACTGAAACCAAAGAAATTCCCATGACAATATTCTGACTTTACTAATCAAAATTATTCTTTTGAATTTACACTCTTTTAACACTATGATCTTCTTTATAAAAATATCATAATGTAAAAAGCGTAGAAACCATGGAATTAGCAGGTACTACGTACTAGTACTTAATAATTCCATGGCTAAATCTACTTGGTACAAAGAGTATACTTGGTATTGATTGACATGACATGTCATGCATGATGGATAAAATTATAAACAGATAACTGTCATTGCGATATTTTAATATTAAACTAATTTTAATTAATTTGAAACAGAGATTTTAAGCTGTGGGAAGTAGCAGGGGCTGTTGCTATTCAATGAGATAAAGGTAAATTTTCTAATGGATAGTGATATCGTGATGTTTTGCGGTAAGTTTTTATTGTCCCCTGTACCACGATTAGTTCGCAACGTTAGCGATAATATCGTTTTGCAATACTGCACTGATTATGAATCGTAACTTTAAATTCTTATTGTGAGTAATGCATGGGTTTTGATTAGCTGAAATCTTTTCAGAATAAATACTAATACTCTAGTCCTAGAGTCTCTACTTTCAATATTTTCCCCGATTATAGGCCCCACGCGGTATATACGCGGCGAATTGATAACCTCCTTCTTTTTGAAATCGGTTAAAAATAATTAAGGCATACGTACATCTCATGTTTTGGCGCGCACTGTTCATTGAAATAAAACAACTTTTACGGATATCAAACGCGCTATATTTCCACGAACTAAGTTGTAATTGTCCGTACTTTTAGGTTTTATACTATTTAACCCGATATTCCCACGGGAACGGAAACCACGCGTGTTAAACCGCAAGCGGCCGCTAGTTGTCTATAAAACAAGTACCTATATGCTTTTTTTTATAAGAAAGTAAGAAGCTAAGGATAGGTTTGCTTCTTAATCCGATGTACCGTTACGTAAAGCAGACTCGCGATTATGATGAGACTTCGCTATACCGGTTTTGTAATGCTGGTGTCACAGCGAAACCTATACACTATACTGAGCTACGAGTGTGTTAGAAGCTTATCGTTAGAAACGACGTTAGATTTAATGACCCCTACCGCGCAAGTGCCGTCAGCATCAACATCAACTTCATTTGACAGATGGATGTGGCACATTGGTCTTAGTCTTTGGTAAGTTTTCATTTGTGTCAAAAAGAAGCAGGGAGTTTCACCCGAGTTCTTTTCGTAATAACAAGTGTTGTGAGGCTCCATTTTGAACTCAATCTACCGTACAATTTCTTTGTTACAAAATATAAATATTATAAAGCTGAAGAGTTTGTTTGTTTGAACGCGCTAATCTCAGGAACTACTGGACCGATTTCGAAAATTCTTAGACCATTAGAAAGCTACATTTCTCACGAGTGACATAGGCTATATTTTATCCCGATATTCCCACGGGAACGGGCACCACGCGGGTAAAACCGCGAGGATCCGATAGTAATATTATAAAGCTGAAGAGTTTGTTTGTTTGAACGCGCTAATCTCAGGAACTACTGGACCGATTTAGAAAAATTCTTATACCATTAGAAAGCTACATTTCTCCTGAGTGAAATAGGCTATATTTTATCCCGATATTCCCACGGGAACGGGCCACGCGGGTAAAACCGCGAGAATCCGCTAGTTACAAAATATCTTTACTTGACATTAGCAAAATTTGCGTGTTTGACTCGAGCACGCCATTAATTAAGAAAGAAGAAAAATAAGCAGCAATGTTTCACATCTATCTGTCAAATGAAGCCGATTTCGATGCGGACGCCATTTGCGCGGTACGGCGCCTGTTTGACGCTGGGGTACTAACCCCACCTTCTGCGTCAGAGGTCCAGGGTTCGATCTCCTGACAAGACAAATTTGTGTGCATGAACATGTTTATTTGTCTTGGTCTGGGTGTTTAATATGTATATTATGTATGTATTTACAAAAAAAAACTATATATGTAAGTTTATCCGTTATCTAGTATCCATAACACAAGTTCTTCATGAAATACGTACATCTTATGTTTTGGCGCGCACTGTTCATTGAAATAAAACAACTTTTACGGATATCAAACGCGCTACATTTCACGAACTAAGTTGTAATTGTCCGTAGTTTTAGGTTTTTAAGGGGTTTTGTGATTTGGGAAAATGGACCTGGAGGTCTACTCTCAAAGTACGAAACCGTATTTTCGGCCTACGTTACGGACGTTTCCTACTCCGTATCACCTACGGACAGCTTATTAGTTCGGAGACCCGAACTAAGAATGAATGAGAATACGTTTTGACATTGTCCCTACTCCCAACGTGTCTGTGCCGTTTGTTCAAAACTAGTACCTACATCCGAAAACAATAGAGAACAGGCTGCATCGGTAGTGTCCGGAAACTTACGAACGGAGGCCCATATCTTAGCTGACGGGCTTGGAAAGTAGGCCTCCTGACGTGACACGTGTCGTCGGGATCAAACGTCAATATCGTTCATACTTTTATATAGCTTAGCATAGCATATCACTCACTGGTAGGCGTGATTTAAGCCGACACCGCTCTCAGTCTTCGAAATGGCAACATCATAATGAACTTTACGCAATCCAATCTGGCGAGCGTTGGAAAAACGACATTAAACTTTTAAGTCCCTTATTAACGCTGAGCTAGTCTAGGATGTCTAGCTGGCTATCTACCTAATTGTGGAACTAGTATAGTATCTTTTAGGCTTAACTGTGATAGAAAGAAAAACATAAATATATTATAACTTTTTAATTTGGCATTTTACAATGCTATTTTTATGTGATAAATATCTTTACTATTTCTAGTATATTTTACGGCTGGTTGCTATCCAATCCAGTGCAGATAGTATAAAATTATTGTAGGTTCATTGTTGTATTACTATTGATTCCAGACAACTTCTACCGCCTCTGTGGTCTAGTGGTGACAACCACCGGTATCAGACCCAGGGGTCCCGGGTTCGATTCCCAACGGGTGTACTGTACATATTGTATTCGGTTTGGTTGGTGGTAGGACTTGTTTGTTAGTCCGCCTGGCTAGCTACCACCATCTTATCTAAGTCTGGCGCCATAACAACTATGATTTCAGCATTGTTGTGTTCCAGCCGTTAGAGATAAGATAGCCAGTCTGTCAGTGGTTGAGGATTCCGGGAGAGGCTCGCTTCCATCTTCAGCCTTATCAATACTTAACATCAGGTATGATGAAGGCTAAGAGACTCCACTTCGTTCATAAAAAAAAACCTTTAATTCTATGTCATTTTATGTACGTTTTTACGTATCCATATAAAGCCAGGGGGCTAATTGTCTAATTTTAAATCTATCGCAATCCCTTTCAATTCGTAATTTGAAAGATATTCAGGCCATCACTATTTGACATTTGAAAGGGATTGTGATCGGGACGCGTTTTAAAAGGTATGGCATAAACGAAATTGAACTGTCTAAGCAATATGACAGACGAAAAGATCACAATCACAATATCTCTGAAGGGGATTGTGATAGATTTTAAAATAGACAATTAGGGGGCAGGTTGAAAAGGCACCTCCTAGGTTAGCTCGCCCAGACTAGATTTGGATTAAGAGCAGATCCATTCAAGATTTAATAAGCTATTTATCTTTACGTTAGCAATAGCAACCTTAGGCATGCATTACAGATTTGGCCGTTCGCCATTACCGAACTGTATGAGATGGTTTGTAAATAATACCACCAAAATTCACGCCTTGAACAGTTATTTTAAAATCATCATAAAGGTCAAGAATCAGTAATCATAAGTTTATTATTTTCGTTCCTTAAACGATTAAAAAATCCTCGAAAAGTACTTATTTTTGTTAGAACTTTTTTTTATTATTTTTATAAGACACTCCTTATTTTTTTAATAGTTTTTTCATAAAAAATATGTGGCATTAGGAAAACTTGAAACAAACCCTCTACCAACCCGTCTGGCCAGCGTGGTAGCTGTAGGCTAATAGCCTCCTATGAACGCCACAATAGGCGCGAGCTAGGGGAGGCCTATGTCCAGCAGTGGACGTCCACAGGCTAATGATGGAGGGGTGATAGACTGCAGCACGTCTGGACTACCGGTGGTAAAAAGGAGCTGGCAGGATGATCTCATGCAGCTCAATAGCACACTCTCCGAAGTATTTCGATACCACGCAATAACCTAATTCTAAGCGGAAGAAGTCGCGGGCACTATAAATAAACAAAACTTATGCTTACAATAAAGCGCGTATTAAATGTTTATTTCTGGATGGGTGACCACGCTGAACTTCAAATTACACTAATGAAGTGATGACTCCACTGGATGGCAGCCAAGTGTCGTTTGGTCTATCTAGAATTTGATTTCTCAATGAGTGACGTCAGAACTGTAAGTACTATTCTATCAAAAGTATAATATGTTGGTATATTGCAGTCAAAACTCATTTCCGATCAAAAGTGCTGTTGGTCATACCGCTCAAGCAAACTTGATAAAAAAATCAGGAAGTAACGAAAAAAAGCCTTTTCTTTGCGCTACGCTGGCACGCTCGGGTCGCGCTTTGTTTTGATCACAGTTCTAATACCGAATAATATGATCTTTTCACAAACTACTCAAAAACTCCTAGGACTAGTTTTTCACTTTAAATTTTATTCTCGATGCCAAAATTCAATCATTTCGTTCTGCTTCAGCGGGTAAGACATTAAAAAGGTAACAAACAAAAAGACAGACATTCAACAAATAAATAAATTACATGGCTACATAGTTAATTTTTAACTGAACCCCTAGTACAGGAAGTTCCTAACCTTTTCCGAACTGTTACCCTTAAGGTGGTACGACTTCCATACAAACAAACATTGCACATTAATTGGTTCATCATACATTAATAATTCATAAATACATGTGCAAGTAACTCGTTTCAGCTATTTGTTTGCGCGAAATTATAAAAAAAAATGTACTTTCATACATCAGCTATATACATGCGATTGTCACACACACATACGTAGAATTATTGAAATTATAAGATATTAGTATATTCGTGTTTTATGTATGAAAGTACAATTGTTTTATTATTTCGCGCAAACAACTAACTAAAACGAGTTAGTTGCGCATGTATTTATGAATTATTAAGGTATGATGAACCAATAATTGTGTAATGTTTGTTTGTATAGAAGTCGTACCACCTTAAGGACTGTTAGAGAAACTGATTTTCTTTCTTTCTTTCAAATAAAAATAAAAGTGATTGCGCATCATATAGAATACTGAACTGCACATCAAAACAGCGGTTTCTTTTATTGTTAGCCCTGTTTAATATATTCCTTTTAAAATTAGTCTGTAGATCACAAAACAAACGCAACAAACCACCTTCGTGATACAGAAAGCTCCCATTGTCTACTCATGTCCAGATCTAGACAATCTAAACATGTCTCCCTGTCCTGGCGGGACGCCAGCTCGCGAACAGGATTCTTGTCAATACAAAACGTCAAAATGTAGCAAACATGTTTAGTGGTGGACGCCCGCGACTCCGCTTGGATATTTGCTTTATTATTGGACTAAAATATACAATAAAATCACTAATGAAACGAAAGAGCTAAATAATACAACTAACTAAATACGTACATCTTATGTTTTGGCGCGCACTGTTCATTGAAATAAAACAACTTTTACGGATATCAAACGCGTGACCACGGCAGCTGTAAAGGTGCCGAAACGTCGGGAAAATCAAAAAACCCCTAAAAACCTTAAAAATACGGACAATTACAACTTAGTTCGTGGAAATATAGCGCGTTTGATATCCGTAAAAATTGTTTTATTTCAACTAACTAAATGGTTAAATAATATAAATACATATAGTGTTAAGGAATTTATAGAGTTAAATAGTTAAATTTACTGACATTCTTTGTTTTTATACTAGCGTGAATTTTCTATCATAGTACAATTATTTAAAAAATTTAATTATTGTTGACTAACTGTATAAATATCTGGACAAATATTTAAAATTATTATAATTATTTTAAGATTGACATTTTAAGTTTTATGATTTGCATACTATTACATTAGTGATACATGAGCGCTGTTACTGTTTAATGTTACCATCATTTTATACCATGTGTCATGCAAATAAATGATTTGATATTTGACCTATATCGAGGTCTAAGACACCAACTGAGGTATGAGTACTAGAAAAGTCAGAAATCGCGAAAGACACCTCATGAGAAACAGGATCGATTGGCATAGAAAAATATATTTGTGAAAACTGACCATTTTTCTGCAGACTGTATTTTTTTTTCAAAATCTGTGAATGCAGTTCAATATTTCTCAAAAAATTAAGGATGGTTTCCTGAGAACGTTTTCATGTAGCTACAACGGTTATGGTACCTGCCCTTACCGCCCTGTCATAAATTTCCACCCTGTATAATTTGTGAGTGTCGTGGAGAATTTTGAAAATGTCAAAACAAGTATGAGATTGGCGAGCTTTGAGCAAGGAATCAGTAAGTGGTCATAGTGAATAAATGAATCAAGGGTGCAATTGCGTAAGGTAATCGTATTAATTTGACAGTTCATATCGTATTCAATCGGCTGCAATTTGTATGGAATGACATTTATTATGATACAATAGGAACTGTCAAATGAATACGATTGACTTTACGCAATTCCATAGCTGGTCTTGCTAGACGAGACATTAATTAAATTCTTGCAATCACACCAATTATCTAGCTAGCTAGCCCAAGGTTCAAGAACTTGTGTTATTGACACTAGATAGGTAAGGAATAAAGATTCATATTGTATGTGTTTCTCTTGTAAATACATAGGTACTACAATACATATATAAAAAAAATACCCAGACCAAGATTTACTCAACTCCATCTCTATTCGACGACGACGTGGAGAAATGCATCTTCGGTTAAATGTTTCTTATTTAAGATGTGAATATTTAACTTATATGGAACTAGCTTCCGCCTGCGGTTTTACTCGGGTAGTTGCCGTTCCCGTGGGAATATCGGGATAAAAAGTAGCCTACGTTACTCTTCCTCCTTTCAACTGTCTCTATGCCAAAAACCAAGTCGATTGGTTGCTTAATTGGGGAGTGAAGAAGCACAAACATACACACTTTCGCATTTAAAATATTAGCAAGGATTATGTGTATCGGTGGTGAAGGCCTAAGAATACAAGTGTCACCATTCCCTTACATGCCTGGGATGTCGTAAAAGTCGACTAAGAGGCTCGAAGCATTGAACACCTGTGCGAGAGAAGGAAAACTACTACCCGTCTGGCCAACGTGGTAGCAGTAGGCTAAAACCTCCTATGAACGCCACAATAGGCGTGAGCTAGGAGAGGCCTATGTCCAGCAGTGGACGTCCACAGGCTGATGATGGATGGATGATGTGTATCGGAGCGTTACGCAAGAAACGGAAGATCGGCGACGATCGTAGAAAAGTAGTATTTGTCGAAATTGCGACCTCTGCTGTTAAGGTGGTACGACTTCCATACAAACAAACATTACACAATTATTGGTTCATCATACCTTAATAATACATAAATACATGCGCAACTAACTCGTTTCAGTTATTTGTTTGCGCGAAATAATAAAAAAATTGTACATTCACCTTAAGGTATCCCTGCGCCAAACAAGTCGACGAAATGCGATCTCATGTCGTCCCTAGTCGCCAGAACAAAATTTGATTCACACTTCATCACACACAATTAACTCTTGGGAACCCGATAGACACCAGACAATGCCTGTCAGGCCTCATCATAAATCGTATCAAGCAAAAAATAAGGCAAAAAAACACGTATGCTACGATGTCGTTACACTTTATAAAGGCAAGTAATCAACACGGGCTAATAGCTATGCCACGCTCTATGTAGGTGTAAGTTCGGAGGAATATTTTAAACTAGCATTCGAACTAGAATTCGAATCGAAGCTTTAGAAATAATTTTCGGACAAAAATATTTTTTTTTTGGAACTGGCTATCTATCTCTAACTGCCGGAACACAACAATGCTAATTCTCCAAGTCTCTCCTCCTTATTCAATTATGCCAAAATTCATCCTAATAGGTTGTAGTTTACGGGTGAAAAGGTGATAGACAGACAGACAGAAGACCAGAAAGGTCTGTGGTTGGATCGTATCCATTGCAGCTAGTTGGTATTTCGCTGAGCCGTCGAAGAGTTGAGTATTAAGCAAATTAGAGCGGTTTTCATTGTGCAAATATTAAAAGAGATGTCTTATCGACTGTACTACATACAACAGCACGTCCCAGGCATTACATTGACCTTGAGAGCGCCCTTATTTCGCTCGTAATAGCGGCGATTTTGCAAGGGTAATTGGAGAGCCTGACGTGCTGTTGACTGTACAAGGGCCGTCACACGCGATGATAATTCAATGTATTACACAATTAGTGGTTTTAAACATGATAAGGCGTGGCCCTTGGTTACAAAATTAGCACCAAGTGCGGAAGTAATTATTCGCAAATTCGAGTAGTTGGAGAGGGAGGTTGGTTTTTTTTTAATGAACAACGGGGAGATGCTTGGCCTTCATCATACCTGATGTTAAGTATTGATAAGGCATAAGATGGAAGCGAACCTCCCCACAGGCCTAACTAGTCCCTTAAGGATAGATAAGAACCTTTGGAAGAACCTTGGAAATCTGGTCCAATGACCACAGACTTACCGAGACTTTCGGTAAGTCATAAGGTCGTGGGTTCGACTTCCGAGAATCTATCTAGAAGACTATCCGACATCCGAGAATTCACCTGTGGCCGAGTCGTTTTTTTTCAATATTTTTTATTTAAAATTTACCATAAGTATAAAGATATTTTCTATTTCTATTCTATTTTATGTGAAAATATTAAATGCACTATTACCTTTCTCATTCAAACTTTCAAATGAAAATCAAACTTCACATGGGAAAAAACTGAATCATCGTATTCTGAAGCCCGTTCCATTATTCAAGAGAAACAAGCTATTTTATGGTAAATGCTTCAAAGTGGTTTTTTATGTCTGTTCGTAATCTTTTTGCTGATTTCTAAACTATTGTATGAGTGTATAATGACACCTTTTTTGGCAGAATGTGACGCTATAACTGTTATTCGTTGGCTAAATAGCACTTTGTATCAATGTTGATGATTTTATATTCATGTCAGGTATGAAAGATGTTGGATAACAGTACCTCATTGTCTATTAAAGAGATCAAAAATATTATATTTATAAGGAGCTGCCTGAGTATGGTTTTCTTATAATCATCAAACACAAATAATCACAAAACACACATTTTGTACTATAACTACAATTTTTTCTTAACAATCATGGAAGATATTGACTTAAATTAGTTTTGTCAGTAGACAAAACTAATAGAGTAGAGTGGAATTATAGCTTATGGTAACTATAGCTGTACCATATAAAATATATACCCATATAGGTTAATAGTTATGATTGAAAAAACATTTCGTGACGGAGTGAGACATGTGTTGCAAGTAATTGCGGACGGTGCAGCATGGATAGAGCGAGAAGAATCCTCGAATGGAGACCATAAAAGACCAAAGTCCCTCCTAAACAATGGGTCGACGACATTAGACGACATGCGGGATATAACTGGATGACGAAGGCACAGGACCGGACTCTGTGGAAGAAGCCTATGTACAGCAATGGACCCATAGACGCTAGTGATGTGACCACAACTGGTTTATCAAACAAATCTGTACAGTCTACACCAAGACTACTTACTACATTTTTGTCATATTGATAACTAACATCATCATACATCGTTTACCTTCTTTTTATCGTATGAGGTATTATTTGGCCACCACCTCTGTCTGGTGTTAGAGTTTATCAATCCACCTATAAGGCCTCTTGACTTAGCTTAATGACTGTTGTGATGAAAGTGGAGCAAACAGGTTACGCTCTGGTACCCTTGGAGTGGAAAAAGAAAGAGAGGGTGTCAACTCAGGAGATGGGTGGATGGAATCCAGCAATCATTGGGACCTGTTTTACATTAATGTAAAACAGATACCGAGTGCATACAATTTCTAAACAAAAGGCTTTATTATTGTTATTATTATTATTATAAGTGAATGCCCCATGGCTCAGTGCTACTGATTATGACTACTGGTTTGAATCCCACCTAGGACGAACATATGATGGGCCATTGTTTATACTGTATCTGGGTATTATAATAATAGAAAACAGGTATATTTTTAATGCATAAATTGGTTCTGTCTAATAGCCATCATCATAGGTCTTAAAGCTAGCATTTTGGAAACGGTAAAATTTAAATGTTTTTATCTGATAATTTGTTTGTTTTAAATGGCTTTTGTGTATTTTATTAACCTTTTAAACCAGTACACAGATGTCTATCTAAAGTAAAATGCTCGAATCAAATCACTAAGCAATCAGTTCGACAATACTATCAAGGGTTACGCGACCGTGACAAAATAACGCACGATTCAATACATTCTACATTTATTGAACACAATCGTCACTGGTCGTATTATAGCGATGACCGCGGGGCGGCATGACATCACCTTTTTATTGAGTGTACCTACTTAGATAACACGTTAGGTACGTTTGTAATTGAACTATTCGAGCTACGCCCAATTGCTGAATGCGCTCACCTTCAAAACCATTTCAACAATAATTTATATCAATTTTTATTGCAATAGGAGGCGGCTTACGTCCTTCCGTACGCATCCGATGCGCAGGATGATTTTATAGCGAAAATTGTAGACTATTCACGAATTATGCGGTTTCGCTAACGCCCTCAATCTCGGTTCTCAACGCTTTGCTGTACAAAAACGGCTGTACCTAAAAAAACCGACCTCATTCAAGAAGACACACCCTTACAGAAAAACGTATGAAAACCTGTTTGCCGCCCGTTTTATACACCTCTTATTGGAAATGTAAACACATTTGTGATATAGAAAGCTCTTCGCGGTACTTACCGGTGCAACGACGAGATGCAGGAGTAGATTTTCAATTCAATCACTTACACACACTCCACCAGAAGCTACCGGACGCACTAAGCACATAAATGACATAACACCATACAAAATAACACTCACAGAACGTTTCTCGTTATATTTTAATGCACTAGCACCGACGACATTACGCGCAAACGCGTTTATTTCCTTGATTCGTTCGTAAAAAAAGATTAAAGTCCTCACGCCACTGGAGTAAATCGATGTCGGCGCGAGCTTCACTTTTTTACCGCTGCGTCGCTGCTGTCTTCACTTCAAGTTTCGCATTCTGTTTCGTGATGCAGATGGCGTTGCAAGCGCTTTTAATACCATACTTGAAAGTTAATATCCCATCTTTCAAGATATCTAATGAGATTTTTGTTACGATCTTTTACTCTTGATTTTTAGTTTCACTTATTGTTATTATTATGTTTATTTACTTAAGTGACAACATTTATAATCAAGCCTAATTTTGTGATATCATATCACTCTCATTTTCCTATATATTAAGCACGCCCACGCTATTCACGCTATACCTAGCTAAAAACACAGAATACTTAATAGTACAAGTACAGAATGTTCAATCAAACACATAGCTAGTCTAGCTCACGACGCAATAAAGTCCAATTCACGTCGCATTTAGGTTTCTTACGTTTAGAACCAACGCGCACTTGCTATTTTTAGTCGACTCGACTGATAGTTTAGTCAATATCATAGGACTACAGGAATTGACGGAAGTGTGCACAGGCTCTGCATTTACTTTTAAATTTTAATAACAAAAAAGAAATAACAGAAAAACACACCTATTTGCACTAAACTTAAGAATCGCCTAAGGCTATTTTCGTCTTTCTTAATAAAAAACTTACTTACACTAACCATAATGACGTTCCTTAAATCCACTAAGGTTATTTTTTCACTTATGGGCCCAATATTGAACGCCTAAAGCTTAAGCTATTCTTTTTTTAAATAGATAAGAATAGCTTTAGGCGATTCTTAAGTTTAGTGCAAATGGGCGTGAGTCTCCCTGAATACGTGATGCATGCTATACCTACTATACTATCTGACCAAGACAATTAGACGCACGAAAGCTAAAAAATAGTTAAAAAATCTAACTAAAAACCAACATTTCAAGAAACGGTAATCAATCAGTCCATCACTCATCTTCTTCTTCATCTTCTTCTCTTCAACTTCATCACTGTAGAGCTAATAAATCAGATAATAAGAGAACGGTGATAGAAGTGGGCTGTAGGTGCCAAACCCAAAAGTGCAAAACCGCATTCCTGTCATGCGCCTAATTGTCTTGGTCGTGTAGTAGGTGCATGTATTAAGATTTTTCTAGAGAAAGATTGGTCAAATTTTTTCACCTATTAACTAAATTATATTTTACGAACAAAACAAATAGCTTTTAGTTGGAAATCGAATCCAACTGAACAAATAAATGCTAATAATTTCTAGTATATTTTCTTGTTTAATAATTTTATCAAATAAATGCTGCAAAGCTCACACACTCACACCAAATTCATAGGTCATAGGTAAATTCGTAGGCTTGTAACACTGCTCCACATGGTTCGTTACACGAAAATTGACACCAAAACAGTTTTTATTACAATAATGAAAACTGAAGTGTATAATTATTACATTTGGATCTTGATAACAATTTAACATTACAAAAGCACAACCATAACCATGCACTATGTACATTGTATTTTTTTATGATGTCATATTTAAATAATGTTGAATAAAGTAATTTCAATTCGTAAATTGGAACATGACACGTTTCGTTTCTCAACAAAATGCATGCAAACAATGTCATTTAGATTCGCATTTTTTATTATTTTTAATAACTCAGTAATAGAGTTCAATTCTAATCTATATCGAATCATATAAACAAAAACAAAATTGAATTATTTATATTATAAATGTGAGGTTTATTACTGAATTAAAGAGTTAAAGTTGTATTTGCAGAACGGAACGGAATTGACGCAACAAGAATTATTAAAAAAAAAACCAGTCATAACCAACATGGCGGTGGTTTAGGTTGTTTCTTGTTGATTTTTCCGTTTATTCCAAAATTTTAAAAACAATTGACTCGAATCCAAGGTAGGAATATTTCTGTTATTACATTAAAACATTTGTTATATACTTTCAATGTTTTAAATGATTATTTATCTCTACTTTTAGGGAAAAATGGGCCGTTCGCCGAGCCCGCGGCGACGCGACGATAGGCGACGTGATGATAGAAGAGACCGGGATAGGGATCGCGACAGGAGGAGACAGCGTACCCGCTCCCGTTCCCGGTCCCTGGAGCGACGGCGGCGCTCTCCTGACCGCCGAAGGTCGCCCTCGCCGCGTCGACGCCGCTCAAGATCACTGTCACCAACACCGACGACATCCTTCGTCCCAAAACCTAAAAAAACGTTCGGTGAGCGTCCTATAGTAACTCCTGCAGATTTAGAGGGAAAGTCGCCAGAGGAGCAGGAGATGTTAAAGGTTATGGGTTTCTGCGGCTTTGATACCACTAAAGGTAAGAAAGTCGACGATAATGTTGAAGGGGACGTTCACGTGGTCTTGAAGAGGAAGTACAGGCAGTACATGAATAGGAAAGGTGGTTTTAACAGGCCCTTGGACTTCGTTGCGTAGTTACCGCCCATCACATGTAGAACCTGCAGGGTTAACTTTTTTTTTATTGACATGAATGTCATATCTGGCATGGCTTTGGGATGTGCAGGCAGTGGCTTGCTAGGCCTTTCAATGTTATGAAACATCTTTTGCCTTTCATTCTATGGTATGTATGATGGACTGAAATCCAACAAAAATCACACTTTAGATTCTTATTTCATTTATAATCAATGCCAGTTTGGTTAGGGTGAAAATCAAAACAAGGTAAAAGCTGGATTATAACCTCAAAATTGATACAAAGATAAACCAACAAAGGTGCTTTTTTATAAAGACAAGCTGCACACTCCATAAGCCCAGTCAGTTTTTTACATAGTTGTAAGTGTTACCAACTTTGTTTTTCCATTTTCTATGAGATTTTACTGATATGTTTATAGAAAAAAGCAGACTAAACATAGACATTCTGAACATTACTGATAACTACCAAAATAGTAGCATCTTTACCATATTTGACCATAGCATAAAAAGCAGCGATTTTACTATACAATACTATAGTCTGTTAAAATCTGCTTTAATTTCATTGTATAAATATCATGTTGGTATTACTCGTTGCACTGGACAAACTCCCAAAAACAAAACTTCAAACAATGCAAATATGGTACAAAAATTGCTAAAGAATACTTCTACAAAATAACCAACTTTCAGATAGCAAAATTGGCTCACTGTTCAAGAACTTTAAATTGGTCTGCTAAACACAAAAAAAAAAAAATTATCTCAAAAACAAGTTTAATCTCTGAAATAGTTAAAAAAGGATGACTGCCTTTTTTTGTATATAAATTGTAAATTCTAGGTTATTTCCTAAAGGAAGACCAAATTAAACTATAAACATATCAGTTTAATCACAATCTAAACTTGGTGCTTGGTTGACAGACTTATCAACAGACTAACACATTCCATATACACAAACAAACCATAAAATCAATTTATAATATTATCCTCCTCTAATTAAATTCCCAACAATTTGAAGATTCTTGGTTTTAAAAGTACAATCAACAAGAAAATTAATTTTAAAAGATTGTTGATTTCTTCATTACCTGTCTTGATGGGTTAAAATTAATTCAATTGTTCACAAGACATGGGATTTTAAACTCATTATATTTATAAAATATAGCATCAAAGACAGGCATCTCTATCATCCATTTTACCAGGGAAATGCTATCTAGATAATTCTTTGCTTTAATTAAAACAAATAATCATTATAACTGACATCTCTCCATAATGTTGAAATCAGCTCAGTATTTTTTTAGTAAAATACTGTGATAATAATGATAACCACTGCACAAGCGTTAATAGATTTCCAGGCATAACCTTCTTTATTAACTGATTTAGATACTTGTTATTTCCGTTCTGTTATTTAGTACCATTTAACTACTTTACACTGTCAGCCAAGCACACCGTAATAATAAGTTAGCATTAAGTCCGTTACTGCAGTACCCGCGCGCTGCATTCGCCCGCGCGGGCCCAGCCTGCGCCCCGCGCACCAAGAAGGACTGGAGAGTCTCCCCGGACGGCAAGCGGTCTGTGCCTGTGTCTCTGTTTAAACACTTAAGATGATAATGTTATTTTCTCTAACAGCTTTTATGCCTTAGGTGACTGGATTCAAGTTTATGTTCATGTAATTTCTTGTGTGTAAACATTACATGAGTTTTGGGACTTAAATGGGATTCCAACTCATTGCATGAAATATGCAAACTACAGATACTCAAAATAAGATTTTTGCCTCCACTATATTTTCACCGACCCTTAAAAAAATCATAGTCTTTAACTAACATTGAGTCAAAGCGTCGGTATTGGCCAAAAGAGCACTGCCATTACAAATAAAAAATAATTGACTCTATGTTACTCTATATAACTATTTTTTCGCTTTTGTTTTTAAAGTTATCTATGGAATGTTGAAGTATTTGTCGTATTGTAAGCTAAAGCAAGAACATTTTATTGTCATCAATACCATAACATGTTTTATATCTCAACTTTTCCGTAAAGAGTGACAGAGACAAGGCACAGGACTGTATATTAAGACTGAAGCCGCCGTGTTTCGTTCGCGTTCCTCGCCCGGCGTGCCACACATAGCAATAGTGTAGATACAGAGTTATTTACTATACACACTTACACACCTCCCCCCCCCCACTTACCCTTTTATCCTCCACAATTTACAATAGTCAAAGACTTTTGTGTCAGATTGTACTTTTCCCAATTTTAAACTCATTGAAACGAATTCTTATTAATTCTAAAAAGGTAGTTTTACATTCTCATGGCAACACTATTTTTCTTTTTTAAACTTCGTTTGAGTGAGTGAGTTGTGAACAATGCATTCTGCCACGAATGTCTCCATAGCCCATATACAATATTATACACAGGTTACTTAAAATGTGATATTTTTTTAAGTGATAATTATACGCACACACGCTCTGGCGAGGGCACGGTGGCCATTATTACCCTCATTCGGGCAGACTCTTTGGTTTTTGTCACAACATCCACACCTTTTGAATGAATCTGAATACAAACTTTCCCGCCAAAACAGTTGTACGAATGAACCGTATCTAAACAGTTTGATTTTTAATATAAAGAAAAATGTAAATGGCTTTTTGTACACAGCCATAATCTTGTATAAAAAAAGTTTCGTTTTGAATCAAGTCGCGATTTTGTGTATTTTCGCGCCAAAAATGGTTTTCTGTTTATGCGTTTATAACATGTTTCTGAAACATAGTTTTAATTATGTAACAAACTACATTATTTGTTTGTTAAATGTAACATCATTTATTTTGTAATTTGTCTGAAAAGTTATCACAAAAGCTAATTTTGTTTTAAAAAATACAGTGATTTTTTATACAAAAAACTGAACAACAGATGTTAATTCATTCCCACTGTATATACCACGAATTAATTTATTAATAACAGTAATGATTAAAAATGTACTTCCATGTTTGATTTAAAAAAAATATTTAGTTCTTATAGCTATATCTCACGGACGCAATAAAGAAAAATGTTGCGGCGATGACGCAAACTCTTTAACTTCTAAGGAAAATATTGTAAATTCTTCCAATTTCTACAATTGGATTTGGTATATTAGATTTGTCTAAAAATTTTTACATACCAATTTAATAATCATTATTACACAATGCTTTTTTTCCAAAAAATAAGCTATACTTATCATGCAGCCACTGAGATAATGCATTATTAGACATCTCTTATCGAGAGCCGTGTGTCATTTTCTCAGCGTAATTTGCAACATGTTTTCTTGTAAATGTTTTGCCAGTGGAAACGGGAGGTAAGGTTTTTCAAAATGTCAGATGTCTCCTGACATTTCCAAGCTTAACGGCATACGTCTTTAAGTTCAAAATCGATTGGAGAAAATTTACAGTTTCGAAAAGCCGTACCTAAGGGCGTTCAGAACCTACGCTCCGAGTGCAACCAAACGCTATAACGGCCAAACTCTAGAGCGTGACGTTCTGTTGACACAACTTTCCCGTTTCAAACGTCAGAGCGTTGCAACTTTTTAACCATCAAAATCGGTGGTTGAAAACGCTCTGACGTTTAATTTCACATTGACAGACAGTGTTTGGTTTTTGTGAAGCCCAATTTGTGCGTTTCGAAGATCATATTTTATTTGATAGTTGAAATTATCTTCGAAATGGAAAACGAAGACTTTGTACTTGTAGCAAAATATGTGTCAAATAGAAAATGACATTTAAAGTTCTTGGTCGTTTCGAACCTTAGAGCGAGTTTAAAAACAACCAAACAAACGACCCTCGGAACGCAGCCCTGCTGATGCTGTTGATCGTACATAAATTGAAACCACATTGCAGTCCATGAGATGTGGTATTTATTTAAAAAAAAAGACATCCTTGGTTTTTTTTCTACCAAAATAGGTTACTAGTCTTGTAAATGTTTGAATCTGTTAAGAAAATTGCAATTAAATTAAGAGATGATTTTAAGAATTTTTGTATGATATATTTTGTATATTTCGTACCGAGGATGATGAAAAATTAAACTATTTGAATCTACTTGTGGTTTTTACTTAAATTCCATTTTCACCTTTATGGCCTGCGCAGACGACGGACATTGAGAGGCTTTTTGTCCGCGACACGACCTTATTACTAAGAACATAAAGTTGAATAAATAACGAGGACTATCGCGTACTTTTCGCGGATATACGCGGTCTAAGTTGAATCTTATTTGGTTAACAATAAAGACGTGTCGCGGACAAAAAGTCCTCCGTTATCCGTCGTCTGCGCTAGCTCTTAGTAATACACTTCAGTTTTTTTTTATGTTCTCAATAGTGTTACTCTATTACTCTTTTCATTCATTCGCTCCGAGATAAAAGGTAAACAAATAAACCAATGTTTCCAATGTTTTTATTAATTTTGGTATGTAAAATAAAATTGTCACTTTAGACAAATTATTGGTAGGTACCTATGTAATTTAATAAGATTATTTTTCAAAGTTTTGGAATAGTAATAGAATTATTAAGTACTATACTAAGACCACTACGACGTGGTAACTATTTAATAATGCCATGATAATAGCTAGTTTTCAAGTGTTTTTAATGTCACTTTTTTTTAAATAGATTTTAGATGTGTATAAAATTCGACCTATTGAAACACCTTTTTATGGCTTGTTTGCCTTATGTGTCAGAGGAAGTTGAATAGAGTATAGTTAATCAATCAAGAACGTTACCAACAAAAAAAAATAAAAAAATGGAAATTGGATAAATCTCCGATTTGATTAGGTATTAAAATAAAAATATTTCGAAACTCAGCGGTATAAAGGCCCCTTCAGAAAATGTATAAAGGAACAATAATTTAAATGTTAATATTTTTATATTTTTTTGGGCAATCAACTTAAAAATAAAACAAGGTACATCCTTTCATTCAATGTTTATTTCCCATAAAAATAACATGCTTACATTATTCATCACTGACCAACAGACCAGCTAGTTGGTCCGTGGGGAATTTTAAAAATAGCCGAAGAGCATGCCCCACGGTACAACTATTTTTAATATTACCATCGGACCAACTGGCTAATAAATATGCATTCTTTCCTACATAGAATATCCTCTTGTAGACGTTGTAAAGAGGTTGTCATGTGGATCCAGTGGATCTTTTTGCACATGTCCACTCTTATCCTTGATTCAGCCCCTAATTGTCTAATTTCAAAATCTATCACATTCCCTTCAAAGGTATTGTGATTGTGAAAGTGATTTATGGAATTGTGTAACTTATAGTCGCAATCCCTTTCGGAACGAATGATGTTTTAAATTCTCCATACATTTGACAGATATTTTCGTGTGTCACTTTGCTTAGACAGTTCAATTTCGTTCATTCGATACCTTTCAAAACGCGTCCCGATCACAATCCCTATTAAATATGAAATAGTGACAGCCTGAAGTATGTAAATATCTTTCAAATGAAGAATTGAAAGAGATTGCGATAGATTTTAAAATTAGACATTTAGCCCCTAATATGTACCTAAAGACGTTGGTACTAATAGAGAACGAAACCACTACGGGTGGTACAATGGGGAAAGAATGGAGGAACGTCTCGGTTGATCAGTAGTTTTTTTGAAGAAAGATATCTCAAAAAGTAATAAGACTTATAGAAAACATTGATATCATATGTATTTATTTCATTTTGTAAATCATTTCTTTAACCTTAATACTTTCCGAAATATCGTTTCTCCGGGAACCGGGAATTTCCCCGACTGTATTTTTGACTGTAAATTAAATTCAATCATATCTAATAAGTTAACAAATTAAAATATTTAAGCTGAAAGTACCAGGGTCACATAGCTAACCAGGAGTTGTTTAAGATGTTTTGAGAAGTTATGATTCTGATTAAATTGATACATTTTTTTAAATGCAGCAGCTTTTTAAGTCTTAGTATGAACTCCTACTCCTGCTTTGTGCCGTGTGGTGAAGACCTAAGAATACAAGTGTCACCACTCCCTTACATGGACTAAGAGGCTCGACGCATTGAACACCTGTACGAGAGAAGGAAAACTTGAAACAAACCCTCTAACATCCCGTCTGGCCAGCGTGGTAGCAGTAGGCTAATAGCCTCCTATGAACGCCACAATAGGCGTGAGCTAGGAGAGGCCTATGTCCAGTAGTGGACGTCCACAGGCTGATGATGGATGATGAACTCCTAGTTGGCTATGCGCTGGTACTTTCACCTAAAAATCACTTACTCACTCACCACACCTAAAAATATTTCAAATTAGTAACGTAACGGACCAGTGTGACCAATGAATGTCACATGACCCGTCGACCAATCGTAGTTGGTCAGAAAAGCATACATAAAATTTATTGTTCCCCACGGAACAACTAGTTGGTCTGTAGGTCAGCAATGACATTATTACATAGAGATTCTATTAGATTTAACAGCCGAACCGGTGCGTTTTAAAAAAAAAAAACACATAGGAACTTTAACAATACACAGGAAGGGAATGTGATGTAGAAATGTTCTTCATCATTGAAATGTGACAAGACTGACGTCAGGCATTACAGTTGACTTTGTGAACGCTATATATCATCCATCAGTCATTGTTATTGTCCCCACAATGACCATCCTTATGGATAAGGAAAATGGGCCATGACCCACCACGCGGGCCAATGCGGATTAATGGATTTAAGCACGACCGGGACCAACAAACGGCATCACGAAGCATGGAGGAGCTCAAGATAGTAAATTTTTGGGTCGCCCATCCCGTGACCGACCATTGTAAAAATTGCTTAACCTCAACAATCGCCGGCCGAGCTCGCAAACTACTTCGTCGCCGCGCTTCTCGCACGCTCTTATGACGCTACAAATAGAAGTGGTTTTCGTAGTGCCGACGTGCTTTTGTCTGTATTTACATTAAACAATATCGGATTCAAATTAGGAACTATTCATATAAAGAAATAGAAACTTAAAATGTAAAAAATGCATTTTTCAATCACAGTTAACAATAATTTGGAATTAAATTGAAGATGAATTTTAGTACAATATTTGTAGTTTTACCGGTGAAGTTACTTATAAGTCTATTACCGTGTGTTCGCACTGCAAAAAAACATTAAAAATTAAAATGCAGACTCCGAGAGGATGCCCAAAAGCACACGATAGGACCTGTCAAATAATGCATTTTGGAGCCGTATATTTTTATATGTTTTATTGAAAATGTTTTGCAGTGCGAACGCATGATTACAATGGAATAGATCAAAACGTCTAAATTATTGCCTTCAAAAAGCTACACTTGGCGCCAAAAATCAGCGTATTTTTTATTATTTTCATCTTTATTTATTACATCTATGGAACTTTGAATACATTACGACTGCAGGGTCACTCCGTCAACACTTAATTTATTATTATTTAGTATAATTTAATAATGATATTCTATTTACATATTATTTCATCTGACATTTGACAGTTAACTTGTATAAACGAAAATGTTACTTATAACAAGGGAATAGAGCTGGACTTTCATTGGTATTATATTCAAAATTATAAGTTAGTTACATTATTTATTTTTGTGTTTATTCACATGAACGCATGATAAAATGTCAAACACAGCTATCTAGCAAAAAAGTACTGTGCGTTTTATCGTATATTCTCTTTTCCGCTAGGTACCCCTGGTACAGTCGGGCTGTCGGCTAGCTGTGTAAAATAGCACTACCCCCTCTCATCCCGTGGGGGTCGTAAAGGCGACTAAGGGACTCGGCCTTCAGGAGGCGGGCAGCAGCGTCTCCTACAAACTTGGCCATACTGCGATCGCCAACCCGTCTGCCAAGCGTGGCGATTATGGCAAACCCCCCCTTTTGGGGGAGGCCTATACCCAGCAGTGGGTGTTATGTGGTTGAGACGACGGTACAGTCTGGAAACTTCCCGATTGACCGGTAGAGTTTTTTTAGGGAGATTTATAAAAAAAAGTAATACATATATAGAAGACATTTATATCACAAATAATAGAACATTAACAAGTACATTTGAGATTTTTTTAAATGTTTGCATTTTTCAACGCTATTTTTATACTTGTGATAAATTTCAAATAGAAAAATATTGAAAAAAATTAACTCGGCCACAAGTGAATTCTCGCGGTTAGAGCATTGGACCGGATTTCCAAAGGTCATGGGTTCGATTCTCATCTGAGAATTCACTTGTGGCCGAGTTATTTTTTTTCCAATATTTTTCTATTTAAAATTTATAACTTTTTTTCTTTCACGGCTTGCTATCTAATGTTTGAGCATGATTTTAGCACAGAATCCAATACTTTAAACAAATTGCATCGAACTCTTAGCGCTCCTACGCACTAACGCCTGTAATTTTGTGGCGGTTATGTGCGTACAATCACAGGCGGTTGCATATTAAACTGGAAAAGCGCGGTTTGCCGCCCCTGCGGTTAACCGCTAGTGCGTAGGAGCGCTTAATCCTAAACTAACCTATTTTGTCACATATATCGACAGGGGTACCAACGGGAACGGTGGAAATGGGAATATTCGACGTAACGCACTTGACCAATATTTTTACATAGACACGTCGTCTATGTATCGTCGTCGTCTTTGATAAGAGTTGATATTTTTTATGTCTTAAAAGCTAATCATAATTTAAAAATACATCAAGCGCAAGGCTCACTGCTTCCAAAAGCCTTGCATTTTATAATACAGAAACAAATACAAAATAGTGCTTAATATTAAATAAATAACTTAGTAATAATTAAATTATATTGTCAAATTTTGACATTGACACTTGCAGACAAAAATTGATTCACCGCGTCATTTCAAACAAACACACAGACGGGTAAATCTACGGGCGGTTTGAACGCCGTCATTGTCCTCAACATATTTTCATATTTATATCGCGGTTAGAGCATTGGATATTTCTTCGGCGGTGTCGTGTGAGGCGGGTCGTTACGTTCCCTAAAATATGGTTGAGCGAAGCGATGGCTGGTTCATGCGTCATGCTCGTGAACGGGTGCCGCCAGCGGAAATGGGTCTACCTCAGTCTGCTTATCTTAATGCTGTGCTTAAAGCCTAAATATTTTTATCTAAAATAAATTGATACTGACCTGTATGTACCTCACAACTTGCAGTGTAGTAGTCTTGTGGTGCGGGAAATGTTGTAATGTATGATAGACAAGTCTTTCTTTGCCAGTTAAAAATTGTTTACGTTTACAATAACCATAAAATGTAATATTTTCATTAGTATTTTCCTTTTGTGATGGAAATTGACCTTACATACTGATATGTTAAGGTCACTTTTCAATTTGACGACTCTGTATGAAATAAAACAGGGAGAAAAAAAACAGCCCTTGACGAGTTTCTTGCCGGTTCTTCTCGTTACAAGGTCTCCCGCCGTAGGGTTTGTGAACCGATGGCGTAGCTTCTTTGACGTTCATAAGTGCTTGTAACAGCCTAGACTGAATAAATGATATTGATTTTGATTTTGATTTTGATTTTATAAAGTAATAACATTATGTACTCGTGTCCAGTTACGAATATAGGTCCCAGACGAGTAGCGTTTAGCAGCATAACCTTTATTATTTTCGCACTTATGCATGACACTTTATATCGAGGACAATGACGGCGTTCAAACCGCCCATAGATTTACCCAGACCTATATCGAGATAGACGGTAAAAGTTTACCTACCTTGCGTGTAAAAAGTTAGATCCACGGTCAAAGTTTTCTGACCGACACGTCAGTCCGCTTGAGACCATTGCCATGCAAACACGCGTCACTCAGAAACGAAAATGGTTAGTTGTGCAGTGCTCTATTGCAAGAGCTAAATATCGCGTGACGTCATGGTACAGTGGGGAACATTTTGGATATTTTTGTAGGAAGATTAAATACTGTATGCAGGTGTATTTAAACTGTGGGTGTGGCTATAAGAAACGTTTATACATTTAACTCGTGAGCTGCACCTTAGTTTCAACCCTGCAAGGGGTGACGTGAGGGTTTTGTATGTGTCGCAGGATAATTAGATAAATCAATTTTTTTTTCAGCCCGTGACCACGGCCGAAGTAACTTGGCCGAATCGTCGGGAAAATTAGGTAGGTGAAATATCTATCACGTTTCTACGCGTTTAATACCCGTTTCAATTTTCAATATTTAAATCATTTTTTTGCGACAATCCAAGGGATATTGCGAAAACACGGATAATTAGACAATGGTGTTGTCATTTTTTAATCCTACTGAAAAAAGATAGGATATTTGCGAAAAAACTGATTGCCTTAGTAAGATTAAAAAAGAATATTATGAAAAAAGAACACTGATTGGCTGGTCGGACCGTCCAAAACAACATCTTCTCTGATTGGTTGACGACTTGACGTTTCAAATGTCAATCTATTCTCTCGCGTGTAGTAAACTTTCTATGAACCAATCAGAATAAAATTTACCAAGCAACGAAAAATTAAGCCAATCAGAGTAAAGAATATCCAATGTTACTAAAGCAACCAGAATTTTAGCAAAAACCCTATCTTTTTTCATTAAGATTGAGAAATGTCAACACTATTGTCTAATTATCCGTGTTTTTGCAATATCTCTAGGATTTTTGCGAAAATTATATTTATCAAATCCTTCTACGACATATGTATTTGACGAAATGAACATGTTTGTATGAAAATTATTATTCTCTTTTAATTTCAATTTAATAAGTAATTCATTTTATATAGAGCTATAAAAACATTATTATTTTGCGCGCTTTATGTTCCAGGGTGGGAACTGAAAATCAGCGCTTTACTTTCGGAGTAAAGGTATCGCTGAGTTTCACCCATTTGCATCGCTGCGGCACACATCGTTCGAGTTTTTGTGTGTCATGTGTAATTGTAAGTTAATTTGTAACGTTTGTGTAAAATGTCTGTAATAATCTTTTGTTTTTTTTATCTATTTCAATTTCGTTTGTGTCAATTTAAATTTCGTTTGTGTATTATTATGTGTGCATGCTGATGCATATAAATGATTTATCTATCTATCTAAATAGCGCGGTGGGTCAATTTTTGTGTGCAAGTGCCACATAGCTATTTCGAGATAGACGAAAAGAGCGCTTGATGAAAACCTAGCGTGTCGAATATTTCGTATGTACAATCGGGGGACTTCCCGTTAGACCAGTAGTTTTTTAGGAAGCTCTATTTAAAAAAGTAACAGTTATATAGAAAACGTTTAAATCACAAATGATAGAACATAACCAGCCCCCTAATTGTCTAATTTCAAAATCTATCATAATCCCTTTGAAAGGTATTGTGATTGTGATTTACGGAATTGTGTAGCTTGTAGTCGCAATCCCTTTCGGAACGACTGAAGTTTGAAATGACACCTTATTTGACACTTCTCCATACTTTTAAAAGATATTTTCGGATGCCACTTTGCTTAGACAGATCAATTTCGTTCATTCAATACCTTTGAAAACGCGTCCCTATCACAATCCCTTTCAATTCGTCATTTGAAAGATATTCACATACTTCAGGCGGTCACTATTTGACATTTAAAAGGGATTGTGATAGGGACGCGTTTTCAAAGGTATTGAATTAACGAAATTGAACTGTCTAAAGTGACAGACGAAAATATCTTTCAAATGTATGGAGAATTGTCAAATAAAGTGTCATTTAAAACGTCATTCGTTCCGAAAGGGATTATGAGTATAAGTTTCATAATTCCATATAAATAAAGAAAAAAAAAAAACAATTCCATAAATCACTATCACAATAACAATACCTTTGAAAAGAATTGTGATAGATTTTGAAATTAGACAATTAGGGAGCAGGTTCATTTCAATAATCAATATGTTTAACCTTAGTCTTTTCCGTGAAAACGTTTCCCAAACAAACTCACTTGGTCAACCCGGAAGTTCCACGACTGTACCAAACCAATTACTACTAGACCAAGACAATTAGGCGCATGACAGCTGCGAAAAACTAAAATAATCTAACCAAAATTTTCAAAAAGCGGGAATAACAAGTAATCACTGTAGCGCAAATTTATCTATTTATTTATTTATTTATTCGAAAACCAACAGTGTTACAAATTGTTTAATTAAATAGGTCTATATCGTAATCTAGTAAAGCCAATTACAAGTTTTCCATAAAAATATTTTTCTAAAATGAAGGATAAACAAGTTTAAAAAATATATATATTACAAGAAATCAGTTTCAAAGTTGCACAACAATACAATCAACACCCATTAAATATTCTCAGCTATTGTTGAAATTTAGAGGTTACTTTAAAATTATCTAATATATAAAATTCTCGTGTCACAGTTTTCGTTCCCATACTCCTCCGAAACGGCTTGACTGATCCTCATGAAATTTTGTGAGTGTATTGAGTAGGTCTGAGAATCGGCTACTATCTATTTTTTATCCCGAAATTCCACGGGAGCGAAGCCCCGGGGCACAGCTAGTAATACTATACATTTTTCTTCCGTTCACCACTGAATCATCTACTAGCATTAATCACATAATAACAGAAGTGCGGTGCTAAAAGTGCAACACCGCATTCCTCTCATGCGCCTAATTGTCTTGGTCGTGTAGTAATTTGCAAGTAAAAATGAGCATATAAACATGAAATTAAATATGGTGGCTTAAATTTTAATAGTCAAAAGTGCAGAAACTATCATTTTATTATTATAATAGGACAAGTCATCACATCATCAAGCATTCATTTACATCAATTACCCAAAATAAGTACAGTACACTAAATAACGGATATTATGATAATATAACATCCATAAAACGTCATCTCTTTTAATGAGGCGGCTAAATATAGCAACTTCAACGACTTAACTAGTTGTAACTCAGCTATTTCATTGAATTCCGGCGTTTAATTAAGGGGCAAGTGTCGCCGGCATCTTGCTTAACCTTTGGAAATCCGGTCCAATGGTCGGATTTCCAAAGGTCATGGGTTCGATTCCCATCTGAGAATTCACTTGTGGCCGAGTTAATTTAAAATTTATCATGAGTATAAAAATAGCATTGAAAAATGCAAAATATTCAAAAATCATAAATTAGTTATTTTATTTACACTTCCATCACGAAGTTCATGTAGGCTTAGTCGCTCTTATACAAAATTTCATTAAAGTTCATAAAGTTAATGCTAAAGATAGGCCAACAGTTTCTAACATACAATGTCGTGAAATTATAAATTAATAGAAAAAGGGATTTGTTGAGTACTGAACTGATTTTTGTTTAAGCTATCAATCAATAGATATAGATACTTTTATATCATTTTATATCCGTTTTTTAGCATACGTACATATTATATATTCTGTTAAAATGACTTATCAGTGTCATAGAAAATTCAAATTCATATAATAGTCGTAATAAGATTAATATTTTATTGCACGATGATATGCAGACAGATCTTTTGAGCTTTATTAAGTTATGTATAAAGTTGATATTTCTATGACACAGCTAAATGTCTTAGAAACTTGCGTGTTATATGAAAATACCTAGGAGCAAGAAAACCGCCCACCATGCTTATTTAATACAAACTTTCCAGTTGACTAGTACAAAATGCCCGATGGGTTTACGTCCTTCGTTTAGAATGGAACGTAATTTTTTAATTACACAAGAAGCTTTAGGGGATATACATCAAAACGAACAACTTTTACTTTGGAGACAACAACGAAATCGTAAAAACACAGCGGTTCCATAAAAAAAATATAATACCTAATCAAAATGAATGGAACAGCTGATATTCGTAGTTGTTTCCATAGTAAATATGTTCGTTCGATGAATACCCAACTCCTAAAAATTTTTTCTGGTAATGAAAAAAATACGGTGTCGTGGAGGGCACGATTTTTTTGCACCCAAGTGTACAAAACATAGTCCTATCTATTATTAGTTAAATAACAATTACCTTATATACTTGCTTTATCTTCTTTATCCTTCTAGTTACCTTCTTTAGGTCTGATTTCCCCACCGACAGACAAGTTCTGGATAAGTTGCTTATTTGGCTGATAATTTGACAAATTCTACTAATATTATAAATACGAAAGTATGGCGGTTTGTTTGTTTATTCATTCTTCCACGCTAAAACTACTGAACCGATTTCGATAAAATTTGGAACACACTAGACAGCCAGCCAGCCAGCGTAGCATGCGCACCGCGACTTGCTGTCGACGTTTGTCTCGCGATGTCTGTTCCGCTCATATCGATACGGTGTGAGCGGGACAGACAATACACTCGTGCGAGAAATGTGTCGAGAAAGCTTTATCGAGGTGCTCATGCTACGCATGCTGGACCAAATTTACCTATTTGTGAGAGCTTGTTATTAACTTTCTATAATAGAAAAAGCTGTGTAGTGTCGGCGTAGAATAGCACTACCCCCTCTCACCCCGCGGGGGTCGTAAAGGCGACTAAGGGACTCGGCCTTCAGGAGGCGGGCAGCAGCGTCTCCCACAAACTTGGCCATACTGCGATACCCAACCCGCCTGCCAAGCGTGGCGATTATGGCGAACCCCCCCTTTGGGGGAGGCCTATACCCAGCAGTGGGTGTTACATGGCTGAGACGACGACGAATAGAAATAGGTATAAATATATACCATTTAGAATTCAATCCTATGTAAGCTTTCCTAGTAAATAAATAAATAAAACAGGAAACTTTTTACCCCGATATTCCCACGGGAACGGGAGCCACGCGAGTGAAACTGCGGGCGTCCGCTAGTATTTTATTTTACAACTGTCTATTTACCCGATACGCGATCAAGAACTTATCTGTAGGATGTGAAACCGGCCCTTACTCTTCTACTGGTTTCTTTACCAGTGCGCAAATTTTTAAGCTCAGCTCGGAATGGGTGAGTGTACAACTTTCTCCTAGAAATATGGACAAAAATTTTGGCTTCCCATACTAAATCGATCGCGTGATCAGTCTTATCTACTTTTAAAATCAATCGTTATCCCTTTCAAATGTTTAGTGATTGTGACAGTGATATATGGAATAGGCGATTTGACAATGCGAAAAATAAAGTGTCAATTACTGTTATCAGTATAAATTATGAGTTTATAAATGGTTTTTTATTAACGTAAGTTGAAAATAATTATGAATTTATTTAAAAATCCGTAAATAAAAATGCATTTTTAAACGTTTTGTCACGTGACAAAAAACGCTCCTGATTGGTCGAGTTTATAATGACGTCACCTGCTTGTAAACCTCGTTTGACTACGTATGTGGATGATATGCAGAATACAGGCAAGTGACGTCACCGAACCCATTGCAGCGCCATATTGTCAAAGTAGCGTTTTGGCGCGCTATTTAAATATTGAATTTTTAATTTGATATTTTTCAGCAAATATGTACCAGAATTTAAAAAAACAACTTTTACTGGGTTCCTTAAACTCCACTACATAATATAAAATGGATTTTCAAAACCTGTCAATTAGCCTATTGTGTAACTTGTAAGTCGCAATCGCTTTTTGAACGAATGATGTTTTGAATAATATTAATATAACATTTCTCCATATATTTGAAAGATATTTTTGTGTTCTATTTCATTCATTTATACCTTTCAAAACGCGTCCAGATCACAATCCCTATCACATGTCAAATATACCTCGTAAATACCTTTCAAATGACAAATTAAAGGGACTGCAATAGATTTTAAAATTAGACAATTAGCGTCCTGATTCCTATGATGAGTAAAAAAACTTTGTCATATTTCGACTCATGTTTGTAGGAGAAATTTGTTCACTTACAGATTATATATCGACCTTAAACATTTGAACACTGATAAAAAAACCTGTATATTATTATCTTCTAGTCTAGAACATTCTAGAAGGGAGCCGCTTCATCAAGAGTGTGTAACCAGTTGAATATCATCATGTTTCTCTCGTATTTCGATAGGGGACGACCTCGTTCTCTTTCTAGATCTGCTGCGGTTAATGCTAAATGGGCGGCTTCTGTAAGATTTAATTTCAGTATTCAGAATAATGTTAAAATATGTCTGTGTTGTGTGTGAGGCATATGTGGGTTGCCAACATTTTTTTAGAAAATTAAAGTATATTTATCATTATTTTCTAAATCTATTTATTTAAATGTCCTCGGCAATTATTATTTAATAATTATTATCGTTTTTGGAATGGCAATGAGAATTTGTAAATCATGTCAACAGGAGTATTCGGTTTTATAACACGCACGATTAATCGGAAATAAAGTATTTTTTCGTACTTTTAAATTCAAAAGTATAAAGTATGGGGATGAAAAATAACGTAGGATACGTTATTTTTAAGTATGGTTGGTAACCCTACATATGATGACCACTGGTAGGTAAGTACAAACGTCAGATAAGATAGTATACTTAAGAATGGTTGTTTTTGATCTCATTTAGTAAGTCTTATCAAACACTTTTCAGCAAAAAAAAAATATATATTTATAAAATCTCTGGTAATTTATGCAACAAGGGGAATAAATTTGATCTTTGATTAAAAGATGTAAGTAAAGAAAGTGTTGTCTGTGTGATGTAATTTTTAATGATATCAACTTGTGCTTCCTGAGATAAATGTTTGGGTGTGTGTGTGTGTGTGTGTGTATGTGTATGTATGTACAGCGGGGAAGTTCCCGATTTTCAAAGAGCTTTCCTTAAAAAGTAACAGATGTATAGAAAACGTAAATCATAAATAGTTGAACATTAAGAGGTATTTAATTTGAACAATAAATTAATTCTTAAACCTTAGTACTTTCCGAGAAAATGTTTCCCAAAAATCTCTGCTGGTCAACCGGGAAATTCCCCGATAGTACGTGTGTGTTTGTGTGTATGTATATGAATGTGTTGTGTCGGCTTAGAATAGCACTACCCCCTCTAATTCCGTGGGCGTTATATGAATGTGTAGTGTCGGCTTAGAATAGCACTACCCCCTCTCAACCCGTGGGGGTTATATGAATGTGTAGTGTCGGCTTAGAATAGCACTACCCCCTCTCATTCCGTGGGCGTTATATGAATGTGTAGTGTCGGCTTAGAATAGCACTAACCCCTCTCCTCCCGTGGGGGTTATATGAATGTGTAGTGTCGGCTTAGAATAGCACTACCCCCTCTCATCCCGTGGGGGTTATATGAATGTGTAGTGTCGGCTTAGAATAGCACTACCCCCTCTCATTCCGTGGGCGTTATATGAATGTGTAGTGTCGGCTTAGAATAGCACTACCCCCTCTCATCCCGTGGGCGTTATATGAATGTGTAGTGTCGGCTTAGAATAGCACTACCCCCTCTCATTCCGTGGGCGTTATATGAATGTGTAGTGTCGGCTTAGAATAGCACTACCCCCTCTAATTCCGTAGGCGTTATATGAATGTGTAGTGTCGGCTTAGAATAGCACTACCCCCTCTCATTCCGTGGGCGTTATATGAATGTGTAGTGTCGGCTTAGAATAGCACTACCCCCTCTCATCCCGTGGGCGTTATATGAATGTGTAGTGTCGGCTTAGAATAGCACTACCCCCTCTCATTCCGTGGGCGTTATATGAATGTGTAGTGTCGGCTTAGAATAGCACTACCCCCTCTCATTCCGTGGGCGTTATATGAATGTGTAGTGTCGGCTTAGAATAGCACTACCCCTTCTCATTCCGTGCGGGTTATATGAATGTGTAATGTCGGCTTAGAATAGCACTACCCCCTCTCATTCCGTGGGCATTATATGAATGTGTAATGTCGGCTTAGAATAGCACTACCCCCTCTGATCCCGTGGGGGTTATATGAATGTGTAGTGTCGGCTTAGAATAGCACTACCCCCTCTAATTCCGTAGGCGTTATATGAATGTGTAGTGTCGGCTTAGAAAAGCACTACCCCCTCTAATTCCGTAGGCGTTATATGAATGTGTAGAGTCGGCTTAGAATAGCACTACCCCCTCTCATCCCGCGGGGGTCGTAAAGGCGACTAAGGGACTCGGCCTTCAGGAGGCGGGCAGCAGCGTCTCCCACAAACTTGGCCATACTGCGATCGCCAACCCGCCTGCCAAGCGCGGCGATTATGGCAAACCCCCCCTTTGGGGGAGGCCTATACCCAGCAGTGGGTGTTACATGGCTGAGTCGACGATACGAATGTGTGTGCACATGTGTGACCTACCAGGGTGTACAGCTCTCGCGCGAGGGACGGCCAGAGTAGTGCCGCCTGTGGACGCCGACACGGCCGCCGCCTATTGACAATACCACAACAAATTCATACATATTCTTACTAAGAAATCGAGTCATTGAGATAAGATTAGATAAATGTTTATTTCTATCATATACAGCACACACATTCAATACACAAGAATAAAACACAAAAACTAAGGAACGGATAAGATTATATCATTTATGATTTTGTAATTTTTGCATTTTTCAATGCTATTTTTATACTTATGGTAAATTTAAAATAGAAAAATATTGGAAAAAATTAACTCGGCCACAAGTGAATTCTCAGACGGGAATCGAACCCGCGACCTTTGGAAATCCGGTCCAATGCTCTAACCGCTGAGCTACCGAGCCTTGCGGCCGAGTTTATTTTTTTCCAATATTTTTCTATTTAAAATTTACTATAAGATTATATCATCTCTATCTGTTGCCGCATCGATAGAAAGAGGCAAAAACTCAGTGATACCTTTACTTCACAGCAAAGCAATGATTTTCAGTTTATGCCTAGAGTAAGCGCGAATCCACGTCTACGACACAGACGTATGCGATAGATAAAAATAAATGATTTATTATTGGACGTTCATTATAAAACATTTTATAAAAAAAATCAAACCGACTTCAAAAAGTAAAAAATAAAACTTGTGGAGTCGGTGCCAGCAAAAGCATTCTACATTGCACTTCTATTAACTATATTTTTTTGGCCTTAGCTAACTAGCACCGACTCCAAAAGTTTTATTTTTTACTTTTTGAAGTCGGTTTGATTTTTTTTATAAAATGTTTTTTATTTCAGATTTTTTTGTTACATTATGTGCCGTTACTTACACTAAAAATCAGCCCATACACAACAATGATGTCATCTAGGTATACGACTACTTGCCAAAAGGTGATTAATATTTTTCAGGATTATGAAAAAACTACTAGCCAGATCTTCGTAAACATTATATGGGACCACACATAAACCATTTTCTTTCAGATAAAAAAAGAATTATAAAAATCTGTTAACAACTGGCGAAGTTATGGTGGAACATACATAAAAAAAATAAAAAAAATACAGTCGACTTGAGAACCTCCTCCTTTTTTTGAAGTCGGTTAAAAATTCAATACAAAAACATTCGATAAAACATGCAATTGGTTGCTTGCAAACATGCATTGATATTGCGAGAAATATTCCTCTATTTAGCCAAAGTTGCAGTATTAAGTCCATAATTCCGATTTATTTAGGAAATAGGAAATATAATAATGTTTCAGCATTGTTGTGTTCCGGCAGTTGAAGATAAGATAGCCCGCCCTCTAATTGTCTTAATTTCAAATTCTATCACAATCCCTTTCAAAGATATTATGATTGTGATAGTGATATATAAATAATAAATAATGTTTTAAATGACACTTAATTTGACATTTCTCCATACATTTGAAAGATATTTTCAAGTGTCACTTTGCTTAGACAGTTCAATTTCGTTCATTCAATCAAACCTTTCAACCTTTCAAAACGCGTCCCAATCACAATCCCTATCAAATATCAAACAGTGACGGCCTGAAGTATGTAAATATCTTTCAAATGACGAATTTAAAGGGATTGCGATAGATTTTAAAATTAGACAATTAGCCCCCTGTTCCTCAGTTACTGAGGATTCCGGGAGAGGCTCGCTTCCATCTTTAGCCTTATCAATACTTAACATCAGGTATGATGAATGCTAAGAGTCTCCCCTTGTTCATTAAAAAAAAAACAATGCTTAATGTATATTCACAAAATCACATAAATTAAAAAACGTAAAAAATAATATAACCAGACCACCCTGTTGCTAGCCAGAGAACAATAGAAATACATTAATAATGCTTTTTTTGTTTTGAGTGAGGGGAATGGTTTTACGCATACCAATCGGTTATGCTGGGCTCACCTAGAACACCGGACTCGTGAGTCCAGCACCCTATCCCTCCATTAATAATGCTTAGCAACAGGGTACCAGGGGGGCTATCGCGTAAAAAATATGGATATGGCCATGGGCTTCATTTGACAGTTAAATGACCATGGTAATTTTATGAGCTTCAACTGTCAAATGAAGCCCATGTCCATACCCAGATTTTTTACGCGATAGCCCCCCAGATCTGTCGACAACAGATCCCTTTTCGTAATTTGGCTAAGTATCGAGGAATAGTTGTTAAAGTTAGTTAATAGTTGTTAAAGTTAGTAAATAGTTGTTTAAGTTAGTAAATAGTTGTTAAAGTTAGTTAATAGTTAGTAAATAGTTGTTAAAGTTAGTTAATAGTTGTTAAAGTTAGTTCATAATTGTTGTAGGTAGTAGTTGTTAAAGCAAAAGTCTAGATAAAACTCACCTCTAACCGGTCTAGATTGAAGTCTGACTGGGACATTCGCTCCAGAGCGCGATACGTCGTCAATAGACGACGTTTTATATAATTCTGACGAACCTGAAATAAAATTGGTAATGTTTTAATTACTTATATATTTATTTTATTTACTGTTTACTGCACATATACACCCAACAAATAAATCACACTCATTTTCAATAAACTTAATAATTGCCTAAGCCATTCTTATCTTTCTTAATCTTAATAAAAAAACGCTTTGCACTAACCATAATATATGACGTTTTTAAAATCCACTTAGGCCATTCTAAACTTACGGGCCGTATATCGAGCGCTTAAAGCTTACGCTTGTAACGATGCCATATCGTTCTAGCCTAATGGATGGATGAAACCTCTATAATGGCTGGAAACTCCGTAGTTTCACTCTATGGTAATCAAATTATATTTTTATCTGTTCTGTCTTAATTAAAATTTTCTCCGTTCCACGATTCCTGTTCAGCTTACAGAAACCAGCAAGCTAAACGCTACATTACAAGCTACTAACATTTTTTTATCTAAAGTTGTGTAAATAATATATTTTTCATATGCATCAGGAACCCTATACACGGGTTCTTTATTTCCACTATCTATTACTACAAAATAAACAAGTCGCCTGTGAACGATACTTTTATTTTCGTTTCCCTAATTATTAAATGAGTGCGGCGTTTCCGACGTCCCGGCGACTGTATTGCTGCCGGACTAGGAGCCCCGTCACAAGCTATTCTTATGGTGGTACGACTTCTATACAAACAAACATTACACAATTATTGGTTCATCATACCTTAATAATACATAAATACATGCGCAACTAACGTTTCAGTTATTTGTTTGCGCAAAATAATTAAAAAATTGTACATTCATACATAAAACACGAGTAAACTAATATCTTTTAATTTCAATAATTCTACGTATGTGTGTGTGACCCATCGCATTAATATAGCTCATGTATGAAAGTACATTTTTTTAATAAATTCGCGCAAACAAATAACTGAAACGAGTTAGTTGCTTATGAATTATTAATGTATGATGAACCAATTAATGTGCAATGTTTGTTTGTATGGAAGTCGTACCACCTTAATATCCACGTTTTAAAATGGATAAGAATTTAATGGTTATATTTGTCAGACTTAAGTACTGTCAAAGGCAAATACGGCGTATGTAATATAGTATATTTCTACAGGCAATAAAAATAAATAAAGGTGCCAATTGAAAATCAGCGTCGGGTCTCGCTGATCGCGCAAACCCAACATATGCTGAATTGATATCCTATTTTGACGCAGCCGTTAGATTAGTTTCTTATTTTTTTTATTCTTTCCTTTCATAATTTGTTAAGCATGTTTCTAATGTCTGTGTCAAATAAATATATTTTCTTTCTTTTCTTCTTTCTTTCAATAAATACACACACAGATAAATAGAAACCAAAGAAATCAAGCACATGGCGAAACTTTTGATGGCTTTTACACTGAACTTAAGAGATTGGCGAAGAACTGTGACTACAGCGACCATGACAACTTGCAGTGTAGTAGTCTTGTGGTGCGGGAAATGTTGTAATGTATGATGGACGGGTCTTTCTTTGCCAGTTAAAAATTGTTTACGGTTACAATAACCATAAAATGTAATATTTTAATTGGTATTTTCCTTTTGTGATGGAAATTGACCTTACTGATATGTTGAGGTCACTTTTCAATTTGACGACTCTGTATGAAATAAAACATGGAGAAAAAAACAGCCCTTGACGAGTTTCTTGCCGGTTGTTCTCGTTACGCGGTCACCCGCCGTAGGGTTTGTGAACCGTTGGCGTAGCTTCTTTGACGTTCATAAGTGCTTGTAACAGCCTAGACTGAATAAATGATATTGACTTTGACTTTGAAGAAGAGCGCATGATCAGGGATAGAATTGTTATTGGGATTCAAGACAAGAAGGTGCAGCAGAGACGTCTGGCAGTCAAGGACCTAACACTTGAGGCAGCGGTGGACATCTGCAGATCATCTGAGCTATCCAAGGAGCACTCCAGAATCATGGCAAAGCAGGCAGTTGCAGTTGAGACTTTGCGAACAAGACCAAGTGGGTCATCCCAGCCGTCATACAGTCACCATCACATAGAGCTAAGTATAATATAAATAACAGTAATAATAGCAGGAAAAACAGTTTCCGTAAAGATAATAATTGTAAAAGTAATAGAGATTTGCAATATAATAAAGCCTTTAATAAGAATATGTATAATTGTAAAAAATGTAATACCGTGCATGGACCAAGGAATTGCCCAGCATTTGGAAAAACCTGCATTAATATGCTATTTGACAATGCGAAAAATAAAGTGTCAATTACTGTTATCAGTATAAATTATGAGTTTAAAAATGGTTTTTTATTAACGTAAGTTGAAAATAATTACAATTTTATTTAAAAATCCGTAAATAAAAATGCATTTTTCAAACGTTTTGTCACGTGACACAAAACGCTCCTGATTCGTTGAGTTTATAATGACGTCACCTGCTTGTAAACCTCGTTTGCCTACGTATGTGTATGATATGCAGAATACAGGCAAGTGACGTCACCGAACTGATTGCAGCGCCATATTGTCAAAGTAGCGTTTTGGCGCGCTATTTAAATATTGAATTTTTAATTAGATATTTTTCAGCAAATATGTACCAGAATAAAAAAAACAACTTTTACTGGGTTCCTTAAACTCCACTACATAATATAAAATGGATTTTCAAAACCTGTCAAATAGCCTATTGTGGAAAATTAAATCACTAGAAAAAAGCAACTAGTCTCATGTCGCCCTGACGAGATGAGACAAGTTGCTTTTTTCTAGTATATTTTCTTGTTTAATATTTATCACATAAAAATAGCATTGTAAAATGCAACATTAAAAAGTTATTAACACACACAGATTTTAAACACATGTGATGCTTATGATATTTTTTTGGAAATCCGGTCCAATGCTCTAACCACTGAGCTACCGAGACTTGCGACCACCGTCGAAATTCTCCAATACTTTTATATTTTTAATACGCTGTAGGCCAGCGTTGTCACATCAATGCTAGTAGTATCCTTGCATTTGAAATAAATATATTTTCAGATGTTTAACGATCGATTAAGATGCAACAGCCAATAATTTATGATTTTTTTAATTTTTGCATTTTTCAATGCTATTTTTATACTTATGATAAATTTTAAATAGGTAAATAATGAAAAAAATAAACTCGGCCACAAGTACATTCTCAGATGGGACTCGCTACTTTTTATTCCGATATTCTCACAGACCTATAAAGGTCGTGGGTTCGTGTCCCATCTAGAATTCACTTGTGGCCGAGTAAATTTTTTTCAATATTTTTCTATTTAAAATTTATCATAAGTATAAAAAGCAGCGTATGATACTCTCCGCCCTTTTAACTAACTCTATTTTTAATATCAAGTCGATTACGTACATCTTATGTTTTGGCGCGCACTGTTCATTGAAATAAAACAACTTTTACGGATATCAAACGCGCTATATTTCCACGAACTCCCGTGACCACGGCAGCTGTAAAGGTGCCGAAGCGTCGGGAAAATCAAAAAACCCCTAAAAAACCTAAAAATACGGACAATTACAACTTAGTTCGTGGAAATATAGCGCGTTTGATATCCGTAAAAGTTGTTTTATTTCATCAAGTCGATTGCTTGCTTAGTTAGAGCGGGAAGGAAGGACAAAGAAAAACTTGCGGTATTTATAATGATAGGGGTCAAAGTATGAAATTACCGATTTTTTTCTTACACTTCAAGAGAACCTCACTACTTCTGTGATTAAAAGGTACATCTATTGCTTGATTTCATATTAAATTAAGATCATAATGATCAAGAATAATTAATCTCATGGTTATTATTTTCGTTTCTTATACGATAAAATACCTCGAAAGGTTCTGTTTGTTAGCAAAATGTACTACTTTATTTAATACTGAGGCCGGGCGCGGTTTCACCCGCGTGGCTCCCGTTCCCGTGGGAATTTTGGGATCATTTATAGCCTATGTTACTACTTGGGGTCTAAGGATTCTCTATACCAAATTTCGTCAAAATCGTTCCAGTAGTTTTTGAGTTTATTCGTTACATACAAAAATACAAATCTTTCCTCTTTATAATATTATATTAAGTATAGATAATTTATAAATTTTTCAAATTAAAATATAGCATTAGATTGCTTAGTCTTCAAACAATGATTGTACATTAAAAAATTGTGGCATTAGCACTTGCGGTAGTAACTATAACAAAAATTGTTAGTATGGTAAACGAACTTTCTTTGAAAAATCTTCATACAAATCGGTAATTTCATAGTTAAAGACCTAATATTAGGTTTTTATAACTTTTTAATTTTGCATTTTACAATGCTATTTTTATGTGATAAATATTAAAAAAGAAAATATACTAGAAAAAAGCAACTAGTCTCATGTCGCCCTGACGGGATTCGATCCTTGGGAGTCCGGCCCAATGCACTAACTAATTATGCTACAGAGACCTATGAGGACACGTCGATTTTTCTAGCATTGTAAAATGCAAAATTAAAAAGTTATAATTAGATGGCCGTTTCATCTTAATCGATAGTCAAACATCTGTAAAGATGTTTCTTTCGAATGCGAGGATATTTCTCTCATTGATGAAGCGACGGTGGCCAACACCGTAGAACGGTGAATATACTAGAAAAATTCGACGTGCTCTCATAGGTCTCTGTAGCATAATTGGTTAGTGCATTGGGCCGGACTCCCAAGGATGCGGGTTCGAATCCCGTCAGGGCGACATGAGACTAGTTGCTTTTTTCTAGTATATTTTCTTGTTTAATATTTATCACATAAAAATAGCATTGTAAAATGCAAAATTAAAAAGTTATAATTAGGTTTTTTTACTTTTTTTATTATTTTTAATAATTAAAGAATTGTTTACCTTCTTATTGTCAGTGGGCAGTGGGCGATGCGCGGGCGCCGGGTTGGCGCGCTGCGGCGACGGCAGCTGGGACCCGCCCACTGGTGGGATGGTATACCGACATTTATGGGGCACGACTTACAAAACGACAACTACTATTATGTTTTGAGTATTACACAACATTTATTAAGTACAGGCAAAGGACATAGAAGTGTTAATTTTTTTTTTATAATAATAATAGCATACAATCACACCAATTATCTAGCCCACGTTAAGTTTCATGTAGAACTTGTGTTATGGATATTAGATAACGGATTAACATACTTATAATTTTTTTTTGTTTATATAAATAACAACAATGTTTTCAGCATTGTTGTGTTCCGGCAGTTAGACATAAGATAGCCAGTTCCTCAGTAATGAGGATTCCGGGAGAGGCTCGCTTCCATCTTCAGCCTTATCAATACTTAACATCAGGTATGATGAAGGCTAATAGTCTCTCCGTTGTTCATTAAAAAAATACATACATATTATACATATTAATCACCCAGACCAAGACAAATGGACATGTTCATGCACACAAATATTTGTCTTGTCCGGGGATTAAACCCGGGACCTTTAGCGCAGACGGCGGTGTTACCCCTGCTTATTTATTATACAGGGTGTTAAAAAACCTATACCGAAGCCGTAATATATGCGTAGTGTACAATCGGGGCACTTCCCGGTTGATCAGTACGAGATTTTTTGAAGAAAGTTATCTTAAAAATAAATAGACTTAAAGAAAACGTGTATATCACAAATAATAGGGCTTTAATAGGTATTTCATTTTATAAATAAATTATTTGTTTAATCTTAAAGCCTAGTTTATACGGGGTCAGTAACAAGGCAGTACAGTTAGCAAGTCCAGCGCTGACTTGCTACTGGCCTCGAGTAGACACCTAGTTTCAACCAGTCCAGCGCTGACTTGCTACTGGCCTGGTGTAGACACCTAGTTTCAAGCCAGTCCAGCGCTGACTCGCTACTTGCCTCGTGTAGACACCTAGTTTCAACCAGTCCAGCGCTGACTTGCTACTGGCCTGGTGTAGACACCTAGTTTCAAGCCAGTCCAGCGCTGACTCGCTACTTGCCTCGTGTAGACACCTAGTTTCAACCAGTCCAGCGCTGACTTGCTACTGGCCTGGTGTAGACACCTAGTTTCAAGCCAGTCCAGCGCTGACTCGCTACTTGCCTCGTGTAGACACCTAGTTTCAACCAGTCCAGCGCTGACTTGCTACTGGCCTGGTGTAGACACCTAGTTTCAAGCCAGTCCAGCGCTGACTCGCTACTTGCCTCGTGTAGACACCTAGTTTCAACCAGTCCAGCGCTGACTTGCTACTGGCCTGGTGTAGACACCTAGTTTCAAGCCAGTCCAGCGCTGACTCGCTACTTGCCTCGTGTAGACACCTAGTTTCAACCAGTCCAGCGCTGACTTGCTACTGGCCTGGTGTAGACACCTAGTTTCAAGCCAGTCCAGCGCTGACTCGCTACTTGCCTCGTGTAGACACCTAGTTTCAACCAGTCCAGCGCTGACTTGCTACTGGCCTGGTGTAGACACCTAGTTTCAAGCCAGTCCAGCGCTGACTCGCTACTTGCCTCGTGTAGACACCTAGTTTCAACCAGTCCAGCGCTGACTTGCTACTGGCCTGGTGTAGACACCTAGTTTCAAGCCAGTCCAGCGCTGACTCGCTACTTGCCTCGTGTAGACACCTAGTTTCAACCAGTCCAGCGCTGACTTGCTACTGGCCTGGTGTAGACACCTAGTTTCAAGCCAGTCCAGCGCTGACTCGCTACTTGCCTCGTGTAGACACCTAGTTTCAACCAGTCCAGCGCTGACTTGCTACTGGCCTGGTGTAGACACCTAGTTTCAAGCCAGTCCAGCGCTGACTCGCTACTTGCCTCGTGTAGACACCTAGTTTCAACCAGTCCAGCGCTGACTTGCTACTGGCCTCGTGAAGACACCTAGTTTCAACCAGTCCAGCGCTGACTTGCTACTGGCCTGGTGTAGACACCTAGTTTCAACCAGTCCAGCGCTGACTTGCTACTGGCCTGGTGTAGACACCTAGTTTCAAGCCAGTCCAGCGGTGACTTGCTACTGGCCTGGTGTAGACACCTAGTTACAAGCCAGTCCAGCGCTGACTTCACGGTGTAGACACCTAGTTACAAGCCAGTCCAGCGCTGACTTCACGCTCACAAGTCAGTCCAGTGACTAGCCACCCGTTCTATTTTCGGGGACAATAAGTCAGTCCAGTGCGACTGGCGTTGTATGGAAGCGTTCGGGCAGTCGCTGCCAGCTTGTTGTAGAATGTCCACGTACCTTTTTGTAGCAAACATGTCACGCAGATTATCTAGATATCGTATATTATTATGGATATCGTTTCTTAAAAAACGTCTACTGATCAACCGGGTAATTTTTATGTGGTGTTTAAGTACTTCATTGTATTTTCGGAGTTGTAAAAATTATATTAAATGTTTACTATTTCTGAGAAATCCGTGGACAAACAACGGTTTTAGCGTAGGATTTCACGCTCGTTCCCAAACTGTACATCAAAATAAATAAGAATGTTTAAAAATAATTGCTGGCAAACGTCTTTTATTTTTCGTTTTCAAATAATAGGTGTTTACTCACACGCAAAAAAAACGCGTGCAACAACGTTTGTGTGTGTCTAGAGAGGACGAGTAGGCGGCCGGGACCCAGTTTCTTTGATTGGTTTTGATATTCAATGCTTTTTTATAACTTTAACCCTTTGACCGTCAATGACGTCTTAAAGCGTCAACACTAAACTGGACACAAACATGGAGCACGACTTAAGGCAATATAATATATGACAGTCGCATTTTACTCAATAAACCATGAGAATGGCCGATTACTTATTTTATTTTAATTAATTTACTTTATTAAGATAAGTTTTATACGAAAAATAAAAACTTGGTCTGGTTAAAAATTCTGTTACAGATGAATCTTATTTTTTTTTAAACAAAAAAAGATTTGCGCTATGCGCCATTGACGTCTCAAAGCGTCGAATATTGATGGAACCACAAGTGGGCAGATTGTTTTTTACGATTATCTTTAAAAATAAATGTTGACTTTGATCCGCAATAACTACCTTAACTAGCAGTTTCCCAGCCCCCTAATTGTCTAATTTAAAATCTATCACAATCCCTTTCAGAGGTATTGTGATTGTGATATTTTCGTCTGTCATATTGCTTAGCTTAGACAGTTCAATTTCGTTTATTCAATACAGTTCAAATATCAAATAGTGACGGCCTGAATATCTTTCAAATTACGAATTGAAAGGGATCGCGATAGATTTTAAATTAGGCAATTAGCCCCCCCCCCCCCCAGGTTTGGCTCCATACAATAAAATGATAGTATCGATGGGGAGAATACGTGGTTTTCGTTTTCGTTATGGATGTTTTAACAACCTGTATTAGTATAGACAACGGGTCAACAAAATCGTCAATATTCACCTGCAACCCAAGTGCTGCAAGACCTGGAGGCGGCGCTGAGCGTGAGCGCCTCCAGCGCTGCACAGAGGCCCACCTCTGACGTGGCGCTGGAACAAGCGAAGTATGGTCGTTACACGAAACATTGCACATTTTGTGTAATAAAAATGATTATCGTTGAAAGTAACAAAACCGCAATGAATATCAAAACTACTCAATGATATGGGGCCCCGGTCGCCTACTCGTACTCTATGGACACACGCGTGTAAAAAGCAACAACCCATTTTTTTACTAAAAATAAAAATTGTTTCCCTACAATTAATTTTACATAATCTTATTGAGTTTGATGTACACTACGCATATATCACAGTTTCGGTATGGGTCTTTAGACACCCTGTATATGTATAGCTACAACAGGCACTGGTCAAGGTGGAGAAGCAGCCCTTTTGGGGGTCCAATAGTATACAGTGCTACGGCCGAAAGAATTAAATGCTACGGACGCCATACGCAGCTACGGCAATCTACAGTGCTACAGACATGCTAGTATTGTGAATTGTGATGTTTATTACAATTATTTTTTTCTAAATCAATCCTATTCCCTCTCAGTCTATCTCTCTTGCAACCAGGATTGTCTCACTTCCATACAAGCGGCGCAAAATCCCCGAGATATTTACCTACTATTGTGGAAAACAACTTAATTTCAACCTTTTGCATTGCGTATAGCGTTCATAGTACAATAACTGTCTGCCGTCTAGCTTCAATCTGCTAGGGCTGTCAGAGGTATACAATAGTACCTTACGGTATTAACGTTTACTTTTGTTTCGCGGATGCGTGCGCTGCGTGTGCGACTAGTCGAGCGAGTGCCAGCCTATTGAGACTAGTCCGGTGACCGAACGCTTGCGTTTATCATACCTAAACTAGGGAGTGAAATTTCTGTACTGTAAGGTAGGTACTAATATATATTCTGTGAATAGGCACTGGTCAAGGTGGAGAAGCTCCCTTTTGGGAGTTCTATAGTATACAGTGCTACGGCCGAAAGAATTAAATGCTACAGACGCCATACTCAGCTACGGCAATCTACAGTGCTACAGACGTGATAGTATTGTGAACTGTGATGTAATATCTATACTAATATTATAAAGTTGAAGAGTTTGTTTGTTTGAACGTTCTAATCTCAGGAAGTACTGGACCGATTTAGAAAATTCTTAGACCATTAGAAAGCTACATTTCTCCCGAGTGACATAGGCTATATTTTATCCCGATATTCCCACGGGAACGGGCACCACGCGAGTGAAACCGCGAGGATCCGCTAGTACAATATATTTTTTCTAAATCAATCCTATTCCCTCTCAGTCTGATCTCTCTTACAACATACGACAGTATTAAGTGCTACAGACGCTTAATATAGATACGATACAATACGCTACGATAGTCCACAGTGCTACGGACGTTTCATGCAGCTACGACAATCTCGAGTGCTACGTAAGTCCTAGTAACTTACCTCCGTAACGTGTGTGGATGTGTAGACGGCGGTGCTGAAACATCACCCGCACTGAACGAACGACGAAGCCCTAGCTGCGCGCATAGGGCTGCGCAGCCCGCTAGCAGCTCGCGGCACTGGTCCGAGTGGAGGGGCAGCCCTATAGGTGGCCTGGGAACAAAATAAGCAAATATTATAGGAATTAAAGCATTGATACGTACTAGCTTTGGAATAATTCGGGCAGCTAAGCCGTGCTGTTGACCTAACATTACTTATATACGATTTCGGCGATAATTTTTATTTATTAATTAATCTTTTCGCCAGTGTAAGCAAGTTTTGTGCAAGTAGCTCCTTAGTTTAAAATATGAAGATGTCGAGTCTCTTGTTTAGCAAAATGAATAACATTCAACACACATAACACGCTCACATTAACACACACACGCACGCAAACACACACAAAGCGCACACACTGTATAAAAAAGCTTTTGTTTTTCTTTTACATATAGTCTCTAGTTAGACCTTAGATTTCGGTTAATTTATTTTTACTTTTTGCAAATTGTATAACTTAGAGGCGGGCGCTAAATACAAATACAAATAATTTATTTGTAAACATAGGTATGAGAAATACAGCTGGTGTTAAAATAGATAATCATGTATCACTGTTTCGCCATCGATGGGCGTACAAATTTCCGTTTTATTTTAATGCTATATGAAAATGTATAATTGTATTTGAAAATGAAAAACTAAATTTATATATTAAAACAGAACAGATGTCAGTAAATAAGTTAGAAATATCAACACTATTAAACAATCACAATTTTAAAATTACAAATATAAAAGATTTATGTCAATAAATTAATGATGTCAACAAAAAAGCACATAATCAAAATTTGTCAATCAAGAATTCTGTCAATGTATAATAGGCTTTTCTTAATAATAACGACAACAGTTCCCTACGAAAGGTAGTTAAGTTAGCTTCTTTCAGCCCATTCGGTAATTTATTAATAACTGCGACACAGTCTTTGGCTACTGTAAATATTGCTTTTGTACCAGGCTTTAGATACAAATAAATGATTATGATTATTATACATAGATAGTTATTCACTTACTTTAAACCCTTGCTATCTGGGTTAGGGCTGGCTACTCTCAATGAGGGATCAGGGCCTTGCCCCGCCTGAAACAAGTACAGAAAATAGTGTACAAAAGTTTCCAACAGAATTAATGATTTTGCAATTTTTGCATTTTTCAATGCTATTTTTATACTTATGGTAAATTTTAAATAGAAAAATATTGGAAAAAATTATTAACTCGGCCACAAGTGAATTCTCAGACGGGAATCGAACCCGCGACCTCTGGAAATCCGGTCCAATGCTCTAACCGCTGAGCTACCGAGACTTGCGAACCACCGTCGAAATTCTCCAATACTTTTATATTTTTAATACGCTGTAGGCCAGCGTTGTTACATCAATGCTAGGAATATCCTTGCATTCGAAAGAAACATCTTTTCAGGTGTTTAACGATCGATTAAGATGCAACTGCCAATAATTTATGATTTTGCAATTTTTGCATTTTTCAATGCTATTTTTATACTTATGGTAAATTCACTTGTGGCCGAGTTAATTTTTTCCAATATTTTTCTATTTAAAATTTACCATAAGTTTCCAACAGAAGTTCATACAGTTGCTAACAATTTTACCTTAGAAGCAAGCAGTCACAGGACCCTGGCATCAGACGCAGCGGAAGACACGCTGAACAGGGACAAGTCTGTGGTGACCACAGACCTTTATCGGGATTGACCGAAAGTGTACTTCAAACTGTATGAGAACCTACCGTGTCGAATTTTTCGTATCTGCGATGACGTCAAGAGCGAGATTTACGGCCAGTTTCAATAATCTATCCCTAACAAGAGGTAGGCCTACCTTGGTTACGTAACTTAGCAACCGCTGTTATTTTGGGTTATATTAGGCTTAATAACAAAAATATCTAGGCAACAAAGCTCTAGTAAGCCTATCTCTTACCTTAGATAAGTTATTGAAATCGACCATTAGTGATGTGGAAATGTTATTGACGAGCTCTTGCAAGAAAGCACTGCACAATTAACCATTTTCGTTTCTGAGTGACGCGTGTTCTCATGGCAATGGTCTTAAGCGGACTGACTTAGGTCGTAAAACTTTGACCGTGGATCAAAGTTGACACGCAAGGTAGGTAGGTACCTAATGGCGGCCTGGAGGGCAAGTACTAGGAGTTTTAGTTGGTAGTACCCTAGGGAGTGCGTGGCCTATATGTTTGTATAGACCGTGTACTCCAGGTGAGTCCAACATTTCGAATCGCCCCTACACCTGGGGGCGAGGGATGCGTAAAAGCATTTCTCCTAGTATAAAAAAAAAAAAAAAAAAAAAAAAAAAAAAAGGTAGGTAGGTACCTTTTACCGTCTATCTCGATATAGGTCGCGGTGGTGACGTTAGTTTCCAATCCCCTACAGTCATTATAATCATACCACATACCACTGACTATACATACAGCCGTCCAACGGACATGTTTTGACAGAGCAATCGTGCGGGGTTCGCGGGGCGAGAGATGCTAGCGAGACCGAGCTGCAATACGCTCACTCGGGACAATAACATAATTATGTCCTATCAAAAACTAAGAAAGCCTTGTCAAAAGCGGCATTGCGCGAGGTTTCAAGGGTGTTGTCTCACTGTTAGTTCCTTAGTTAAACTGTGATCAAACTTTGTCTAATTTTACCTTGGAAGCGAGCAGCCTCAGGATCCTGGCATCAGACGCGGCGGAAGAGACGCTGAAAAGCGACAGGTCTGTGGTGACGGACTCGTGGGAGGGCGAGCGGGCCACGCCACCCCCGCGCCACCCCTCCCCACACATCTCCACTGCAACAACATAAAAATAAATATGAAACGACAAAAAGTTTTTGATAGAATCAGGCGTTACTGGGTAGAAATCCATATCTTAGTAGAAACACCAAACAGCTCGGTGCTGGTATTGCACGGTCTAACAACTCCTGAGGATGCTCAGTGTGTGGGCGAAACACGTGTAGTGGTCGGTGAAGGTGGAAGTTGGTATGCTGTTTTGCATTTGCATTTATTTGCGGGCGGGCGGGCGGTGCATCTTGCATGTGCTTTTTCTTGAGGAATCAAGCTACATATTTTTCGTTTTCTACTGTGTTGCTCAAGAAAACGGCTTGACCAATTCGTCTAAAACAATTGTTTTTTTATGTTTTCGTTGTGAGCACAAAGGAAGGTTCTTATTAGAGACTAGCCGTGCCCCGCGGTTTCACCCGCGTTTTTCTCGTTTCCGTGGAAATACCGAGATAAAATATTGCCTATATTATAGCCTCCCTCAATAAATGGACTATTGAATATTTAAACAGTTTTAATATCAGATCAGTATTTCCCGAGATTACCGCGTTCATAACAAACAACCAAACTTTTCAGCTTTATAATATTAAGAAAGATATAGATTACGTTAAATTGTATAAGTCGCAGGCAATAGCTGTCTATCTGTTCGACATTCAGCCAGACACATAAGAATTACGAAGAGTCTTGTCTTGCTTGCATCAAGCGCGCGTGGATTTCCTTAGCAGAGTTATTTTAGAAATGTATTTATTATACTCTTCAAAGATCTTATACTTACAATCATTAACAAATATATTTCAAAAAAGATTATTACAGGACTTTATGTTGATAAAATAAAAAACTATGGCCCATAACTCATTAATAGGTACCAACTCTTAGCATCTTACACACGTGATAACTTTTAAACGAAATATCCGATTGAGATGAAACAAAAAGTATTTTACTTCTACATAAATACTCTTGATAACATAATGCTTAATTTCGATACAGATTAATATTACGATACATATTTAACGTAGTTTTTTTTTCTTCAGACGATTTAATAATTATTTTGAACACAAAATCGGTTATTGTGATTAAACCATGATAGCTAGATATATGTTCTCGCGGACTTTTTTGTAGGTCTTAATGGGATCTACAAACCCGTAGTACATCATTTTGTTCTATAGTCAATAGTTTTTGCAGCGCACGCAAAAATAGGTTTTCGATTTTACACCTTGTGTTACAAAATAGCAATTTTATTACGGATCCCTAATTTTGAAGAAAAAAAATATAGCCTATAGCCTTCCTCGATAAATGGACTACCCAACACTGAAAGAATCATTCAAATCGGACCAGTAGTTCCAGAGATTAGCGCGTTCAAACAAACAAACAAACAAACTCTGCAGCTTTATAATATTAGTATAGACTAGCGGCTGCTCCCGGTTTCACCCGCGTGGTTCCCGTTCCCGTGGGAATATCGGGATAAAAAGTATCCTATGTTCATAACCAGCCCCCTAATTGTCTAATTTAAAATCTATCACAATCGCTTTCAGAGGTATTGTGATTGTGATATATTCGTCTGTCATATTGCTTAGACAGTTCAATTTCATTTATTCCATACCTTTTAAACGCGTCCCGATCACAATCCCTTTCAAATCTCAAATAGTGACGGCCTGAAAATCTTTAAAATTACGAATTGAAAGGGATTGCGATAGATTTTAAATTAGACAATTAGCCCCCAGGCTATCTACTATCTGTGTACCAAATTTCATTCAAGTCCGTTCAGTAGTTTTGGAGCGTATTCAAAACAAATCTTGCCTCTTTATAATATTAGTATAGAAAAAACTAAAAAATGTACTGTTTTTTTTTTTATCTGGAGATGTTATAAATAACTTACTAACAATGTTATATATAAGTAGTGTGTCTGTCTATATTTCAGATACATTAGCAGTTGGCTTTACAGCCTCAAAATCTAAGGAAAATACTAAATACTACCTCTGTACTTCTCTACTTTGTATTCTTACGAGACACCTGGAGAAAGCAAAGTCTGTAGAAACAAACTGAGCTAAATACTTTACATTGGCGAAATCCAAGAGATCACCGCCATTGGAAACGTGGTAGGACTTGTTGGACATCACACAGGACTTGTTGTGAGTCCGCCTGGCTAGCTAACACCATCTTATCTAAGTCTGACGCCATAACAACAATGTTTTCGCCATTTTTGTGTTCTGGCAGTAAGATATGATAGCCAGTTCCTCAGTGATTGAGGATACCGGGAGAGGCTTGCTTCCGTCTTCAACCTTATCAATACTTAACATCAGGTATGATGAAGGCTAAGAGTCTCCCTGTCGAGAATAAAAAAAAAAGGCCAAGTGCGAGTCGGACTCGCGCACTTAGGGTAAAATATTTTTTATTATATGATGTAACTAAAAATTTACGGTTTTCGCAATTTTTCCTTTATCTGTACTATAAGACGTTACTTCCTACCAAATTTCAAGATTCTAAGTTCACGGGAAGTACCCTGTAGGTTTTGATTCCTGTGCGAGTTTCGAAAATTTTTATTATTATTATTATTATATATTAAATTTCAGTTTGATACCTCCACGCATTCCTGAGAAAAACGGTCTTGACAGACAGACGGACAACGAAGTGATCCTATAAGGGTTCAGTTTTTTCCATTTGAGGTACGGAACCCTAAAAAGGACAATAATAAACATGGGAACTATGACACAATGTTTATTTTGCTACTGTCTGGCAAAACGTGTAGTTAACTAATTGGAGACAATAATTTATGACACAATTATTATAATCTACTTGGTGGATTGCTGAGGTGCGAGTTCTAAATGGGAAGCCGATTGGAATCGGTATGTATGGACCCTTTGCCACTACTAAATTGAGTTTTTCAAGTCTAGAAAAAAGTTTTAGCAATTATTATTAATTCAAGTTTGCCTAAACCTCAGAGTCTGTGGGAAACATATGCTAGGATACCAGAACTCAAACCTGGGCCTGTAGCACAAGGCATGTAACCCTCCGCTTACACTGACGAAACATTTACAAGGAAACATGTTGTAAATGTATGATGCGGCTACTAACATTATTTGACGGCTCCTATCGAGAGCCATTTGACATCCTCACAGCGGGCGCACTATATTTTACAACACGTTTTCTTGTAAATGTTTTCCCAGTGGAAACAGGGGTAACATACACAATATAAACATCTGAAACTCTATACTTAAAAATATATTTAGAAAAGCTTTGTAGAAGATAAATGAAGATATATTTTGTTGCATAACGGTTTTTCAGTAATCAACTATATGTGATGCATATTTATTATAAATAACTAATTTATTTATGTTCTGTACACATATAAAACAGTATGCAAACAATTTAATCAATTTTTTCCACCCACACATTTTTCTGTGATCTTTAAAATTGGGTCACACAGTTTCTATGATAGAAATCATAAAGGCTATGAACCTACCAATCTTGTGATGTTATAAGCTAAAAATTTGTGTTCGTAAAGTACTGCAATTATAAATGTTTTGATAATTTCGCAGTAACAGTACCTACCGGAGAAAAATCACAAACAAAAAATTGCTTACCGCTTATGTTGGGATCCACGGCGAAGTATTTTATAACAACACTTGTAAATAATACTACAACTATTATTGTAAGCCTAACAATATAAATCAATGTACTAGTTACATAAATATGTAAAAATTGCAGTGAAAAAAATACAGCCGCTTGACTCTTTTTCCGTCAATATGTAGTATTATACGGATAAATCAAAATCAGCAGTCAAACTTGGATTCGTTCATAATCTATAGCAAATGGTCAAAAACTAACATTTTTATCACTTTGTAGCTTTGATAAGACGCAAAAAACAACGTTACCAAAGTGATTTTGATAAATTGTAGCCATATCAGTTAAATTTATTGTAATTATTTAAAATAATCATGGTTTTAATGTTTTTTTTAAAGATTTTAATACGATTTTGAACGTGGCAAGGTTCTATTTTATTTGTCCGTATAATATTGATGATTAGCGACATCTAGCAACCTTACAGGAAAACACCATTCCTTTCATTATTCTTTTTACCAGACTCGGTGAAAAGAATTCTAGATGGCGTAACAATCGATTTGATAAAAACTTTTCTCTTTTTAACCGACTTAAAAAAAGTAGAAGCAAAAATTAGTATGTTTTTTTTATTATCTACAACTTAAATTTTAAGTTGTTTTAAATTACCTGATATGAATAGTGACAGGCCTTAGTACCTATGTTTTGCAATAATTAGAACTTCAAGGCTCAAAATATTACTGAAATAAATAAGTTAGATACTTAATTATATGATAATTACTCGCTATACCTATAACTATACATATAAAAAGTTTTTAGGGTAATTTTAATAAAGTATAATTTTATAACATTAAAACAATGGCGTTGTTTTAAAAGTACTTAGTACAATTAATACAACCTTATTATTTCGAGAAATATTGAACTGCATTTACGGATTTTGAAAAAAATTATCTGTTTTCTCGGAAAGTACTAAGTTTGAAGAAATAATTTATTATTGAAATGAACTAAGTACCTGAATATTATATTTCTATTTGTGATATAGACGATTTCTATATAGCTTTTACTTTTTTAAATAAAGCACCCTGAAAAAACTCTCCTGGTCAAACGGGAAGTGTCCCGACTGTACCTACAAACATTTGTTTTTTACAGTCTTATTATGTATAGATTTTTGATGTTAGTTTTTTTTATGAAAGGTTTTTTATAAGTATCATAATTTTTAAAGTTAGAATAAGAACGTACTTGCCTACTTACAGTACTAGTTAAAGTCAAATCGAAATGAACGGATTTGTGTCAAAAGTCCGTTTTTTTTAGGATTTCTTAAAAACAACCGAACCGATTTCAAAAATATATACCTATCTACGCGATGAATTGATAACCTCCTTCTTTTTTGAAGTCGGTTAAAAACCTACATGACCTACTTAAAATTATATCTCCACTAAAAATAGACTACAAGTTATTTTTAAGTTTTGTTCACGTGTGGATTACGTGAGTAGTACCTAGGTTAGGTAGGCCCACTGTTGGGATGTTAATGTTAAACATAAGCAAATACATCATCTAAACAAATTCACTTGCTTGCTAAGCAGTAGTATTTTAAAATTAAAAAACTTGTGTGAGTGTGCGTTTGTTCATGTGTTTGGCATATTACGTGCGCGAAGAGTGTGTGCGGAAGCGGGCTTTATATGGATACGCCTAAGATAAGACAATAATATTATTATACTTAAGGCGGTACCCCCACCGAAAGTGGCGCCGCGTTGAATTTTATTTAATATCGTAATTCTAATACACAATTTTAATTAAACTAAACGTGGAATTTTTAGAGCCCATAGTCTAGTATTTTTAGACGGTATCATTACGTTCAATGTTTTTTTTTCGGTTTCCTCGCAAATGTGTTAAAAAACGTCGTACGATATACGTGCGTATTGGTTATAACATCTTAACGCACTAATATCGTAATGTACTATTGTATGGACTATAACTTAACTATTTGCTTTGGTAACACACGCGTTTTTTATGACCCGCTTTACATATTTAAAACCGGTGGAATTACATCAGCTTTACGAGCAAGGGTGTTAAAAAATGTATTTACGCGACAAAATATAACATATTTATCGGCAATTTCATAGGTGAAGACCTAATATTATTATGTGCATGTCAATTATGTATAAAAGATCATTGAGATTATTTTATGTAAAAAGAGTCTTTTGTTTTTAACCGACTTAAAAAAATAGGAGGTTCATCTCATATGATCATCATCGCAATTTTTTATATAAGTAATCAAGTTAATTTTTAAGAAAAGGTTAAGTAATAAAATTTTCAAAAACTAAAAAACCTGCCTGCTGCAAAAAACAAGCCAACTGAAAAGATGGAAACAAGATCAGATATAAAAATATTTTGTTCAACATAATAAATCCATCTGTTCAGTTGACTTGTTTTTTGAAGCAGGCGGGTTTTTAGTTTTTAAATTTTTTTATTTTTATTTGTCTTTTTATAACTTTTAATTTTGAATTTTACAATGCTATTTTTATGTGATAAATATTAAACAAGAAAATATACTAGAAAAAAGCAACTAGTCTCATGTCGCCCTGACGGGATATCTTTTTACTTATTTATTGGTCATGAATCATGATATAAATCCTAAAGATCATGACCTCTATTTTTGAATCACTCGTCGCGCGAGTGGCGTAGCATAGCACGCTTTTTGCTTTGCCCCTCGCGCGCTCTCGGTGGGAGGCGGTACTACAGGCGAAAAAACTACAAAAACTCGAACGTCGCACGAAAATCAGTAGAATCCTCGAGACGAGTTAATCAAAAATAGAGCTCCTGCCCTTTAATTTCATACTCATAGAGCCATTCAGGCAGCAGAGCGTTTGAATTTGGCGCCAAAAATCCGCCATTTTTTAATTTTATTTTGATAGCCCAGATTTTCCGGTGTCACTCTCTCAGTAAATACGAATCTAACGACAGCTTATCAAGCTAAAATCCATCGAGCTGTTCAGACCGCAAAGCGTGCCAAACAATTATACATACATAAATACTCTCGAAAAACAGAACCCTCCTTCTGGCGTAGCCGGATAAAAGAAGGAAATATTATTAAATAGTGCATCTATAAATGAAAATAATTGTCAGTCTTATCCACATCAGCCACGCTCCAGCAGTATTGTACATGATTGTGGCGCTGGCGGCGGCGGGCGGAATGCAAACTAAACTGTCCAGGGCTGTCCCCAACCCAACTTGATTATTATTATTATTTTGACTGTTTAAGGCCGATTTTTCAATGCTCAGACAAAATAATTACTCTGATATCATATTAAAGGGATTGAAATTTTGTTGTCATCAAATCTCTTTCAATTAGCGATGTGATGGTCGTTTATTTTAGTTGGTTAATAATTTATGAACTTAACTGAATTATATTTTTTATCTGAGGATTCAAAAACGTCCCTTAGTTAAGTATTAAAATAGTTATAACTTTTTAATTTTGCATTTTACAATGCTATTTTTATGTGATAAATATTTAACAAAAAATATACTAGAAAAAAGCAACTAGTCTCATGTCATCCCGTCAGGGCGACATGAGACTAGTTGCTTTTTTCTAGTATATTTTCTTGTTAAATATTTATCATATTAAAATAGTATTTAATTATGATTACTTTAAAAGGGCGACCAACATCAGTTTGTAAGTACACGTCAACTCGACGTTTCCTTAATTCCTCATAAGTAGTCTCAGTAGCTCAATGGTTAGAGCAGTGGGCCGGATTTGCATAGGTTGTGGGTTTGTGTCCCACCTATGCTATATGAGAAGTTTGATACGTTTTTTTTTCAATTTTGCATTTTCAATGCTATTTTTATTTATGATAAATAGTAAAAAGAAAAATATTGGAAACAATTAACTCGGCCACGAGTGAATTCTCAGATGGGACTCGAACCCACGGCCTTTGGGAATCACCTACTTCCCACTGGGCCCACTCCTCTAACCACTGAGCTACCGACATTTGCGGATCACCGTCGAAATTCTCTAATACGTTTTATATTTTTAATACGTTGTAGGCCAGCGTTGTTTTGTTACACCAATGCGAGGAATATTCTTGCATTCGCAAGAAACAATTTTTCAAATGTTAGTTATTCAATTTACCAAAATAAATACGTAACATTTATAAATTACAATAGAGCAATTAAGTTTTTAATTTATTTAAATTTTAAATCTTTGTCTAACCGTGTATTCCCGTTGTCCCCATAGGCTCTGTCCCCATCAATGGGGACAGATATAAAATAATTAAAACGACTTCCCGTTGTCTCCATTGCGTTAAAATCAGGGTTGCGATTACATAAAGTAATCATATTCATTTAACAGTTCATATCGTAATCGGTTGCAATCTTTAAGGAATGACATAAATTAAGGTACATTATGAACTGTCAATCATTTGATTTTAGAGGAGTCAAATGTGGACAACGGGAATGTTCCGTTCAAATGATTTTTTGCGGTCCCGGAGAACTTAAATGGTAAATAACATTATCTTTAATTTATTAATTACTTTTTGAATCAATATATCAATTTAAAGTTGTACTTATATAAATTAATGACAATAGCAGCATTGCTAAACGCTAAGCAAATTACACACAGTTTGATTCGGTAATACCCGGCTTTTTTTATACAGTTGTCAGTAATAAATTTTAGAAAATACCCTTTTTCTCTCGTATGGACATTTTCCAATTAGGTACCTCAAGAAACATTGATTCCGAATCTTCTTCTTATTGAGTGAGAATTAGTGGCCACCTCTGGTATCAGAGTTTATTAAGCCGCCTATAATGCCTCTGACTTAGCTGATAAGCCTGACAACACACTGTAATCAAATGACAACAGCCGGGACCGACGGTTTAACGTGCCCTCCGAAGCGCTCAGTTATAATGCCACTTTACGGTCACCCATCCGACACCTGACATAGGCCGAACTTTGCTTAACTAATGTGATCGAATACGATCAGTCTGTCAAGCGCGGCCATGAGCGCTTCTAATTGTTCCGAATTATGTACACTAAACAGCACTTGCGAATTTGAACTTACACTACAATGCAAAACCGCCGCTATTAAGAGCAATATAAGGGCGCTCTCAGGGCTAAACTGAAAAACTAACCTACTGTTGATTGTACGTACAGTCAACAGCATGCATTTGGCTTTACACTTTGATCTTGAGAGCACCGTTACGTCTAATAGAAGCGGTTTTCATAGTGCAAATGTAAAGTCGTACGTTCTGTTGACTGTAGATACATCTTCTTCTATATACCCGACTTCTGCGCCAGAGGTCCCAAGTTCGATCGCCGGACAAGACAAATATTTGTGTGCATGAACATGTCTATTTGTTTTGATCTGGGTGTTTAATATGTATATTATGTATTTAAAAAGTATATAAGTATATTTATCCTTTATCTAGTATCCATAATACAAGTTCTTCTTGAAACTTAACATAGTCTAGATAATTGGTGTGATTGTATGAAATTTTTATTATTATTATAGTTTCGATAACAAATGCAAACTGAACGTACATTGAAGAAAACACCTTTCACGGATTTTAAAACGCGCTTTTATTATCAATTATCATACGCGCGAAATTTGAAGATGTTTTTACAAACTTTACAATTATATTCAGCCGTTTTTAATGCAACTGATACACCTGATGATCTGTCAATTGTACTTTCAAACGTAAATTTTCAAATTTTCAATCAAATAGACAATCACTAATAGAAATTACTAAAGTATTAATGCACGCTTAAAAATAGATCTATTGTTGTTGACAGCCCTGGTTTATCAATACTCAGCACACCATCGCGCTGTGTACACACGCACGCATACACGTACACCTAACGAATTAGGGTCGCCTGTACTGGCAGCCGTGTAATAAGCAAGTAAGTGTAGATTTCAATATTTTGGAAAATTAGACTTTTCTTGACAAAAATAAGCAAAAATAAATAAGTGAAAAAGAAGTACTTAAAAAAAATGATACTACTAAAAAGCAAAGCATAACAATAATATTTTACCATGTTGTTAAATATAAAATATACTCGAATTCATATTAATATTTTTATGAATGAATAGATCTCTATCAATCTAATATTTTTTTGTTTGATTCTATAAGTTCTTCTATTTATACTTACAGTCATCAGCAACTACGGCCTGTACCTACCAAATGTTAAATTCTTCAGAGTATTCCGAACAAAATGGCTTTATACGTAAGATGTATTTATTTTTACTTAAAGTTGACCTGAAACTGAAACCTGAAAAAAGTGAAACTGTTAACCGTACGTAGCTTACCTTTATTGGACTCACTGAGAAGAAAAGCTACACGTTTTAAATAAACATTAAAAAATATCTTATAATATTGCAGCTCTACATATAAGTTGTTAATATTTTTTTCTGTTTAAAGTTTTTTAATCATATTAAAATCTTTCACGATACATTTAACAGGTAATTTTCATTTTCAATAACCATAAACTACAATTATAACATCAAAAGAGACGATCGATTTTTTAAAAAGTTTTTTTTAATATTTTATGACTTAGCGCACTTTATTTGGCGGGTGCATTTTTTCTTTCTTACTAGAGGAGCCGTCTCCTCGTGTCGCAACGTTTTAGTTCTTTGTTGTTTTTATATTTATTCACTAAAGTTCAACTTGAAATCTATGCGAAAGTAATATTTAAACATTCATGAGTTTGGACAAAAACAAAAATCTTTATTTCACATTGTAATTGTTAAACGAGATGTCAGAGACATGAATAATTTATATTAAAAAGTGTATTGGCTGACATTTTTTTATCTTTTATCTGTAATATTAGGTACGGAATGTAATCTCACTCCATGGCACACCTAAGATATTTTTTAATAACTTTGGAAATCTCGCAGTTTACCTAGATATTTATATATAGGATGTATGTAGGTAGGTAATAAAAAATAATTACATAGGTACAGGTCATTTTAACTTATTTTTAACGTGTGTTCCCATTGTCCCCCCTGATGGGGACAATGGGAATACTATTTACGTGGTATTTACGACATATCTAACAATAAAACTCTTGTCGGATCTTATTAAGGTTTTTTATATATTAAACTTAAGTACTTACCTACACAAGATTTGAATATTTTACTATGAGTACTTAGGTAGGAATAAAGAAATAGAATGAGATAAAAATGAACTAACAAAAAGAAATATAATTCTAATTGTGGTACTTTTGGTTATATGTATAACTAAGGTGTAAATGTCTTTTTCTATTTTAAAAGAAGATAATTTTAAACTTGAGCTAAAACATTAAATAGCTAAAACGAATTCATTTGGAGGTCACGTTCATGTCTATTTAATAAATGAACAATTTAGTACTTTGTCATACAAACTAAAACGATTTGTAAAGCTCTATTGTCATTTTATTTTAACCAATCCTTGGTGCGACACAGTACTGGATTGTTCAGGTATATTTATAATTATATTTGAAATATTTTAATAATTTGTACCTAATCGTTTTGTTGTATGTTATATACTATTTTACATATTATAGTTCTTATCTTTCAGTGAGTGAACTTTAAATATATATATATTATGATTATTATGATATACACAATTATAAGTAAGTATATATTATGATTTATATAGTCAAAGAAAAAACTATCGTAATTATTTTACCAATGAAATAAAAATTACATACAAACAAGCAAGTAGGTAAATTAGATAAATAGATACCTACCTAACAAAATAATATTTTTGAGTAAATAAGTAGATACCTACTTAATTATAATATCTGCTAATTACTCATCGAAATATTTTACATTAGGTACCTACTTAAATAAATCTTACATTATCAATCATTAAACCTTAAAATTAAATTTATTTAGTTAAGCGGAAAGAATACTTCAACACATAACCATAGATTAAATAAAAAATATATATATAATCTTGGCTGTAAAAATTATCATTGCCGAATGGCTTGCCGGGGTAATTTATTCTTTAAGTGGAGAGGATAAAGTTGATATTTGTCTGTGCTGATTTTGATACACAATTTCGCGTGTGTGCGTGTTACTTAGAGTACTTAAACACACAGCAGGGTTGTTTATCTGACATTGTGTAGGGCTACCAACCAACGCAATGGAATATTAAATGAGGAAATATTCACATAAACTGAGTAAATATATTTTATGTAGGTAAGTACTAACGCAGATTACATAATACTATACTAAGTACCCTTACTGTAACCAATTCAATTATTATATTTTAACTTAAAATGTTTTTGATTATGTATAATATTGATATTAACTTGCTTGTGTGTTAACACTTGTGTTAACAATATCAGACAGAACCAACGAAGGTACAGTCAACAGCACGCACGTGTCAATGTCTGCAAATGTCAAGTCGTACCTCGTGTTGACTGCACATATTGCATTGTATAAATATATGGGCCAGTTTCACCACCGACTGATAAGTCCTGGATAGCTTATTTGGCAAATAATTTTACATATATTTTGCATTACATTCTCCTTAAGCATCCAAGGAAGGCCAGTGCCCCAGCAGTAAGGACATTAAAAAAGGCTGATGACTTTATTATTACAGTTTTAAATCCTCTACTAGATAATAAGCTATATTGAACTTATATGGTGGTTTTGAAACCGGCACTAAATACTTCAAATAGATAATAAAGACTGATACAAAACAATCTCAAATATTTTAAGTCATTCATTTTTATAGCTATTGGCAATCAAACCCCTAGCTCTATCCTTAGCGGAGATACCAAATGCACCATCAGACTAGAAAATATTAATTAGATTTTTAATGATCCAAATGTAATAGATAACAAAACAAACAGCGATAAGTCTGATAGGAAAAATGTTGCCTTATTTATATTTTATTTCAAATAGATCAGTTATACTTAATATTATTTAAGTTTAATAAAAAAATTAAATAAAAACTTTATTTCGGACAATATTAGGAATCCATATTCCACAGCATTAAAATATTTTTTCACATCTTAACCACTGCCTTGCCTGATACTAATTCTTATCTAACTTCACGTATAGACACGTTTACTTCGTCCATAGATTATTGATTAAAAAAACAAAAAAAAACCATTTGTAGCAGCCCTGAATCCGCACACACTCACACACGCACACACAGGCGCACACACTGATGCGACGGATATATGAAACCGAATGCTTGTCAAACTAAATGGATACGGTGGGTAGGGGGGTAACAGTCTCCATTTGCAATTTATATCGATAGTTTCGATCCTTCCTTTGTTCTTTTTCTTTAATATGCTTTTGGTTATTCGAGTACTGTAAAGTAATTCAAGACTGCAAGATTGCTTTGACAGGCTATGTTATATAGATGTTATATTATACAAGTAATATACATAGACATAAACACAGGTTCTTTCAAACAATATTATTAAAAAAGCGATCCAAAAACGAACCACATCAATAATATGACAATTATAATTATTGACATCTTTACTTAAAATGATATATAAAATGATGATGATTATTTATGCTATTATTAAGTATTAATTATTAAGTCATTGTCATTTGTATAACATTTTTAAATAATAAAATTATGTCAATATATTATTATCTTTATTATTGGTAGTGTGTGGTCCGATCTAAAATTCTTGTCAAGAATAAATTAGTCTTAAACAGTTAAAACCCTTATTAATAATGTTGCTCTGTCACTGTCGATCTCCTTGCCATTGTAATGATTATGAAAGTGACAGCAACACTGCTTAATTGGAGAACATAATAATATAATAAATATCTACCAGACATATTTTCCAGAAAAACGTGTTTCATTCACTACAGAACGTTGGCGGAATTTCTGTGAAAAACGGAAGAAGCCATTATATAAAAAATATAATTTGAATATGACTTTGGTAAACCCTTCTTTTCTCCAGCTTTTATCGCGTATATTCGATATATAAATATATGTGCGATTAAATCCGGAAAGGTTTGATTTGTATAAGGAATTTATTTATTTATTAAAGATAAAATAACCATTTTTTTTAAAGACATGGTTATTGTTTTAGGTTTAAAAATAGTAACTAAACAAATCTATCGATACATTTATCGAAACTGCCCCACCACCGAGTTCAGCAGGAGAGTCGCGCTCAAGCAAGGTATGTTCGTATTATTATTAGCTGCCGTAAGCGCTGTGTACACTGATAGCTAAGCGATAATAAGCTATACTGTTAGGTTTTTTTTTGCATTTATAATGCCATTTTCATGTGCTTAATTTTGTGCACTCCCGTTGTCCCCATTGGTCGTGTCCCCATTAACGGGGACAGATGTAATTTAATAAAATAATTAAAATTACTTCCCGTTGTCCCCATTAATTCATTATAATACTTACCTATGTGTTTTTTAAGCTATGCCCGTTGTCCACTTAAAATCAGCTTTTTAATCGTAGTCTTACTTTGCTAATAACGGAATTTGAAATGGGAAAATATTGAAATTAAAGTACCAGGCTTGCATAACCAATACATGACAGTGTTGTAGCCGGGTTCTTATTTTTTAAGAGTCGACTCTCTGATGTTGTCAGTTGGTGCTAGAATCAAAGAAACAATAAAACTGACATGGCATAAAAAATATCCAGCCCCTAGTTGGTTATGCTGCTCTCGTACTTTGGTTCAAAATTTATGTCGCTTCAAACTTACCTCAAAATTTTATTGCAGCTAGTTTATGGGAAAAGATTTGACCTGTGGTGCTCTAATTTAACAACTATTAATAACATATTTTAAATTAAATTTGTTAATACTTACAAAATTTTATTTAAATTTTAGTCCTGCATAACACGTCTCTAAAAGAAATAAAAATTTTAAAGGGGACAACGCTACGTAAAATCATAACGGTCTGTTGTCCCCATTAATGGTGGGTAAGGAAATATGACGTCCCCATGATGGGGACAACAAGATACATTAAGGCGGTACCCTGACCGAAAGTGGCGCCGCGCTGAATTTTATTTAATATCGTTATTCTAATTCACAATTTTAATAAAACTTTACGTGGAATTTTTAGAGCCCATAGTCTAGTATTTTTAGACGGTATCATTACATTCCCTCGTAATCACTGCTAGAAGTAGATAGCAAAACTGCTAAAAGTGGCCGTTTTTGACACATTTGCTATCTACTTCTACGAATGACTATGACGAGATGTAGCGATACCTTCTAAAAATACAAGACAATGGGCTCTAAAAATTCCACGTAAAGTTTTATTAAAATTGTGAATTAGAATTACGATATTAAATAAAATTCAACGCGGCGCCACTTTCGGTCAGGGTACCGCCTTAACGGGAATAGATTCAAAGTGGTAAAATCCGTGCAGTAATTTTTGCGTCAAAAAGGCACAAACAAACAAACAAACTGACATTCTTTCGCATTTATAATATAGGATTATTAACAATTCATCCCGTCTGAGAATTCACTTGTAGCCGAGAAAAAAATTTCCAATATTTTTCTATTTAAAATTTACCATAAGTATAAAAATAGCATTGAAAAATGCAAAAATTACAAAATCATAAATTCATCCTTTTATCGTTGTTAAACTTAAAATCAACGTCAGTGATAATGATGGATGACAGCCAATTCTGTAAGTACATAGTTATAGAATCGGAATTTCTGTGGAAAACGCTAGAAGCCAAAACTAAAAAAAAATAGTTAAATAATTGCAAGCAAATAAAGTAACATATAAATAAATAAAATATTAGAAATTCACAACATAAGTACTTATTTAATTAATTCAGTTATATCTTCCTATATTACAATATTATGAAGGTTAACAGTAACGACATAATCCACTGCAAGAGAAGCTATAAAATTAATATAGCTTTGAATCAAAATTCAACACATGCATTTTAACAGACAAACAAGCAAGTCTTGTATGTACTCATAACATACTATTTAAACAAATTAGCAATCTCAGTTCGATTGTGAACAAAAATCTTTTTCTCTCTATGTATTTACAATCAGAAGAGAGGGCATTTTCCTCATCTATCTACTAGTGATCGCCAGCGGTTTCACCCACCTGGTTCCCGATCCCGTGGGAATATTGGGGTAAAGTGTATCCTACGTTTTAATCTAGCTATGCTATAAACTACCTGTATGCCAAATCATCAATATCCGTTCAACTTCTTTTGCATTAAAAAACAAAACAAAACTCTATTTTTGTAACAAACAATTAAAACACGCAAAAAATCACATTTACGATATTATTAGTAAGATACGTAGCTTTATAAAAGAAGTTTTATTTAATAAGATAACTTTTTAGTAAAGAAAAAAAATCTATTTGCCTATCCTGAAATAGCCCAGGCAGTCAGGCAACAAACATTATTTATTTTGTAATTTCTTTAAAACAAATTAAATGAATTTGGTTTCACCCGCGTAGTTACCGTTCCCGTGGGAATATTGGTACCTATAAAAAGTATCCAATGTTCATAACCAGACTATCTACTATCTGTGTACCAAATTTCATCCAAATCCGATCAGTAGTTTCGGAGCCAATTCAATGCCAAAAAACAAACAAACAAGCAAGATTATAAGTAACTGGTTTTTGTTTCAACTTCATACATTTAAATTCACACACACTATCTTGATATTAAATCAACATTACTTCGATTGTAAGACTTAAATCTACGAAATAAGGGTTTTAATCCTTTGACTGTTAATAATGTTGCTTAACAATAGCAGTCTTGCTGTTCGTAAGAAGCGAGTCGTTGGATTTTCACCTTTAATTTGAACGTTATAGAGATGACTTAACTAATATATTGATTTCGAGCTAAATATGTGTAAGTCTTGGACGGTTAATTCGTCCAAGATGTAAGTACATTATTGTTTAAGTTTTTTTTTAATTTAATGGCATGTGTATGGTTTGTTTTAATTGTTTGTTTTTTGTTATATGTTTTATTTGTTTGTGGTTTTTTTCGTAATTTATTTTAATATTGCTTTCGTTATTTTTTGTGTCCGCGTCAACCACGCATCACTAGGTTCTGTCAGAATACCAGCGCCAGCGTTGCTGTGACACATTTAGTGTCATGTCATGGCACGGCATTCAAAGCTGAGGCAGGCCCTAATTTGACCATTGATATAATGTGTCATTTTCAGTTTCAGTAATCATTTTCGTATTTTGGTTATGTTTGTAATTGTGTCTTTGTGCAATAAAATGTTTCTCTATCTCTCTCAAGTAGGTAAGGAAATTTTTGATTTACACCAAAGTGAATTTGAAATAGTTATAGTGCTTAAAGTAACTGTACCTAATTATTATCAATACCAGTACTACTAGTTGAGAATGCTGTTTCAGTAGTAAGTAGTTTATAACCTGAATTAAAGCATAGGATACATTTTATCCCACTTTTCCCACGGGAACGGGAACCGAGCGGGTAAAACCGGGGCGGATATTAGTATTTCAACCGCCTCTGTGGTCTAGTGGTACAACCACCGGTGTCAGAACCAGGGCTCCCTGGTTGGTATTGGTTTGGTTGGTGGAAGGACTTGTTGTAAGTCCGCCTGGCTAGCTACCACCATCTTATCTAAGTCTGACGCCATAACAACAATGTTTACAGCTTTGTTGTGTTCCGGCAGTTAGAGATAAGATAGCCAGTTCCTCAGTGGTTGAGGATTCCGGGAGAGGCTCGCTTCCATCTTCAGCCTTATCAATACTTAACATCAGGTATGATGAAGGCTAAGAGTCTCCCCATCTCATACATTCATTAAATTACATTCTCTATGCTGTATTGCTGTCCACTGTACTAACCACACGTTATTCAATTACTCTATATTCGCTATGACTCACACGAAGCCACGTTTAAATATAGAACGCTTGAACACACAAGTAGCAAAACGGATTACGAAAAACAATTGATCGAGTTTAAAAATGTAAAATTTTATTCAAAACCGATCACTAGTTTCTTCATGATTGAGTAACAAATACCCAAACTTTTAATTTATTATAATTTATTTATTTTTTATTCAATTAACAATATTAATAGGATTTTAAAATGTATTATTATTAAGTAGGTAGGTATCCGTTATTTATAGAATCCAAACAACAAATTCTTTCGACCTGAAATAAAATGACTTTTGCGGACTATTTAGTGCGATTTATTTGCCCGACATTTATATTTAATACAAAAAAGGTTTCCCGGCGTTTCGGCACCTTTTCAGTTGCCGTGGTCACCTTTACAAACGAGTTGACTAGCTACTTATAAGTCTACCTTTACAAAGTTCTTTCGATCTGACCTTGGGCTTGATAATTGGTATAAATCTATTTTTATTTTATTTTATTATTTTATTTAGCGTCTGTAGTCATCAGAATACGCCGCCACACGCAGAGTTTACGAAACATGCAACGTTGGCATAGAATAGACACAATATTGACCTGGCGTGCACGCCGATTGAGCGATGTTGATACTTTAAGATAAAATTAAATAGCTGTTGTTTTAATTTTATTTTACTCCATACATTTATTACTACCATAATGTTACTGAAATAAAACATTTATAAAGAAATTATAAGTTGTGGCGTCGTTGGATAGCACAATTTGAAAAAGAAGATATTAATATTAAACTGTACTACATCTTCGAATCAGAAGTCAAAAATGGTTTAAACTGGTTCAAATGCGCAATAAAATTTTGTTAATTAGACAATCTTTAAACTTTCATTGTCAGTATTAGTTAGTATAATTATTAGGAAAATCGGGATTTTTATTATCGTCGGGGACTCCAAAGAAAATACAAATATAGTAAAGATCCCGTTTTTTCCTAATAATGATAGTTACATCTTGTAAAAGAATATCAAAAATAATCTGAAACTTCAAAATTTCTCAGATAATCAGAAACCTACAAATTTTTTTTTTATTCTTAAGTTAAATAAATAAGTAGGTAATTGGTGTTATAATTAGTGTTTTGTATACTTTTAAATATTGCTAAAAGCTATTCCTATAAGAATTGATAATTTAGTAACAATATCCAAGTACGATTTTCAAAAACCGTTTAAGAAGACATAAAAGTATCAACGCTATTCCGTCGTCGTACACCTTATTCCGATTTAGCACTAAACCGGGTAGTTCCACATGAATTATATATTTTTTGTGCCTCGAATTATAATCTTGATACTTTGAATGGTTACGTTTATTGTATGTTTATATGTAACTTACATACATACATAGCATGATATTTGTTCTAAACTAGAATAGAGGCTAGTAAATATGTAATATTAGTTGTTGTCTATTTCGCACTTGTCGACCACACTATTGCGCCAAACACAGAAGCATTCCATAAATTTTACTTTGATAGTTCTCACAATGTTCCGATCTACTTATGATTTTTTTTAATTAATCGATTTTCAGTGTACATACCTAATAATTATTAAGCAAAATTAAAAAAAATAAACGAGCAGTTAATTTTGACGTTATTTATATTTTAAAAAGGGTGAAAAGCTATGATCAACAGATAGACCTTTTGCGCTTTTTTTTTGTAAATCCGTTGAAAGCGTTCAGAATGAGGTTTATGCAAAAAAACAGAGAGCGAAAAGGATGGATAGCTAATCGTTAGATAGAAAACGCCATAGACTTGCGTCCATTAAATTATTATTACGTATGAGATTATCTGTGGTGTGGTTAACTTTTATAAATACCCACGGAAGTAATATCTACCTACGTACAGCGCACTACTTATCTTTTGTCGAGAAAATAAAAAAAAAATCAATATAAACATAATAATTAATATACCTAATTGTCGAGATAAAAATAAAATAGTTTGGAATGCACGCCACCGAGCGCCTTAAAAATACGTAAAATAAAATTACAAAACATGAATAAACAAAGTAAGGAACCATTAACCAAATTCGCATCTCTGTCACAACATTTACCACATTTCAACGTGGAAAGAGACAGCAGATGTACCGTAAGTGGCGTGCGAGTGAGACGGCAATATAATTAAAACTTTTGTCGCGCAAGCTTGGGGAAACGACGGGTAGGACAGGGAACAGTGGAGTCTATTAAGAGTTTTTTTTTTCTGTTTTTTTTTTCACTTTGTTGACGTAAAACTTTTATTTACAATCTTTCCCTTGGAGTACTTAGAAACAGTTCATTAGTTATTTTATAACGCACGCTGCGTTGCTGTCACTATTTTTTAGGTTAAAAAAAATTTGCTACCGAATATCCGATTTAAATACAATAAATTACACCTACATGTAATTTAAAAAAAAAAAAAAAAATTTGGCTACCCGTGTCGTATAAGTATGTTGTCGTTGTCATGTCATCAAACTTTTATTTTTACGTAAATCTGTGTATTATCTTTTATTTTATATCAACTATCAGAGAAATAGCTTGCTAGCCATTCCCTGAATACAAGATTCATCGATATAATAATCTGTCGCTCCTACTCCATATATTTCTGTCCTGTCTCCACTGGAATATATCACAATGAAATCCTAAAGCTCCTCTAACCAACAGCACAAAAAGTATTGTGTTTATCAACAATACGTTATTTTTTTTCAAATAACAATAGTAATTATATTTTTTCTAGTTAAAAATATCTTAAAACAAAGCATTGTAAATAAAAAAATAAAAAAGTAATAGAAAATAATTAATAAAATAAATATATAATATATATAATATAATAATAAATATAAAAATTGAAACAAAGTAACAAATAATAGAAAAAAAAACAGAAAAATGCAACCTTTGTCCAGAAAACAGAAAAATCCTTATGCAAAATTTCAAGAAATCTGTTCAGCCGGTAACAAGTGGTTGATTAACAAACAAATTTATAAAATTCACCAATTATTTAAATTTTAACTGTTCTCTTATGTTTATGCTTTATTTATTCTATTTTAATTTGCGTTGCTATTTTATGTTTTAAATATTTTATATTCAATGACGAAAATTTTTGTTTATATAGTGTCTTGCATGTTTCTTTGCTCTCTAAAGGCATCTGCAGAAAACCAGTGCCGTGGTGACGGTAACGTTATCATGGCTTATACTGAGCAGAGGCCTATTTGGTACAAAGGTTAATATTCAATTTTTAATTTTTTATAAAAATGTTTTTGTGTATGTTTTACCTGTACCAAATAAACGCTTTCTATTATATTCTATTCATTTATTATACTAGTGGCCAGGTCGCCCGCAGTAACATAGGGAAATTTTACCCGCTCTGTGGTCTATTGGTACAACCACCGGTATGAGACCCAGGTCACCCAGGGGTCCCGGGTTCTATTCCCAGCAGGAGTACATTTTGTATTCGGTTTGGTTGGTGGAAGGACTCGTTGTAAGTCCGCCTGGCTAGCTACCACCATATTGTCTAAGTCTGACGCCATAATAACAATGTTTTCAGCATTGTTGTGTTCCGGCAGTTAGAGATAAGATAGCCAGTTCCTCAGTAATGAGGATTCCGGGAGAGGCTCGCTTCCATCTTCAACCTTATCAGTACCATCAGGTATGATGAAGGCGAAGAGTCTCCCCGTAGTTCATTAAAAAAAATGTATCCTAACCCTATGATTTAATGTTGTGTACCTACGTGATATGAACCAACATTCAGACTATCATCTATCTATACTAATATTATAAAGCTGAAGAGTTTGTTTGTTTGAACGCTCTAATCTCAGGAACTACTGGACCGATTTAAAAAATTCTTAGACCATTAGAAAGCTACATTTCTCCCGAGTGCCATAGGCTATATTTTATCCCGATATTCATACTGGAGCGGGCACCACGCGGGTAAAACCGCGAGGATCCGCTAGTATTATAATATTTTAAGTAGGATTTGTAAAATAAGTTTGGACCTTTTGAGTTTAGCCAAAAATTGTAATAAAATATTTTACTGATTAAATATATAATAATAATAATAATTGCATACAATCACACCATTTATCAGGGCAGTGTATTAGGACCATTGCTTTTTATCATATACATTAATGATCTACCGTTAGTCACAAAATATCCAATAACGCTTTTTGCCGATGATAGCACAGTTACCATAGACTCTAAAAAAAACACTTCTTATGAGGACGACATCAATAAAACTATCGAATCGCTAATACAGTGGATGAATGACAACAATCTTAAGATAAATTTAACCAAAACAAAACTAATGTATTTTACTCAACGCATAGCTACTCCAAATTTTAGCATTAATTATCAAGGCACTTTACTAAGTACAGCTGACACAACTAAATTTCTCGGTATTGTTATTGATAAGAATTTAAATTGGAAACCACATACGGAGGCATTAATCAATAGAATTAGTTCCTCTGCATATGCTCTTTATAAATTATCCGCTGTTATAGACGTTGATGCACTCATCACAGCTTATCATGGTACTGTTCATTCGATCCTAAGATTTGGTGTAATTTTCTGGGGAAACTCGACGAATAAAGAGATTGTTTTTAAGTCCCAAAAAAAGTGCATCAGGGCAATGTTTGGTCTTCAAAGTATTGATAGTTGTAAAGATTATTTTATTAAATATAAGATCCTTACCTTGCCTTCTCTGTTTATATATGAGGTCGCTGTTTTCGTTAAAACCAATACAAAACTATTTAGTCGTCTTGATGATGTATGTAGTCGTAGTCGAAGGGATAATGATAAACTGTGCATTGTACCATGTAATACAGCACTAATGCACAAAAGTGTTTTCTGTTTAGCCCCTGTTATATACAACAAACTACCCAAATCCATAAAACAATTACCCTTAATCTTATTTAAAATACATTTGAAAATTTTTCTCGTAACCAAATGTTTTTATGATATCAAAGAATTTTTGTATTAAATAAATAACTTGAAATTTGTACGCCGTTTTTTCGGCAAAACATGTAAGGGACATTTATATTTTTTGTCACCACACTTTACTTGTACTGTAGACCCGTGTTTTAACAAATAAATCTATCTTTATCTTTCTTTATCTTTATCTTTATCACGTTAAGTTTCATAAAGAACTTGTGTTATGGATACTAGATAGGGAATAAATATACTTACTTATACGCTTTTTTTTTTAAATACATACATAATATACATATTAAACACCCAGACCAAGACAAATAGACATGTTCATGCACACAAGTATTTGTCTTGTCCGGGGATCGAACCCGGGACCTCTGGCGCAGAAGGCGGGTTTAGTACCCCTGCGCCAAACTGGTTGTCAAATAAAAATATTTAAATACAATGTGTGTATATTATATGTCTCATAAAATGTATACATATGTGTAATACTGACCTAGTTTTATTAGTTACCTAAGTACTACCTATTAATTTGATTTAATTATGTAGTTAATTTACCGGTTTGTATCAACTAACTTCCCGCTTTGGTCAGTTAGAGATCGTGTTAAACCTCGTTTGTTTTTATTCTTTTAATCTATTTAAATATAATTTTGATATCTGTTCCTGTGGTTATTTGTGATTTTATGGATAAAATAATAAGTAATTATCCTTTGTTTTATTCAGGTTAGGTATAGATTATTTTTGTGTGCCAATCCAAATAAGTTAACAACTTTTACGGATATCAAACGCGTTATATTTCACGAACTAAGTTGTAAGTGTCCGTATTTTTTGTTTTTTTAGGGGTTTTTTGATTTTCCCGACGTTTCGGCACCTTTTCAGCTGCCGTGGTCACGTAAAAGTTGTTTTATTTAAATGAACAGTGCGCGTCAAAACATAAGATGTACGCAAATTAGTTAATTTAGTAATCTTAACCGTGACTGAGTAATAAACATGTAAACTTAAAAAAAAAACACATTTTTACGTATCATCCCGTGACCACGGCAGCTGTAAAGGTGCCGAAACGTCGGGAAAATCAAAAAACCCCTAAAAAACCTAAAAATACGGACAATTACAACTAAGTTCGTGGAAATATAGCGCGTTTGATATCCGTAAAAGTTGTTTTATTACAAAACACATATATATTTTTAATAGTGGTTGCCCGCGGTTTCTCCTGCGTGATTCCCGTTCCTGTAGGAATAAAGAGATACAATGTATTCTATGTTGTAATCCAGCCTATAAACTATCTGCGTGCCTACAAAAATATACATAATTTGACAATATGTATTAGTAACGCAGATGCTAGCAGTATTATGTTCTTACATATTTTGCTGAATCAAATCCCTGTTTTTCTAGTATTTACAAAATTATTTTCATTTTGAATATGAGGAAAGTAAAAACAAACAGAATATTCTAAAAAAAAAATTGTAAGGTTTCTACGATTTTAATTATTTTATAATGTAGCAAAATAAGCTGTATAGGCTTCTGTGCCTTTGCCTACATAGGTACCTTTGGTAAATAAAAGTCCAAAGAGATAACAGATATCGATTTGACATGACACCCCGGCCTATTCTTTTTTCAAATTTATTACAGCCCTAGGGCCGCCACTTATCACTTTCAACCCGCATTTTAGGCAAGTTATGAGTTACTTTCAGAATATGAGACATGAAAAATTATTAAATACCTTTTATGGTATTATTATTTTGATAATTCAATAATATTGATCAATACGCACCCCGTGTATACCGATTTTGTGCACATTCATTTGGTCGGAGCGAGTAGCGCGCGGGTCAGCGGGACTACACGGGGGAATTTTGCTAGGAGGTACGTAAGCATTGATTCCTTTGTCTGATTCAGTTTTTTTTTTTTTATAAAAATGTGAATTTTTTTAAAGATACAAAAAGATGTGAATTAGATTATTTAAAGGTATGTACTTACATAATAATTGGCACCTAATGATAAATATAAATAACATCGGGTTAATACATTAAGTTTCATGTTTCTAATTATTGCATTCAAATAATAATAATAACAACATTTTATTACACAAAAAAAACAGAGAAACAAACAATTGCAATTTCTTCCAGACACATCTTTATATCTACTTACTTCAAAAATATTTCCTGAATTGAGAATTTCAAATTGAGTCAAACTCAAAACAACATATTCATACCACAACCTACATGAATATTAATAAGTAAGGTTTAAAAAAATGCGTTTTTCTTAACCTAACATTCTTAATTTCAGAAGCTGATCATTTTATACATATAGGTACTTTTTATGATTTTGTAATTTTTGCATTTTTTTCAATGCTATTTTTATACTTATGGTAAATTTTAAATAGAAAAATATTGGAAAAAATTAACTCGGCCACAAGTGAATTCTCAGACGGGAATCGAACCCGCGACCTTTGGAAATCCGGTCCAATGCTCTAAACGCTGAGCTACCGAGAATTTAAGTCTCGGTAGCTCAGCGGTTGGATTAGATTTAGATTAGACTCCCGTCTGAGAATTCACTTGTGGCCGAGTTAATTTTTTCCAATATTTTTCTATTTAAAATTTACCATAAATAGGTACTTGTTAAACCAATCCTTCAGCAAGACATTGTTACTTAATAAAAAATTGGAAAGACTAATAAAAATTAATTAGATTACACATGTAACCCGTCCATATTAGAATCCCCCCGTGTGTCGCGGCGCTATGTCGTATCCATTTGCTCGAAATTGCTGCTTAGCGCCCGTACAGACTAAGACACTTGTATTTTATTAAAATATTTTGACTTTAAATGTAATACTTTTTATTTATTAAACATTCACAAATTAGTAGATAAACAAGAAACCGTTAATTATAAAATCTTATACTATAACTATACTATAACAAAAATACGCCGTCCAACTCACAGCCGCGTGGCATAGTACCGAGAACACTGGCGCTGTTGCCCCGCTGAATGCAAAGACTCAGCCGCTGGGCAAGATAGGCACCAGCTCTCAGGTCTCCTGAGGCGTGGACCAGTTTTATGGAAAGATCTTTAATAAACTTTTTGGTGTCAGACGACCAAGGGCCCATTGTCTCTACGGCAAGCGCCGCAAATTCATGGCTTACTGAGAGCGACGAATATTTGCGGCGCTTGAGGAACTGTGCTTGCTCCGCAGCGGCTCCAGCTCTTGAGGATGTACCACGTATATAGGAAGGACCTAAAGTGTCTACACAGGTTTGCATCCCACATAAGGGTACGCCCCAAGCACCAGGGCACTAACGTCGCACCATCGGGTCTTTTACCATAATCCCTGAATAAACCACAAGGTTCCAGAGATGATGGGATCGAAAAAATTAAATTAAATTTGTATTGGAAAAATTGTTATTAAGTAAAAATCAGATCAGAGGTCATCATTATGCATTTAAATAAGTTAATACATTGATAAAATTTCGAGAAAAGTAGCTTTTATGTAGATTATCAGAAGAATACATACTAAATAAAAATTCATTATATAATACGAGGTAGGTACCTACCTAATAGACAAAGATCAATCTAAAATGTTCAGTGCTAGAATATCTCCTATCATACTAATATTATAAAGTATGTCAGTTTGTTTGTTCGTTTGTTTATTTGTTTGTTTGTTACTCTTTCACGCTAAAACTACTCATGGGATTTGGATGAAATTTGTCACAGATATAGTAGATGGTCTGGATTAAAACGGGAACCTGTATTGAAACTCCCACGGGAACGGGAACTAAACCCCGGGCGGCCACTTTTTATCAATAAATGAACCCGCGTCCCGTACAGTACGGGCTCTGCCCACTGCGCTATCGGGATTGTTGTATGATTATCAGATGACATACAGTAGGTACTTACGTGTGTAATAATACTAATAATTTAGTATAAGTAGTGTGTTTATCTATGCTATGTTCTAATCATGCTCGCTTTTTACTTTGACTTATAAATTACAATAACGTTTTATTTATAACCAAATTTTTTTATGACCTTATTAAAAAGTCAAATTAAAACTTCATTATTATCATAATTTATAACAATAGTTAGGTGCAATGCCTATTGTTACAAAGCTATAAAAAAAACCTAAAGAAATTTGTAAAAATACTTTACGGTAAGCAAACAATAAACAAACATTTATATTTAAAAAAAAAAAAACATTCCAAATTCGAATTTATTTAAAAATCAAAATCGCCTTGTGCGCGCCTAATGTTATATTGAACATGGACTGTTTGTAGACAAGTAATAATAAGTTTTCAAATTGTACAATAATCAACTTTATCTTCTTTGCTTAAGGCTCAATTCTTATATGCTCCGAGTTTGGGATTATTCGAAAAACGAACACGTTTTCCCTGTGTGCGTGAATCGGTACACACGGGGTTATTTTGATTAAAGTTTTTGAATAATATTAACTATGAAAAATTAATTTAATATTGTGAAAAATACTTAAAATGTTTTTTATTATTTATTTACGACCTGTTTGGCGCAGGGGTACTAACCCCACCTTCTGCGCCAGAGGTCCCGGGTTCGATCCCCGGACAAGACAAATATTTGTGTGCATGAACATGTCTATTTGTCTTGGTCTGGGTGTTTAATATGTATATTATGTATGTATTTACAAAAAAAAAGTATATAAGTATGTTTATCCGTTATCTAGTATCCATAACACAAGTTCTTCATGAAACTTAACGTGGGCTAGATAATTGGTGTGATTGTATGGAAATATTTATTTATATTTATCCATGTAAATTCGCATTACAAATACAAATACAATACAAATATTTTATTTGCAAAACACAGTTATAATAGATCTTATAATGTGACATACAGGTACATGTGTTTAGCCTGCTCGCAGACATGCAAAATTTTTAAAATAGGAAGTTACCTTGGACGATTCGTCTAAGGAAGTTACAGATACTACAGACACTAGATATTTAGCTAATTTTGCCAATCCAAATATTCCTTAGAACTATAAAAACATTTTTCTATTAGCCATTTAGTAAGTTTCTTTTTGAATAAGACTCCATTTAGGTCCTTGAAAGTTTCAGGAAGTTTCATTAAAGTAATATATTTTTTTGATTGCATCTAAACTTGTACAATAGAAGCATTTTAAAATCGTTTTTTAGATCGAACCATCAAATAGCGCATTTTCTCGCATGTACTAGCGGTCGCCCGTCGTGGTTTCACCCGCGTGGTTTCCGTTCCTGTAGAAGTATCGGGATAAAATGTATCCTATTTTTTTATTTTTTTTATTTATCTACTATCTGTTTGCTAAATTTAATTCAAATTCCTTCATTACTTTTTGCGTGAAAGAGCAAGAAAGTTATTTGTTCCAGAAATGAATTTCGATGTTTAACAAAAAATGTGTAAGTAGTTAATTTAATCAATAAGAGAGTATATAAAAATAAGTAAATAGTACTATTTTAACAACCCTTACTTGAAAATCTAGACGGTTAGCCGGTTTATCTTAAACTTGGTTTATCGCCCAGATATCGCGTCTCTAAAAGATAGCAATTTTACAAAAGATAACGTAAATAAAACTTGTCTTGTGTATAAGGTAAACATTAAATTAATTATTACAATGGTTGCATTTCAAAAGTTTACAGTTCTCAAATAATAATCAAATAGGCATTCAAGATGTATCTCTTAAAACTACCAAGTGTGTAACTACAAAAAAAATACTTATATATATGAAAATTTATTTTTAATTAAATTTTTTAAAAGATACATTTTTAAAAGAGGACAGGCACACATGCTCATGAAATTTTATTAGTAAAAAGATTGACGATGCCATTTTGAAATAGGAACAGCTTTTTTTTGTCTATGCTCCGTTAGTTTAGTCTGTCCGAATCAGTTTTTAAATTTCGAACTGTAGAACCGATTTTCTTCATATTACCGCGTTTTCGTGTTTTGTTGTATTTCTAACTAGGGATGGCACTTTTCTATTGAATATTTGAATCAACATTATAATTTTTTATATTGTTTTAAATAATTAATAACTTTAAGTTTATTTGCTTTCATTACATAATTATAATAAATAAATAAGTAAATATTTCTTACACTCACAGCAATTAACCTAGCCCCATAGTAAGCACTGTAAGGCTAAGTTATAGGATTATAGGGTAACGGATATTAATACACACAATTATACATACAGGGTGGAAAAAAAAACGGTTTTCAGAGGGAAAGTACCTTAATATTGATGTAAGCAAGTTTTACACAAAGGGAACATTCCTTTATTTTCAAAAATAAGTATAAACTGCATTTATAGATTTTTGGTAAATCACTTACCTGAGCCAGGAATCGAACCGACTCAAATGAGAAAAATAAAAGTACACGATGTTGTGTAGTGATGATTTTTCTCATATTCCCGGCGTAGGTACGTGATTTATCAAAAATCTTTGAATGCAGTTTTAATTAATCCGCCTTTTTGCCAGCTGCCGCCTTTTTTTCCACCCTGTATATAAGAATTTATGTGTAGAAATAATGACTCGTGTACAAATGTTCGTATACATCATACAAACATTTTCCTCTACCGGGATTCGAACCAGGGATCTCAGCGTACGCTACACCTTGAAACCGATGTAAGTAAGTACAATCGGGGAACTTCCCGGTTAACTAGTAGAGTTTTTTTTTGGCAAACGTTTCCTCGGAAAGTACTAAGGTTAATGAAATAATTAATTATTCAAATGAAATGTCTATTAATGTTCTATTATTTGTGATACAAACGTATTCTGTACATGTGTTTCTTTTTTAAATAAACTCCCTAAAAAAACTTTACTGGTCAACCGGGAAGTTCCGCGACTGCACGTACCACACTACCACGGAAGTCGTCGAGTTCAAGCATAGGCCCTTATACAGTCGAAGACACATTACTTATGTTTCACTACGAAAAGAACGAAAACGGAAAAAAGTGACGAAAACAACACTATTATCAAGATTTCCTGAAAATTACAGAACCGATTTCAAAATGGCACTAACTTGGGAACAAACTAGGGGGTCAATTCTGCAATTTTTTTGTCAAAATCAGTGGTGTTTCAATAGTAGTGTTTATTTACACTGTTGTAACAAGAACTGTGTAAAACACCATTGGAATACGATTGTGAATAAGTATTAGCAGAATTGGGCCCCTGAAGTAGTCCCTAGCGTTTGAATCTTTCCAATCGGTCCAGCCGTCTTCGAATAATAGATGAACGAACATACATAAAAAATATACGCGACGAATTGAAAAACTCCTTATTTTTTAAGTCGGTTAAAAACGTACGCTTATAATAAATACCTAACACAAGTCCTAATCTGAAGCAAATATTGGTAAATACTTCATCTTTGTTGGCGTCGCAAGATGATTCATCATTCATAAATGTAATTCAATCGTGATTACTGCACAAAAACGTCTCCACCTATACAAAAAGGTCTTATAACGCATTAGAAATCTGCTTTATGGCTCGTGTTGCTTTTTACAAAAGTAGAGAAGCTTCGCTAAAAATAAATAATAAAAAAAACGGCCAAGTGCGAGTCGAACAAGCGCACTCAGGGTTCCGTTTAAAATTTTCAAAAATATTTTGTAATAAATGATGTAACTATAAATTTACGGTTTTCGCAATTTTTCCTTTATCTGTACTATAAGACGTTACTTCGTACCAAATTTCAAGATTCTAAGTTCACGGGAAGTACCCTGTAGGTTTTGATACCCGTGCGAGTTTGCGGCATAAACGGTTGTATCTTTTGATTGCTTTGGCTTAGAAGTTTGATTTTTTCACAGCTCCAAGGGACAGTAGACCTGAGTATTAGATATAAATCTCAGTTTGATACCTCCACGCGTTCCTGAGAAAAACGGTCTTGACAGACGGACGGACGGACAACGAAGTGATCCTATAAGGCTTCCGTTTTTTTCTTTTGAGGTACGGAACCCTAAAAATATTTAGAAAAGTAAACGCTTTAACTCAGGTTCGTTATATTACTTACTAGCTTCCGCCCGCGGTTTCAATCGCGTGGTTCATGTTCCCGTGGGAATATCGGGATAAAAAAAACCTATGTTACTCTCAGTCCTTTCAACTAACTCTATGCCAAAAATCAAGTCGATTAGTTGCTTCAAGGAAGGACAAACAAATAAAGTTTCGCATTTATAATATTAGTAATATAAATAACTAGAGACCGGGCGCGGTTTCACCCGCGTGGTTCCCGTTCCCGTGGGAATTTTGGGATCATTTATAGCCTATGTTACTACTTGGGGTCTAAGGATTCTCTATACCAAATTTCGTCAAAATCGGTCCAGTAGTTTTTGAGTTTGTTCGTTACATACAAAAATACAAATCTTTCCTCTTTAGAATATTATATAGTATAGATAATAATATTATATTATATATAACTGAGAAAAGTTATTTTATCGCTAACGTAAACTGCGGGCGTCTCTGATAGCGCAGCTAAGCGAAAGATATTTTTGGGAGAGTATCAAATTGCTGCCACTACTATTCTCCCCAATGATAAAAAACAAAATAAAACAAGAAATAGAGATTATAATATAATATATAATAAAAACCGAAAGATATTCAAAGCTCTAATGTTATAAATGTGAAATATTTAATGTTTGAACATTTGTATGTTTGATACTCAATCGTATAAAAACGGCTAAACCGATTTGGATGAAATTTCGCATACATATAGTTTAAGACCTGGATTAAAATATAGTATATTTTACATAACAATTCTTCCCTTTCCCAGGGGAACGGGAGCCAAGTTAGTGAAACCGCTGTCGGCCAATAGTTTACATAATATATTGAAAACAGCACAGAATATACTATCTACTAGATAATAGTAATGTGTTATAAATGCAGAGTTCCTATTACAACGATTTACGAAATTCTGAAGTTCACAATTTAAATTTGCATGAAGTGCGGACCGCGGAGCGAAACGAGCTCTTATAGCTTAGCATCATACTGAAAAGCCAGCTTAAAATAAACATCTTCTTTAAGCCAGTATTGTATCATAATTATTTTACTAGAAAGAGGTTACAGTAGAATAATAATCAATATAATAGTTCTATTCATGTAAAAAACAGAAGTCATCTTATAATTAGTAAAATATTTAAGTATCATTATTAAATTTGTTTATGTCAGTAATTAACAAAGTACCTACGTATTGCGACAGAAAGACTGGCCACTGATTGATACCAATATCTTCGCTGTACTATCGACGACATCGTCTCGGTGACACTTCCGCGGCTAATTTGACACTTTTCCCATAGTAATAAAGGTGATAATTAGATCGAAAGTATACAAGTTGATGCCATGTCGACTGCACTATGGCAATGATTATTTACGTAAAAAATTCTGTTCTGACTTACTACGGATGTGTAGGTTAGTTTGTTTGTGTGAGTGGCAGGGCCGGCAGCGGTTGTCAGGAAAAGGTTTTTTTAATCGTTTATTTTTTTAGATTTAACCTTTTGTTTTTGTAAGACAAATCTATAGACTGATGTTCTTTTGAGGTTTTTTTTGCTGTACTTAACTAATACTTACCTTTTATGGTCAACTGTTCAGCTTTATTAATGCTTTATATATATATTTTTTAAGTAGGTACATTTTTAAAAAGAGATATTTATTTCCTAAGTGAATTATGAAGTCTTTTTAAAATCAAGTTATATATTGTTATCCTACTTTCTACTTACCAATGTACCTAAGTATTTTTAAATACAAAAGTTTGTGTGAAAAGTGTGAGGACGTTTGTATGGCTGTATGTTTTTAACTCTTTTACGTAAAAACTACTGAACGGATTAAGATGAAACTTTACAGTAATATTGCTCATACATCGGTATAACACATAGGCAAAAATTTATCCCGATATTTCCAAGGGACCGAGAACTAGTATTGTTATATTTTTTATTATTGGATCAGTTTTGAACTAATTTTATTTTGAATGCTTACAGAATTCGTCCATCGTACCAACCAACGTATTAAAAAATATTTAGATTAAACATATAAAACGAATGAAATATTTCATTAGTGACTTAGGCCACTTGTGCGAAGCTAGGTTAACACATTTAACTCAGAGTTAGTGCTATTTTAGAATGTTTTTTTTATTAGGTATATTAAACTGTGGAAACAAGTTAATAGCTCATTGTTATGCATGTAAGTACTTTCATTTATATATTATGTTTTCCTATTTTCATATTAAATAAAATAAAATAAAGTAAATGCACTAACTCTGAGTTAAATTAAATTTTAAACTTAGCTTGAAGCAAGTGGGCCTTAGTTACCTATACCTACATATTTTCTTCTCATTAAAATAAAAAATACTGGGAAAATAACAAATATTCTTACCATGCTATCAGTAATTGGAATGATTTGTCTCTTACATCAAAATAAACTAACAACCCGAATGGTACACATATAAAAGTTTAATTAACATAGCTAATTAAATATTCAAAAGGTTCGGGACAGCCCTAAACAGCTCAGCGTGTGAGCGGGCAAGAAAATACAGAGCAAGCTACAAACACACAGACACGGGCGGTCGGCGCTCGGAAATGGCCGCGTGCCGTGTACTCGTCTCGCGTTCGCGTCCGCTTATTTTTGTCAAATGTACGCCATATTGTTTTATTGTGCCCGATTATTTCACCATAAAAATCTGAGCTATTTACAAACTTCGTATTTTCGGCGTTATTAGCTTTGGACTTTGACAAAAGCGGTGTTTTTTTCGTAAAAAGACGTTCTGCCACGTTAATGAGTGTGAGGAAATTAATTCGTGGTTAATATTATTATTACAGACGTTATCTGCATAGATAATTGTTTGATTACATTCGTTTGAAGCTTTTTTTTCTATCGTTTGTTCGGAAAGATCTTGGAGTTGCGCGAAAAAAATGTTATTGTTTTTTTTCTTGTGTATAATTTACTTTTGTGTTATCTGTGCGGTGTGTGCCTAAAATAGCTTCGTTGAAAAATAACCGTTTGTGAACTGTGTGTTTAAAATTAGTGCAATGTCTACGCTCAAAGTTAAAAATAAGATTGCATTTCGTTTCATTGTCTAATGAGGAACATGTATAATTTAAATTTAAAAGTGTAATGGACTTCTGTGTTTTTGTTATGTTGAAGTGACCGAAAAATTGGATTGCCTTTGCCGTATTTGGATTTTGTTTTCGAAACATGGAAAAACCTTCTTTCAAGGTAAATGTTTTGTACGATCTTATATTTTTTATTGCAGGATTTCATTGTAAATATAATAAAACCTAATTAGCAAATTAAAAAATCAATATCGATTCATTTCTTTAACCTATTTTCGTAGATTATGTAAATTACTAAGGAATTAAAGTGAAATGAATAAAGTTGGTAGGTACTTACACTTAGCGGGGTGACGTAAGCCATTGTTTTGGATCTTTACAAATACAGTATGTATGTATATTGTAAGTATACAATATCGGTGACTGAGTACATAGAATCCGTTACGGGTTTCGTTACATATCTACCTATTGGTTTATATTATTGATTTTTTAGGCTGTAAGAGACGTAGTTCTTTAGCTCTAATAAATTTTGTTAAAATTTAAAAAAAATAAGGAACAAACAAGAGTGAAATTATTGTAGAATACATACTTTCATATAGTTATTGGACGTAATGGAAAAACTAAACATTTACGTAACCTACTAGCTATTGATTAAAATAATATCAGCAGATTACGGTCGGTAATTTAAATTATAATTGTTTGTCCAACCCTACTGCTCTGGCCGCCATATCAGCAACGGTAGTGATGGGGATCGTGCGGAATTTCAACGACATCGATGTTTTATTTATTATTATTATTATTACATTTAGCGATACTGGTATTTGGTATTTTTCTTTTTATTTATAGTTTCATTTCTATAGTTACATTAAATTGATGATAGATCATTGGAGGATTTTTAAATAAGAATAAAATTGTTAACCTATGTGTTTTGTTGCGATTTATTAGTGCAATATATAAAATTTATTGCAAACTAGGGGCTGCCCGCGTTTTTTGCGTGAAAGAGTAACGAACAAACAAACCAACTGACATACTTTCGTATTTATATTACTAGCAGGAAATCATGATATTGTAGTAAATAAATCACTTGTTTTTTTTAAATAAGGGATTAAGGAAACGAACTGCACTTTTCCTGGTGCATTAATTATATTTAAATGAAATCATAATTTATAAATATTAAATTAATTTTATTATCCACCATTGTGCCAAGTAGCGAATACTACCGCAATATTTTTGTCACCATATTGGCTATTTTCGGAACTGCCCAACGATGCCACCTCTATCCGTTTGTGTCATTTCGTAGTTAGGGCTGGCAATCGTAGGTACTGTTAAAAATTAAACAAGAAAATATACTACAATAAAACAACTTGTCTCAATTCGCCCTGACGGCATTCGAACCCGCATCCTTCACATAATTTATCACTTAAAAATAGCATTGTAAAATGCAAAATTAAAAAGTTATAATCATACTGTTATTTTTTTACAAATATTGTAATGTTTTTTTTGTCGCTTTTAGTATTTTTTTCTCGTTTAGATTACGAGGTTGAAGTTTTCCTGTTTTCTTGTTATACTCATAAAAAATACTTGATTTCACGCGAAATTGTAATACTTAAATCAAATGAAATTCAAGGTACGTAATCTATTCAATTCACTTAAAACAAGGTTAGGTAAAGATGGTGGTATAGACTGTTGACCTTCCGTTCATCTACGATGATTGGAATATACAATTTCATGTTTTCTTTTTTTCATGTGAAATGAAATGTACCTTCGACGGCATATATCCTGCGAGCATATATATATATATTTTTATGAACGTCGGGAAGTCTCATAACCTTCAACACACCTGATGTTAAGTATTGATAAGGCTGAAGATGGAAGCGAGCGTCTCCCGGAATCCTCAATCACTGAGGAACTGGCTATCTTATCTTTAACTGCCGGAGTGCTGAAATCGTTGTTGTTATGGCGTCAGACTTAGATAAGATGGTGGTAGCTAGCCAGGCCGACTTACAACAAGTTCTACCACAAACCAGATATATCTAAATTAACAAATAGATTGGAAACGAAAAGTACTCTTATTACGTAAACGATTAAAGCGCCCTCAACGTCTTACATCTACACACAGAAATCACATAGTAAATGTTTGTCCGCGGTTGAGACGGGATTGAACCTACGACCCTGGCTCAAATGGCCATGATCATTATCACTGCGGCAGCATATCGGGCCCGTATTTAAAAAAAATATCCTACTTCATATCCTACTCATCCTACTTAATAATTATAATTTCGAAACTTTGTGAGAATGTTTGTTTCTCTTTCACACAAAATTACTTAACAGAGTTGGTATAAATTTGGTACACAGATAGTTTATAACCTGCATTAAAAGAAAGGATACATTTTATCCCGATATTCCCTTGGGAAAGCTAACCACGCGGGTGAAACCGCGAGATGCCACTAGTTTTAATAGATGTATGTTAAACAAACATGAAGAAAAAATTGGGTTATTTAAAACAAGCAATTATAAACAAAAATTCGCTTACTCATTTCAAGATTACCAAGCGGTAAAGAGACACGACCTTCGCGAGATATTTATGGATTGACATGACAAGCTACGCCCGTGGCTCTGTCTGTAAAATTAAGGCGTTTATTCTTGCTCTTAAGGCGCTACTCGGAAAAAGTATGGACTTTTTGATATAAAACTATAGCACGGTTACAGTTGTTACAAATCTGGTAATAACATATATATTTCTTCATACCTTTATCTAGATTCGTATAGTTTCAAAAACACGATTTTTTTATTTTGCCTCGACACTTTTTCTTTTCGAAAAGACCTCTAAAAAATACGAAAATTCAAGATTATCCATAAATGGGGTTACTTACACTATTGAAAATTGGTTTAATAAGTGGACACCAATAATATTTAAGATCGTATAGAAGCATTTTTTTTTTAAATCGCTGTAGTTTTTAATACGAAGTGATTTTGTGTTTTTTTTGCCTAATCTGCAAAATTGGTCTCGCTCCCGTGCGCGTCGTTTTCTCATTGCTATCTCGCTTCAGCATATATCGCCTTAACCTAAAAAAATATTAAATTTGTAAACATTAACTATTTAATTGTTTATATAATTTATAACGAGAATAAGTACAGTCACCAGCAGCTACGGTGGTACACTTTGACCTTACGTCGCTTGTAATTGCGCCGGTTTTTGTAGTACAAATGTAAAGCCCTACATATTTACCCTACATATTTCAGGTATTTAAATAGTAAGTTTTCATATTAATTTGTAAAAACTTACAAAACTGTACAAAACATGTTTCTCTATTAAATTTTGAATAAATGATCGAACCAACAAAAATATTTTTTTTAAAAGTCCCGTCGAAGCCGTGTCAGTGGGCATCGAAATCCATAGGCCTGTTCTGTAACTCTCTACTTATTATAATCGATACTTATGGTAAATTTTAAATAGAAAAATATTGGAAAAAATTAACTCGGCCTCAAGTGAATTCTCAGACGAGAATCGAACCCGCGACCTTTGGAAATCCGGTCCAATGCTCTTGCTCCAAGAGCATCGGAACGGATAATTTTTTTTTGTGGCCGAGTTAATTTTTTCCAATATTTTTCTATTTTAAATTTACCATAAGTATAAAAATAGCATTGAAAAATGCAAAAATTACAAAATCATAAATTATTGTAATCGAGTTTAGAATAATGGTAAAAGAGAATTGTTGCCTTTTTTTTACTATAGCAGCTTGGTAATATACACAGACTTATATCGAGATAGACTGTAACAATGTACCTACATTGAATACCAAAAGTTTGATCCACGGTAAAAGTTTTACGACCTAAGTCAGTCCGCTTGAGACTATTGCCATAAAAACACGCGTCACTCAGAAACAAAAATGGTTAATTGTGCAGTGTTTTCTTGTAATAGCTCGTCAATAACATTTCCACATCACTAAATCTCGCTCGTGACGTCATCGTAGGTACGAGAAAGACGACATGCACAATTTTCATAAAGTTTGAAGCACTCAATAGGTGTGTGGTTATAATACAATCGCAGAAGTTACCGGCGACTTGCCAACTGCTGTACAAAATCCCTCAACGACTAATCAGTGGGTGATGTTGTAAGCCTTTACCGAGACTGTCCAAATCGACGCACGCGAATATCGCGTAAAGGTCGTCTATCGACAACTTCACCGACTGTACTTACACAATAACTCACTGAAATTGTAATAGTTACAGAATAGACTTATATTGGTCTCTATCAAGGCTTCACACTTTTCTTTTTGTTTTGAGTATCGGGAATCCAGTCTTTATAGATTCCTGCCTTGAGGATATGCTGGGGTCACCTAGCATACCAGTCCTGGTAAAGACCTAGGAACAAGAACACTATCTCTCGCCACCTTCGATACCCTGTCGAGCCTTATAGGCTTGGCGGGGTTACAGGGTAGGACTCACCCACTCCCGATCCTCCACTGAGCCAAAGGCCGGATGGAGATCGGGACTGGGGAAGGACGCCCACCTCGCGACTCTCCAGTCAGTCTCGGAAGACAGACTGGAAGACCGAGAGGGGGGGGGGGGGGGGGAGGCACTACCAGATAAACCCCTCACTGCTTGCCTTCTCACTGCCACAGGCCACGGGGGTCCAGAGTATTACGCAACCCCTTAGAGGCTTGCGTTCACCCTAACTAACCTACATGAGTAACCAACTAGGTAATTTTACGAGAAATGATTAGAGCTAAACTATTTTTCGAGTTCGGTTTTAATAGTAGATTGTTTACCAAGGGCTGTATGACACCCATAACAGTCGAGTGTTTTGGCGCCCGAACGAAGTGAGGGCGACGATAGTTCGAGACTGTTATGGGTCCATACACCCGAAGTAAACACTCTACTTTTCATTTTGAATATGAGGAAAGTAAAAACAAACAGAATATTCTAAATAAATTTTTGTAAGGTTTCTACGATTTTAATTATTTTATAATGTAGCAAAATAAGCTGTATAGGCTTCTGTGCCTTTGCCTACATACCTTTGGTAAATAAAAGTCCAAAGAGATTACAGATATCGATTTGACTTGACACCCCCTATTCTTTTTTCAAATTTATTACAGCCCTAGGGCCGCCACATATCACTTTCAACCCGCATTTTAGGCAAGTTATGAGTTACTTTCAGAATATGAGACATGAAAAAGACTTTAACTCATTTCTTTTAAAGTCAAGACTTTGTTCAAATTAACTTTATCTGTGGCGTTTTTGGCCCGCGTCCCGTCCCGTCCCGTATTCGCAATGGGCCTTCATCACCTTTTTTGATCTTTATTTATCTTCTTCTTTGTCGTTTCGCTCTTGGCAGAGCGGTCGTGGTCACGTTGAGGCGTCCACGTCGGTGGTAGAGGCGGACACAGCTTGCCGCACAATCTCCCGCCATCTCTCCCGGTTGGTAGACTGTCTGGCGCAGTCAGACACGCGGTTTTTTTTTTATCAACTACTATCATCAGCCTGTGGACGTCCACTGCTGGACATAAGCCTCTCCTAGCTCACGCCTATTGTGGCGTTCATAGGAGGCTATTAGCCTACTGCTACCACGCTGGCTAGACGGTTGGTAGAGGGTTTGTTTCAAGTTTTCCTTCTCTCGCACAGTGTTTAATGCGTCGAGCCTCTTAGTCGACTCTTACGACATCCCAGGCATGTAAGGGAGTGGAGACACTTGTATTCTTAGGCCGTCACCACACGGCTCCTGAGACGGTGAGGGGAATTAGCATTTACACATACCAAAACGTTATGCTGGGCTCATCTGACGCCTCTCAGCCTCCCATTTGGCCTCAAAAGGCTCGATGGAAGGCCTAAAGAAGGTACTGGGCCCTCATCACCCTCGTGTTTGGTCATGGTCATCCCCCAACGCTCCGTCTTATACATCCATAAGGATGGCAAGTGGTACACATACCAAAACGTTATGCTGGGCTCATCTGACGCCTCTCAGCCTCCCATTTGGCCTCAAAAGGCTCGATGGAAGGCCTTAAGAAGGTACTGGGCCCTCATCACCCTCGTGTTTGGTCATGGTCATCCCCCAACGCTCCGTCTTATACATCCATAAGGATGGCAAGTGGAGACATTATTGGCTGATAGCGATATCAATTAATAATTAACGTTAATTAAAAAACTTTTTGTAAACTACAAAAGTAATTCTTTTTAGTTATTTATCGCTTTATCAACGGTACTTGCAAAACAGATATTGGGTAACACTGTATAATAGATTTCCAATATTTTATATCGACACGTAGTTAAGTAGGTACATTCAACGACATTTCAGGCTTTACAGTTTACGTTGATTATGACGAAATAAAAATTTAATATACTTAATATATTCAGTCTAGTTAGGCTGTTACAAGCGCTTGTGAATGAAGGAAACTACGTTTTATATGTTTTTGTTATTGTTTTTTATGTGTGACAACATTTTCCCGTTGAAGTTCTCAAAAAAATATGCTGGTGACTTTATTATAAAATATCAAATTGTACCATATATCTGAAAATAAATCTTATCTTATCTTACGCCATCAGTTCACAAACCTTACGACGCGCGGCGGCGCGGGAGACCGCGCAATTCTCGCACCTTCGACATTTTTATATCCTTAATGTAAAATCTCTACTACTGTTAAAAACCCTTAGTTTCAATTATCTTTGATTATCCTATAATATCGAATATTGCTTTTAGTGAGCTTTTAATAAAGATTTTTGACTCCAAAAAAATTCGAATTCGAGATGTCGAAGGCGCGAGAATCGGGCCCCTGGAGCTCTATTTTTGATTCACTCGTCTCGAGGATTCTACTGATTTTCGTGCGACGTTTGAGTTTCCGTATTCCTCAAAAGCGACCATACCCGTGTATACGTAGCTTCGCATTTCGCCTGTAGTACCGCCTCCCAATGCGAGCGCACGAGGGACAAAGCGAAAAGCGTGCTATGTCAACACTTGCAAGGTCGCCAATCGCATGATCGACTCCTTGTTCACCTTGCCACTCGCGCGACGAGTGATTCAAAAATAGAGGTCCAGAACCTCTATTTTTGAATCATAAATTTGAAGTTATGTATATACGTGCAAGGTCGCTTTTACGGTATACCGAAACTCAAACGTCGCACGAAAATCAGTAGAATCCTCGAGACGAGTGAATCAAAAATAGAGGTCCTGGTAAGTTACAAGAAGTAGAGATTTCGCTCGTAACGTAACTCGTAATAGAGGTGCTCATGGTGCAAGTATTAAAGCCTGAAGTGCTATTCACTGTACGATATTCCAGCTTCAAAGTCGCATTACGAAAATGCGTCTTACTAACTTCCTCCCGCGGTTTCACCCGCGTGGTTCCAGTGGGAATTTCGGCATAAACGGTAACCATTGTTACTCGTCCTTTCAACTGACTCTATGCCAAAAATCAAGTCGATTGGTTTCTTAGGCCATCAAGAAAGGACAAACAAGCACACTTTCGCATTTATAATATTAGTTCTGATTAGGATTGGTGTATTCCCGTTGTCCCCATAATTTTGTCCCATAACCAAAGAATATATTTTTTAAATTTTTAAATATTTTTAAATATTTCCATACAATCTCACCAATTATCTAGCCCACGTTAAGTATCATGAAGAACTTGTGTTATGGATACTAGATAACGGATAAACATACTTATATACTTTTTTTTTTTAAATACATACATAATATAATATTAAACACCCAGACCAAGACAAAATAGACATGTTCATGCACACAAATATTTGTCTTGTCCGGGGATCGAACCCGGGACCTCTGACGCAGAAGGTGGGGTTAGTACCCCTGCGCCAAACAGGTCGTCAATATAGAATATATATTAGTACCTTACGGTACAGAATTTAAACGCACCGGACTAGTCTCAATAGCAGATTGTGAAGCGAGACGGCAGACAGTTATTGTACTATGAACGCTATACGCAATGCAAAAGGTTGAAATTAGGTTGTTTTCCAGAATAGTAGGTAAATATCTCAGGGATTTTGCGCCGCTTGTATGGAAGTGAGACAGGCTTGCCATTTCTAAGTGCATGATGATAAGAGCTGTCCAACCGTCTACGTCTGTCTTTACTGTCTATTTCACTAGGAGAACCACCGCTATTACGAGAAATAAAACGCGTTCTTATGGTCAAATGTAAAGATTTTTTTTACGAATGACGGGGAGACTCTTAAGCCTTCATCAGACCTGATGTTAAGTATTGATAAGGCTGAATATGGAAGCGAGCCTCTCCCGGAATCCTCAATCACTGAGGAACTGGCTATCTTATCTGTAACTGCCAGAACGCAACAATGCTGAAAGCATTGTTGTTATGTCGTCAGACTTAGATAAGATGGTGGTAGCTAGCCAGACGGACTTACAACAAGTCCTACCACCAACCAAACCGAATACAATATGTATATGCCGCTGGTAATCGAACCCGGGACCCCTAAGTTTGATACCGGTGGTTGTACCACTAGACCACAGAGGCGGTTGAAAGTGTGACGCCTGACGTGCTGCTGATTGTACAGTGAATGAAACAACCGATGTTGCGAAACTGCCTAATTTCTAAATTTGTTAGTTGTTTGAGTTTAGAATCGATTTTATCATCGATAAAGAAAGCGAACCTATTTTGGTATTGGTAATGAACTCTTTTAAAATATAAAATATTAAAAATAATGCGTTTGCGACTTTCCGAACTATCTATATTATAATATTATTTGTATCACATACATCATCAGCCTGTGGACGTCCACTGCTGGACGAAGGCCTCTCCTAGCTCACGCCTGTTGTGGCGTTCATAGGAGGCTATTAGCCTACTGCTACCACGCTGGCCAGACGGGTTGGTAGAGGGTTCGTTTCAAGTTTTCCTTCTCTCGCACAGGTGTTCATGCGTCGAGCCTCTTAGTCGACTCTGACGACATCCCAGGCATGTGAGGGAGTGGTGACACGCGTATTCTTAGGCCTTCACCACACGGCACATTACGTATATTTGTATAGTAGGTATTAATTCCTTCACCTTTTATGGGTTCTTTCAGGTTTATTTTAAAGTGTTACATACTTTATTCAACTTTCGGTAAATGAATGTTTGTAAACAAAACTTTGCGGTTATGTTTTGAAATTTTCCACAAATATTTAAGTTTTAACCGCCTCTGTGGTCTAGTGGTACAACCACCGGTATCAGACCCAGGGGTCCCGGGTTCGATTCCCAGTGGGGGTACATATTGTATTCGGTTTGGTTGGTGGTAGGACTTGTTGTAAGCCCGCCTGGCTAGCTACCACCATCTTCGCTAAGCCTGACGCCATAACAACAATGTTTTCAGCATTGTTGTGTTCCGGCAGTTCATGATAAGATAGCCAGTTCCTCAGTGGTTGAGGATTCCGGGAGAGGCTCGCTTCCATCTTCAGCCTTATCAATACTTAACATCAGGTATGATGAAGGCTAAGAGTCTCCCCGTCATCCATAAAAAAAAAAATGTTTTAGATTAATAATAATGTCATATTGATACACTTAACATACCTATTTACCTACTAATAAGCTAGTGACTTGCTCGCAGGACACCGGTGTCCAGAGATGGCATATCTATATATTATGTACCATATATCATAACTCGGGGCCTGCCCCCTAATTGTATAATTTCAAAATCTATCACAATCCCTTTCAAATGTATTGTGATCGTGATAGTGATTTATGTAACATATAGTCGCAATCCCTTTCGAAACGAATGTAGTTTTAAATTACACTTCTCCATACATTTGAAAGATATTTTCGAGTGTCACTTAGCTTAGACAGTTAGATCGTTCATTCTATACCTTTCAAAACACGTCCCGATCACAATCCCTATCAAATGTCAAATAGTGAGGGTTTGAAGTATGTAAATATCTTTCAAATGACGAATTGAAAGGGATTGTAATAGATTTTAAAATTAGAAAATTAGCCCCCGATTTATTTTTGTAAATGCAAAAAAAGTTAATATCTTTCTTATATTAATTTGTTGTTTATAAAGTCTGTGACTTCAATACTCGAAACTGCGAGTTTCGAGTTTCTATTCAGAATAAGCCCGCCGGTGCAGAACGGTTAAGGAGTATCGCTGTCTCGCTCATCGTTATTATTCCGTCCCGCTCACAGCCTGTATCAATTTTATACTTATCGATTCAGAGGTCGTGTAGTGTACCGACAGCAGAAAAAATATTATTGCTTTGTTGTTTGCTAAAAAATATAACAAGAAATAAAGTACACTACGTTCAGTTCCAAATTAATTTTAATAGATCAGATTTAATTCTCTTGCCTTCTTAATAATATTTAAATAATAAGATGTTATAAAAATAAATTATCTTTGAGTCATATGGGAAGGGAAGTTATATTAATAGACTGTGGTGTAATAAGGTAAAGTTTTATTTTTCTTGCATTTCTTTTTTTATCCTATTTAATTCCGATTTAATTTTTGAAGTGAAAGCTACTTTAGCAGCGTTTGCACATCAGAGTTTAAAATTTTTGGGATGGGTAAAAAATGTTAAAGTCGCGTCCACGTGACCCTGATCGAAAATTCGATCGAAGATCTCTCATTACTACCAACTTTCATATTGATGCCAGGTCTGTTTTAATGGATTTACCTGCCAAATAGTCTGACTATAGTCCGATCAAACGGACTAATTTACGTTGTAATCAGTACACACTTACGTTATATACGGCAACCAAATCACGTCACACATTTTTTCTTGATAACTAGGTACTGTTAGGGAAGAGAGTTACTATTAGTCATTGTTTTATCCTAATCCTAACTTATATTATAATTCGAAAGTGTGTTTGTTTGTTCTTCCTTCAAGCTTCAAGAGTTAAAAGGACGGAGGGTTACATAGGATACTTTTTATCCCTTTTTTTTAACACAAGTGTGGCTAGTGTGAGGAATGTGATCAGTAAACATTTTTTAACACAAGTGTGGCTAGTGTGAGGAATGCGATCAGTGGACATTTTTTAACACAAGTGTGGCTAGTGTGAGGAATTCGATCAGTGGACATTTTTTAACACAAGTGTGGCTAGTGTGAGGAATGCGATCAGTGGACATTTTTAACACAAGTGTGGCTAGTGTGAGGAATGCGATCAGTGGACATTTTTAACACAAGTGTGGCTAGTGTGAGGAATGCGATCAGTGGACATTTTTAACACAAGTGTGGCTAGTGTGAGGAATGCGATCAGTGGACATTTTTAACACAAGTGTGGCTAGTGTGAGGAATGCGATCAGTGGACATTTTTAACACAAGTGTGGCTAGTGTGAGGAATGCGATCAGTGGACATTTTTAACACAAGTGTGGCTAGTGTGAGGAATGCGATCAGTGGACATTTTTTAACACAAGTGTGGCTAGTGTGAGGAATGAGATCAGTGGACATTTTTTAACACAAGTGTGGCTAGTGTGAGGAATGAGATCAGTGGACATTTTTAACACAAGTGTGGCTAGTGTGAGGAATGCGATCAGTGGACATTTTTTAACACAAGTGTGGCTAGTGTGAGGAACGCGATCAGTGGACATTTTTTCAATACTTGATTGTTTTAAAATATGTAACAAGTAGTTTTTGATACATCTTGCTTTTTGTGTAATCGATTCCAGTGTGCTATACGATGCGTGTGACTTAGTTCGTAAATGTGTATTTAATATTTTTTAATTACTATTTGTGAGGACCTTTAATTGGCCATCTAATTTTATTTGTATTATTTATTACTGTTTGTTGCTGTTGGTCTTCCTTGAAATAAATAAATCCCAATATTCCCACGGCATGGAGAACCACGCGGGTGAAACCGCGGGCTGTAGCTAGCACTACTGTAAAATCAACATGTAATAAAAGAAAACTCGTAATAATTAAGCGCTTTTGAATGGCCAAAATTTTCCTACCAAACACAGTAAAAGTTTTGACGAACTCTACCCACACATTCAAGCCTTTTTTTAGCGAACGGTGCAAAAGTATTTTTTTCCTTGTGTTGTGGCGTTTGTGCGGTCAAAACAACCTATTGTTTTTTTATATAAAAAGTAGGGATTGATTGAATTGAAAGAACTTACCGAGATATCGGTATATCTGAACTATTCTGAACACAAAACATTTATAAGATTTTAAACTTTCGCGTTCCATTATAATATAAATAAATAAATATTGCCATACAATCACACCAATTATCTAGCCCACGTTAAGTATCATGAAGAACTTGTGTTATGGATACTAGATAACGGATAAACTTACTTATATACTTTTTTTTTGTAAATACATACATAATATACATATTAAACACACAGACCAAGACAAATAGACATGTTCATGCACACAAATATTTGTCTTGTCCGGGGATCGAACCCGGGACCTCTGGCGCAGAAGGTGGGGTTAGTACCCCTGCGCCAAACAGGTCGTCAATTTATATTAAAACAACGGGACTAAAACGCGACATTTGTTATGTAGTACAGCAATACTTACAGCTTGACGTTTCGGCTATGTTGCAATAGCCGTGGTCACAAGCAGACTAAATAAACATTTATTAACGCTTTTCTTGCCGACCGTAGTCAGTCTTCCGTCAAAGTTAAGGACATGGATATCGAGGATAAAATTAATTCGATTTGTTTTGCTGGCGTTAGGTTTTTAAATGGCTACGTCCTGCGTGGATTTGTTAACGCACGTTTAGGACAGAAAGTTTTTTAAATTATATTTTGATTTAGTTCTTGTCGTATAAATTCGTTTTTTTTTTTTTATATAAAATGAGGCGTTACTTCGCGGAAATCCATATCTAACGATGAAACCTAAAAACCAATTATGCTACAGAGACCTATGAGGACACGTCGATTTTTCTAGTATATTCACCTTTCTTTCGCATTCGACAAAAACATTTTTACAAATGTTCGACTATCGATTAAGATGAAACAGCCATTTAATTATAACTTTTTAATTTTGCATTTTACAATGCTATTTTTATGTGATAAATATTAAACAAGAAAATATACTATATAAAAACAACCAGTCTCATGTCGCCCTGACGGGATTCCAGTCCCAGTCCAGCATGACATGGGCAAAATATTTACACTAGGTATATTATACTATCTATGGGGACATATTTATTTATTGAACTATTTTCCTTCTTCCCCAGCTGGTGGGTTCTCCATGTGGCCAACACGGCCAGTACACCTTCTACAAAGCCATCAGGCTGACCTTCGGGGAGAAGGAGAGGATAGTTGCTATCGGCGACTTCTTCTTCGTCAGGATATGGCAGGACTCGGAGCTGGTCTCCATCGGTGAGTAGACGCTTGATTTGGTACTGTTTAATTTGATTACACAAATATATACACACACACCTGACCATTACGGCAACAAGGAGCAGCAATCAGACTCACCATTGGACTTCTTCGTCAAGATATGACAGGTCTCGGAGCTGGTCTCCAAGGGCGAGAAGACGCTTGATACGCTAGCAGTTGGTCACTCTTACACACGCAAACACTCAGAGACACCTGAAAGTTATAGCTAGAGTGTCTATAATACTCGACGAGTATTTGTACCTGAGTCAGTAGGCCTAGCATGAGAGGCTTTTATCGACTCGATAACTCGATAACGTGTCACTGTCCCGCTCACATCGTAGCTGAGTAAGCAAGACAGCATGACGCGCTATATCATATCGCATGATATAGCAGTGTTCATGCTAGAGGGGCAGGCATCTGATGTATCATATCATTACGTATTTCCCTAGTAGTATCCTACAAGATCCCACAACTCATATAGGATCAGCACTAAGAATTATTAACACTTATCTATTTATTATCAACGCCCAGGTGAGCTGCAACTCCTGTGGACGGACAGGGCATCGGACCAGACCCTGGTCAGCCTGAGGCTGTACTTCTTGCCCGAGAACACGCCAGACGGGAGGAACCAGCATGGGGAGGTAAGTTTAGTTCAGAGCACAGACCTATATCGAGATAGACGGTAGAAGTTTACCTACCTTGCGTGCGTGTAAAAAGTTTGATCCACGGTCAGTTTTTCGACCTAAGTCAGTCCATTTGAGACCATTGCTTTGAAATCACACTTCACTCAAAGAAAATGGTTGATTGTGGAGTACTTTTTTGCAAGAGCTCGTCAATAACTTTTCCATCAGTTAATATCGCTCTTGACGTCATCGTAGGTAGGTACGAAAGATTCGACGCGCTACTACTATTTATTTGATAGAATCAGGCGTTACTTGGCGGAAATCCATATCTTAGTAGAAAACGAAAAATATGTCGCGTAATTCCGCAAGAAAAAATGCAGCACCGAGTGAGTCTCACTCGGTGCTGAGATTGGCACGGTCTAACAACTCCTGAGGATGCTCCGTGTGTGGGCGAAACACGTGTAGAGTAGTCGGTGAAGGTGCACGGTGTGTCACTGGGCTGCATCTGCATTTTTTCTTGCGGAATTACGCGACATATTTTTCGTTTTCTACTACTACTATCTGACCAAGGCAATTAGGCGCATGACAGTTAAGACAAACTTAAAAAATCTAACTGAAAACCAACATCTCAAGCAACAGTAATCAATCAGTTAATCACTGTAGCGCTAATAAATCAGATAATAAGAAAAAACGGTGATAGAAGTGGGCTGCAGGTGCCAAAAGTGCAAAAGCGCATTCCTGTCATGCGCCTAATTGTCTTGGTCGTGTAGTAGGTTCTCATACAGTTTGAAGCATTCTTTTCGTCTATCTCGATGTAGCTCTCTGGTATAGAACGTTTACACATTGCGACTTTTTGCAGCGATACAGTAGCGCGATGCAGCATCGATACGGTCGCAAATCGTCTACCGTTGCACACACGCGCTTCTCAAAGCAGCGATACAACCGCGATCGCGATGCAGTCGCGATTCAGTAGGTAGCCGCCTAGAGCCTAGATGAAGTGCTTGATGCAGTCGCAAATTCGATAAAAATTCTGGGTGTCGCGCGATGCCGTCACGCAGCTGTCAAAAAGACCTTCAATCATTCCAGTAAAGTATTGCGAGGATTCTATCGAACCTACGACCTCTGAGTGGGAAATCAGTCAGTGAAGTCAAGTCAAGAGTTCATCAGTTTAAGTATTTTAGTGGATTTAAAATTTAAATGTACAAAATTATTTTATGTTTACTCAAAACATCAGAATTATTGATAGAACTCATCATTAGAACAACTTTTTGTATGGAGCCAATCCTGAAAACGTGAAAAAAAAACAGTTTTTGTGGTAACATGAAATAACGTTATAGTATGTTAGGTACCAATTTATTTTCCTTGATTGTGGTTTAAGCAATGAGGAACAAACGGTAATAAAATTAGGCTAACTTTTATGTTTTATATAGGTAAGTAAGTACCTATAATGATTTTTAACCGACTTCAAAAAAAGAAGGAGACTATCAGTTCGTTGCGTATATATATGTCGTAGGATGATTTGATAAATAGAATTATCCTAGGGATATTGCGAAAACACGAATAATTACGCAATTATGTTGATATTTCTCATCTTACTGAAAAAAGATAGGGTTTTTGAAAAAATACAGGTTGCTTTAGTAACATTAAATATTCTTAACTCTGATTGGCTTAATTTTTGCTTGCTTGCTTACTCTTATTCTGATTGGTTCATAGAAAGTTTACTACACGTAAGAGAATAGATTAGCATTTGAAACGTCAAGTCGTCAACCAATCAGAGAAGAAAAAACCCAATCTTTTTCAGTAGGATTGAAAAAATTACAACACTATTGGTTTGACAGAAACAAGAAACCGAAGTACGGGACTTTATTCTAACTTTGAAAATTGTGAAATTATAACTTTTTATAAACAAAAATTACATGAGACAAGTTGCTTTTTTCTAGTATATATTTTCTTGCTTAATATTTATCAAATAAAAAAAGCATTGTAAAATGCAAAATTAAAAAGTTATAAATATTTCATATACTTAAAATTGCTATACTAAATTACAAGTACTATTATAATAACCAGGTGGTGGTTTAACCGGTATCAGACCCAGGTCCCGGGTTCGATTCCCAGCGGGGGCACATATTGTATTCGGTTTGGTCCTGGTAGGGCTTGTTGTAAGTCAGTCTGGCTAGCTACCACCATTTTATCTAAGTCTGACGCCATAACAACAATGTTTACAGCGTTGTTGTGTTCCGGCAGTTAGAGATAAGATAGCCAGTCCTCAGTGGTTGAGGATTCCGGGAGAGGCTCGCTTCCATCTTCAGCCTTATCAATATTTAACATCAGGTATGATGAAGGCTAAAAGTCTCCCCGTCATGAATAAATTTAATATGAAATGTGTTTTAAACAAAAGGAATCAGTCTTCACAGTGCGATACAATATTGTCATATATTTTAAATTATTGTAAACAATTCAGTATATTTGCATTACACAATAAACGTTTTTTTTACTGTTAGTACGTAGACAATAGCAAACTATTATTAAATAGGAAACGACAAGTTTGAAAAAATATGGTCAAGTGCGATCGCTTCTACTAGTTTGGGTTCCGTGCGTGGCTTGGCTAATGTAGCTTTTAAGTTAAAACACATTTTGTCACACTTCTGACTTCTAATATTTAAACTTTCACAAAACCATGTTTGAATTATATCAAACCTAATATTTGACCATAAATTCGTCTTTATATATCATAATATTTTGTTGTACAGTCAACAGCACGTGCGGCTTTACATTTGCACTACGAAAACCGACGCTATTACGAGCGACGTAAGGGCTCTCTCAAGGTCAAAGTGTAAAGCTGTACGGCTTGACTGTACATAATTTGCTTTGTATTGCAATAAAGGTGAAATAATACCTACTACCTACCAAAATACATGTTCGCAACAATGTATTGGATTTCATCATCCATCATCAGCCTGTAGACGTCCACTGCTGGACATAGGCCTCTCCTAGCTCACGCCTGTTGTGGCGTGCATAGGAGGCTATTAGCCTACTGCTACCACGCTGGCCAGACGGGTTGGTAGAGGGTTTGTTTCAATTTTTCTTTCTCTCGCACAGGTGTTTAACGCGGGGGGTCTTACTCGACTCTTACGATATCCCAGGCATGTAAGGGAGTTGTGACACTTGTATTCTTAGGCCGTCACCACACGGCACATGTATTGGATTAGTTTTTGGTTAATAAAACCATTATTTTCGTTAATTATGCGTATATCAGAGATTTTTCATAGATGACAAGAAGTAAAATACGGAATGTTTTCTTGTTATCAATGATTTTATAAAAATCATTGCTTGTTATTGTGTTTCTAATGGTGATTGTGACTCTTTCGTTTCAATTGGCTGGCCAAGTGGCCAGTGCCCAAAAGCCCAACTTGTCAAAACAACTGAATCGATTGAACAACCAACACATTTTGAATTACTTACAATGATGTAAATAAAAATACTGTCATCTATCAATCGACAAACAACAATTGAGCTTGCCAATCTCGCCATGTCAAGATTCGATGACGTAGCAATAATGAATTGATCTAACGAAGGCACGCCACTCCAGCCCTAAATGATTATCCAACTAATGCGATAAATAGGAAAGTATGTCAGTTTTTTCGTTACTGTTTCACGCTAAAACTACTGAACGGATTTGGCTGAAATTTGGCACAGAGATGGTAGATAGCCTGGATTAAAAAATAGGATGCTTTTTATCCCGATATTCCTAAGGGAACAGGAACCACGCGGGTGAAACGCTAGTGATTATATAAAATAAAGTAAATGGTTTATTAATACAAAAGTAATTTATAAGCACACCTTTAATATTGGCGCGCACTGTTCATGAAAATAAATATTTTTTTCCGGATATTTGGCGCACAGTTTATTCATACAACCCAAAAAACCCGCCTGCTTCAAAAAACAAGCCAACTGAAAAGATGGAAACAAGTTCAATTATAAAATTCAAATACTTATAAAAATATTTTGTTCAACATATTACATGCAGTCGGATCATGACATTATGAATGATTCGACTTATTATTAAATTATATGCCTCCGTTAATAAATGAAAAAAATATATATATTTTATTTTTCACTTCAAATAATAGCACCTCTCAGCCGCCATGTTGGTTTTTTTTATTTTGATATATCCAGTGTAAGTCCCACAGTAAATACGAATCTAACGACACATCTCAAGCTAAAATCCATCGAGTTGTTCAGGCCGCAGAGCGTGCCAAATAATTATACATACATACTCTCGAAAAACATACCCCTCCCTTTGGCGTAGTCCGCTAAAAAACCTTAAAGTACACACAATATACCTTGTGTGATTAAACTGTGCGCTAAATATCTTATCCGATATTAAATAAAAATAAATTATCCGAATTGAATTAAAAATTAACAATCGCTTCAAATCGAGCGACGGATCTCTAAAAAGGCGCTTACGAACGGAAACCTCAAAAATTGAGAACGGTGCGAAGTGCGTATTGTCGTCTCCCTCGCACGCGCGCGCTCCGTCATCCGTCTCTTTCTAATCCTTATTTGGTAACGCCAACTATTTTCATGGATGAAATTACTGGTGGGCGGTGGTCTAAGTTAAAAGTTATAAACGATTTTTTAATTATTTTTTTATGGTAAATTTTAAATAGAGAAAAACATTGGAAAAAATTATCTCGGCCACAAGTGAATTCTCGGACGGGAATCGAACCCGCGACCTTTGGAAATCCGGTTCAATGCTCTAGAGCACTTGTGGCCGAGTTAATTTTTTTCCAATATTTTTCTATTTAAAATTTACCCTAAGTATAAAAATAGCATTGAAAAATGCAAAAATTACATAATAATAAATTATTTTTTTATGTTGATTTGTTTCATTACCCTACTTCCTACTAATATTATAAACTAGCGGCAGCCCACGGTTCCACCCGCGAGGTTCCGTTCCCGTGGGAATAATCTAATACCTCTATACAAACCTTGTCCTGATAATAACGAACACAACAAAAAAAGAATTATTTAATTTGGTGCAGTCGATCGGAAGTTATACATACACACATTTCGGTGATTCATTTTTATTTAGGTACATTGATGTAGGGGTTTGGAGCTATCAAGGCACTGATTAAAATTTAAATAAAAATGGTTTACATAAATATAAAATTATTATAGTAATATTTAATATCAAATTATTGAATGTGAAAATTAATACAAGAAGAAACCACGTGTCTGGAGACTAAAATAATGAGGGAATTGTAAAGATCACGTCACATTATAAAAGTAAAAAACAATAAAATGACGAATAGCAAATTTATAACAATAAAATTAATGAATGAAAAAAAAATGTAATGTAAAATTGTAAATCCCTATAAGTTATTTTACGTCTCATTGGCCAGACGTTAAATCCAACATTGATTTACATAAATTGTTTTTGTATTTATTTATTTATGTACACAAAACTAGAGTGACAGCAAATACATGAAAACCATTACAAACAGATACGGAATTATGATAGGCTGCGCTAAAATATAGAATTGATAATTAATAATAATAAAAAAGAATAGTAAAATTAATAATAATAAAAAACAGAGCGAAATACCATAAAAAATTAGAAACAGATATATTAACTTAAGTCGCTTCGCTATGTGTTGTGTTTATTAAACTAAGCAAAATGAAAACAGTTATTGCAATGGAATATTGCAGTAATGGAAATTAATAATTATTCATCTCGGTAAGAATTGAATTTGTATTTAAAGTTTTATGACAAAGAGCAAATTGTTTTTGCACCATACGCCAATACCTATGCAAGAGCTGCGAGCGAATATGGATCTTAAACGGTCGGTAGAACGGCGATAGTCGCTTGAGCGGTGCGAAGTGTAATTTTGTAGTACGCTATGGGATTTTTGTAGTCAACCCGAATGACTTTGAGCTTTGTGTTCACAATTATTATTATTACTTTTAAAGTTTGTTGTTGAATAGTATCTTGACTTCATTATATTTCTTGGGTATTAGTGGATGACTAATATAAATGAGTAAGAATATCTGACTTACGTGAAGTCCCTTTTAATCCTGGATGTCAAAACCTCAAAAAATTTTGATGTTCCCGCTGCTAGTGCATATTATAACAGTTTATTTAAGAATAATTATACAAGCCTGTTAATTTAAAATCCTGTTATGTTTGTATTTAATTTTGCGGTGGGAAATCTCATTGGATTTATCATTTAATTTCTTGCCTCGTCTCGGTGTCGGTATCGTTATCGTTATCTATTTCTACATGAATCCTGCGACAAAGTAAAAGAAATCCGGTCCAATGCTCTAACCGCTGAGCTACCGAGACTCGGTAGCTCAGCGGTTAGAGCATTGGACCGGATTTCCAAAGGTCGCTGGTTCGATTCCAGCCTGAGAATTCACTTGTGGCCGAGTTAATTTTTTCCAATATTTTTCTATTTAAAATTTACCATAATCATTAATTAAATCTTCACAAGTTCACATGAGTAACACAATTATCAGATTATATCACATCATCATATCTACATTCATCTGATTCAGAGATAAGTAGTTTAAGCACTTGAAGTATTTATATCGGAAACCAGTAAAGATAAAAAACAGACACAGAACGAACATACATATTCATCACATAAATGTTTGTAGTTTGTACTAGGTGAGGATCGAACCTGTTATCCCTGTTGGTTCATCACGATTCACGGTAGACATGATCAGTATGTACGATTGCGCATTCGAGCCATACAGTCATGGTTTCACCCGCGTGGTTCCCGTTCTCGCAGGAATTCGGGTTAAAATGTATCCTTAGTTTGAATTCCAGGATATAAACTGACTGTGTGCCAAATTTCGTCCAACTCCGTTCAGTCGCTTTTGTGTGATCAAATGTTTAAACTTTCACATTTCTAATATTAAGTATAATAGAACTAAGAAGGATATTGCTAACATTCTTAAAAACCTCATTTGAAATTGGTCAAACCAAGCCAAGGACTTACTGTCCTTCTGGACAACAATGTTGAATTACTATAACTCAGTTCATAAAATTATTAAATAACTAGCTAAAAAAGTATCAGACAATAGTAATTAGTTATTAGTACACATATTATATAATATGCTCTCTATCTTATCGCTAGATTAAATCTTATTAAGACATGTAGATTTATTTATTATTGATTGATTGTTGATAAAATTAATTAATGATTAAAGAATTTACTAAAACCTGCCATCTAAGTGAATTTGAAATTGGAAGAGCTTTTCATTGTTATTATTTAATTTATTTTAACTCTACATTCAATGCAATAACGACGTATATAAATAAAAGCATAATGATTATGTATTAATGTGATTGTATATTAAATTTTTCGATGTTATTTGTTTCTAAAGAAAAATACATAAAATTGTACCCTGCTTTTCTAACCTATTGAGATTACCGATTGAGATTAAGTGATAAACTGGTAAATATAAGACTTTCAATTTACCAATATCATATACCATGTCTTAACATAAGAAATCGTTTTCAAAGGAGTTAAGTACTTTAAATAGCATAATTTTAGTTGCTTAAAAAAATAGGAATGTAACGAAAACAAGTTTAATTCAAAGTCATCTTTTATTCAAATAAATTAATAAATAAGTAAATTCGAATCGTCCAATACATCGTCTAACCAAAATGTTCTGAATGGATTCAGAATAACTTAGTTAATTAAAGTAAAAATAATAACAACACAAATATCAAATCCTCTAGTCGTAGTACACAATACATTCGCTCTGCGACGCGCCATGTGACGACTTTAGAACACAGAGAGCTATGGAGCGGGTGCGATGGAATATTTTATTAACTTAATTAAAAATTATATTGGTTATATTATATATATTTTTTTTTGATGCTATTTTAAAATAGATATGATTACTTGAATTATTTTTAATCTCAAATGCCTCCCAGTACTTACTTCATTTTTAGAGTACAGAAACAGAAAGTGTAAGTACTTTCTGTTTCTGTATATTTATTACTTAGAAAAGTATTTGTTTTTACAGTGTTTTTCGACTTAGACTTAATTTTCATATTAACACTTATGAACTTCGACAACCATCAAATATGTGTTTTTACTAGGTTCCTCGCAATTTTTCACTTTTTAAACCTTCCCTGGACTACATCAAACATTTCAAAACCAAAATCAGCTAAATCGGCCAAAGCTAGGATAACGCACAACAATTGTTATCTTTTTATATATTATATCTATAGATTTTCGTGAATATGATAGTAGTTTATATTAATAAATAAACGAAATTAATAAGAAATGCAATAAAAATATATTTGCGTCTTATGATAAATTTTAAATAGAAAAATTAACTCGGCCACAAGTGAACTCTCAGATGGGACTCGAACCCACGACCTTTGGAAATCTGGTCCTTTCCAATATTTTTCTATTTAAAATTTATCATACGTATAAAAATTGCATTGATAAATGCAATAATTAAAAAATCATAAATATTTGCGTCTCTCTTGTATTTGACTTACTATTTCATTTCAGACCAATTTTTCAATCCGTGGATATCTGTCAGTATGCACAAAACAATAAAAATATTAAATACAAATTGTTTTTTTTTTAATTAATTATCGGTGTAAGTAATAAGAAATCAGCGAATTTTGTTTCGATGTTATAATAATATAATCAGCCCATATATTAAAAAAAAACATCAAAATATTGTAACAGTTTGAGCACCACGGGTGTAGTAGGTATTCGATTCGAGCGCCTTATCGCCCGGTTCTGTCCCCGTGTAAATAACAGATAACGCAGTCCGTTTGGTACCGTTGGCAGATTAAATATGTCACTAGTTTATTATGGTATAAGTTATAACTTTTATTTTTACATTTTACAATGCTATTTTTATGTGATAAATATTAAAACAAGAAAATATATTAGAAAAGAGCAACTTGTCTCATGTCACGCACGTATACACGCACATAGTTTATTTTGTTTTTAATCTATACTAATATTTTAAAGAGGAAAGATTTGATTGTTTGTTTACTTTGTTTACATTGAATAGGCTTGGAAGCTACTGAGCGGATTTGGATGAAATTTGGTACACAGATAGTAAATAGCCAGCCGTCGACCCTTATCTCGCGATGTCTGTCCTGCTCATCAGTACGGTGTGAGCGAGATAGGCATTGCGCTCGCGCGAGAAAAGTATCAAGAGAAAGCTTTGTCGAGGTGTCGATGTTCATTAACTACGAAGTAAAAAGATATAACAATATAAAACGACTGATGTTTTAAGTGACGCCTTTTCAGTTGTTTGGCTAGGTGGTAACCAATCTTATAAGCTTTATGAGAAAGTATATTTTTTATAAAGAATCAAACCTTTTTATGGTTTATTTCCGTACACGTAAATTAACTCACTAAATTAAAACGTAATGAATAGACACAGATTTTACTTTATATTTAAAGAGGTGTGGTTTTTTACATTTCTCTTATACTACACTACAGTACAAAAAAAAATCTGACATGTATTCGCAATTCGGAATTTTTTTAAGAATCGTTCTATCTGAAAAAGACAATAGTGGAGTTATAATAATCGTACATTGTTTACCTAGCCGTAGCGAACAGTTTTAAAATGCCCTCCCGATAAGAGTTTATTATTATGGAAGTTCTCAAACTTAATGTGGATTATATTTAGGCATAATTTGAGGTATTTGATTTACTGTTATCATTATGAATTGATATGAAATTATCTTGAAATAATATGATATGCGTGTGTGTATTTTATCTTAAATATCCGACGTTATGATGGTATAAATAACTATTGAACTTATTACAAGATTTGGTACATATCTCTAAAGAATTTAACGTACTTAATTATTACTAAAATACAATATTGAACTGAGATTAAAATACTAATATAAGCAATTTTGAGTCTGGCTTGATATCTAAATGAAGTAATTTATTTAAGTCCGTAACACAAAAACTCAAACTACTTATTTTGGAATCACATCAATGTGTGCTATATTGTCCGTGCTTTTCATTATTATAAAAAAATACTGAGCAATTATAAAGCTGGATGTATTTTCTAGTATTAAATTGATTCTATAATAAAACATCGTGAATATAAAAAAGCAACGGGTTGCACTCTGGGAGTGCTGGCATAAGTAAAAACCGCTTAAACGAAAATAACGATGAAAATCCACTATATCTTGGCCACAACTTCATAAAAAGTTGATGAAAACGGAGACGAACTTGATTTGGCAGGTAAATCCATTAAAACTGACCTGGCATCACTATGAAAGTTGTTAGTAATAAGAGATCTTTATATAATGGTTGTTATTAACTAATATACTTAGATCTTTCAAGTGTGAGACTTTGTCATTTGAAATAGGTCAATTGTAAACGGTCTTACGAATTTTCGATCAGGGTCACGTGTCCTGACGCGACTTTAACATTTTTTACCCATCCCAAAAATGTTTAACTCTGATGTGCACAACGCCGCTAAAGAAGTTTTCACTTCAAAATCTCTATTAAGCGTTTTGAATCATAAGTGACTGAATTATGATCAATCAATAGTTGTTCACTGGATGAGTTTTTACTGTAACTTATAGAAATTGATAAGAAAAATATAAAATTACTATCTCCGTTATTAATTTACAGTGGCATGAAATACTAATTTATCATTTTGTGAAACGGCAATCTGTTGTTTAGTTTCGTAGATAAAGAAATTATTTTATCTGCGTTATGCTGAAAATTTATTTATAAACCAATTGAAGATAAGTCAATTTATATTTTTCTCAATCTTTAATATATATAAATCTCCTGTCACGATGTTTGTCCGCGATGGACTCCTAAACTACTTAACCGATTTTAAATTAAATTGGCACACCGTGAGCAGTTTGGTCCAACTTAGGAGATAGGATATCTTTGATCCCAAAATTCCCACGGGAACGGGAACCACGCGGGTGAAACCGCGCCCGGCCTCTAGTTTGATATATTTGTTTAGACTTTAGGCTGACAATTATCCGGTAGTAGCTATGCTCAATATTTCATAAAAAAAAATATTTTACTTCCTCGATACTTGCTCGAAAGTTATCCGTGCTATACTGATACGTGTACTGATTAATGTGTGTGATGTTGTCTTCGATTATTATGTTTTTTTATAAAAAAAAAATAAGACAAAGGAATCGTGTTACGCGCGACTCCACAGATTCCCAGTTAAGCAATTATTTACCAGTGATGCGGCTTCGCCAGGGCTACCAAATGCGCCTTATATTTTTTAATGATGCCAACATTTGAATATCTATCTACTATGAGACTTCGATCGGACAGTGTTTAAAAAGGTTTTATTAAATGAACATGAGAAAGACGTAAGAAAGAATATGTTAGGTAATCATTATGTATTGAAAGAAGTGTTGCCTTGAAATAGACATGTCTCGTAGACCTATATGTATATCGAGATAGACGAAAAGAGCGCTTCAAACTGTATGAGAACCTAGCGTGTCAAATTTTTCGTACCTACGATGACGTCACGAGCGAGATTTAGTGATGTGGAAATGTTATTGAGGAGCTCTTGCAAGAAAGCACTGCACAATGAACCATTTTCGTTTCCGAGTGACGCGTGTTTTCATGGCAATGGTCTCAAGCAGACTGACTTAGGATTTCGTTACTATGGGTGTAACGCGAGAAAGTATTTTTTTTTAAACTAGGCTACAAACTGTATGTTTGCCAATTTGTCAATCCTGTCTCTGTCAAATTTGAATGAATTGAAACGATTGTTGAGAAGCCCGTGGCGCAGTGGTTCGCGCGCTCGGCCAGCGATTGTTGAGGTTAAGCAACTTTCGCAATGGTCGGTCACGGGATGGGTGACCAAAAATTTACTATCTCGAGCTCCTCCGTGCTTCAGAAGACACGTTAAGTCGTTGGTCCCGGCTGCATTTGCAGTCGTTAAAACCCACCAATCCGCATTGGGCCCGCGTGGTGGGTCATGGCCCGTTCTCCTTATCCATCCATAAGGAAGGCCAGTGCCCCAGCAGTGGGGACATTAAAAATAAAACTGAAAACGAAAAGAACAATCCTTGTTTTCTTTTATTCGTAATCGTATTGATCGCTATTCGTCCTTCGGTGGCAGCTGTGCGGATGTATAAGGTCGCAGTTTCGATTCCTGTCTGTGTGAAATTTACATCAATTAAAACGTATATATCTTATAATTACTAGCTTATCGCCCGCGACTTCGCTGTCGTCGACCGTAGGATAAAAAGTAACAATTTAATTTAATTTTATGAACGACGGGGAGACTTAGGCTTCATCATACCTGATGTTAAGTATTGATAATGCTGAAGATGCCTTATCAATACTTAACATCAGGTATGATGAAGATGAACTGGCTATCTTATCTCTCTGCCGGAACACAACAATGCTGAATACATTGTTGTTATGGCGTCAGACTTAGATAAGATGGCGGTAGCTAGCCAGGCGGACTTACAACGAGTCCTACCACCAACCATACCGAATACAATATGTCCCCCGCTGGGAATCGAACCCGGGACTCCTGGGTCTGATACCGGTGACTGTACCACTAGACCACAGAGGCGGTTATTATTATAATTAACACAAGTTTTAATCCAGGATATTAACTACCAGTGTCCAATGCCAAAATTCAACCATCTCCTTTTCGGTTTTTAACGTGAATAGGTAACAATAACTGACTGCAATGCATGCATGATGCAATTAATTATTTATTTATTTTATTTATCCTTGAGGATAAAAGTCCCAAATTAAATAAAGAGAAAAAAAATCTCTAGATCTTTTTTTTTTTTTTTACATTCTTTTCGGTTGACTGGTAGAGAATGCCTGAGGGCATTAAGTCCGCCTTTTTGTGTTGCAGGTTGCATTGTGTTGCAGGGACATAATTAGGAACAAGAAATAGTTGATTGACCCGTATATCTATATACAGGGGGTTATAAGTCCCATAACAAAAACGAAAACCACGTATTCTCTCAATCGTTACTATCATTTTCTTGTATGGAACCGAACCTGGGAAACTGATATTTAAGAAGTTATTGAGGATTAGAGTCATTATAAATTATTTTATTTTATTTTATTATATTACATTTTACATTTAAATTTAACCTTTTTAATAATTGTATTGCATAAATTACTCTATTATTTATAATTTTAATTCTTAATTTTGAATTGTATGATTAACATGCATGTGTGCTCGTAATTCACTCTTATCAATTTTTATTTTCCATAATACTGTTTACTCAATTATTATTTGTTCTAGTGTAGCACCTATAATTAAGATTGCATTTAGCTCGGATCCCTCATATCGTTATATATTGTATTCATTTCAATGTAAATCTTGTTGGTGTTAAATAAATAAATAAATAAATAAATTATCATCGGTATGGGTCTTTAAACATCCTGTATGTGCAATAAAGAATTAAATTAATTAAATGTAAATGAACCACGCCGGGTGTACCAGCGGACGACCACTAGTATAAAACAAATACACGGATGGCATCTGCCGTCTGTACTTAATGATATGAAAATGTTATAAATATTCATTAATACATACTAAGTTACGTAAGAGTCGACTAAGGGCCGGTATTTCAATGTCACCTTATCTTATGACTTAAGTTAAGTCCAACATTTGAGCTAAGTATCACTTGTGAAAGACAATAGCGTATTTCAATCCGGATATTCCTCGCCTTAGCAAATCTAGGATTCGTCGCAATATTGCAACATAACAAACAAAATATGATAATTGTCTATGAATTTTGTTGTCATTTGGTGACAGTGAGCGCTCATTGGCTGCGCTTGTACGCTCAGCGACCAATGAGAATCGTTGTGGAGGCTCCACAATGAAAAAGAGCGCCAAAAAATTTATCACTTTAGAATTTCTTCTCATTTCGAAATTTTTACATTACATTACGCATCATCCTATTTCGCATAATATTCTTGTAATTTGCCATTATTTCTACACTATAATATTTTTTATGCTTCAACTGCATTTTATTTACTGATAATAAATATCTAAATATAAAACTAACATATCTTTTTGCCAGTCAAAAATATGTTACCATAGCAACGAATCCCGGATCGGCACTTAAGTCTCTGAATTCCTTAGCTTAAATATTGGCTAGTTAGGATGGACTTTAAGCGTCACTTAACTTTAATCGTTTATTGAAATACACATAAGTGGAACATATCTTCAATCCTGGATCAATTCAAGATAAGTCGATATTGAAATACCGGCCCTAAGAGCCCCGATGCATTGAAAACCTGTGCGAGAGAAGGAAAACTTGAAACAAACCCTCTACCAACCCGTCTGGCCAGCGTGGTAGCAGTAGGCTGATAGCCTCCTAGGAACGCCACAATAGTTGTGAGCTAGGAGAGAGCAGTGGGCGTCCACAGGCTGATGATGGATGGATGACATACGAACTTGAATGGTGAGATTGCCTAAATTAGCATAGCAGTTTGACTGGTTATATGTTTGTTGGCATAATATGTGGAACAAGATGATGTTAAATAAAGCGTGGCATATAAATAAGATTATAAAATATTTTGTCTCATTATGTTCATTGAAAATGTCAAAACATTATTTTTAATGCGTGTTATTATTAATTTATAATTATTTATTTACCTAAGTTTAAAAAAATATATTTTGTCTTCTTAGAAAAAGCTAAATTATATAAGAAGTTCAAAGTTCTGATTCTATCAATTACTTAAATAATTGTTATAAAACTTCTCAAATTATTTTAATTTTAATAGGCTTTTTGAATTATTTTTTAGATTTTTTTATTCTCTCACCACTTTCGCGCGCGCCTGTACCGGATGACATCATGTGTTTGTCATTACATGGAGTGTTTAAAAAAACTCGGACAAGGCTGTGCGCACACGCGGAATTGATCGTTTTGTTTAGTAATAATGTTTGTTTGTAGTGATTTATATTATTATTGTGTGTTTTTATGACGTAAACAAGAGCTTTACGCCGCCAGTAAACGGTATGTTTTGTAGAGTTGTTGGTGATCATTTTTTTTTACTTTGGTTATGGAAATGAAATGGATTTCCTCACTTTTACCTGTCACAAGCATCTCGTGACCACGGCCGCTAGAATAGAAAGTTCTCTAAACATCTGTAAATAAAATAATAATTGTGGCAAATCGTCTATAACAGTAGCTATCGTTTGTATGTATATAATATTATATATTTATATATAGTATCTATTTATTTAAGTAAAGTATTGTATAAGTATGTATTTATGTTCATAATAGTACTTATATTTCATTTAATTACAATTAATCATTTATTCCCCATGTTGTTTTTTTTACAATGGTTGTGCACCCTACTTCTTGTTGTCTCCACATCACCCTAAGGTTGACTGGTAGAAAATGCCTTAGGCATTAAGTCCGCCTTTGTACAATGTGCATAAAGTATTAAATAAAATAAATAAAATAAAACTGAATAAAACGCAAAAGAAAACATAAATCTGAAGCGCCTACGCACTACGTCCGTTCCGAATCCCTGAAAATACGGTCCGTCATAGCAGTAGAACTATTTGTGGCAGCTTACGCATGCATCCGTTTTCCGTCATCCGATTTCTCTCCGTCTTCCGATTTCTCTCCATCTTCCGTGAAGCGCCATAAGTGAATTGTAAATGTGTATTGGCGGATCGTTGACGGTCCGTTGACAGTGCGTCAAGCGCTCATGGCCGCGCTTGACAGACTGATCGTATTCGATCACGTTTGTTAAGCAAAGTTCGGCCCGGTCAGGTGTCGGTTGGGTGACCGTAAAGTGGCATTATAACTGAGCGCTTCCGTGCTTCGGAGGGCACGTTAAACCGTCGGTCCCGGCTGTTGTTATTTAATTACAGTCGTTAAGCCAAGTCAAAGGCCTTATAGGCGGCTTGATAAACTCTGACAACAGAGGTGGCCACTAATCCTCACTCGATAAGAACAAGAAGAAGAAGTCCGTCATGAACAAACTGAGGCCCCACCGCGCAAGTATCGTCGGAATCGACATCGGCTTCATTTGACAGATGGATGGATTTGATAGAATCAGGCGTTACTTGGCGGAAATCCAGATCTTAGTAGAAAACGAAAAATATGTAGCATAATTCCGCAAGAAAAACTTACATGCAAGATCCATCTTATCTTAGCATGACGCCATAACAACAATGTTTTCAGCATTATTGTGTTCCGGCAGTTTGAGATAAGATAGCCAGTTTCTCAGCAACTGAGGATTCCGGGAGAGGCTCGCTTCCATCTTCAGCCTTATCAATACTTAACATCAGGTATGATGAAGGCTTAAGAGTCTCACCGTCGTTCATAAAAAAGAAAAGATGCAAGCAAATAAATGCAGATGCAACACTGTTACACCTTGCACTCTACTCTAGACGTGTTTCACACGGAGCATCCTCAGGAGTTGTTAGACCGTGCAATACCAGCACCGATTGCTCTTAGTCTTTGGTAAGTTTTCATTTGTGTCTTCTTCTTCTTCTTCTTCTTTTTATATAATGGCGGTGCCCTTTTGGATTTCGCCAGTATCCAGTTTTTCGGCTGAGTAATAATTTTCTTTCTACAGACTCTGCTTCTTCAAGGCGTCTCGTGAGAATTTCGTGAAGAAGTATAGAGGTGGCCAAATTTTTAATTTAGAGGCTGTAGATCCAGCTATTGATAATTCTATAAAGGGGACAACACAATAAACTTAAGACCGGTTAGTAAGTAACGTGTACAGAATATATAAATAAGCTATATTATAATCTTATATTATTAGTGGATATAAAATCACAAAGGATTTCAATTCTTGGGTCTTTAACATGGCTGAGGACAGCTTTTAAATTTGTAGGCTTGGGGATACATTTAGGGAGGATATTCATTTGTGACAAAAAGAAGCAGCAATGTGTCACATCCATCTGTCAAATGAAGTCGATTTCGATGCTGACGCCACTTCCGCGGTACGGCTACTGTTACCCTTTTTAACACTACGTGAAAGGATTAGTTAGCATCCTGGATTACACGTACTTCCACCATCACGGAAAACATATCTATGCAATTGAAATAAAACAACTTTTACGGATATCAAACGAGCTATATTTCCACGAACTAAGTTGTAATTGTCCGTATTTTTAGGTTTTTTAGGGGTTTTTTGATTTTGCCTTTACAGCTGCCGTGGTCACGGGATGTCATCCCGTGACCACGGCAGCTGTAAAGGTGCCGAAACGTCGGGAAAATAAAAAAACCCCTAAAAAACCTAAAAATACGGACAATTACAACTTAGTTCGTGGAAATATAGCGCGTTTGATATCCGTAAAGTTGTTTTATTTCAATGAACAGTGCGCGCCAAAATATAAGATGTACGTATATATATGCAACATTTTTATTGATTGCAAAATACATTTTAAAAAAGACAATCAAAATCGCGAGTCGTGTAAACATGGCTGACAAACTCAGTGTGATCACTCACTAGCGATTTTGTTTGTATTGTAAAGGTATTGTGAAATGAAAAAAAAATGCTACGCGAAGCTGTTGAAATTACCAAATATCCAAATTTCAATAGAGATGATGGTTGGAAGATACCACCAGCTTGGGACCCTATTATCCATAAATTAAAGTATCAACCCAAATCACACACTGCAAGACCTAAAGATACGGTTAGCTATTTTTGTAGATAAATAACAAACATAAAGATGGAGGTCGGCCTGCTTTCGAAGTTTTCTTGGCAGTATCTTTCTTCGAAAGTCCTCCCAATTTGTGAACTGCCAGTAGAATCATTATTCATTAGTTTTTTCTTTTGTTTATAATAAATAATTTAAATAGTAACAAATCAAAATATTAAACTCAATATTTGTTGCCATAGTAAAAATTATTAACTTTTAATTAGTAATTATCTAACCGTTTCCGAACGCAATAATAAATCAACTTTGTGAAGGTAGACTTATAAGGAGCTAGTCAACCACCACGCTAGGCTAGTAACCACGGCAACTGAAAAGGTGCTGGAACGCCGGGAAACCAAAAAACCTCAAATAAACTGAAAAAATATAGTAGCAAATATATATTTCGGGTAAATAATCGCACTAAACTTTCCACAAAAGTAGTTTTATTAAAAAAAAAATTGTGCATGAATTTGTTATACCTGGTGGTGGAAGTAAGTGGAGGCCAAGATCCCAACTTATCCTTTCACTGATAGTGTTAAATAAGGAAGTATCGGATCGGATTCGGATGCGTAAGCGATATCCGAATAAAGTCGGAGTTTTCTAGATCCATTTTTTTTCTCGGATACGGAACGGATTTAGATCGGACGTAGAGCGTAAGCGCTCTAAAAGTTGTTTTATTTCAATAAACACTAGCCATGAAAATTCATTGTATTTTGTCATTACTTTTAAAATCCGTGTTTTTAGGGTTCCGTACCCCAAAAGGAAAAACGGAACCCTTATAGGATAACTTCGTTGTCCGTCCGTCCGTCCGTCCATCTGTCAAGACCGCTTTTCTCAGGAACGCGTGGAGGTATCAAACTGAAATTTATATATAATATGTACTCAGGTCTACTGTCCCTTGGAGCTGTGAAAAAATCAAACTTCGAAGCCAAAGCAATCAAAAGATACATTCGTTTATGCAGCAAACTTTCGAAACTCGCACGGGAATCAAAACCTACAGGGTACTTCCCGTGAACTTAGAATCCTGAAATTTGGTACGAAGTAACGTCTTATAGTACAGATAAAGGAAAAATTGCGAAAACATCATATAATAAAAAATATTTTTGAAAATTTTGAACGGAACCCTCGGTGCGCGATTCCAACTCGCACTTGGCCGGTTTTTTTTTTTAATTTCCTGAGACGTGTTTCTAAGTCTTTTTAGCTACTTAAGAGTCTGCATTTAATTTTATTAGTTTGTTCGGATACTTATTTTGATTTGTTTTTTAACCGACTTCAAAAAAGGAGGAGGTTATCAATTCGTGTGTATGTTTTTTATGTTTGTTACCTCAGTACTCGGTCATTTATGAACTGATTTTAAAATTATTTTTTGTTTGTAAGGGTTTACTTTCAAGTTGGTCCCATTAAAGTCAAGACAGGATCTGATGATCTTGGTAATATCGAGGGATCTTTTCAAATAATATACGCACACCTATATCGATTTCGATGTTTTCTTAAGTAACTCGTGCATTTACTCCCGTTAGGCACCATTTGGTGGAGTGGAACTGGTTATGAAGACCACAAATGGTCATCGGAACTATTAAATACTTAGCATTTCACGGAAGCGATACAACGACTCTATTAACCTGCACCGGAAAAGCAGCATTTTGTAAAAGGTGATGAGCAGTTCACATAAAGTTCGTAAGTGTAGGTTCGTGACTCCTACCTTTAAAAATTGTGAAATTAAAAACTAAAAAAAAATTGAAATAAAAAACTTTATAAATTGTGAAATAAAAAACTTTAAAATTGTGAAATAAAAAACTTTAAAAATTGTGAAATAAAAAACTTTAAAAATTGTGAAATAAAAAACTTAAAAAATAATGAAATAAAAAACTTAAAAAATAATGAAATAAAAAACTTAAAAAATTGTTAAATAAAAAACTTTATAAATTGTGAAATAAAAAACTTAAAATAGACCTTTTGGAGGCGGTGCCAGCCAAGGCAACAAAAATGAAAGAATGGGACTGCAATGTAGAATACCTTGGCTGCCACCGACTCCAAAAGGCTTAATATTTTGCTTTTATGAAGTCGGTTTTAATTTTTTTTTATATATATAAAAGTTTTTAGTAGGTACCTTGATACCTTCAACAAACCACCAGAAGTATATTTATTTAGTAAAAGTATATTATACTTTGGTGAAATATATGAGTAAAAGGCTTTCGAATGCGACTGTACACGATGACGTCACACACATGTTGTTGGTTTATTAATAAAGTTCATTGTTCTCGGTTGTACGAAAACATTGCAACTGGTGTTTGAATATTATACGATTGTGATATTTGACGCGAGACTGGTCAAATATGACATTTCAATTTCAATCAGTTATTACATACCGTCAGCTGATATATAGGTATTACACATTTACATAAGTAATGTTTTAGATTTATAAGTGTGTTAAGTAATTACATTTGTTTATAATTTTTTCACCTACGGGAATCGATCTGCCCAAACGTGGCCGGGCGAAACGTCAAACGTTGTGCTTTGAACGAAATGGCGGGTTTAAATAAAACAGTCAAATCCAGAAATGCCGGCATATCTTGATGTGCTCAGGCAGATCTCGATCGGTCCAGTTAAACGATCGGCCTACGACACTATAATATATTTATTATAACACGTCTGACGTTACAGTAAAACGTTATTATGGTCAAAAATATACTTTTGGCTGGTCCTATCGATCCAATTCCTCTACCTTTTAGAGGAATTGGATCGATTGGAGATGAGAATCACTGCCGCCCCGTTAGAAAGTATGGAAATGGTATAGCGTGACCCGTGACGCCTGTCACAACACAACTGGTCTAAAAAAAACTCAAAAAACTACAACTGCAGAACCCTCGGTGGGCGAGTCCGACTCGCACTTGACTGGTATTTTTTAATATTTTCTACGTTTTTTTTATTCTTATATTATTAAGGAACTTTTACTACAGGGTACGACAGACCTATCTTCTTGTAAGTTGGTTGGTATAATAGCGTTACCATGACAAGCTAATCTTTTACTAGGGATAGATGATTGAATTTGCCCGTTGCCCGCTACCCGCTCTCCGCTATCACTGCCGCCCCGCCCCGCTAGAAAGTATGGAAGTGGAAGCGTGACCCGTGACGCCTGTCACAACACTACTGGTTTCTTTAACAAGTAGGTACTTAACTAAAAGGTGATATTAATAAATATAATTAACTACTTTAAATCCTTTTAATAATATATTTTAGTTATTAATATTATATTATATTTTTTAAGGTTTTTAGTTTTTAGGTTCATTGTTCTAGTATAAACTTTAACAAATTATGTAGGTAAATACATTATTTTTATTTATAATCCGTCGATAAGTGCTTATGTTTGACCTATGATGCCAGTAAAATCGGACCATGTAAAATTCTAGCTGTCAGTAAAAAAAGTACTTGAGAAAAATAAGATCAATTAAAAAAATTTATTATATTTTTCCGGCCGTCTACATTTTTTTGTGATTTTGAAGCTATTAGTGAAGGCTGTAGGTGTTATACTCATGGCGCTGGAGGGAACATTAGAATGGATAACACAGGCCTTATATATAGAGATTTATATAAAAAAAGGTATTTACATAAATAATACTAAAAATCGAGTCGGTGGCTCACACAAGTTACTCTCAGGAAAGAATAACTTGTGAAACAACTCGATTTTTCAAGTAATCTATATACTTAATTCAGGTTCGCAAAATTTGTGACGACTCGATAGGGACTTTGGCGCGTAGTACGCGGCCGAGTAAGGTATCAAATTAAAGGTACTCGAGTCTATTTGTTCCGAAAACTATAAAATATACAAAATGTTAAACGTGATGATCACAAACTGCAATTAAAGATTTTCGCATAATTTGGAATTTTTTGTCGATCGACGAACCCGAGTATCGGGTTGTAACCGCCCTATATTTTTCTATTTTTTAATAGCATTAAAATTAATTACTTAATCATTTTTGATTTAAAATGCTTGAAACAAAATTTGCAAGGTTCGGTTATTCGGCGTGTGGCCGAATATCTTGTCCTTCTCTGCAACTGCAAGTCTAATAAAACAATACTAGTTACCTAGTCATAACTATAGTATAACTTTTGCATTTTACAATGCTATTTTTTGTGATAAATATTAAACAAGAAAATATATAAAAAAAAAACAATCAGTCTCATGTCTCATCCCGTCAGGGCGACATGAGATTGGTTGTTTTTTTTTTAGTATATTTTCTTGTTTCATATTTTAACTATAGTACTTAGGTACCTATAGAAAAAATGGAAAAAGTATAGTTTATTACTAATTTGCCTTGTATTTTGCAACTCGGCCTGAAACCTGGAAGAAATTTGGAATATATTATCCACAGACCTATAGCGAGACAGACGTAAAGAGCGCTTCAAACTGTATGAGAACTTAGCGTGTCGAATTTTTCGTACGATGACGTCACGAGCGAGATATAGTGATGTGTAAATGTTATTGACGAGCTCTTGCAAGAAAGCACTGCACAATTAACCATTTTCGTTTCTGAGTGACGCGTGTTTTCATGGCAATGGTCTAAAGAAATAAAAAATAGAAAATAGAAAAATATTTATTTTGACATCACACAAAGGTACACATTAACACAAACATATTACATAGAAGTATGAGAAAAAAAAAAAGTACAAATTAAACAAAAAAGAAAGAATTCAAACAAAATAACAATAAAAAAGAAACGCGTACAGTCGTGTGATGACAAAACTGTGCTCAGCTCAGTATTAGCAGCAAGCATCAGATAGCTTGCTGCACTGGTATTCTGCCGAGCACAGCCCCGGACTGACTTAGGTCGTAATCGAAAAACTTTGACCGTGGATCAAACTTTTGGCACACAAGGTACGTACACTTTTACCGTCTATCTCGATATAGGTCTATGATATTATCCGCTGCTAGTCGAAAAATCCAATAAAATGCGTTGTCATTGTCTGAATAATAAAATTATAAATAAATAAATATTTCCATACAATCACACCAATTATCTAGTTCCACGTTAAGTTTCATGAAGAACTTGTATTATGGATACTAGATAACGGATAAACATACTTATATACTTTTTTTGTAAATACATACATAATATACAAATTTGAACACCCAGACCAAGACAAATAGACATGTTCATGCACACTTTGTCTTGTCCGGGGATCGAACCCGGGACCTCTGGCGTAGGAGGGGGGACTACTGCGCCACACAGGTCGTCGAATGCATAGTTAAATCGAATAGTGTTTCATTTTTATTTCAGATGGGACTCGAACCCACGACCTTTGGAATGCTCTAACCACTGAGCTACTGAGACTTTAGTCAAGTCTATATCCAATATTTTTCTATCAAAAATTTATCATAAATATAAAAATAACATTGAAAAATGCAAAAATTCAAAAAAAAATAAAAATGGGAAAGTCTTTAATATATTAAAAGGGCCAGTGGTTTTAAAACGTGACTAGCGGACATAGTCATTTATTTATAATTTAATCATGTATGACTGTAATGTCTGTAATATTGTAATTTGTAAATAAGTGTTTCTCTTTTTCTTCAATCCTTTCTTTTGTATCAAAATGTCACGTCGAAATAGAAAAGTAGATTAAAATGGGCAAAAATACGTAAAGCCAAAACGTAAGAATCAAGTTGGTTACGTCACTACTTCCGAATTCTACAAGCAAATAAGGACTTCATTTGTACTGTAAATAAAGTCCAAATAGAATTGCAGGTTTTCTTTAAAAAAAATACACATACGATTTTGATTCTTGTCTACCTAAATATAAAGTCAAGATTCGTCTGTTAGACCCGATAGGATTGCCTCACGGCCCGTGTGCTTATATCATTATGGCTGTTCCAAATTCAAATAGTCTTCTGTAGCGTAAACATGTAAAGGATTTTCAACCTTAACTTACTTAGTTCAAATGTTGATATTTCAGCGTTTTGGTTGTTAAAATTATGTTTGCTCGTGTGCGTATATTTTGGATGTGTGCCTCGGTGTAGGAACTTGGATAAGCTTATTTATTGTTTTTAAAATTTCGCCGTTAGGTTAATTTTATGTGCGAAAAAGGTTGAATGTTAATTAAAATTTTGGATAATTGTTAATAATACAACCTATGTTGTTTGCTTTTATTTGTTTCTTCCTTGTAGGTGACTTTTCTCGGCTTTCGAAAGAAAAGTATCATTAGTTTTATTTTAACTTTTAAAACTAATTAAGTATGTCATTGATATTCCTAGATGATTGATACCATGATCATCATCAGCCTGTGGACGTCCACTGCTGAACATAGGCCTCTCCTCACGCCTATTGTGGCGTTCATAGCAGGCTATTAGCCTACTGATACCACGCTGGCCAGACGGGTTGGTAAAGGGTTTGTTTCAGGTTTTCCTTCTCTCGCACAGGTGTTCAATGCGTCGAGCCTCTTAGTCGACTCTGGCGACATCCCAGGCATGTAAGGGAGTGGTGACACTTGTATTCTTAGGTCGTCACCACACGGCACAGATGATTGATAGCCTAGATTTAATTAAAGAATCGTGAAATGTTAGAAAAGTCCCTATATTATTTTAAACGCCTCTGTGGTCTAGTGGTACAACCACCGGTATCAGACCAGGGGTCCCGGGTTTGATTCCCAGCGGGGGTACATATTGTATTCGGTTTGGTTGGCGGTAGGACTTGTTGTAAGTCCGCCTGGCTAGATACCACCATCTTATCTGAGCCTGACGCCATAACAACTATGTTTTCGCCTTCGCCTTCAAAGTGTGAAGTGTGTCCAATTTGACAACTTTAATAAAAACAAAACGTTCTTAAGTTCTTATGACATGATGGTTTCTAAAAGATGATGGTAGGGCCTCTGTTTCGGTACTGCCTTTTAAGCAGTGGCCCCTGGTTCGATTCCCGGACAAGACTAATGTGCATGAACATGTATCTTTTATTTCTGTTTGTCTGGTGGTCTAATATAAAAAAAATAGTATTTTATTTTTGTGATGGAAATTGACCTTACTGATATGTTAAGGTCACTTTTCAATTTGACGACTCAGTATGAAATAAAACAGGGAGAAAAAACAGCCCTTGACGAGTTTGTTGCCGGTTGTTCTCGTTACGCGGTCTCCCGCCGTAGGGTTCGTGAACCGGTGGCGTAGCTTCTTTCACGTTCATAAGTGCTTGTAACAGCCTACACTGAATAAATGATATTGACTTTTGATTTTTTTTAATTATTAAGTATGTAAGTATTATAAAAAAAAACTTTTTAATTTTGCATTTTACAATGCTATTTTTATGTAATAAATATTTAACAAGAAAATATACAAGAAAATGCAAAATTAAAAAGTTATAATTAGATGGCTGTTTCATCTTAATCGATAGTCAAACATCTGTAAAGATGTTTCTTTCGAATGCGAGGATATTTCTCTCATTGATGAAGCAACGGTGGCCAACACCGTAGAACGGTGAATATACTAGAAAAATTCGACATGTCCTCATAAGTCTCTGTACTTGGACGAATTAACCACTGGACGCGTAACGAGGACCGCGTTCGCCTTTACCCCTCTGTCACTTACTGAGACTTTTAGACACAGTAAGCAATATGGCGGTGTCAGTATGACGCGAGATCTCGAAGTGGAACATTATCTCAAAAATGGGTAAATGCGCTGTGTTAATTTGTAAAAATCATACCGGACAATCAAAAAACTTTTCTTTTCACGCGTAAGTACAATTTCAATCTATTAGAGTAGCAATTTTTCGTAAAATAAATAAAATTTGGTATGTAAACAAAATGTAATACGTCATTTCAAAAAGTAATCATTGTACATGTAAATTCCTTAAAGATATTGCATAAGTAATTTGGTTGGGTTATATGTATTACTCATTCAATCAATTGTCATTTTTATGTCGTATAGGGCTTGAACATATCGATAAACATATCGATGTATGTAAATGAACGAACGAATCCAATTTTAATGTAGGAACTATTCAAATTAATTTCAGATTTACAGTTGAACCACTAACAAGAAGAAATTGGGTTGAAGCGGTACGCAGGGAGATAACATGGACGAGGACTCAGGTCTTAGATAACATCTAAGGTCTGATGATGAAGCCAGAAGATAACTATAGGAACTCTGTAATTAAACGACGCAACCCTACGAACTTTGAGCTCGTTATATTTGAAATATAGCTTCAAACTTAAAAAAAAAAGTTGCTTATTTCGCCCGCATCCCGTTTCCCGTTTCCCGGTTCCCGTTCCCGTGGTAATATCAAAAATCCTTCCTTAGTGCTCGCCAATATCGTTAAAAGAACCTGTATGCAAAATTTCAGTTTAATTGGTTTAGCCGTTTGGGCTGTGCGTTGCCTATCAGTCAGTCACGGTATTGTTATTAGTATTAGACTTATGTTGTACATTATCATAGTGTGTTGTACATTAACATTTAAAATTTATCATAAGTATAAAAATAGCATTGACAACGCAAAAAATAAAAAATCATAAATTATTAGCTGTTGCATCATAATTGATCGTTAAACATTTGTTTTTTTTCTCTTTCGAATGCAAGGAAGGTTTTTCTTTTTACAGCGTATTAAAAATATAAAAGTATCGGAGAATTTCGACAGTGGTCCGCAAGTCTCGGTAGCTCATTGGTTAGAGCAGTGGGCCGGATTCCCAAAGGTTAAGTTTAAGTTTAAGTTCCATCTGAAAATTCACTTGTGGCCGAGTTCATTTGTTCCAATATTCTTCTTGTTAAAATTTATCATAAATGGTGGTTACATTTATTATTGGTTTCTAACATAGACCTTGTTAGGTAACAGCAAGAATAAAATTAATTATATTTATATTATATAATGTATGTACGTAAGCTATATTATACTATTTTTTAATCTTTAATTATTTACATTGTAAGATCGTTTTATTATATTCAAGTAAAATAATCTTAAAACTACAATAAACTATTGGTTGAAATATTCTTGCAATTAGTATTTCAGCTAGTAGTTGCTAGAAAGATACTGCCTTGGCTTTTTCTTAAATATGGGTAATTTATATGCGATGTTTTGTTGATAACTTCTGGGAGTTTGTTGTTTAAAACTGTCATAGCGTATGCTATCCAAACGCTAGTCTACTATTTCTAATTTAGGTTTAGGTTGTGCTAATTTTGTACGATGGCGTAAATTTTGAGATCTTTAATAAAGTGAAAACAAGTTTATATTTTTTCTTACAAATATGCATATTTTTAAATGTAAATGGATACTAGAGTTGAAATTAAAATGTTTTAGTCTCAACGATGTTTGACAATCCTATAATGTCGATGATTATTTTCAGTAAGTTTTAGTATACTTAGATTTTTGGCTCCAAAAAAAAATGTCGAATACGAGATATCACAGCTCGAGAAGCACACAGGGGGCTAATTGTCTAATTTTAAATCTATCACAATCCCTTTAAATTTTTCATTTTAAAGGCACATATTATACGAGCATCGCGCCACAACTATTTGACCTTTGAAAGGATTTGCAATCGATTATAAAATTAAACACATAAGGAGGGGTTGCTATTGTGTATGTCCTATACAAAGGTTCTGTAATGAACTAATTACCCATATTTTGTTTTATATAAAAAAGCTCGAGTGATTGAAGAAGAAGTTAATGTAAATAATGAATTATATTGTTATATAAACCAAATATTAATGTTTTTTACTCACTTAAAAAGTGTTAGTAAGTAATTTGTAAATCCACCTGGCTAGCCACTACCATCTTATTTAAGTCCGTTCCGGCAGTTAGAGGTAAGATAGCCAGTTCCTCAGTGATTGAGGATTCCGGGAGAGACGTGCTTCCATCTTAAGCCTTATCAGTACTTAGTATCAGGTTGCATGTATCTATCCATTTTTCACAAAACCAACCCAAACAAACGCTTTGGAAAACATATTTTATTGTTTTTATGAATTTGAGGGATTTTTTAAATGAGATTTTCATATTATCAGGTGCTTTTTATTTTTCCACGAAATAACAATTAACTTACTAATTTCTTTAAAACACACATGATTTATAAAACTCAATAGGTTCATTCATTCACTCCTTACTTATCGTGCTTTTTATTTTTCCACGATTTAAACAATTAACTTACTAATTTCTTTAAAACACACATGGTTTATTAAACTCAATAGGTTCATTCATTCACTCCTTACTTATCGATAAAAAAACTATCGATTACTTCAAACACTACTGTCATTATTTGACATTAGTAATCGCCCCTTACCCCCGCAAGAATTGGTTGATCGTGATTTCATACATTCTTCTCGGGTTTCGTGTCCAGTGGTTAATTCGTCCAAGTCTCTGTAGCATAATTGGTTAGTGCATTGGGCCGGACTCCCAAAGATGCGGGTTCGAATCCCGTCAGGGCGACATGAGACTAGTTGCTTTTTTCTAGTATATTTTCTTGTTAAATATTAATTACATAAGTATATGATTAATGTTAAATCCAATCTATGACACAAGTTCTTATTGTAATTTACCTTGTTGGGCTAGATAATTGGTGGCATTTATTTATTTACTTCTTTTCATTATTTACAAATAATGCATTTTGTAATAGTCACATACCTATATCGAGATAGACGGTAAAAGTGTACGTACCTTGCGTGCCAAAAGTTTGATCCACGGTCAAAGTTTTACGACCAATGTGACTAATTGTGGCAGATTTCTGCCATTTGGGCAGATTATGCCGACGATTTTGAAAAGTGGCAGAATTTGGCAGATTTGAAGGAAAACTTTAAAATACTTAAAATTAATAAAGATTTCCTTCATATTTGCCAAATTCTTTCACTGTGTGATTTAAATTTATGACTATGTATAGCAATTAATGTATAATAAGGTTTATTTCGTTATTAATGTTACTGATCATTAGTTTCTTAGTTATTAAATTGTAGTAGAACTCCTTCAAATTCCTTATGAAGTAGCTTTTTTTTTTTTGGTCGTTTGATGTGAAATACTGGTGTTCTGATGATTTCTGACACTGTTTACGACCTAAGTCAGTCCGCTTGAGACCATTGCCAGAAAACACGCGTCACTCAGAAACGAAAATGGTTAATTGTGCAGTGCTTTCTTGCAAGAGCTCGTCAATAACATTTACACATCACTAAATCTCCCTCGTGACGTCATCGTAGGTACGAAAGTCGACACGCTAGGTTCTCATACAGTTTGAAGCGCTCTTTTCGTCTATCTCGTTATAGGTCTTTGGTAATAGTTAACTCACGTTAAAATAACTACATACAAGTCATACAACACAACAACTGCTATCGGTCAGTCGGAGCGCATAAAATCTTATCAATTGGGTCACAGTAATATTCGCGCGGAAGCCGTAATGTTTAGCTTAACTATTGACTAGGGGCCGCCCGCGGCTTTCTTCACTTTGGGACTTTGCAAGATCAGAAGGCTAATTGTCTTATTTCAAAATCTATCACAATCCCTTTCAAAGGTATTGTGATTGTTATAGTGATATATGGAATTGTTTAACTTATAGTCGCAATCTCTTTTGGAACGAATGATAAGTGCTTTCGGATCGTCAAAAAAAATTATGCCCCAATAGTGGAGAGGAGTCATTTAAAATAGCTGATGGATGACGTCATAACAATCATTGTGTTTATTTTATCAAATATATTATTATCTATACTTAATATTATAAAGAGGAAAGATTTGTATTTTTGTATGTAACGAATAAACTCAAAACTACTGGACCGATTTTGACCAAATTTGGTATAGAGAATCCTTAGACCCCAAGTAGTAACATAGGCTATAAATGATCCCAAAATTCCCACGGGAACGGGAACCACGCGGGTGAAACCGCCCGGCCTCTAGTATCAAATAAAGCAATGTCAACCTTAAATCACTGATTCAGGTAATCAGCGATTTGAAAATAACAAAAAATACCTACATATTTATTTATATTATCCAATAAAAAATATTACGTTTCATAGTCACATGACGTGGCCATGAACGCGGTATGTAACTGGCAGCGAATTTAAATATATAAATTTCTGAGAAAATCATATAATACTGATTTGCCCCCTAATTGTCTAATTTCAAAATCTATCACAATCTCTTTCAAAGGTATTGTGATTGTAAAAGTGATTTATGGAATTGTGTAACTTATAGGCGCAATCCCTTTGGGAACGAATGATGTTTAAAATGACACTTCATTTGACACTTGTCCATAAATTTGAAAGATATTTTCGTGTGTCACTTTGCTTAGACAATTCAATTTCATTCATTCAATATCTTTCAAAACGCGTTCCGATCACAATCCCTATCAAATGTCAAATAGTGACAACATGAAGTATGTTTATATCTTTCAAATGACGAATTGAAAGGGATTGCGATAGATTTTTAAATTAGACAATTCGCCCCCTGATTCCGTGATATCATGAGTAAGTAAGTAAACCTGTTATCATTTAAGGTACTTACCTATTTGTAATGTATAATAGTGTATAATGTGTAATAAGTAAATAGATTATAACATAACACCAGATAAAGAATAAAATAGATTACTTCCAAATATAACAACTTGCGTATTTTATGTGCACTAAATATTTACCTGAAACATATATTTGGAACTATATTTTTGGGTTTTTACCTTTTCATTCAGTCTGACCACGGCAACTGAAAAGGTGTCAAAAAGTCGGCAAAAAAAAAACCCAAAAATATATGTTTCGGGTAAATAAAGTGCATTTAAAATCCGCAAAAGTTGTTTTATTTCAATTATGAGTGCGCGTAGAAACTTAAGATGTGCTTATAATATAGATCAGCTAGGCGATTGCGTAAGAGTGATCGTATTCTTTTGACAGTTCATATTGTGTTATAACGTATGTCATTCCATACAAATTGCAGCCGATTGAATACGATATGAACTGTCAAATTAATACGATTACCTTACGCAATTGCACCCTTGATTCCGATATAACTTGAAGTAAATAAAAAAAGCTTTTTTATTTCATAATTTTTTACAGTGTTTATCAAGTTACAATTTAAATGTTAGTACTTTTAGTTCTTTATTCATTACATTATTATTGTGTTAGTAATTAATAATTATAATTTTAATTATTAAAAAAAAAATATGGATCCCTTTTGATTTGACAAGGCAATCCATTGTCACAAAAAAAATGTATAAGTTAATAGATTATAATAACATAGCACCCAGATAAAGAAAAATTGATTGCTATTTCGTCTGTCTGCTGGAGACATTTTTCTAAGTACATAATCTTAAAGTGGATTGAATACCGTGTTTGGATAAAAAAAAATGCTCCAATCTTCGTTATAAAAAAAAATAAGACCAGTACATTAGCGCGTATAACCCACGTCGGTTTAAGTACAACTCATAAGTTATAAAAATATTTAAGAAAATGTAGGTATTTAGGATTTCACTAGCGTTGCCTATAAACAACTTTTTTTTTTCGAATTTCCATTCCACTACGAAATTTATTTTTCATATTTTTGTTCCACGTCATGTAAGCTGTATAGAAAAAAATATTTAGTTCAAATGCAATATTGATGTCAGTAACATCTTCGATAAACAAAAGACACCAACCTTATCAATTAGTAGATTAATTTATACGTAAGACGTGTTACAATATAATCACAATTGTAAATTATACACACTTGTATGCATAGTAAATATATATTTATTAATAGTATATTAAATTTAATTATAACAAACAGCTACATACTTAAACGCGACATGCTGAACCCTCGCGGTGAAACAGAGGCACCGTGCGAGCGAGACGGAGCTGTTGTGGTAGAATATTGATGTATGGAGTAGGTAGTCTATGACAAATTTTCTTGAACAGAGTTTTTTTATAAGCATTTTTGATGGAATTTAAGGACTTGATTTAAAACGTTCTTTTTTTCAGGTTAAAACCTGCTTATTATTAAATTACACATTTGGTTTAACTATAGGTTTTACATTGAATGTAAATGTATGGTTTTTGTTTGAATAGAATAGAATAGAAATCATTTATTAACACCACACACAGAAAACAGTTTACAATAAGCCAAGTAGGTAGGTACAAAGACAAGAATTATCTATACTAATATTATAAAGCTGAAGAGTTTGTTTGTTTGAACGCGCTAATCTCAGGAACTACTGGACCGATTTAGAAAATTCTTAGACCATTAGAAAGCTACATTTCTCCCGAGATATTCCCACGGGAACGGGCACCACGCGGGTAAAACTAAACGACAATAAAAGGAATAAGACGAATTGAGACAAATAACAAAAATAAACATGTGTGCTGCTAATAGGACCTGTCTCAGCGAAATTAACTTCTGGGTCATTCGTTGATTGTCAGTAGAATAACCCAGAAGCACGGATATTCTGACAGGGTCTATCATTTGCCTTAAAATGCTAGTTTCAATCCTTAAAACTTTTTTTGTTTTATGGAACAGTACCCCTCCTAGTACGAGTTGACCATAGTTATTATTATAAACGTTATCGAGAGCTATCGGATGAACTCATACCAATAAAACAGTCAATGGATACGTAGAGAAACATACATAGCAATAGTCTTTGATAACGAATATAGTTTGCTAAAATTGTACTAAATGAGCACTAAGTTACGCGCAAATAACAAAGACAATTTTCATACTCTCTTTTAAAAAAAATAATTGTCCTGGCATCTCTACTTCGCTGTTTTTAAAGCTAATATCGATTCTTCAGAATTATTATTGGCCAAAATATTTTGTATCATTGTCGTCTCCATTTACCTCTGTGCGGTAGTGAAAAAATATCGGCCGAGCGCATACCTACTTGCTGCTGAGTGCAGGGCTGGCACTCAATTTATTATTATTATTATTTTGTAAATTTGTATTTTTTTTTGTATTGTTTAGTCATGTGCATGAACATGTCTATTTGTCTAGGTCTGGATGTTCAATATGTATATTATGGATGTATTTACAAAAAAAAAGTATATAAGTATGTTTATCCGTTATCTAGTATCCATAATACAAGTTCTTCATGATACTTAACGTGGGCTAGATAATTAGTGTGATTGTATGGAAATATTTATTTATTTATTATTATTATAGTTATTATAACATGATGCTTTTGTTAGCTATAGATCAGAGGTTCCCAAACTTTTTTTTTCTCATAGATCACTTTCGAAATTTTGTTGGTTCCGGTGGACCACCTGCAGCTACATTTCTACCATATTCCCAAAATTTGAAAAAAGAAAAAACTACTTGCAGCAGAGTTCCAATCACGAATTAACAGTATTCGAAAAAAAAAATAGAATTTATTGGTTAATTAATTATTTAATTGTTTTTGCTGTGAGTGGATAATAGTGAAAAAGTTAAGTTGGCCAAATTAAAGGTGATTCGATCCAACTTTACTTTCGTAATACTTTAATAAATATACTTTTTGGAGTCGGTGCAGCCGCCTATGCTTGTCAACTCGCAAAGAAAAAGTAGCATCAGCATCATCAGCCTGTGGACGAAAATGTTTCTTTCGAATGCGGGAAAAAAATTATCAATATAGATTAAAAAGCTATGTCTTAAAATCTTTTGTGATTATGTTGAAATTATCTTATGTGATACATTTTTAACATAGTCAGTCGATAGTCAAACATTTGTAAAAATGTTTCTTTCGAATGCGGGGATTATTTCTCTCAATGATGTAACGACGCTGTCCAACATAGGAAGGTGAAGACACTAGAAAATTTCGACGTGTCCTCGTAAGTCTCGGTATCATACATTGGGCCGGACTCACAAGGGTGCGTGTTCGAGTCCCGTCTGAGCGACATGAGCCATAGACTTTTGATAGTATTTAAAAAGAAAAACTATTATTTGTACTTGACGTTTGTTGACGACCTCTGTGGTAGAGTGGTACGTATACCGGTTTCAAGGTGTCGCCTACTCTGAGGTCCGGGGTTCGAACCCCCGTAGGGGCAAATGTTTGTATGATGAATACGAGCATTTGTACCTGAGTCATGGACGTTTATATATATTTCTACACATAAATACCTATATCTGTATAATTATATATACTTATATCCGTTACCCTAGTATCCCATAACATAAGCCTTACAGTGCTTACTTTGGGGCTAGGTTAATTGGTGTGAGTGTAAGAAATATTTATTTATTATTTATTCATTTACTTACCAGTTTATGTGCATTTTGTCGTTGCGTCCAACAAATTGTAAAGTAAGTATACGATTTTATTTCGCTGCAAAAAATAATCAGCGTTAAAACGAACGAGATTGATGAGCGAATAAAAATATATTGATTATATTAGGGCACGGTTTTTACATGTCCATTGACTTTCAATGCGTCAGTAAAACATTTTTAAACACTGACTGTTTTGTTAGCACTAAGGTCGACTTAGATACGAAATATGTCAATGACCAAACTTTGAATAGTAAAATACGTTAAAATACGCCCTGGATTTTCTGAAAAATAACCGACAGAAAAATATAGGGAAAAATCGGCTCGACCACAAGTGAATTTTCAGATGGGACTCGAATCCACTACCTTTGGAAATCCGGTCCCATGCTCTAACCACTGAGCTACCGAGACTTTCATCAGAAATTTATCATAAGTATAAAAATAGCATTGAAACATTAACATTAACATAATTTGGTGAATCGAGTACCGTTTTAAAAAATGATAGAGCTAAAAATATTATTAACAAAAACTTATAATTTTGAATTGTTTTGTTGTTTGTACTTGCATTTTTTGTTTAAAACCAAATACATCATGATATAATATTAAGCATCTTTGCTATTTTATTTTACATTCGTAGCCACTTTCGATTCGATTTGTTCAGTAATTATCTTGTTGTTATAAAAAAAATTGGCTTTTTAAAATTATGTTAATGGAGTATGTAGTGATGCTGATAGTGTACGAATAAACCGGCTATTCTCGAACTGCCGGAACACAACAATGCTGAAAACGTTGTTGTTATGGCGTCAGGCTTAGATAAGATGGTGGTAGCTAGCCAGGCAGACTAACAACAAGTCCTACCACCAACCAAACCGAATACAATATGTACCCCCGCTGGGAATCGAACCCGGGACCCCTGGGTCTGATACCGGTGGTTGTACCACTAGACCACAGAGGCGGTTAAAAGTTAAAGCTTATTTTTCTCATTGGCGGCAACCCTGTGCCCTCCAGTTTGCTTCGTTTGCTTGCTTTAGGTACTTAGCACAGTTCTCTGGCAGCACGACGCAAATGAGTTTTTACAGTATCGAGTTTTGACTATTTTTAATTGGGAACTAAATTGTTAATTATAACTTTTTAATGTTGCATTTTATTATGCATTTGTTTTATGTAATATCAGTAGGTGGATTTTTTCTTGTATATTTTCTTATTTATTAATAAGAAAATATACTAAATAACCACTGGTCTAATGTCCCGTCTGAGCGACATAAGACAATTTATAACTAAATGGTTTTCAAAATAAATAAATTTTACTCTTGTACTATTTTGGGAACGCAAAATCTAAAACGTAACGTAGAATTTTGCGTTTTAGGCTAAACGGGGATTATTTTTCTGTTTAATTATTTAATCTTTTAATGAAAAATTGAGAAATCAAATGACGTGTAGGTCAATAGAATAATTACATATATACGAAAATCTACACATTAGAAAATAAAATCATACCTAAACCAAAAATGTCATAATTATAATGCGGGTAAAGTATACAAAAACAAAATTAGTTTTTAAGTAGCAATTCAGAAATTGATTGGTATTTACGGATATCTGTCTTTTGCGCGGAGGTCCTGTGTTAGATTCCCACAAGACAAAATGTATGACAATCCCACACAAGACAGACGTGTTTATTTGTTTTGGTTTATTTATATTATCACGTAAATTTTTTATATTACGCATACTACGAGTAAAATAAATTAGAGAGAAAAAAATAGCTCTTGAAGAGTTTCTTGCCGGTTCTTCTCGTTACGCGGTCTCCCGCCGTAGTGTTTGTGAACCGATGGCGTAGCTTCTGTGACGTTCATAAGTGCTTGTAACAGCCTAGACTGAATAAATGATATTGAATTAAATTGAACTGAAAATATAATTAAAGTTAATAAATGTTTTCAATACAATTTCCACTTGCGTCGACGCGTCCCTGTTACGTCGGGACATTTCGTAAGCGTCGCGCGTTGTAGGATTCCAAACCGATGTACGCCGACAAACCGAATTGATACTTTTATTAGTTTGGTTTTTTTTTGCTCATATTCATTGTAATAACACGCATTACACGCAATTTAAAGCAAAATGTGTGTAAATATGTGTGTGTATTTAAAGGCGATTAATCGGTACAGTTGTTTTTGAATTTATTCTGTTTAAGTTATTGTACGAGCAATTTTTTATAATGTTGATATATTACTTTTTTGATTTTGCATTTTACAATGCTATTTTTATGTGATAAAAATCAGATCTGATCCCGTCAGAGTGACATGAGACAAGTTGCTTTTTTCTAGTATATTTTCTTGTTTAAGAATTATCACATATTACTATTTGATATAGAAAATATCAACTAGTGTCCATTTCATATCCCGTCTGAGCGATATGGTCACTATTGGATTTTTTCTTGTATAAACTCTTTTTAAACCTTTTATTCCGTTTTTAAACATTTTTTTGCGAACATTTCTCCTCTTTCTTGTAGATTTTTCTTTAGAGAATACAAACATATTTTACGAAAAGAAATACTAGGGTAAAATGAAGAATACAAATTTATATGGGAATCTAAAACTCTCCTCTGCGGACAGAGGACGATCGTGTAGCTTCTTTGAAAGTCAACCATAAAATAATACAATACAGTGCACGTGTGTACTGCCGCAGATCCCGCCGCCGTCCAAGCCGCAGGTGGAGTCGGACACGTACACGCGGTACTTCGACTCGGAGTTCACAGTGCTTGTAATTGTAACGGCCTAGACTGAAAGAATGATATTCATTTAAACATAAAATTATGTAATTATAAAATCGTCGCATAAGTTATAAAAAGTTTTAACACCACTTTACGTGGATATTATTAAGCTAGCACGTGAGAGAGATAGAGAGAGAGAGAGAGAGAGAGAGAGAGAGAGAGAGAGAGAGAGATTTTATTAACCGAAGACACAATTACAAACGAAACAAAAATACGAAAAAATGAAAAATTACTACAAGGTCAATTTAGGTCCTGCCTCAGTTTTGTGTTACCATGACACTAAATGTCTGAAAAAATATAACAAAAAACAAACCATACACATGCCATTGAATAGAAAAAAAAAATACTATGACATTTAACAAGTGCTATGCCAGGGCCGGTAATACATATTTTATATAAAAAAACTTAAAACATTGTCTTTGGAAGAGAACGAATAAGCAAAAAGAAAAGTTTTTGCACATAACGTTTTTCTCTCAAATCTCTTTTAGTTAGATATCTCATATTATCGTAAGTCTGTTCATTAATTTAAAACAACTTTTATGGATTGAAACGTACTTTTTCAAATAATAATAATTAATTGTTATTTATTAACAAATATAATATAATAAGTTTTGTATTGCATAATAATTTAAGCATTTTTTATTTGTTCTGATGTTTCCACTCCATTCTAAGGGAGACCTTTGAAAGCTTGTGTTTCAATATCAGTATGGTAATAACAAAACGCATACATAGTTTAATCACAATATATTACACTATTCTTATAAATCAATTTGATAACTAATAAACATTTTAACCTTTCCCATTAACTTCTTTAAAAGGATATTACGTATACCAGTTAAATTTAACAAAAATCGATGTGAACGCAACGCTATTTATTTTACTGTTGGTTCGTTTACGTCGCCCGAACGCTCTTGATCCTAGCAACATATTATGTTCAACAATGTTGTTTATACAAGTGCCAGTTAACCTTGTAGAGGTCAATGTATAAAATTAATAACATTTAAGTTTTAAACAATCTTCTATAGTATTAAGTTGGATATTAATATTTTATGTTTGTCATAAAATGTTGAAGGGTCATGTTATGTATGATGTAGGGTTTAAACTAGCGGCAGCCTTCGGATGTGTTTGCGTTAATTTTGGCCGTTTTAAACTATACAGAAACTACGATTTTCGCGACAAAATTATATCTCATCTTCTTCTTATCGAGCGACGATTAGTGACCACCTCTGGTGTCGGAGTTTATCAAGCCGCCTATAAGGCCTCTGACTTGGCTTAACGACTGTAATCAAATGACAATAGCCGGGACCGACGGTTTAACGTGCCCTCCGAAGCACGGAAGCACTCAGTTATAATGCCACTTTACGGTCACCCATCCAACACCTGGCCGGGCCGAACTTTGCTTAACGAACGTGATCGAATACGATCTGTCTGTCAAGCGCGGCCATGAGCGCTTCATATCCCATTATATCTCGTAAATCTTGAGTACTAAAATTTAATCAACATTCGTTTAGCGGTGTAGGTAGATATTTAGGTGTAACATTCATGATCAACTTATGTTTGTTTGAAGCTAGTTTATATAATGTTTTGATTGACCTCTGCAAGTTTTTGTTTGTGACATAAAGTGTGTTATGTTCAAGGTTTAATATATTTTTCTACTAAAACTTTAAGTGTGAAAGGATCAATATAGATTTACTTATAAATAAATAATAAATAATAATTAAAAATTGCATACAACACACCAATTATCTAGCCCACGTTAAGTTTCATGAGGAACTTGTGTTATGGATATGAATCATTGTTAGTTTTATCTATTTACCAATATTGATTCATCAAAATCGGTTCAGCAGTTAGTCGGTGACCGAGTATAGGTGCCTGTGAGTTTTTTCAAAGTATCGTATCGTTTTTAGAATGACCTTTCAAGACGGGAATCGAACCAGCTATCCAGGTCGCGCCGGTTAGTACGGAAATAGATGGACAAGTATTTTTCTCTTTCTTTTAATAGAGTTGAGTTAATTTGTTTTTAATCGTTTTTTTTAGTAACGCTGTTACTGTTAATAATATGTTATTTTTTTACATTATTATTTTACCTGTACCCTACATAAAATTGCAGTTATCTCATTTTAATAATTTTATTTAAATATGTATTTTTCTATTTTATTTATTCAATATAAAAACATTCTACATAAATACTTTTACAATTATACATAATAATAATTTATAGAAAGTGATTTTATATAATAAACAGGTAGAATTATAATAAATATTAATTATTTATTAACTAGAAAAAAGCAACATGTCTCAGGTCGCCCTGACGGGATGACATGAGACAAGTGGCTTTTTTCTAGTATATTTTCTTGTTTAATATTTATCATATAAAAATAGCATTGTAAAATGCAAAAATAAAAGTTATAATAAGAATTTTATAGTAAATTTAACCACATGTTATTCATTGGGCACTTTTATTTTATTATTTCAGTGATAAAGTTTCATTTTCATTATACTTACCATAAAAATATTTTATCTCAAACATGCTTGGAAATGTGAGCATTATTTTGACAACCTTCTTCGGGATAAATCGATATTGCTGTACTGGCCACATACATGTGAGCAGCGGCCGGCATAAGTTGTATGAAAATCCATATCTGTTGTGTTTACCGGCCAAATAAATTATTATATAGTAAACTCATAACTGTCGTGTAATTAAAAAAATGGATCGATCTTTTACTCCGAACCATGGCAACTCAATGGTTTTATTTAAATTTCCAACAGGCATGCAAATAAAAAACTGGTTTAGAAAAAAAACAACAACAAATGAACACTAAACATATTGTTGTTCGTTGTTCGTCAGATTTCGAAAAGTAGGTTTTAATTACCGCGCATTATTTGAGAAAAGTAACTTACGTATGTGTGTCTCGGCTTGCTGGCCGCTGCAGTAATGTATTGTTTAATTATTTGTTAACTAGCTTCTGCCGTTCCTGTTCCCGTGGGAATATCGGGATAAAAAGTAGCCTATGTCACTCTCCGTTCTTTCAACTAAGTCTATGCCAAAAATAAAATCGATTGGTCGCTTAGTTAGGGCGTGAAGAAAGGAAAACAAACACACTAGCATTCATATCTTCGTCGTCGTCTCAGCCACATGACACCCTCTGCTGGGTATAGGCCTCCCCCAAGGATCTCCACGACGATCAACACATACAACTTGCAGTATAGTAACACAACTTGCAGTATAGTAACACAACTTGCAGTATAGTAACACAACTTGCAGTATAGTAATCTTGTAATGCGATGTATGATAGACAAGTCTTTCTTTGCCAGTTAAAAATTGTTTACGGTTACAATAACCATAAAATGTAATATTTTAATTAGTATTTTCCTTTTGTGATGGAAATTGACCTTACTGATATGTTGAGGTCACTTTTCAATTTGACGACTCTGTATGAAATAAAACAGGGAGAAAAAACAGCCCTTGACGAGTCTCTTGCCGGTTGTTCTCGTTACGCGGTCTCCCGCCGTAGGGTTTGTGAACCGATGGCGTAGCTTCTTTGACGTTCATAAGTGCTTGTAACAGCCTAGACTGAATAAATGATATTGACTTTGACTTTGACTTTGATCGGTCCTTCGCTGTCCGCATCCAGCGGCTTCCTGCGACCGCGCACCAGATCGTATGTCCACCTTCGGGGGGCCTACCCACGGAGCGTCGTTCTGTGCGCGGTCTCCATTTCAGAACCTTTCCGCCCCAACGGCCATCGGTTCTTCTCACTATATGTCCCACCCACTGCCACTTCAGCTGAGCAATCCTTCGAGCGATGTCAGTAACTTTAATTCTCCGGCGGATCTCCTCATTTCTGATTCGATCACGCAGGGAAACGCCGAGCATTGCTCTCTCCATTGCACGCTGAGTTAGCATTTATATATTTGTTAGGATTAGGATAAACGAATTTATTGTAATAACTAGCTCCCGCTCGCGGTTTCACCCGTTTCATGTCCAGGCTGTCTACTACCTGTGTACCAAATTTCATCCAAATCTGTTCAGAAGTTTCGGAGCCTTTTAAACTTTTTAAGCCTTTTAAACGCAAACTTGCTGGGGGCTAATATTCAATGCATATAGTCAAAGTCAAAGTCAAAGATTTTTATTCAAATAGACTTGTAGATAAGTGCTTTCGATTCGTCCCATTTTTTTTCCTACCAGCTATTCAGGACATCTTTTAACTGATAAGAAGAACGGCCGCAAGAAACTTATCAGCTTTAACAGAAGCAACAACATAGAAAAAACTAGATGTTAAAATGTTACAACTTCGCTTATAGAACTCAGTGACGCAGTGAATTAGAACGTTCGTGATGGTAAAGCAACTTTTATAATGGTCGGTTACGGGATGGGTTACCAAATATGTTCTATCCGATGCTTATCGTGCCGTCAGAAAAGGCGTTGATCCTAGCTGCATTGCAAAATAGCTGATTATAATGTTAATATATAGCTTCAATACTAATTTTAGGTATAACTATAATAATCTTTATGCCACGCATGTGCCGCAAAATTGTCACTGGCACACGTTGGCGCTACGGAAGACCAGAGCTGTGGCCTTGTGTCAGGTCATAGCATACCTGAGTAGCGACCAATTTGGTTATTTTCTAGTGTAATGTAATTATGTAATGTTCCTACTGTAATTCAACGCAAAATAACCATTAAACAATTTTTCTTTCTTTCTTTCTTTCTTTCTAATCGCCAAAAACTTAGCAAACTTCTAGTAAATGCCTTTGTAGGTATTAGTTTATCGATAGATCATGGAACTACATACTATGTATGACGTAACGCCGTCCCATCGCAAGGTTTACAAATCTCCATTATGCCAGTTGTATGATATTACCATGGAAATCATAAAATACGTCTGTCTCTCTCACACACGAGCCCTTGACTTATATTGGTTCGACAAGGCAAATCAAACGCGACGCTAATTTCAACCTTATGCCAGTAACTTTAGATTATGTCTAACAGTCAGCGACGCTTCCAATGAATTTGATACTTTTATTTAATTATAATAGTTCACGATTATATTTGAAAGACCAAATTGTAGGGTTTTGAACCTTATTATGTGTGCTGTAAGTTTCTTCTAGCTAATAAAATATATATAAAAAAATATTAAATAGAAAAAATTAACTCGGCCACAAGTGAATTCTCAGATGGGAATCGAACCCACGACCTTTGGAAATCCATCCTGCATTGGACCGGAGTTAATTTTTCCAATATTTTTCTATTTAAAATTTATCATAAGTACAAAAATAGCATTGAAAAATGCAAAATAGGAAAATCATAAATAAATATTTCTTACACTCACACCAATTAACTTAGCCCCTAAGTAAGCAGTGTAAGGCTTGTGCTATGGGATACTAGGGTAACGGATATAAATACATATAATTATACATATATAAGTATTTATGTGTAGAAATGTATATAAACGGCCATGACTCAGGTACAAATGCTCGTATTCATCATACAGACATTTGCCCCTACCGGGATTCAAACCCGGGACCTCAGAGTCGGTCATACCTTGAAACCGGTGCATGTCTCTTTACCACGGAGGTCGTCAAACAAGCGATTTATAATTTACATGATAGCGGTTTTTTTTTTGTAGCCCATTAAAACTACTGTGGTTTAAATTCTCTTTATTGTCTAACTAGCCTCCGACCGCGGTTTTACCCGTGTGATTCCCGTTCCCGTGGGTATATCGGGATAAATAGGATGTTAATCTTTGTCTTTTCAACTAACTATGCCAAGATTGGTTGCTTAGTTAGGGCGAGAAGGAAGAACAAACAAACACACTTTCTCATTTATAATATTAATATTAGGATAAGCGATAAGTGTGCCGTGTGGTGACGGCCTAGGAATACAAGTGTCACCACTCCCTCACATGCCTGGGATGTCGTCAGAGTCGACTAAGAGGCTCGACGCATTTAACAGTGCGAGAGAAGGAAAACTTGAAACAAACCCTCTACCAACCTGTCTGGCCAGCGTGGTAGCAGTAGGCTAACAGCCTCCTATGAACGCCACAACAGGCGTGAGCTAGGAGAGGCCTATGTCCAGCAGTGGACGTCCACATGCTTATTATGGACTATATTATTCCCTGTCTTATCTAGTCGTCTTCTCTCCTTGGTAAGCAGAGTCGTGGCACAACACGAGCGTTGCCGAGTGCAATCCACAGCACGAATCGTTGTTAAAATTTACCCGATCCCAACTCAAGTCTGGTGTAAGGGCGGTCGCATAGTGATCAGCGGAGCGGTTTCGTAAAGCTTAAACTTTATCTAACAAACACAAAGGTAAATAAACTCTCTTTGTTTTGATCTGCTCGTCACAAATTTTTATCTACTAGCTGTTATCCGTTCCCATGTAAATATCGGAATAAAAAGAAGCCTATGTTTTAATCGAGGCTATCTTTTATATATGTGCCAAATTTTATCCAAATCGTGAAAGAGTAACAAACAAACAAACTGACATATTTTCGCATTTATAATATTAGTTGCAAGCTTTTTATAACCGCACTATATGTGGTTAATGCAAATAACGTTTAGTTATAAGTTTCACTTTTTTTTAAAACCACTGGCAATAAGATTATTCATCAAACTCGAACCGGACACCGGTGTCCAGAGAACATTGAATATCCATCGTCTCATAATCCGTGGTCTGAAAGGTGAAATGACTATTGTCAATCTACTTTTATCAATATTTGAAACAAACATTGTTAATTTAAAACAGTGTTTCTTACAAATGTTTCGGTATTTTGTATTTTTTTTAGCAATATTAAGTACTATCTTAATTCTAACATGTAAAATAACAAATTAACGTATGTTTACCCGCTCCGCTCGTGAATGAGACCACACCGTTATCTATTCTATTGTTAGTAGCCAATCGATAAACTGAGTTTAATATGACAGTACGTACAGACGCGTGCACGTCCTGCTTAGCCGACTGCGGGAAAGATAGTTATGACTTATGATAAACTATTTTTTTTTTAGTTATTGCGTAGGTCAATAGTATTTCATAATATGACCTTTTATAACTTTTATAATATGACCGTCTGGAAATGACTGATGATAATGAATTATAAAAGGTCATCAACCATTTGATGGTCTATGCTGCTACGGCACAGGTATACTTTTAAGATCAATTAAGAGCATGGGCCATGGCTCATGTGACCCACCACGCTGGCTCAATGTGAGTTGGTGGGTGTTAAAGATGTCGATAATCTAGAAATATATATTTTTTGTTTTAGAAATACTTAGAAAAAAACTAAAAATAACCCGTGTTTATTAAAGAGAACGACAAGTCAAAGTCATATATAGCTTGTTTGATCAATAAACTGATATGATAATACACTTATTTATTTACAAGGAGTAGGAATTTCTATACAATGTGTATTCTGTAGATTCCATGACGCATTTATTTTTTTAATACATTAATCCTTAAGACAATCCTTTTTTAATAAAAAACTAAACTAAATAATAACTTCAATTGTTGGATAGTTAACATAGTAAGTCATTAACTTAGCGTTCCTACTTACTAAATATACCTAAAACCAGTTAGATCTAGCTTTAAGGAAAGGGCTAGGACGAAATGCAATTTAAATAGCCAAATAAAAACAGGACTATAAAAAAAACTGAGAAAAAAAACCCGGTTTCCTAATCTCCAAATTGTGTATAAGCTAGGTATATTAATAAGTTAAACAAACTGGTTTGGTAATTTGAACGTTATTTTGTTTGCGATAAGGTCGGTTTGTACGGATTTGTGGCGCATGGGTTGGCGGTTACACCCTTTTGGTATCGCACGGTTTGAAAACTTTGTGAACAGTCGTGTAGTGAGATCAGTAGTTGTTGATACTTGAATATTTTTAGCATGTTTTTGTTGTTTAACTTTATTTCATGGGGCCTGTTTCATAATCAAAAAGTAAGTTCCGATTAGGTTACTAGGAAGATGATTTGACAGCTGTGATATGAAAAATATGTCAAATCTTCTGACAATTAAGCTACTCAGAACTTACTTATAAATTGTGAAACAGGCCCTTAGTATACTTTTGTAGTTTGAAAACTATTCAACAAATATTATAATTATATAATTTTTCTTTTTCTGAAAACAATACAATAATGATTATCATTATTTACATAGAAATGAACAAATACAAAACATAACTAAACATGTTAAAAATATAAAAATAACATGTTATTTTTAACTCATCGAAACGCCCTTTGTAATTTGTATGCTTTCTTAGCATAAATAAATTCGACTCTAAACAATAACAATAGAGTTAAAAGTTTGAAATACAAATACAGACATACCGCACCCCCAATAATGTATGGGCACAAATACAAAAAGCAGTTTTTTGGGGAAGCCCGTAAAACAAAGGAGTGATAATATTGTTTTTTACATAATGGCTTCTAAATTCGTGATTTTGTGCACTATATCAATGAAATTTTAAATAATATGTCTTAGATAACTGAGCTATAATATCACTAGGCAATACTTTAAAAATATGAATTCGAAGTATGCAAAAAATAAGATCAAATAATTTAATAAAAAGTTAGGCCCTTCTTACACAGTTGTTTTATTTAATACTTTAGGCATTACTTGATTTGTGCCACTCTAATATTTACACTTCATTATTTTATGGTATATATCTACAAATATTACTATGTTTTATTAAAATGATTACTTTATTACGCTAACATTTTAATTTGTGCCCATATTACATATTTTATGATATAATTATTTTAGTTATGGGACTATAACGTCATTGAACATTTTGATGATTTGGGATATGATTAAAATAAATGAAAACGCTATTTTCAATAAACAGTCTTTATTGGCGTGGAAATTAAAATAAAACAAAATTAAGTCTCTAACCATAATAACGGAATTTAAGTATCATTAATTCCTTGTTTAATAATAATACATGAAGATTTGTTTGAAGTATTTTTTAACTGTTAGTGAATTATAAGAAAGTTAATTACTTAACTTCCTTTATTACGGTTATTATTGACTAACAATGTACCAACTGACGCGAATCGACTTTAAAAACAAAACAAATTTTTTCTTATTACAAAACCGTAAATCTTATGAAACTTAATTAATCATAATCCCGAGTGGAGGAGACTATCCTACCATGAAACAGTTTTATACTACTACGGAGGGTAGAGGTACAAAACTCAGTGTTGCAATAGCGTTTATGATTTACATGCAAAGTACCTACGCTAATATTCACAAACTTGTAAGATAAGTAGATCGATAAGTAAGTGTAAACTGTAAAATGTTATTGTAATTGTTAAAACTGTATTTGAAATAAGTAAATAAATAAAATAAATAAATAAACATAAATTCTTTTAAAAAATCAATAGTAACAAAATTATACATTTTTCTTCGTAAAACTAAAAGTTTTTAACAAAAAATAATAATTATTTTATAAATTTTACTTGGTACAGTCGGGGAACCCGGTTCCCGGTTGACCAGTAGAGTTCTTTTAGGGAGCTTTTTTTTTAAATTAACAGATATATAGAAAACCTTTATATCACAAATAATAGAACACTAATAACAAATTTCATTTGAATATTAACCTTAGTACTTTCTGAGAAAACGTTTCCCAAAAAACTCTACTGGTCAACCGGGAAGTTCCCCGATTGTACATCAGGTAGGTCACATTTCTAGAGTATCTAGATACTTAATTTCAGTCTTAAACCATAAGTAATTATTTTTAAACATCAATACTAGAGTATTATTACAAGAGTAGGTATTATTTCAATCTTATTGAAATCGAGAATAGATAAAAATCAATTTAGGAAATAATATGCTTTTTAAATAAATATGAGCCTCGGTTTAACATTACTGAAAATAAAGTAGGTAAAAGAAAATATCGACCTCGTCTCACAACTAGCCCCAGGTTGGGTTCGAGTCCCATCAGAGCTAGTTGTGAGACGGATCGATATTTTCTTATATTTTATTTTCAATAATGCAAAATAGTAAAATTAATTAGTTCAACATACCAGTAAAATAAGAAGCATGATAGGGGTCAATTAATTTCCTGGAAATCAACTCTTTCAGGTCATTCTTTTTGTTTACACTTAGCTCAAATGGTTTATCGTAGGCTTTCTGGATCAAAATGTTTAGGTGTTCGTTTATTCTCTTTCTCTTGTTTCTAACATTGATTTCCTTGAAATCTTCCTTATAGGAAGTTTTGTAATAAAAGGAGAAAGGTTTCTCTTTGTTAAACATCATCACCTTTTAATATTGTTCCATACAACACTTTGTCTAAATTCATTAATGCTAAAATTGTACCCCCATTGATTTTGTAACTCCTTCACATCATAAAAAAATCGTATGTTAAACTTTTTATTATAAAAGGCTTTCCTGTTTTACTGGCTCTTTGGATTGCTGCTATATTATATTAAAGTGGAGTGTATATCGGGTCCGATTTTAAATCTTTTTGATATTTGTTTTTGTATTAAGCTATGGACGTTGTCCGCCTCGCCTCGTTTTGAGTGTGGCCTTTGATGAGATAATTATGAGTAATACTGTTTAGATTTTTAATGTTGGTAACAGCATACATAAATAGCGCAGCCATATACTTGTTCTTATTTTGTCCACAGCAATTATCTGATATGAACGTAACATTTACATCTTTATCACCTGCATTTTCAGCCACCATTTTTCAAATAGTCCAGAACGCAACTTTCAATCTCCACAGCACCTCTTTTGCCCTGTGTTTCGTCCCAAAAATAACAATGTTTATATCCTCATAGCTTTTATAGTCTTCTCTAGATTAATCACCTTTTTTTAAGCTATTTAACTCTGTCATAGTAAAATTATAGCTGTTAAGTTTAGATTTGTAATAGAATGACGAAATTCCATTTGGACTTTGCATTATTGCCTGAACTTCAAAACACGCATAAATTAGACTCATCAACGCTTTTCCGAGCTTTCTTTTTTCAATTATTTTCTTCAATATGAGAATCGTATTCAAATCGTATTCATATTCATAAAAAAAAATAAAAAAATAACGGTTTACCTTATTATTTTGACACCATTCAGAGTTGTTTATCTTTGATGCATATTCACATTATTTTATGTGAACGGGCTGTCATTGTCTGTAAATCAAATAAAAATAAATGATCGAATACATTACTTTATATTCCGTCAATTAAATGTTACTAAAACGATAAAATAATTATAATTTTATTGGTAACTTAGGGGACTTACATTTGGTATGGAACCGTGATGAAGTCCCCTAAGTTACCAATAAAACGATATAATGTTATCGTTTTAGTAACATTTAATTGACGGAATATATATTCTGGGGATCTGTGTGAATAAGGAACTGGATAAGTAAGAAATTTTATAGCAAACTCATAGTTTTGGAGATTTAAATAATTTGTTGCAAGGACATGATTCGGTACAAGGAACAGTTGATTGACCCGTAACCAAATTAATTGTAATAATAGGTACAAAACTCAGTTAGTTAAGACCGGATATTAGCAACTATTAAAGGATAGTTAGTATTTTATTTACAAATATTTATGTGAGAAAGGCCTTACTTTACTTAGCGCTATCAAAATAATAATTTGTAAAGGTATATAGGACTAAGTCAACATAATTTCTATAAATATAAAATTTAATTGAAATGTAAGGAATTAATTAGACTTAGCCTACGATATTGTAACTATAATCAGTATGAGGATGGCCCAAACCTTAATCGGCCTTTATTATAGTAAAATGCAATCCAATACTTACCTCAGAATTTGTAATACAAAGGCACAACTCCAACTCGGGCGACATAAGCGCGGTCCGGCTCTGTCTAATATTGGCGCAACACTGATTCGATCCGTCTAGCGGGAAGAAGTGGGGGCAGTTGAAGAAAGTGTAAAAGGGACACATAATACAGTACTCCCTCATTTATCGTTTGTTTTCTCTTTCTGCGAGAGTCACCGAGTAAGACTAGCCTTAAAGAGCCTTTTTATCACAAAAAGTGAAAAACCTAAAATTTTGAATTGTGCCCATACATTATTAGAGGTGCGATACACACAAACATACATTTTAAAATGTTTTATTCGATGCAGTCGGGGAACTTCCCGGTAGACCATAGAGATTTTTGGGACAGTTTTTCGTAAACTGATAAGGTTAAAGAAATAATTTATTTAGTTTTTATAAATCTATAACTTTTTGTAATAATGATTGTGAATTGGAAAGAATCTGTTTAAGTAAATAAAAATTGAAAGACAAATTAACAACAACAACGAAACATTATATGACTACACAAATCTTAAAAGCTTGTTGAAATAAAACAACTTTTACGGATATCAAACGCGCTATATTTCCACGAACTAAGTTGTAATTGTCCGTATTTTTGACTGACCAATCATCCCGTGACCACGGCAGCTGTAAAGGTGCCGAAGCGTCGGGAAAATAAAAAAAAACCCTAAAAAACCTAAAATACGGACAATTACAACTTAGTTCGTGGAAATATAGCGCGTTTGATATCCGTAAAAGTTGTTTTATTTCAATGAACAGTGCGCGCCAAAACATAAGATGTACGTATTAAAAGCTTGTGTCAATAAAATAATAAATGCGCAAATACTTTATCATAATACGAGTTACACATAACCAACTCGGATTTTATTTGAGTACGTACGGCACGTAAATTGAAATTGAAATTAAGTAATAATAATACAAAAAAGGAAGAAGAATTTAAGTTTTTTGACTGTTATGTTTGCACAGTGATTATGTAAGCCAAGTATCAAAACCACTCGGGCGGCGTCTCCGACCCAACTCTCATCTTTCACTGTTTTCGGACAGGGCCGCACTGAGGATTTGCGATACACACTGTTTTAATGGTACATATTTACAAATTGACGAACAGATTAACATTTAATATGGATAGTATGTGTGAATAATGAATGACTTTATGTATTTATCAGTGTATATTATATATTCTTATAAGAACGTATTTTATTTACAAAAAGATCTAGTATCCATAACACAAGTTCTTTAATGAAACTGATCTTGAGCTAGATAATTAGTGTGATTGTTTTACCTTTTATTATTTATTTAATTAATTAATTACATTATGTATGGTCTATTAAAATCCTCATACCGCCACAAGCCACAACCGATATTACAACTAAATCCGCTTCTATTTATTTTATGTTGCAAACACAGTTGTTGCATTTTTATAAATTCTATAAATGTAGTTTTAATAATTATTATATGTAGCTATCTCAGTTACATAATGTATTTACCGTACGGGCCTACTTATTTATATCCTTACTTTTGCATTTTTTATTTATTAGAACTATTCCGTCTATTCGTTCTGTTTTTATAGTCGAACAAGAATATATAGAAGCAATTAAAATTATTAAAGTAATAATAATAATTATATACTACCCCTGAGTTCGGCTCTGGCACCTCCCCGCGCGCCCCTCGCCGCCATTTCGTGTTATTGAGAATTTATGCCGGTAAGGCCGGGGACACACTGTGCGCGAGAATATATTTTGAAATATATTTTTTTAATCACATATTATACTTTTTACGCGTGTAGTTGCTAGACATAAAATTAAAATATTTATAAAGGATGAAAAGCTTTTCTTTTTGTTATTATTTCATTTTAGTTTACTTTTTGTTTTCCCTTACTTATTATATAAAAAAAATATATACAAACTTGACATAAAATAACTTTTGAATATTTTTCCAATAATTTAAATAACTTGAAAAACGTAAACAAGTATTTCATTATGTTGTGCTACAAAAAAAATATGTTAGTTAATGTGTTATGCGCTTTATCTTGTCACCAAAACTCAAGTTTTAATAAAACTTACCTAGAGTTAGATAGTTGTTATGGCTGTAAGAAATATTTGTCATCTAAGACCGGAAATAAAAAAAAAAATATTTCCGGGGCGACTTTCCAATTCTCAGGTAAAAAAATCTCTTATATGGTATTATACAGACAAATTATATATTAATTGCCATTCATATCTCTTTTAGTTTGTGATCGTCCTTTGTTTTAGATAGTTATGAATTAAACTGACTGATATAGTTTTGTCTGAAGATAAAAATAAAACAGCTCTTGTATTTTTATACAGATACAGGCATCTCACAATTCATACATGGTTGGATCCGCCCCCTAATTGTCTAATTAAAAAATATATCACAATCCCTTTCAAAGGTATTTTGATTGTGATAGTGATTTATGAGATTGTGTAAATTATAGTCGCAATTCTTCAGAACGAATGATGTTTTAAATTACACTTCATTTGGCACTTCTCCATACATTTGAAAGATATTTTCATCTATCACTTTGCTTAGACAGTTCAATTTCGTTCATTCAATACCTTTCAAAACATGTTCCGATTACAATCCCTTTCAAATGCCAAATATTGACGGCCTGAAGTATGTAAATATCTTTCAAATGACGGATTGAAAGGAATTGTGATAGATTTTATAATTAGACACTTAGCCCCCAGATCAGTTTTTTTGATGTTAGTTACCTTGATAAACTGTTTTTTAGACTTCTAAACTCTAAAGTTTAGAAAAGTCTTATAATCCCTCTCTGTCCGTCCGTACGTACGTACGTATGTATGTACGCATCGAGATCTCAGAAACCATAAGAGATAGAGACAAACGGTCAACGGGAATGAGTTTAGGACACCTTGGACATGTGTAAAATGTACTTTTTTAGTTTCTACACTACAAAACAATAACAACTGTCACGTGGTTTAGAAGTCTATTTTGTGCCTGCTAACTAGTTTGATGTTAGTTACCTTGATAAACTGTTTTTTTTTTCCTACGAATTATTTTAGCTGACGCATTGTTGCAAGATGTCCATAGGTCAAACGCGTGCAGTGCGCACCAAGCCTTAGTACAGGGGCGTTGCACCGAATAGATCCGTGTCGCTATCAATTCGGTGCGTCTGTGTGCGTGTCACATGTCACCGTACAGGATGATTCCGAAATTATGATAATTGTTGATTTAACAATAATAAGAATAGAAAGTTTTTAGATATTCCCGAAAATACAATCGATTCTTAACTACCTAATATTACAGCCTCTTTGTGTTGACTCACAGTTCCACAAAAGCTTAACATACCAAATATTTGAGAAAACAAAAATAAATATAATAATAATAATACTTCGACATCGCTGTACCCAATACACACAACTTACAAAATACAATTGCTGAAAAAATACACAAATATACAGACTTAAAAGATGAAATTTCGCGAATATGGAAGCAGGATAAAGTTTTTATAATTCCAATAGTTCTCTCAATGACCGGCATTATTCCTCAACACCTCCATAAGAGTCTAAAAAATCTTGATCTGAAACCCAGCACTTACATACAGTTGCAAAAAGCAGCCATACTTAACACTTGCCGAACAGTCCGTAAGTTCCTACAATTAGATGACCACACTCAAACATAAAAAAAATCATTTACTTGGCATTGTCCCGTAAATGACATAAAATACCAGCGTATGCTGAGAAAAATAAACGTAAGAAAAATAATACTAATAATGTTATGTCGGAGAATTTCAAGTGTGTTTTTTTATTTATTTAAGTAACTTTATTTACGGACAATCTAATGCCGAATACGGTTAATAGACGGACTTAACTCTAAAAGCATTCTCTGTTTAATAAGTCTCGTAATCAGATCGATGTGTAATTTTTTTCTGATATTTATTTATATAAAATAAACTATAATACTACGTACCTTGGCTACAACTTAAAACATGAATTTAGATAGCAATTATTGGAAAATTAGACACTAGGTATATTAAATGGCGCTTTAGTTAATGAAAATCTCGACTATTAGAAATCATAAAACAATATAGAGGCCTTAAAATCATGGAATTAAGCTATATCTATATTGGTATAGGGCGAAATGGAAATTTTAATTATGTTGAAGACATACTAAGCGCATACATTTTTTACATAAATATATTTTTTAACGATGCTATGTATAGCGCTGTGGTTCGATTCGAACTTGGGAAAGATTTATCTGATGAATAGCAGCCTCCTGCGGTTATACCCGCGTAGTTTCTTAGTGTTCGCTTACATCGTATAAGAATGCTGTATGCAAAATTTCAGTTAAATCGATTCAGCTCGGCCGTTTGGGCTGTACCTTGTTTGTCAGTCAGTCACGGTATTGTTTTATAAGTATATCTAAGATTTGTTTCGTCTCTGGGTGTCTCGTCTGTATAACACAATTTAACTTTTAACATTGGTAGACAACTCAAAAGCTTTTCTTTCGTTCTTTTAATGTTAACTAATTTAAAATATCATTTTTTATTTATTGATACTAAACTTGGACGAATTAAGGTATAATCTAAGATTTGTTTCGTGTCTTGGTGTCTCGTCTGTGTCACACAATTTAACTTTAACATTGGTAGACAACTCAATAGCTTTTCTTTCATTTTTTTAATGTAAACTAATTTAAAATATCATTTTTTATTTATTAATACCAAAGTATGAAAGACTTTTTTATACTTTTAGTGCTACACACACGATTACTTACTCTCTTTTACATCCTTTCCGATTGAACATACGTATAATGAAGTCTGCTATATTACGCTACATATTTTTATATTGCCTGAAGTGAAATAAATTAATAATAAATAAATATACTTACATAAAACAACACCCCTTACTCGTTCACCTTGTTTAGTTCACGTACACACGCTCACACGTCAACGAAACGCACACAACCGCGTTTATGTTAAATTTAATTGTTAAATATAAATGTGCACGCAACGTGCCGCCTGTACTTTTTGTGGTTTTACTTGAGAATAGTTGTTAATAAGTATTAAGTATCGATTATAAAAAAAAAATTTTTTATTCGTGGATAGTGTTTTTTTTTGCTGTATATTTGGGTGGTAGTGGTAGGACAAAACTGACCATTGAAAATACTTATGTCATTGAAATAAAACAACTTTTACGGATATGAAACGCGCTATATTTCACGAACTAAGTTGTAATTGTCCGCATTTTTTGGTTTTTTAGGGGTTTTCGATTTTTCCGACGGCACCTTTTCAGCTGCCGTGGTCACGGGATGACTCCGTTTTTGATATCCGTAAAAGTTGTTTTGTTTCATTAAACAGTGCGCGCTATAATATAAGATGTACTTAAATTTATGTCACATTTATTTGAAAAAAGATAGATAGATAGATAGATAAAACACTTTATTGCACACACAAAAATACAGACAGAAACACAAGAAAGAGTTGACATAAATGTGGGCAAAGGCGGCCTTATCGCTAAGAGCGATCTCTTCCAGACAACCTTTGAGGCATGGGAAAAATGGAGAAAGAGCGAGAGGTAGTGCACAGGCAACAAGCAGAAAAGAAAAAGTTTAGGGTTTTTTCTTAATTCTTTATATAAAACCGTAATTAACGTCTCCAGTACTAGGCTACAGAGATTTTAGGATGATTTTGCAAACTTTCAAACGTTACCTTCGCGTGAGAGTAAATTTTGACAGATATCCTTAATGTAACGGGAATAAGGTTGAGAATTATACTCTATTCGCAAACTGCGGCGTAAGCGAGGAAGGTGAGAAAACTCACAATAAGCACTCTGGACCTCTATTTTTTAATCACTTGTCGCGCGAGTGGCGAGGCGAACGAGGAGACGATCAGGCGATTAGCGACCTTGCGTACGTGGACATACACAGACATAGCACGCTTATCGCTTTGCACCTCGCGCGCTCGCGTTGGGAGGCGGTACTACAGGCGAAAAGCGAAGCTATGTATATACGGGCAAGGTCGCTTTTACGGAATACGGAAACTCAAACGTCTCGCACGAATATCAGTAGAATCCCCGAGACGAGTGAATGAAAAATAGAGCTCCTGGCCCCGATTAGATGGATATTATGGATAGAGAAGGGAAATGGACCTCGCGGGCCCAATGCGGAATTGGAAGCCAAACTCAATTGGTGGGTGAAATCTTGAAATATTGTTAATACTTATGGTAAATTTTAAATAGAAAAATATTGGAATAAATTAACTCGGCCACAAGTGAAATCTCAGACGGGAATCGAACCCGCGACCTTTGGAAATCCGGTCCAATGCTCTAACCGCTGAGCTACCGAGACGCGGGTTCGATTCCCGTCTGAGATTTCACTTGTGGCCGAGTTAATTTATTCCAATATTTTTCTATTTAAAATTTACCATAAGTATAAAAATAGCATTGAAAAATGCAAAAATGACAAAATCATAAATTGTTAATACTTGTTTATTTGTTTTATTGTGCAGAATTTTAAGAGCCTCTGTGGTCTAATGGTACAACCACCGGTATCAGAGGGGCCCCGGGTTCGATTCCCAGCGGGGGTACATATTGTATTCGGTTTGGTTGGTGGTAGGACTTGTTGTGAGTCCGCCTGGGTATCTACCACCATCTAATCTAAGTCTGACGCCATAACAACAATGTTTTCAGCATTGTTATGTTCCGGCAGTAACATTTGACTCATTATTTGTTAGTAACAATTGTACTTAACCTATGTCAGTATTATAAATTAAATTATTCATTTGACAATTCATATTGTAGCATATTGTATGTCATTCCATACAAATTGCAGCCGATTGAATACAGTTTGAACTGTCAAATGAATACGATTACTATATTCCATAGGCAATCGCACCCTTGATTTTTGGCATAGAGTCGGTCGAAAGGACGAGAGTAACATGGCTACTTTTTATCCCAATATTCCCACGGGAACGGGTACCACGCGGATGAAACCTCAAGCGGCCGCTAGTTAAAGCCGCCTCTATGGTCCAGTGGTACAACAACCGGTATCAGACCAGGGGTCCCGGGTTAATTCGGTTTAAGTCCGCCTGGCTAGCTACCACCATCTTATCTGAGTCTGACGCCATAACAATAATGTTGTCAGCATTGTTGTGTTCCGGCAGTTAGAGATAAGATAGCCAGTTCCTCAGTGATTGAGGATTCCGGTAGAGGCTCGCTTCCATATTCAGCCTTATCAATACTTAACATCAGGTATGATGAAGGCTAAGAGTCTCCTGAAACCGCGGGCGACTGCGAGTTACATATAAAATACTTAAATAGCTAATAACATAACACCAGAACCAGAAGAAAGAAACATATAGGTTCGTCACATGAAATAACAATCCCACACGGAAATCGAACTCGCGACCCATAGCGTAGTAGGCAGAAGTACAACGGTGTATTATATCAGTTTTAAATTACCTACTAGACAATTTATAAACTGTCTAAATCCAGTATCGTACCGCGACATGGGAGGAGTTTCGACGACTACACAGAATGCCGATCGTAAATTGGGGCGCCTATTCTGGACGGTTTCGACTTTGTGATACTAAAACATAGCTTCCGCGCGCGACTTTGTTCGCCTAGAATTTCTTTTCATGATGAAAGAAGTGTAGACAATTTTGAAAGGTAAACCTTGGTATTAATACCTATAAATCAGCAATTATCGCGCAGATATCGCGCGATCGCTGCGGAACGTCAAAATAAAAATGGTATTACGTATGTGATTCCTGGCTAATCGCTCGCTGATGGTTCGTATAGCGGCTTCTCACTTACACTCGCACTCCTGCCTAGGTGCGAGAGTGAGACGCCGCTTGTTGTTATGACGCTAGCGCCAAAAACAATTTGGTAGCAATAACAGGAACTAAATGAATACTTACACTTTGTTCATCGTTTGTTCGGTACAGGCTGCACTGTTGATACGTGACGTAAAGCAATTATCGCGCAATTTCTGCTGTCGCGTTGCTGTTAGGTTTGTCGGATTGTCTGTCTGCGCGATAATTGCTAATTTGAAGGTAATAGCCCCATGCCGGTTTTCTACCACTTTATATGGAATGAAAATTAAACATTTGTTTCTCTTTCTTTGCACAAAACTGAAAGTTTTCTTGATTTTTTGGGACTTTTATTCTCAAGTCGAGTATTCGACTCATACATCGACGTACAAATGTTTACATAACTGTTTATACGGTTTGAATAATGAGACTGTAAAGTGAGTATGTTTGTATGAAAATAACGCAGTGGCTCCATTTATTTGCTGACAAGTTTATACATCCATGATAGAATGGCGCGTAGCTTGCGCGGATGCCAATTTTATTATATACTAGCGGATTCCTGTGGGAATATCGGGATAAAATATAGCCTATGTAACTCGGGAGAAATGTAGCTTTCTAATGGTTTAAGAATTTTCTAAATCGGTCTAGTAGTTCCTGAGATTAGCGCGTTCAAACAAACAAACTCTTCAGCTTTATAAAATTAGTATAGATTGTTAACAATGATCGAATGATCGATTAATAATGTAATAGTAATTTTTGACTCTTAATGTAAATTGACATTGAATTGTAATAATATCTTGACATTATTTTTAATATATTTTATTAGAATCTATTCAATTCCCTATTTGACATTAATATTTGTACATCGTTTAATTTTAATGGTAGATATGTTAACGCACAAAATTAATTAACACTACCCAATGTTATACCACACAATTTTGTATGGCCGACTGGGGCAAGAGTTAATGAGTAAAAAATATATATTTGGTACTTTTGCAAAACATTGAAACAACTCTACCTCGATTTTAACTTAGTATTAAGAGTACTGCTGCGTAGGTTCTACTAAATAAAACGCTTAAATATAAAAACCAGATTTTTTTAAAGTAAAAAATAAGTCTTTTGGAGTCGGTGCCAGCATTGCCAGGGCAACGCAGAACATTGCACTTCTATTACTTTTATTTGTCTTACCTTGGCTGGCACCGACTCTAAATGGCTTATTTTTTACTTTTTGAAATCGGTTTTTTTTATTTCACAATTTTTTAAGTCAGAATAAGGCCCGTACGCAAAACAGGTAACAGAAACGACGACAGTAAAAAGCGCCATCTAGTTGCATATTAAGAACTATTACGTACACGATTACAATATTATTTTCAAGATTTCATGAAAAATAATTAACCGATTACAAAATTACAAAAAATAGGACCATCTTAGTAACAAACCTGATGTTATCTCTAAGGCCCGTGTTATCCATTCTAATGTTCCCTCCAGCGCCATGAGTACAACACCTCAGCCTTCACTAATAGCTTCAAAAATCACAAAAAAAAATTAGACGGCCGGAAAAATATATATATATATTTTTAAATTGACCTTATCAAGGTCAAAGGTCAGAAAAACTTTTCCGACTGATTGCACACGTGCGTAGCACGCGCTTAAGTCTAGTAAGTTATAACGTTTGAATTATTGAAATCGGTGGTTCAGTCATCTACGAGTAATCGGTGAACCGAAGATACATAATATATATATATATACGCGATGTCAAAGTCAAAGTCAAAGATTTTTAGTCAAATAGACTTATAGATAAGTGCTTTCGAATCATCCAATTTTTTTTCCTACTAGCCATTCAGGACATCTTTTAACTGATAAGAAGAACGGCCGCAAGAAACTTATCAGCTTTAACAGAAGCAACAACATTTACAAAGGAACATGTCGTTGCCAAATACAAATCTACAATCTTGAAACATATTTAATATAAGAGGAAATAATAACCTCCTTTTTTGAAGTCGGTTATAAACAGTTTATATTTAAGAGTACGGTTTCCATCGCTAAGATCGTCGTATAACACTTTATTTGCAGTCGATACAAACTAATACATTTGCCATACGGCTTTAATTAACTATATTAAGCTCCCCCAGAATAACGCTCCGTAGGTTACTTATTTGAAAGCAATTTCACTTCCCCACCCCTTAGGGAGAGGGGGGTTAAGGGCAGCCCTTATTTATTGGTTAATAAAATATGATTTTATTCACGCTGGTTAAGGTTGTGTGTTTTTTTTTATAATAATAATTAATAAGGCCTGTGACTTTGTTTGTGTGGATTAAACTGTCAGCTTATAAAAATCTTAACTAATATTAAAAATGCGAAAGTGTGTTTGTTTGTTCTTTCTTCACGCCCTAACTAACCGCCTCTGTGGTCTAGTGGTACAACCACCGGTATCTGACCCTGGGGTCCCGGGTTCGATTCCCAGCGGGGGTACATATTGTATTCGGTTTGGTTGGTGGTAGGACTTGTTGTAAGTCCGCCTGGCTAGCTACCACCATCTTATCTAAGTCTGACGCCATAACAACTATGTTTTCAGCATTGTTGTGTTCCGGCAGTTAGAGATAGGATAGCCAGTTCCTCAGTGATTGATCTCCCGGAAGAGAGGCTCGCTTCCATCTTTAGCCTTATCGATACTTAACATCAGGTATGATGAAGGCTAAGAGTCTCCCCGTACTTCATAAAGAAAAAAATTGGGATAGAGTTAGATGAAAGGTCGAAGAGTAACATAGCTACTTGTTATCCTGATATTCCCACGGGAACGGGAACCGCGGGAAAAAGCTAGTTACTTATAAAATCCACTCGCCAAGAAGAGTTTACTTCTAAAATCGTTATTGTAATAAGACTGACGACCGCCCGCAGTTTCACTCGCGTGGTTCCCGCTCCCGTGGGAAATTCCGGATAAAGTGTCCAAAGTTTTAATCCAGGTTATCTACTACCTGTTTGTCAAATTTCATTCAAATCCGTTCAGTAGTTTTTGCGTGAAAGAGGAATTAACAAACTATTATTATTATTATAACAACTATATTATAAAGGTGGCCTTATCTCTCTACCAGGTAACTAACATCTATTAATCGAAACATGTGCCGACCTGTTTGGCGCAGGGGTACTAACCCCACCTTTTGCGCCAGAGGTCCCGGGTTCAATCCCCGGACAAGACAAATATTTGTGTGCATGAACATGTCTATTTGTCTTGGTCTGGGTGTTTATTATGTATTTACAAAAAAAGTATATAAGTATGTTTATCCGTTATCTAGTATCCATAACACAAGTTCTTCATGATACTTAACGTGGGCTAGATAATTGGTGTGATTGTATGGAAATATTTATTATTATTATTATTTATGTGCGGTGTATTTACCCTAAAAATATATTTGGTTCTATAATTTTTCTGTTTATTTGCGGTTTTTTGTTTTCCCGACGTTTCGGCACCTTTTCAGTTGTCGTGGTCACGGGTTGACTAGCTACTTATAAGTCTAGTAAGTTCAGACTTATAAGTAGCTAGTCAGTAGATGTTTTATTTCAATTATGAGTGCGCGAAGAGACTTAAAATGTGCTTATCGTCATAAATTTCGCATTTATATATTTATGAACGACGGGGAGACTCTTAGCCTTCATTATACCTGATGTTAAGTATTGATAAGGCTGAAGATGGAAGCGAGCCTCTACCGGAATCCTCAGTCACTGAGGAACTGGCTATCTTATCTCTAACTGCCGGAACACAACAATGCTGAAAACATTATTGTTATGGCGTCAGACTCAGATAAGATGGTGGTAACTAGCCAGGCGGACTTAAAACAAGTCCTACCACCAACCAAACCGAATACAATATGTACCCCCGCTGGGAATCGAACCCCTGGGTCTGATACCATAGAGGCGGCTTTAACTAGCGGCCGCTTGTGGTTTCATCCGCGTGGTTCCCGTTCCCCTGGGAATATTGGGATAAAATGTAGCCTATGTTACTCGGGGATAATGGAACTTCCCAACGGTGAACGAATTTTTCAAATCGGTCCAGCGGTTCCGGAGCCTATTCAATTCAAACAAACATAAAATCAAATCTTTCCTCTTTATATTTTTATTATTTTATTTTAAAAGGAAACTCCACAGCCATTTTACATCACACATGCTTAAAATAATGATTTAGGAATACGCTTAGCCTAATATATATCATCATCATCATCAGTCTGTGGACGTCCACTGGTGGACATAGGCCTCTCTTAGCTCACGCCTATTGTGGTGTTCATAGGAGGATATTAGCCTACTGCTACCACGCTGGCCAGAAGGGTTGGTAGAGGGTTTGTTTCTAGTTTTCCTTCTCTCGCACAGGTGTTCAATGCGTCGAGCCTCTTAGTCGACTCTTACGACATCCCAGGCATGTAAGGGAGTGGTGACACTTGTATTCTTAGGCCGTCACTACACGGCATATATATTATAATAATATTAAGTATAGATATTCGATATTACTTTGGGTAACTTTGTATGGACTAGTGGTGTGCCTACTTTTTTTTCCATCGGCCATTCAATTTTTTATTACGTTTTAAAGCATCACAATCAAGACATATCTGATTGATTAACTTTGCCTTAATATCGGAGCTGAGATATATATATTTTGAATTCAAAACTTCTTTAGCGGCGTTGGTTCATTGAGAATTTAAAATTTTTGGGATGGGTAAAAAATGTTGAAGTCGCGTCAGGACACGTGACCTGATCGAAAATTTTTAAGACGGAGGGAGAGTAGACCGCCGCCGCCGGCGTAGGAGAGGAAGCAATATCCCCCTCTCTTTCTATCGCGCGGCGAAAATGTGTGCCTGCTCCTGCTGTTTCGTTTAAGCGGTTTTCACTTCTGCCGGCACTCCCTGAGTGCAACCCGTTGTTTTTTATAACCTACTGTGTTAGCTATACGAGTATATTTTCCATTACGAGATTTGTCTTTTAAATGTTTTTTTTAAATTTACTATTTTCGTAAATGGCCGCCATTTTGAACTTTTAGCAGAAAGTTGAAAATGAAGCCTACTTTACCCAACCCCTTAAAATAGATGTCAAATGTTCAATTTGTCATGTGTCACCATGTTGTCTTCAGTACTTGGCGGCTCGAAATTGGCCCGTATTAACAAGGGACTATGGCCCATTGGGCCGGAAAATTAAATGTACTTTGACTCGCACCGCGACCGTCTTGCTGGAGTTAATACAATTATAATCATACCGTGTGGGAAAAATTAAGGCTTCAGTGGGTACCTAATCTATAGCCAATATTTTGAATGAAAATGGAAATGAAATTGATATTTTGAGTTTTTGCATTTGTAATGCTATTTTTATACCTATTTTAGATATTTTTTTAATAGAAAAATATTGTAAAAAATCGACTCGGCCCCAAGATAATCATCTCAGACCGGGCTCGAACCTGCGACCGTTGGGTATCCGGCCGAATGATACTTTATATTTAAACTGTTATAAACACTTATGAACGACCAATAATCTACGCCATATCAGTTCCCAAAATCTTACACGTCATTGGATTCTCTATAATCTAATCGCACATCCGATTCACGAAATTGTAGGAATTATGTTTTCTACAAATAGCGAAATACACACATACGCAGCGGGTGAAGGCTCTTGATCTTGAGGTTGCCGAACGCCGCCTTTCAGCATTTTAAGGGGATCCTCTAGGGCGAAGTGTATGTAATCAGTTTTTCGAAAAACATTATCAAATGTTGGAATGACATTAAGTTATAGTCGTTGTCGAGTTGTCGACTTTTCGGTTAAGCGCCGGTATCAGACCCAGGGGTCCCGGGTTCGATTCCCAGCGGGGGTACATATTGTATTCGGTTTGGTTGGTGGTAGGACTTGTTGTAAGCCCGCCTGGCTAGCTACCACCATCTTATCTAAGCCTGACGCCATAACAACAATGTTTTCAGCATTGTTGTGTTCCGGCAGTTCGAGATAAGATAGCCAGTTCCTCAGTGCTTGAGGATTCCGGGAGAGATTCGCTTCCCTTCAATCTTATCAATACTTAAAATCAGGTATGATGAAGGCTAAGAGTCTCCCCGTCATTCATAAAAAAAATAAGCCAAAGAATACTAACCATGTTAGACGGTTTTTCGGCACACACATATGGCCCTTAAAGTCAGAGTTGACTGACGCTTATTTTAAAATAGAACTCTTTTTACTTTTAAATTTATAAGAAAATGCACTCCACTCCACTTATAGTGAAAGAAAGAAAATTTAATAAACTACGCCGCCCGTATAAGACACATAAATACTTAAGTTTGTTTATCGTTATTTATAAAACCATTTTCTATATTTCCAGGATGAAGTCCTAGCCATCAACGACAAGGTGGTAGTCCGAGCTGAAGACCTCCTCAGTTGGGTTTGCGATGGCACCGGATGGCGTTGGGGACTTCGCGCGGTGTGGCGCGGCGCCTGCGCCCCCCCGCAGGATATCCGCCCCACGCAGCCTCTGCAACAGGCCAAGATGGACTTCAGCGACGTGGAGAGGGAGAAAAGTGCCATAGGTTCGTGATCTCCTTAACAGTGTCAGTTTGCGGGTTTGAATCATCATCTCAGCCACATGACCGACTGCTGACCGTCCACCTTTACTTCTCCAAGAAGACTAGGTTCTTTCATCCAAACTATTGAGCTGAATAGCCAAATAATAGACCTAATAGTACTTCAGAGTTGACCTGAACACCCTACAGAAAAGACCTCTAAATAACTTACAGTAGACCAAATCTCTTAACAAAATGGCCTCTCCCATAAAGTAGCCTAACTATAGCCTAACAAAGTTATGATACTGACCCCTGCACCAGGCCAAGATGGACTTCAGCGACGAGGAGAGAGAGAAAACTATCATAGGTAATGTACGTGTCTCCTTAACAGACTTAAGTGTCCCTGGCAGCTTGAACATCCCTAAAAATCAATCATCGTCTCAGTCATATAACACACTGCTGGGTATATAAGCGCAGTTAGCCTCCAGTATCTTTCCACGACCTCCGGTTATTCTAGCTATGTATTCCGCCCGCCCAAAGAATGGACTCTTGGCAAGATCCAAGATGGTCTCATTAGAAGCATTAGGTACAGGTACAGGCGGTGGGGGCTTCTCGCGGTGTGGCGCAGCGCCTACGCGTCTTTTCGCCTAATCTGCAAAATCGGTCTCACTCACGCCCGCCTCTTTTTTTCGCGCTTCAGTCTAGGGCCTTAATATCGCCTGCAGAACGCGTCCTAAGGTTGAACATAATAAAAACGTTTCCTATCTCTTGTTACAGTAGACAACGAAAGTCCAGGCGTGGTGGTGTTTTCCTACCCCCGGTATTGTCGCTACCGCGCTCTCCTGTCTCGTTTGGAGGGGATCCAGGGGGATTGGCTGCGGGACTCGTTGGTGGCGGCCCTGGGGGGGTACGCCGCGCCCACTACTAACACCAGGATACTGTATTGTAAGGTATGGGGTCAATATAGTAGTTAGATATCTCCAACCCTGATAGATACTGTCCCGTCTGGAGGGGATCCAGGGGGTTTGGCTGTGGGACTCGCTGGTGGCGGCCTTGGGGGGATACGAAGCCCCTACTACGAACACCATGATACTGTATTGTAGGGTGTGGTCATCACGAGAGATACCTTCACGCAATCGAAAGGTATCACACTCCAACGCGACACAACATTTGACATTGGTTGGGTCCTACCTATAACGAGATAAGAGCGCTTCAAACTGTATGAGAACCTAGCGTGTCGAATTTTTCGTACGATGACGTCACGAGCGAGATATAGTGATGTGGAAATGTTATTGACGAGCTCTTGCAAGAAAGCACTGCACAATTAACCAGAGCATTGGACCGGATTTCCAAAGGTCGCGGGTTCGATTCCCGTCTGAGAATTCACTTGTGGCCGAGTTAATTTTTTCCAATATTTTTCTATTTAAAATTTACCATAAGTATAAAAATAGCATTGAAAAATGCAAAAATTACAAAATCGTAAACAATTAACCATTTTCGTCTCTGAGTGACGCGTGTTTTCATGGCAATGGTCTCAAGCGGACGGACTTAGGTCGTAAATCTTTGATCCTGAATCAAACTTTTGGCACGCAAGGTAGGTACACTTTTACCGTCTATCTCGATATAGGTCTGTGGTTGGGTCGTACTCGTAAGATGTTTGTGAACATAGTGACAGGTTGCTTCTATTCCATCCCATCGTCTACAATCGTACCACGTTTTCGAATATATATGTGTCTTTTGATAAGCTTTTATTATGTGTAGAGTGTCTACCTTACCTACTGTATTTGATATGTACTAGAGCGAGTTACAGTATTTAAATACTAGAGTGTCTTTAGTATTTGATACCACTGGCTGTCTGTATAATGGAGGTCGTTAAAAAAATATATTCTTTTATTAAAAATGCCTAATATATGTTCCACAGGATACCTTCGAGTACCCCGACCTGGAGGGCCACGAGTTCGTGTGCAACGAGTTGGCGCCGAAGCTGAAGGGGCGCCCGCGCGGCCGCCGCCGCCGCGCCTCGCCCGACTCCGCCTCGCCGCACTCCGTGCCCGACTCCGACACCGACACGCAACTGGTAACCGACACTGAGGCACAATTGAGACTCAATTGAAACACCACTGATATACAATTGAAACACGATTGAGACACAATTGAAACACCATTAAGATACAATTGAAACACCATTGAGATACAATTGAAACACCATTGAGATACAATTGAAACACCATTGAGACACAATTGAAACACCATTGATACACAATTGAAACACCATTGAGACACAATTGAAACACCATTGAGATACAATTGAAACATTTTGAGACACAATTGAAACACGATTTAAAATACAATTGAAACGCGATAGATACACAATTGACACAAATTTGCAGAATTGGGTGAATTGGTGCATGTGTGTTCCGAAGTTAGGCTTATATGCCCTCTGGTAGTTTTCATTTTTTGTACCGGTTTAAGTAACGTTGATCAGCACGTGCTGAAGTTAGAGCAGTAGGGGGAAGGTAGAACCCCCCCCCCTCCCTCTTCTGATCTGCTTAATTGACTTTTGACATTGTTTCGATCTTAATTTCAAATCGATTCTGTTAAATGTAAGGACACTGGCCGTAAACTTCATAACTTTCATTTACCTATTTCATTTAATCCCCAGATGGCAACACCCCGTCGCCTGTCGCTCCGCAACGGCGACAAGCAATCGGAGTCGGGCGACCATCGCGACACCGCTGAAGACCGCGCGTTCCTATCCCGCCTGAGGCAGTTCCACAATGAAAGGGGGGAACCAGCACCGTTAAAGGATTGTGAGTTGATAATATTGTTGTTGCAATTGTTCTGTGCGTAGAGTCGGTTTTACCACTGAGAGATAAGTGCTGGAGAGATTCTTGGGCAGATAAATTGAAAGTTGTAATATGAAAGATATGTTAATTATCTTCCAAGTTAGTTATTCAGAACTTCTCTGGCAAATCATTTCACTATTGTAATATGAACAATATGGCAATCTAGAACTTTTGTTATGGTCCTTAACCATAAATTACGAACTATTAATGCCAATACCACCAAAATATTACTAACATTATTTTTTTTGTATAGAAACGTGTATCGAAAAAGATACACAAGTGGTTTGACAAGTGTGTATCGTGAATGATACAGATGGCGCGGAACGTGTAAAAAACTTAGATTATCTTACTTATATTATAAACAAGAGAAAGGAAAATAGTGCCGTTGAAAAACTGTAGGTAAAAGACATTGTTGGTAAATAGTATGTATAATCGTCTGTCGCTTGTAACGGCGACAGGCGATCGGAGTCGGGCAACCATCGCGACACCGCTGAGGATCGTGCGTTCCTATCCCGTCTGAAGCAGTTCCATAATCACAGACCTATATCCAAAGAGTAAAGTAATTATGCCTATATCGAGATAGACGAAAGGAGCGCTTCAAACTGTATGACAACCTAGCGCGTCGAATTTTCCGTGTCGAATCTCGCTCTCACACGAGCGAGATTTAGTGATGTGTAAATGTTATTGACGAGCTCTTGCAAGAAAGCACTGCACAATTAAATATTTTCGTTTTTGAGTGACGCGTGTTTTCATGGCAATGGCCTCAAGCGGACTGGACTTAGGTAACAGGGAACGAAAGAGCTTAAAAATTTATTATTGTTTGTTAATTTGAAAGTTTATGAAGATTAAATATTAGCTGAATGTACCACTTGTGTTGAAGCGCCTCTACGCTTACCATGAAGGTTTTATGCGCGGTATGCCAGTGCCGTGAAGTTACTTTTTTCTTATTTTTCTACAATATTTAGAATAGAAAGCGTTTATTTGGTGCAGGTAAAACATACATAAAACATTTTTATATAAAAAAAAGAATATTAATCTTTGTACCAAATAGGCCTCTGCTCAGTATAAGCCATGATAACGTTACCGTCACCACGGCACTGGTTTTCTGCAGATGCCTTTAGAGAGCAAAGAAACATGCAAGACACTATATAAACAAAAATTTTCGTCATTGACTAGCTAGAAAATCTTTAAAACATTAAATATTATGAAAACGTAAAAACGTAAATACAATGTACTATTTATCACAAATACAATGTAATATTTATCACAAATACAATGTACTATTTATCACAAATACAATGTACTATTTATCACAAATAGTACATTGTATTTACGTTTATTTCAACTATCTATTTGTTAAACTGTACAATTGTTGTTGTGCAGCGTCCCTCCGCTCGCTGTACGTGCGCGTGCGCTCCCGCGGCGGGTTCGAGGCCGTGTGCCGGCGCCGCCTGTGGCGCGCTCTGGCCGCGCAGCCCGCTCGCGCAAGGAACCATTATGAACGGTTAGTTTGTACACTCGCGACATATATGTACCGTATAAGTACACCATGTGACATTATATTATATACCACGCTATAGCCCACCCCTACATACTACACCACCCATTTAAAAAAAAACAAAAAATTAAAGTCGTTTCCCAGCAAATATTTTCACATATTCTTATTTAGTTTGATGTACACTACGCATATATCACGGCTTCGGTATGGGTCTTTAAACATCCTGTATATTCACTAGGGGCCCGATTTACGCGCCTTGCAATTTTTCGGAGTCAAAAATCTGTATTAAAAGCTCACTGAAAGCAATCTTCGACATTATAGGATTATCAATGATAATTGAAACTAAAATATTTTGACAGTAGTAGAGATTTTACATGTATTTTTAATAAAGAAATTAAGGATATGAAAATGACGAATTCGACATCTATTTTTGAATCACTCGTCGCGCGAGTGGCGAGCCGAACAAGGAGGCGATCAGGCGATTAGCGATCTTGCGTGCGTGGCCATAGCACGCTTTTTGCTTTGCCCCTCGCGCGCTCACGTTGGGAGGCGGTACTACAGGCGAAAAGCGAAGCTATGTATATACGGGCAAGGTCGCTTTTAAAAATAGAGCTCTATGAGCTCTATTTTTTCATTATTTACATTATTTTTTCATTCACTCGTCTCGAGGATTCTACTGACTTTCGTGCGACGTTTGAGATGGGATGACTGAATGTCATCCCGTGACCACGGCAGCTGTAAAGGTTCCGAAACGTCGGGAAAATCAAAAAAACCCTAAAAAACCAAAAAATACGGACAATTACAACTTAGTTCGTGGAAATATAGCGCGTTTGATATCCATAAAAGTTGTTTTATTTATATTTTTAGTTTAAAAAAATGGGTGTTATTTTTAAAGCACCTACAGCGCGCTACAACTCGGAGTTGTAAATCAGTCAGGGCCGCCCCGCGCTTTTGAGTGCGCGCGTGCAGTACGAAACATTAATTTTACAAAACATTAATACTTACTCACGAAATATTACGAAACATTAATATTAAACATTAACTACACGCTTGTTTATGGTTTCCGACACTATATCCTTTAAAATTGTTTGTTTGATTTCGAATTTTCGCAACACAGAATTTTAATAATAGGTACTTTAGAGATGGTAAGACATACATACAACATTACATTAAAGTTAAACAATTGTAAATACAAAAAATGCTTCATAAAATTATGTTGATATTTATTTTACTTCGCTTGTACAACCCTGACGCTTGAGCTGTGTCATAGGTAAATTCTGAACACAAAGGAATTGCGCTCTTGTGAGCGTTGACGTAAGGTGCCATTTTGAATGCAATAGATGCGTTGGAAATTTTGTAGGCTATTATTAAAACGTCGGCTTTTTGAGATCAAAGGAGTGCAACTTCTGTTACTATTATATATTCTGAGACATTACACACTACACCACTCTGCAACTGTAATAACTCACTACCAACACTTCTCATTATATACATGTCGCAGACAACTGGTTAAATCAGTCGTTCAATTGGGAGGCTAGCCCGTTAATTAAACGCCGGTATTCAATGAAATGGCTAAGGGACAACTAGCCAAGCCATTGAATGAAACGTTTAACGACTTGGCTGAACGTCATATTTAGCTGTCTCATTAAATGAGATGCCATTATAGACTCAAACTTGTAGCCGGCGGAGTCATATCATGCATATTTTTATCACATATTTTTTTAATTTCGTTGAAACGAAAAAAAAACAATAAAATTGTCAGCTGATGCGAGCTATCTGATGCTATATTTGTTTTGAGTCTATCAGCGTCCCAGTCCCAGTGGCAAAAAAATTAAACTTAATTTGAATCACGTGGCTGAATTAACGTCAGCCATCTGCAAAGGTGTATGCCGTGTGGTGACGGCCTAAGAATACGCGTGTCACCACTCCCTTACATGCCTGGGATGTCGTCAGAGTCGACTAAGAGGCTCGACGCATTGAACACCTGTGCGAGAGAAGGAAAGCTTGAAACAAACCCTCTCCCAACCCGTCTGGCCAACGTGGTAGCAGTAGGCTAATAGCCTCCTATGAACACCACAATAGGCGTGAGCTAGGAGAGGCATATGTCCAGCAGTGGACGTCCACAGGCTGATGATGGATCTGCAAAGGGCTAACTTACAATAAACCAACTGGTTGATGTGTGTGTCTACAGCTTCCTCATAAGACATAGAGAAATTCTAAGCATGCCATATTTTAGTGCATATTAGGAGCAATAAAAACGTGTCAGTGATATTTTAGGTGCAACCATAACTTCGTTACTAGGAGTTTTTTTTTGTGTGTTAGCTGGAGAAACGTGTCCCCAGCTGACACATGCCGTTTTAAGGCAAACCAGTGAGGTTAGGGCTTTAGACTATAGTCAGAAATTTAGTGCACAATAGGAGCAATGAGGACCAAAAAAATTTTAGAGTGAAATTACTATGGAAACTGCCCCCTAATTGTCTAATTTCAAAATCTATCACAATCCCTTTCAGAGTTATTGTGATTGTGTTATTTTCGTCTGCCACATTTGCCACATTTCAAAGATATTTAAATACTTCAGGCTATCACTATTTGACATTTGAAAGGGATTGTGATCGGGACGCGTTTTGAAAGGTATGGAATAAACGAAATTGAACTGTCTAAGCAAATGTGGCAGAGAAAATAACACAATCACAATAACTCTGAAAGGGATTGTGATAGATTTTGAAATTAGACAATTAGGGGGCAGTTTCCATAGTAATTTCACTCTAAAATTTGGATAAGTCGCTTGCCATACAAAATTGATCGATATTATTGATATTATTATTATTATTATTGATATTTGATGCTGGAAGGGGGTTTTATGGGTTACGTAGGGGGTCGAAAAATACCTTATTTTTGTGCTACGATGCACCGTTTCCGAGATATATAAAAAAATATAGAAGAGCAGCGGAGGACTTCGATACTGTTTTTATATTCAGCAATTATATTATTATTTTACAATATTTTAAAATATTTATTTGACATGGCAATTGTTCATATCTACGCACGAAGGGCTCTCTTGCTTAATTTTATTAAAAACAAAACCAGCCAGCAACGGCGGTGTTGCGGCCTCTTTGTAGTGCGGAGACATGTATGATCTCCACAGTTACTTAAGGTACCTCTAGATTAGATTAGGTTAGAACTGTGACAAAAAGAGGCGCGAATCGAGCTAGAAAAGCGAGTGTGCCGCGGCAGTGGCCGGCGAAATTCCAGAGACGACAGTTTTTTTTATAAAAGTACTAAAATACGAATATGTAACCCCTTTTGCAACACCTGGATCGCGAGTCCCGGATTATTTTATAATAAGTACCATAATGCTAAAGTAGTTGTTTCCACACTATGTTACCGACTACTTTTGCATTCCCGAATTTTTTGGAATCCTGGGATAAATATAAAAAAACAAAAGGTTTTAAGATGCTGCTTCCACAATTTTTCAGCCAAAAATTAACTTTATTCGATCACTGGTTATGGTGAATATTAATGAAATTTTAGGAAATTAAAATCACGTGAACCATGAAAACATTCTAATTATTTTTGAGCATTTGTGTCAAAACGAAAAGCATTTATAATTTGAATATTAATAATAAGGTGTTAAAGTTCGCCTAATTAAATTCCCAGTTTTACCGGAAAAAAATAGTATTAAGGAAGTCTCCGATTTTTGTCTTTGTTTTATGAACTATAGGTAAATATACTCAGACTATTCCGATCACTGAATTAATAAGAGAGAAAAAAGTATAGTTAGGTACAGATAGTGTATTTCGCTCTGGTTATTTTCTAGCAAACCTGGGGGCTTATGATAGTTAATAAACAAGAAAATATTTTCTAGTACTAAGTACTAAATAGTAGTTACATTTCTGTTGGTTTAACGCCCAGGTTTCATAGATAATTGCCCATCATCCATGCCCTATATCAACAAATGTTGTGAATTTTCTAACACTAACATTTAAAAACTACTTCATAAGAGAATCAGATAGTTCAATTTTATGTAACTACCATAAATGGTTGGTAATCAGCGTGATATATCGGACGGCTCCTGGTCTGTAATTCTCAAAACAGAAATTAAAACGATCGAAAGCGCAAACTAAAGTGACTCGAATTAATACCAGCCGTTAGGTTCAAAGTCGATTGCAACAGTGTAGCGCACGGAACGGCAACCGCGCTTTAGCTGCGTCTGAGCCACTTATTTTGAATTTTTTGGCGGGAAACCAGTTTTTTGCCTATAATTTTGAAACTAAGAAGCCCAGTGATTTGAAATTTTGCATGCCGTGTGCACCTATTATAAGGTATCATTTGATTCTTAATACGAGACTCTAACTTATACGGTTACAGTGATTCAAAACGTGTAGCGTGTCTCCAGCTTACACATGCTTATCGGTTCGTAGCTTAAAAACTATTCGAGCTAGAGATTAGAAAAATTTGGAGCTTACTGCTCCAATTCGACTCAAAAATTTGAGGTATAAAACATAATCCTACCTCAAATAATTACCAAGATACAGGTGTGTGTAAGCCAGAGACACGGGTCTCCAGCTAACACACACTTTATTGATCGTAGTTTCAACAGTATTTGAGTGTGACGGTTAGTTTTTTTGGTTCTCATTGCTCCTATTGTGCACTAAATTCCTGACTATAGTCTAAAGCCCTAACCTCACTGGTTTGCCTTAAAACGGCATGTGTCAGCTGGGGACACGTTTCTCCAGCTAACACACAAAAAAAAACTCCTAGTAACGAAGTTATGGTTGCACCTAAAATATCACTGACACGTTTTTATTGCTCCTAATATGCACTAAAATATGGCATGCTTAGAATTTCTCTATGTCTTATGAGGAAGCTGTAGACACACACATAACTGGTTGAACGTTAAGTGATGCTAATTCAATCAACAATCGGATTCATACAACTGAATACCGGCGTTCAATTAACGGGCTAGTCTTCCAAAGACTGATTTAACCAGATGGCTGCGACATACACACGTGACCGGCAACATTATTTAATAAATAATCCCCTCTCAGGTATCTCCTTCCCCTGGAAAAGCACGAATCCCGCAACGGATCCCGCCTTCCCAACGGGTTGACGCGGCCGGTAGCCACTATCGAATTGCGGGATTCACCACCGAGGGAAATACACCAGGTAGGTAGTAAACATCAATCGCGTACTTTTTCACAATTTAAATGGACAAGCATTTGGCCACCAACTGACCTGATGAAAAGCGAGCGGCTTAAGAAGGAGCATACTTGCCCAAGTACCTATTCAGTTGTAAAGATGCTCAAATTGTAGTATTCTGGGAATATATCAGCAGACAATGAATTGCAGTCCTTGGTTGTTAGTCAAAGTCAATATATATTCAGTCTAGGCTGTTACAAGCACTTATGAACGTCAAAGAAGCTACGCCATCGGTTCACAAACTCTACGGCGGGAGACTACGTAACGAGAAGAGCCGCCGTGGTTCGCGCGCTCGGCCTGCAATTGCTGAGGTTAAGCAACCTTCGCAATGGTCGGTCACAGGATGGGTGACCAAAAAATTACTATCTCAAGCTCCTCCGTCGTTGAAATCCATCGATCTGTATTGGGCCCGCGTCATGGGTCATTGCCCGTTCTCCTTATCCATCCATAAGGAAGGCCAGTACTGTGGCAGTAGTGGGGCATTAAAATGGCTGACAACGAAAATTGACTATAGAATTGTCAAAGACTTGCAGCAAATGGTGATATTTCTACTACTTTTTATATTTAGCTTGAGGCCGCTCGCGGTTTAACCCGCGTGGTTCCCGTTCCCGTGGGAATATCAGGATAAAAGTCTAATCCTATGTTCATTACCAGGCTATCTACTATTTGTGTACCAAATTTCATACAAATCCGTTCAGTAGTTTCGGAGCCTATTCAATGCAAACAAACAAACAATGAAATCTTTCCTCTTTATATTATTAGTATAGATTAGTACCACTAACTCAAAATTAAATTGAACATTACAGGTTGACGCCGAACCTCTAGAAATAAAAGAAGAACTGAATCTGGTATCAAAACCAGCAGAGGAACTAAACAGAGAATTCCTAGAATCGCTACCGAAAGAAGAAAAGTGTGAAAAACCTGTGAAAATAACAGTGAAACCTGTGGAGAAGCTTACAGAACTGAATAATGTGAAGTGTGATGACAGTGAAGTGAAACTTGACGTGAAAAGTGACAGGAAAGTGATAGAGGAGGGTGATAACAGACTGACTGATAGCAGTGCGGTGAACGATACGCTTAAATTGAATTTAGGTGAGTATTTAGAATTAGATTTGTGTTTGCATTTTACACGAGACTTAATTATTTATTTTAAATAAAATTTTAAACAATGGAATGGATTAGTACAATAAAGATATATAAGCTTTATTTTTAAATTCGTTTTAAATCTATGATTTTTGAATCATTTTTCAATCTATTTTTATACTTATGATAAATATTAAATAGAAAAATATTGGAAAAAAAACAACTTGGTCACAGATGGGATCGTTTTAAATCATTAAAAAATTTACCCCAAGAATAAGGCAATAGGGTGTGGCAATCGGTTATCTGTAGGCTTATTACGAGTTTGGCAAACTCGACGTTACAGTAAACGTTAATGTAAAATGTAGCTCTGTCTCTTTCATATTTAGCGACTGTTTTACCGACATGAGCAGTGTATCCGATAGTCTACGCTCACGAGTCCTGTAAATGTCATGTTAAGCAAACTCGTAATAGGGGTACTGAATTGTAATATTACAATTTCGTTAAATTTATTCGTATTTTGCAGTGGTACAAGTTCCTCTTCTTCCATCCATCAAAATAACTTTTATTATGGAGCCAACAACGTAATTACGAAATGAAAACAGATGTACCATACATTTTGATCGAATAGGTTACTACACAAACAGATTACAGTACTTTTTCCTCTTATATTAAATATGTTTCAAGATTGTAGATTTGTGTTTGGCAACGACATGTTCCTTTGTAAATGTTTTTGCTTCTGTTAAAGCTGATAAGTTTCTCGCGGCCGTTCTTCTTATCAGTTAAAAGATGTCCTGAATGGCTGGTAGGAAAAAAAAATTGGACGAGTGAATAAAAATCTTTGACTTTGACTTTGACTTTTCTCTTGGGAGCTCTATTTTTGATTCACTCGTCTCGAGGTTTCTACTGGTTTACGTGAGACATTTGAGTTTCCGTATTTTCTGTATTTCCGTAATAGCGACCATGCGTTTATGTAGATAGCTTTGCTTTTCGCCTGAAATACTTCATTATCATTTTAACGACATGGGGGCTAATTGTCTAATTTTAAAATCTATCGCAATCCCTTTCAATTCGTCATTTGAAAGATGTTTACATACTTCAGGCCGTCACTTTTTGACATTTGATAGGGATTATGATCGGGACGTACTTTAAAAGGTATTGAATGAATGAAATTGAACTGTTTAAGCAAAGTGACACACGAAATTATCTTTCAAATGTATGGAGAAGTGTCATTTAAAACACCATTCGTTCCGAAAGGGATTGCGACTATAAGTTTCACAATTCCATAAATCACTATCACAATTACAATACCTTTGAAAGAGATTGTGATAGATTTTGCAATTAGCCAATTAGGTTGCTGTTTGGCGCAGGGGTACTAACCCTGCGCCAGAGTCCCGGCCTCCCGGGTTCAATCCCCGGACAAGACAAATATTTGTGTGCATGAACATGTCTATTTGTCTTGGTCTGGGTGTTTAATATGTATATTATGTATGTATGTATTTACAAAAAAAAGTATATAAGTATGTTTATCCGTTATCTAGTATCCATAACGCAAGTTCTTCGTGAAACTTAACGTGGGCTAGATAATTGGTGTGATTGTATGCAATTAATTAATTATTAAGAAATATGGAGTACATTATATTTGTATCCCCCGCAGGTACCCCAACCCCCAAGCCTCAGTCGCCACCTAGTTCCCTGGCCACGTTGTCAGCCCTCGGAGACAAGTACAACGGGCACGACACCAACGCGGACCAGGTTCGATGCTCGACTGTACTATTTATTGTTTTATTGTGTAACTTTTTATTTTTAAAGTTAATTGGTTCTAAAATAGAGTACTGGGTTTACCTTACTACAAATAAAATGGACGTGTAACTTTATCAAATACATCATTTATAACGAGAAATTCATTTACATCAATAAAGTGGCCATTTTCGCTGACAAAGACTAGAAAAATGTATAGTATTTTTATTACTCATCTTCTAACGATGAGCCAAAGACTAAAAAAATGTAAAGTATTTTTATAACTTTTTAACCGACTTCAAAAAAGGAGGAGGTTCTCAATTCGGTTGGTATATTTTTTTTATGTATGTACACCGATTACGCCGAGATTTCTGAACCGATTTCCATGATTCTTTTTTTGTTCGATGCAGAATAGTTGCCAATTGGTCCCATAAAAATTTGGTTTCGTTTGACCCAGTACTTTTTATGTTATGAGCATTTTTATATATTTAATTTCATTGTTGACTTGGACGATGTAGTATTTACGATAATTTTGTTCTAACTTAGACATAAGAAAGACATTCTACTTTAAGCTCCTATTCTTTTATTTTTAATTATGCATTTTACAATGCTATTTTTGAAAAAAGCAACTAGGTAGTCTAGAAAAAACTAGGTAGTCTAGTTTAATATTTATCACATAAAGTATTTTTATTACACATTTTCTAAATATGAGAAAGTCAATAATAGCTTACTTATTTCGTCCCAGTTTGAAATATGGATTTAAACTCGAACATTTATAAGGTGTTAATTTATCAAGTGCCGATCGAGCAGGGGCTGCTCGGGTCAACGATAGAGAACACAGTGTATACAAATAAAGAAATATTTTTAAAACAAATATTCCTATAAAAAATAAAAAATAAAAATGTGTTTAGAATTTATTTTAACTTTCATATCGTCCCCTTAGTGGTAAAACCGATTATCTGCACTTTTTTTTTTTGCAAAATTTTGTTATAATAAATTCTCAAATTATTGTCAAGATGGCAAGGTGGACACCTTAACACATAGTTAAGGTTAACACATAGGTAAAGTTAACACATAGTTAAGGTGTATATTACCTTGCCATCTTGACAATAATTTGAGAATTTATTATAACAAAATTTTGCAAAAAAAAAAAGTGCAGATAATCGGTTTTACCACTAAGGGGACGATATTTTAAATATTAGATACCTTTTTATAACTTTTTAATTTAGCATTTTTCAATGCTATTTTTTATGTGATAAATATTAAACAAGAAAATATACTAGAAAAAAGCAACTTAGTCTCACGTCGCCCTGACGGGATTCGGCCCAATGCACTGACCAATTATGCTACAGAGACCTATGAGGACACGTCGATTTTTTCTAGTATATTCACCGTTCTACGGTGTTGGCCACCGTCGCTTCATCAATGAGAGAAATATCCTCCATCCATCAAAATCCATTCAAAAGAAACATCTTTAAAAATGTTTGACTATTTATAGACGGTGGCCAACACCGTTAATCTTGTTTAATTTTAGATACCTATTGAATATTAAGCATAAGCAAAAACAAACGTAAAACAAAATTTTATTTTAAGTAAGTAACCAAGGAAATGGGTGATTTAGCTATTCGACTCGGCGGTCGAAATCAGAAAATTTAATTAAAAAAAAAACAAAAATAATTATTTTGCTCAAATTGTGTTTCTATTTCGTTGACCCGAGCAGCCCCTGCTCGATCGGCACTTGATAAATTAACACCTTATATTTGTGGAACGAAAAATTTTATTTTGAGTATTTGTGCAATATTTCTTCCATTAGTCGGCTGGACTGTACCTAGATTCGAGATAGACGAAAAGAGCGCTACAAACTGTATGAGAACCTAGCGTGTCGACTTTCGTACCAACGATGACGTCACGACCGATTAGCGATGTGTAAATGTTATTGACGAGCTCTTGCAAGAAAGCACTGCACAATTAACCATTTTCGTTTCTGAGTGACGCGTGTTTTCATGGCAATGGTCTCAAGCGGACTGACATAAGTCGTAAAACTTTGACCGTGGATCAAACTTTTGTCACTCAAAGTAGGTACACTTTTATCGTCTATCTCGGTATAGGTCTGTGGGCTGGAGTATAGAGTTATCGTTGCCTGTATTCATTATGTATTTTTCGTTACAACAGAAAAGTTGTCGACCTTTGGGCCGCAGCTCTTTGCGAGCGGTGAGAGTCAAACCCGGACCTCGCCCTGCACCGCCCGCTTCCACTCGTAAGTACTCACACACATATCATACAATAAATAAATAAGTATACATGTTTTTTTTTTTATTAACGACGAGGAGACTCTTAACCTTCATCATACTTGATGTTAAGTATTGATAAGGCTGAAGATGGAAGCGAGCCTCTCCCGGAAGCCTCAACCACTGAGGAACTGGCTATCTTATCTCGAACTGCCGGAACACAACAATGCTGAAAACATTGTTGTTATGGCGTCAGGCTTAGATAAGATGGTGGTAGCTAGCCAGGCGGACTCACAACAAGTCGTAACACCAACCAAACCGAATACAATAATTACAAGAATCGAACCCGGGACCCCTGGGTCTGATACCGGTGGTTGTTACCACTAGACCACAGAGGCGGTTATAATTATTATATTATTCATAATAATAATAATCGTCATCAGCTATTTTTAATGTCCCCACTGCTGGGGCACTGGCCTTCCTTATGGATGGGTAAGGAGAACGGGCCATGACCCACCACGCGGGCCTAATGGGGATTGGTGGGTTTTAACGACTGCAAATGCAGCCGCGACCAACGGCTTAACGTACCTTCCGAAGCACGGAGGAGCTCGAGATAGTAAATTTTTGGTCACCCATCCCGTGAGCGACCATTGCGAAAGTTGCTTAACCTCAACAATCGCAGGCCAAGCGCGAACCGTGTTTATTTATTTCTTCACAAACAAACAAAAAGTTATGATAAATTTTTTATAGAAAAATATTGGAAAAAATTTACTCGGCCACAAGTGAATTCTCAGATGGGACTCGAACCCACGACCTTTGGAAATCCGGTCCAACGCTCTAACCACTGAGCTACCGAGACTTGCGAACCATCGTCGATACTCTTCTCCAATACTTTGATATTTTTAATACGCTGTAGGCCAGCGTTGTCACATCAATGCTAGGAAATATCCTATAATAAATGACTTCTATAGTACTTATGAGAAATTTTAAATATGACTTTTTAATTTTGTATTTTACAATGCTATTTTTATGTGAACAAGGAAATATATATGAAAAAAACAACTTGTCATGTCGCCCTGACGGCATGAGACAAGTTGCTTTTTTCTAGTATATTTTCTTGTTTAATATTTATCAAATTTAAAGTAGAAAAATATTGGACAAAATCAACTCGGCCACATGTGAATTCTCAGATGGGACAATGATAGCATTGAAAAATACAAAAATTAAAGAAAACATAAATTCTATAGTATTTGCTTAAGCCGATACGAAAAATTAATACTAAAAACCCAGGCATAACTTGGCAAACACACTGTGAGGCTTATGATAAATTTTAATGAGAAAAATATTGAAAAAAAAAACAACTTGGTCATAAGTGACTTAGGTTGCAAAGCATTGAAAAATGTAAATATTGAAAAACTAAAAAAAAAAAACGTTGTAAAAAAAATATTGAACTCAATAATTGTTGTCATAGAAAAAAAAAAAAAATATCTAACCGTATCCGAACGTAATAATAAATCAACTTTGTGAAGGTATACTTACGTATATAAGTAGCTAGTCAACCCGTGACCACGGCAACCAAATAACCACAAATAAACCGAAAAATGATAGTACCAAATATATATTTCGTGTAAATAAATCGCACTAAATACTCCGCAAAACATACATATGTTTTGGCGCGCACTGTTCATTGTAATAAAACAACTTTTACGGATATCAAACGCGCTATATTTCACGAACTAAGTTGTAATTGTCAGCTGTCCTTTTCAGCTTGTCAGCTTGTATTATATTGTACATTTGGAATAGAGATGCTTGCATGGCTGGGTTTATTAACATAGGGGCAGGGGTTATGAGAGGGGACCCGGTTAAATGGGCAAGGGGCCAGGGGGGGACAGCGGTGACGTCCAGCCCCCGTTCTTTGAGAATGTCTAGCTTTTTCTTTTTTTACGGATTGGGGGCTTTCGGGGTATTCATCTAGGTCTATTATTTCGAGGGTTTTTGGCTTGTAGGGGATCACTCATCAGGGGGACAGCTGACAATTACAACTTAGTTCGTGAAATATAGCGCGTTTAATATCCGTAAAAGTTGTTTTATTAAAAAAAAAAAGGTTTTGGGGCCCCATTCTGCAATTGTTATTCATGTACAGCACCCACGCTGCCCAGCTCGACGACCGTAACTACAAGCATCAACAACTTCGGCATCCACCGCCCGCCCGCGCCGCCCGACGATGACGAAATCATCGAGGTAAGCGAGCAATCTAATGTAATATTTACAGCTGGCATTCTTAAACGAGATATAGAATTAATACCATGAGAAAGGAAGACTAACATTTTGAATCCCACTAGATGAAAAGAGCGCTTCAAACTGTATGAGAACCTAGCGTTTCGAGTTTTTCGTACCTACGATGACGTCACGAGCGAGATTTAGTGATGTGTAAATGTCATTGACGAGCTCTTGCAAGAAAGCACTGCACAATTAAACGAATAAACAATAAAATACCATATTCACATCTAACTAAAACTCATTTTGTTTCAGATCCCCTACAAGCCAAAAACCCCCGAAATAATAGACCTAGACGAATACCCCGAAAGCCCCCAATCCGTAAAAAAGAAAAAGCTAGACATTCTCAAAGAACGGGGGCTGGAAGTCACCGCTGTGCCCCCCTGGCCCCTTGCCCATTTAACCGGGTCCCCTCTCATAACCCCTGCCCCTATGTTAATAAACCCAGCCATGCAAGCATCTCTATTCCAAATGTACAATATAATACCGCCGAATTTCAATGGCGTTCAACCCCCTAAAGTCATACAAGGCACTGGTATTTTTGGCTCAAGTGGCCCCGAAAAGACCGTCTACGGAAACCCTAAAGACCCCTTTATGCCCCCTCCACACGTCCTCCACGGGGTCCCCGTAAAACCATTAAGAACGGTCCCCCAAACAACTTTACCCCAAGATATCTTAGATTTAACTTGTAAGACAGATTCCCCCAAGCCAGCAGTGGAAATAGTTAGGGTACCTTCGGCCCCTTCTCCTTCAAAAAATAACCCTCAAAATCTAAGTAAAAACTACAAATTAGTCGACGGTAAAGCGGTCGTAGGATCGAATTTAGAAATTACTTTAGTTAATCCTAAAGTTCAAACGCCTCCTAAGAATAGGCCTCCTCAGAAGAGGTCTTCGAATGGCAAGTTTATGTCGAGTAAGACCCCCACGCCCCCTAAGGAGGCGCGGTCCCAACCTTCCCCGTCTGGGCCCAAAAAGAACCCGATTGTGGTCCCAAATTATCAGATCAACGCGAGAGATGATGTGTCGCCAACTAGTTCTACTGGTGAGTACCTATTTATAATTGTTTATTATTATTTTTGCTATTATTTTATACACATGTTGATGTTAACATTTATATAATAGCTAGCGGATCCTCGCGGTTTTACCCGCGTAGTGCCCGTTCCCGTGGGAATATCTAGATAAAATATATATAAATCCTATGTCACTCGGTAGAAATGTACCTTTCTAATGGTCTAAGAATTTTCTAAATCGGTCCAGTAGTTCCTGAGATTAGCGCGTTCAAACAAACTCTTCAGCTTTATAATATTATAGTATAGATTGTAAAGCATAGAATTTGTGAACAAATTTGTGAACGATCTCCGTGGTAGGTACGTACACCGGCTTAAAGCTGTCGCCTAATTTCAAAATCTATCACAATCCCTTTCAAAAGTATTGTGATTGCGATAGTGATAGGAATTGTGTAACTTATAGTCGCAATCCCTTTCTGAACGAATGATGTTTTAAATGACACTTCGCCATACATTTGAAAGATATTTTCATCTGTGACTTTGCTTAGACAGTTTAATTTTCTGCCCCCTGATATTAATATTTAACCGACTCCAAGAATGAGGAGGACTCAGTCCTTCGAAACTTATATTATTTACATATATACAAACTGTATAACAACAAACTATATTACAACGCAATCCAAGTATTTAATAAGCTGTCGAACTCGTTTGTAGGGCACCCATACAGTTTTTTTTTTAAGAAATGAATAATGGCTTAAAGAACTCTGTTTTTATCACTTAAAAGAATTTAATGAATTTTGTATTGAAATTGAATTATTTAAAATTAAATTTGTTTATTTATTTATTTATTTATTCAATTCAATAACTTACAGGCTGACAGAATACTCCAAAACGCCAGTAAGCTTAATCTAACAATAATATAGATGGATACATTAGAATTTATCTTAATTACAAATACAATACAATAAATAAAAAATAAAACAAATGTCAAATAATAATCATGCAATGCAAAATAAAATTCAAAATAATGTCCAAAGAATATAGAATAAAAATTAGAAGCAAAAATGTCAAATTAAAAATAAACTATGTAACTAAGAGTATAATACTCAGTCGAATTAGAATTTATAATGTCATCAACTAAAATTAAGTTCCTAATAAATTGATATTAATCACAAGATTCAGATAAATGTCAACGTTACAATATTTACAGTTATGTCAATGAAAAATGTTACGTCAGTCTTATAATTTTATTATATGTCAGTCAATATGCACGTCATTCAGATATAAATGGAATTTATTAATTGTGACTGACATGATATTAGTACTTCGAATAGTCTCATATTTTTTTTATTTTATCGTTTTTAGTTGTACATAACACATTTTTAAATTCAACAAGACTAAAGTTTTGTACGCAATATTATGGTAGAATGCATCGAGGACTTATTAAATAATAACATCACAAATAGAAATAAATAAAAATACGTTTTTTTATTCTTCTAGGCTCTAGAGACAGTCAGCCCGGTCAACCAACATTAACAAGCATGCTAGCAGCGCAAGGGGGCTTAGCGTTACTCGGTCTCCAGAAGGGGACCTTAGGGGGTTCCTTAGGGAGTACCCTAGGGGGTCCCTTAGGGGGGACTTTAGGGGGTTCCTTAGGGGGTGCCCTAGGGGGTACATTAGGGGGTTCGCTAGGAGGGGCGATGGGAGCAGATGGATATGCTCGCGCGTTGTATCAACTTGGACACTTGGATCCAAGGCATTTGGCAGCGTATAGAGATGTGCTGGCGAACCAATTTAGAGGTAAGTAAAATGGTAATTGTAGTGTTGAATTATGGTAGTTTTGAGCTTTAGGGAGTACACTAGAGAGTACTTTAGAGGGGGACTCTAACTACATATAGGGGGGTCGATAAGGGCCCAGTTTAGATGTGAGTTTGGTATGTAGTTATAGTAGTAGTCTTAGAGGAGTCCATACGAGAATTTTAGGGGGTTCGGGGGGCAGATGGGAGCAGATGGATATGCTCGCGCGTTGTATCAACTTGGACACTTGGTTCCAAGGCATTTGGCAGCGTACAGATGTGCTGGTGAACCAATTTAGAGGTATGTGGAAGAAGTTATAGTAGATCTGTTGTAGGTTGAAAACATAGAGGGTATTATAGTACAGGGAAGACCGTTGGGGGACTATAGAGGATTCGTTGGGGACTTAAAGCGAAAAAAGTTTAGGGGTAAGTCTTCGTCTTCTTATCGAGTGAGGATTAGTGGCCACCTCTGGTGTCAGAGTTTATCAAGCCCTATAAGGCCTCTCACTTGGCTTAACGACTGTAATCAAATGACAACAGCCGGGACCGACGGTTTAACGTGCCCTCCGAAGCACGGAAGCGCTCAGTTGTAATGCCACTTTACGGTCACCCATCCGACACCTGACCGGGCCGAACTTTGCGTAATAAAACGTGATCGAATACGATCAGTCTGTCAAGCGCGGCCATGACCGCTTCTAGAGGTAAGTTAGGAAGTTATATTAAGTTTGAATATAAGAACTTATTTAAGTAACCGTTCTAACGTAAACCGGTCGATAATTATTAAGTTTGTAAGTGCATTATATACACTTTCACTACCTGTAGCGTCCATCGGATATAAGGATACTATATGAAGAAATGGAAATGAAATTATGAATAAGATGAATCTATGAAAAGGAAAATTTGCAGAATAAGATGAAAAGATCTTAAGATTTATGAGTATTTTTATTTTGTTTGTCAACCAATTTTATACAATTTGTTCAGAACATCCTTACTTTACGCATACCTAACATTTTTTTTTAATGAACGACCGGGAGATTCTTAGCTTTCATCATACCTGATGTTAAGTATTGATAAGGAGGAACTGGCTATCTTATCTCTAACTGCCGGAACACAACAATGCTGAAAACATTGTTGTTATGGCGTCAAACTTAGATAAGATGGTGGTAGCTAGCCAGGCGGACTTACAACAAGTCCTACCACCAACCAAACCGAATAGAATAATGTATCCCCGCTGGGAATCGAACCCGGGAACCCTGGGTCTGATACCGGTGGTTGTACCACTAGACTACAGAGGCGGTTAAAATTGGTGTGAAGAATTTAATTTTAAAAAATCCGTTGTTGATTAGAATTTTGTTGAAAAGATTTTCATGCATTTATAATTATGTATATTAAATTTATAATAAATGCATGAAAATCTTTTCAACAAAATTCTAATCAACAACGAATTTTTTTAAATTAAATTCTTCACACAGAATTTTATCCGCCTCTGTGGTCTAGTGGTACAACCACCGGTATCAGACATATTAAATAAAATTTCCATAAAAAACTTAATTCAAACAAGATATTAAAACTTTCATTTTCGTTCCCAGGTTACCCCGGTCTACTAAGCATGGGTGCTGTTAACGGTCCCCCCACCACGAAGAACTGATTCTAGTCCAACGCCACAGCGATGCGACACGGCGACACGACTGCGACAAGTCGTTTGTCGCAAGTCGCGCGTCGCAAGTTTGTCAGTTAGTGACAGTGGCTGGCAGTGAAGTGTTGTGACTGATGTGAAGTGTACTTTTAGGTTTTTTTTCAATTTAATTCAAATGTTTTTATTACTTAAGTGATACAACCCTTTTCGGGTATCGCAGTAAATTATTATTGATTTTACATGAATAATACAATTCATAATCGCGTGGTTCCCGTTCCCGTGGGAATATCGGGATAAAAGTATCCTATATTCATAACAAGGCTATCTACTATCTGTGTACCAAATGTCATACAAATCCGTTCAGTAGTCTATTCAATGCAAACAAACAAACAAACAATCAAATCTTTCCGCTTCATAATATTAGTATAGATATTGAAAAAATATGTTTTTTTTTTAATATAGGTTATTTTCACCAATAATAGAATGTACTGCCAGCTGATACTTGATAAACTAAATACGAAATAATAAAAAAATATTATTTCCTGACTGACGAATCCACGCTTATTTCAAGGTTTAAAGCCGGTTTCTATTCATAACGACTCGTTTTCTGTTTTTTCATTATTAGTGATATATGAAATTAATATATATTACTTTCACATCTTTAAGCGCTTTTCAGACTACGCTATAATATAATAGCATATAGCTTATAGCTCATAGCACAATATTCATAGCAAACATGGTTCATTCTTATCTATCCATATGGAAGGCCAGTGCCCCAGCAGTGGGGCCGATTACGAAGATGCAATCAAAATTAGTCTATTGCCATAACGCGTCGTTTCTTATGTATAGAACCCGGTCTTTAAATAAAAGCTTAACGGCCAGTGAAAGCGAAGCGAATCGAAGAGGCTCATTTCTTTGGATATACAGAGTGTTAAAAGACCCATAACGAAAACGAAAACCACGTATTCTCCGTATTGTTACTATCATTTTCTTGTATGGAGCCAAACCTGGGAAGCTAATAGTTAAGGAGTTATTGAGGATCAAATGTAATATGTATTTTTAAAGATTATCGTTTAAAGTTACAAAACTGCATTGAATATCAAAACCAATCAAAGAACCGCCTACTCGTCCCCTCTTGACAAACGCAAACGTTGTTGCACGCTTTTTTTGCGTGTAAAAATAACACCTATTTTTCGAAAACGAAAAATAAAGGTCGTTTCCCAGCTATTATTTTCGCATATTTTTATTTATTTTGATATACACTACCACAGAATATATATTAGTACCTTACGGTACAGAAATTTCACTCCCTAGTATAGGTATTATTGGTATTGGTATTGGTGATGGGCTCTTTTTTCCGCATTTAGACTCTCATTTGGTCCGTTATGCGTGAACATAGCATCGGTATGGGTAGTTAAGCCATCCCAGCTCCTTCCAGAAGCGCAGAAGCCTCCTGGGGCGTTCACAGGCGTCTAGGAGCGACCTCACGTCTTTGAGGGTTTCTGCCCGTTGTGCGGCCAAACCCACGCACTCCAGGATCACGTGGGCGGCTGTTTCCTCTGCGTCCAGGCATCCCCTACATAGGGGGCTGTCTGTCGCATTCATGATGAATAGTTGTCGGTTTAAAGGTAGGTGACCTGTAAGTGTGCCTACAACTATTCGGAGGTTAAGGCTTAGCAGTCTACAGGTCAAACGCGGCGAGACTGCAGTCATCGCCAGCAGCCTAGTATAGGTATGATAAAGCGTCCGGTCACCGGACTAGCCTCAATAGGCTGGCACTCGCTCGACTAGTCGCACGCGCAGCGCACGCATCCGCGAAACAAAAGTAAACTGTTAATACCGTAAGGTACTATTGTATACCTCTGACAGCCCTAGCAGATTGAAGCGAGACGGCAGACAGTTATTGTACTATGAACGCTATACGCAATGCAAAAGGTTGAAATTAAGTTGTTTTCCAGAATAGTAGGTAAATATCTCGGGGATTTTGCGCCACTGGTATGGAAGTGAGTCAGGCCTGACACTAGTCGATTGTCATATAATCGAGGTAAATTTGGAGCCTTGGTTCTCTGCCAAGGATGGACCGAGCTGCGATCTGAAAATGACCATTCAAGGAGTGAATGGAGGAGACGAGGGGGCTAATTGTCTAATTTTCAAATATTTATTTATTTATTTATTATTATTATTAGTTACACGGGCGGCGCCCAATTACATAACTAACTTAGTTAATTTACATTTAGAAAATATATCGCAATCCCTTTCAATTTGTCATTTGAAAGATATTTACATACTTAATACCTACACTATTTGACATTTGATATGGATTGTGATCAGGTTGCGTTTTGAAAGGTATTGAAAGACCGAAATTGAACTGTCTAAGCAAAGTGACACTCGAAAATATCTTTCAAATGTATGGAGAATTGACAAATGAAGTGTCATTTAAAAAATAATTCGTTCTGAAAGTGATTGCGACTATAAGTTACACAGTTCCATATATCACTATCACAATCACAATATCTTAGAAAGGGATTGTGATAGATTTTTAAATTAGACTCAACTGATTTGACGCAACATTCTAAGAGATGTATGGATGTTTAAAAAAAACGCGAAAATAGCATAAAACTTTTTGGAATTTCTGAAACTGAAAACTATATTCCTTAAAATCAGTTAGGTATGTATAGCAATCTGGATCTCCTCCATTCACTCCCTGGATGGCCACTATCAGATCACAGTTCGGTCAATCCTTGGCAGAGAACCAAGGCTCCAAAGTTACCTCGATTATATGAAAATCAGCTAGTGTCGTTAATTATGTGACCACTACAGCTGTATATTACGGCTTCGGTATGGGTCTTTTAACACCATGTATGTACTCTTGAGTAGAGCGGCTTTTATCGACCCACTATTGTGGAACTTTTCACTTGGCTTTGCTGTCAACGCTAAATTATGTTACGTCAAGTGATTACTATCATCGAAAATTAAATACCTAATTGGACAGTATTTTTAAAAAGTCCATTTTGACTTTCATAGAATATTATTATTGTTATAATATTCTTGTAATACACATTCCATTGAAGAGTTTCTTTTTTAAATTACTTTTATGTTGATAATTATTTTGTTTTTTGTATATTGATAGGAGTTTAAAATTACCACTTAAATGTTGAGCCATTTTCGCACAATTGAATATGAAAAATGTCATGAAAATGATTGTTACTTGTTGTCGACCAAAAATGATAGATTAATGTGTTTTAATGTTAATTAGGTAGGTATCTTTGTTTGTTTGTGTGACCCACTGCTGTATGATCGATTCTTGAATACTAGAACATGTTTAACATGCTTAAATAGGTAGCTAGGTGATTTTAAGTTAGATAAACAGCCTGCAGATCTTATTTGACAACCTCCATGGTAGAGTGGTACGTACACCGGTTTCAAGGTGTCGTCTACTCTGAGGTCCTGAGGGGCAACTGTTTGTATGGTGAATGCGAGCATTTGTACCTGAGTCATGGACGTTTATTATATATTTCTACAAAAATATACTTATATATGTATAATTATATGTATTTATGTAGTATCCCATAGCACAAGCCTTACACTGCTTACTTTGGAGCTAGGTTAATTGATGTGATTGTACGAAATATGTATTATTTATTATTGTTATAACACAATTTCTTCATAATTAGTGTGTGCAATTATTTATTTACTTGACTGTTGTTAAACCGGTCCTTAAAATGTTGTTTCTATAAAAATAAAACTTGTGCCAGTTCTAGTAAATAAGGGTCGTTCCACACGCCGCGGGTCGCACAGACGACCAAGGCTAATATGTCAATTTTGTCGCATGTCGCACTATTGTGGCGTCCACTTCCTACGATGATCTCTGACGCGCAACCGGGAGCAAGTTCCGTTTTTGTATATAAATATTATTAAAATATTAGTTCTTAAGTCCGAGTTCTTTTCAGCTAAAGTTGTTTGTTAAGCGATAATAACACTTATTATCAGAGGACTAAGTGTTATGTGCAAACGGAATTACTAAGTTTTGAAAAATATATCGTATTGGTAAAGAAATAAGATCGAGACTTGAAACTTTTGCACATTTACAAAATTAAACTATGAAGATTTTTATACAATTCATTATTTACCTAAGAATGTAAATAAATGTCTTCATGAAATAATTGAACTCTTTAACCGAACAGAACTGTTTCGTGTATTACCAAATTTTGACAGCTGTCAGTTCGCTGTCAAATTTTAGTAGTGTTGCGATGTTTATTAATTATTATTAGTGAAATTAATAGTTTTAAATGCGATGAATGTTGAGTTTTAGTGTACGTTTTATATTAAAGTTTGTATATAGTGTTGTAAGCTGATTTAAGGAGTGTAATATAAGAAATTGCCGTACAAATAAATAATTGAAAATTTTACGAGTCTTTGTTTTACAATACCCATCAACGTAGTTTATTTCTAGAAATGTACTCTAGATATTTAGAGGTTATTTTTTTACATATTCTATCTCTTTCAAATTCGACTAGAACAATTCGTCTTTTTTAGACATAGAATCTTAGACCAGGGATAGGGAAATGGCGGCCCGCGGGCCAAATCCGGCCCGCGACTAGAATAGAATAGACTGATTTATTTGTAAAATGCTGGTGTTAGTATTACAATGATGCCAGTTGTCAATTTTGTTAGTGTATCACTACATTTCCACCTTAAGGTGGTACGACTTCCATACAGACAAACATTGCACATTAATTGGTTCATCATACATTAATAATTCATAAATACATGTGCAACTAACTCGTTTCAGTTATTTGTTTGCGCGAAGTTTAAAAAAATGAACTTTAATACATGAGCTATAATGCGATGGGTCACACACACGTAGAATTATTGAAATTATAAGATATTAGTATATTCGTGTTTTATGTATGAAAGTGCAATTTTTTTATTATTTCGCGCAAACAAATAACTGAAACGAGTTAGTTGCGCATGTATTTATGAATTATTAAGGTATGATGAACCAATAATTGTGTAATGTTTGTTTGTATGGAAGTCGTACCACCTTAAGTGATAAGGTATACAAATAATTAGGACGTAACATCGCAATACAGTTAGTTAAACAATTACATTTTCATAAATAACGTAACCAACCAAAAATAATAAAAAGTTACTAATTGTCACATTAATTTAAAAAATGATAAAAGAAACATGAAAATTCAAATAAAGTAAATGTAAATGTTGAAATATGTGAGTCAGAATAAAAATATCACTAACGAGCAACCCGTGTGCGCATAATGCGCAAAAAACACATAATAACATTCAAAAACGTTTTTTTTTATTTTTTTATTTGAGTTTTTGCTAAATCTCTCGACTTATCCGACCACTTCAGACAAATACCTTTCTAACGGTGTATTGCACTTGATTGTGCGACTTTTAGTTTAGGAGGAGAAGCGGCTTCACTGCCGTATTATATATATAGATGTTCTTATTACTAAACAACAAATATATGTTTATATATATATTAAAAAAACGGAAAATTATTAAACATGTCAAATTATTTCAGGGATTTGTCATCTAGAAATTCATTTAACGTGTAATAAGCTTTATCCACAAGTAATGACACAAGACGGTTTTTAAAATTCTTCATTGGCAGGTTTTTAAGATCAGTAGGTATTTTATGAAATATTTTATGAGCCATTCCAAAGAAGCTAGAACTAACGTGTTCGGATTTGAATAGCGATGCACATATTCTACTGCCATTGCAGTGACTCCTACTTGGATTCCTTTCTGCGAATGTACTAAAAAGGTGGTCGTTACACTTGACGAACACTGCCACTTCATAGATGTATAACGATGTTAGAGTCAGTATTTTTAATTGTCGCAAATATGGTTTACAACTGTCAGTTGACTTAATACCAGTAATCGCTCTTAAACATCTTTTTTGATACTTAGGGTAAATTTTTAAATAGAAAAATATTGGAAAAAATTAACTCGGCCACAAGTGAATTCTCAGACGGGAATCGAACCCGCGACCTTTGGAAATCCAATGCTCGATTCCCGTCTGAGAATTCACTTGTGGCCGAGTTAATTTTTTGTATAAAATTAGCATTGAAAAATGCAAAATCTTTTTTGATACTTAGGTAATACTAGACTCTTACCCACAGAATTTCCCCAGAATATAACTCCGTAACGCAATGTGGATTCGACATATCCAAGATAGGCAATTAGGACAGTGTCTCTATTTGTAACTCTGGAGAGTCTGTAGAGAGCATAAACTGATCTATTGATTTTTTTACAAAGATTCTCAGTGTGTTGTTTCCAATTATTTTGATAATCTGTATGCAGAGCCAAGAATTTTGTATCGGTGACGGACTCAATTTCATCCCCATTGCACACTAAAGCCACTTTAGGCATTTCAGTCATATAAGCCTGCTATCTTGATTAAATCGGACGGCTAAAAACAATATTTAAATATTTGCGCAAAAATAAGCTTACCGAAGGCATGCATCATTCACACCCTTTAAATTAATAAACAGTCAAAATTTCATAAATCACATGGAACCAGTACGTCAATACTTTATGAAATAAATATTTAATACCTTGAATCTTACGTTATACCTTTTGTAATACCTACTTGATATATTTTGTTATCTACTTAGAATAAAATAATAATGTTCCTTGGCCCGCTTAAAATTGTGATAAGTTAATAGGGCCCATCTCTAAACTTCTTTCCCCACCCGTTTTAGACGAATTGTTTTAGTCGAATTTTCCGTAGACGCTTTCAAAACTAATTTTCTAAATAGCTTATATGTACAGTAGTCTTCCTTACTGTCTAATTTTTATCTATTCTTACAAGGCGTTACTCTTGCCTGGATCGCGTTAAGATCGAGAATGAATGTCAATAATTATTACTGATTTCCGACGTTGACGCTACATTTGATTTCTAGAGTACAAAGTTACTTTATTTACTAATTGCAAGTATACATCTATATATATAATACGGCAGTGAAGCCGCTTCTCCTCCTAAACTAAAAGTCGCACAATCAAGTGCAATACACCGTTAGAAAGGTATTTGTCTGAAGTGGTCGGATAAGTCGAGAAATTTAGCAAAAACTCAAATACAAAAAACAAAAAAAAAAAAAAAAAACATTTTTGAATGTTATTATGTGTTTTTTGCGCATTATGCGCACACGGGTTGCTCGTTATTACTGATTTCCGACGTTGACGCTACATTTGATTTCTAGAGTACAAAGTTACTTTATTTACTAATTGCAAGTATTCATTATTACTATCTGACCAAGACAATTAGGCGCATGACAGCTGAGAAAAACTTAAAAAATCTAACTAAAACCAAAACTTCAAGAAGTGGTAATCGATCAGTTAATCACTGTAGCGCTAATAAATCAGATAATAAGAGAATTACGATAATAGAAGTGGGCTGCAGGTGCCAAAAGTGCAAAACCGCATTCCTGTCATGAGCCTTATTGTCTTGGTGGTGTAGTAGTTTTAGTTACTTTTGCTAAGTCATAATTACTGACTTTTGACGTTAATTCAATCTCGATCTCAATGCGATCGTCAAGAGTCAGGGGGCAAATCATAATGCAGTTGCAGTGCAATGGTATTACACGTTTGTCATGAAATACACACAAGCCTTCCGCCCGTGACTTCGTCCACATGGAACAAAAATAGCCTACGCTCTTCAACAAAGCCTACCAAAATTCATAAAAAAATGTTCAGTGGTTTAAGAGTGAAAAGCAAAGGTCTAACGTCATAGAGTTCTTAATATCGATAAGTAAAATACTGATTCCTTTTTTATAATGGTATTTTTCTTCAATAAAAAAAAGTAAAAAATACTTAAAATGTTGTCTTTTTATTCATAAATCTTATACTATGTATATACATATCAGTAACACTAAGAGAGGTCTGGTGCCCATAACTTGAACGTTCTGTCAAACGAACATGTTGCTATGTACTTGTTGTCATACGAAATGTCCGCGCTCATCACCTGAAAACAAGATAAGATATTGTTTTTTATATCTTCATTTCAAGTAATACCTGACGACCAGTTAGGCGCAGGGGTACTAACCCGCCTTTCTACGCCAGAAGTCTCGGGTTCGATCCCCGGACAAGACAAATATTTGTGTAAACATGTCTATTTGTCTTGGTCTGGGTGTTTAATATGTATATTATGAATGTTTTTACAAAAAAGTATGTTTATCCGTTATCTAGTATCCATAACACAAGTTCTTCATGAAACTTAACGTGGGCTAGATAATTGGTGTGATTGTATGGAAATATTTATTTATTTATTTATTATTTTATTTTATTTACAAGAAAACATACGATGCGACTACTGAGAGAGTGTATTATTTGACAGCTCCTATAGAGAACCATTGATAACTTCTCAGCGGGTGCAATACATTTCGAAACATATTTATTGCTTGTGAATATTTTGCCAGTGGAAACGGGGGGTAAGAGATATGAGTCCATTTCGGCTATACTTAAGTTGTTTTTTGTTTGTCTTTCTTTAAAATACAGTGGTGGTCGCATAATTAACGACACTAGTCGATTTGCATAAAATCAAGGTTACTTTAGAGTATCAGTTGGGTGTGTATAGCAATCTGGATCTCCTCCTTTCACTCCCTGGATGGCCATTATCAGATCACAGCTCGGTCAATCCTTGGCAGAGAATCCAAGGCTCCAAAAATTACCTCGATTGTATGAAAATCGGCTAGTGTCGTTAATAATGTGACCAGTGGGTCACATTATTAACGACATTAGCAGAATACAGTGGGTATTTATCACCTTATTGTCGTGCCCGTTCAGAGTCCGTAGCGGGTGCCAGGCGGGGCTGGCCCACAGCTTGGCGCCGCGGTCGTACGATGCTGTGACCAGGTGGTGATGACGATGATGATGATGAGACCTACCTTATTGTCGTGCCCGTTCAGAGTCCGTAGCGGGTGCCAGGCGGGGCTGGCCCACAGCTTGGCGCCGCGGTCGTACGATGCTGTGACCAGGTGGTGATGACGATGATGATGATGAGACCTACCTTATTGTCGTGCCCGTTCAGAGTCCGTAGCGGGTGCCAGGCGGGGCTGGCCCACAGCTTGGCGCCGCGGTCGTACGATGCTGTGACCAGGTGGTGATGACGATGATGATGATGAGACCTACCTTATTGTCGTGCCCGTTCAGAGTCCGTAGCGGGTGCCAGGCGGGGCTGGCCCACAGCTTGGCGCCGCGGTCGTACGATGCTGTGACCAGGTGGTGATGACGATGATGATGATGAGACCTACCTTATTGTCGTGCCCGTTCAGAGTCCGTAGCGGGTGCCAGGCGGGGCTGGCCCACAGCTTGGCGCCGCGGTCGTACGATGCTGTGACCAGGTGGTGATGACGATGATGATGATGAGACCTACCTTATTGTCGTGCCCGTTCAGAGTCCGTAGCGGGTGCCAGGCGGGGCTGGCCCACAGCTTGGCGCCGCGGTCGTACGATGCTGTGACCAGGTGGTGATGACGATGATGATGATGAGACCTACCTTATTGTCGTGCCCGTTCAGAGTCCGTAGCGGGTGCCAGGCGGGGCTGGCCCACAGCTTGGCGCCGCGGTCGTACGATGCTGTGACCAGGTGGTGATGACGATGATGATGATGAGACCTACCTTATTGTCGTGCCCGTTCAGAGTCCGTAGCGGGTGCCAGGCGGGGCTGGCCCACAGCTTGGCGCCGCGGTCGTACGATGCTGTGACCAGGTGGTGATGACGATGATGATGATGAGACCTACCTTATTGTCGTGCCCGTTCAGAGTCCGTAGCGGGTGCCAGGCGGGGCTGGCCCACAGCTTGGCGCCGCGGTCGTACGATGCTGTGACCAGGAAGTGGCCGTGGCTGCGCTGGTAGCGGATGTCTGGTAGGAGAGGAAACAGAAAACCGTTTTATTTGATATCCATCAGGGCAGGGATGGCCAACCAATGGCACGTGACACAAAATTTTGGCACGTCACCGATCACAAAATTCATTATGCACTACAAAACCAACGGGTTGCACTCCGGGAGTGCCGGCAGAAGTGAAAACCGCTTAAACGAAACAGCAGGAGCAGTCATACATTTTCGCCGCGCGGTAAAAAGAGAGGAGGATATTACTACCTCTCCTACGCCGGCGGTCTACTATCCCTCCGTCTTACGAATTTTCGTTCAGGGTCACGTATCTTGACGCGACTTTAAATTTTATTACGCATCCCAAAAATTTTAAACTCTGATGTGCACAACGCCGCTTAAGAAGCTTTCACTTCAAAAAAAGTTTGAAGTACTAGATTATATAACGGACGAACGCAAATGATGTAATAAATAAAGAGTTTAGATAGTATTTATTAATATTATTTTGCCATTAATAACAAAAGAAAAATTATTTGATAACACATTTATGACCACATTAATGATATCTTTAGAAAAATGACACGTAACATAAGGTTCGCCATCCCTGCATTAGGGTATACATTACAAACCAAAGTTGAAAGGGTCAGGAAATTAGCGATTGATTGTGGTGCAAGAAAAGTATCATAGAATTAAAAACAAACCTGTAACTTATTAAATTTCGCCAGATTTTAATTCAAAGACTCGAGACCCGAGAAAACTCGAGAATTAAGGCTCAAAAATTCCCGAAACTCGAGAAAAAAATAGGTCAAGAATTGAGAAACCCTAATACCCTTTTTTTTTTTTTTTTTTTTCATTTATTGACCAAAAGTATTACAAAATACATGATATTTAATTAACACACCGCTACAAAAGCCGTTTCGGCTTTAACTGTGGCGGAGGAGTTCAGCAAATATAACAAATTTAAAATGTTAATAAATTGTTAGAAAACATAAAAAATATAAGTACATGTTTTTTTTTTAAAGTATTATAACTTAATAAGAAACACATATTGTAGTTAGTAAAGAAATTTTGATTAGTAGATTATTTTTTTATACACCCATGTTACTATAAGGTTGGACAACAATACCTTTCATCATTTTGTTTTTTTTTAACCAACCAATAAGAGAAGGTGGTCATCATTTCGCCGCGTATTTTAATTTACATTGGTGGTCACACAATTAACAACAGTAGCCGATTTTCACACAATCTATCTAGATTGTGTGACTTTGGAACCTTGGTTCTCAGCCAAGGATTTATTTATTTATAGGGATAACAACAGCCATACATTACTTAAAAACCATACTTAGACTAAGACTATACATTTTCGGCAAAAAAGTTGCCCACAGTAAAAATCAACAATAGTTAAATCACAATAGAAAAAGAGAAAAACAAAAGACAAGTGTTTATATACTAGTCAAGTGCTATTACTTATTATAAGTAGTTAAGTAATTGAATTAAAATTCAGTTAAATAATTACACCAGCAGCATTTAGATAAATAAGTAACAAATATAATAATTATGATAAATTTTAAATAGAAAAATATTAGAAATGAATTGAAATTTATCAAAGATAGCATTGAAAAATGCAAATATTCAAAAATCATAAAATATAATAATCTTTTCATAAAATTAAAATAAAGTAAACTTAAATAGACAGAGAGAGAGAAAATAAAATAAAGTAGAACGAGTCATCATGTTGACATGTTTTGAAGTATAAAAACTAATAATGACAACAGTGTGTATTTATTATTTGAGGATTTAGGGGATTTGCAGCCCTGTTAAGGGCTGCGATCTAAGATCTATTGTAACTCGCCACCTATTTATAGTACCTCTTTTAGCCGGTTGCTTCCAGAAAGTTAAGAATCGTCCTATCTTTTAGAGATTTTAGTTCCTCTAGGTCGATGATGTGCCGACCCAGGTGAATACTGCGTTTGTGCATGAATGGTCCGCAGTCACACAGAAGGTGCTTTGGTGTCTCCCTCTCCTGTTCACAGTAGCGGCAAATATCAGTATCAATCAACTTCATGTGAAATTGGTGCCTGTTTAATTTGCAGTGTCCGGTTAAGGCTCTGACAATCGCACAGATGTTCGTCCTGCTGAGCTCTAGAAGTTCTGCAGTTCGTTTTAGCGAGTATCCTTCTATAAGGGACTTGGCGTGCAGTAATCCCGGTTGGTTAAGCCAGTATTTTTTAGCTTCGTCAAGAAGGTTGTCCTTACGAAGTTGCATGGCCTGGTTCTTTGAGATGCCACAGAAAGACTCTGGGCCAGATTGTGTAGCGTATTATACCGGGATTTTTCTGACATTCACATATACTGTAATAAGTTATATTATTATTTTAATATTTTAAGAACTTTGCCTTGTATAACATTCTTCGTTATAAGGTTAATAAATTATTTTATTCTATTCTAACTTACCGCTTATCAAATGCGTGTGCGCAGGTATCGTGTACAGAATCGAGCGGCGCCGTAAATCCCAAACTTTCGCCTGCAAACAAAACGTAATTATGTGATAAATATTAAACAAGACAATATACTAATAAAAAGCAACTTGTCTCATGTCCCCCTGACGGGATTCGAACCCGCATCCTTGGGAGTCCGGCCCAATGCACTAACTAATGATGCTACAGAGACCTATGAGGACACGTCGAATTTCTCTAGTATATTCACCTTGCTACGGTGTTGGCCACCGTCGTTTCATCAATGAGAGAATAATATCCTCGCATTCGAAAGAAACATTTTTACAAATGTTTGACTATCGATTAAGATGAAACAGCCATCTAATTATAACTTTTTAATTTTGCATTTTACATGTTTCATCTTTGTTTCAGCATTGTAAAATGCAAAATTAAAAAGTTATAAAACGTAATTACTAACACAATAAAAGAAAAAAGGAGAATGTGCCCTTATTTTTTTGCCAGGGCGATCAGTCCACGCACAGCACTGGATCCAAAGAGTTCTAAAGTCGGTTTTTTAAACAGTAGAGTAACTTGACAGGTGCCAACGTCAATTTTTTTTTTTTATTATTTTTGGAATAGTTGTAATGATTTTATCTGGGAAGACAAAACGTTTAAAATTTTAATTAAAATAATGTAATAACTGTATAATGAATTTTAATTTATATTTGTTTCTATTTTTTTATGATATTTCGCTCTGTTTTTTTTATTATAGTTATTATTATATTATAATTAATTATCAATTCTATATTAGCGTGCGATTTTTTTATGTTAAATGCCTGTCGAACTGTTTACCCATACTTGTGGAGTTGCAGCCTATCATAGCTCTGTTTTGAGTACCTAAATAAAAAAAATAAAAAAATTTAAAAATAAGTTGTACATTAAACTATTTTTAGTAATGATTTGCTCAGATCCAGTTCAGTAAGTATTGATTCACGTACCTACACAAATTCAATATTATAAAATATCAATAAAAATCATTACAGCAACGCTTGGGCAGCATTTCTTTTACAAAATGACATTGACACCTGTCAAATTACTCTACTGAATTGATAATCCGACTTTATGGACAATATCAAGTTTCACTGTCACCTGATAATAGGCATTTGCTGTATCCATCACCCATATTTAGTCAATTACATTTAGTTGTTCACAAGGCTAGCATCGATAGCTTAGAGCAGTCCCGAAATTCACTTACAGAGTCGATTTTTTCTAGTATTTTTCTGTTAAAATTTACTATATTTATTTACCTGATGATCAGCAGCAGCAGTAGCGAGATGATGAGCGTTGGGAGACCAGTCCACGTCCAGCACTGGGCTAGATGCCCATCTAGGAACATAACTATAGTTTTAGTGTGACTTGATGATAGGTTATAAACTATATTTAGTTACCTGATGATCGGCAGCAGCAGTAGCGAGGTGATGAGCGTTGGGCGACCAGTCCACGCCCAGCACTGGGCTAGATGCCCATCTAGGAACATAACTATAGTTTTAGTGTGACTTGATGATAGGTTATAAACTATATTTAGTTACCTGATGATCGGCAGCAGCAGTAGCGAGGTGATGAGCGTTGGGCGACCAGTCCACGCCCAGCACTGGGCTAGATGCCCATCTAGGAACATAACTATAGTTTTAGTGTGACTTGATGATAGGTTATAAACTATATTTAGTTACCTGATGATCGGCAGCAGCAGTAGCGAGGTGATGAGCGTTGGGCGACCAGTCCACGCCCAGCACTGGGCTAGATGCCCATCTAGGAACATAACTATAGTTTTAGTGTGACTTGATGATAGGTTATAAACTATATTTAGTTACCTGATGATCGGCAGCAGCAGTAGCGAGGTGATGAGCGTTGGGCGACCAGTCCACGCCCAGCACTGGACTAGATGCCCATCTAGGAACATAACTATAGTTTTAGTGTGACTTGATGATAGGTTATAAACTATATTTAGTTACCTGATGATCGGCAGCAGCAGTAGCGAGGTGATGAGCGTTGGGCGACCAGTCCACGCCCAGCACTGGGATAGATGCCCATCTAAGAACATAACTATAGTTTTAGTGTGACTTGATGATAGGTTATAAACTATATTTAGTTACCTGATGATCGGCAGCAGCAGTAGCGAGGTGATGAGCGTTGGGCGACCAGTCCAAGCCCAGCACTGGGCTAGATGCCCATCTAGGAACATAACTATAGTTTTAGTGTGACTTGATGATAGGTTATAAACTATATTTAGTTACCTGATGATCGGCAGCAGCAGTAGCGAGGTGATGAGCGTTGGGCGACCAGTCAAAGCCCAGCACTGGGCTAGATGCCCATCTAGGAACATAACTATAGTTTTAGTGTGACTTGATGATAGGTTATAAACTATATTTAGTTACCTGATGATCGGCAGCAGCAGTAGCGAGGTGATGAGCGTTGGGCGACCAGTCCAAGCCCAGCACTGGGCTAGATGCCCATCTAGGAACATAACTATAGTTTTAGTGTGACTTGATGATAGGTTATAAACTATATTTAGTTACCTGATGATCGGCAGCAGCAGTAGCGAGGTGATGAGCGTTGGGCGACCAGTCCACGCCCAGCACTGGGCTAGATGCCCATCTAGGAACATAACTATAGTTTTAGTGTGACTTGATGATAGGTTATAAACTATATTTAGTTACCTGATGATCGGCAGCAGCAGTAGCGAGGTGATGAGCGTTGGGCGACCAGTCCACGCCCAGCACTGGGCCCAGATGCCCTTCTAGGAACATCACGCAGCGACCGGTGCGTAAATCCCATACGCGACCGAACGCGTCCATGCCACTAAAACAAGAGAATATTTTTCGTAAGATATAGAGTGATATATCTACTCATCATCCATCCATCATCAGCCTGTGGACGTCCACTGCTGGAGATAGGCCTCTCCTAGCTCACACCTATTGTGGCGTTCATAGGAGGCTATTAGCCTACTGCTACCACGCTGGCCAGACGGGTTGGTAGAGGGTTTGTTTCATGTTTTCCTTCTCTCGCCGGTGTTCAATGCGTCGAGCCTCTTAGTCGACTCAAACGACATACCAGCCATGTAAGGGAGTGGTCATACTTGTATTCTTAGGCCGTCACCGCACGGCACATATATCTACTAAAATTACTTAGTACAAGGCCAAAAAAAAAACGAAATGTTAGTATAAAAGTAAAAGAATAGAATCCCAAAAATATATAAAACTTAATCATTGCCAGTTCCTTGCAATGCTAGATTGATCTGATTTTGACAAATAATTGCATACTACTTGACCAATACAATCAGGCGCATGACAGATTCGCCACGCTTACTCAAGAGGCGTGGTCGCCTTAGATAGAGCTGAATTTTTTCAACCGCCTCTGTGATCTAGTGGTACACCCACCGGTATCATACCCAGGGGTCCCAGGTTCGATTCCCAGCAGGGGTACACATTGTATTCGGTTTGGTTGGTGGTAGGACTTGTTGTAAGCCCGCCTGGGTAGATACCAAGGCTGACGACATAGCAACAATGTTTTCAGCATTATTGTGTTCCGGCAGTTCGAGATAAGATAGCCAGTTCCTCAGTGGCTGAGGATTACGGGAGAGGTTCGCTTCCATCTTCTGCCTTATCAATACTTAACATCAGGTATGATGAAGGCTAAGTCTGGGAGTTATCTGCTGACTTTCTATTTTACTTTTTTTAACCGACTTCAAAAAAAGGAAGAGGTTCTCAAGTCGACTGTATTTTTTTTTTTAAATTTATTTTTATGTATGTTCCACCATAACTTCGCCAGTTGTTAACAGATTTTTAAAATTCTTTTTTTATCTAGAAGAAAATGGTTTATGTGTGGTCCCATATAATTTTTACGAAGATCTGGCTAGTAGTTTTTTCATAATCCTGAAAAATATCAATCACCTTTTGGCAAGTAGTCGTATACCTAGATGACATCATTGTTGTGTATGGGCTGATTTTTAGTGTAAGTAACGGCACATAATGTAACAAAAAAATCTAAAATAAAAACATTTTATAAAAAAATATCAATCCGACTTCAAAAAGTAAAAAATAAAACTTTTGGAGTCGGTGCTAGTTAGCTAAGGCCAAAAAAAAATATAGTTAATAGAAGTGCAATGTAGAATGCTTTGGCTGGCACCGACTCCAAAAGTTTTATTTTTTACTTTTTGAAGTCGGTTTGATATTTTTTTATAAAATGTTTTTATTTTTTTTATCTACGACGGTGAGACTCTTAGCCTTCATCATACCTGATGTTAAGTATTGATAAGGCTGAAGATGGAAGCGAGCCTCTCCCGGAATCCTCAATCACTGAGGAGCTGGCTATCTTATCTCTAACTGCCGGAACACAATGCTGAAAACACTTTCTACCCGACTGCAAAGAAAGGGTTATGTTTTTCGCTCGTATCTTGTATGTTTATATGTAATATTCGTTATTTCCTCTTATATTTCAAACAGCTAAATGGATTTCCCTTTCCGACCCCGGGCCATACTAATGACATGCCAAAAAAACCATTTACCTAAAATAATACTTTTCTATAAAATTTTATAGGTCACCGTATTATACATATTTTTTCAATCTGTAAACTGTATTAGATTGAAGAATATTTTAACCATGTTCAGATAATAAACTAAAAAACTATAACATCAACATTATATTTGTTTTATGTGGTTAGTTATAGCAAAAAACACATAGGTAAACAAAAAAAACTACACCAAAAAAAAACACGATTTTCAATAATGTCAAATGTCACTTCAAACCAAAGAGTAGATTATAATTTTTATCACAGATTGGAGTATATTTATCGAGTTCGATTCTGAAATCAAGATGTTCATATAAGACTAAACTCTAACTATTAGAAAATTATGGGTTTCGGCTGAAATTCGGAGAGGACACCGAAATCCGGTCGGGGTTTGAGAAGAGATCGTTAGATTTGTCTTGACAGCCCAAGTGTTCGTAGGTAAGTAATGTATATAATATAAAAAATTATTAATGACAATATTGGCTGTTACTCATCATGTCATTCTTGTAGTTAGTGTCTCGAGGTAGTAGGAGCCTGATGACCTGTAACACAGATATGTTACATCTAGCTCAGGCATCATTCTCACACTAACTAAATATGCAACAGCAATAACGTTTTGTAATAAAACAACTTTTACGGATATCAAACGCGCTATATTTCCACGAACTAAGTTGTAATTGTCCGTATTTTTAGGTTTTTAGGGGTTTTTTGATTTTCCCGACGTTTCGGCACCTTTACAGCTGCCGTGGTCACGGGATGACGTCATCCCGTGACCATTTTATTTCAATGAACAGTGCGCGCCAAAACATAAGATGTACGTAACGTTTTGTAAATTTACTTAAGTTTGTGATGAGATTTTTTTTTATTTTATTTATTTATTTAATGTTAAAGAAACTAACATAGCGGATGTGGGGTGCAATTATTTATAGTAAAAAAAATGTTTTTTTTTTAATTCTATAATATGGGTATCAAATTAAAGCTGATCTTAATGATTTCAAAAAGTTATATCATGCCCGATAAATAACTAAAAATATATAAATTTTTATTCATTAAAACTATCCATAAGACAAATTAAATGAAACTAGATTAAAGTAGATAGATAATTAGTACGATTGTATATACGAGGGTGAATCAAAAAGTTCTTAGAATTGCCAATAAAGCATCAGTTAAATGTCAAAAAAATAATTTATTTGACTAATTCAATTCAATTCAAATAATTTATTCAGTCTAGGCTAGGTCAAAGAAGCTACGCCATCGGTTCACAAACCCTACGGCGGGAGACCTTGTAACGAGAAGAACCGGCAAGAAACTCGTCAAGGGCTATTTTTTTCTTCTCGTTACAAGGTCTCCCGCCGTAGGGTTTGTGAACCGATGGCGTAGCTTCATTGACGTTCATAAGTGCTTGTAACAGCCTAGACTGAATAATAAATGATATTGAATTTGAAAAAAGAACCGGCAAGAAACTCGTCAAGGGCTGTTTTATTTTTCTCCCTGTTTTATTTCATACAGAGTCGTCAAATTGAAAAGTGACCGTAAACACATGGGTAAGATTATTTTCAGGCCAAAAAAAACTAAAATAAATGTACATTTTATAACCTAACCGTAAACAATTTTCAACTCGCAAGGAAGGACTTACATTATAACATTTCTCGCATTACAAGGTTACTGTACTGCAATTTGTGACGTCCATACAGGTCAATAGCAATTTATTTTAGATGAAAATATTTAAGCTCTAAGCACAACGTCAAGACAAGCAGACTGAAGTAGACCCATTTCCGCTGGCGGCACCCGTTCACGAGCATGACGCATGAACCAGCCATCGCTTCGCTCAACCATATTTTAGGGAACGTAACGACCCGCCTCGCACGACACCGCCTCACTACTACGTTATCTTCTTCTAAATCTATACGTATGTTAAAATGCTTCTACAACTTGTTATTTCCTCTGAAAAAACAAATTCCTTGACTCTCGAAAATTCCTCTACCGCGGCCATGAACATGCTCTTTCAATGTGTGAAAATCACAAGGGGTTAATTCCGGTGAATATGGCGGGTTATTTTAAATTTCAAAGCAATACTGACCGATTGCCGTGAGTGCAACGAGCGATGAGCTGAAGCGTTACCATGATGAAACAAGACCTTATTTATTTATTTATTTATTTATAAGGTACACCAGCAGTGCATGCATTAACACAGACAATATTTAAAAAAAAAAATCAACAAAGCATAATTCTGATGCATACACCTTTACAGGTGACACGACATTTACCATACAAAAGAAATCAAAGTAATTAAAATACAGCACAAAAAAGACCCGCTAGTTGGAAAAAAGAAATATCACAATAAAATCACAATAAACACATTACTTAAAGATTATGTACTATTAAAATATCAATAAAATTGATTCAAATTCCATTACAAAAATAATTAATAAGAATAAGGAAACATTAAGATCACAACATTATATGAACATATTATGTAAAAAATTTGGTACGATTAAAATAACAAAAAAGTCTATTAAAATTAAATCATAAATATAATTAATTTAAATAAGCATATATTAATTAGGTAAAATAAAAACGGTTTACAAGTAAACCTAAGTAAGTAAGTAAGACCTAAAGTTATTATGAAAATAGATTGGAAACTTATTGGAAACTACCAAATAAAACTTAATAAAACTTCCAAATCTGGAGCCCATATTTCAAAAAAGACATTGAATTATTGGAAAAAGTTCAACGTAGGTTCTCAAAGACCCCAAAAGCCTTGAAGAATAAACCATACGAGGAAAGACTGAAATCGCTGAAACTCACAACTTTAAAGAAACGCAGAGAAAGAGGAGACTTAATAGAAACATATAAAATCTTGCATGGACACTATGACATAAAAAAAATTGGATAATCAACTGTTCCAGTACTCACGAAACACAAACCTAAGAGGCCATCATCTAAAGTTATCGCAGGCGCTATCACGAAACAATCGACACAAACATTTTCTATGTAATAGAGTAGTGAAAGCTTGGAACAAGTTGTCAGAGGAAGTAATATCTGCACAGAATGTAAATCAGTTTAAGAATAGATTGGATAAATATTTAAAAACTCAAGAAAGATACAAAAATAATATATATTCAGGGATTCAGGCCTTTATCAGTTGTCTCAACTGCTTGCCTGTCAACTAATAATAATAATAATAAAATCTTTAGGGTCTGCAGGTTATTATTGTGAGTCATCATCATCAAGTACCAGTCTTTTAATTTTTTTGGCATTTTCTTTGCTTAAAGCGGTGGACGTTCGACCAGAACGAGAATCATCTTCATAGCTGGATTTGCCTCTTTTAAACTCGACTACCCAGTAAGCGACCATGGAATAAGGTTGTAACGATGCCATTTCGTTCTAGCCTTATGGATGGATGAAACCTCAATAATGGTTAGAAACTCCGTAGTCTCACTCTATGGTAATCAAATTATATTTTATCTGTTCTGTCTAAATTCAAATTTTCTCCGTTCCACGATTCCTGTTCGGCTCATTTTGACGTAATCTTACAGAAGCCAGCAGGAAGTGTGACAGGGCTCGTCCGGCAGCACCACAGTCGCCGGAACGTCGGAACCGCCGCACTCGTTAATAAATGGGACGAAATAAAAGAATCGTTCCAGGAGACTTGTTTTATTTGTAATGAAAATAAGGAACTGTAACAATATAAAAATACAAAGATATAGAAAAGTCCTAGTTATAAATACTAAATCTAAATAATTAGTAAAAAAGTAGGTAGTTATGCTTACCCCGTGTATCGGGTTCCTGATGTATTTAGAGAAATATATTATGGTTGGTTTATAAAAATATAATTTAAAAGCAGCGTCTAGCCTGCTGGCTTATGTATGATTACGTCAAAATGAGCCGAACAGGAATCGTGGAACGGAGAAAATTTGAATTTAGACAGAACAGATAAAATATAATTTGATTACCATAGAGTGAGACTACGGAGTTTCTAACCATTATAGAGGTTTCATCCATCCATAAGGCTAGAACGAAATGGCATCGTTACAAGGTACAGCATCAGTCTCTTAGGATTGCTGAATATCTAAATAAATATCAGAAGTTGACAATTTTTTTCAGGCACTGGTACTTTATCACCGCGCGTATCTCGTTTTTATCCTTGTTTGGTAGACTTTATAAATTTGTTTTACAAAATAATGAATAAAATAAAAAGGACAAGACGCAATTGATACTTGGCATAAACACTAAATAATAATGACACTTGAAAATAAAAATAAAAAACTTACACAAAAAAAAATAGTGTATCCATTTCTAAGAACTTTTTGATTCACCCTCGTAATGTTACGGTTTTCATATTAAAGCCAGCGTCTTGCACACACAAACATTTGTCAAAAATCATAGTAGATCATCATCATCATCATCATCATCAGCCTGTCGCAGTCCACTGCTGGACATAGGCCTCTCCAAGTGCACGCCACTGAGATCTGTTTTCGGCTTTAAAAATAGTAGATATTTGATGAAAAATAAAAAAAAAACAATAATAACTTTAAACTTACCCAGTGACAGCTAAAGACCCGTCTCCTTGAAAAGCTATGCTATACACCGGCTTCGCGTGGCCCTCTTGATGCAACACCTCCGTTGCTATAACAATTTAATAGTATTGAGATATATTTAATATAATATATTTAATAGTATAGATATATCATACCCAAGTTTCTTATTTATTTGAGCAATGTAGTAAACAGATTTTAAGTTTAAATCGAGGGGCAGGTCACAGATAATGTAAAAAAAATGATGATTTTGCGAAATGATAGCGATGCGTAGCTTCTTTTCTTTATAATTACAGTCTAAATAAAATAACCTTCCCAAATCTTCATCTATGAACATGGGTGATGAATCTGACGATGAAAGGAATATTTACCTGTCTCCAATTCCCAGTTTCCGGTAGTGGTCGAACACAGTAGCAGACAGGAATCGTCCCTACGAGGGGTGAAACTCGACCCCGGATACGGGCATGATATTACTAGATTATGTACTTAATTATATAATGTATTGTGTAATTGTGATGGAACTTACACTATAGTAAATCCCACTTGCGGCAAGCTAGGCTTACAAATCTAAGTATTCGTTTTTAGTACTTCAATTTAATGAGATGTGAAATAACTTTTGATTTATATTTTATTGAAACGAGATAATTTTCTAAATGTTTATTATTAATCTATACTATGGAATGGTCTTAGACATGAATTAATTTTATATTTTTGTATTTTATTATGTTGATTACTCTTTTTATTTTTTTATTGAAGTTTGATTATTGTTATCTTTTTCATTTCAAGTCAGATGGACTTGTTACAATGTTCTAAATAATAGATAGCAATTGCAATAGAGAGGGCTCTCTATTTACATGAACTGTACTTACTTGTAACATCCTTGTAAACTTTGTGACATGCAATAAAAAATATAACTAACTCAGAGTTAACTTTTGCATGCATCTATCTTTGAGTTAAAAACTCAGTATGAACTGAAACAGTCCTTGGCAGGTTGCCTTTCGGTTTTTCTTCATACGATTTTGCAAACCGATGGCGTAGCATTTTTTTATATGTGTATTGTTAAATAAATATATGTGATTGTAACTGCCTGACTGTTGACTGACTTGTAATTGAAAAGATTTTTTTTTTATGAACGACGGAGAGATTCTTAGTATTCATCATACCTGATGTTAAGTATTGATAAGGCTGAAGATGGAAGCGAGCCTCTCCCGGAATACTCAGCCACTGAGGAACTGGCTATCCTATCTCTACCTGCCAGAACACAACAATGCTGAAAACATTGTTGCTATGGCGTTAGACTTAGAGTTCACTCCAATGTCCAATTAATCTGGTGATGCTGCTGATAATGGAAAGGAATATTCACCTGTCTCCAAGTCCCAAAGTCGCCAGGAGTGATCGAAAACAGTAGCGGCTAGAAATCGTCCCGAGGGGTGAAACTCGACCCGCGATACTCGTGTAGGCCCGTGACCGTCTAGTGATGCGATTGGGGACTCGCTGGGGGTTGAAAGGGGGTAGAGATTAATAAACAAGGTAAAAAATCACTAACACAAGATGTTTACTAGAAAAAAGTAGTCAGTGAAAAAATATCATATTTAAAACATAGGTAAATGCAAAAAAAATAAAAAGCATTGTAACATCAGACCTATGTCTGTGATTGTAACAATGACTTGATGCGCTCATGGCCGCGCTTGACAGACTGATCGTATTCGATCACGTTTGTTAAGCAAAGTTCGGCCCGGTCAGGTGTCCGATGGGTGACCGTAAGTGGCATTATAACTGAGCGCTTCCGTGGTTCAGAGGGCACGTAAAACCGTTGGTCCCGGCTTTTGTCATTTGATAACAGTCGTTAAGCCAAGTCAAAGACCTTATATGCGGCTTGATAAACTTTGACACCAGAAATGGCCACCAATCCTCACTCGATAAGAAGAAGAATGACTTGATTCTAAATAGCACTTGTATTACGAATGTGAAGAACGTCACCTAAAGTATAAGACCATACCACGTTCATGTCTAATTCGCCTGTTTATGATACAATAGCTTCTGCCCGCGGTTTGACACGCGTGGTACCTGTTCCCGTGGGAATATCGGCTTTATGTTATTAAATCAATACAAATGGTGCATATAATATGTTCTACGTGGTGGTGGAAATGGAGGCTAAAACGTTATTTTATCCGTTCGCTAATAGTGTTAAAAAAGGAAAACAAAAATAATTTGAAAGAGAGACTTTAGAGTGTGAGATAACGCTACATAGAATGTTGCCTCAAGCAGGTATTCGGAATGTTAGCTCCACCTATATCTATAACTGAATGGTCGTGTGTTACTGAAATAAATACGAAGATTACAACTTTTTAATTTTGCATTTTTCTATGCTATTTTTATCTGATAAATATTAAACAAGAAATACCGGAAAAAGCATTTTTTAATGATATTTGAATTAAAACTTTTTGATTGTGCATTTTACAATGCTATTTTTATGTGATAAATATTAAACAAGAAAAGAGCAACTGGTCTCATGTCGCCCTGACGAGATTCGAACCCGCATCCTTGGGAATCCGGTCCAATGCACTAAACAATTATGCTACAGAGACTTACGAGGACACGTCGATTTTTTTTAGTATATTAACCTTTCTACGGTGTTGGCCACCATCGTTTCATCAATGACAGAAATATTCTCGCATTCGAAAGAAACATCTTTATAAATGTTTGACTATCGATTAAGATGAAACAGCCATCTAATTATAACTTTTTGATTTTGTATTTTACAATGCATTTTTATGTGATAAATATTAAACAAGAAAATATACTAGAAAAAAGCAACTAGTCTCATGTCGCCCTGACGGGATTCGAACCCGCATCCTTGGGAATCCGGCCCAATGCACAATCTTTGATTTTTTGCATTTTTCAATGATATTTTTATTTTTATAACTATGATAAAATTTAAATGGGACTCGAACCCACGACCTTTGGAAATCCCGTCCAATACTCTTGTTTCAGCCTTGTTCTAACCACTGAGCTGTGAGTTCATCATATCAAGTATCATAGTTAGAAAAAAGCAACTTGTCTCATATCGCCATGACGAGAATAGTGCATTGGCCCGGATTCCCGAGGACGCGGGTTCGTATCCCGTCAGGGTAACATGAGACAAGTTGCTTTTTTCTATTATATTTTCTTGATTAATAATAGGGGTTAAAGTATGAAATTGCCAATTTTTTTCTTACACTTCTAGAGAACCTTCTGGGATTAAAAGGCACATCTATTGCTTGATTTTGATTGATCAAGAATAATTAATCTCATGGTTATTATTTTCGTTTCTTATACGATAAAAAATACCTCGAAAGGTTGTCCTTTTTTTGTTAGCAAAATTCACTACTTTATTTCACATAATTTATAAATTATTCATAATTTTTAAAATGAAAATATAGCATTAGATTGCTTAGTCTTCAAACAATGATAGTACATAAAAAAATTGTGGCATTAGCACTTGCGGTAGTAACTATAACAAAAATTGTTAGTATGGAAAGACCTAATATTTATCACATACGAAGATGATGATTACCTGATAAAGTTCCAGAGGTACACGGATCCGTCGTACGCGGAGGAAGCCATCGTGCACTCGGTACCTTCTGATGTCTCCATAGGCTCCACCTTTTCTGTGTTACCGTCTTTGGCTCGGTTGATCTGAAGGCAATATTTTTTAATTAGGGTTCCGTACCTATAAGGAAAAAACGGAACCCTTATAGGATCCGTCTGTCAAGACCGATTTTCTCAGGAACGCGTGGAGGTATCAATATGAAATTTATATCTAATACTCAGGTCTACTGTCCCTTGGAGCTGTGAAAAGAACAACCTTCTAAGCCAAAGCAATCAAAAGATACAGCCGTTTATGACGCAAATTTTCGAAACTCGCACGGGTATCAAAACCTACAGGGTACTTCCCGTGAACTTAGAATCTTGAAATTTGGTACGAAGTAACGTCTTATAGTACAGATAAAGGAAAAATTGCGAAAACCGTAAATTTTTAGTTACATCATATAATAAAAAATATTTTACGGAACCCTCGGTGCGCGTCCGACTCAAACTTGGCCGGTTTTTTTTATAATTTTTTATAATTATGGTATACACAACAGATGACAGTCAATAACAATATGAAATTAGATCAACGCAAGTATCGAACAAAATTGACACCCAAATGTACCCAAGTACACACAGAAATTCATGCGATGGGAAAACATAACTACAATTAACATTGAATAATAAATAAATAGTTGCATACAAACACGCCAATTATCTAGCCCACGTTAAGTTTCATGAAGAACTTGCGTTATGGATACTAGACAACGGATAAACATATCTATATACATTTTTTTTGTAAATACATACATAAAATACGTATTAAACATCCAGACCCAGACAAATAGACGTGTTCATGCATACAAATATTTGTCTTGTCCGGGGATCGAACCCGGGACCTCTGATGTAGAAGGCGGGGTTAGTACCACTGCGCCAAAAAGGGGGCTAATTGTCTAATTTTAAAATCTATCGCAATCCCTTTCAATTCGTCATTTCAATGATATTTACATACTTCAGGCCGTCACTTTAGACATTTGATAAGGATTGTGATCGGGACGCGTTTTGAAAGGTATTGAATGAACGAAATTGAATTATCTAAGCAAAGTGACAAACGAAAATATCTTTCTAATGTATGGAGAAGTGACAAATAAAGTGTCATTTTAAACATCATTCATTCCGAAAGTGATTGCGTCTATAAGTTACACAATAATCACAATACTTTTGAAAGGGATTGTGATAGATTTTGAAATTAGACAATTAGGGGGCGCCAAATAATGATTTATTTAAGCTTAAAAAAAACAATAACTCAATCATCTATACTAATAAAACAATACCGTGACTGACTGACAGACAACGCACAGCCGAAACGGCTGAACCAATTTAGCTGAAATTTTGCATACAAGATCCTTTAACGATGTAGGCGAGCATTAGAAAGGATTTTTGGATATTCCCACGGGAACGGGGCCGCTCATTTACATAATTTATAATATTCCATCTACCACAGCAGAAAATGAAGATACTTCGATGATGGGGTTCAAGGATAAATGGGTTCAAGGATGGCTTTTTAACCGCCTCTGTGGTCTAGTGGTACAACCACCGGTATCAGACCCAGGGGTCCCGGGTTCGATTCCCAGCGGGGGTACATATTGTATTCGGTTTGATTGGTGGTAGGACTTGTTGTAAGTCCGCCTGGCTAGATAACACCATCTTATCTAAGTCTGACGCCATAACAACAATGTTTTCAGCATTGTTGTGTTCCGGCAGTTAGAGATAAGATAGCCAGTTCCTCAGTGGCTGAGGATTCCGGGAGAGGCTCGCTTCCAGCTTCAGCCTTATCAATACTTAACATCAGGTATGATGAAGGCTAAGAGTCTCCCTGTAGTTCATAAAAGAAAAAGATTGACACATCGATCATAAAGGCAATCGATTATTTGCATTTTCTATATAAAACATCGTTTAATCAGCTTTTGATCTATTGGCATAACGACCTATTTATCTGTCGATTATTTGTCATTCGATCAAATGGCATGTATAAATATATATATATTAGACGACCTGTTATGTTATATTTTTAGACGACCTGTTTAGCGCAGGGGTACTAACCCCACCTTCTGCGCCAGAGGTCCCGGGTTCGATCCCCGGACAAGACAAATATTTGTGTGCATGAACATGTCTAACTTTGTCTTGGTCTGGATGTTTAATATGTATATTATGTATGTATTTACAAAAAAAAGAAGTATATAGGTGTGTTTGTCCGTTATCTGGTATCCATAACACAAGTTCTTCATGATACTTAACGTGGGCTAGATAATTGATGTGATGTATGCGCATGGAAAATATTTTTGTCGAATTAATGAAATGTCGAGACGTTATGCATCACGTCGTGCAAATGACCTTGTTCTCCCACACCAAACCTTACCCTATTTAAAAGCGGTACCTATTATATGGCCATTAAAATATATAATCATCTACCTAACTCCTTGAAAACCCTCCAGGGTAAAAAGTTTGAGAATTCACTGAGAAAATTTCTGTCAGATAAACCATTTTATAACTTAAATGAATATTTTAATGAAATTTTTTAATTATAAGTAATTTTATTGCAATCGTTAATCCAAATTTGTAATGCCAATTTTTATTTTATTTATTTAAGTATGTTTAGTTTAATTTCACGAGTGCCTCGGAAGAGGTCATAATGTTTATTAAATTTCTAATTTTCAGTGTTGTAAATTTGTAACATTATGTATGTGAATAAATGAATTATGAATTATGTATGAAATATTTATTTATTTATTAGGTTTTCGGTTACTTGACACCGATCAACTGACATTCGATATGGCACAGAAAACCCGTCAGGAGCTCTACTTTTAAATAGCTCGTATGACTTAAGTCACACGCTGCGACTTAAGTCACGCGTCGCACGCTTGTTTCGCTCGATTGCAACGAGTGGGTAAGGGCGCTCATTGCGGTCGAGCGATTCAAAAATACGGAAATTCGTATGTCGAACGAAAATCAGTAGAAGCTAGGCGCTCGACGCACGACGAGTGAATACAAATACAAATGCATCAAGACTATGCATCTAGCTAGCCACTGGCGAGTGACGTCACCTATTCGGGTGAGGCTCGCTGGTGCGGCACGCGACCGACGCATGAACAGTGCTACTGCTATTTTTAACCGACTTCAAAAAAGGAGGAGGTTCCCAATTCGGTTGTTTTTTTTATTTTTTTTATGTATGTACACCGATTACGCCTAGATTTTTGAACCGATTTCCGTGATTTTTTTTTTTGTTCAATGCAGAATAGTTGCCAATTGGTCCCATAAAAATTTGGTATAGTTTGACCCAGTCCTTTTAATTTTTTGAGCATTTTTATATATTACATTTCATATTTGTTACTTGGATGACATTATATTTATCATCTACCTTTAAAAACTGTGAAATAAAAACATTTTATAAAAAAAAACCGACTTCAAAATACTAAAAAGCAATTTAATATTTTGAAGTCGGTTTTTTTTTATAAAATGTTTTTATGTTACTCGTATTTTGAATAAGTATAGTGTGTTCACTAATTATTATTTCTTAAGATCTTAAGATAAGAGGACTCCAGTACACGATAAAGTTGGATGTACTGTATAACTACAACATCTCATTTGTTATTATTTTTGTCAATAAAAATAAATACAAATAATTTTATTTGCTGAAAGTACAGCTGTTTAACAAACTGCCGAACAACATAAAGGAATGCAATAGTAAAAAATATGTTCAAGAATAAACTAAAGAATTTTGTATTTAATTTGTAACCTTATTACAGTCGCAGGAATATCGGAATGGAATGTATCATTTGTATCAATCCAGACTATGAACTAACTGTGTGCCAAATTTCATCAAAACCGGTTAAATCGTTCTTGATTTATAAATGGTGTAACCGACCCAACTTAGTTTTATCTAACGATATCTGTTTTAGGGTGTGTGACTGTGCTTATTGTTGTTTTGCCGTTATGTCTATTTAAAAACCTCAACCTTATATCTCAGTTTCAATTGTTTCGGCTGCCCTTTATTGGTATTTAATTAATAAGCGATTGTTAGAAATTAATACAACTTATCAATTATATATTTTTTTTAATAACATACATTTTTTGAGTCTTATTTTCATAAATGTTTTCAAGTTTGTTATTGGTATGTGTGACGAGTATCCGATGTTTACGTATAGCCACTAAGAAAATAATCATATGTAATACTTGTTTTCTCATTTTAAGTAAACTTTGTGTTTTTTATGAGAATAATTCTATAAACCTAAAATAGGGTACAATTTTGGTGTTATAAAATTTAGCCATTTGTTTTACATAGCATGCAAATATTTTGGATGATATAGTATCGTCGTCTCAGCCACATGACACCCACTGCTGGGTATAGGCCTCCCCTAAGGATCTCCACGACGATCGGTCCTGTGCTGCCCGCATCCAGCGGCTTCCCGCGACCTTCACCAGATCGTCGGTCCACCTTGTGGGGGGCCCTAATGCCCCCACGGAGCGTCGTCTGTGCGCGGTCGCCATTCCAGAACCGCCCCGCCCCAACGGCCATCGGTTCTTCTCGCTATGTGTCCCGCCCACTGCCACTCCAGCTGAGCAATCCTTCGAGCGACGTCAGTTACTTTAGTACTTTAGGATTTTTTTTTATGAAGAACGGGGAGCCTTTTAGCTTTCATCATACCTGATGTTAAGTATTAATAAGGCTGAAGATGGACGCGAGCCTCGCCCGGAATCTCCAATCACTGAGGAACTGGCTTTCTTACCTTAAGCTAGCCATATATAAGTTTAAGCATTGTTTGTTACGCTGGCTTATCGAAAACAACTTTTACTCTGTAAGAGAATACTTAGACTACAAACAAGTTAACAATAAGTTTTGAGGACATTGAATCAAAAATATGACCATAAAAATGTAACTATAATATAATTATATTGTATTCATTTCTTTTTTCATATACTGACACTATCACGAGTTGGAATTTAATTAATATTTAATAATCTGACATTGTACAATTTAAATGAATATATAATTTTTGCATGCCTACAATATTTAAGGTAGAATACAGTAGACCACAGTAAACACACATTGTCATCCATCTCAATGAATCACACTGTATTGAGCAAATAAATAATTTCTATTTCTATTTCTATTAACTGCCGGAACACAACAATGCTGAAAACATTGTTGTTATGGCGTCAGACTTAGATAAGATGGTGGTAGCTAGCCAGGCAGATTTACAACAAGTCCTACCACCAACCTAACCGAATACAATATGTACCCCCGCTGGGAATCGAACCCGGGACCCCTGGGTCTGATACCGGTGGTTGTACCACTAGACCACGGAGGCGGTTAAAATGATGAAGGATGATATAGTATAGTTACAAAAATTTATTCTAAGAGGAAATGGCGGAGGAGACGGCGAATCAAAAATAGAGCTTCTGAAATAGTTTAGCTATATAGGGTGGTAAAGAATAATGGGCCCTAGAGGAAACTTCATTAAATCCTATGATAAATTTTAAATATTGAAATTTTTCATAGTATAAAAATAGCATTGAAAAATGCAAAAAATCAAAAATCATAAAAAATGCATTAAATCCTTTAGTTAACCCATTTTAACCCAGTTATTACGGATATACTTTTTTTTGTACAATACCTGCGATTTTTTATAGATAGGCTAATTAATGCATGTATGCAACAGGAAAAATAAATAAAAAAAATATTTAGTCTCGAGACAATTCTTGCAGACGAAGGGACCATTCAGCAAATGTTTAACAAAATCATTTAATCAGAAAATACACATATTCTTTAGAATATTTTAATTTTTATGATAATCCGTATATCAAACGCCAGTAACAAGTGGTTTAAAGAAATACAATTGCATTGAAACGTTTAAAAAAATAAGCTTCCCACATCCAGTAATCGAACCAAATAAAATATGTAAAAAATAACATTCTGAACTTTTATACCATCAATCTATAGGGTCAATCAAAAGGATCAACTCTCTCTTACAAACATAGTTAATTAAATTAAAGGGAAACACATGAAAACTCAACTTCGGAAAAAGCACTTTTTACAAGGCTCTTTTGAAAAATTTACAAATATCTTTGAATGCAGTTTTGTTTCTTTTTAAAAATAAAGGAATGTTTCCTTTCAGTAAAATGGGCAAACTAAAAGATTTAAGATAGTCCCCCTCCAGGGTCCATAGATTTTTTCCACCTTGTATAATATGTTCCTTAATGAAATGAGAGTCAATTATTTTGTTCTTTTAAAATTTACTATTTCCATAAGTGGTGGTCATTTGATGAATTTTAGCAGAAATTTTAAAAAGACGCCATCCCATGTTCTATTTAGTGATCTGTTAACCTTATGATTTGTTAATTTTAATGGTGGCAATTTGACAATAAATCATCAAAACCACCATTCAAAAATACCCACATTGGTGGGTTTTAACGACTGCATTGACAAGGTCAACGCGAGGCTTATAGCATTACCGAACAAAATAGGCATACCGCAATTCAGGAGCGCACAGCGCCATCTCTTATCGGTTGGCAGAACTAAAGTTGTTGTTTTCGCGTTTTTTGAAAATGTCATTTTTACTTTTTTATTGTTAAAATATACGTTTTGTTGTTACTTTTTTTAGATTTTGAAATTAAATCGGAATAAACAGCTCTTTTACTCAGTTCTTGTTTGGTTACTACAATTAAAATGCCCTTACAATTAACACACGACTGACATACGATTATGACTAAAAGTTTTCAAAATCAACTTTTATTTACAATGCCATTTTTATGTGATAAATTTTAAACAAGAAACATACTAGAAAAAAGCAACTTGTCTCATGTCGCTCTGACGGGATGAAGGGACATGAGACTAGTTGCTTTTTTCTATTAAATTTTATTTACCCTTGTTCGGACCCGGCACCAAAAATTGTAATGTAAGGTGTATCAGCAAATATGTACTGAAAGTCTTGCCTTGCTCAATCCTGACCCAACACACTAAGGAATGTTAGGAAGTATCACTCACCGTTTCCTGGACGGAAATCTAACTAAAACTTACTCAAACTGCATCTTATAATATAACACAGGCGATAACTCCTGAAACTCCTAAAAACTTAACATATATACTTATGGTAAATTTTAAATAGAAAAATATTAGAAAAAATTAACTCGGCCCCAAGTGAATTCTCAGACGGGAATCGAACCCGCGACCTTTGGAAATCCGGTCCAATGCTCTAACCGCTGAGCTACCGAGACTTAAGGTAAGTCTTAAGGTAAGTCTCGGTAGCTCAGCGGTTAGAGCATTGGACCGGATTTCCAAAGTTACCATAAGTATAAAAATAGCATTGAAAAATGCAAAAATTACAAAATCATTAACTTAATTTAACTTTGATAATACTGAAAATATTTAATACATAATAATTTAATTTAATATCCAATGTTATGTTACTGTTCTTCTCCGTTTTATTTTTTGTTAAAGATAATATTTAAATTTTGTTTGAATATCTTTAACTAGTTTATAAGCAATTTGATTTAATTGAGGCGGAGCGTAGCGGAGCCTCTCTTATGTTGACTCTTTTGAAAATCTGTCCGCCCGGTCATAGCGCCCAGACCGTTTAACCGATTCTAATGAAACTTGGCACATACTTAGACATCAACCATACCTAGGAGGTGACAAAAATTCGATGTCCTACCATCACCATAACCTTAGCTTTTGGCGCCAAAGAAGAGCCAAATTCGGTTTTTAGGGTTTTGCTCGAAAAGTATAGACTTTTGTGCATCGCGATACATCACAAAATTGACCAGAATGTAATTCTGCGTTTAATGCAACAAACCGCGTCTAAATCCGTCATGTCCTCACAGAGTTATGCCGACACAAAGTTGTAAAAGCTCGCGGCGCTCCGCCTCTCTTGGGCTCCAAAGCGCCACCGAAGGTGGTGCAGTTTGGAGCCGTTCCTAGTATTGTTATGTCCTTACAGGGCTCATGTGTATGCATACTACCTTTTAGATCTTAAATGTACCTACCACATGAAACGCAATAAATGATTCTTATTCTGAAATCTTTCTTTACCCCTGAAAAATCTTGCCTTGAACAACACTTGGTTGTAGATCTATCATTCACATGTCCTGAAAGTCTTGCTTTACTCAAATTGGACCGTATAACACAGGAGATAAGGAGTATAACTCACCATCATCTGAAAATCTTGCCTTGAATAACACTTAGTTGTAAATATTAAACCAGAAAATATACTAGAAAAAAGCATCTAGTCTCATGTCGCCCTGACGGGATTCGAACCCGCATCCTTGGGAATCCGGCCCAATGCACTAACCAATTATGCTACAGAGACCTATGAGGACGCGTAGATTTTTTCTAGTATATTCACCTTTCTACGGTGTTGGCCACCGTCGTTGCAAAATTTAAAAGTTATACTTAGTTGTTATATGGGAGTCTTTCATTCATATCTCCTGAAAGTCTTGATTTACTGAAACTGGACCTTATAACATTGGCGATAAGGTGTATTGGTATTGGTATTGGTGATGGGCTCTTTTCTCCGCATTTAGACTCCCATTTGGTCCGTTATGCGTGAACATAGCATCGGTATGGCTAGTCAAGCCATCCCAGCTCCTTCCAGAAGCGCAGAAGCCTCCTGGGGCGTTCACAGGCTTCTAGGAGCGACCTCACGTCTTTGAGGATTTCTGCCCGTTGTGCGGCCAAACCCACGCACTCCAGGATCACGTGGGCGGCTGTTTCCTCTGCGTCCAGGCATCCCCTACATAGGGGGCTGTCTGTCGCATTCATGATGAATAGTTGTCGGTTTAAAGTTAGGTGACCTGTAAGTGTGCCTACAACTATTCGGAGGTCTGGACGATTAAGGCTGAGCAGTCTACAGGTCAACCGCGGCGAGACTGCAGTCATCGCCAACTTATAAGGCGATAACTTATGAGGTATAACTCACCATCTCCTGGAAGTGCGTGGGTAGTTCGGCGCCCGGGCGGAAGGTGGCGGCGCTGACGTTGCACGAGTGGCCCTTCAGGACTTGCAGCGGAGTGCAATCCGGCACTGACCACACCTTGCTTAAACCCGACCTAGGAACAAAGGTTTTAAGAAGGATTTTGTTGACAAAATACTAAGATATAAATTTAGATTTTTTGCATTTTTCAATGATATTTTTATACTTATGATAAATTTTAAATAGAAATATATTGGAAAAATCAACTCGGCCACAAGTGAATTCTCAGATAGCACTCGAACCCACGGTCTTTGGAAATCCGGTCCAATGCGCTATCGAGACTTTAAGTCCCACCTGAGAATTCACTTGTTGTGGCCGAGTTGATTTTTCCAATATTTTTATATTTAAAATTTATCATAAAAATACAATATGTTATCTAAACAAATAATATGTCGTCTAAAATACTAATATGTCATCTTCTAAGATGTCACTTAAAATATATAAATTAAAAATACTAAAAACCCTTCTGCGTCAAAAGACAAGTCAACTAAAAAGATGAAAATGAATGATGTTGAAATATTCACTTCTGTTCAACATATTATTATACAGTCAAAGGCATAGAATTTTATAATATTATATATATATTTTATAATAACTGGGCAGGCATTTGACCACCATCGTGCTTAGTAAACAGGATGTGGTCCAAGGTATTGCATGCTTGCCCAGGAAATGCCTATTCACTCTCGCCTTGAAGAGGCCAAGGTTGTAGGACTCGGGGACTCGGGACACATGAGCAGGCAGCGCATTCCATTCTTTAGCGGTTCGCATAAGAAATGTTTCAGCAAAGCGCTTGGTACGGACCGTTGGAATGTCAACGACGTACTGGTGGTAAGCTAACCTGCGTCTGGTACCCCGATGGTGGAAAGGGGCTGGAGGAACATATCATTCGAATGTCATGTCTCCGACTGAATATTGTTTATGTTTTTAAACTTTATATATTTATTATTTATATCTTCTTAGTTATTTATCGGTCATGATATACCTTTTTGAAATCCTTAAGACCTGCCCTTTAATTTGATACCCATGTTGAAGTTATTCTAAACAATTTTTTTTTTATTTGGCGCCTAAAATCTACCATTATGTTATTTTTTATTTTGATATACCCAGTGTCACTCTCACAGTAAATACGAATCTAATGACACCTCCCAAGCTAAAATCCATCGAGCCGTTCAGGCCGCAGAGCGTGCCAAACAATTATACATACATGCATACATACATACATGCATACATACTCTCGAAAAACATAACCCTCCTTCTGGCGCAGTCGGGTAAAATACTTGAAACTAGTTGATGAAGTCTCCTTTTAAGTTCAAAATGCCTGTTCTAGGAGACCCCGCTCTCTCATATCATTAAATACAAACAACTGTAATGAATTACTTTGAATTGCAAAAGTGTAAATGTTTGTATATTTTATTATGAGTATATATTAAAATGTGAACAACATAGAACTTTAAGTCTGATTTCGCAAGCGTCAAAAATTATTTTAAAAATCATACAAAACAGATTGAGACCTATAGCAGAGTTGAAGGTTGGACCGGACCAATACGGATTTAGAAAAAGTAAAGGCACCAGAGAAGCAATTTTAGCCCTGAGACTTATTGTGGATAGACGGATAGAAGTGAACCTTAATACCCATATAGCCTTTATCGACTTGGAAAAGGCGTTTGATAAGGTGGATTGGAATAAGATGATGGTATTACTGAAGGAAGCTGGAATGGACTACAGAGACAGAAGAATAATATATGAACTTTATAAAGAACAAGAAACTGTAATTGAGATTGGAGAAGAAAGAGTAAATGCAAAAATAAGACAGGGTTTGACAGGGATGTCCACTCTCACCGTTAATTTTCAATATATTTGTCGAATGTGCCATTGAGAAGTTAATAGAGTCTGCAAAGGGGGGTGTAAAAATTAACGGAGAAAAAATTCAGTTTGTTAGATACGCCGATGATGTAGCAGCACTGGCAGAAAATGACACCCAGTTGCAAGATTTGCTAGAGGAAATGGATCGTGCTTTTATTCAACTTGGATTGAAAATTAATGCAGCAAAAACTAAAACATTGGTAGTCTCTAAGGGGAATATAACAGGAAATGGGATAATTAAATTGAATGGGACAATTTTAGAACGGGTTAGTACATTCAAATATCTGGGAAGTTTGATCACCAGTGATTCTAGATGCACACCAGATATCATTTCAAGAATAGCAATGGCCAAAACTACTTTTAACAACAAAAAACATCTTTTTAAAGCAAAAATATCCAAGGGAATCCGGAAACGACTAATAAAAACCTACATATGGAGCATCGCATTGTATGGATGCGAAACGTGGACGCTGACCCAAAGAGATAAGGAACGAGGCCTTCGAGATGTGGTGTTGGAGAAGAATCGAAGGAATTAGCTGGACTGAAAAGAAGACCAATGAGGATGTACTGAACATGGTTGGGGAGGGAAGAAATTTACTTGGGGAGATTGGGAATAGAAGGGGAAAGATGCTGGGCCACCTGTTACGACATGACAGTTTCATTATAAACATACTGGAAGGGAAAATGGAGGGAAGGAGAGGGAGAGGTAGACCTAGAATGAGCTATATTTCACAAATAAAGGAGAAAGTTAATGTTGTGTCGTACCAGCACGCGTAGCATGAGCGCACGGGACTCGACTTGGGAGTAGCTCGACAACCGCTGTCTTGTCTAAGTCCCGTGTCGATTTAGCGAGCACAGTTTGACAGCGGGACTCGTTTTATAGGGTAGAGAAAGCCTTTTCTACAGCGAGAGTGAAATAATTGCCATTTTTAAATACTGATTATTATTTAAATATAGTAACACCGAACCGGTAATTTGCCGATAAAAAAAATCATACGCAATGGATGACTTGTTGCTGTCATGTTTGGCTATATTTTAATCTGTGATTTAACCAAGGCGATAAAGAAAAAAAAAGTTGATATTGACATGACTATATAATTTGTGGACATGACATATTTGTTGGTTGTTTTGTTTTTGGTGAATTTACAACGTAACTATAAAACTATCTTTTATATACGAAAAAATATATATAAACAAGAAAAGGAATGATATTGGGCAGATTTGGATGTGTAGTTGGCGGACAATAAAGAGAATTGTGTATCTTGTTCATTCCAATACATGAACTATAGATTCGTATCTCACTCAAGTGTTTTCTCATTATATTTTAGCATTTTATTCTGCTAGAAAGCTATTTCATCTATTCTTTTTCTTATGGAAGAGACTGCACAGCTCAGCAGTCTGCAAAGATTTATGAAGCACACGTAATATTGCAACAAGCAGTCTAAGAAGAAGAAACCGTCATCAACTATAAAATAACCATAATAACCTTCTACTTGTATGAAAACTCTGAAAATGCAAACTTAATACCTAATTAAACAATAAAATTATAAAAAGTTGTCATGTTATTTACACTAAAACTACTTTACAGTAGGGTCAGTAGTATAATAAAAAACCACCACCTTTTCATATTTTCAGTTTCATAGTGGCTTAGGATTTAAATTTAATTGAGTGTAGGAACCTACATTTACTCCCCTTCTTGCACAGGGAAATACCTAATCTATCTCATTAGGTACTTAAATGTAGATCATTTATTATCAAACCATATTAAGATAATTGTGATGAACAAGTTGATTAGTTTTCTGCATCTATGTCGCAGGGAAATGATAAAAACAGGGATTGGATTAAATCTATAAAGGATTTGGTGTAATGGTGGAAGATAATAAAATCACAACTCCATGGGGTCATTGACCAACTAGAAATCAGTGATTTCATAAAATCTCTAAACCATTTCAGCGAAATGATGAAACAAAAACTGCAAAATCATAATTTATTTTATGTAATATTAATTTGGTGTCTGAAAAAAAGTTAAAGTAGTATTTGTAGATACTCTTTAGAATTGTAGTTAAGCGATGTAAAAAGTTCATTATTATAATAAATGTTTTTAGCATTATAATCTACAACAATACCTATTCATAAAATGCTATTACCTAAGTATCTACTTTATTATATTGTCTAAAATCACAGGAAACAAATATAAGTACCAATCTTACTCAAATAATTAAATGAAAAATATTGTTTTAGGTTAAATAAATTGTCTCAGCAGCCGGGCAGGGGTGGGAAAAAGATTTGCAAGTTACAGCCTATCTATTTAATTTCACTGTAACGGTTTAGATTTTTGATCAAATCACTGATTCTATTAGGGGAATGAAGTTGTGATTTTAGTAGTAACTTCATCAAATTTCTTAGAGATTTGATCAAATTCCTGTTTTTTCATAAATTTTATGGGATACCTATCTAAGCATAAACATATCTGAAAAAATAAGATTCTGTCCAAAGTTTCTAGAAGTCCAGAGTTAATCTTACGAATATTATAAATGCGAAAGTATGTCAGTTTGTTTGTTGATTTGTTACTCTATCACGCAAAAACTACTGAACGGATTTGGATAAAATTTAGCACGTAGTAGATTAAAAAAACGTAGGATACCTTGCATCCCGATATTCCCACGGGAACGGGTACCACGCGGGTGATACCGTGGGCTGCGGTGCCGCTAGTTACCTAATAAACTTACCGTCTGACCCACTGGGTCTTAGAATTATTATTATAAGGATGGCATAGAATTTTGCCCAATGTGTTAAGTTATGTTCACGTTTTTTGCGTGAAATTCGTATTGCTAAACAAGTTTTACAGTAAGTTTATTTATGGTCTTTTCCATGCAATGGAGTGGAAGAGGTTGAGAAAGATCCTAACTTAATAATTCTAGTGATGGAATTCGTATTTCATGAACAAAGCAAACAATTAATCAACTTGTTTTCTTTCTCGACTACTCAGTGGGTAGTAGACAATATCTGGGACTCAACTGACATATTATATGTCAAGTGAAGATAATAAATGGTCGTCGTGCTCGCAGCAAAAGATTATTGTCGGCTCCTAACGTTACCTTGAGACCGCGATTGTTTCTCGAGTACGTCGTGCTCATGCCTCGCGAATCTCACTCTCAACCCGACTCAAATGACATTTGGGAGTAGATATAGCTTTTCTCGACGTCGTCATGCTACGCGTGCAGGAGGTGAAGTCATTGGCAGGAAAAAGACAGGAATGGAAAATACTCCACCGACAAGAGCGCAGCTCTTAAATTTAAGAAGAAGAAGAAGATATATTAGGTTATGGCGTTTAGCTCTTCTAACCATCTGATTGCACCTGTTTCTAGCGGATTTGAACGATTCCCAAAGGTCGTCGGAACTATGTCTCTTAAAGATACGAAACGCGCGGAAAGATATAATACCTACTTACAAGCTAGCCATTTCCAGAATACCATAAGGGTCCCCCCACTCTTGACATTTGGCGGCGAGAGGGCAAGTAGTGAGGGATTTAGCTGGTAGTACCCCCCTCCCGGCTCCCCATTGAGCCTTTCGAGGCGGAATGGGGGGCCGGGAGGTGGTGGTCCCTCCCTTCTCCCGTTCTTCGGGGGGGCGGCGGGGGATAGGGTGCTGGACTCACTAGTCCGGTATTCTAGGTGAGCCCAGCATAACCGTTTGGTATGCGTAAAGGCATCACCCACCATCAAAAAAACAAAAGGCGGTCGGGGTACAGGTAGGGGTGATAGCCCGCAGTACACCTGGACTCCTAATGGCAAAAAGGAGGTAGCGGGATGAGCTGATGCAGCTCAATAGCACACTCTCCTAAGTACAATGTAAAGAATTTATCTGTTGTATACGTACAGTCAGCAACAAAAGTCCATGAACATATCCAAATTTTCAAAACACCTGCACACTATAAAGGTTCATATGTAACTGAACAGGCTGTTGTACAAATCTCTGTAGACATTTGGGAAAACCAAAGATCGATGTACATTATTTTTACAAAAGTAGCTGAACACGTTTAATTACATAATTAACCTGATCGGTAAAATATCAAAATTTGCTGAACAAGTTTGACTACATAAATCCACTGATATGTATACTACTCAAAACTTGCTGAACATAATTATTTTTTACAATAATCTCCTCTAAGTAGCGATTGCAGTACTGTAGGCAGATGTAAACCACTTATATTGACAGAATTAAAAACAAAAGATAGAGAGAATGTTCGTGGAATGTGCAATTTAAAAAGAAGAATAGCTACTTGTAAAAAAAAGGTTTAATAGAAAACAAACAGTTCAACGGAAAAATCTCTTGTAATAACCTAGAAGGGTAGGAAGATTAGAAATATGAAAACTCTTTATTAGAGAAAATAGGAAGTGTAGGACTCGATTTTGATAAGCCCGACTGTCAACACACATGAGTAATTATAACTAAGGCAATAAGGTAAATCATTTAAATATCATGTTTGATACAGTCATCTTCAAAAGTCGCTGAACATTTTAGTACAGTTAAGGTCATCAATATATGTACAATCATCATAAATAGTCGATAGGCAGAACAATATTTTCGAGCTTACAGTCCGATGGAAACGCATTTCTGAGAACACGATATCTAGATAATAAAATAAAACAAAATATAAATAAATTATGTTATAGACGTAAGTAGATATTAATAATTGAATTCAGTCATGTTATTATCAAATATTTCAGTGGGTATGAATTGGAGCTATAGGAACGATCTACAAGTAACACCCTGAAAAAACCTTGAACCGCGAAAAAGTAAAACTATTAAATTTAAAATTTAAAAAACTGACTTCTACAATCCTGATTAAAGCCACCACCACTCCTTGGAGTGTAACTTATCCATTAAAGAAAATAATTTGTAAAATTTATTCATAAATGTCGTGAAACACAATTGAATTGAGAACCTCCTCTTTTTGAAGTCGGTTAAAATCAAAATAGTAAAAAGTGTAAGAAGCGAGAGGCTGGCATAAACAAATGACATGTCAATGATGTCACGACCAAAATGAAAGAGACAAATGTATTAAATGACAGTGCTGTCCTTTTTTCGGTGATTGTCATCAGTCTAAATTCGAAAATTGGTTCGGCCATGATCTTACAAATCAGTTTTAGACGATACTACGTCCAGCAACTTTTGGAAGTCTACTATCCAGCCACTTTTGGAAATATACTGTCCAGCAACTTTTGGAAATTTACTGTCCAGCCACTTTTGGAAGTATACTGTTCAGCCATTTTTGAAAATATAATGTCCGGCCACTTTTGAAAATATACTGTAGAGCTACTTTTGGAAATTTATAATATAAATGGAATTTTGTTTGTAACTATGTTCAGTAATTTATGTACAATTCATGTGTCTAGTGTCTTTTGTAACGTTATTTTGTTCGGCAAGTTTCGTTGCTGACTGTACATGTTATGTTTTGGCGCGCACTGTTCATTGAAATAAAACAACTTTTACGGGTATCAAACGCGCTATATTTCCACGAACTAAGTTGTAATTGTCCATATTTATAGGTATTTAATTATTATTGATTTGATAATAATTTTGTGAAAATATCAAATCAATAATAATTTGTGCCGTAGTAAATGTCTAACCGTATCCGAACGAAAATAAATTTACTTTTCGAGGGTAGACTTATAAGTAGCCAGTCATCCCGTGACCACGGCAGCTGTAAAGGTGCCGAAACGTCGAGAAAATCAAAAAACCCCTAAAAAACCTATAAATACCGACAATTACAACTTAGTTCGTGGAAATATAGCGCGTTTGATATCCGTAAAAGTTGTTTTATTTTATCTGTTGTATTTAAATAAAGATGGCGTCTGAAACTCACCAGCTGGACGTGATCAACATCTGACTGTCGCTGCTGAACCTGCAGTAGCTGATCGGGCGCGTGTCGCCGATCTAGAACGAGGATCATTATGTTAAAAAAGTTAATAAAGTTTGCGTTCAGAATGCTATTTAAAACAAGTAGTCTCAAACATAGAAATCTATTTTTGTTTTTATGTAAGACGGGGACTCTTAGCCTTCATCAAACCTGATGCTACGTTCCCTAAATATGGTTGAGCGACGCGATGGCTGGTTCATGCGTCATGCTCGTGAACGGGTGCTGCCAGCGGAAATGGGTCTACCTCAATCTGCTTATCTTAATGCTGTGCTTAAAGCCTAAATATTTTTATCTAAAATAAATTGATACTGACCTGTGTGTACCTCACAACTTGCAGTATAGTAATCTTGTAATGCGAGAAATGTTGTAATGTATGATAGACAAGTCTTTCTTTGCCAGTTAAAAATTGTTTACGGTTACAATAACCATAAGATGTAATATTTTAATTAGTATATATTTTCTTTTTGTGATGGAAATTGACCTTACTGATATGTTAAGGTCACTTTTCAATTTGACGACTCTGTATAAAATAAAGCAGGGAGAAAAAACATCCCTTGACGAGTTTCTTGCCGGTTGTTCTCGTTACGCGGTCTCCCGCCGTAGGGTTTGTGAACCGATGGCGTAGCTTCTTTGACTTTCATAAGTGCTTGTAACAGCCTAGACTGAATAAATGACATTGACTTTGACTTTGACTTTGAAGTTAAGTATTGATAAGGCTGAAGATGGAAGCGAGCTCTTCCGGAATCCCCAATCACTGAGAAACTGGCTATCTTATCTTTAACTGCCGGAACACTACAATGCTGAAAACATTATTGTTATGGCGTCAGACTTAGATAGGATGGTGGTAGCTAGCCAGGCGGACTTACAACGAGTCCCACCACCAACCAAACCGAATACAATATGTACCCCCGCTGGAAATCGAACCCGGGACCGGTTCATAGACCACAGAGGAGGTTAAAATGAGGTCTTATTGTCATTTGATCGCATTCATGTGACTCCATCCCCCATTGGCCCCAATACTGTTTACCCGTGCATTTGTGGCCTTTTCCTATTAGGCCCTATTAACCTCGTTCCTGTTATAGCTAACAAATTTCTTGCAGCTGTTCTTCTTGTCAGTTAAAATGGTCGTTGAAGTCGCGTTGTACGGAAACGCCGTCGGCTGTCAAAGTGAAGTTGACAGCGATGCCGACGGCACTTACTTAAGGTGGTACGACTTCCATACAAACAAACATTGCACATTAATTGGTTCATCATACATTAATAATTCATAAATACATGTGCAACTAACTCGTTTCAGTTATTTGTTTGCGCGAATTTATTAAAAAAATGTACTTTCATACATGACATGAGCTATATTAATGCGATGGGTCACACACACATACGTAGAATTATTGAAATTAAAAGATATTAGTTTACTCGTGTTTTATGTATGAATGTACAATTTTTTTATTATTTCGCGCAAACAAATAACTGAAACGAGTTAGTTGCGAATGTATTTATGTATTATTAAGGTATGATGAACCAATAATTGTGTAATGTTTGTTTGTATAGAAGTCGTACCACCTTAAGGCCCATACCGCGCAAGTGTCGTTGGCATCGCCACAGAACAGAAAAAACAGTAGAAGTCGCATGAGACGGGTCTCTCATAGAAAACCTGCGTACCCTGGGCGTAGCCAACTCACACAAGTGTAAAATAGCATCTTCGTTGTAATTGGTTAAAAAAACGCATTCCGAGTTGAACTCTTATGATATACAATTATAGTTCATAATTAAATAACAGCGTGAATGTGCCAAGTAGTACATCTATTCTGCGCAAGGTAGCGCTACAGACATGCTGCTAATAGCTTTGCTTTTGCCATGTTAATTACGCTATTCCACACTAGATGGCGCTTTAAAGAAACAAGCTTACTGATTATTAGGGTTGGACACAATTAAGTATATCGATACGTCGATCAAAACCTAAGCACGAGTTTCGGCAAATAAATTGGCACTAGCGTGGCCAGCGAGGCATAAGATTCGCTGTAACTACAAAAACTAGTGATTGCTCATCTTCTGTCTTTCCGCACGTGGGTCTTAATAATTGCCGGTATCGTTATTAAGATTTGAAAACAAGAAATTAAAATGATTTTTGTAACGTTATATTTTACTAACAGGGTGATATACCTAAACTCAATACACCGTTACACGTTACACACACAAATCATGCATAACGCTGTAACGCAAGATTACAATATACAATAAATATAGCAGCTACATTTTGTAATCTTGATTTATGTGTAATAATAATATAATAATAATATATATTTGTATACAATCACACTGATTATCTAGCCCACGTTAAGTTTCATGAGGAACTTGTGTTTTGGATACTAGATAACGGATACTTAAAATACATATTAAACAATCACACATCACATCATCAGCCTGTGGACGTCCACTGCTGGACAAAGGCCTCTCCTAGCTTACACCTACTGTGGCGTTCATAGAAGGCTATTAGCCTACTGCTACCACGCTGGCCAGACGGGTTGGTAGAGGGTTTGTTTCAAGTTTTCCTTCTCTCCCACAGGTGCTCAATGTGTCGAGCCTCTTAGTCGACTTTTACGACATCCCAGGCTTGTAAGAGAGCGGTGACACTTGTATTCTTAGGCCGTCACCACACGGCAAAACAATATATATTAAACAATAATACAATTTAATTAGTTATTTATTTTATATTTTTATCTTCAAAGCATATTTAGGAAAATGAAACGTGGAAAACGTTTTAAAAATATTATAATGTTTGATATTATATTAGTACTAATAACCATCAAATTATATTAATCATTGGTAAAACAAAAATATATCCTCATGTACCCGATTACGTTACGAGATCACCTGTAATTCTGGTAGCGTATTCTTACCGGACGGACGGCCGAGTTTGGTAAAAGATATTAAAGTACAACCAAATGTCGCTATGCTTTTAAAAAAGCAACAAATGCAATTTAACCTTATGGCAAACGGTTTTCCAGTGAATCTGTCGAGGTGTCGAGTTACAGAATAAGGGGACTGGTTGGTTAACCGACTAAGTCTCTTATCATACTACCGACATTCAATCAATATCTACTTATCTTTATAACTCAGAACCACCATCAGAAACACCGATAGAAACATTTTTTTGATGGAACTTCGAGCTCTCTGTGCTTTGCTATTAGCATTAATCTGAACGCCGGCCGCCGTACTGAAATCGCTTTGGGGACTATACTCCCCATGGGCATTTCAAGATTTTAACAGTTCGAGAACTGTAGTCGCCATGGACGTAATAGTAGATAAAAGTTAGAAGAATCTTGGTAAACATTCAAAAACCCTTTCATAAATCAAAGAATTTGAAATCCATGTCCATATTAAAATTAAACGTTGTTTTTGTATTATTTGTATCAATGTTAATTCACAATTTGCAAAATGGAAATGCCTATTAGAAATCGGTCGCAAATTATCTGCATCTATACTTATCGATATCTGTAGTCTATACGATAATACGGCGCATCACTAATTGAATAGCAAATCGCCAATCAATTTAGTGATGCACCTGAGCATACAACGAGAATCCCCGGGAATTAACTGGTACCGGTATCATCGTATCGGAGAATTGGTATGTACTCTCGGTTCTCAATAATAGTAAAAAACCATTCAAATTAATGTGTTAAATTTATATTTCTTTAATTGATGCATTTTTCAATGCTTTTTTATACTTTTGATAAATTTCATATAGAAAAATATTGGAAAAAAACAACTCGGCCACAAGTGAATTCGCAGATGGGACTCTACCCACGAACTTTGGAAATCCGGTCCAATGCTCTAACCACTGAGCTACCGAGACTTGCGAACCACCATCGAAATTCTCCAATACTTAAAAATGGCAGTGGTGGCGACCCTGCCAATTTTATTTACAGTCACGCCCATTATTTGTAAGATAATGGATAATTTTAACATGGTTCGAAATTAACGCCTTATTGGCAAACTTTCATCATATCAACTTCTCGACTGGTTTGTGTGTCTGGATATCGAACTTCTTGAGGTTAGTCAATTTGAGTTCTCATTGCTATTCAGGTTCAGTACTCTTTGTTGACTATTTCTGCTACATACTCAAATTAACGATCTGCTAATTCATGGTATTTTCTTCTAATACAGACATTTAGCTTGTAAGATTAAAAGCTTTGCATTACTGGCAAAGGTGAGAAAGTACTTCACGCTTGAATATTTGCTCAAACACAAGCTCGATTACATGCTTAATCGAGCTTGTGTTTATTAAGCATGGAGTCTCACTTTTGAGGTGGTTTCCCAATACAACCTTTAAACGCTTCAGTTAAAGGGTTCACATTTCGGTCAGTGTGCAGCTGAAATAGTTAATCTCATCCCCATCACCTACTCTCAAAAAGTTATGGATATCTCAAAGACACGCGCTCAGCATTTATTAGCTTGAGTGAAACTTATTTATCGGAGTCTGTGTTTTGGTATATCCAGGCCAGTGCGATCATCGTAGATCGCATCACCGCTTATCTACATGGTATCAGTGCAGTAACCGCTGTTTGCGTCATATTATACTGAACTGAGATCAGTAATGGCATCACATAGCATGTGCTGCTAATAACAAAATTAAATATTATTCTATTATAATCTTACCATCAGGCGAGGTAAAGGTCAAACGCTGACCTATCTATTACAAAATGATGCAACTTTGAACTTTGTAACATGTAAAATCTAACTTTGTGATTCCTACTTATTTCTTGATAATAATACTTGTTTTCCTAAAGTTTTCATATAACCACTCATTCTAAATAGCTCAATATAACAAAAATAGATTATTTTTCAATAGAGGTTTCTCAGTACCGAGTACCGGTTTTCCCGAGTCCATCACCCTACAGTACCGGTACCGAAAAAAACTTGGAACCGACCGACCCCGGTTATGTATCAGCGTTAAGGCGCATCACTAATTGAGTGGCGACCAAGTACGACGAAAAGCATGCTTTCAGTACTTCGGATTATGCTTAGAAACTTCTAGAAACGGTAAACTGTACATTGAAATATACACCTTAAGAACGTAGACGGAAGATTGGATTCAGATTGTTTATTTTTAAAAATATTACAATTTATCTTTTTTGTGAAAATAAGTGAAAATAACAGAAAATATGATTTACCGATGATATGTTATGCCTCCTTTAGACTAATTAGTCTCTCGGCTATAATTTTTTCACTTCAAAACTGCACAGTATGGCATTTTTCTAATTTTTCTCTATATTATTCCGCGTGGAGGTTACGATCGCGACTGAGTAAGCAAAACGACGATGTACTTGAACATAGGCAAACCTTTGCTCATGTGGGGCTACGCGGGTACCGCCCACTTGCGACTTCTACTGTTTTTTCTGTTCTGTGGGCATCGCTATAGACTTCATTTGACAGATGGATGTGACATATTGCTTACATAGACTTTGGTAAGTTTTCATTTGTGTCAAAAAGAAGCAGCAATATGTCAAATAAAGTCGATGTCGATGCCGGCGACACTTATTCGGTAGGGGTCCTGTTCTGTTTTATAAAATATAAATATAAATAAATAATTCCATACAATCACACCAATTATCTAGCCCACGTTAAGTATCATGAAGAACTTGTGTTATGGATACTAGATAACGGATAAACATACCTATATACTTAATTTTTTGTAAATACATACATAATATACATATTAAGCACCCAGACCAAGACAAATAGACATGTTCATGCACACAAATATTTGTCTTGTCCGGGTATCGAACCCGGGACCTCTGGCGCAGAAGGCAGGATTAGTACCCCTGCGCCAAACAAGTCGTCAAAAAATTAAATGTCTATTAAACATTGCTGCTTCTTTTTGACACAAATGAAAACTTACCAAAGACTAAGAGCAATATGTCACTTCCATCTGTCAAATGAAATCGATGTGGATGCCGTCGACACTTAGGTGGTACGGGCCCAGATAGAAATGGGACCAAGTCAAAGTCAAAGTCAATATCATTTATTCAGTCTAGGCTGTTACAAGCACTTATGAACGTCAAAGAAGCTACGCCATCGGTTCACAAACCCTACGGCGGGAGACCGCGTAACGAGAACAACCGGCAACAAACTCGTCAAGGGCTGTGTTTTCTCCCTGTTTTATTTCATACAGAGTCGTCAAATTGAAAAGTGACCTTAACATATCAGTAAGGTCAATTTCCATCACAAAAGGAAAATACTAATTAAAATATTACATTTTATGGTTATTGTAACCGTAAACAATTTTTAACTGGCAATGAAAGACTTGTCTATCATACATTACAACATTTCTCGGATTACAAGATTACTATACTGCAAGTTGTGAGGTACATACAGGTCAGTATCAATTTAAGTAGGAATGATACCCCACCTGACTGCAGTAAATGGACATGGCGGCGGCCCTCCTCTGAGACTCCTGTTTGGCGGCAGCGCGGACGCTTCCTGCTTGTTTTAACTCTTCGCGAGCTTTGTTTAACCTGAGAAAGATTACAATTCAATTTATTTTATTTATTCTTTTTCTTCTTTTTTTTTGACGGGGAGACTCTTAGCCTTCATCATAACTGATGTTAAGTATTGTAACGATGCCATTTCGTTCTAGCCTTATGGATGGGTGAAACCTCTATAATGGCTAGAAACTCCGTAGTCTCATTCTATGGTAATCAAATTATATTTTTATCTGTTCTGTCTAAATTCAAATTTTCTCCGTTCCACGATTCCTGTTTGGCTCATTTTGACGTAATCGTACAGAAACCAGCTACGTAAACGGTACTATTTTAAAGTGTGGTAAATAATTTATTTTTCTAAATACATCAGGAACCCGATACACGGGGTAAGCATAATTAGCTACTTTTTTACTCGTTATTTAGATTCAGTATTTATAACTAGGACTTTTCTATATCTTTGTATTTTTATATTGTTTCAGTTCCTTTTTTTTTCCATTAAATAAAACGAGTCTCCTGGAACGATTCTTTTATTTCGTAAATATTCTATTAAACGAGTGCGGCGGTTCCGACGTTCCGGCGACTCTAGTGTTGCCGCACTAGGAGCCGCGTCACAGTATTGTTTTGTACAGTTTTTATTTGTTCACCTACAATGAGCCGATTAAAATTCGCAATGCAAAACTGTATGTGCTTTTTTTTTATTTTATTTTTCTTTTATACTTCGTTTCCCGTTTAATCTGTTTTTCCTTTGTGTTAAATTATCAATGTCCTTCCCGTTTGGTATTGTGCAATGTGTTAATTTAAGTTTTTTATTTTGTGCCGAACTGCAGATTGCCGGAAAATAAAATTGGTTTTTTCTTTTTCGCCTGTCAATGTCACAGACAGTTACAGACAGCTGAGATATTTTTTTATTTTATTTTTCATTTCTGTTCTGTGAACTGGTTGGGCGTAGGATCGAGCCCATTCAGCTTAGCTTAAGTTTATGTCTTTTGTATAATCACACTATTTCGTTGTGTTGTGATCGTTTTGTTTTGTAATATTTTACTGTTTCTTTTTTTTTTATTTATTTTACTTGTCTGTTTAAATTGTAGTATGGTATGTTGTTTTGTTTTTGTTGCCCGGAACGTCATCAAACCGGTCACGACGGAAGACCAGCGCGGGTCGTAAGACCACGCATTATGCTGAGTCGTGACCGTTTTGGGACAAATTTTAATGTTCTTTGTTTGTACTGCCTTTTGTTAACGTGTAATTTGTCCCAAATAAATTGTTTTTCTTTCTTTCTTTCTTTCTTTCTATTGATTGATTTAATCAAAAGGAGATAGGATCCCACCTGTCCACAAAGTAAAGAAAAGGAAGAAACAAGCTACCACTTCATGGCAGAATGCCCAATGTACGCATCACTGCGCTGGGAGCTCTTTGAAGCAGACAAGCTAGAAGAAGAGGATCTAAAGCAGTTGACGATAAGTCAACTTAACAGGTACTGTAAGCGCACAGGAAGGTTCGAGGGTCCGACGCCGGTGGGGTGAACGATAACCCCCCCCCTGTTCTTCAGGGGACTTCTTCACCGGGGAATTGGGTGAAATGGTTCCAACTAGGAAGACTGATCACGAGGAACTGGTCATCTCACCTCGAACTGCCGGAACACAACAATGCTGAAAACATTGTTGTTATGGCGTCAGATTTAGATAAGATGGTGGTAGGTATCCAGGCGGGCTTACAAGTCCTATCACCAACCGAACCGAATACAATATGTACCCCCGCTGAGAATCGAACCCGGGACCCCTGGGTCTGATACCGGTGGTTGTACCACTAGAACACAGAGGCGGTTAATTTGACGTCAACAAATGGACCAATAACAAAATAATGATAAATTAGATTTACAGGTTACGGGGTTAATTCGTCGTTGGCTAGCAAAACACCGGAAATAATTTTATATCACAAAATGCTGACCTCTCCTTAGCTCTAGGTAGGGAATACTTGGCTACCCAGAGCCTAGCGTCCCTCAGTTCTGGAGGCCCTTCGTGGTACCAGGTCCCCTCCCGCCCTCTGTCCCTTTCTATGCGTGCCTCCTCCTCTTCCATCTTCTTGTGGATTGCATCTTCTCCGAGACTATAAATAAACAAAGTCAAAGTCAAAGATTTTTATTCAAATAGACTTATAGATAAGTGCTTTCGAATCGTCCAATTTTTTGTCCTACTAGCCATCTAGGACATCTTTTAACTGATAAGAAGAACGGCCGCGAGAAACTTATCAGCTTTAACAGAAGCAACAACATTTACAAAGGAACATGTCGTTGCCAAACACAAATCTACAATCTTGAAACATCTATACTAATATTATAAAGAGGAAAGATTTGTATTTTTGTATGTAACGAATAACCTCAAAAACTACTGGACCGATTTTGACGGAATTTGGTATAGAGAATCCTTAGACCCCAAGTAGTAACATAGGCTATAAATGATCCCAAAATTCCCACGGGAACGGGAACCACGCGGGTGAAACCCCGCCCGGCCTCTAGTATTTAATACAAGAGGAAACGTGATAATAACCTAAATAATAGAAATATATATTTCTCATACAAACCAATATGAAGGGTTGAAATTTAAAACGAGGCACGAAGAGCAGGTACCTCAACCGTTGTAGCTACATGAAAACGTTCTTAACCATCCTTAATTTTTTTGAAAATTTTTGAGCTTTATTCACGAATTTTGAAAAAAAATCAGTCAGCAGTTTTTTTTTTTTACTTTTTGAAAGAAAGAAAGAAAGAAAGAAAGAAAAACTATTTATTGGCACACACACAAAATAATGATAACATAAATAAAAAAAGAATAACAGTAAAAAAAAAAAAAGTGCGCGGCCAACTAGGCCCCATCCTCAGCAATGTCTCAGTGACATACGTAGCATGCCACTGAGACGCTGGTATTCTGGAGGAGCCTATTTGGTGACAACAAAATAACAAACAAACAAAAATTAAACACTGCAATACAACAAAAGAGAAATTATAAAAACAAAAAATAAAACTATTTAAAACAAAAAGCAAATGCATATTGGAAAGGCTGCATAGTCCCGGGTCCCTTTGCCTTGCCAAAATTACAAAAAAAGTTATTGGAGTCTAGTTTTAGTTTGTCTGTGCTAACTTCAATGCGGTGCCATGACATGATATAAAAAAAAACAAAAGGATATAAACAGCAGAGAAGGAAAAAAAAAAGTAAAGTTTTGATGCTAATCGATCCTGTTTCTTATGAGGATCAAAACGGTCCAAGACACCAACTGACACTACGCAGCTACATCGATGTGAGAGTCGAATACTCGACTTGCGAATAACAGTCCCAAAATTCAAGAGAACTTTCAGCTTTGTGCAAAGTGAGGAAAACAAATTAACTCAATCCGGTTTCCTACAACTTTATATGGAATGAAAATTAAACATTTGTTTCACTGAAGTTTCCTCTTGTTCTTCGTACACAACTGAGTTACATAACTAGCTATGTACAAAGAAATAATATTCTTCGTACATAACTGAGTTATGTACCAAGAAACCTACTTTCTTTGCACATTACCAGATTATGTACGAGGAATTATAAATTCTTCCTACATAACCCGGTTTTGTACAAAGAAATTGCTGTTCCTACTACAAAACCAAGGAGGTTCTTAAACCAGTGTATCAGAGTTATGAATGTCAATTCATCTTTTACTTTTTAAACATTTACAAGCTTGACATATCCTGCATTCATGTCATAAAATAATTAATATGGTATAGAAAGGAAATACTATCGTAATTTATCGCAAATGCTGAATTGATTTCAAGTGCTCTTTTAGTCATTAATGATTCCATATGATAATTGGTCTGCAAAACAAATAATCAATCTTGTTTTATTATGTTTTAGGAAATTAAGAAATGTTTTCATTTGCTTTAGATTCAAGTTGGTTATTTGAACATTTGACCTCGCCTTCAACACCCAAATCTTTGCAGAAATACACATACTTTTTTATTTATTAGACCGTGAAGTGAGAATGTTTGTATGAAAATAACTTGATTTATTTGCTCCCAAGTGTATATGCTTAACATATGAATGAACCACTAGAGAAAAATCAACAAAACAGAACAGTGATACATTAAAAACCAACATACTAGCTGAGCAGATCTCTCAGGCGAACTCTCCTCTCAGCGGGGCCCTCTCCGAACAAGCAGACGGGCTCCCCAAGCTGCCTGAGACTCCTGCGCACCTGTGGCCGAAAACACTTAAGTTTAACATGTGCATTGCCAAGCCAAAATGTTGGGACTTACATAGATGGGCAGAATTAAAAAAAAAATAGTAGAGGAAAACAATAACAAGATGGCGACCCGCAGGCCAAGCCCACTATTCAAAAGATCATTTCCTTCCCTAGTAGCCAAAACAAATACTAAAAGCCGATACGCTGTGGACGCTGTTCTATAGCCCATACATGATTGTAAGGTACCATCACGCGACGTCGCGTAATCGGCGTAATATGTCGTTTCACGCGACGTCGCGTGATGTGGCAATTAACGTGTTAAAGGGTATTTGACAGCTTGAAAAGATCACAACCTATAGCGGACCAAGTTTCTTAGTGTGGTTAAATAGTTGATATCAAGAACGATAGATTTATCAAGTACTAGCGGCCACCCGCGGTTTCACCCGCGTGGTTCCAGTTCCCGTGGGAATATCGGGATAAAAAGTAGTCTATGTTTCCGTCATTTCAACTACCGCCTCTGTGGTCTAGTGGTAACAACCACCAGTATTAGACCCAGGGGTCCCGGGTTTGATTCCCAGCAAGGGTACAATTTGTATTCGGTTAGGACTGTAAGTCCGCCTGGCTAGCTACCACCATCTTATCTAAGCCTGGCGCCATAACAACATTGTTTTCAACATTGTTGTGTTCCGGCAGTTAGAGATAAGATACCCAGTACCTGAGTGATGACGATTCCGGGAGAGGCTCGCTTCCATCTTCAGCCTTATCAATACTTAACATCAGGTATGATGAAGGCAAAGAGTTCCCGTTGATCAATAAAAAAAAGAAAAAACTAACTCTATGCCAAAAAGCAAGTCGATTGGTTGCTTAGGGTGTGTGGAAGGACAAACAAACACACTTGCGGATTTATAATATTAGAATTGGGATTAACCGTAAAATTATCACATTACGTGGTCATGACCAACCACAGCAAAACCAAAACAGTTCGGGAGAGTCCCAACAGCATCCTGATTGCCATATAGGACAGGCCTGACTGTATTTGTTAAAAAGATGGATTCGACTTCATGTAAATGGGTCCAAAAAACATTTAAATTAATTTAATACTAAGAAAACCATTACTAACATAAGATAAAAGTGTATACTAACTCAGAAATGGGTTTTATGTGAAATGGAGCTTTATTTAAAACTTAAATAAATTGTCATCTAAAATAAATTTTCATCTAAAATAAATTGCTATCAACCTGTATGTACGTCACAACTTGCAGTACAGTCAAAGTCAAAAGTCAAAGTCAAAGATTTTTATTCAAATAGACTTATAGATAAGTACTTTCGAATAGTCCAACATTTTTTTTTCCCTACCAGCCATTCAGGACATCTTTTAACTGATAAGAAGAACGGCCGCAAGAAACTTATCAGCCTTAGCAGAAACAACAACATTTACAATGGAACATGTTGTTACCAAACACAAATCTACAATCTTGAAATATATTTAATAAAAGAAGAAAATTTTCTCATACTCATATTAGAATATTTTCCTCTTACACTATTTACAATAGTATGTTTAATGTTGGTATCACATCCATGCATTTTGGTCTTTTAAATAGACATCTACCTTGTAATAACCTTTGCTTAAGAGCGTTTTTTTAACATATATTTTAAATTTATGCAAAGGCAGCTCAATAACTTGTTGTGGAACTTTATTAAAAAAGGCTATGCCTTTCCCCAAAAACGAGCGTCTACATTTTTCAAGCCGAAATTTTGGAACGGCAAGCTTATTCTTGTTTCTAGTATTCAAATTATGAACATCGCTATGCTTTATAAATAAATCATGATGTTTCCTTACATATACTAAATTATCATAGATGTATTGTCCCGCCAAAGTAAGTATATTAATCTCTTTAAACAAATCCTTAAGAGAATCTCTACGTCGGAGTTTGTAAATGGCGCGCACAGCTCTTTTTTGAAGTATAAAAACATTTTCTATATTAGCTGCTGAGCCCCACAACAACACGCCATAGGACATTACACTATGAAAATAACTAAAGTAAACCAGTCTTGCCGTTTCAATATCAGTTAAGAGCCTTATTTTCCTTATTGCGAAAGCCGCAGAACTAAGTCTACTCGACAAGGCTTCAATATGTGGATCCCATTGTAGCTTTGAATCCAATTTAATACCAAGAAATTTTGTACTCTCAACTAACTCTACTACATCCCCATTCAAATTGATAAGCATATCGACCTGCACTACATTAGGTAATGAGAATTTAACAAACTTGGTTTTAGTAGGGTTAAGAGACAAATTATTAATGTTGAACCAGTGTGCGGCTTGAGAGAGAGAGCACTATTTACTTCGTCAGAACAATTGTTTCCTCTATCAATTTTAAAAATTAAAGATGTATCATCTGCAAATAGTACTGTCTCACATAATTTACTCGTGTAGTAAGGGAGATCGTTAATATAAATTAAAAACAGCAAAGGGCCCAATATTGAACCTTGGGGCACACCCATAATAATGGGGGCTCCAGTAGAAGCAGTATTATTGACAATTACTTTTTGATTTCTATTATGCAAGTATGACTGCAAAAGGCTAACCGATTTTTTAGAGACACCATAATGTTCTAGCTTCTTTAAAAGTGTAACGTGATCAACGCAATCGAAAGCTTTAGACAGGTCACAGAATATACCAATTACGTCTTGCTTGCCCTCCCAAGCCTCAAAAATATGTTTAAGAAGTGCAATGCCAGAATCAGTAGTATTTTTACCTTTAGAAAAGCCGAACTGATTGTTATGAAGGATTTGATTTATTGTTAAATAGTCTAATAATTGCAAGTATATAATTTTTTCAAAAATTTTACTAAGTGCCGGTAGTATAGATATCGGCCTAAAATTTGTGGGGTCACTTTTGTCACCCGATTTAAAAAGAGGAATAAGCTTACTGCATTTCATTAAATCGGGAAAAGTACCTTCATCTATGCATTGATTAAAAATGAAAGCTAAATATGGAGCTATTGTATCAATAATTGATTTAATAATGTTGGTTGATATGCCCCATAGATCTTCAGTCTTTTTAATATTTATAGACTTGAAAGCTTTTAAAATGTCTTCACTATTAATATGCTTAAAATTGAAAACTTTATTACACTTATCAACACACGACTCCAAGAGGGCAGCAGCAACGTTTGGACAGGAATTTAATTTACTGGTAGTTTCTAAGGGTACCCGAGAGAAGAAATCTTCAAAAACACGGGCAACCTCAACGTCAGATTCAATTAATTTATCACCTACTTTAAGACAGAAGTGGTTGACATTATTTTTAGTTTTACCAGTTGTTTGATTAATAATATTCCAAGTAGCCTTTATTTTATTATCCGCTAATTTGATTTTATTTGAAAAGAACATCGCCTTAGCAGCTACACAAACATTTCTAAACATTTGAGAATACTTCCTGACATATCCAATAAAAATTGGGTCACAGGAAGTATGCTTTGACGCATAGAGGTCATATAGTTTTCTTCTACTTATGTAACCTTGTAATGCGAGAAATGTTAAATGTAAGTCCTTCCTTACGAGTTGAAAATTGTTGACGGTTAGGATAACCATAAAATGTAATATTATAATTAGTATTTTCTTTTGTGATGGAAATTGACCTTACTGATATGTTAAGCTCACTTTTCAATTTGACGACTCTGTATGAAATAAAACAGGGAGAAAAAAATAGCCCTTGACGAGTTTTTTGCCGGTTCTTCTCGTTACAAGGTCTCCCGCCGTAGGGTTTGTGAACCGATGCCGTAGCTTCTTTGACGTTCATAAGTGCTTGTAACAGCCTAGACTGAATAAATGATATTGATTTGATTTGATTTGATTTAAATTAAAGGCCTCCACACTAAAAAACCTAATCTAATACTTTTCATTCAAGTAAACTTATAGTACGTTTATACTTACAATCTATCTCCTCATTCTTACGAAAATGAAAATTAATTTATCATTTGCTAACAGGACACTGGTGCGTGTCCAGAGAACAATGGAATATACATGGTGGTAAGTTAAGACCAGGCATGAAGGGTGGGTATCTTGCCAGTGTTAGCTACATGAAAACGTACTTAGGAAGTCATCCTTAATTTTGAAAAAAAAATAATCGCATTCTCAGATTTTGAAAAAAAATACAGTCAGCAGCTTTTTTTTAGTTTTCAAATAGATTTTTTGATGTTTTTTTACGATTTCTGAAGTTTCTAGTACTCATACCTCAGTTGGTGTTTTAGTGTTTTGCTCCTCAAGAGAAACAGGATTGATTATCATAAAAAAAATATTTTTGAAAACTGTCCATCTTCTTGCTGACTGTATATTTTTTTTCAAAATCAAAATTTCTTAATAAATTAAGGATGGCTTCATAAGAACGTTTTCATGTAACTACAATGGTTAAGATCAGGTACCCTTCTTAACTTTCCACCCTGTATATTGTGTCTCATAATCCGTGGCCTGAGCGGTTAAAGTAGGTGAAATATTTTTATTATTATTATTATAGCCTTTGGAATAGATACTGGTCATACAAAGAGATTATGAAAGACAGGAAAATCAACATCTCAGCTAAGGGTAAGTTGTTCAACACTAGCATCCTACCTATCCTAACATATGGGTGCCAGACGTGGGCGTTAACTAAATCCCAGCAAATTACAAACTTGTCAACAGGCCATGGAACGAAGCATGATAGGCAAGAGAAAAACAGATAAAATCAGGCACACAAATATAAGGAAAGCTACCAAAGTAGAAGATGTCGTAATAAAATTGAGAACGCTTAAATGGAAATGGGCTGGTCACACAATGAGAGGGGACGACATATGGAGTAAGGTGGTAACCAATTGGTACCCTTGAGAGGGGAAAAGAAGGAAAGGAAAGCCGCTGAAGAGATGGATGGATGATTTGGTGAAGATGGCAGGGAAAAACTGGATGAGAACGGCTAGAGAGAGGAAGGAATGGAAGAGTTTGGAGGAGGCCTTTGCCGGAGGGCACACAGGGGAGCAGCAAAACATTTAGATATTAATAATGAATTATACTGTAAAAACTTGTAATACCTGAATAAAGGTTATAAATAAATAAAATAAATAAATATTATAGCCTTTATTACTTGCCAACATTACATTTTGTTTTAAATACTTAAATATTTCATACATTACTACTTACTTCTATCTAACTGCCGATATGTCTTTGCGACACAAATGCCTCTTCAAGCTTCTTCCACTCTTCTCTTATAGTAGAAATATATGTTCAACATAATTCTTACCTCATCATCGTCAGTGGAGACATTGAGCTGCCGGGCCTTCCGCCTCCTCTCAAACTCCTCCAAAAGAGCCTTCTTGTCTCGAGACATTTCTTCTTCTAGATCCATGTATTCTAAAATAGTGAAGAAAAATATGTTTTCATTTTTTTTTACGATAGTACTTAACCTTAACGTATCTATGCTGATTTTTGTAGCACTGCAATAGATTAAACTATAATGTCTTTGTCTTTATATATTATAAATAAACAAATAAAAACCAGATGTTCCAGACATTCAAAATTCATTAACTACAGTAAAGTTGTAAGTATTTTCATTCCTGTCTAGTATTCTTTCACCAATGGACTAAATATTTATCAAGAAAAAACAAACTTAAATGATCAGCTGATACTGGGATAAGTAGGAAAAAAATGAAAAAAAAAACAGATATAACATACAGGGCCAAAACCTTAAAAAATACAGACTTTTGTCTAAAATCTAAATCATTTTCTGCACTCCCAAAACCAAAACAAATAATTTCTTCATATAATTTTTATCAGGGATATTTTTTCCCCCAGTCATAGTTTATACAAAACCCTGGTAGGACGAACCACGGGCCATCCTTATTAAGAGAAATCCAGAGAACTAGTATTCTTAGCGTTTTCTTCATAGTTCAATATAAACATACCATTAGATACTTGAATGTCTCCCAGTTCTTTCCCGCCGCTGTCTTCAGCACCTTCTTTGGCAGCGGCAGCGAGGGCCGCCAGCCGAGCCTTCTCCTGCTCCTCCAGCGATCCATAGTGGAATTGCTTACTCTTCTTTACGAGAATAACATCTTCATCATCGGACATTTTGAGGTTATGTTTATTACTTTTTTCAGGATATCGATGAAGTTAACTTATATACTATGCCGTGAGTAGAGATGAATGATAAAATTGTTTAATGATGGCTCACTATGTACGTACAGTTTAGTCAATTCAATCATTTATTATTTATTCTAAAAAGCGACATAAAATACAACGAACACTCCGAACGTAGTGATTACATACTCTTTGCACTCCGATGCGCTGTTGACTGTGTGTTGACCATAGAGATACAACAGAACTTACAAGTCAATGGTGTTGACAATGACAAGTTCGATTTGATTGACTTGACCCATTGACTTGTAAATATATGGACCAGCCATACCTACAAAATTAGCGTGCATACCTATATTATGTTTGGCGCATAATATGGCCGCTCACCCTAGTGTTGTACCATATTGAATAGCTGATATCGAAATAGTTACAATTAAAACTTATAATAAATATACGTTTTAAATATTAATTTATACTCCTCAGAACAAAAAAAGGCCGGCTTAGGCCCAGAAATGGATTTGAAACCAACTACTTCACTTGCTTTTTTAAGCATTTATTTGGCAATTGGGGTGGGAGGTTACATAATGTAGTGCGAAGTCCATCTCCAATAGTCTTACGTGATTATGTAATTGGGTTTAGCGCGTTTAATTAAGTTTAATATATAGATAAATAATTATTATAGTATTTCAGATCTTTCGGGCCGACAGTTCGTACGATAGACGTTAAAAAATTTCCCACTTGCGAGTATCGTTCCGAAGTAAGCACCAAAAGTGTTAGCGCGCTAAAGCATGTGGCCTCACTTGCGTGTATCGTGGCATTGTCCGAAGCTTCGGGGCGATACACGTAGGTACGGCCATAGCATAAAAAGGGGCTAAATTTAATAATCAAACTCAAGACCGTTGATGCTGCTTCTCGTGCCTCGTCGCCGTCGGTTGTGTGTGCTCCGTTGACCCGTTCGCGTTGAGCCCCCCCGTGCCCCGCCGAGTGCCGCGAGTTCGTAGCTTCCATACTACCGCGTCGAGCCCAGCTCCGCCGTAGTATCGGCCGTTTCCAAGGACCACTACACGTGTTTTTGTTTTTGTCGCGATATTGACGCTTTGTGTTTGTTTTGTTTTTGTGAAAAACGCGGAACAGTGATCCACATCAGGTGTTCACTGATATTTTTCATTGGAAAAATTATCAGTGTACCCTCAGTCCGTTTTCCCAACTACCCACCCCCCCAAAAATCCAAACAACCATCCCTCTCGCACTTTCTCCAACTACCCACACCTTGCCTAACAAATTCGTTCCCTCCCACAAATCTATTTTTAGATTGTAAACAATCTGTGACAGTTGGAAGTGCAGTGTAAAAACAATGTCTGGACGTTCGCGACCGCCCGACCGCGGTGGAGGCGACCCTCCCGTGGCGGCTTCTAGAACTTTACCCAGTGCGCCGGCACGTCAGCGTACCCACTCTGTGGGACAGTCCGGGAGTGGGGTTGCTGAGCAACCCACAACCCCGCACGCACCCCCCGCAGTGGTCCCGCGCGACCCTCGCCTGCGCCCCCGTGATGAAGATGACGATGTAACCGAAAGGGACGAGAAGCGCCCCCGCATGGGGCCATCGCCCCCCCCATCCCAACACCACCGACACCCAGTCCTCCAGCTCGTCAGAATACGAGTCTGACAGAGGCAGCGAGGGCGGAATCGAGGAGCTATCTAGCCCTCTTCCGCTCTCAAACACCGACTCGACGTCATACGCGGGTCTAGAGGTGAGCGCGAGCGCGCCGGCGCGGTCCTATGCCCAGGCACTGGAGACCCCGGCGCAGCCCCCACCTCCCACCCCCTCGACCAGTTCCCAGCAGCCAACAGAGCCGCAACAGCCCGAGCCACGCCCCAGAGGCTACCCGCCAATAGTGGTGGAGACGCTGCCGAACTGGACAGAACACTTCCGTGTCCTGACTGGTAAGCTCGGCCACACTCCCAACGCGCGCCCCTATGGGAGGGGAGTCCGCTTCCTGGCCAAGACGCCGGAAGAATACAGGTGCGTCCAGGCGTACCTGACCGAGGCGGCTGAGGCAGACCAGACCATATCATGGTACTGCTACTCGCCGCCCCAAGAGCGCCCCACGAAGGTGGCCATCAGGGGGCTCCCTGCAAGCACCCCTCCAGAACAGATCAAGGCCGCGCTTGAGGAGCGCGGCTTCCCAGTCAACCACTGCCGCGCGATCGCCGGCAGCCAAGGCCGCCCCGGCTGCCTTTTTCATTTACAACTGGAGCATCTCGAGCCCTCCGAGCTGACCCGCCTCTACGGCATCACCGAGCTCCTCTGGATGCCCGGGGTGATCGTCGAGGCTTGGCGTCCTCGGAAGGGGCCCGCCCAGTGCCACCGATGCCAGGCGTTCGGTCACTCGTCGGCCAACTGCCACCGCCCGCAACATTGCGTGAGGTGCGCGGGTGACCACGCCGGCGCGCAATGCACGAGGGCCAGGTCCGACCCGCCCACATGCGCTAATTGCGCACAACCGCACGCCGCCAACGACCGGCGATGCAGGGTGTTCCTGCGCGAGGCGAGGCGCATCGGGGCCAGCGTCCCCCCTCCCATATCGAGAGGGGCTGACCGCGACCCCAGCCGCCCCCGCCCGCAGGCACCCCCTACCGCCCCGCCAAGCGCAGACATGCGCGATACGCAGGCAGGCACTACACTAGCGCCGCCCGCGAACCCGCCCACGGAGCGCGGGGCGCCCCCGCCCGCGCGCCGCAGGCGCAACCGCGCCGGCCGCCGCCGCCGCCAGCGCGCTGAGTCGCAGGCACCCGCCGCGGCATCCACGCCGACCGCCGAGTCGGTTTTTCCGACGGGGGGGTCGCAGGCACCCCCGACCGCTCTCAGAGCCCCACAACCCGCACCTCCCCTGGAAGCCGCGAGGCCACCAGCCGCCCAACAACCGCAGCCCCCTCCGCCCTTCAGGGGGCAACAACAGCCCCCACCTCCCATCAGGGGGCATCAACAGCCCCCTCCTCCCTTCCGGGGGCATCAACAGCCCCCACCTCCCTCCAGGGGGTTCTCACAACCCCCGCCCCCACCCCCATCCCAGTGCCCGGCCCCCCAGCACCAGCAGCAGAGGCAAGCACTGCCAACCTCTACCCAGCAGCGGTGGGGCCCACCTCAGGGCCCACCGCGCCCGCATCAGGCCCCCCAGGGCCCACACATCCATCCACAAGTAACCCAAATGCTCATCTCCATACTGGGGTCCCTGCTGCAGAGCATCCAGCAGGGAATGGACCCCCTCCAAGCCATCCTTCACGAGATGTCCAGGCTAATCTCCGCCTCTCACCCAGTACACTACGGGTAATGTACTGGAACCCGGGAGGCATCCGGCAGAAAATGGACCAGCTTCGCCTCCTCGCCCAGTCGCAGGACATCCACATTGTCCTCCTGGGCGAGACCCTGCTGTCGAAAAAGGCAACTCTCCGGCTCCCAAACTTCCAGACCTACAGGCGAGACGAGATGTCCCCACAGGGCCGCCCTTACAGGGGCACGGCGGTTCTAGTAAGGAGGGACATAATCCATGACGAGCTGCCGTGGCCAGATTTCACCAGCCTGAGGTCCATCGGCGTGAGGGTGCGCGCCGGCGGACAGGAGGTAAAAATCTTTGCCGCATACCGACCTCCTCACACAGCTATCCACCCGCCAGATATTACCTCCATCTTCGTCGACCAGACCCCCACCGTGCTGGCAGGGGACTTGAACGCGAAGCACCCAGCGTGGGGGTCCAGCACCACCACAACCGACGGCCGCCGACTGCTGGAGGCCACAACGGAGAGGGACATCGAGGTGCTGGGACCAGACTCGCCCACTCACTTCCCGTCCGATGACACCCAGCAACCCAGCACCATAGACGTGGTGCTCACCAAGGGCCTTACCAGCCCCATCAGTGTAGAGGTACTTTACGAGGCCGACACGCCACACCTGCCTCTACTCATAACCCTGGCCACCGCACCCGACGCCGTGGCCCCTCCTCGCCCCAGTTTTAAAACTGACTGGGAGGCCTACAAATCGTCCATGGCGGACGTCACCCTGCCCGGCCCGCTAAACAGCAGAGAGGAGATAGACGCCGCCATCCAATATTTCACCAACAAAATGCAGGAAATAAAGGCCTCCCATACCAAGCCGGCTCCCTCATCACAGCGCCGCGACGCCCTCCCCCGTCACCTGCAGACCATGCTGGGGGAGAAGAAAAGGCTCAAGCGCTCATGGGCTGAGTCCAGATGCCCCCAGACTAAGAAGAGCCTAAACAGCGCCACGGCAGAGCTCAGAGAAGCGGTGAGTACATGGCGCGGGTCGACCTGGGAGGCCACAATCGACCGCGCAGCCGACCACCTGCCAAACCTCCACACTCTATGTAGACGCCTCACGAAAACCCCGCAGCCCACGTACCCACTGATGGACGCCGACGGCCAGAGGCGGTACGCTGCCCCAGACCGAGCCCGTATCCTGGCAGATCACCTGGCCGTCCAGTTCTCACCGCACCCAGCAGCCCCAGCAGCGGCCGAGCACCACCAAGCGGTGATCCAAGAAGTGGCGGAGTACTTGGCCACCACCCCACCGCCACTGCCAGGAAGCGCCTTCATGTCGCCCGCGGAGGTAAGGAAGGCGGCCCTCTACCTCAACCCCAGAAAGGCCCCAGGGCCCGACAACTTGCCGCCCACAGCCCTCTCAGCCCTCCCCAGACAGGGATGGGCAGCTCTGGCCCGTATTTTCAACGCCGCACTACGGGCCAACTATTTCCCAACAGCCTGGAAGAGGGGACGGGTCATCACCATCCCTAAGCCAGGCAAGGACCGCCGCCAAGCTGCCAACCAGCGCCCAATTTCACTATTAGACCACACAGGCAAATTATTCGAGCGCCTCCTGCTGCGTCGCCTCCGCCCCTCCATCGCTCTGAGGAACGAGCAGTTTGGGTTCCGCAGCGGGCACTCCACGACCCTACAGCTTGCTCGCGTGCTCAATCAAATGGCCGCCCAACACAACCAAGGCAACTGCACCGTGGCCGCCTTCCTCGATGTCGAGAAGGCCTTTGACCGGGTTTGGCACCCTGGTCTAATTTACAAACTAATAAAGAACACCGAAGTGCACACGGCCCTCGTCCATATGCTGGCCTCATACCTGGAGGGCCGGCGATTCAACGTGGCGGTGGAGGGGAGCGAATCCGAGCCGCGTCCCATAAGGGCGGGAGTCCCGCAAGGCAGCTGCCTATCGCCTATATTATACGCCACCTACACCAACGACATTCCCACGCTTAACGACCACCTCAAGGAGTGGGAGCCACGGGTCGAGCTGGCGCTGTTTGCGGACGACAGCGCCTTCTACACTTCCTCCCCGTGGCCCAAGGCTGCCGCGATGCGGCTGCAGAAGCAGCTGGACCTCCTCCCGCCCTGGCTGGACAACTGGAGGATTGCGGTGAACGTGGGCAAGACCACCGCAATCCTCGTTGGGACGCGCAAAAAGGAGCCACCCAGGCTGGCTCTGAAGGGCGAGGCCATCCAGTGGCAGCCGTCCATAAAGTATCTAGGCTGCCACATCGACCGAAACCTATCCATGGTCGCCCAGGTCGACCAGGCTGCGACCTCGGCCCGCGCTGCGCGGGCTACTCTCCGCTCCATATTTAAGTCGCGTCTGCCCTTGCGGGCAAAACTCACCATATACAAAACCCACGTCCGGTCGCGGCTCACTTATGCCGCACCGGCGTGGTTTTCACTCTGTTCGCAGACCCAGCGGCAGCGTCTACAACAACAACAAAACGTAGCGCTCCGCATCATCACCCAAGCGGGGCGCTACGTCCGCAACGAGGTGATCGCACGGGACCTTAACATCGAGCCCGTGCAGGACTTCGTGGGCCGTCTGGCGCGTCGAATGTTCGACAGCGCCGACCAGGGCCCCCACGAGCACCTGCAGGGCATAGCTCCCGTGCCACCACCACCGCCAACTCCAACTCCGACACCAACAACAACAATACCACCAGCAGCGGGAAGAGCTCCTTCCCCCACCACCACAAGGGCCAAGAAGAGGACGAAGGCGCTGCCCCGTCACATTGTGCCCCCGCCACTTCCCCAGCCCACCCTACCCAATCCTGTCCCCCCCCCCCCCACCACCACCTAATTATAGCCCCACCCCGTTTGCACAAGCCGTGGCCCGTTCGCAGGCGCTCGCTGGGCCTCCCCCATTATGGGGGTCTCACCCGGTGCGGTAGACCGCGCAGAGGGCCGCGCAGCAAACTCCGGCGGGGGCACACCAACTCGTCACATGACGGCCGCCAAGCGGCATCTAACCACCGTGGGGCAGTGGCCCTACGAGATGAAGCCCGGGGAAGGAGCAGAAGCTCGAACCCGTACCCGCACAGAGCGGAAGAACCCGAGTGTGTAATCAAACTCATTCTTATGGAATCCGTTTGAAAAGTAAAAGCATTTTTTTTTTTAAGAAAACAGCTCATTGTCTATGTATGCATATTTTAAGCTACATTAAAAGTAATTATTACTTAAGCAATTATTTTGTATGAAAGTAATTGTATAAGTTTGAATTACTTTTACTCAAGAAGTTAGTTGCCTTCTATTATAAATACGAGAGTTCACACTTGTATTTATTATAGTCAAGTGTAAGTAACTACCTACCTAGTTAATTAAAAGTAAATTATACTTATGCATTTTTTTCATACAAAATAGTTACTTAAATAATTACCTTTATTGACGTATTACTTACATTACACTTGACTATAAACACGTATGGTATACAGGAGTGAGAGGAGGAAAAATAAGTTACGTTTGATTGTTTAAAATATAGTATTTATTTTTTTATTCATCTCTAAATAATACTGATTTAATAAAATAATTTCTAAACAATACTGTATCACAAATTTTTAGCATGGTATCGGAACCTAAGATCGAGATAACCTTGATAATCGATTTAATAAGCAGTCCATCCATCCATCTCCAAAGATCCAAAGATTCTTTAGTAAAGCCAGTTTCAACATTTACATGTTGGTACCATTTACTTAGTGTCCGAGGGTGTGGTAAACAAGTGTTTTAGGTTTTCCTCATAAAATTTTAAGTTTTTGATAATTATAAATGGAGAGTAAGGGCGAATTTCCTGTTTTCTTCGCCATACTTTTCAAAGGTATAGAGATTTGGCTTTGGCAATTTGCCTCTTCAAAAAATCTTTTGATCCTGTACATTCTTCCAAAATAGCAGTTTCATCAATATTAATTGATTTTCTTCTTTGAAGATCTTCTATTACATTAACGAATATAGCAATCTTTTTATCACGTCTTCGTACCCTTTCGTTTAAATTTACTTTCTTCTTTAATTAAGAACACTTTTCTGCAAGACTTAATTTTTTTTTATTGAATCTGAAAATAAAAGGAATTATCAGGTTTAAAAGACTACTTATAAAACTAATAATAATTAACCTAGCCTATATTACATTAAGTCAAATATTATAAAGTTTATTTATACTGACCATCGCATTGATTATTGAGAGATTGAACTTGATAGTATTTGTTTTTGCCTGGTTGGTTGAAAAATATTTGATAGGCTGAAAATGAACAAAAGAATCAATAATTACTTTCAATTTAATTTAGTTAATGATAAGGTCATGTGTGTAAAAAATTGTATCACTATTATACTGTACTAAAGCTATGTTTAATAGCAATTATATAGCTACGTAAAGTAATATCACGCATAGCTTATGTACAGTTAGTCAAACAGTAAAAAACAATCAATTTAATTCTCTTACTTATTCTAAGACAACTATAAAACATATCCTCACCGTAGTAGATGTTGACGCACCTCTAGTGACCCAGTCATTTCCCGACTCTTTTGATTCTTCAAACAGATTTGATTAGGCTGAAAATATATTAATAGCTTTGATACAACTTCTACAAACTTTCAGTATAATAGGATTCAGAATAAGATAGAAGAATACACTATTCTGCTTTATAAAATTATTTACAATGTAAAAATCACTTACCAAAAGAGTCACGCAATCTTGTTACATCGAAAGTTCTGTAGAAGCATTTTTCATCAAAATGCATCAGAGCAAACTTACCAAATTTTATGTCGTGTGTTTATATTTTCTTGACCAATAGCCTCTATCCATTTCTGCTTCGAAATTTTGTTCGAAGGAAATCTATTTGACAAAACACCATTGATGAATAAAATGACAAATGTATCGATATTTCAACACAACCCATGACATCACTAATTTTACAATGCAATACAACTCGAACTTTAATATGAAAAAAACTTCGAAATACCACAAATTAAAACAATATATGTCCTTATAATCTTTCAAAACAACTTTTTCTTATATTTCATTACACAATATCGTTTTAGATTCAACAGTAATTGTGAAAATTTAATACTAACCTATGGAGAGTCAATGAAGGTTGATTAATGTTTTTCCTTGCACCGTACTGCTTAACACAACACGAAGACATGATGTTCCCAACTCTAGCAAGGCTCTGAATGGAACAGAACCAGGTTTTTGTGCGTATTTATCAAAAAATAAACAAAACTGTTGATAGTTCATAAAAATTTGACAGCAGATCTACCACAGAACTTGGAACTAAAGATGGCGATGCCGGCACGCGTCAAAACGCTCATGACGTCACATGAAAATGTTGCCAAAATGTGTACTGTGCAAACACTATCCGTCTCTTTACCCATACGCAAACATAGGTGAGTTAGAAAGAGACAAACATCGATTTGATAATAATGTATCGATTTAATATATATTTGTATAAGCAAATTTTATATAGATCTATAGGGCGCCTCCATAGTTCTGTTGTATCTCTATGACTTGACCATAGAGATTTTTTTTTTTTTTTTTTTTTTGTTCCTAAGAACAGGCTAGGGTCATAGACCATACTGCCTCGTTGACCATAGAGATACAACAGAACTATATATTTACAAGTCAATGGACTTGACTGACCACAAATGTTTTTTTTTTTTATATTCGTTTCTAAGAACAGGCTAGGGTCATAGACCATACTGCCTCGTCATTAGTAGGTTTGACCACAAATGTTTGACAGACAACAGACATTTTTTATTTTTCGTTCCTTACAGGAACAGGCTAAGATCAAAGACCATACCGCCTAGTCATGAGTCTTTATTGTAATGTAAAATAATTCATTAGTTTTTTAAATTCATTTGTAGTCAATCCAAATAAAAGTCATTAGTTTTAACAGCCTACTTTAATTTGGTTTTTGTGTATTGTTTTGTATTAACTATTTAGTATTCTAATTTTAGTACTCTTATTATTTGTACTATTAGTATTCTGTTCTTATATTCACAGGCAAGTGACATACAGTTATAAATTATGAATATTTTTTTACTTTGCGTGTAATGGAATATATTTTTTTTCTATAATAGACAATAAGTATACCACACTAAAAAATAAAAGGAATTATTGGGATTGGCAGATGCTCATACTTAAAAGTATTTTGATATTCAGTAAGGAAAAAAAATCGTCACGGATATTTTAGCAATGTTACTATAGGCCGGTTTTTACACCGACAGTTAAGAGCTTCACCGGCACCGGCGGCGCGGAATACACATGCTAGTAGTACATAAGCAAGCTAGTTTCGAGTACGTGATACTTAGTAGCATGCAACTAGCACGTGTATACGAAAAGAGAATGCTAGTCAAAAAGTAATCGCATGCCGGTCTATTTTTTCGTGCTTACTAACACGCGGTGCGGGCGCGGGTGAGAGGGGCGGTAGCTTTTAAGCAAGGCTGAACGCGCTCTATGCAAGCATGCTACTTGATTTGGTTTGTTTATTTATTTTTGTTCTGTGTTGTTACGAATTCATGATCAAGTTGTATTGATTGAAAGTGATAAAATAGCTGAATTTATGAGCATGTGTATCTCAGACGTGCTCGAAAGTACTTAGCTAGTAATAAGCATGCTCAAAGGCCTTTGCGCTTCATGAGCATTTGACGTATAAACTCGGAGAGAATGAGTTAATAGTATGCTCCGCTAGGAGTAATTGTGTTCTGTGATTCTGTGGTAGCACAAATTATATAGGTAGTATGTGGTAGTGTAGTATGCCGCCTAGTAGCAAGCGAGCATGCTTCTGCTCATTTAGTAGCATGTGTATTCCAGGCTTTATGCTATCCACAATATATTTGTCCATATGGTGAAATGAAACTGGCCCTGCCCATATTGGTTTTTGTCCTTCAGAATTAATATCTTGTAAAAGTGGGGTAATTTATAAAATTCCAAGTCCCTTTACCCCAGAGCAGCTTCTTGCTTGTCCATGATTTTGTTTACGTCAATTTGCGTCAATCAATGGAATGTCAAATTCAATCCGTATAATTTTTTCATTGTAAATTCTGTAAAAATGTGTAAAATAACGTGATTTGTTTAAGATTACACTTTATTTCTAGTTCAAGAGCTCTTTAAAATATAATCAAAGTGTGTTGTAAAAATATAACCTAAAACTTTAATCGGTGAAGATTATTTTGCTGTTATAACCATGGCGTTGCAGCTATCACGCCGAGAAGTGGAAGATCTACGTTCGTCGCTCGACAGGGCGATATATAGAACGATAGGAAAGTCGGATAATTCGCTATTATCCACAGTATCATCATGTCTCACTAATGGGTAAATATTTATATAATTCAACGTCGTTCACACTTTTATTGGAGTGCTAGCGGCTGCCCGCGGATTCACACTCGTGGTTCTCGTTTCCGTACGAATATCGGGATTAAAAGTACTCTCTAGTCCTTTCTACTAATTATGCCAAAAATCTAGTTGATTGGTTGCTTAGTTAGGGCGCGCGTCAAGAAAGAACAAACGAACATACTTTCGCATTTATAATATTAATATTTAAATTAAACATTTTATATATATTACATTATCTATTCTATAATAATAATATTATAAAGAGGAAAGATTTGTATTTTTGTATGTAACAAATAAACTCAAAAACTACTGGACCGATTTTGACGAAATTTGGTATAGGGAATCCTTAGACCCCAAGTAGTAACATAGGCTATAAATGATCCCAAAATTCCCACGGGAACGGGAACCACGCGGGTGAAACCGCGCCCGGCCTCTAGTCTATTATAAAATATAATATTATAAACAGGGTGGAAAAAATCTATGGGCTCTGGAGGGGAAATACCTTAAATCCTATAGTTAGCTCTTTTTACTGAAAGGAAACATTCTTTTATTTTTTTAAAGAAACAAAACTGCATTCAAAGATTTTTTATTTTTTTTCAAATAGCCTTGAATACAAGTGCTTTAGCCGTCCAATTGAGTTTATAAGTTGAGTTTTCATGTGTTTTCTTTTATTTAATTTACTATGTTTGTTAGAGAGAGTTTATACTTTTGATTGACCCTATGGATTGATGGCATAAAAGTACAGGATGTTATTTTTTACAGATTTTAGCTAGTTCAGCCTGGGTGTGGAAAGTGTATTTTTAAAAATCTTCCTTTCAGTAAAATGAGCTAATTAAATACATTTTTTCCACCCATAGATTTTTCCATCCTGTATATTATATATTTATTATTAGGATAAGTTAAGATTAAGATTAAATAGATTTACTTCATGTATATCACTTATATAAGTATATAGTATGAATATTTTACTTAAAATAGTGTAGTCTCTATGCTGATACTAAATCTTTTCCTTAGCCTAGAATTTCAATATCTTGATCTTTAAACCTACCAATATATATAATAAATAAATAAAAATAAAATAAAATAATTTTATTTTAGACAGTGTCTATACAATATAAATAATTTTACATTGGTTCAAATTCATTCCAACCACAATTCATTTCCTATTTGTTAATTGGTTACATTCAAAATAAAATCAAAACTACATCAAAATTTAATATCAAAATAAAATCATAAAATCAGAATCAAATAATTACATCAAAATAGAATCATAAAATTAAAAATTAAAAATAACTTCACACTTAATAAAATCACAATAAAATCAAAATAAAATCAAAATAGAATCAATATAAAATCAAAAATGTACAAGACAAAATAAAATTTAATAGTTCTGTATATTATATACTTCTCTTTTTTTATTGTTTACAAGTGAAGACTTTATATTTATAATATTGTGAAGTTCTATGATGCCAGGTTAACAAATATAACAGGTTTAGTACTGTTTCAAAATTTTTTACTTAAAAATTGACTTTAGTAAATAAGTTTGTTAAACTTATGATTAATAATACACACAAACGTAATGACAGACAAGTAGTTGAGATAACTGATAACTTAACAGCCCTTATCCGGTTATGTCATTGGTTAATTTTAGGTCCCTAGATATCAAATTTGATCCAAATTGGTTGAGTAGTTTTTGCGTGAGAGTGTAACAAACAAACTGACATACTTTCACATTTAAAATATTAGTAGGATACACAAAATATAGGTCAGATATGTTTAACTGAGTAACCAAAATATTTTGAAGACATTTAGTTTTTTTATTGATACAGTGTTCTCTGATTTGCATACAAACAGACACATCATAGCACTATAATGTCTATATCTTGCCCTGAAAACCTTTCTAGGCTCTAATTTCTTTGATTCTACTAAAAAACTAATTTTAATGTATTATTATTTATTATTTAGAAGGAGGGACGCCGGCAAAGCCGGACGGGCGATCAGTCACCATAGTCGGAACCATTTCGCCCAGTTCCCCAAAGTCCCCTGACAAGATCAGGGGAGGGCGGGTTATCATTTACCCCACCGGCGTCGGGACCTCGAACCTACCTGTGCGCTTGCAATACCTATTGAGCTGGCTTATCGTAAGCTGCTTTAAATCCTCTTCTTTCAGCCTGTCTACTTCAAAGAGTTCCCAGCGCAGCGATGCGTACATCGGGCATTCCGCCATGAAGTGATAGCTTGTTTCTTCTTTTTCTCTACATTGTGGACAAATAGGGTCCTCTGTTCTTTTAATCACTGACAGGTGTCTGTTTAGGGGGCAATGTCCTGTCAGTACTCCTACGATGTTTCTTATGTCTCTCCTACCCAGTTTTAGTAGCTCTTTGGTTTTCTTTTTGTCCACTGATTTGATGAAGATCTTAGACTGTCTACAGTCCTTTCTGCTCATCCATCTTTGGTTGGTTTCTTTAATTGTCCTGATCTCAATGATATTTTTGGTAATTTTGTGTGAGATTGGCAGTCTTGGTTCCGGCCCGATGAACGGTTCGTCGGCCCCCTTCCTAGCCAGTGCATCGGCTTCCTCATTGCCAATGTTACCTTCGTGTCCGGGTACCCAGGCAATTTCTACCTCAACCAGGTTTGCGAGTTCCTGAATGGTTTGTTTGCACTCTTTTACCAGGGCTGAGGTAGTCTCCGTTTTGTCAAGGGCTTTGATAGCGGCCTGACTGTCGCTGTATATTACTATTCTTTCTACGTTGTGGTCGCTTATCACACTTCTAATCATTAGCGCACATTGCGTTATCGCAAATACTTCCGCTTGAAATACACTTGTGTATTTTCCCAGATTGAAGGTGGCTCTTCTTGTGTCGGGTTTAGCTATGTATACTCCAGCTCCCGATAGCATAGTTGATTCTTTCCTAGACCCATCTGTGTAACATATTGCGGTGCAATCCAGATCGTCTTGTTCTGTTTTCCAGTCTTCTCTGGATCTGATGCTTACCCTGTACTTTTTGTCGAAAATCCTTTCCTTATTTATTAGGTCGTTGTTAACTAATATCATAGAAAGGTTTTCCTCATAGTTTTTGCCTATTTCTGCATGACCTTTGTCATTGTTTCTTCCTTTCCATAGATTTATGCTTTTCAGCTTAAACCATTGTTCTGTGGCTCTCTTTTTTATTTCCAAATCTATTGGACTGAGGCCTAGTATCATTTCTAGGGCGGCCGTGGGAGTAGTTCTCATAGCTCCTGATATCATGATGCTGGCTAGTCTCTGTACCTTCGTGAGTTCTTTCCTGTTGTATTCTAGTTGCGCTTTGTGCCACCATACCAGGGCACCATGCAAAATTCTTGGTAGTATGATTGATCTGTAGATCCATTGGATTACTTCGGGCTTCATACCCCAGTTCCTGCCAACGGCTCTTCTGCATTGCATGAGGGCTGTCATCGCCTTCTTGCTTGTTTCTTTTATGTGGTTTCTAAAACTGAGGGTGCTGTCCAGGATTACCCCTAGGTATTTGAATTCCTTTACGGTTTCCAGCTCCTCGTCCTCTATGATTATTGGTGTCATTCTATCAACCTTTCTCTTATTCGTGAACAGCATCAGTTTGGTTTTTGTAGGGTTGAGGTTCAGTCCCTTATTCCTACACCATCTCAATGTTGTCATGAATTTTAATGTATGTATGTGTTTATGTATATTCTTTCTTGATAAGTTTTCTATGTAAAATGGAATGATGCTTTTCCAGCTATGAGCGGCGTAAGATAATAGACAAAATATCAGCTCATATAGACTCCAAAAAAGCCAGTAAATTAGCAGACAAAGTCATTGCCCTCGCTCAAGAACTGATATCAACCTCAAAATCACAAAAGAGGAAGCACGAAGGAGACAGAGAGAAAGACAGCAAGAGAACCCGACATGATGAGAAAGAGAGTAAGCATGAAGAAAAGGAGGCCCGTAAAGAAGAGAAGGTTGTACATCTTGAAGATAAAGAGAAGAAGCTGGGTAATGGTATTGAGGTGCTACCGTTACCGGCTATTATGCCGGAAGGAGAAACCGTTGGGTCGAAGATTGCTGGCTTGAGTGCAGATAGGATTAAGGTATCTATAATAATAAAGCCTTTATTTAGAAATCTTTACATTCACTTCTTACATTGTTTTTTTTTAACAAAATGCACAAGCAAGTCGTCACTTGATAGGTTGTCATATTATGACATAATATTATGTATATAATATTGTTTGGAACATGTGAGTAGGGCAGAATGGCTGTATAGTCTGTGCTCTTTCATTTGAATCAATAAAACAGACTTGCTTTAAGAAAAAAAATTAGTTTGTCTAATCTTTGCAAAGATGCATAATTATTTCATATATTTTTCTATGAAAGTTAGAAATAACCCTTTTTCACTTTCACTTGCTTACTGTTTGGTTATAGTACAATATTTTTTAATGAAAGTAGTACCACGTTGTAGATAATTTAGCCACGAATCCAACGATGTACAATATGTGTGGTATTTATAAACAGAAAAACCAATAAAGTGGAACACTTGAAAAGTGCCTTTTGGCGTACAAGAGAGGCTCTTCCAACTCTTTCCACTGTCCTCTATCGTTTGCAACTCTGGTACAAAAAGGTCCCAATATTAGCTGGATTTCGTCCACCCGTCTTCTCAGTTGATATCCTCTCATTCTATTGCCATTCCGAGGGTACCGGAGTGTAACTTTTTTGCTCCACTTGTCCAGGCCACCTCATAACTAATGCCCATTTCACATAAATTTTATACTAACTTTTATATATACTTACTTTTAACCATTTGTTGTAAAATGTTAAATGTAAAATTCGAAGCGATAACTTAAATAAGTATACCTATATGAAAGTTGGAAAAATACTTGCTTCCAATCTACAGTGTTTAACAAAAATTTAGTGTTTTTGTTTAAAAACTCAATTCAACATTAATATGAATAAAATAAATTAAAATGTGCTTTTTCTTAACACAATTTTCAACACTTCAGCTGCAGGGTAAATAAATGATGATCATCATCCTACAATCACAATCGGGAAATTCTAAACCATAATATAACACGCAATTAAAAACCAAATATGTTTATGAAAAGTGCTAAAAGTTGTTTTATTCAATAAACAGAACATGCAAAAAAAAGTTCTTATTTCTTTCAGCTCATGATGGCAAACGCCCAGAAAGAGATAGAAGAGCGCAAACGCGCCCTAGTGGGAATGAGAGAGCAAAAGGTGGGCGTGAACGTGGCGGCGGCGACCGCGCAGCAGATCAAGGCGTCGCTGCAGAACAGCGCCATGCCTCCGCCCAGCGTTATCAAACCCACGCTTTATTCTAAACCTGGTGAGTGTGAATAGCATTGTTTTTAACTCCATTTTGTATCACTACACACACTGTATACACTCTTCTTCTCCGTCGTCACACTCTTGGCAGAGCGGCCGTGGTCGTCACTTCAGGGGTGGTGGCAATCCGTCGCCATTCCTCCCGTATTGTGGCTCTTCTTGTGCATTCGTGGAGCGGACAATTGAGCGCAGTTTTAACTTGGTCGGTCCAGCGCAGTGGTGACCTGCCGCATGCTCTATTGCCTTCGACCATTTCCTGCACTACAAGTCATTTCGACGTGTGATGTGTCCAAAAACATGACTGTATACACTAGGCATAAGATATTATGAGTCTGGCAAGTTTAGGGCAGCTCACGGAGAGAGTTGACGATGAAGCTGAGTTGGTGATAGACACACGCTAGATACTAACAAATACACTTGACTCTAGACACTAGACATGGAACTCAAGATACTGGACATCAGATACAAGATACAATAACCAAGACACTAGCCAGTAGGCACAAAGCACTAGCCACCAGTGCAAGTGGTCAAATAGCTAGGACTAAAAATTCGAAAATTATCTTCACTAAATTATTATGGTGGGTCGGTGGGGTGTGGGGTAGTTGGGATTTCTAAAAGGGAAGCCTAGCTAGCCTCAAAACATTGGACACGAGACACTACACAAAATACACTAGAAACGCACAGAAAGAGATAGAAGAGCGCAAACGCGCCCTAGTGGGAATGACAGAACAGAAGGTGGGTTTAAACATGGCGGAGGTGACCGCGCAGCAGATCAAGGCATCACTGCAGAACAGCGCCATGCCTCCGCCCAGCGTTATCAAACCCACGCTTTATTCTAAACCCGGTAAGTGGTATTCTTCTTATCTCCTATGATATGTCACTACACAGTACACTAGTCGTAAGATAAGTTCAGATAGCTGGCGGAGAGACTGAGGATGAATGTGGGTTGGTGATAGACACACACTAGACACTAAAAACTACACTAGAGACTTGACATTGGACACTAGATACTAGACACCAGACACTATCCACAGTTCACAAATCATAATACACTAGACATTATCTGATAGACACTAGACTTTATTCACGACACGCTAGTCATAAAACACTGGTCAGTAGACTCTAGACTGTCTAGACACTGGACACTAGATACTAGAAACAACACACTAGAGACACTATCCACTAGGCACAAGATACAATATCCAAGACACTAGCCACAAATAACTAGATACGAGACAAAACTACCTTCTCCCTCCTACTACTGGTAGGAGAATACCTCACCAATGACGTCTTATTTCCAGGCAGTTTTCTGGATTGTTATAACGCTATTCCTTTCTCATTGTATAATGAGTCTTCTTCTTATCGTATGAGGAATAAACAAATATAAATTTGCTCTAACAATTTTTAATAATTAAATTGTTAATTTAATAGTGGCCACCTTAACGACTGACAACAGCCGGGACCGACGGTTTAACGTGCCCTCCGAAGCACGAAAGCGCCCAATTATAATGCCATTTTTACGGTCACCCATTCAACACCTGACCAGGCCGAACGTTGCTTAACGAACGTGATCGAATACGATCAGTCTGTCAAGCGCGGCCAAGAGCGCTACAATGAGTAAAAGAGAGGCACTGATTAACCCTTACGCGGACATTCAACGCCTATAGCAGTGATAACAATAAAAATTATTTTGTGTCTCGTTCACTGTCCGCGAAAGTGTTAAGACGTCATTATACCCCCACTGGACACTATACACAAGACAGCAGACACTCAGAATTATTAATGAAAGCAGAAGGTGGGCATGAACGTGGCGGAGGTGACCCCGCAGCAGATCAAGGCGTCACGGCAAGGCTACACTTGATTCTAAACCCGGTAAATGGAAATATTCTTTAACTAAATTCATAACTCCTGTGACGCACACTGATCAAATATTGAAATTTAGCTGGACATAATTATTTTTTCTCAAAATGAAGGTAGTTCGGAAAAAAACGTCGCTGCATGCTTAGGACTATTGTGTCCACTTCGTGCTGCAATATTATTTCGCTACGTTGTTTGTATCATCAGATATTAATGCTCAAAGATATCGACTCCGCAAATTGTATTGACTAGGGCGGTTACAACCCGATACTCGGGTTCGTCGATCGACGAAAAATTCCAAATTATGCTAAAATAATGACACTTTTTAATTGCAGTTTGTGATCATCACGTTTAACATTTTGTATATTTTATAGTTTCCGGAACAAATAGACTCGAGTACCTTTAATTTGATACCTTACTCGGCCGCGTACTACGCGCCAAAGTCCCTATCGAGTCGTCACAAATTTTGCGAACCTGAATTAAGTATATAGATAATTGCTGTTAACTTATGATTTATATAGTGAAGGTGACTAGCACTTTTAGAGTAAATTAGTTACTGTTGGATTTAAAAAAAATGGTGCGTATTCTTAAAGGTATATATGATTTATTATAAGTATTAGTTCATGCAGCATTGTTTTATTTGATCAGAAAAAAAAATATTTATAAACAAAAAATACATATTAAAGCGTGATAAATAATAAATTCAAGATAATACATTTCTGGGTTTAAATATTTTCGTCTACCTAAAAGTACAAAATTGATCACTGTGTGACGCATCACTACTACACTGGGTATAATGTTTAACTACGCTTCTAAGAGCCAGGCACGTTCTGGCAACTTGTGAAGACACTAAGGATAAAGGTGGGTTGGTAACAGACACTGGACACGACACTGGACACTAGACAGTACACACAAGATGCTATATTCTACACACAAGACACTACATTACACGCAAGACACTAGGCAACAGATTGCCATAATAAAATTGACGGTTAAGCGATGAAAAGTAAAATTTATTATTTTCTTTATCGTACTATGAATCGTGCATCATGCGACTAATTAGGACATGGCCTAAGATTCAATTCATGCTAATTACGTCGAATGCGCGTAAATTCGCGCGTCTTCATATTTTGATCTCATAAGAAATATGCTACTAATATTGTTGAAGTTCATATTATTGTTTAGTTCCCTCTGCTGATAACAGATGTCGCTGTTTATTTTCTATTTCGCGGTATAGGTATGTTATACTGAAATGTATTAGTGTTTGGCTCTTAAGGCATTTGTGTTCGCTTGTTTTTGGCTACGGCAGTAGCAATATATTCTTTATTCAAAGGTGTGTCTTTCATTGTGAGTGGCGCCCTCTGCTGTGTTAGTTTGTGTTAAACAAATATTATAAATGCGAAAGTATGTTTGTTTGTTTGTTCCTATTTCTCGCAAAAACCACTGAACGGATTTAGATGTAATTTGGTTGTAAGGACTTCAAGTAGGGAATTACACATAGACTACTTTTTATCCCGATATTCCCACGGGAACGGGAACCACGCGGGTGTAACCGCGGCCAGCCGCTAAGTAATATTATAAATGTGAAAGTATGTCAGTTTGTTTGTTTAATCGTTTTTTACTCTTTCATGCACAAACTACTGAACGGATTTGGATGAATTTAGTATGTAGGGACTTCATTCATTCATATATATGTCGCAGGATAATTAGATAAATCGATTTTTTGCAAAAATCCTAGTGATATTGCGAAAACACGGATAATTAGACAATGGTGTTCTCATTACTCAATCCTACTGAAAAAAGATAGGGTTTTTGCGAAAAAACGGGCTGCCTTAATAGTAAGACTGCGAAAAGAATCGCTGGCTATTATGAAATAAGAACACTGATTGGCTGATCGGACCATCCAAAACAACATCTTCTCTGATTGGTTGACGACTTGACGTTTCAAATGTCAATCGATTCTCTCACGTGTAGTAAACTTTCTGTGAACCAATCAGAATAAGAGTTTAGCAAGAAAGTAAAAATTAAGCCAATCAAAGTTGAGAATATCCAATGTTACTAAAACAACCCGTATTTTTGTAAAAACCCATCTTTTTCAGTAAGATAGAGAAATGTCAACAATATTGTCTAATTATCCGTGTTTTTGCAATATCCCTAGGATTTTTGCGAAAATTCTATTTATCAAATCATCCTACGACATATATATTTGCAAAATAATATGGTACTTATCAGTTGTTACATTAAGGTTCTCCATCATATGACTTTTAGCCTTCATCATACCTTATGTTAAGTATTTATAAGGCTGAAGATGGAAGCGAGCCTCTCCCGGAATCCTCAATCACTGAGGAACTGGCTATCTTATCTCTAACTGCCGGAACACAAGAATGCTGAAAACATTGTGGTTATGGCGTCAGCCTTAGATAAGATTGTGGTAGCTAGCCAGGCGGACTAACAACAAGTCCTACCACCAACCAAACCGAAAACAATATGTACCCCCGCTGGGAATTGAACCCGGGACTCCTGGGTCTGATACCGGTGGTTGTACCACCAGACCATAGGGGCAGTTAAAACTACTTGAATAGTGGACTAACACACTACCTTTTGGCCGGGAACGAGAACCACGTGGGTGAACGAGTCCGCGGGCGGCCGGTAGTAATTTATAAATAACGGAAAGACGCATGGCCTTCATTTTTTGTTTTCTTGTTACAGCGGCAGGTCAAGTCACGGCTGAGGAGTTGGAGAAGCAACGGAAGATAGCTGAACTGCAAGCCAGAATACAGAGGAAATTGGCAGGTAAGAAATTATTTCTCACAATAGGCTATTTGGCAGGTTTTTAAAAACCATTTTATTATATGTAGTAGAGTATAAGGAACCCAGTAAAAGTTGTTTTTTTTTAATTCTGGTATATATTGGCTGAAAATTATCAAATAAAAAATTCAATATTTAAATAGTGCGCCAAAACGCTACATTGACAATATGGCGCTGCAATGGGGTCGGTGACGTCACTTGCCTGTATTCTGATCTGTGGGACATAATCATCCACATACGTAGGCAAACTATGTTTACAAGCAGGTGACGTCATCATAAACTCGACGAATCTGGAGCGTGTCAAACGTTTAAAAAATGCATTTTTATTTACGGATTTTTAAATAAAGTTATTATTATTTTCAACGTACGTTAATAAATAACCATTTTTAATGTCTTAATTTATACTGCTAACAGTAATTGAAAATTTATTTTTCTCATTGTCAAATAGCCTATTCCATTAACATCTCTGGAGTATTGAAGTCATAATTATTTTACGTGTAGAACTGTTCAAAAGTATCAAACGGTATTAAAAAGATGTCATCTAAGCGATGTCGAAAACAAAAAAAAAAAATATCATCTCAGTTTGTTTTGTCATTGAAGTCTGTCAATCTCGCCATACTGTGGGTTGTCTGGAAGTTATCGCTTTAAGCGATAAGACCGCCCTTATAACGCTTCAATTTATTAAAACTTTATCGTAAATGTAATGTACATGGTGTTATAATAAAGAGTTATTGTATTGTATGTATGGTCAGCAGCAGCTCAGTCTTCAAAACTGACAAAACAGGCCAATATCGAGATAGATGAAAAGAGCGCTTCAAACTGTATGAGAACCTGGCGTGTTGAATTTTTCGTACCTACGACGACACGAGCGAGATTTTCTCGCCTAACTGTTTTTGACGAGCTGTTGCAAGAGAGCACTGCACAATTAACTATTTTCGTTTCTGAGTGACGCGTGTTTTCATGGCAATGGTCTCAAGCGGACTGACTTAGGTCAGACAAAACTTTGACCGTGGATCAAACTTTTTACACACAAGTTAGGTACACTTTTACCGTCTATCTTGATATGTCGCACATGAAAATCAACATAGCTCTAACTCAAAATTGGAATTGAGATACAGCGTTTCAAAGATTTAACAAATCATAGCTCTTGACTGTCAATCACTTATAGCTTCATTGTTATAGCGTTAGAAAGCCGCATTCTTCTACTTTGTATTGCTTCAAAAATAAAGTCTTTGGAACTAATATTTAAGGATTGACAAGTTATTTTCTAGAACCACTTTGAGTTAATACTATGTTGCCTACACATTTAAATAATATTTTTTTAAATAATACATCGTTAACCCCAATATAGGCGTAAAATATAAGCTAAACAGTAATAACTCGAAGTAATGTTATTTTTTGTGTAATAGATGACATGCAATACAGTATCAAGTTAAAGATAATAAGCTATTGAGTACTCGCATTTGGTAATATTTTTTAGAATCGGGGTATTAATTCGAGATGCAACACATACGGAAGTGCGGTGTCCACGGCTACAGAGCGAAACCGTATCAAGTATGATGCGACTATACTACACAGACGCGGAGAGGGGCATGGCAACAGGCAAAACTGGCTTAAAACGGATTTTTTTGAAGAAGCAACTGATTTAGAAATATGGCTGTTTTACCAGTTTGTAGAGAAAACAATGCTGATTCCGAATATACCTTTAAATTCAAAAATTATTTTTTTTTGAGTTTGGACTATTTTGATTTTCATGTACGATACAGACAACCCATTAAGTTCGGAATTGTTTGAAGAAATTTGTCAGTTTTTATAAACCGGTTTTGGCTTTGGTTGTACATTTTTATTTTACCAACTTGTTGCCACTGTAGATACGAAAAATGTCTGATTTGAGTCGTTTCGTCTCACAGGCGGAGCCCTAACCGCGCAGGGCTCCACGGGGCCGGCGCCTCTCATCTTGGACAGAGAGGGGCGCACTATAGATACGACAGGAAAGAGAGTGCAACTGACCCATGTTGCTCCTACTTTGAAGGTAAGATAAAAAAGAGAATGTTATTTATGTGATAAATATTAAACAAGAAAATATACTAGAAAAAAGGAAACTTGTCTCATAGCGCCCTGGCGGGATGTTATTGAATGTTATTTATTATAATCTATTTATGATAAATTTTAAAAAAATCAACTCGGCCACAAGTGAATTCTCATATGGGACTCGAAATCCGGTCCCGCCACTGAGCTACCGAGACTTAGTAAAGTTTCGGTAGCTCAGTCGTTAGAGAATTCACTTGTAGCCGAGTTGGTTTTTTCCAATATTTTTCTATTTAACATTTATCATAAGTATAAAAATGGCATTGAAAAATGCAAAAATAAAAAAATCATAAATTATGATATATATTTAATATACAATGCTATTTATAAAGATCATTTTTTTTTGTTAGATTTTGTTTTTAAGGAATATATTGATGAACCAATAAAAAAATACTAACCCCCATATTCTGGGTGTAAGTCTACTCAATTATTAATTATTTATTATTAAAAATCAAATTGTATTCCATAATGTAGCCAAAGATGGTGAACATAAATAAAAGATCATGGACCCTGACGGGCACGCAATAGGTTTGAGAGGAGAGGAGGCGCTATGATGATAGCAAAGTTTTATATTGAAATAAGAAGACATAATTAGAATAATAAAAAAAAATACAACAATTATGACATAAAGAAATTTTAGACTAGAGATTTAAATAAAATATATTTTTTATTTAATAGTGTCATTGAAGTATTTATTTATAAGAAAATCCCGAAAAACTTATCGCACAGTGAATTGTTGTATTGATGAGCATTTCAGTTTCAGCTATTTTGTTGTACAATCAGTATTTTTAGTAAGTAACATTAGAATGATGATCAGTTAAATACTCATTCGCCGATTTAAATTAGCAGATTCACAGTATCCTTTTTCACAAAATTTCAATTTATATTAGAAAAATTGTTCTTTATATTTAAATATCTAGTTTAGTCTAAACACGATTCCTTATTCTGATCACTTTTGATAAATATTAAACAAGAAAATATACTAGAAAAAAGCAACTAGTCTCATGTCGCCCTGACGGGATCCCTGTTCACATTTATTTACAGTTCAATAATAAATAAATAAATAATTGCATACAAACACACCAATTATCTAGCCCACATTAAGTTTCATTAAGAACTTGTGATATGGTTACTAGATAACGGATGAACATACTTATATACGTTTTTTTGTTTTTGTAAATACATACATAATATACATATTAAACACCCAGACCAAGACAAATAGACATATTCATGCACACAACTATTTGTCTTGCCCGGGGATCGAACCCGGGACCCCTGGCGCAGAAGGCAGGCTTAGTACCCCTGCGCTAAACAGCTCGTCAAAGTTCAATTTCAATTGTGTTTCCAGTCTGGAGTTCGTTTACTTAGTTCTTTTTTCAAATTAGCAGAATTAACCCAGTCTAATCTGACTGTTGGGCCGCCGTGTGGTGACGGCCTAAGAATACAAGTGTCACCACTCCCTTACATGCCTGGGATGTCGTATGAGGCGACTAAGAGGCTCGACGCATTGAACACCTGTGCGAGAGAAGGAAAACTTGAAACAAACCCTCTACCAACCCGTCTGGCCAGCGTGGTAGCAGTAGGCTAATAGCCTCCTATGAACGCCACAATAGGCGTGACCTAGGAGAGGCCTATGTCCAAAGGCTGGATGATGGAATCTGACTTTTTAAAATCATAATCATTTATATGCACTTGTTTGGGGTATACTGCAGATGACATTAAAATATAGATCAGTCCAATCAGTCATTTACAATAGCATGCAAATCATATAGTTACATAATAAAATTGGTAAACCAACCCAATCGTGAACCAAAACTAATTTAGGTTTTCACAATCAGGTGCTCTATTTTTGATTCACTCGTCGCGCGTCGAGCGCTTCGTTTCTACTGATTTTCGCTCGACTGCAACGAGTGCCCTCACCTACTCGTTGCAGTCGAACGAAACAAGCGTGCGACGCGTGACTTAAGTCGCATGCGTGTGACATAAGTCATACGAGCGATTCAAAAATAGAGTTCCAGAGTTTATGATTTTGTAATTTTTGCATTTTTCAATGCTATTTTTATACTTAGGGTAAATTATTATTATTAGCATTGGACCGGATTTCCAAAGGTCGCGGGTTCGATTCCCGTCTGAGAATTCACTTGTGGCCGAGTTAATTTTTTCCAATATTTTTCTTTTTAAAATTTACCCTAAGAGTTCCAGAGTGTTTAGTGTAAGTTTTCTCATCTTACTTGCTTACGCCGCAGTTTGCGAATAAAGTTTAATTCTCAACCTTATTCCCATTGTATTAAGGCTAACTGACAAAATTTTACTCTAACTCAATGCTAACGTTTTGACATTTGCAAACTCACACTGAGCCTTAATCTCTTCACTATAATCTTGTTATCCCAAGGCAAACATCCGCGCGAAACGACGCGAAGAATTCCGCCAACAATTAGCCGCCCCCGCGACTGACGTGCGCGACATCACCGGCGCTTGGTGCGACCCGCGCGTCCCCACGCGGCCCCCCGCGAGGGTCAAGCGGGCCCTCCGCTTCCACGAGCCCGGCAAGTTCCGCCAGCTCGCGGAGCGGCTCCGGATGAAGGTAATAGACACTAGTCATAAGACTTTGGCAATAGACACTAGACATACGACCTTGGCAATAGACTCTAGACATAATACACTTGGCAATAGACACTTGACAATAGACACTTGGCAATAGACACTAGACATACGATACTTGGCAATAGACTCTAGACATAAGGCACTTGGCAATAGACACTAGACATACGACCTTGGCAATAGACACTAGACATACGACACTTGGCAATAGACACTAGACATACGACTTTCGCAATAGACACTAGACATACGACCTTGGCAATAGACACTAGACATACGACACTTGGCAATAGACACTAGACATACGACCTTGGCAATAGACACTAGACATACGACCTTGGCAATAGACACTAGACATACGACACTTGGCAATATACACTAGACATACGACCTTGGCAATAGACACTAGACATACGACACTTGGCAATAGACACTAGACATACGACCTTGGCAATAGACACTAGACATACGACCTTGGCAATAGACACTAGACATACGACCTTGGCAATAGACACTAGCCATACGACCTTGGCAATAGATACTAGACATACGACCTTACAAGACGCTAGCCAGAAGATACCAAAGCCAAATGATTAGACACTAGATAGTAGACACAAGACACTACACAGTCCCGCCAACAGTCATCCGCACCAACGACACACGTCCGCGACATAACCGGCTCCGGATGAAGGTCAGTTGGTCATACACTCACAATACTTATTAAACATTACGCATTACACTAGACACTGGAAACTAGCCACAAGACAGCAGAGCCAAGTCATTAGACACTAGATAGTAGACACAAGACACTACACAATCCCACAACCGACTAAACATTACACATTAGAAACATTACACATTACACTGTACTTTAGACACTTGACACTAGTGACTAGACACTGGACACTAGCCACAAGACACCAGAGCCAAGTCATTAGACACTAGATAGTAGACACAAGACACTACACAGTACCACTTTTTAATGTGTAATTTTTAGTAAGTTGTGGGAACTTACTAAACGTTACACTAGACACTAGACTTTAGACACTGGACCCTAGACACTGGACACTAAAGACTAGACACAAGACACTACACAATACCACTTTCTAATGTCTAATCTTTAGTAAGCTGTGGAAACTTACTAAACATTAAACTAGACACTAGACTCTAGACACTGGACCCTAGACACTGGTCACTGGACACTAAAGACTAGACACAAGACACTACACAATACCACAACGGTTAGCCGCCCCGTTGACAGACTTCCATGATACACACTGTACACTAAACATTTGATACTTGACACTTATAAAAAATCATACCACAGTCACCTGTTATTGTTTACCTTTTACCACTTCCCATTAACCGCTTTCTATTTACAACTTTACACTATGTGACACACCACACATATAAAACGGCATTTGACATTCGATACACTGATCATTGTAATCAATATTTGTTTACTTTGTAAGTTTTTTTTATTACTACAAACATGGTTCGTCGTCGTCGTCTCAGCCACATGACACCCACTGCTGGGTATAGGCCTCCTGTGCTGCCCGCATCCAGCGGCTTCCCGCGACCTTCACCAGATCGTCGGTCCCCCTTGTGGGGGGCCCTAATGCCCCCACGGAGCGTCGTCTGTGCGCGGTCGCCATTCCAGAACCGCCCCGCCCCAACGACCATCGGTTCTTCTCGCTATGTGTCCCGCCCACTGCCACTTCAGCTGAGCAATCCTTCGAGCGATGTCAGTAACTTTGGTTCTCCTGCGGTACTCCTCATTTCTGATTCGATCACGCAGGGAAACGCCGAGCATAGCTCTCTCCATTGCACGCTGAGTCACCTTGAGCCTCCTTATCAGACCCATAGTTAGCGACCACGTTTCACTGCCGTAAGTCATCACTGGCAACACACACTGGTCGTAGACTTTCGTCTTGAGACACTGAGGTAAGTTGGACGCGAAGATTTTACGGAGCTTCCCGAATGCTGCCCATCCGAGTTGGATTCGACGAGAGATCTCTTTCTCAAAGTTGGACTTACCTAACTGGATTGTCTGTCCAAGGTAAACGTAATGGTCAACAACTTCGAGTGTAGTGTTCCCAACGTGAACTGTAGTGGGTATGACATGGGAATTCGACATAATTTTCGTCTTATCCATGTTCATCCTAAGACCCACTTTTTGGGAAGCACTACGGAGATCTTCGAGCATTATGTTCAGGTTCTTCAGGGTCTCAGCCATAAGGACTATATCTTCGGCAAAACGAAGGTTACATGTTAGTTTTTAGATAAATTTTTTGGGCCTATTTCAAAAAGTGCAGGCCAACAAAAATTTTACGTATGGTAAGAACTGCCCCCTAATTGTCTAATTCCAAAATCTATCACATTCAAAGGTATTGTGATTGTGATTGTGATAGTAATTTATCGAATTGTGTAAAATATACTCGCAATCCCTTCCGGAACGAATGATGTTTTAAATTACACTTCTCCATATATTGCAAAGATATTTTCGTGTCTCACTTTGCTTAGACAGTTCAATTTCGTTCATCCAATACCTTTCAAAACGCGTCCCGATCACAATCTTTATCAAATGTCAAATAGTGACGGCCTGAAGTGAATATCTTTCAAATGACGAATTGAAAGGGATTGCTATAGATTTTTAAATTAGATTAATTAGCCCCCTGCTCGTTTGGAACAATAGTTGAAATGGCACAAAAGTTATAGGATTACTCTAAGTAAAGGTATACAAGTTCAAAGATTAGGCATTTTCATACGTTCCTTAATTTCTAAAAATGCTAAAAATGAAAAATTCATACATTATACGAAAACTTATAATAATTATAATAAATCATTTAATCCTCACCATAATCATAACAATTAACAATTAACAAAATACAATTTTTAACAGTGATCTTTAGTTAACAGATTATGGTGGACTGATACCTGAACTAGGTAATACCTGTGTCTCAGGCTATCAGCCCTCCACCTCGTATGAAGTATATATATTATCGTGATATAATATGTTTAAGATTAGCATAACATTAGAAAAGGAGAATTAAAATTAAAAGTACAAATTTCATTACAAATAGCGTTTTAGTTGTTAGTAGTAACTTAATAATAATGCATGAGTAGAAGTGTGCATTTAACTAATTAACTAAATTAATTAATGATCTATATACTTAATTCAGGTTCGCAAAATTTGTGACGACTCGATAGGGACTTTGGCGAGTAGTACGCGGCCGAGTAAGGTATCAAATTAAAGGTACTCGAGTCTATTTGTTCCGAAAACTATAAAATATACAAAATTTGAAACGTGATGATCACAAACTGCAATTAAAAAGTGTCATTATTTTCGCATTGGAATTTTTCGTCGATCGACGAACCCGAGTATCGGGTTGTAACCGCCCTAGTAATGATTTAAAGTGTAGGCACAGAATACTAAAGGTAGATAGGTTATTTGTGTGACTATGCGATGCGCCTTATTAGCGAGTGTGAGTGAATGATGCGCGGCGAGCTCGATCATGATCCGAAGTCGATTGTAACTAGTGATGTGCCGTTCCCGGGAATATTGGAAACATTGGGAATATTCCCAGAAGCGTTCCCGGCAATATTACCAAAAGCGGAAATTTAGGGGAAAATTGCTTGTGTTGTATTAAAGTATTTTTTTGTTTTATGCTAACCATTCTATTGGCAATATTACAAGGCTTAATGAATATGCCAAAGGTAAATTATCACTTATGGCGAAAATTTCCAATTTTCCTGGGAATATTCCCAGTAAATTTCCAATATTTCCGGGAATATTTCCAATACCCATAATAATATAGTTAATTATAATAAAACTGTAAGCGATCCAATTCTGTACATTGAAAATTATTAATAGAAAATAATACCTCCAGGGGTCTTAATAAACGAAACAGATACCAAAAATATAGTTTTTGATTTTTTTTGTCTGTCTGTCTGTCTGTCTGTTGTCCGCGTTTCACGCAAAAACCACCGAACGGATTTTAATGAAACTTTTTTTGTTATACAGCTATTGGTCCTCGCCAACATATAGGCTATAATTTATTTTGAAGATCGCAATATCATAGCATAAATGTGGAACCATAGCAATCCAGTCAAACTATGAGAGATATATAAATACGGTCTTAAGGAAAATTGTTAAGCGTGATGAGCATTTTCTATTGACGTACAAAGTTTGAAGATCTGGTACATTTGATGTGGAACCCTAGCAGCCAAGTTAAACTATATGAGATACAAACATAGCGTCTTAAGAAAAGTTGTTTAACGTAATAAACATTTTCTATTGACGGAAAAATATCGAAGGTCTGGTACACCTGATGTGGAACCCTAGCAGCCCAGCTAAACTATAAGAGATACAAATATAGCATCATAAGAGAAATTGTTCAGCGTAATATGAATTTTCTTTTGACATACAATCTATACTAATATTATAAATGTGAAAGTGTGTTTGTTTGTATGTCCGTCTTTTACGTGAAAACGGAGCAACGGATTGACGTGTTTAGAGAGTGACATAGGCTAATTTTTATCCCGAAAAATCACTTTCCCTCGGGCGAAACCGCGGGCGGTAAGCTATGTGATATAAATTTTTAATGTGTTAATATACATTCATAGCGCTGTACTAATATATAAATAACAAAAAAAAAACAAAAAAGCTTATTAGCCTAAAAAACTAAAAATGCTGCCGAAATCACTATTCCACGCGGACGAAGTCGCGGGCAAAACTAGTAGTTAATAAAACACATTAACTCAAAGCAATAATTACAATTCGCACTAACGGACCTCGTAGTATTACACTCTATTTTCTATTAAAGTATTAGAAGATGACGAACTCGGCTGCGGTTCAGTGGAAGCGGCAGGCGTGGTAATATTTTTGTCAAACTTTGAACACTTTATTGAGTCTTTAACACTGTCGGGACACTAATTACATTTCTTTAAATGAAGAGCAAATTTTGTTGCATTTTAATATTTGTATACAATTTTACAAAATGAACATATATAATCTGTTTGTTTGATAACAGTTTGTAATAGAAAGTAATCAAAAATTTAACTTTTTGGTCTCATTATGACTAAAACAGCTAGTACAGCACACTCGACAATCAAAGCGACACTAGTTGTGTTTCTTTTGTTTTAAAGTAGAGGAAAGGGGAGGGGGCGGCGCGGCGGGGCCCTCCCCTCGCGGCTCAAGCAAGCGCATGCACATACTTGTTGTTACGTAACCGTGGGAGTAAGAAGAAAATATAAATAGCACATAATTTTTACCATACTTGAATATTTTTTCATCGGACAACCAGACGTACAAATAAGCGCCACAATTATATGGTTGATATACCCAAGAGTCGCACTAAGCGTTTTGACTCGACATTCATCATCCGCACCGCTAAAGAGTGGAACTCCTTGCCTGAGTCTGTGTTTCCTGACACTTACAATTTGGGGGTCTTCAAATCACGAGTGAATAGGTATCTTCTAGACAAGCGCGTTACATCCTAGATCGCATCTTCAAGCGCTTTACCTATCTGAAAAAAACTGATAATCAAACAAATTTATTTTTTCGTACTTAATTTTTATATTTGTTGCAGGGATATTCTTAGATGTGTTTTTAGAATAAATAATTAACTCACTGCGTAATAAAAATGCTTCAGATCAAGTTTCATTACACTATCGAAGATCCATAAATGTGTGAAAATTACGAATCTTTGAACTTGTATACCTCGACTTTGAGGAATACTACAACTTTTGTGCCATATCAACTATTGCTCTAAACGACTAGTTCTAACCATATGTAGCATTTTTTTCTTAGCCAGCACTATCAGAAATGTCCAAAAATCTATGGAGCCTGAATGATCTCCTTTGATACTCTTTAAAACAAGAAGTTTCTTCTATTACAATAGGCTATTAGACAATGCGAAAAATAAAGTGTCAATTACTGTTATCAGTATAAATTATGAGTTTAAAAATGGTTTTTTATTAACGTAAGTTTAAAATAATTATAAATTTATTTAAAAATCCGTAAATAAAAATGCATTTTTAAACGTTTTGTCACGTGACACATAACGCTCCTGATTCGTCGAGTTTATAATGACGTCACCTGCTTGTAAACCTCGTTTGACTACGTATGTGGATGATATGCAGAGTACAGGCAAGTGACGTCACCGAACCCATTGCAGCGCCATATTGTCAAAGTAGCGTTTTGGCGCGCTATTTAAATATTGAATTTTTAATTTGATATTTTTTAGCAAATATGTAACAGAATTTAAAAAAAAAAACTTTTACTGGGTTCCTACTCCACTACATAATATAAAATGGATTTTCAAAACCTGTCAAATAGCCTATTTCAATTATAAAGCAAAAAAATCTTAATTCTTGTAACTATATCTGGTATTTCTGAATTTTATGTTGTACCCGTGTGGTTCCCGTTCCTGTGGGAATATCGGGATAAAAAGTAGCCTATGTATTAGTCCACTACTTGAATTCCCTATATACCAAATTTCATCAAATTCCGTGCAGTTGTTTTTGCGTGAAAAGTAACAAACAAACTGACATACTTTCACATTTATAATATTATTATTCTTTTTAGTTATACTAAATTCTCAAAAAAAAAACAGATCTTAACTGTACATTCTAGGCAATAACATTCCTCAATGAGGTCCCCCATCTATCAATGACCTTTCCTTTCAGGCGCAACTGGAAAAGCTACAGAACGAGATATCCCAGATCGCCCGGAAGACTGGCATATCGTCGGCTACCAAGTTGGCATTACTGGCATCAGACGCGCCAGACTCGGACAGAGTACCAGACATTGAATGGTGAGCTTGACTAGTACAATCTTGTTTAATTTTACGCGTTAATGTCTCGAATATTTATGATTTAATACTGTGGCGTTACGGGACTTGATGCGCCAGACTCAGACAGAGTGCCGGACATTGAATGGTGATCTTGACTAGTACAATCTTATGGTAAATTTTAAATAGAAAAACGCTGGCCTACAGCGTATTAAAAATATAAAAGTATTGGAGAATTTCGACGGTGGTTCGCAAGTCTCGGTAACTAGTACAATCTTGTTTAATTTTACGCGTTAATGTCTCGAATATTTATGATTTAATACTGTGGCGTTACGGGACTTGATGCGCCAGACTCAGACAGAGTGCCGGACATTGAATGGTGATCTTGACTAGTACAATCTTATGGTAAATTTTAAATAGAAAAACGCTGGCCTACAGCGTATTAAAAATATAAAAGTATTGGAGAATTTCGACGGTGGTTCGCAAGTCTCGGTAGCTCAGCGGTTAGAGCATTGGACCGGATTTCCAAAGGTCGCGGGTTCGATTCCCGTCGGAGAATTCACTTGTGGCCGAGTAAATTTTTTTCCAATTTTTTTCTATTTAAAATTTACCATAAGTATAAAAATTGCATTGAAAAATGCAAAAATTACAAATTTTTGCATTTTTCAATGCTAGTAGTAACTAGTAGATATATTAAGGCCCGATTTACTCATTTTTACCTTAATAAAATAGTATAAAATTTATAAAAACTTATGACAGCCTGTTATACTTAACTTGCGTTTCAGAAACCGAATGTAAGGCTAAGCGCAGAAATGTTTGCGCGTTAGCACACGCTTAGCCTAAATATATTTTAATACCGATATTTTTATTTATCTATTTCACTTTTGTCTCCTAGGTGGGACAGCGTAATCCTAATGACCCCAGAAGAACGCGAAGCCAAGCGTCGAACCTCAGCCCCCACGGCCGACGGGCGGAGTGACTCGCAGCGAGTGATCGCGTGCAATGTGGGCGACGATGATATCGTCGACAATCTAAACTTGGCTGCTGTCACGAACCTGGTTGAACATCCGCAGCAGCTGAGGCCACCTAGTAAGTACACTAGTGTTACTAACCATTTCATACACCACACTATTCGCTTGACTATCCACACTAGACACTTGACTATCCTCTCTAGAATGGTTCCTGCTAAGGAGACTGATCACCCGTCCGGATTTGCTGGCTTCCTCCCTCCAAATATTCACATCACTTGCCACTCCATATTAGACAATTGACCATTTTAACTAGTCGCTTGACACTCCGCGTTGGGTGTTTGGCATTCCACATAATAAAATAAATAAATAAAATAAATATTTCCATACAATCACACCAATTATCTAGCCCACGTTAAGTATCACGAAGAACTTGTGTTATGGATACTAGATGACGGATAAACATACTTATATACTTTTTTTTTTGTAAATACATACATAATATACATATTAAACACCCAGACCAAGACAAATAGACATGTTCATGCACACAAATATTTGTCTTGTCCGGGGATCGAACCGTCCGACCGATCGGACAGAGGTCCGATCGGTCGGACGGTTCGATCGAGAAGGTGGGGTTAGTACCCCTGCGCCAAACAGGTCGGTCGCCAATCTTCTTCTTATCGAGTGAGGATTAGTGGCCACCTCTGGTGTCAGATTTTATCAAGCCGCCTATAAGGCCTCTCACTTGGCTTAACGACTGTAATCAAATGACAACAGCCGGGACCGACTGTTTAACGTGCCCTCCGAAGCAGGAAAGCGCTCAGTTGTAATGCCACTTTACGGTCACCCATCCAAACACGATACGTCAACAAACGTGATCGAATACGATCAGTCTGTCAAGCGCGGCCATTAGCGCTTCAATAGAGATAAGAAAAAGATATCACATAATCGTTTTACTATCCATACCACAATAGACCCTTGACACTTTACACATGACAGTTTAAATTCAAATTTATAAATGCAACATTCCACACTTGACACAACATTTGCTAAGTCTCCTGGCATTCCATATTAGACACTTCAATCATTTCATTCCACATTGGACAGTCAGACAAATCACTTAGACAGTTGCCAATCCATAGATACTTGGCATAAGAGCAGGGGCGTGCATTGGTTTTCCAGCGTAGTAGGCAGTGTAGATCTAACTAGTAACTTTGCACTTATCCTATCCTGCTACCGAATATTATAAGTTTGAAAGTTTGTGAGGATATTTGGATGGAGAAATGTTTGTTACTATTTCACTCAAAAACTACTGAACTGATTAAGATGAAACTTTACAGCAATGTAGCTTATATATCAGAAAACCACATTGTATGCAAATATTTATAATTATCCTGATATTCCCACGGTAACGGCAACCACGCGGCGAGTGAAACCGAGAGCGGCCGCTAGTCATAAATGATAAGGTTCGTAATATAGTAGGAATATTAAAATGCTGACGAGTTTGATTGTTTGAACACGCTAATCTCCGGAACTACTAGTTCGAATTGAAAATTTTTATTTGTGCTGGATAGTCCATTTATCTCGGAAGGTAATAAGATATTTAATATCACGTTACGATTAATAAGAGCAGAGCATTCATGTAAAACGTTACAGAAACGGGAAAAAAATATTAGTTTTGGGAGCTTCCGTTGCGGACGGTGTGTAAACGGTTAAAGTTATGTAAAAATCATGTATGACGAAATTATTCCCCATCAAAAGTACTAAAAAAAAGTCCGCGACAGCATATGTCTATGTTTTATGGTTAACTCACTATAACCATTTTTCTATTATATGGAATGCACGCCCCTGCATAAGAGTGTTAGCTAAGACTCGAAGTAGAAGCCAAGCGTCGATACTCCGCCCCCACCGTCGACGGTCGTATCGACTCGCAGCGAGTGATCGCGTGCAATGATGATGACGATGATATCATCTACAATCTCAACCTGGCTGCAGTTACTAACCTGAGGCCTCCCAGTGAGTATATTCGGGATTCGACACTGCTCAGTAGTCATTTGACACCCCACACTAGTCACTAGGACTATCCACAATATACACTTGAGTGTCCACTCTAGACACTTGCCTCTCCATATTACACACGTCAAGTGTGTAATATGGAGTGGCATTCCATACTAGTCACTTGACTATCAACACCAGTCGTTAGTCGCTCCACACTGTTCGTTAGACACTCAAAACTAGTAACTTGTCTACACAAGAAATACCACACTAGATTCCATACAAGAGCGAAAAGCGAAGCGTCGGACCTCAGATACCTGACATTCCACACTAGACACCTATCAAAAATATTAAACAAGAAAATATACTAGAAAAAAGCAACTTGTCTCATGTCGCCCTGACGGGATTCGAACCCGCATCCTTGGGAGTCCGGCCCAATGCACTAACCAATTATGCTACAGAGACCTATGAGAGCACGTCGAATTTTTCTAGTATATTCACCGTTCTACGGTGTTGGCCACCGTCGCTTCATCAATGAGAGAAATATCCTCGCATTCGAAAGAAACATCTTTACAGATGTTTGACTATCGATTAAGATGAAACAGCCATCTAATTATAACTTTTTAAATTTGCATTTTACAATGCTATTTTTATGTGAAAAATATTAAACAAGAAACCTATCGTTCCATATTAGACACTTTCATTCCACACTAGACACTTGAAACTCCATATGAGACAGATACAAATCCATAAACTTGAAACAAACCCTCTACCAACCCGTCTGGCCAGCGTGGTAGCAGTAGGCTAATAGCCTCCTATGAACGCCACAATAGGCGTGAGCTAGGAGAGGTCTATGTCCAGCAGTGGACGTCCACAGACTGATGCTGCTGCTGATGATGATGAATATTCTTTATTAGAAAAAATGTGGATTTTACAAGATTAAACTAATACTAAAGGTATACATTTTGTTTTCCATCGCCATTAAATTTTGGGCACCGCCCACGACTTCTAAACTACTAATATATAAGACGGCGATTAAATAAAAATCTATTGGAAATTAATTGTTTATTTCAAAAACTAATATATTTAAAAAAAATACGAAAAAGAAAGTAACAGCATAAAATATAAATTAGGTCAGTTCTATCTAAATTATAATTATTTTTGATTCCCCTTTTTTGGTTGACCGTGCTAATAGATGGGTAGCATTATGGATGTAAATGACACTTAAAATAACACAAATTACACTTAATCATCATCATAATCACCTTTACATCCGGCTATAGTCAATGACTGACCCTCTGGGCATTGAAAGGCAGAGCACAGAAAACAAACCTTATCAATTTTTCCAATATGTTTTTCCGTTGTCGTTGTTTTCTGACTTTTAGAGAAATCGTTAAAACTATTTCCGTTATTCGGAGTTATTGTATTGAAGTTTCCGTTATTTGGAGCGGATGAATTGTAGTTTCCGTTGCTTGGAGTTATCTGGTTGTAGCTTCCGTTATATGGAGTAAGCGGCTTGTTGTTTCCGTAATTTGGAGTCAGTGGGTTATTGGAAGCCGGCTGGTTGTAGTTTCCATTGCTTGGAGTTAAAGAGTTGTAGTTTCCGTTAAATGTAGGTGCATTGTATGGAGTAGGTGCATTATATGGGAATGGAGTATAATTCCCGTTATAAGGACTTAAAGTTACGGGGTTATAAAATCCGTTGTTCGGCACTGCTGGTTTGTAATTTCCATTATACGGGGTCGGATTGAATTGGGAGTACGGTGTTTGGTTAAAATAGCCATATCCGTTCTGTTGGTTATAACTATACGATGTGGTTTGATTATGAATTCCGTTATAAGGATACGGGATATTCAGACTTCTGTTAAATATGGATGTATTAGAAATTCCGTTATAATAAAATGTATTACTCATGTTATATGAGTTATTCATTGGCAAGCTATACGAAGCTGTATTTATATTGTTATACTGACCATTTCTATATGAAGTTGTCCCATTCTGGTGGACAAAATAAACTGAATCGTTGAATCTGTTATAAAAGTTATTATTGTAACTTGTTTGAGTTTGAGCGTAGTTATTGTAATCTCCGTTATTTTGGTTTCCGTTTGATCCGTTTCCGTTAGTGTAATATGTATTTGCTGAGTCTTGCTTCCTGTTCCTTTTCGGCGGTGAAAGAGCTGCAATAAACAATTGGTAACCTCTTTGTATTATATTTCTCTTTTTCTTGTTCGGATTTTCGTTATCGTCGATTCCGTTATTTTCATATAAATTTGGTACATCTCTTTTACTTGTCACTCGGATTTTCTTTCTCGTTAATTTATCCAGTATTATATTACTTTCTATTAGAGGTATATCCAGATCGTTCTTTTTTAATTCTATAGATGAAGGATAGTCTATTTCTCTTCGTACTCTTATGTCCATGTCGTGTGTTTTTGGCAGATTAATATTATAATTCATATTCACCGCTACAAGGTTCACGAGTCCAACTATAAGAAATACTGGTACCATCATTTTGTTTTTTTTTTCACTTTAAAATCACTTAATTTACTTTTGTTTTCGTGTTACAATAATGTTGTGTATGAGGAAGATTTTCGAGTAGTGCGATCAATTTTTATGTTCCAATGTTTGTTTAATTGTAGATAGTATTCTATGAATTGTTAGTAATCTGTGACCTCATTACGTGTAAGAGGTTAAAATGTGTCTGTCTGTCTGTTTAGTTTTTGGTTGAATAAAATATAATTTTATTCATGTATTGATAGAAAAGTTCGTTGAAATATCTACATTTTCTGAACTATTCAATAAGTATTTTTTATATAATAATTTTTGCATTTTTCAATGCTCTTTTTCTACAAATTAATAGAAAAATATTGGAAAAGTCAACTCGGCCACTAGTGATTTCTCAGATGGGACTCGAACCCACGACCTTTGGAAATCCGAAAATTTTTCTATTTAGAATTTATCATAAGTATTCAATAAGTAGTTTTTGACCGACACCGATTTTTTTTTATCTAAATTTGTGATTCACTTCTTCTAATAAAAAACGATTAACATATTAATAAAAAAAATAATTTAATATTAAATATCCAACTAAAATAGTAATTAGAATAATTAAAGTATGATCATGGAAGAAAATAATTAAGAACTTCATCATACCTGATGTTAATTGATGATAACGCTGAAGGTGGAATCATACTTTTCGCGGAATCCTCAATCACTGAGGAACTGGCTATCTTATCTCTTGACTACCGGAACATAAAAGTGCTGACAACATAGTTACTATGGCGACATACTTAGATAAGACAGCCATTTTAATATCGTCACTCACTGTTGGAGATCCACACCTTATATTTTTATTTATTTAGGTACACCAACAGCATAACATGTACAAACATTGTTATTATAAATTATAGCTAGGGGTACAATTCTTACATGCATGCCAATAATAGGTATACACAACATTTATTAAATATGTTTAAAATAAGTAATAATACTAACCAAAGGTTCTTAGGAATTACGTTAGCTTAGTCTTCCAGAACTATGATTATATCAAACATGTTTCAGCAGCTTTTCCTTAAAGGAATTGTAACTATTTATTATTGTAACTTATAGATTCAAATTCAATATCATTTATTCAGTCTAGGCTGTTACAAGCACTTATGAACGTCAAAGAAGCTATGCCATCGGTTCACAAACCCTACGGCGGGAGACCGCGTAACGAGAACAACCGGCAAGAAACTCGTCAAGGGCTGTTTTTTTCTCCCTGTTTTATTTCATACAGAGTCGTCAAATTGAAAAGAAACCTTAAACACATGGATAAGGAGAATGGGTCATAACCTACCATGTGGCCCATTTGTGGATTAGTGAGTGTCGACGACTACAAATGCAACAGGAATCAACGGCATAAGCGGCTCCGATTTTTTTTTTTTTTTTTTTTTATTTCACTTGGACGATCTCCGTGGTAGTGTGGCATGTACACCGGTTTCAAGGTTCGAATCCCGGCAGGGGCAAATGTTTGTATGATGAATACCAAGCATTTGTACCTGAGTCATGGACGTTTATATGTATATACACATAAATACTTATATATGTATAATTATATGTATTTATATCCGTTACCCTAGTATCCCATAACACAAGCCTCACAGTGCTTTGGGGCTAGGTTAATTGGTGTGAGTAAGAAATATTAATTTATTTATTATTTAATTCTTCACCCGCGTGGTTCCCATGGGAATACTATATGTGTACCAAATTTCATCCAAAACCGTTGGTAGCGTGACAGATTAACAGACAGCCATTCATCCAACCTTAATTCCTCACAAACTTTTTCATTACTAACACATTAATATTAGTATGATGTATCAAAGTCAAAGTCAAAGTGTTTTATTCAAATAGACTTATGTACTTTCGAATAGTCCAACAATTTTTTTACCCTACCAGCCATTCAGGACATCTTTTAACTGATAAGAAGAACGGCCGCAAGAAACCTTTCAGCTTTAACAGAAACAACAACATTTACAATGGAACATGTTGTTGCCAAACACAAATTTACAATTTTGAAATATATTTAATATAAGAAGAAAATATCAGAGATGATATTAAATTAAATCTTTAAAGTGAAACCAGATTATTTCCTTATATTTCAGACGTGTTATTGTAAAGGTTATCAGTTCTCAGTAATATGTGTATTTATAGTTAGTTCAAGATAATTTTGTTGAACTCACTATTTAACTAGCCGTCTAAAAGACAGACGTAGTTATAAATAAATAAATAATTTTATACAAACACACCAATTATCTAGCCCACGTTAAGTTTCATGAAGAACTTGGGTTATGGATACTAGATAACGGATAAACATACGTATATACTTTTTTATACATTCATAATATACATATTAAACACCCAGACCAAGACAAATAGACATGCACACAAATATTTGTCTTGTCCGGGGATCGAACCCGGGACCTCTGGCGCAGAAGGTGGGTTTAGTACCACTCAGATTCAGATTCATTTATTTGCTCTAAAAGTGGTAAAACGGTTCAAATTGTTACATCACATTAGCATCTCACAATTAGCAGACATACAAATATTTTAAAAAATACATGCGCTCATACATACACTGCGCTAAACAGGTTGTCTAAGATCCTAGTTTGACGACCTGTTTGGAACAGGGGTACTGTAATGTTGCCGTTGCTAATTACTCTATCTTCTTATCGTATGAGGATTAGTGGCCACCTCTGGTGTCAGAGTTTATCAAGCCGCTTAAAAGGCCTCTTACTTGGCTTAACGACTGTTATCAGATGACAACAGCCGGGACCGACGGTTTAACGTGCCCTCCGAAGCACCGAAGCGCTCAATTGTAATGCCACTTTACGGTCACCCATCCGATACCTGACCGGACCCAACGTTGCTCAACAAACGTGATCGATTACGATCAGTCTGTCAAGTGCAGCCACGAGTGCTTCGAAAAAATTTAATTACTCTATGTACGTATTCTGTATTTTTATGCTGTTTATTTTAAAACCTCATTTGTGGTTTATTTGTAAAAAAAATATGATAGTTCTTTAAAATAATAACTTTAATGTCGTACCCATCGTTGTCATGGATTTTTTTTATCCGTTAGTCAACAAAAATATTTAAAAAAACAATGTAAATATAATGTAATAGTACTATCTGACCAAGACAGATAGGCGCATGACAGTTAAGAAAAACTTAAAAAATATATATCACTGTAGCGCTAATAAATCAGATACTAGGAGAAATACGGTGATAGAAGTGGGCTGCAGGTGCCAAAAGTGCAAAACCGCATTCCTGTCATGCGCATAATCGTCTTGGTCGTGTAGTAAATAGGTGGTCTAGTGGTAACAACCACCGGTAACAGACCCCAGGGATTTGTTTGGTGGCAGGACTTGTTGTAATTCCGCCTGGCTAGCTACCACCATCTTATCTAAGTCTGACGCCATAACAACAATGTTTTCAGCATTGTTGTGTTCCGGCAGTTTGAGATTAGATAGCCTGTGCCTCAGTGATGAGGATTCCGGGAGAGACTCGCTTCCATCTTCAGCCTTATCAATACCTAACATCTGGGGCCCTATTCTGCTAATGCATAGTCACAATTGTTTTCCAATCGTGTTTCAATGGTAATGCTGTTTTACACAGTTCTTGTAACAAAACTGTAAATAAACACAACTGTTAATACACCATTCGTCGTCTCAGCCACATAACACCCACTGCTGGGTATAGGCCTCCACCAAAAAGGGGGGGGGGAAGGGGGGGGCAGCCATAATCGCCACGCTTGGCAGGCGGGTTGGCGATCGCAGTATGGCCAAGTTAGCAGGAGACGCTGCTGCCCGTCTCGCAAAGGCGGAAAGGATTCCATCATCAGCCTGTGGACGTCCACTGCTGGACATAGGCCTCTCCTAGCTCACGCCTGTTGTGGCGTTCATAGGAGGCTATTAGCCTACTGCTACCACGCTGGCCAGACGGGTTGGTAGAGGGTTTGTTTCAAGTTGTCCTTCTCTCGCACAGGTGTTCATGCGTCGAGCCTCTTAGTCAACTCTGACGACATCCCAGGCATGAAGGGAGTGGTGACACGCGTATTCTTAGGCCGTCACCACACGGTTGGAAATGATTGCCTAATGTAATTTCCGAAATTCTCCGAAAATTTAAATCCGCCCCCTAATTTCAAAATCTATCACAATCCCTTTCAAAGGTATTGAAATTTTGATAGTGATTTAAGGAGTTGTCTAACCTATAGTCGCAATCCTTTTCGGAACGAATGATGTTTTAAATGACACTTCTCCATACATTTGAATGATATTTTCGTCGTGTCACTTTGCTAAGGCAGATCAATTTCGTTCATTCAATACCTTTCAAAACGCCTCTCGATCACAATCCCTATCGAATGTCAAATAGTGACAACCTGAAGTATGTAAATATCTTGCAAATGACGAATTGAAAGGGATTGCGATCGTTCGTGAAATATAGCGCGTTTGATATCCGTAATAGTTGTTTTATTTCAATGTACAGGGGGGCTACCATCAACTGTATTGCGATTCATTTTAGGTAGTAATAGTGAGACGCCGCTATACGCGTCGTATGACAGTATCTCAACCTAAAAATTACCTAAAATGAATCGCATTACAGTTGATGGTAAGGCCCCAGTGCGCGCCAAAAGATAAGATGTTATTTTTTTATGAATGACGGGGAGACTCTTAGCCTTCATCATACATGATGTTAAGTATTGATAAGGCTGAAGATGGAAGCGAGCCTCTCCCGGAATCCTCAACCACTGAGGAACTGGCTATCTTATCTCGAACTGCCGGTACACTACAATGCTGAAAACATTGTTGATATGGCGTCAGGCTTAGATAAGATGGTGGTAGCTAGCCAGGCGGGCTTACAACAAGTCCTACCACCAACCAAACCGAATACAATATGTACCACCGCTGGGAATCGAACCCGGGACCCCTGGGTCTGATACCGGTGGTTGTACTACTAGACCACAGAAGCGGTTAAAATATGGCGGTTAATAAATGTACGGATTGCGATAGATTTTAAAATTAGACAATAAGCCCCCGATCATATAAAAAGCTATAGCAAACTTCTCCTCATTTGTGCCTCTAAAATTTGGTTGAAAACCGTCGATTAATAACGTTACAGCAAACATCCCCCCTTTTCCCCCTAATTTACTCCAACAAAAATAGCGTTCAATAAAAATTCCTAAATAAATCTAGGAACATTTTTTATGATTTTTTAATTTTTGTATATTTCAATGCTATTTTTATACTTATGATAAATTTTAAATAGAAAAATATCAATATTTTTCTATTTAAATTTATCATAAGTTTCAAGGAACATGTTTGCAAAACCATTTTTGGTCAATTTCGAAACTGAGACGCTTCGCTCGCTCGGTCAATTATCAATATAAATTAACATAAGTATTAACCCCTTTTGAATCAATCATAACCGCTTCTGTGGTCTAGTGGTAACACCCACCGGCATCAGACCCAAGGGTCCCGGGTTCGATTCCCAGCGGGGGCACATATTGTATTCGGTTTGGTGGTTGGTTGTTGTAAGTCCGTCTGGCTAGCTACAACCATCTTATCTAAGCCTGAAGCCTATAACAACAATGTTTTTAGCATTATTGTGTTCCGGCAGTTATGGCCTGCGCAGACGACGGACATTGAAGGACTTTTTGTCCGCGACACGACCTTATTACTAAGAACATAAAGTTGAATAAATAACGAGGACTATCGCGTACTTTTCGCGGATATACGCGGTCTAAGTTGAATCTTATTTGGTTAACAATAAAGACCTGTCGCGGACAAAAAGTCCTCCGTTATCCGTCGTCTGCGCTAGCTCTTAGAGATAAGATTGCCAGTTCTTCAGTGATGAGGATTCCGGGAGAGGCTCGCTTCCATCCATTAGGTATGATGAAGCACAAGAGTCTCCCCGTTGTTCATAAAAAAAAAACACATTTTTCCTACTTACTTAGTTTTAAGCCTTTTTTAAACTCCAAATCTCTTGCCCACAGCGGAACCCCTAAAGCCCACGTATATGCCAGTGTTTCTCACGAAGAAGGAGAGAAAGAAGCTCCGTCGCCAAAGCAGGAGAGAAGCGTGGAAGGAAGAGCAAGAGAAGGTCCGACTGGGATTGGAGGCTCCTCCTGAACCGAAGCTAAGGTAAGGCTATAGTAAAATAAACCGTTTAAAATTTTCAAAAACATTTTTTATTATATGATTTAACAAAAAATTTAGGGTTTTCGCAATTTTTCCTTTATCTGTACTATAAGACGTTACTTCGTACCAAATTTCAAGATTCTAAGTTCACGGGAAGTACCCTGTAGGTTTTGATTTCCGTGCGAGTTTCGAAAATTTGCGGACGTTTGCGGCATCAACGGCTGTATCTTTTGATTGCTTTGGCTTAGAAGTTTGATTTTTTCACAGCTCCAAGGGACAGTAGACCTGAGTATTAGATATAAATTTCAGTTTGATACCTCCAAGCGTTCCACGAACGTCCAGGAACACAAAAATGCTAAAAAACATTGTTGTTATGGCGTCAGACTTAGATAAAATAGTGGTAGCTAGCCAGGCGGACTTACAACAAGTCCTACCACCGACTAAGTTGGTTGTTTTCTAAATAATGGCTCACATGATTCTCTGCTAATTTCACATAATGTTACGATTCTTTAAACCCTCTAGTTGTACCGCATTCTATAATATATGTTTCCTAAAGGTTGACTGGCAGAGAATATTTTTAGTATTAAGTCCGCCTTTTTTACTTTACTTTGTGTTTTTTGTACAATAAAGTTCAATAAACAATACAACTTTTACAGATATCAAACGCGCTATATTTCACGAACTAAGTTGTATTTGTCCGTATTTTTAGGTTTTTTAAGTGTTTTAAAAAACCTAAAAATACGAACAATTACAACTTAGTTCGTGAAATATACTAAACTTAATACTTAATATGATAATGACTTAATACTAAAAGTATTCTCTACTCTTCCAGCCTTCAATGAACAGTGCGCGCCAAAATATAAGGTGTACTTAAATAAATAATGTTCCTATGCAGCTTTTTTGTGCTTAGAATGCCCTTTCAAAGACAACATTATATTAATAATATTACTCCATATTATAAGACCATAGCTGTTATTAACAGAGTATGAGAAAATTTTCCTCTTATATTAAATATATTTCAAGATTGTAGATTTGTGTTTGGCAACAACATGTTCCATTGTAAATGTTGTTGCTTCTGTTAAAGCTGATAAGTTTCTTGCTACCGTTCTTCTTATCAGTTAAAAGATGTCCTGAATGGCTGTAGAGAAAAATTTAGACTATTCAAAAGCAATTATCTATAAGTCTATTTGAATAAAAAAAAATAACTTTGACTTAGAGTTTAGCATAACAAGGAAGCGACATAGTCTTAATATGTTTGCAAAGTTACTTTGAAGGAAGCGACTTTCTAGATTCTGTTCAAAGCATACACAAATCTATTCACCTTTTTACAGAGTTTATCTATGTCCCTAAGCAACCAATCGACATGATTTTAGCCATAGAGTTATTGAAAGGATGCAGAGTAACGTAGGCTACCTTTTATTCCGATGTTCCCACGGGAACAGGAACCATGCGGATGAAACAGCGGCCGGAATCTAGCTTTTTACAAATGTATCGTTTTGAGTGAAACTTTTGTTCGAAAGTTTCCGTTCAATGTTTATTTACTTATCTACAGGGTGTTAAAAGACCCATAACGAAAATGAAAACCATTCTCTCCATCGTTACTATCATTTACTTGTATGGAACTGGGAAACTGATTATTAAGGAGTTATTGAGGATTAAAGTCAATATTTTTTTCTAAAGATTATCTTTTAAAGTAACAAAACCGCAATGAATATCAAAACCACCCAATGATACGGGGCCCCGGTCACCCACTCGTACTCTATGGACACACGCAAACGATGTTGCACGTGTTGCATTGCGTGTAACAATAACACAATTTTTCCAATAAAAGTCATTTGCCACCAAATTATTTTTGCATAATCTTATTAAGTTTGATGTATACTACGCATACATCACGGCTTCGGTATGGGTCTATTAACACCCTGTATAATTGTTTTATAAATATATTAATATGTCTGCCCTGTATGTTCATAATAATAATAAGCATAATACAGGACTGGAATTCTATGTTATAAAGTGATATCGTTTTCCCCAGGATATCGAACCTCATGCGCGCATTGGGTACGGAGGCAGTACAAGACCCGACCGCCATTGAAGCTAAAGTTCGGGAGCAGATCGCCAAGCGACAGAAAACGCATCTAGAAGCTAATAAAGCGAGAGCGCTGACGAAAGAGCAGAAGAGAGAGAAGGTATTATAATAATGTTATAATAGACTATTTTATAGCCGCCAACGAAGCGCAAGTTCGGGAGCAGATCGCCAAGCGACAGAAGACGCATCTAGAAGCTAATAAAGCGAGAGCGCTGACGAAAGAGCAGACGAGGGAGAAGGTATTATAATAATGTTATAATAGACTATTTTATAGCCGCCATCGAAGCTCAAGTTCGGGAGCAGATCGCCAAGCGACAGAAGACGCATCTAGAAGCTAATAAAGCGAGAGCGTTGACGAAAGAGCAGAGAAGGTATTATAATAATGTTATAATAGACTATTTTATAGCCGCCATCGAAGCTCAAGTTCGGGAGCAGATCGCCAAGCGACAAAAGACGCATCTAGAAGCTAATAAAGCGAGAGCGTTGACGAAAGAGCAGAAGAGGGAGAAGGTATTATAATAATGTTATAATAGACTATTTTATAGCCGCCATCGAAGCTCAAGTTCGGGAGCAGATCGCCAAGAGACAGAAGACACATCTAGAAGCTAATAAAGCGAGAGCGTTGACGAAAGAGCAGAGAAGGTATTATAATAATGTTATAATAGACTATTTTATAGCCGCCATCGAAGCTCAAGTTCGGGAGCAACTGCCCGGCCGCCTTCACTTCAAACTCTCATAAAACCCTTCAACGATAGGGTTTTTGATTAATTCCCGCATATTTCTATTCACCTATTGGATTCACTATTGCATTTTTAGTATGAAAGTGATAGCGTCAGCGAGAGCCTTTGTAGGGGGGTTTGAAAAATCGATAGCTATAGCGATAGTACAAGCTATACCGTTAGGCGGTCGGGGTGCAGATCGCCAAACGACAAGACGCATCTCGAAACTAATAAAGCGGGAGCACTGACGAAATAGCAGAAGAGGCAGTATGTATATAAAAATATTTTATACTAGTTAGGAACTGCTAGGCGATAGCTGTGTAGTGTCGGCTCAAAATAGCACTACCCCCTCTCATCCCGCGGGGGTCGTAAAGGCGACTAAGGGACTCGGCCTTCAGGAGGCGGGCAGCAGCGTCTCCCACAAACTTGGCCATACTGCGATACCCAACCCGCCTGCCAAGCGCGGCGATTATGGCAAACCCCCCCTTTTGGGGGAGGGCTATACCCAACAGTGGGTGTGTGGCTGAGACGACGACGACGAGGCGATTGTGTAAGCTGAGCGTATTAATTTGACAGTTCATATTGTATCTCATTAGCGTCAAATTCCATACAAATTGCAGCCGATTGAATACAATATATACTGTCAAATGATTACGATTGACCTTACGCCTCCTTTGTGCGTACGGAGGTCGTCATAACGACCTCCGTACGCACACCGGTTTCAAGGTGTCGCTTACTCTGAGGTCCCGGGTTCGAATCCCGGTAGGAGGAATGAGGAGATCCGCAGGAGAACTAAAGTTACTGACATCGCTCGAAGGATTGCTCAGCTGGAGTGGCAGTGGGCGGGACACATAGCGAGAAGAACCGATGGCCGTTGGGGCGGGGCGGTTCTGGAATGGCGACCGCGCACAGACGACGCTCCGTGGGGGCATTAGGGCCCCCCACAAGGGGGACCGACGATCTGGTGAAGGTCGCGGGAAGCCGCTGGATGCGGGCAGCGCAGGACCGATCGTCGTGGAGATCCTTGGGGGAGGCCTATACCCAGCAGTGGGTGTCATGTGGCTGAGACGACGACCCTAGTATCCCATAACACAAGCCTCACAGTGCTTACTTTGGGGCTAGGTTAATTGGTGTGAGTGTAAGAAATCTATATATATAATACGGCAGTGAAGCCGCTTCTCCTCCTAAACTAAAAGTCGCACAATCAAGTGCAATACACCGTTAGAAAGGTATTTGTCTGAAGTGGTCGGATAAGTCGAGAAATTTAGCAAAAACTCAAATAAAAAAAATAAAAAAAACAAAAAATAAACTTTTTTGAATGTTATTATGTGTTTTTTGCGCATTATGCGCACACGGGTTGCTCGTAATTATTTATTACACAATCGCACCCAAGTTTGCAACAAAAAGAGAGAGAGAAAGAGAGAAACATTTTATTGACCAAAGACAACACAATTATTACAAACATAACGAACACAAAAATGAAAAAAAAAAACAAACACATTACCTACATCAATGGTCAATAATTAGGTCCTGCCTCAGCTTTGTGTTGCCATGACACTAAATACGTCACAGCAACGCTGGTATTCTGACAGGACCTAGTAAAAAATATATATATATTTTATTTATAGTTCATAACGCAGAGTAGTATCTAGTTAAGAGACATAATAGTTTGTGTCTGTGCATATCTGTGTACGATATACAGGGTGGAAATTTAAAACGAGGTACGAAAGGCAGGTACCTTAACCATTGGTACCGACTGTAATTTTTTTTCTAAATCCGTGAATGCAGTTCAATATTTCTCAAAAAATTAAGGATGGTTTACTAAGAACATTTTCATGTAGCAACAACGGTTATGGTACCTCTGCTCTTACTGCTCCGTAAATTTCCACCCTGTATATTACAAGTTAGGAATTTAATAAAATATTCTAAACTTGGGGACTCGAACCCGTAACCTAGCCAGTACTTTGAGATGAGATATCCTAAAATTCATAAAGTAAATAATTATTAACATTATGATTGATACGAATGATAATTTTTAAATAAAAAAAACATTGGAAAAAATAAACTCGGCCACAAGTCTCATCTGAGAATTCACTTATGGCTGTTGTTGATATTTTTCATAAGTATTTATCATAATTTTAAAACCGACATTTTTCATAAGTATAAAAATAGCATTGAAAAATGCAAAAATTCAAAAACCAAATTATGATTTATATTTACAGGTGGATCGAAAAATCCGAGAAGACACATCGATGGGAGTACACGTTTCTGTATACAGGTATATTTATATCCTTATTACTTTGTTAAATCCCCTGATTATTACTTATTTATAAGACTAACAGCGGCGTCGCGGGAATATTGGGGATAAATAGTAGCCTATGTTTTCCAGGCTATCTTCTATCTGCGTGCCAAATTTCATCTAAATCAGCCTAGTTTTTACGTGACAGTTTGACAAAATATAATATAATATGGCCGGTGGTTGGTAAAGGATCTAAGTCTGAGTTGTAAAGATTATAACTTTTTAATTTTGCATTTTACAATGCTATTTTTATGTGAATATACTAGAAAAAAGCAACTAGTCTCATTGAGACAAGTTGCTTTTTTTCTAGTATATTCTCTTGTTTATTATTTATCAGTTGTAAAGGTCTTATTATGAAGCTCAGTTTTGTTGAATGTTGTATGGTTAGAGGCGCTATTATTAGGACGCTAACACCCATTTGCACTTAAGTTAAGAATCGCCTTAGGCTATTCTTATGATAGATAAGACATTCATAATAAGCGTATTTTTCAACAAAAATCTATTTTGTGGCCGAAAATATATAGTCTTAGTCTAAGTATGACTTTTTAAGTAATCTAAATCCTTAATAAGTAAATTTAATTTTATTTAGTTTATGTATTTATTTATTTAATAAGGAATAACAGACAGCCTACTTAAATATAATACATAAATGAGTTACACTAAAACAATTTTGGCCAAAACAGTTATTCACAACTTGTACAATTTTGACATAACCAACAGTTAAATATATTGGTATTGGTTAACTTAGAACTAATACAATAACCTCATTTCATAAACAATGATAACCTAACCTTAGTGCATTTAAGAATATCATAAAAGGTTAGGGCAATGCAATTTTTATTAACCCACTTCTATCGTCCTTTTAAAAGAACGCATATGTACAACCCATAACGTACATCTTAAGTTTTAGCGCGCACTGTTAATTGAAATAAAACAACGTTTACGGATATCAAACGCGCTATATTTCACGAACTAAGTTGTAATTTATGGTAAATTTTAAATAGAAAAATATTGGAAAAAGTTAACTCGGCCACAAGTGAATTCTCAGACGGGAATCGAACCCGCGACCTTTGGAAATCCGGTCCAATGCTCTAACCGCTGAGCTACCGATATTACCGATTTTATAATATTTTTCTATTTAAAATTTACCATAAGTATAAAATAGCATTGAAAAATGCAAAAATTACAAAATCATAAGTTGTAATTGTCCGTATTTTTGAGGTTTTTAGGGGTTTTTTGATTTTGAAGTTTCGGCACCTTTTCACAACCCTTTTCACAGTTCGTGAAATATAGCGCGTTTGATATCCGTAAAAGTTGTTTTATTTCAATGAACAGTGCGCGCCAAATCTTAAGATGTATTTGTGGTTATTTGCGATCCCTGTTACGCAAGTTAAGCTAGTTCCAACCCAAGACCAACACCACGAAAAATCCACAAATCGGAGAATAATAAACATGGAAAATAGAACATACGACCTCCGTGGTAGAGTGGTATGTACACCGGTTTCAAGGTGTCGCCTATTCTGAGGTCCTGGGTTCGAATCCCGGTACGGGCAAATGTTTGTATAGTGAATACGAGCATTTTTACCCGAGTCATGGACGTTTATCTATATTTCTACTCATAAATACTTATATATGTATAAATTATATGTATTTATTTCCGTTACCCTAGTATCCCATAACATAAGCCTTACAGTGCTTACTTTGGGGCTAGGTTAATTGATGTCAGTGTAAGAAATATTTATTTATTTACTTTGCAACTACCTGGCATTCACGTATATGTTTGTTTGTTTACTGACAGAAAAAACACACAGCCCTTAACGAGTTTCTTGCTGGTTCTTGTCATTGCAAGATCTCTCGATTTAACATTTTGCTTGTAACTACCCAAATTGAATATTTTTTTTCATTTTCGCTTCCAGGATCCAAGACCTATTCGAGTGCGCATCAGCCAAATTCAAGGTTGAAGTGAATGCACAACAGCTTCATATGACAGGGGTGGTTGTATTGCATCGTGGTTGTTGCGTCGTCGCTGTTGAAGGGGGACCGAAGCAACAGGCCAAGTATAAGAGGTGAGGTTATATAATATTGTGTGATATTCATCAGATTCTTGACATCATAGATATAACATCAGGAGAGAAGATGATTGTAGTAGTCTCACATCTGAAGAACACAGCAGAAAGAGTACAAGATATTGTTAAAAAGGAGTGAAATGAACGGTGAATTCTTCGATAGATTATGTGTTTTTTTTTATTTTATTTATTTTTTATTTTATTTTATTTTTATTTTTTTAAGAAGGTTTACAGCTATCAATAACACAGTAAGTTACAAACTAACACCTTAAAGCCAATTACAAACCCTCACAATATATATTATAGGTGATATACTTTGGAGTAACACAGCATCCGGTCTTGCTCAAAACTTGGCTCTGTAGAGTAGATTCATCAGATTTTTGACATCATAGATATTACATCAGGAAAGAAGAAGATTGTAGTAGTCTCATATCTGAAGAACACAGCAGGTAGAGTACGAGATAACCGCCTCTGTGGTCTAGTGGTACAACCACCGGTATCAGACCCAGCGGTCCCGGGTTTGATTCCCAGCGTAGATACATATTGTATTCTGTTTGGTTGGTGGTAGGACTTGTTGTAAATCCGTCTGGCTAGCTACCACTATCTTATCTATGCCTGACGCCATAACAACATTGTATTCAGCATTTCTGTGTTACGGCAGTTAGAGATACGATAGCCAGCCAGTTCCTCAGTGGCTGAGGATTCCGGGAGAGGCTCGCTTCCATCTTCACCTCAAAAATCAAAAATTATTTATTTCTTTATAAAAACTTACATAATTTTTTTATTCAACGGAGCCTCCTTTTAGGCTTGTTATCGCCTGTGCCAGGAGACAACGCTCTGCATAACTTAAGGCGCTACTCGGAAAAATTATGGACTTTTTGATATAAAACTATAGCACGGTTACAGTTATTACAAATCTGGTAATAACATATATATTTCTTCATACCTTTATCTAGAATCGTATAGTTTCAAAAACACGATTTTATGATTTTGCCGCGACACTTTTTCTTTTCGAAAAGACCTCTAAAAAATACGAAAATTCAAGATTATTCTTAAATGGGGTTACCTACACTATTGGAAATTGGTTTAATAAGTGGACACCAATAATATTTAGGATCGTATAGAAGCATTTTTTTAAAATCGCTGTAGTTTTTAATACGAGGTCATTTTGTGTTTTTTTTTTGCCTAATCTGCAAAATCGGTCTCGCTCACGTGCGCGTCGTTTTCTCATTGCTATCTCGCTTCAGCATATTTTTTTCGAGTATCGCCTTAACTAGTATATAAATGTGTTTATGCTATTCTTATCGCAAATTTTGATTGATTTAACTTACCTATTAATGCAATATAATAATATAAGCTTAAAAATGACATGTATTAGTATGCGTAACATGTGTTGTGGCTGTGTAGTGTGGTAATTGGAATGTATTGTGTGTGTAGGGTGAATGTGTGTGTGAAAATGAATGTTTCTGAGTATTGTGCATATACGTATGAAGATGTGGATAAGAACATGTGGATTTCTTGATTGATTGTTTGAATGTTGGTAGTTTAGTTTCCTTTATGAATTGAGTAAAGCCTCAGTTTCAGCGTAGTCCAAACTTTTGTAACCAAGTTTTAATTTCAGATTTACACTCGGTAACACAGCATCCGGTCTTGCTGAAAACTTGGCTCTGAAGAGTAGATAGTAGTCGACTTTATGTGTTAGTAGAAGTGAGTGACATTATAGGTGGATTTTAGGTGATGTATTTTTGAGCAAGAGCCATTCTTCTCTCTCATAATTTAGTCTGTGTAGCAGTAGAAGAGATGAGGAGACCAGTTGTGGCGGCACCTATCAACGCCTTAAATAACACGAAGCAATTAACAAGTATCACCGTGTACCTAGTAACACCGTGCAACATACAATAGTTGGCGCTGATATCAACTCTGTATGGAACAAAACAACTTAGTAATTTAAAAAATATTCAATACTGCCTCTACCTTGTCTATATATCTTAGAGGTTTGCAAATTTGTACGTAAGCATAGCGAATTTTATAAAAAACGACAAGATAATCCGTCTAAATATCCGTCGCGAAACAAAAATAAATTAGTGTTACCCGGTTCCAGATTAAAATTAACATCTAATAGTACATTGCATGCGTCCATTAAAATATATAATCTATTACCATCTTTAATAATTAATGAAAGTAAACATAATTTTTTTATAAACCAATGAAAATTTTTTTTATAAATAAATGGTATTACAGTTTACATGAATACTTCAATGACACTATTAAATAAAAAAGGCATTTAAAAATCTGTCATCTAAAATTACTTTGTGTCATAATTGTTTTTTTTTTCTAATTATTATATTTTTTTATTTTTTGTATGTGAAACTTTGATGTGCTGGAGGGTGGCGGTCGTAATTCCCCACGGTGACCGCACTCCGGATTGGGGAATGAGTTTTTCCGTTATTCATGCCAAGTTTTTCGTTATGTGTTGTTTCTTTCCGGGATCCGAGATGTATTGGTTGCTATTGTTTGTGCGATGCTGGAAGCGACTGGAGTCTAGGACGCGACATTTTGTCAAACGCATTTGTTTTATTTACTTTGTTGGGGGCCATTTGCCTCAAACCACTATCCATGTCAGACTGAGTTGGCGTTTTAGAGGGTGATCGCTTTCTCTTTTCATTTCCTTTATTCTGTGGCTTAAGATCTTTAACGATCAACTTATCGTATCGCACTATTGCGAACTTCCCTTTCTTTATTTCCTCTTGTTGTTTTATTTTGAGTTCTTTTCTAATTTGTAATATCTCCTTTGGAAAGTCTTCAGTAGCATAGATGTCAGCAGGGAACCTTTTGTTGTTTATCAAAATTTGCATTTTACGCCATGCCAGAGTTAGTTTAATAAGAATCGGTCGCTTTTTCGTTCCGTCTTTTTTCCCCAGTCTGTTCACTTCACTAATTTCCCACATATCAAAGCTTTGTATTTCGTTTTCTTTTTCAAGGTGATTTAAATTATGCAGTACTAGTTCTATCAGTTCTCTATTGTTTCTTTCTGTTTCTTCTATACCGTGTAAGAGTATATTGTTATTCCTTGCTTCTTTTTCTAAAAAGTAAACTTTTTTCTTTAGCGATTCTATTTCGCTTTTCATTTTTATATTTTCTTCGATAAGTGGTTTTAGCTTATCTTCCATTGCAGTTGATAGGGTTGTGGCAAAATTTTCAGCAAGCGTTGTGGTCTGTTGCCGAAATTCCTCTTTCATCTCTTCCATGTTTAAACTCATTTTTTCATTAATTTTCTCTAATAAAATTTCCATTTGCTTATCCATCGCCAGCGAATAACAATTTTCTACTAATTGCCCGTTAGTTTTTACACTGGTATCACCAGGTGCGAATACGTGCTGGCAACTCTGGAGTTTTGTCACTGTTCTGTCACCTGTCAATGTTAATCTATGACAATTTATTCGGCGGTTAGGTTGGCACTATGCAATCCGGAAATGGTGGATTTTAGGTTATCTTGGTAACTTTTTGCAGTGTAATATTACGTGGACACCTGAGTTAGCACTTTTTTAGTTCTTATTTGAAGCACCTTTCACTATTTCTTTCCGAAATATCCGTCGACACAGTGGATTATCACGAGTTTGCACTGTATTTTAAATATTATTCGCGGAGCTCACGACGTACGTGTTTACTTGATCGAAACCGGAACCGGAAGTTATATACTTAATAATATTATTATATTAAAATAATATGGTTTATTTGTTTTTTAATAAATTGTCATATTCAGCTTAAAAACATTGAACCTGATAAGTTTGGCGTTGCCACAATCGGAGACGGGTTATAAAATTGATTATAATTCCACGCCTTGTTTTTGTTTCACGAACACGATCACGATCACAAATTATATAGTAATGTACAAGCACACCCTCCAGCACATCAAAGTAAAAATATCAGCGGCATACTAGCCCAAGATAATGAAGAAAACTACGTAAGAATAACCAAAAAGAAGAAAGCAGAAACTTGGAGCATATGCACACTGAACACCAGAACCCTCAGAACTGAAGAAAGTCTAACAGAACTAGAACAAGCCCTAGAAGAAATTAAGTGGGATATAATAGGTATCAGTGAAATGAGAAGAGTTGGTGAAGCAATTGAAGAAAGAGAGAACTTTATAATGTATTACAAAGGCGAAACAGCTGGCCATAGAGGTGTAGGATTTATCATCAAGCCGTATCTAAAAAACAGTGTGAAAGAACTAAATGGAATCTCAGAAAGAATAGCGGTACTTGTAATGAAAGTACCATACTACAACAAAGAGTGGGCCATTATTCAGGTTTATGCCCCGACAGAACAAGCGGATAAAAATGAAACTGATTTATTCTATAATAACCTTCAAGAGACTCTAATTAAATATGATAAACATTATGTTGTAATAATAGGAGATTTTAATGCACAAGTTGGAACAAAGCAAAGTGAATCAGAATTCGTAATTGGTAAATTTGGACATGGGAAAAGAAGTAAAAATGGACAGAAGCTGGTAGACTTCTTATTACAAAACAACCTAACTCTTCTAAACTCAATATTTAAGAAAAAGAGTGCACATAAATGGACTTGGATCTCTCCGGATGGAAGATACAAACACGAAATTGACTTTGCTATGACTAATCATCCAAAAGCCTTTAATGACACAAGTGTCGTAAAAAATCTTAACTTCAATACCAACCATAGAATGGTAAGGAGCTTCTTAAGACTGGATCCCCCTAAAAAAAGCAGAAGGAATTTTACATCTTACTACGACTCCCGCACAGTAGAAAATCCAAAACAAGTATATCCACTCCAACAACTATACACTCGGGCAAAGGACAACACCGAAGACCCAACAATGATTTACACGCTACTCGAAAGCACCTTAGCACAACAATCAGTAAAAACCAAAACTTACAGTACCAAAGTTGTCCTGGAAAATGAAGTCTCCCAACTTCTAGAAGAAAGAAAAAATCTTATCGCAGCAAACAAACATAGCAAGGAACATCAAAAACGTATAAACTCACTTAGCAACAACATCAGAGAAAAGCTGAGAAAGCAAAGGAAGATCAAAAGACTCCAAACTCTTGAAAACCATATATTACAAACTGGAGGAATTAAGAAAGCACTTAAAGAGTTAAGGGAAGAAGGAAAAGAATGGATACCTAAAATGAAGAAAGGAAATCACAACATGACTAAAAGGCAAGACATAGGCAAATTGGCAACCGATTTTTATCGTGCACTCTACGCAGATGACAAAATACAACATTGTTCCTCGTCAACGCAAAAACCCCTTGAAGAACCGGCGATCCTTACAAGTGAAGTCGAGAAGGCAATAAAATCACAAAAGCTCAACAAAGCGCCGGGTTCGGATAAAATCAGAAATGAACTACTACGTGGCACAATGGAAGAAATATGCCCAATACTAGCACAAATATTTAGCAATGTAATGAATTCAGGAAATATACCAGAACAATGGTTTCAGTCTCACATTATACTCATTCACAAGAAAGGAGACAAAGGAGACATATCGAACTACAGGCCGATCAGTCTTATGTCAAATGTTTATAAATTGTTTGCAAAGGTGATTCTTGAGAGAATCAGTACTAATCTGGACGAGAGTCAACCTGTTGAACAGGCAGGGTTTAGGAAGGACTTCTCAACAATTGACCACATTCACACCATCAAACAAATAATGGAGAAGTACAACGAATATGGTAAACCACTGTACATAGCCTTCATCGACTACACCAAGGCGTTCGATAGTATTTACCATAAATATATCTGGGAGAGCTTAGAACTCCAGGGAATAAGCCCTGTCTACATAAAAGTACTAAAAAACATCTACTCAAACAGCAAAGCGAAAGTACAGCTAGAAAAGCTGGGAGAAGAATTTCCAGTGAACAGAGGGGTTAGACAAGGAGACCCTCTCTCCCCAAAACTATTTTCAGCCGTTCTAGAGGAGATCTTTCGAAACCTTAACTGGGAGCAGCTGGGCCTTAACATCTATGGCACTAGGCTTAACCACCTAAGATTCGCAGATGATATAGTCTTGTTAGAGGAAAACCCTGAAAATCTACAGACAATGATATGCGAGCTCGCTCATCAAAGCAAGAAAGTAGGCTTAGAAATGAACTCCTCAAAAACCAAAGTAATGACTGACTCATCTGAAGTAGGAATAAAAGTCGAGGACAAACAACTTCAATATGTAAAGGAGTATGTCTACTTAGGCCAAATTATTTCGCCACAGGACCAGACAATGAAGGAAATAAATAAAAGAATTGCTATGGGGTGGAAAAAGTACTGGAGCTTAAAGGAAGTAATGAAATCTAGAGATATCAGCTTAGCAACGAAGAGAAAATTGTTCAATACCTGTATACTCCCGATCCTTTGCTATGGTTGTGAAACATGGGCCCTTAACAAATTTCACAGAAACCGACTAAAAACATGCCAAAGAGCAATGGAGCGAAGTGTCCTCTTCTTGAAAAGGCAAGACAGAGTTAGCAGCGTCGCCATCAATACAAAGACCAAATTTGCTGACGTGCTCAAGCACATAGACCAGAAGAAGTGGCGCTGGACGGGGCACATGCTAAGAAACAAGATAGATAAGTGGAACAAAAGGGTTACAGTGTGGCTCCCGAAGAACGGCAAAAGAAGAAGAGGGCGTCAAACGAGGAGATGGGAAGACGAGCTCAGACTGACAGCCGGCCCCTACTGGCTGAGAGCAGCACTTGATAGACGACACTGGAGAGAGCTGGAGGAGGCCTTTGCCAGAAGGCACTCAGAGCTGAGAGACCTAATTTAAACATTTGTAATGTACATACATAAATGTAAATCTTTCATCTCTGAAATAAAAGGCTTAATAATAATAATGTGAAACTTTGCTATCTAATGTTAATTAGCGCCTCCTCTCTTCTAAACCCTATTGCGTGCCCGTCAGGGTCCATGATGATCTTTTATTGATGTTCACCATCTTTTGTGTACATTATGGAATGCAATAAATAATTGAGTATTGAGTATAGTATGGATACCTACATCACGCAAGCGAAGTTCCACCGAGCCACTTACATATATACAACATCCGACGATCATCTGTCGGACCGCAGTCCCCGGACCACCAATACCCAGTCCGGAGGAAGAGCTCAACATTTGACCACTATATTTACGGGCTTTCAATCTGCACCACTTATGTTGCAAAACATTATTTCATTTTTTTTAGATTGATGCTGCACCGCATCAAATGGGAGGACGACACGGTAAAAGACGCGGAAGGGAACGACTGCCCCAACTCCTGCCGCCTCGTGTGGGAGGGGCTCGCCACGCATCGCTCCTTCGGGGACATCAAGTTTAAGGTGACGATACATACACACATTACGTACTCGCCGCGCATCGCTCCTTCGGGGACATCAAGTTTAAGGTGACGATACATACACACATTACGTACTCGCCGCGCATCGCTCCTTCGGGGACATCAAGTTTAAGGTGACGATACATACACACATTACGTACTCGCCACGCATCGCTCCTTCGGGGACATCAAGTTTAAGGTGACGATACATACACACATTACGTACTCGCCGCGCATCGCTCCTTCGGGGACATCAAGTTTAAGGTGACGATACATACACACATTACGTACTCGCCACGCATCGCTCCTTCGGGGACATCAAGTTTAAGGTGACGATACATACACACATTACATACTCACCGCGCATCGCTCCTTCGGGGACATCAAGTTTAAGGTGACGACACATACACACATTACATACTCGCCGCGCATCGCTCCTTCGGGGACATCAAGTTTAAGGTGACGACACATACACACATTACATACTCGCCACGCATCGCTCCTTCGGGGACATCAAGTTTAAGGTGACGACACATACACACATTACATACATGCCGCGCATCGCTCCTTCGGGGACATCAAGTTTAAGGTGACGACACATACACACATTACATACACGCCGCGCATCGCTCCTTCGGGGACATCAAGTTTAAGGTGACGACACATACACACATTACATACACGCCGCGCATCGCTCCTTCGGGGACATCAAGTTTAAGGTGACGACACATACACACATTACATACATACACCATAACAGTCACTACACTGTGGGCTACCAATCATGATAATCTCGTCGGGATCATAGCGTAACCATATGGTGGCAGGACTGGCAAAATGCCACGGGCCACGGCCCGAGAGATCGCAAGCACAGAAGTAACCTATCATTACGTTCATCTTTAGTTTTGGCGCGCACTGTTCATTGAAATTAAAAAACTTTTACTAAGCTGTAGTGGTCCAATGTTTTTGGTTTTATTTAAATACCCTAACATTTTTAAGACTTTTTTGAGAAATTATAAATTTCTTATAAGTAAAATCGTGTTGACAACAATCTTGTAATAATTCAATCGTGAACGGTTAATTGAACTTCGAAGAATCGATCTGGGTATAAACTTGGAGAAAAACTAGGACATCTTCAATGAGCATGTCTTAAAAAAATTAAAATTTAAATAATGAAGCAAATATTGTTGTATTGTTGGTTGTTGTTGGTTGGTGGAAGGACTTGTTGTGAGTCCGCTTGGCTAGCTACCACCATCTTATCTAAGTCTGACGCCATAACAACAATGTTTTCAGCGTTGTGTTCCAGCAGTTAGAGCTAAGATAGCCAGTTCCTCAGTGGTTGAGGATTCCGGGAGAGGCTCGCTTCCATCTTCAGCCTTGTCAATACTTAACATCAGGTATGATGAAGGCTAAGAGTCTCCCCGTCGTGAATAAAAAAAAAATAAAAATAAAATAGTGTTGCAGTAAAATGGTCTATTAACCCTATATTTTAAAAAAACTCGGAAAGAGGAAGGTGAAACGCCATTTTGAGGAACTTTGCGAAGACCTTCAAAATCCGGAAAGTTTGTTCAAAGTGAACATATTCTTTATATTCATCGCATTCACTGGATTTGGATGAGCTAATGGTGATGGATAACTTTCATACATAGACTTCACGTATGATTTATGGTCGTCATCGTTCAGTCCATTGCAGTCCACTGCTAGGCGTAAGCCTCTTCCAAGGTGTGCCAAAAGACAGGATTAGAGATGCGCAAAATACTTCACTGAAGTGTAAAGAATGATATAGTCCAATTGGATTAAAGTCAAAGTCAATATCATTTATTCAGTCTAGGCTGTTACATGCACTTAGCGAAGCGATGGCTGGTTCATGCGTCATGCTCGTGAACGGGTGCCGCCAGCGGAAATGGGTCTACCTCAGTCTGCTTATCTTAATGCTGTGCTTAAAGCCTAAATATTTTTATCTAAAATAAATTGATACTGACCTGTATGTACCTCACAACTTGAAGTGTAGTAGTCTTGTGGTGCGAGAAATGTTGTAATGTATGATAGACAAGTCTTTCTTTGCCAGTTAAAAATTGTTTACGTTTACAATAACCATAAAATGTAATATTTTAATTAGTATTTTCCTTTTGTGATGGAAATTGACCTTACTGATATGTTAAGGTCACTTTTCAATTTGACGACTCTGTATGAAATAAAACAGGGAGAAAAAAACAGCCCTTGACGAGTTTGTTGCCGGTTGTTCTCGTTACGCGGTCTCCCGCCGTAGGGTTTGTGAACCGATGGCGTAGCTTCTTTGACGTTCATAAGTGCTTGTAACAGCCTAGACTGAATAAATGATATTGACTTTGACTTTGACTTTGACTTAGATGAAGTATATCACTTATCTAGTTCATTTAGTTCATCTAGTTCACTTGGCTCAGTACTCCAGTAGTCCATTTGAGTAACCTTGTCATTAAGTTCAATCGCGTCATTTCGTTATTAATATTCAAGTAAAACTAAGCCTTATGTTTGCGCAATAGGTTGTTTTTTTCATGAACACTTTCAAATCATGAGACATCAAATTGAGTGCGGGCCGTGCAACTATCTCGCTTCGCATGCGGTGTTCGTAATCTATCCGTCCGCTTTACTCTCCTTCAGTGAAGAACTGAAGTAAAGTTGGGACCCGAATAATGAGGAGATATACTTGCTAAGCGGACTAGTTCAATTGAAGGATTCATTCAGGAACGACTCAAATCTAGACACGACCTCCCGCCTTTTTAGACTTCTAAACTATGCTATGCATACGATAGTAGAAGTTATGTGCTGACCCTGTCCGTGTGTGCGCATAATTCAATCTCGAGAACTACTATAGCTAGAAAGCTGAAATTTTCTGAGGTGATACATAGCCATGTCAAACCTCTAAATACGGAGTTTAGAAGTCGTCTGATGCCTTCGCTACGATAGTGAAGGGCGCCGATCTTGTTTTTAATTTTCGTCCAGCCACTACCTGACACCTTTCTCAGGTCGTCGGTTCAGCAAGCAGGGCAGTCCTACACTACGTTTATTCTACTCCAGCGCACGAACTGATGTGTCACACTTGGTCTCCTTCCAGATGACCTCATTCCGGATTGTATCCCATAATGATATCGCCAGCATCCACATTTCCATTGCTCGCTATGCGACGTGTAATCTGTGGACCAGTTACACCGTCATATTGCACGGTTTGGCTCCGTAAGGTCATGACTGGTAGGACACGTTGATCAAAGACCCTGCTGTTCAGGCAATGAGTAGTGGGTTGTGGAGAAACGATATGACGCAGATTCCCACATGTCCCACGAAGCCCGGATCGATTCTTCGAGACCTACAACCTAAAGCTGTCAGTCATCGAAAAACCGAAGGTGCGTGAGATATTCGCCGCGTTGATGTTCCTCCTTATCGAGTGAGGATTAGTGGCCACCTCTAGTGTCAGAGTTTATCAAACCGCCTGTAAGGTCTCTGACTTGGCTTAACGACTGTAATCAAATGACAACAGCGGGGACCGACGGTTTAACGTGCCCTCCGATGAACGGAAGCGCTCAGTTATAATGCCACTTTACGGTCACCCATCCGACACCTGACCGGGCCAAACTTTGCTTAACAAATGTGTTCGATTAAGATCAGTCTGTCAAGCGCGGCCATGAGCGCGTTTATGTTGATGCCCGATGATGAAACTCGATTCCGTCAAGATTAACTTCTTTAGTTAAATACTTACGCCTATCGAGGAGTCCGTGGCGCAGTGGTTCGCGCACTCGACCTGCGATTGTTGAGGTTAAGCAACTTTCGCAGTGGTCGGTCACGGGATGGGTGACCCAAAATTTACTTCGCCGTTGGTCCAAGCTGCATTTGCAGTCGTTAAAACCCACCAATCCCCATTAGGCCTGCGTGGTGGGTCACCGCCCGTTCTCCTTATCTATCCATAAGGAAGGCCAGTGCCCCAGCAGTGGGCACATTAAAAATGGCTGATGACGATTTAAATGCTTGTTTTTTTCTCAGGTGTTGCCAACAGAGAAGCAAGCTCGAGAGTTATTCCAGAAGCACGGTGTTGAACACTATTGGGACTTGGCGTACAGCGGCGCCGTGTTAGGGGCCACGGAGGAGCCTTAGGGCTCCGCTAACAGTGTATAAAGTTAGGGAGTGAATAAAAATATATTGATACTAATGTACCTACTTGTTTCATTTATTTTATAGAGTGCAATCAAGAAGGTCCCTGAAAAATTAACTCGACCACAAGTGAATTCTCAGACGGGAAAGTCTGAGAATTCACTTGTGGCCGAGTTAATTTTTTCCAATATTTGTCTATTTAAAATTTACCATAAGTATATTGGTATTGGTATTGGTGATGGGCTCTTTTCTCCGCATTTAGACTCCCATGTCGTTATGCGTGAACATAGCATCGGTATGGCTAGTCAAGCCATCCCAGCTCCTTCCAGAAGCGCAGAAGCCTCCTGGGGCGTTCACAGGCGTCTAGGAGCGACCTCACGTCTTTGAGGATTTCTGCCCGTTGTGCGGCCAAACCCACGCACTCCAGGATCACGTGGGCGGCTGTTTCCTCTGCGTCCAGGCATCCCCTGCATAGCCTACCTATTTTTATACATAAGTATAAAAATAGCATTGAAAAATGCAAAAATTACAAATTCATAAAAAAGTTCCCTGATGTTGAAAACATTATACAGGGTGGAAAAAATCTATGGAAGGGGACTACCTTAAATCTTTTAGTTAACTCATTTTACTGAAAGGAAATATTCCTTTATTTTTTAATACGAGCATAACTGCATTCAAACATTTTTTTAAATACGCTTTCCACACCCAGGAATCAGACCAGCTAAAATCTTTTTATGCCATCAATCGATGGGTCAATCAAAAGGCTTAACTCTCTCTAAAAAACATAGCAAATTAAATTAAAGGAAAAACAATGATACGGATAAAGCACTTAATCAAGGCTCTTTAAAAAAAAAAAAAATTTTAACGCAGTTTTGTTTCTTTTAGAAAATAAAGGAATGTTTCCTTTTAGCAAAATAAGTTAAATAAAGGATTTAAGGTAGTTCGTCTCCAGGGCCCATAGATTTTTTCCATCCTGTATATTTCACTGAATTGGATTACAATATAGATCAAAACTAATAAGCACGCGAGTTATTCCAGAAGAACGGTGCACTTTAACGCCCGAAAATAATTAGAGTAGAGTAGATATGAATAGGGCTATCTGAGATAGTTGCCTAATTTTGTTAATATGACCAAAATAACGACGGTTGCTAGGCAACGAACCCAGTATCCTAGGCAACAATCTCAGATAGCCCAATCCACATCTACAGATAGGTTATTAATTTCAGGCGTAAGTAAATTCTTAATAATAAACAGTCTTTATAAACGCACGGCGATGGTTGTCATTGTCAACAGTATGTCACTGTGTTGCCAAACTGAACATACATTTCTACCATCGCTTTATAATAAACTTGAAGCTGTTTTTTTTAAATATATTTACAGCCATTTGCACTAAACTTAAGAATAGCCTATATTCATAATAAAAAAATGCTTTGCACTAAATTCTTAAATCCACTAAGGCTTTTCATAACTTACCTACCCAATATCGAGCGCCTAAGGCCTATTCTATTCTTATTAAGAATGTCTTAAGATAGACAAAAATAGCCTGGCGATTCTTAAGTTTAGTACAAATGGATGTAAATATTTTTATTTAAGTATAAGCTAATTAATGATATGACATTATCATATTTAATAAACTGATTCTATGTTTATTTCTTATGGTTATTTCTGTCATTAGTCAGTCTATAATAATGTTATGTATTGATATTGATAAAATAATGCAAACATTATTATGATTATATTTTTTTATTATGAATGACGGGAAGTCTCTTAGCCTTCATCATACCTGCCCTGCAGTTAAGTATTGATATGATAAGGTTGAAGATGGAAGGGTGCCTCTCCCGGAACCCTCAATCATTGGGGTACTCGCTATCTTATCTCTAACTGCCGGAACACTACAATGCAGAAAACATTGTTGTTATGGCGTCAGACTTAGATAAGATGATGGTAGCTAGCCAAGCGGACTTACAACAAGTCCTACCACCAACCAAACCGAATACAATATGTAGCCCCGCTGGGAATCGAACCCAGGACTGTCAGGAACTGACTGTCTGATACCGATGGCCGTACCACTAGACCACAGATGCGATGTTATGAAATATATTATAAATCAGTTACTAAAACACTTATGTTAAATATATTGATTTAACATAAGTGTTTTAGTAACTGATTTAATATAAACCTTTAATTAATTACCTTAAATCATTTTCACCAAAATCTTTAGTAAACTACTATTTCTATCTAAGCTGTTGATCTTGCCACATTGCTAGTGTTTTTAATCATTTGACCGGATACCCATATGTAGTACCGGTACCATAATTAACGCATAATAATGATTAATGTTCAATATAAAGCGTTATTGTCTTTTAATTACGTTTACACTAACGTCATTTTTTACTTTAATAAAAAGCTGGAATGGCGATTACAATATTTTCTTCATTTACAAGTTTCATATCAAATACTACAGAGTTGCAACAGTTCACAATTTAACTTTTCACTATTATACTTGTTATTGTTACCCATATTTATTAGTTATCAGTTTTAAACACGCCAAGCACATTACAATTAAAAGGTTTTCGGTACTATTAAACAACATTGAAGAACCGGTATCACACGGCTACTGGTTGCGCATGCGTCGCACATCACTATTGCACATGAAGTGTCATAGTGTCAATGACTTTTTACCCCCGTTGTATTTCTCGGCTACGGGCGATTGGCTAAAAACTCTGTTAAATGTAAATTACGCTCGTCAAATAAATGCCGAGTACTTGTTAAATAAAAAACAGTGTCGGCTGCGGTCGCGAGTAGGCACGCCGGTGCAGGTCTTGTGCTATACTGAAAAAGAAATCAAGAAAAATGGTTATCCAAAAAATTTGCTGCCTCGGCGCGGGGTACGTTGGTGGCCCTACGTGCAGTGTTATAGCATTAAAATGCCCTCATATTAAAGTGACTGTGTGTGACAAAAGCGCTGAGCGTATTGGCCAGTGGAATTCTGAAAAATTACCTATCTACGAGCCCGGTTTGGATGATGTAGTTCGCCAATGTAGAGGTAAAAATCTCTTCTTTTCTACTGATATTGCTAAAGGGATAAGGGAAGCTGACCTGATCTTCATTTCCGTAAATACGCCCACTAAAACTTTTGGTAATGGCAAAGGTAGGGCTGCAGACTTGAAATATATCGAAGGAGCAGCAAGAATGATTGCAGATCTAGCTACCAGCAACAAAATAGTGGTTGAAAAAAGTACTGTGCCCGTAAAAGCTGCTGAAATCATCATGAAAATACTTAGAGCGAACACAAAACCTGGTGTTGAGTACCAGATCTTGTCTAACCCGGAGTTTTTAGCAGAAGGTACGGCAATTGTTGATTTGGTGGAAGCTGAAAGGGTTTTGATTGGTGGTGAAGATACTCCTGAAGGTCAGAAAGCTATACAGGATCTGTGCTGGGTCTACGAACACTGGATACCGGCCAAAAACATAATTAGAACTAACACTTGGAGTTCTGAGTTGTCAAAACTGGCAGCTAATGCTTTCTTAGCGCAGAGAATATCAAGCATTAACTCTCTATCAGCCGTGTGTGAAGCTACCGGTGCAGACGTATCCGAGGTTGCTCGAGCCATTGGTCGGGATTCTCGTATTGGACCAAAGTTCTTAGAAGCATCAATCGGTTTTGGTGGCAGCTGTTTCCAAAAAGACATACTGAACTTGATATATCTTTGTGAGTGTTTGAATTTGCCAGAAGTTGCAGCGTACTGGCAGCAAGTTGTGGACTTAAATGATTACCAAAAAACCCGGTTCACCAGAAAAGTAATAGAGTCACTATTCAACACAGTAACTGACAAAAACATAGCAATATTAGGGTTTTCATTTAAGAAAAACACGGGAGATACAAGGGAATCTCCGGCTATTTACGTGTCTACAACATTACTTGATGAAGGTGCTAAGCTTCACATTTACGATCCTAAAGTTGAAGAAGAACAGATCATGTATGATTTAACACATCCTTATGTCTCATCAGAGCCCGAAAAAGTCAGAAAAAACATCACAATCCACAACACAGCTTACTCTGCTGTCACCGGAGCCCATTCAATAGTATTATGCACGGAATGGGATGAATTTAAAGAGTTAGATTTCAAAAAGATTTACGATGTCATGATGAAGCCAGCGTATATCTTTGATGGTCGGAAACTGTTGGATCACGAGACGTTGCTGAATATTGGATTCCACGTTCAGACGATTGGGAAGAAGCTGTCGCGGACCAGCAGCATCAGAGCACAAGGCAGCCAGACTTTGCCTTAGGATAATCTATAAGAGTAAGTACATATTGATTACAATTTTATTTTCTGAAGTTGTGTTACACTTCTTTGTTCCATAGTAGTATTGGAATAAAATGTATCCTGTGTTTTAAACCAGGCAAAAACTATCTGTAGGCCAAATTTCTTTCAATATCGTTGAGCTGTTTTTATGTGATGGAGTTACAAATATGCAAAAATCCAGATATCCAAATTTTCACATTTATAATATTAGTAGGAAAACAGTTAAAGAGCAAATTGCTAAAAGCATAAGTTCGTATAAAGAGCGAATCAGTTATCATCACAACAAACTGGCCCGGAGTCTTATTGAACCATTGCGGACAAGACGTCTGAAGAGACTGCATACTTGGGACAACACAAACACTACTAGTTAGCAAAACATGAAGGCAGCTTGACATTGGAAAGGCATGCCTACACGCCACTAATAAGACCACAACAACTGCTTATGGTTCAAGGACCGATCGCATGTTAGAAAAAGAACAAAAAGTAGGAAAATTTTAGCTATCCATCTTTTTACCTCCTCGTCTCAGCTACAAGACACCCACTGTTGGGTATAGCCCTCCCCCAAGGATCTCCAAATTTTGGGGAACTGGGCGAAATGGTTCCGATTATGGTGACTGATCGCCCGTCCGGCTTTGCCGGCGTCCCTCCTTTCAAATAATAAGGACGATCGACGGCGATCTGCAGGACGATCGCTCCTGCGCTGCCCGCATCCAGCGGCTTCCCGTGACCTTCACCACATGTTCGGTTCGGTCGGAGGCCTACACATGAAGCGTCGTCCGCGCGCGGTTTCCTTTCCGTCCCAACGCCCATTGGTTCTTCTGGCTATCTGTCCCGCCCACTGCCGGAACTTTATTTACCTATCAATTACCTATCAAAAGATAGGCTACTGGGATAAGCTTATCTTAATCTTGTGATAAGTAATGGAAATGGCAGAACCTTTATCTATATCAGGGATTCGCAAACTATTTAAGGCAAGGGCCCTTTTCCAAAATTACCTGATACCTCGGATACCTGATAGCCAAATTACTTTAAAAATGCTATCTTTAGTTTTTATCCTATTGATACAAAATACTTAACAATTTTAAAACTTGCCATTGTGAGTAAACTTGACATCATTTTCATAGCAAAATAACAAAATAAATAGACATGAACTTCAGTAAATATCAAGTGTAATGTAATTAATCAGTTTTCATTTATGGCGACCCCTGGGAAACCGATATAGACCCCAAGGGGTCGATATTATAACGGGGGCGTGCTCTATTGAATTAAATTATGTTTAATTCGATACTGTTTCTATATTCAGTAATTATTATTATTTATGGTAAATTTTAAATAGAAAAATAAGTCTCGGTAGCTCAGCGGTTAGAGCGTAGGACCGGATTTCCAAAGGTCGCGGTTTCGATTCCCATCTGAGAATTCACTTGTGGCCGAGTTAATTTTTTCCAATATTTTTCTATTTAAAATTTACCATAAGTAAAATTACAAAATCATAAATTATTATTTTTTTACAATATATTATTTGACAAGGCGACCGTCCATATCTACGCACGACGGGCCTCTCTTTCTTAATTTTACTATAAACATAATCAGCCAGCAACGCCGGTGTAGCGGCCTCCTTGTAGTGCGGAGACATATACGATCTCTACATTATCAACCACTTTGGGAAGCCCTGGGAGCTAATTGTCTAATTTTAAATTCTATCGCAATCCCTTTCAATTCTTCATTTGAAAGATATTTACATACTTCAGGGGCCGAACCGCGCAAGTGGCGTCGGCATCGAAATCGGCTTCATTTAACAGATGGATGTGACACATTGCTGCTACTTTTTGGCACAAACGAAAACTTACCAAAGACTAAGAGCAATATGTCACATCCATCTGTCAAATGAAGTCGATGCCGACGACACTTGCGCGGTAGGGCCCCAGTCCCTATTAAATGTCAAATAGTGACTATTTGACATTTAATAGGGATTGTGATCGGGACGCGTTTTGAAAGGTATTGAATGAACGAAATTGAACTGTCTAAGCAAAGTGACACACGAAAATATGTTTCAAATGTATGGAGAACTGTTAAATGCAGTGTCATTTAAAGCATCATTCGTTTCGAAAGGGATTGCGACTATAAGTTACACAATTCTATAAATCACAATCACTATACCTTTGAAAGGGATAGTGATAGTGTTCGGGTTAGAATAGAACTATTGACTGATAGAATGATAAAACTGATAGAATTAAACTTGTGTATATTTAGAATAAAAAACTATAAAAAATATTATGATTTCGATGGTAAATGATATGAGTACGCGTGACTGATAGAATGCTAATTGTTTGCTAAATGCTAAAAACTGTTTTATAATATAATAATAAAAATAAAGTAATTTGCTTCAATGCGTATATTTATTTTAATTTTTTTATTATCTTTATTTATTTAGGAGCCATTGTCTCTAGACACGGCAGCTCCATCGAGGCAAATCAGCCGTTTACATTAGTAAAAATAAAAGTCTAAGTTCGTGTGGTTTGTAGGCAGTACTCCACCAAACCACACAGGTATAGTGCGGCCTCAGAATCCGGATTGCTCAAAATACTCTGAGCAATCCCAATATCTAGCCTATTTATACAAAATTTACTTAGGAAGGTATCTCTTTGAATACGGTTCCGTATTGCGTATATGATTGTAGGTCAATAATGAAAATGCTGATGATGCGATGTACGCGCTTGCTCGTACAGATACATTTTAAAACTTAGGCAGATCTGTTATCATTGTGTTGGCAATATTGCATAGAAGGACTTTAAAAAGTCATTATTTATAACTTTTTAATTTTGCATTTTACAATGCTGCTAAAAATGTAAAATGCTATTTTTATGTGATAAATATTAAACAAGAAAATATACTAGAAAAAAGCAACTAGTCTCAGGCCGTCTCATCCCGTCAGGGCGACATGACACTAGTTGCTTTTTTCTAGTATATTTTCTTGTTTAATATTTATCACATAAAAATAGCATTGTAAAATGCAAAATTAAAAAGTTATAATTAGATGGCTGTTTCATCTTAATCGATAGTCAAACATCTGTAAAGATGTTTCTTTCGAATGCGAGGATATTTCTCTCATTGATGAAGCGACGGTGGCCAACACCGTAGAACGGTGTTGGCCACATACTAGAAAAAATTAGACGTGTCCTCGTAGGTCTCTGTAGCATAATTGGTTAGTGCATTGGGCCGGATTCCCAAGGATGCGGGTTCGTATCCCGTCAGGGTGACATGAGACTAGTTGCTTTTTTCTAGTATATTTTCTTGTTTAATATTTATCACAAGTCATTATTTCTGTTACTGTAGTTAATGATTTCTAGTTAGTCAACTAAAATATAGAAGAGTTCATTCAAAAGTGACTAATTTCACAGTCTTTTTTTTCTGTTTTGCTTCTTCTGTTTTCCACAGAAATTCCGCCATCGTCCCGTAGTGTAATTTCACAGTCATCATTAGGCCATTCTTGTTTTTATAGGGTTGCAAACTGCAGTTAAATCAGTGGTGCGATTGCGTCAGGTAATCGTGTCCATTTGGCAGTTCATATCGTATCCAATCGGCTGCTATTTGTATGGAATGACATAAAGCAGGGGTCACCAAATGGCGGACCGCGGTTCGGATCCGGACCGCCGACCTATTTTGTGCGGACCCAGAAGAATCTGAGAATATCAGTATCCAAAATGTGTGATAATTCAATTTAGCCCGCCGCGCTTTGTCTTGTCTCTGCAAACAAACGAACAAACTGACATACTTTCCTATTTAGAATATTTGTAAGAATTTTAAGTCTTTGTTGCTAGGTATTATCATAAACCAAACGGACCCCAAAAGAGTTATATTTGTTACAAACGGACCCGCAATAAAACTAATTGGTGAAACATAAAGTATTATACAATATGAACTGCCAAATGAATACGATTGACTTTACGCAATCGCCCGTTCCCGTTCCTGTGAGAATATCGGGATAAAAAGTATCCTATGTTCATTACCAGGCTATCCACTATCTGTGTACCAAATTTCATTCAAATCCGTTCAGTAGTTTCAGAGCCTATTCTATGCAAACAAACAAACAATCAAATCTTTCCTCTTTATACTAATATAGTATTTCTGTCATCTGTCTTTGGTTACTCTTGTCTGGAATCCAGATATCAAAGATTAGATAGTAAATAAGCATCATCAGCAGTGTGTTTCTCACACAAACATTCAGAATCGTCGACGTTAATATTTAACGACAATCCAGTCGCCATTTCATACATAATGATTCCCTAAAAGCCATGTGGTGACGGCCTAAGAATACAAGTGTCACCACTCCCTTACATACCTGGGACGTCGTAAGAGTCGACTGGGTCGACGCATTGAACACCTGTGCGAGAGAAGGAAAACTTGAAATAAACCTACCTAACCTACAAACCCGTCTGGCCAGCGTGGTAGCAGTACGCTAATAGCCTCCTATGAACGCCACAATAGGCGTGAGCTACGAGAGGCTTATGTCCAGCAGTGGACGTCCACAGGCTGATGATGGATTCCCTAAAGACCAAAAACATTCTAAAATACGAAATACAAGGTCGAAGGTTGAAACGCAAGGTCGCTAATCGCCTGATCGCCTCCCCGTTTTCCTCGCCACTCTCGCGACGAGTGATTCAAAAAGAGGCCCAGACCGTTTTTAATCATCCGACAATTTTTTAATTATCGTAGGATGGTTTTAATTACCTATCTCAAAGTCTAAGACTATAATTGAGATGTAATTTTTTATGGAGCTTGTTTCAAAATGGCTTAATTTCATTTAATTCGGTGTATTCGGCGGTTTTACTCGCGTAGTTCCCATTCCCGTGGGAATATCGGGATAAAAATGATCCTATGTTTACATAACCCAGTCTACAAACTAAGTATTTTAATGCTCTTCATCCAAATCCGATAAGCCGTTTTTGCGTTATTGAGTAACATCCAGATTTTCACATTGGTAATATCAGTAGGATTATTGAGGAGCCCGTGGCGCAGTGGTTTGCGCGCTCGGCCTGCGATTGTTGAGGTTAAGCAACTTTCGCAATGGTCGTTCACGGGATGGGTGACCAAAAATTTTGTATCTCGAGCGCCTCCATGCTTCGGAAGGCACGTTGAACCGTTGGTCCCGGCTGCATTTGCAGTCGTTAAAACCCGCCAATCCGCATTGGGCCCGCGCGGTGGGTCATAGCCTATTCTCCTTATTCATCCATAAGGAAGGCCAGTGCTCCAGCAGTGGGGACTTTAAAATGGCTAAAGACGATGATGATGACGCTATTCATCGCCATATCTGTAGGAAAACCTTCATAACAGCCCCACGTGGATTTAATACAGATTTCCGACATTATAATTGGCACTGATACAATGTAAATAATAATTGCAGGATGTTATGAAGTCTCTATATAAGTGCTGTGAATGGATCGACTGTTTATAAACTGAAATCACGGTCATAGACTAAATATAACAAATGCAGTTTAGAAACTTATGAGTCATCTACCGATGGTTTGTTTTTAGATTCGTTTTTAAACTGCTTAGAAAAACAACTTTAATTAGAAAACTCTTATATTTGGCCCGCTTCCGCTAAGCTAGGTTAACACATTTAACTCAGAGTTAATGCTACTTTTGTATGTGTCGTAGGATAATTTGATAAATAGAATTTTCGCAAAAATCCTAGGGATATTGCAAAAACACGGATAATTAGACAATAGTGTTGACATTTCTCAATCTTACTTAAAAAAGATAGGGTTTTTGCAAAAATACGGGTTGCTTTAGTAACATTGGATATTCTTTATTCTGATTGGCTTAATTTTTACTTGCTTGCTAACTCTTATTCCGATTGGTTGGATGGAGAGATGAGAGAATGGATTGACATTTGAAACGTCAAGTCGTCAACCAATCAGAGAAGAATGTTGTTTTGGACGATCCGACCAACCAATCAGTGTTCTTATTTCATAACAGCCAGCGATTCTTTTCGCAATCTTACTAAGGCAACCAGTTTTTCGCAAAAATCCTATCCTTTTTCAGTAGGATTGAGAAATCACAACACCATTGTCTAATTATCCGTGTTTTCGCAATATCCCTAGGATTTTCGCAAAAAATCGATTTATCTAATTATCCTGCGACATATGCATCTAAGTCTGAGTTAAGGGCTCGCCTCCCACACAAAACTGCGAGCAATATTATAAGAGTCAGTGCCAGCCAAGGCATTCTACTTAGCGGTCCTACTCTTTTATTTTTCTTGCCTTGGCCGGCACCGACTACAAAAGTCTTATTTTTTGCTTTTTAGTTTTTTGAAGTCGGTTTTCATTTTTTATACAATACTAAGTATCTATAGAAATAAATTGATTTTTTGGGACAGCGCAAAGAGGGGTGTTATAAGTTTGAAGCCTATGTCTGTCTGTATGTCTGTCTCTGTACGTATATTCGTTGAGCCTAAACGAATCAAGCGATTTTAATGCGGTTTTTTTTAATTGAAAGCTAAATTAATCGAGATGGTTCTTAGCCACGTTTGATGAAAATCCATCTGGTCATTTATGGAGATGGTCAACTGCCCGCCGAAACGGTAAAAGATACAAAGGACTAAAATTATGTACACCCTGGGCAAATTTAGGTGCAGCAAAAAAAAACAAAATGGCGGCAATTTTTTTTTCTTCTTTCTGTACATAAATATTGGAAGTGCCTAAACGAATTAAGCGATTTCAATGCGTTTTTTTAATTTTGTGTGTAATTTAAAAAAGATGAAATAATAATAAAAAATTTAATTTCAAAACCACAAAAATCCAAAAAATAAAAAAAATCTCTCTCGGTCGGACGACAAAAAAAGAGAAGTACTATATGGGTATATTATACGTTGCGGGTCCCCCGACCGAGAGAAATTTTATTTATTGGTTTTTTTTGTGTCGGGTTTTTAAATATTTTTTTTTTCATAATCTGTAGTTTAATGGTTTTGGAACGCATATAGTGTATAAAACGTGTCTGTTTTCTACTTCACGTACTTCAGTACTAAATGTGTTCAGTGCGTAAAATAATACTCGTAAAACTAACGCTCGAAATTAATAACCTTGATTGGCAACTATCTCAGATAGCCCTATCTACAGATGGGTTATTAATATCGGGCGTAATACAATATTATTAGCATCTCCTTGACAATCTCTATGCATCAATAGCATCAATTTATGATTGGCCTCAGTGCGTAGATTTCATGGCCATTTCAATATTTATTCTTCCGTTGTGTTCAACATCTTTGGCCTTTTATTGTCCTCACTGCTGCACTGGCCTTCCTTATGGATGAATAAGGAGAATGGACCAATACTCGCCACGCGGATCCAATGTGGATTGCTTGCATTAATAACAAAAACAAAAAAAATAAAAAAAATAATTTTCTCAAACATGTTTGGAAATATGAGCATTATTTTGACAACCTTCTTCGAGATAAATCGATATTGCTGTACGCCACATACATGCGAGCAGCGGCCAGGAAAAGTTGTATGAAAATCCATATCTGTCGTGTTTAGCGGCCAAATAAATTACATAGTAAACCCATATGTGTCGTGTAATTTATAAAATGGAACGACCTTTTACTCCGAAATGAGCAACCAAGGAGGTAACTTAGCAAAGCTTTTATTAAAATTTCGAACTGGCTTGCAAATAGAGAGTTGTTTTAGAAAAAAAAAAACAACAAACGCGTGAAAAAATTTTTGTCGTTCGTCTGATTTCGGAAAGTAGTTTTAATTTCCGCGCATTATTTGAGAAAAGTACTATACAAGCCTTGGCCACAGCTAGGCATTGATGGACTTACGTATATGTGCCACGGCTTCGCCTCGGCCCACATTTAGAGCTAGCGCAGACGACGGACAACGGAGGACTTTTTGTCCGCGACACGCCTTTATTGTTAACCAAATAAGATTCAACTTAGACCGCGTATGTCCGCGAAAAGTACGCGATAGTCCTCGTTATTTATTCAACTTTATGTTCTTAGTAATAAGGTCGTGTCGCGGACAAAAAGTCCTTCAATGTCCGTCGTCTGCGCAGGCCATTACACGTTCGTCCATCAATGCCTCTTGCTGGCCGCTGCAGTAATGTACTATAACCTAAGTACCAAATAGGCTTCTGCTCAATATACACCGTGATTATTACTTTACCGTCATCACGGTCCTCATTCATTCTGCAGTAGTACGGTAATACACAATAGGCTAGCGTGGGTCATTCTTGGTCTTTTTATATCTATAGAAAATTAAATTGATTTATTCAATCAATTTAAGTTATTATACAGGGTGTTAAAAGACCCATACCGAAGCCGTGATATATGCGTAGTGTACCTACATCAAACTAAATAAGGATATGTGAAAATATTTGCTGGAAACTACTTTTATTTTTCGTTTTCAAAAAATGGGTGTTATTTATAAACGCGTGCGACATCGCGAGCCTAGAGAGTACGAGTAGACGGCCGGGATCTAGTTTCTTTTATTGGTTTTGATATTCATTGCGGTTTTGTAACTTTAGACGATAATCTTTAAAAATAAATATTTTATTTTATTTTTATTTTTGTTTATTGAAAACCAACAGTGTTACAAATATAATTGACAAAAATTGTGTACACTATAATAGTAATACCAATTACAGGTTTCCTTAAAAATTTAAGCCAATAACTCAAATAGAACAAAAAACAACGACACAAAAATATCAGCCTAGCTAGTAAACATAGTGTGTGCGTGTGTGTATGTGTGTGTACGTGTATGTATGTGAGTGTGTGTATGTCTGAATGTATTTCGTAATAGAGTTAAATATTTAACGTAACATAATATGTTAATAGCATAATATTCGTAATAGAGTAAACATGATAACAAGCAAAAACTTATATGAAAATCCAACAAATATGAACGCAGATGTTGGTTTAAAGTTAAACGATGGCAATGTAAATAATACAATATTAACTTTGATCCTCAATAACTCCTAAACTATCAAGTTCCGAGGTTTGGCCCCATACAAGAAAATGATAGTAAGGATGGGGAGAATACGTGGTTTTCGTTTTCGTTATGGGTCTATTAACACTCTGTATATATACAGTGGTGGTCACATAATCAACGACATTAGCCGATTTTCATACAATCGAGGTAACTTTGGAGCCTTGGTTCTCTGCCAAGGATTGACCGAGCTGTGATCTGATAATGGCCGTCCAGGGAGTGAATGGAGGAGATTCAGATTGCTATACATACTCAACTGATCTCAACAATACTTTTTATCTCGATATTTCCATGGGAACGGGTACTAGTAATAGTTCGGGAAATAGTATTTTTATTATTAAAAGCAGTTTATGAAACAGTTCATAAAAATCAAAAAGTTATATAAACAAGTTATACAAACAAAAAAAAAAGTAATTTAAACAAGTTATATAAACAAAAAAAAAAGTTATATAAACAAGTTATATAAACAAGTTATACAAACAAAAAAAGTTATATACTTAAACAAAAAGTTATATAAACAAAAAATTATTAATTAGTTTCAAGTAAAAAACTTACTAATACCAGCTAAGTAATAGTAATAGTATCCAGGTAATAAATATAAGCAATTATTAAAAAGGAAACGTCAGATTCTTTTTTGAAAAATATATTAAAAACCATTTCATAACGAATTGCGACGCATATGTTTCAAACATTATACTTAATGTCGAAAACGTGCCTATAAACCTGATAAGTGATAATTTTTATTGCAAACGACAATGTTTATGTTAATAATATAATACGTTATGACACATGATAAGCGAAATCAATTAATTTTAATCACGATTCAAGATTATTTTAAGTTTTACGCTTACTGTTAAGGATTATACAATCACGATTTGTGATAATGTTTATTTTAGCGTGACCGCGAAATTGTCTACCTAGACACAAGTTATAGGCAGGGTTGCCAACTTTTCCAGCCGCCATAACCGCACAACAAATTTAATCTGCCCCTAATCCCTTTCAAAGGTATTGTGATTATGATAGTAATCTAGGGAATTGTATAACTTAAAGTCGCAATCCGTTTCGGAACTAATGGTGTTTTAAATGACACTTCAATTGACACTTCTCCATACATTTGAAAGATATTTTCGTCACTTTGCTTAGACAGTTCAAAAGAGCGCCATGCCATGCCGCGTACTTGATATTTTATATATAATTTTAATTATATGATTTTTCTGTCTATTCATCACACCTCTACTACCCCCATAGAATAGCTGCTTTACCCCTACGGGGGGGGCGGATGAACAACGGCGAGACTCTTAGCCTTCATCATATCTGCTGTTAAGTATTGATAAGGCTGAAGATAGAAGCGAGCCCCTCCCGGAATCCTCAAATCATTGAGGAACTGGCTATCGTAATCTCTTACTGCCGGAACACAACAATGCTGAAAACATTGTTGTAATGGCGTCAGACTAACATAAGATGGTGGTAGCTAGCCAGGCGGACTTACAACAAGTCCTACCACCAACCAAAACAAGTTCTACCACCAACCCCCAGGTTCGAAACCAATGGTCTCCGGATACAAGCCATTTCATCAGCCAGTCCATCGCCTTGACCAGTTTTCGAATATGCAATTACTCTGTCTGTTGTGATAGGCTTTTACCACAGACCTATATCGAGATAGACGGTAAAATGTACCTAGATTCGAGATAGACGAAAAGAGCGCTTCAAACTGTATGAGAACCTAGCGTGTCGAATTTTTCGTACCTACGATGACGTCACGAGCGAGATTTAGTGATGTGTAAATGTTATTGACGAACTCTTGCAAGCTAGCACTGCACTATTAACCATTTTCGTTTCTGAGTGACGCGTATTTTCATGGCAATGATCTCAAGCGGACTGACTTATAATCCGGTTGCTTGTATACCTATTATAGTAAAGTTAAAGTTAAAATTTAACTGTTGTCAATTTTGACTTCGGAAAAAAAAACGCTCACAGACTGCTCATTATAGTAACCGTTGCTTCAACAACGCTGTTAAATTTGTCCGCCGGTTAATTTTACTTGAACCATAATTTAACCCTAAAGTTAGCGTAACCGAGCTACGAGCAACCGGACCTTATGTCGGAAAACTTTGACCATGGATCAATCTTTTTACAGCCAAGGTAGGCACACTTTTACCGTCTTATCTCGATGTAGATCTGTGTTCATAACACAATCTTAAGCCATCTCGGAATGAGATCCATGTCTATGATGTTGTCTGATATTTTTTAATGTTCTTTCACTATCTTAAAAATATTCAGATAGCCAACTTCAAAGAAAGCATTATCGTTAATTAGTACATAATATTTTTGCAATCGATACAGTTACATTTGTATCAGATAAGAAATACAAGGTAATGTCATTACATTTTCCTTAATTTCAATGGCTGGCTTATATTAGTGCGTGCCACACAATGACTGAAAGTGATTGCAATGGTATAAATAATCAAGAAACATCAATGGAAAGAAAGAGTAAATTCCACAGACCTATATTGAGATAGACGGTAAAAGTGTAAGTACCTTGCGTGTAAAAAGTTCAATCCACGGTCAAATTTTTCCGACCTAAGTCAGTCCGCTTGAGACCATTGCCATGAAAACACGCGTCACTAAGAAACGTAAATGGATAAATATGCAGTGCTTTCTTGCAAGAGCTCGTCAATAACATTTACACATCACTAAATTTCGCTTGTGAAGGCATCGTAGGTACGAAAAATTGGACACGCTAGGTTCTCATACAGTTTAAAGCGCTCTTTTCGTCTATCTCGATTGAGGCTGTCAACCTGTGTCTATAGTTCCGAATTCAACATCTTACACCCAACCATTGCCAAATGTGGCGTGGCGTTGCGGTGTGGCCATGAGAGTGATGTTCACAGACCTATACCGAGATAGACGAAAAGGGCGCTTCAAACTGTATGAGAACCTAGCGTGTCGAATTTTTCGTACCTACGATGCCTTCACTAGCGAGATTTAGTGATGTGGAAATGTTATTGACGAGCTCTTGCAAAAAAGCAGTGCATAATTAACCATTTTCGTTTCTTAGTGACGCGTGTATTGACACATAAAATTGCCTGTTGATGCGACCTATCTGACGCCATATTTGTTTTGAGACTACCAGCGCCCCGGTGGCAAAAAAATAAACGAAATTGGATCACGTTTAACAGCCTGTGTATCCATTAGTAACAACCTCCGGTATCAGACCTTGGGGTCCCGGGTTCAATTCCCAGCGGGGGTACAATTTGTATTCGGTTTGGTTGGTGGTAGGACTTGTTGTAAGTCCGCCTGGCTAGCTACCACCATCTTATCTAAGTCTGACGCCATAACAACACTGTTTTCAGCATTATTGTGTTCCGGCAGTTAGAGATAAGATAGCCAGTTCCTCAGTGATGATAATTCCGGGAGAGGCTCGCTTCCATCTTCAGCCTTATCAATACTTACGTCAGGTATGGCGAAGGCTAAGAGTCACCCCGTTATTCATAACTAAAAAAAAGTTTCTGAATCAAAGTCAGCCATCTTCAAAGGGCTAACATTCAATAAGCCAACTAGTTAAACGTTAAGTGATGCTAGTTCAATCAACGATCAGCCTAGGCATTCAACTGAATGCCGGCGTATAAGCCTTCCATGGCTGACTTAACCAGATGACTTGCGACATTTATACTCTCTAGCTGCACCCTTGATGCTGTGTTGCGCAGCCCGCAAGGGATTAATGGCTTGAGTGTTTGTATGTCTGTATGTTCAAAATGAAGAATCAGGATATGGTGAAATCGTTGATACCTACTATAGTTCATTACTATACTATATTTTATGCCCCAATTATCAGTGCGGAAACATTGATAACAAATAACGCTTGTGAATAAAATGAAACATTTGAAATAATATTAGTAGAATAGAATAGAAAATCTTTTATTGACCTAACACACACACACACATATTGAATACAGAAATTAAAAATAAAGCAAAAAAAGGAAAAAAAAAACAACAATTTAAACAGAACTAGATTAGACAACAATGAATTTGTGATACGTACTAGTGGCCGCCGGCGGGTTTAACCGCGTGAATCCCGTACCTGTGAAAATGTTGGGATTGTCACTCAAACCCTGAGCGGACACCGGATTCATCCATCATCCTCTCCGAATTTCAGCCGAAAACCATCATTTTCTAATAGTTACAGTTTAGTCTTGTATCGTCGTCATCAACCATTTTTAATGTCCCCAATGCTGGGGCACTTTTTTTTTTTTTTTAAGTGAGGGGAATCCAGTCTTTACAGATACCAATCGGTTATGCTGGGGTCACCTAGGATACCTGAACAGGCACCTTATCCCTCGCCACCCCCGTTGCCCCGGCGATCCTAATAGGATCGGCAGGGTTACGGGGTAGGTCTCACCCACTCCCGATCCTCCACAGGGCCAAGGGCCGGACGGGGGATTGGAACTGGGGAGGGACACCCGCCTCGCGACCCTCCGATCCGTCTCGAAAGACACTGGCCTTCCTTATTGATGGATAAGGAGAACGGGCCATGACCCACCACGCGGGCCCAATGCGGATTGGCGGGCTTTAACGACTGCAAATGCAGCCGGGACCAACTGCTTAACGTGCTTTCTGAAGCACGGAGGAACTCGAAATAGTAAATTTTTTGGTCACCCATCCCGTGACCGACCATTGCGAAAGTTGCTTAACCTCAACAATCGCAGGCCGAGCGCGCGAACCACTTGTATAAACATCCTGATTTCAGAACGAAGCCTAATAAATATACTCCAATGTGTGATAAAAAAAAATTATCTACTCTTTGGTTTGAAGTGACATTTTACACTTTCGAAAATCGTTTTTATTGGGGTTGTATATTTTATTTATGTTTTTTTTTTTGGCATTTTTAACCACATAAAACTAATATACTGTTGATGTTATACTTTTTTATTTTAGTAAGTTTCTGAACATGTTTAAAAGACCTATATCGAGATAGACGGTAATAGTTTTCCGACATAAGTCAGCCCGCTTGAGACCATCGATCGCCATGAAAACACGCAACACTCAGAAACGAAAATTATTAATTGCAGTGCTTTCTTGCAAGAGCTCGTCAATAACATTTACACATCACTAAATCTCGCTTGTGACGTCATCGAAGGTACGAACAATTCGGCACGCTAGGTTCTCATACAGTTATTATGATATCCCTAACTTTTTTATTTCTATTTGGTTTTTGTAATAATGATGATTATTGTTGATAGATTTGGCATTGTACTTCAATTACTGTTTTATATTGCAAGCCAGAAAGACAGAATTAGTCTGATCCAACTTGTTAATAAGGAAAAAGAAACTACATAAACCAATCTATCTTTATTTTTTCAGATAGTCAAAATGCCATAAAATCGAAACTGGTGAAAGACTGCGTCAATAAATTAAAAGAACTGGGTCAAAGGAATAAAGTTATTCTGAAATGAGTACCAGGTCATTCGGGGGTCGTTGGCAATCAAAAATCCGATGAACTTGCAAGGAAGGGGGCTCAGGGACTGCAGATGGGCCCAGAGCCTTTCTGTGGCATCTCAAAGAACCAGGCCATGCAACTTCTTAAGGACAACCTTCTTAACGAAGCTAAATAATACTGGTTTAACCAACCGGGATTACTGCACGCCAAGTCCTTTATAGAAGGATACTCGCTTAAACGAACTGCAGAGCTTCTAGAGCTCAGCAGGACGAACATCTGTACGATTGTCAGAGCCTTAACCGGACACTGCAAATTAAACAGGCACCAATGTCACATGAAGTTGAGTGATACAGATATTTGCCGCTACTGTGAAGAGGAGAGGGAGACACCAAAGCACCTTCTGTGTGACTGCGGACCTTTTCATGCACAAACGCAGTATTCACCTGGGTAGGGGCACATCATCGACCCAGAGGAACTAAAATCTCTAAAAGCTAGAAAGATTCTTGACTTTCTGGAAGCAACCAGGCTAAACGAGGTACTATAAATAGGTGGCGAGTTACAATAGATCTCTTAGGTCGCAGTGACTACAGCCCTCAACAGGGTTGCAAAGCCCCTAAATCCTTAAATAATAATAATACCTCTATTAAATCTCTAACCACCTGTATTCGCCATAAACATAATTATTTCTGATTATACAGAGCGCTCTTTTCGTCTATCTCGATATAGTCTGTGAATTAGGCACAATACCTCTTTAATTTAAATATTGCACAATTTCATTTACCTCTCTTCAAGGCTTACGTTCTAACAATGAAACAATCTTTAGTAATTTTGTAAGATAAAATGTGTCAATGATTTTCGCTTTTGTGTGCGAGAAACATCAATTATAATTGACATACTAATAAAACTTGTCCTTAACAAATAGGACAGACAACATCACATACAACTGTTTTACAATCGCGGTAATGCGCTGGACCGATTTTAATGGAATTTGGTGTGGAGATAGACATGAGTGGACAAGACCTGTCCTGACCTGATGGTTTTCGGCTGAAATTCGGAGAGGATGATGGATGAATCCGGTGTCCGCTCAGGGTTTGAGTGACAATCCCAACATTTTCACAGGTACGGGATTCACGCGGTTAAACCCGCCGATGATTTATGGAATTGTGTAACTTACCATCGCAATCCCTTTCGGGACGAATGATGTTTTAAATGACACTTCAATTGACATTTCTCCCTACATTTGAAATATATTTTCGTCTGCCACTTTGCTTAGACTGTTCAATTTCGTTCATTCAATACCCAATCCGCAGTAAGAGATAGGCTTACTAGAGCTTTGTTGCCTAGATATTTTTGTTAATCAGCCTAAAATAACAGCGGTTGCTAAGTAACGTAACCAAGATTGGCCTACCTCTTGTTAGGGACAGATTATTGAAACCGGCGGCCCTAAGAGCAATTTGTCACATCCATCTGTCAAATGATGTCAATGTCGATTCCGACGACACTTTCGCGGTAGCGCCTCTGGTTATGAGACACAATAGATACCTATTCCATTGTTCTCTCGACACCGGTGTCCGGTTCGGGTTTGTTATTAAATCCTGCTTGTAAACAAGTGGGCCGCCGCCCCCACGGTATCACCCGCGTGGTAACTTACTTCACAGCAAATAAATAAATATCTCGTGAATCTACTTAGAGCAATAAATTGTTTGCCAAACTGTTGTCACAAATTTGACAATTTCTTTTAATAAATTACTGTCAATGCATGTAGCTAACTAGCCCCTTCATAAGATGGGGCTAGTTAGCTACATGCATTTTTAAGGATCCCTCAATTCAGCAACCTTAAAAATATAAACCTGCTATTTATTTATTTATTTGGACCACCAGGGAAAATTACAATAAAGCTTATTAAATACTACAAATTATGGAGATCACTATCAAAATGTAAAATTCTTTCAAAGGTAGCCACATCATGCATTAGAAGTCACTCTCAACAGTAAAATTACAATTAGAGAGAAAATAATAAAAAAATTGCTAAAATAAAAATACAATTGAATTACTTAAGATAAAAATTAAATTTGGTAAAATTAAATTAAAAAAATAGTAAAATAAACCTCCTCTCTTACCTCTCTTAACAACTCCACAACTTTAACGCGAAATTGTCGAAAGGGATTATCAAATATATCGACAGAAGCTAATTTGTTGTAAGCGTCAGGTAAACGGTACAATGCAGAATGTGATCGAATGTTTGTACGAGCACGCGGCTTACTGAACAGCGGAACCGGGTAACGAGAGGTGGTTTGCGTGGAACTCTGAAGTTCAATAAACTAAGAAGTTGCGGACTATCGATTTTGTTCCTAACAATTTTATAGAGAAATCAAGTCTAGAATGTTTCTTCTAGTGTTAAGACTGTCCATTCCAAAATGGCGTAGTCTTTCGTTGTAGCTTATAAATTGATAACTATAAATAATTGTTTTCTGTTTTTTGTGGTACCAATTTTGTCTAAACTTATATTTTTTGAAAAAAAAATATATGTATAACAACAACGATATTTCAAGGATCCCTCAATGAATTGAGTGCTCCTTTGGAACCGTCATAGCTTCCTGGAAATACTTCCGATTATTTTTGTTTCTTGAAACCCACAGGGCTATTACCTATCTTTGCAACAGCAACGCGACAGCAGAAATTACGCGATAATTGCTTTACGTCACGGATCAACAGCGCGGCCTCTACCGAACAAACGATGAACTACAATGTGCATTCAGTTAGTTGCTGTTTATTTATTTATTTTCTATTGGGAAACAAACAGCCTTACATATTACATATATTATAACTCACATTAGGGTGACACATTTGCCAAAAGAGTTTCCACTTATAATAATTTATAATATAGCCGTTAAGTACAAACTAAAGTGAATAGTATACAGTTACTAGGTAATAGCATTACAAGTATAAACCAGGAAAAGACTTACACAATTTTTAGTTCTGATTTTAATTTCAAAAGCTTAATATTGAAGATATCAATGCTACTATGCTGTTATTGCTACTAAATAGTAGTTTGGCGCTAGCGTCATAGCAGAGCGAGTGAGACGCCGCTATACGAACCATCAGCGAGCGCTTCGCCAGTAATCGCATACGTAATACTATTTTTATTTTGACGTTCCGCAGCGATCGCGCGATATCTGCGCCATAATTGCAAATTTTTAAGGAATAGCCCCGCCGCAAGTGATTTATGGTATAAGGTTATGTTTGTATGTACGAATGATTGTATATGATAACGGTGTTAATTTAACACTTAATGAATTACTTTTAACTCAAAACTAGCTGGCAAACGCCTGAAATTAATAACCTAAATGTAGATATGGATTGGGATATCTGAGATTGTTGCCTAGGATTCCTATCCTAGGCAACAATCTTAGATAGATACCGAGTTCGTTGCCTAACAACCGTCGTTGTTTTGGTCATATTAACAAAAATATTTTAGGCACAGTGGCGAGGTGTCAAATTATGGCGAAGGTAAGCTGGACCAAAAATTCTCTTAACTGCCTCTGTGGTCTAGTGGTACAACCACCGGTATCAGACCCAGGGGTCCCGGGTTCGATTCCCAGCGGGGGTAGATATTGTATGCGGTTTGGTTGGTGGAAAGACTTATTGTTAGTCCGCCTGGCAAGCTACCACCATCTTATCTAAGCCTGACGCCGTAACAACAATGTTTTCAGCATTGTTGTGTTCCGGCAGTTCGACATAAGATAGCTAGTTCCTCAGTGACTGAGGATTCCGGGAGAGGCTTCCATCTTCAGCCTTATCAATACTTAACATCAGGTATGATGAAGGCTAAGAGTCTCCCCGTCATTCATAAAAAAAAACTGTATAATGACAGATGAGGAGTAAAAACAGGACGATGGAAATCGGCATGTCTATCGCTTCCTATCGATACACCTGTCACGTCTGCCGCGTAATCGCATTGGTTGGCGAACGCACCTTGCGTTGAAAGCGGCGGCCTTCTGTTGACATTGTGATGCACTCGAATGTTTGATCACGATGCTTATCTAATCAAATCTGTTATCAGATAAATAGTAGGATATAAATATCGAACAACATCATGCATGTTTATCGGTCTTTTATAGGATACACTTTGGAGAGTGTGCGAGAGACCTGCACGACCTTGTTCCTCCAGCCCCTTTCCACCATCGGGGTACCAGACGCAGGTTAGCTTATCACCCGTACGTCGTTGACATTCCAGCGATCCGTACCAAGCGCTTTGCTGACACACTTCTAATGCGAACCGCTATAGAATGGAATGCGCTGCCTGCTCATGTGTTCCCCGATTCTTATAACCTTGGTCTCTTCAAGGCGAGAGTGAATAGGCATTTCCTTGGCAAGCATGTTACACCTTAGACCACACCCTGTTTACTAAGCAGGATGGTGGTCAAATGCCTGCCCAGTTCCTTGTAAAAAAAACATAAGCATCACACACATTCATCTGATTCCGAAATAACATCAGCGCGGGCGCGACACCAGAGAAGAGTGGAAAATCTATTGTGTTTCATAAGCGTGGTTAGGTAACATAAAAGAGGTGAGGAATTCTAAAATGTATTCATAGTGGAATGAGAGTATTCGGTTGACTGGTAGAGAATGCCTAAGGGCATTAGTTCCGCCATATGCTGTATATGTGCAATAAAGAGTTTAAATAAAATAAATAAATATTGAAAGTGGTATTGAGGTTGATTTTTTATAGTATTCTTCTAGTAATAATATGAAGAAATTTGATAAAAAAAAATCATTTTCTACAGAACTCTCGGCGCTCATCGCATTCGCACTTTGCCACATTTTTTTTAACTTCAGTTTACTCATCAAGGAAAAGTCGTGATCACTACTTGAGTTTGCGTAAGTTGGCGTTCGAATGTCGTGATTCGGTGTCGAATTGATTTATTCGCGGAACAATACTTAATTAATGTTGATTAGTTTTCATGAACATACGATCACGTCACGTCGGTCTTGTGTTTTTTTAGATATTGTGAAGAGGTGGCATTCATACTTACAATAGGTAAGACGGGGAGACTCTTAGCTTTCATCATACCTGATGTTAAGATTGGCTTGGATTGGATAAGGCTGAAGATAGAAGCGAGTCTCTCCCGGAATCCTCAATCACTGACGAACTGGCTATCTTATCTCTAACTGCCGGAACACAACAATGCTGAAAATATTGTTGTAATGGCGTCAGGCTTAGATACGATGGTGGTAGCTAGCCAGGCGGGCTTACAACAAGTCCTACCACCAACCAAACCGATTTTGAATCTACTAAGGATTAAACGCACAAACCAAAAGACATCATAAATAATTTGCGACCTCCGTTGTACGTACCTCCAGTGGTACGTACGTACACGTACGCCCGCCGCCGGTTTCAAAGTGTCGTCTAGTTTGTGGTCCTGCAGCGTAGCATGCGCACCGCGACTCGCTGTCGACGCTCATCTCGCGATGTCTGTCCCGCCTAGGCTTGCCAACTCCAAAAAAGGCATTTCCGGGATTACCCAGCTCGACATCCGGGACTTGGGTATATTACGCGGGACACACAACACACCACATACAAAATTGTTAGAAAAAGATCTATATTTTTAAAAATCACTTAGGTATTTAAAAAAATGAATACAAATGTATGTATGACCAACATTTCAAACTATTAAATCTTTATTATTTTTTTAAACTGTACTGTACTTATTTTGCGATTTTGCATTGTAGTCCAGTCTTGTCGTGGTCGACAGACAGCTTATTTCTGCTGTATGTCCATGCATTTCCACATAGTAAACACTTTCTCTGCTGATGCATTTGAGGTGGTATCGAAGCTACCATCTGAAAGATATGTAGAAAGCCAGGTGCCTCTTTCATAACCATAAATAATTTGTGCCTTTGTTCATAAACGCCCAATACACCGATCTCTCCTCACGCGAAATACGCAAAGCGTAGTTATTAAGAATAATGTGTACCAAACAAAATTTATTGGGGTCTACTGCGCAACCCTAGGGGGCTGGTACGAGATAGATACTAATATCATATAATCACTGATTTCCGGGACATAACCCACCACCTCCCATGGCCATACCAACCGTGTGGATAATGGCCGAATCGCGAGAGATGCACGCGGGATTGCTCCGCGCGCAATGCTTGACTCTCTACAAATTCTTTTTCTCTCTGTTCCTTATGTCCCTTACCATTTCTCCCCATTCTGGGGCATGGTATCTACTCCTCGTTCCAGCGCTCCCTTAAGCCGTGCCATGCGTACGCAAATTCCCGCAGCCTTACGTAGTTCGCCTCTGACGAGACAAGGTCTTGGTGCCAAACTGGTCCCTGCGTCCTCCGCTCAATTCCATCCATCATTCTTTCACGCGCTTCTGCATACAAAGGGCATCGCCATAGGGCGTGGTCCCTGTCCTCATCTTCCATACCGCACTCGCACAGGCTAATCTGGCATAACTTCATATCTGATAGGCGCTTCCGGAAACATCCATGGCCAGTGAGCAACTGTGAGATTACATAATCCGGAGCGACCCACCGCATGGCGAGTCGCTCAGCCACGTCGGGGAAGAATTGATAGAGTTCTCTACCTTTCGTCTCCGAATCCCATCTTACCTGCCATTCAGCGACAGTTTCCTGCCATATCTCGCGGCGCCGCACCCTAATTTCCTCCTTGGCCGCGCCCTGGCGCGCAACCTTCGTTCTGCCGGCACGGGTCACCTCAAGGTCCGCGGGCAGCACACCGGCCAAGACCGGGAGTGCAGCAGTGCTGGTTGATCGGTAAGCCTTGGTAAGAAGAACCAGGGCCTGCCGCTGACCCCTTAACAGGATCCCGCAGATGGACTGGACTTTGAGGCGTTCAAACCAGCAGGCCGCAGCATACACAATAGTGGCAACAAAGGTGCCTTGGTACAGGATACGGAGGCCTGGAAATCGAATGCCCCAAGAGGATGCCGACACACGCGACATCTTCCCGAAGCATTTGGCCGCGCGATCTACGATGGATTGTGCATGCTTGGTGAACAAGAGACCCGCGTCGAGCACCACGCCCAGCACGGTCGTTGCGTCTACACTACGGATCGATTTACCATCGCATCTAATGGTTGATTTCCGGGACAATAGGGGTTACGGCGGGCCGGTTCAAAATTTACCCAGAAGCGGGACGTCCCGTAAAATCCGGGACGGTTGGCATGCTTAGTCCCGCCGCTCATATCAGTGTGAGCGGTGTGAGCAGCACCCTAATTGTCTAATTTCAAAATCCATCACAATGACTTTTAAAGGTGCTGTGATAGTGATTAATAGAATTGTGTAACTTATAGTTGCAATCCCTTTCGGAACGAAGATAAGAGTCTCCCCGTCATGAATAAAAAATAAATTAAAAAAAAACATGCGGTCGATATGAACAATACCTATTTTTTTGTGAGTAACTAAGTACTTATTTGTGCGGAATATCTTTGTTTCATACAACTTTGTGAGTATTATGCATATCGCAAGTCGCAGGATATTTTCAAAATTTCGAATAGTCGGGAAACCCAAAAAGTTCATTAACAATTAATTTAAAAAAATGTGACCCAAAATGCATAATTTCATTCAACATGAGACTAGTTGCTTTTTTCTAGTATATTTTCTTGTTTAATATTTATTGCATAATTTCGTTTTTTTCTCTAATATTTTTTTTGTTTTCGGAGTATTTTCATTAAACCTAATTTAGATTTTTAACTGTGGTGTAAGTATCTATTAACTTACTTTACTATCACCAATAATTGATGCCAGTTCATCCATAGACTTATGAAACTGATTACTATCATTAGATAAAGATTTTTCGATACGCTGCTGTTGTAATTTGATATGGTTTTGGTACCACCGACTTGACAACCTCCGTGGTAAAGTGGTAGGTACACCGGTTTCAAGTGTCGCCTACTCGGTCCTGGGTTCGAATCCCGGTAAGGGCAAATGTTTGTATGATGCAATGAAATGTTTGCTTTTGTACCTGAGTCATGGACGTTTATATATATATATATTTCTAAACATAAATACATAATTATTATATATGAATAATTATATGTATTTGAATCCTTGCATTCGAAAGAAACATCTTTTCAGATGTTTAGCGATCGATTAAAATGCAACAGCCAATAATTTATGATTTTTGAAATTTTGCATTTTACAATGCTATTTTTAAACATGATAAATTTCATATAGAAAAATTATGGGGATAATAAATCAACTCGGCCACAGGTGAATTCTCAGATGGGATTCGAACCCAAGACCTTTGGAAATCCGGTCCAATGCTCTTACCACTGAGCTACCGAGACTTGCGGACCACTGTCGTAATTCCCCAATATTTTTATATGCCGCAGCCTATGTTACTCACGTCCTTTCAACTAACTATGTCAATAATCAAGTCGATTGCTTAGTAATGGCGCATGCATGCATGATGCGGTCTTGCTTACCCCGATAAGATGTGAGCGAGACAGGTACACGTAACGTAGTGTTGATAAATATGTTCATTCCATAGTTGGATTTTTCATTCAGTAGAGTAATTTGACAGGTGCCAATGTCAGTTTATAAAAATAATCCGGCTTTGAACTGTTTTTCATTATGGTTTACACAGATCCAGCCCCCTAATTGTTTGTATTGTGATTGTGATATTTTCGTCTGTCATATTGCTTAGACAGTTCAATTTCGTTTATTCCATACCTTTTAAAACGCGTCCCGATCACAATCCCTTTCAAATGTCAAATAGTGACGGCCTTAATATCTTTCAAATTACGAATTGAAAGGGATTGCGATAGATTTAAAATTAGACATGACAAATTTTAAATAGAAAAGTATTGGAAAAAATTAACTCTGCCACAAGTAAATATTTTCCAATATTTTTCTATTTAAAATTTATCATAAGTATAAAAATAGCATTGACAAATGTTAAAATTAGACAATAGCCCCCTGTTCCAATTTAGTAAGTACTGATTCCATTTACGTACACAAATTCAATATTACATTATAGCATTATTTCTTCTTCTTCTTCTTTAATGGCGTGCTCGCGTTAAATACGAGAAATTTGCCAATGCCAAGTAAATATATTTTGTAATATACAGGAATTGTACGGTATATTGAGTTAAAATGGAGCCTCACAACACGTGTTATTACGAAAAGAACTCTGGTGAAACTTATATATATAAGGACTTATAGCTTTATAAGGAATCATAATTTTTACAAAGTGACATTGGCACCTGTCAATTTACTGAATAATAAATCCGATTATGGGCTATTGGTCAGTCCTGTCTAGTCTTTCATAAGTCTGTGGGCACATGAGCACAGTTTTTGCTCGGTTCAGTCACCTCTTGTGAGCGCATGCCATGCAGTGCCATGTCCAAGTGATTTCGTACGAATACTCGCACGACAGCAAACATTTAAAGGAGAATGGTCAAACATGGCTTCGCTTTGTGTCTTTTTTTTACTAAATGCCTTAATAAGTACCTACCTACTACAGAAACGAATAACTTTGTCTAACTTAATTATGCATACTGTAAAACAGTTTTCAAGAATTATAACTTTTTCATTTTGCATTGTACAATGCTATTTTTATGTGATAAATATTAAACATTAGATAAACTAGAAAAAAGCATAATTAGCACAATTAGCATAATTGGTTAGTGCATTGGGCCGGAATCCCAAGGATGCGGGTTCGAATCCCGTCAGGGCACATGAGACTAGTTGCTTTTTTCTAATATATTTTCTTGTTCAATATTTATTAGTTTTCAATAAATAAACTTCATAAGCATATTTCTCATGAATCCGTCGAATTAGAGTAATGGTGTTTTTTCTAACTGAATCTAAGTTCAAAACACTAAAAAATTATGTGGGTTTTATTCGGGCACAATGTAATACAAATTGAACCAAACTCCATACTTCATTTGTCATTCTTCTTTAAACTGTTACAAACTTCTGGCATTAGTTAACTACTACATACGCTTTTCACGCAACTTTCGCAAAGGTCGGTCACGGGATGGAAAATTTACTATCTCGAACTCCTCCGTGCTTCGAAGGGCACGTTAAACCGTCGGTCCCGGCTGTTATTAGTCGTTAGCCCAGTCAGAGGCCATAAAGGCGGCTTGATAAACTCTGATGCCAGAGGTGGTGCCTCAACTTTTTTCTTTTCGAAAAGGACCCTTTAAATACTAAGTTTTTTTTATGAACGACGGGGAGACTCTTGGTCTTCATCATACCTGATGTTAAGTATTGATAAGGCTGAATCCTCAATCCTCATCACTGAGGAACTGGCTATCTTATCTCTATTTACCGAAGTGATTTCGTGCTTTTCGCCTTTTTTCGGTTAAGCTCCCGCGCGCGTTTTTTTCTCATTGCTATTTGCTTTAGTCGTATAGCGCCTTAAATTTATATTTCCAATGCTTACTCGAAATTTCGTAAACGGTTACGTCAGGATCTGTTACGTAGTTATGTAACGGTTTATTGCATAGAAGATCTAACCGACAATGTATTTTCGTTTACGCAATATTCTAATGTGCGATTGTTGCTGAAGTAAAGATAAAATATGACATATTCATATTTATTTATGATTATTTCTATTGTTATTTGTAAGGTTTTTTTTTAAGTAATTGTACTTGAAGTCGTAATTGCGAGAGCATGGCACAGTTAGCGCGTTAAGTTTGCGATTGAGGCGATTCATCAACATTCATAAGTTTTATGATTTTTCAATTTTTGCATTTACAATGCTATTTTTATAGTTATGATAAATTTTAAATAGAAAAATATTGGAACAAACAACTTGGCCACAAGTAAATTTTCAGATGGGACTCGAACCCACGACCTTTGGAAATCCGGTCCAATGCTCTAACCACTGAGCTACCGAGACTTCTCGGTAAAGTCCCGACTAGGCCCTCAGGGGGAATATATATGTATATTTAATTTAATTTTTTTATTTTATTTTACTATTTTTTAAATTTAATTTTTATCTTAAGTAATTCAATTGTATTTTTATTTTAGCAAATTTTTTATTTTATTTTTTTCTCTAATTGTATTTTTACTGTTGACAGTGTCTTCTAATGCATGATGTGGCTACCTTTGAAAGAATTTTACATTTTGATAGTGATCTCCATAATTTGTAGTGTTTGTAAGCTTTATTGTAATTTTCCCTGGTGGTCCAAATAAATAAATATTTATATGTATGTAAGAATGATTAGTTCTTACATACATATAAATATACATAAATCCCCCTGAGGGCCTAGTCGGGCCTACCATCGTTGTTACGGGCCTACATCCCTATAAAGTATCTACAACAACTAAAAATATTTTATTCTGTTTTCAGGTAAACCACGGTGAACTTATTACAGTGCGAATCACAAATGTATGTACATCTAAAAATGAAAGTAAGATTAGAATAAGCCTGGAATATTATTGTTGTATGTTCTTTGCTTTTGAAAATGATTTGTTCACCGAAAAACTGTTTGCCGAAAGTATACTTGAAACAATATAAAACTTTGACAAACTCGTCATTTTGTACAGTCAGTGGTAAGTAAAGTTCGAAAATTCGAAAATCGAAATTTCGAAACACGTAAAGTGTTTCGAATTTTCGATGAACCGTGTTTTCGGTGAACCATGTTAACTGAAATAATTATTTTAAGTCACTGGTGAAAATCATACTTGCCACATTTCTTAAACTTGACCGGCTTTTTTCGCTATAAATGTCTAAAGTCATTTATTTCTTTATTAATTATTTGATTTCTTAATCGATAATATTTTCAAATGGAATTTATTTAAATAAAAATTAGGCGTAAAGGCTGGTCGACTATTAATATTATCCAATTTTTTTATTTCATTCCTTCACGAATATTATTTTAATATTATTTTTTGACATACCGAGCTGTCTATTATTTTTTAAGTCAATTGGTATTCTAATAATTTTATATATCGTTTTAAAAACGCACTTTTAATTTATTTTAGTGCAAATTAGTATTATTTATGATCAATTTATTTACTATTTGATAATTATTAAGGATTAGTTTTACTATTATTTTTGTAAAATACCTAAATTAATCTTCTTGGAATTATATTTTTAATTAGGTAATTAATTGATGTTGTAATCGTACAGATCGTATTTTTTTTATTTAAAAAAATAGGAGTATACAGGGTGTTAAAAGACCCATACCGAAGCCATGACATATGGGTAGTGGAGATCAAATTAAATAAGAATATGTAAAAATAATTGCTGGGAAACGACTTTTATTTTTCGTTTTAAAACAATGGGTGTTAATTTTACACGCCAAAAACCGCGTGCAGCAACGCCTGCATGTGTCTAGAGAGTAAGAGTAGAGGCCGGGGTCCAGTTTCTTTGATTGGTTTTGACATTCATTGCGGTTTTATAACTTTAAACGATAACCCCAAAAAAAATCATTGACTTTGATCAGAAATAACTCCTTAACTATCAGGTTCCCAGATTTGGACTCATACAAGAAAATGATAGTTATGATGGGGAGAATACGTTGTTTTCATTGTCGTTATGGGTCTTTCAACACCCTGTATAGTTAATGAACAAAATTCTATAGTTTTGTATGTTTTAATTAAAAATGATTTTCTTTCACAAAGTGAATAAAATTGTTGTCAGTTTGTCACAATTACAACATGTAACAAATTTTATTTAAAGCTATTTTTATACAAAAATATGTTATCTATATTATTTTCTTGTTACACCGATTTTTTTAGAGTTAGGGCAAGCTAAGTTTATTTTTTATAAGGTTGAAAATTATTTGTATAAATTATTTTGAAATTATATTTTCCACCTAGATCCTAACTATATTTTTTACTAAATCATTGAAAACATTAAGAATGTTTCGTTCCTAATTTTGATTGTGTAAAAGTCATAGATTTATCATTGGTCTCTGCGTTGCTACAACTAGATACCCCGTTTCATACACACAAAACGGATAAAAAAATGTGAACACAAATTTAGATTTTAAAATTAGGCCTAGCATGACTGGCTTTTATCGACTCGATAACTTGATAACGTGTCTCTGCCCCGCTCACATTGTAGAAATAGAAATAATTTATTCATAAACATAGGTACAATAATGGTCTTATATGTATACATTTAACAATGTTTAAATTACTATCTATATTTTACCATTTTCGGTGTACGAAATTTAAAAGAACACATTGTAGCGGAGTAAGCAAGACAGCATGATGCGCTAGCTATACCTATCATATCGCATGATATAGCGGTGTTCATGCTAGAAGCTGGTCCTCCACAAAATTATGTTGGACACCCCTGGGCTAGAGTACAGTTGTAGCAACGTGGAGACCAATGATAAAGCAATGGTAAAAGTATTATTTTTAGATTTATTTAGCACTAAGCTGAGGCACTGCCAGGCTCCTGTAATCCCAATGTTTATGTTTAGTGAATAGAATAAAATTTATTTATCATAGCTCGCTTGTTTTTTTTCTCGACAAACCTTTTTTTTTGTATACTAGGAGAAATGATTTTTTTTTGTATACTAGGAGAAATGTTTTTTTTTGTATAGGTACTAGGAGTTTTTTTTTTTACACTAGTAGAAATGATTTTACGCATCCCTCGCCCCCAGGTGCACGGGCGATTCGAAATGTTGGACTCACCTGAAGTACGCGGCCCATACAAATGCATAGACCGCGCACTTCATCCCATGGGCCGTAAGACACCGCCCTTCGGAGGCGGGCGGGTACTATTAACTAAAACTCCTAGTATTTGCCCTCCCGCACCCCGTATAGCTTCTGCTATCGCCATAGCTATAAATTTTTCAAACTCCCTACAAGGGCTCTCGCTGACGCCATCACTTTCATACTAAAAATGCAATTGTGAATCCAATAGATGAATATAAATATGTAGGAATTAGACAAAAAACCCTATCGTTGAAGGGTTTTATGAGAGTTTGAAGTTTGATTGCTATAGCGATAGCACAAGCTATACCCTTGCGGTCAAGGTGCTGGCCGCCATTGGTCACCAGGGATTGGGGTCGCAATCACCCCTAAACCCAGGTGGGCAATACACGCGCTGAGATATGTCGGATCCGACATATTTCTATCCTTAATTTATTCATTAGAAATGTAAGGTAAATCTCTACTACTGTCCAAATCCTTTGTTTTCAATGGTCTTTGACAAACATAATGTCGAAGATTATTTTCAGTGACTTGTAATTCAGATTTTTTGCTCAAAAAAAATTCGAATTTGAGATGTCTAACCGCGAGAATCGGCTCACAGGCGGTTTCTCGACAAACCTAGCCTTATGCTCTGTACTCACATACGGTTTTACTCGAACGAGCAGAAGTTTCAAGCCAATATCACAGAATATATATTAGTACCTTACGGTACAGAAATTTCATTCCCGAGTTTAGGTATGATAAACGCAAGCGTCCGGTCACCGGACTAGTCTCAATAGGCTGGCACTCGCTCGACTAGTCGCACGGCAGACAGTTATTGTACTTAGAACGCTATACGCAATGCAAAAGGTTGAAATAAGGTTGTTTTCCAGAATAGTATATAGTATATAATACAAACTTTAGGGCTTTACTCTAACTTTCTATAAATTCTGCGAAATCGTATCTCTGATTAGCAAAAAGAATGGGACCTTAATAAAACCGGGGATGCGTCCGATAAGGGCAATTACCGGCCGATCTCGTTAGCCACAGTCACCTCTAAGGTACTTGACGGCTTGCTTGAGAGACAGCTAAATAAACATTTACACCTACATGACGCTCAGTTCGGTTTTAGATCCGGACTTTCAACTGAATGCGCTATTCTGTCTCTTAAGCATACCGTTAAGTATTATACGGATAGGAATACGCCAATATATGCTGCTTTTTTAGACCTTTCTAGAGCCTTTGATCTGGTTAAGTATGATATTCTGTGGGGCAAACTAAAGGACGCAGAAGTCCCCAATGAGTTGATTAATATCCTCAAATACTGGTACGGCAATCAGACTAACCAGGTCAAATGGCGAAATGAGCTTTCTAATGAATACAGGCTAAGGTGCGGAGTGAGGCAGGGGGGGTTAACGTCACCTGCGCTCTTTAGCCTGTATGTGAATCGGCTCATCGTTGAGCTGAGCAATACTGGCGTCGGCTGCTCAATTGACGGTCACTGCATTAACAGTATAAGCTATGCGGATGACATGGTTTTGCTCAGCCCATCGATAGCGGCTCTTAGAAGGTTACTGAGTGTGTGTGAAGAGTATGCAAAATTACATGGTTTGGTGTATAATGTTAAGAAGAGTGAACTCTTGATCTTTCAAGCTAGGAGTCGTAAGCTGACGAGTGTGGCACCTATACTACTTAACGGCGTTGCGCTTAGTAGAGTGAAGGAGTTCAAGTATCTTGGTCAAACGAACACGAGACTTTGTTGATTTAAACTAAACACTTAACAGTCACGTCCAGACGTGTTTAGTTCGTGTTTAGAGCAAGTGAGGGGTGAAGGCGGGACGCGCGGGAGGTGCTACTCGCAGAAAAAATAGAACGCGCTGTAAATACTGTACTTCGCTAAGCACTATACACTTAACACTAAACAGAAACTGTCCGAACGTGTTTTTTGCTAAATACTTAACACTAAACATGCCACTCGCACTAATCACTAATCAAAGTGTATACCAGCCATAAGGGGCGGTGCACACGCACATTCCTTACGACTTTTTTTTATAAACAACGGAGAGACTTTTTTTTTTTATGATATTGTATTTTTTGCATTTTTCAATGCTATTTTTATACTATGGTAAATTTTAAATAGAAAAATATTGGAAAAAATTAACTCGGCCACAAGTGAATTCTCAGACGGGAATCGAACCCGCGACCTTTGGAAATCCGGTCCAATGCTCTTCCCGTCTGAGATTTCACTTGTGGCCGAGTTAATTTTTTCCAATATTTTTCTATTTAAAATTTACCATAACGGAGAGACTCTTAGGCCGGTATTACAGAACGTGACTCAAGCAGTAATCTGTACTTGAGCACAGTTAGAAAGTGACGTCGCTACATGCGGTGAATAAGCACGTCCCTTTCTAACTGTTCTCAAGTATAGATCACTGATTGAGGCACGTTCTGTAATACGGGCCTAAGTCTTTATCAAACCCGGGGGAAAATTGTCTAATTTTTTTATCTATCACAATCCCTTTCAATTCGTCATTTGAAAGATATTTGCATACTTCAGGCCGTCACTATATGACATTTGATAGGGATTGTGATCGGGACGCGTTTTGAAAGGTATTGAATAAACGAAATTGAACTGTCTAAGCAAAGTGACAGGCGAAAATATCTTTCAAATATATGGAGAAGCGTCAAATGAAGTGTCATCTACAACATCATTCGTTCCGAAAGGGATTGCGACTATATGTTACACAATTCCGTAAATCACTATCACAAACACAATACCTTTAAAAGGGATTGTGATAGATTTTGAAATTAGACAATTAGGGGGCTGATGTTAAGTATTGATAAGGCTGAAGATGGAAGCGATCCTCTCCCGGAATCCTCAATCACTGAGGAACTGGCTATCTTATCTCTAACTGCCGGAACACAACAATGCTGAAAACATTGTTATGGCGTCAGACTTAGATAAGATGGTGGTAGCTAGCCAGGCGGACTTACAACAAGTCCTACCACCAACCAAACCGAATACAATATGTACTCGAACCCGGGACCCCTGGGTCTGATACCGGTGGTTGTTACCACTAGACCACATAGGCCGGCACACACACACACACTATTCCAAGTTTATAACTTGGAATAATGTGTGTCAAAATGGCGGGGTACTGCTGCTGCAGAATTCAATGTGTTACTTAAGAAAGGAATTGTAGCCGTAACGTACTTAAATGAAATTCAATTTATAGTGCACTCTGAAAACCGCCTCTATAACGAGCGCTGTATGGGCGCTCTCAAGTATAGTTTTTTTTTTTTTCATTTATTCCGGCAACAAACAGTCGTATATACATTACATACAGTTTACAATGTAGATATAAGCTAGAACAGACCTTAAAGTGCCAATAAAGAACAGAAGTATTATGCACATAACATAATACAAAAATAATAGACGATATTGTTGTTAATTTTGGAACAGACGTTATCATTAAAAGTAAAACTGATGTGTAGACGTTACAATTCTACGACAAAAGCATTTTAATTAAAATTTGTTTCAAAGTGTTAAGAGATAAGTACATTAAATAAATCTAAATCGATAACATTAAATTGCTTATTATACGTGTTGGTGGAACGAAAAATGAAGGTGTTTCTAGTGTAGTTTTTACGCAGTCTTGGGGGTACGAATAGAGAACTAGTGCGTAAGGAGCGCAAAGGAAGCCGCACAGGACTAAGGAAACATACCTTGGACAGCAGAGTTGGGGAATCTACAAAATGGTTTAAAATTTTAAAAAGAAAGTCTATTACAAACATTTTGCACCTATTAAAGAGAGTTGGTAAATAGTGATAAGACTATAAGATACGTTTTTAAAGAAAAGAAATTCCTTACTCTTACTAATATTTACATTTTGGAAATATCTATCGGTTTTTTATAGGATACACTTTGGGGATTGTGCGAGAGAACTGCACGACCTTGTTCCTCCAGCCCCTTTCCAGCAGCGGGGTACCAGACGCAGGTTAGCTTATCACCCGTACGTCGTTGTCGTAGACATTCCAGCGATCCGTACGAAGCGCTTTGCTGACACATTTCTTGCGAACCGCTAAAGAATAGAATGCGCTGCCTGCTCATGTGTTCCCCGATCCCTACAACCTTAGCCTCTTCAAGGCGAGAGTGAATAGGCATTTCCTGGGCAAGCCTGCAACACCTTAGACCACAACCTGTTTGTTAAGCACGATGGTAGTCAAATGCCTGCCCAGTTATTAAAAAAAAATGTGTCTTTATCAAGAATAATATGGAATGCTATAACTGTCTGAATTCTTCTTGAAACCGACGTGATAAATATAAAATTAATTTCAATTTTGCAATTATAAATAATAATGTGTATTACAAGAGTGCTTTTATGTGTGGCGCTAAAGTATTTAATAATATGCCTTCTGATATCAAAGCAATAGATGATGGTCATAAATTCAAACAAAACTTAAAAAGCTGGTTATTAACTAATGTTTTTATACGCTACAGGAATATTTTGAGTTTCAAACACTATGAGAATACATTATCACAACTTCATTTGACAGATGGATGTGACATATTGCTCTCTTAGTCTTTGGTAAGTTTTCATTTGTGTCGAGAAAAGAAGCAGCAATGTGTCAATCTGTCAAATGAAGCCGACTACGATGCCGACGCCACATCGTAACAGTTTTATGCAATATTCTGATTCAAGGTCAAAGTGTAAAGCCGTGCTTGCTGTTGACTGTACCTCCATAAAACAGAAGCAACTATAAATTTGCTGCGCGAATCCGGTTCCCGTGGGAATATCGGCTACTCCACTACTACATGCTACTATATTTTATCCCAACCACAGTCTAACAGAATGCTCACTGCAAATATACCAGCGAGTCCAAATGCCTCGTCTTTTGTCTTGTTAGATACTGATGAAACTGAGGTTAGAAGTGTATTGATGAACCTTAAAACTGAGAGCGCCCCCGGATACAACAACATAGCTACAAAGTTTTTAAAACAGGCTCAGAATCTGGTCGTCCCTCTGATGCTAATGTTTGTTTCCGGAATGGAGTTTTTCCCACAGCTTTGAAGCTAGCTTTGATTACGCCTGTCCACATGGGTGGCGATAGAGACGAACCATGTAATTACAGGCCCATCTCAGTCCTTCCGGCTCTATCAAAAATACTAGAAAAAATAATAAATAACCGTTTGATTGAATATTTAACAAAATTTCATATATTATCTAAATCACAATTCGGCTTCCGACAAGGACTGAGTACAGAAGATGCTGTTACAGCACTTACATCACGTATTGTTGACCATATTGACAAAGGAAACAGTTTTTCTTGATATAAAAAAAAGCATTTGACAGCGTCTGTCTCCACACTTGTGGACAAAATTGAACAAATCGGCATACGAGGCATCCCTTTGAATTTATTCAAAGATTATTTGACAAATCGCAGGCAACGGGTTAGAATTGGTCAACATTGTAGTCACGACTCTACCATTACTTACGGAGTTCCGCAGGTAGTGTTTTGGGACCGACTCTATTTTTGATATACGTAAACAGCCTCTGCAATATGACGTTCCAAAATGGGCATCTATTCTCGTATGCTGATGATACCGCTGTAATGTACTACGGGAAAAGTTGGGAAGAAGCTCGTAACAATGCTGAAGTAGGCTTAGCCAAAATCGCACAATGGTTAAAACAACATCTTTTAACTCTCAATACGTCAAAAACAAGTTACATATGTTTTACCAATTACAATAGGACTCAGCCTGAAATTGACATTAGAATTCATTATTGTGGCAATTTTGATAGCGATAGCTGCTCATGTACACAAATAAATAAAGTATCAAGCACAAAATATCTAATACTTTTGGACCAGCGTTTAACATGGCACCTACATATGGAGCTCCTAATGACAAGAATCAGAAAATTCATTTGGCTATTCAACATCACGCAACTGCAGATACATTAAAGTATGTGTGTATTTCTCTGGTTCAACCAATTTTGACGTATTGTGTCAGTATATGGGGAGGCGCTACTAAAACCAAATTTTTGGACCTAGAGAGGGTACAAAAATCCTTGCTGAAAGTCATTTACTTTAAACCTTACAGATTTCCAACACAAGATCTGTATTTACTATGTCAGCTTCTCTCTGTCCGCAAGTTGTATGTATTGAACTTGACTCTTAAATTACATAAGTCCCTTGTATATAACCCTAATTGTGAAAACAGTAAAAGAAATAGAAATGTCGTTAAAAGTGTAGGCGTTAAAACTGCTTTTGCCATTCGGCAACAGTCAAATTAATATTGCTATGTATACCACTTGAATAACCAGTTAAATATTTATCCTAAAACATCAAAGAATGTAAAATACTCATTACCAATTGGCTAAAAGATAAAGATTACAACGAAAATGAAAAACTTATAAAATAATAACTTATACTTTGTCTCTCTCTCTCTCACACACACACACACACAGCGTTAGTTTATAGCGTTAGTTAATTTATTTATTTATTTTATTTATTTGGCACATTAACAGACAACAGACAAAAGGATAAACAAAAAATAACTTACAATAACAACAAATGCGTGTCTACGTCCTATTACAATTGCGCACAGCATTTTATCTATAGCATTAACTAGATGACACAAAAATTATACGAAATTTCATATAAAAACATAAAAAAAACTAGTTAAGTAAATGAACAATATAAAAAAAAAAATTACAACCTAATGAACTACTATAATTTTATTTTTTCGACGGGGTTAACTTATAGTTTAAACAGGGACGTTTTAAAAGATTGGGCATTACAATTGAATATATCAACAGTTGTACAGATATCATTGTAAGCCACACACATTCTATTCAGTGGATTGTTTTTAGATACATTATTCCTAGATACAGGTACAGAAAACAGTTGTGGTTTACGAACTGACCGATTTGAGGTTTTAAAATTTAGCTGCTGTAGCAAGCTACCACCAAATAATCCATTAGCAATCCGATGAAGTGTGCTCAGGTCATTTATCCATCTACGTTTCTCAAGGCTAACCATGTTATAGTGCTTAAGGCGATCCGAGTAATTGGGTATTTTTTTACGTATGCCATCTTTGATACATAATGCTCTCACAAACCTTCTTTGAATAGCCTCCACTCTGTCTGTGTGGGTATTATAAATTGGATACCATATTTCGGAACAGTATTCAAGTACACTTCTTACCAAGGCACTATATAGAATTATTAAAGATTTTATATTTCTAAATGGCCGAGCGATACGAAGAACGAAAGTTAGCATTTGATTTGCTTTATTACAAATATAATCATAATGGTGCTGAAATGAGAGAGAAGAATCAAAGTATACTCCCAAGTCACGCACCGTACCAACACGAGCAAGTGCAGACTGTCTAACCGTATAATCGAACTTAATGACATTTTTATTTTTGGTGAAAGATATTATTTGGCATTTCTCTGCATTAAGTGACATTTTGTTGCAATCACACCATTTTAAAACAGAGTTAAGGGCATCCTGCAAAGCCTCACAATCCTTAACATCAGCAATGCGCTTAAATAGCTTGATATCATCAGCAAAGGCCAGGCTAGTGCACTTTATAGTCGCAAGAAGATCATTGATGAAGATCAAAAATAGAAGAGGACCCAAGTTAGAGCCTTGTGGGACCCCTGAGCTCGGAACAAAAGGAACTGAATCGTAGCCATACAGCGCCACAAACTGAGAACGATTTTTAAGATACAAAGACAACCACCCTAGCAGACTCCCGTGGATACCCATATAGAACGCTTTGGTTAAGAGTATGTCATGATTCACACGGTCAAATGCCTTTGCAAAGTCTAAGTAGATAGTGTCCACCTGTGTCCTATCGTTAAAAGAATCACACAGAAAAGCGGTGTAGATTAATAAATTGGATTTGGTTGATCTACCCTCAATAAAACCATGCTGAATGTCACTAAGAAAGGGTTTTATGTGATTATACAGATACTCGTAAACAATCGACTCAAATATCTTTGGAAAGCAGCTCAATATCGTTATAGGACGATAGTTTTTAACATCTTTTTTGTCACCGGATTTGTATATTGGAGTAACTTTGCCAATCTTCCACAGAGATGGAAATGTACCCTCCCTTAGTGATTTGTTGTATATTATCGTTAACGGCTCAGCTAAAGCTGTAGCACACATACGGATGAGAATGGGAGGAATACCATCTGGTCCGGGACCCTTAGATATATCAACTCTTTTGAGTTTCTCCAACACATAATCTTTTTGTATCTCTAAATGACCAAGAGAGAAATGATAAGGGGGAGAGCCTGAGCTAATGCCACAGTTAGATGTTTCACTTTTCTCATAGACTGATGAAAAGAATTCGGCAAACAGATTTACAATTTCCGTCCCAGATGCCGCTACATTGTCGTTGTAATGCATTCGGTTCGGAACTGTGTTAGTAACTCTTTTACTTTTTGTATATTTCCAAAATGATTTTATACCAACTGACAAATCCTCTTCTATGCCCGAGATATACTGTCTAAAACAATTATCCAACAAGAGTTTGGCCCGTGATCGTAGCATCGAAAAGGTGTCGAAATCCCTAGGATTTTTATAGCGTCTATATCGGCTATGATACTTTGCCTTAAGTTTAAGGACTCTTTTTAGACCCGTAGAAAACCATGTAGGATAGACTGAATTGCAGACCCTACATTTAGGTGTATGATCGTTAAGTATAGTGTGCAACTGATTGTAAAAGAATTGAACGAAGTCGTCACAATCAAGATCATTGGCATGATTTACCCAATCTATTTCATTAAGCTTCTCAATGCAACCTTGAAAATCGGTCTTATTAAAGCACAGTTTATCAAGAAAGGAGTTAGGCCGCAATGGTAGAGGCAAGCCATGAAATTCAAGTTCGAATGGGGGATGGTGAGCATCAAGACGACTAATTGGTACTGTAGGATGAAGAGAAAAAGCATCGGGTTTGTTAGTAATAGCCAGATCCAATATTCTGTTGTTGTGATTAGGGATGTTGTTTAGCTGAACGATGTCATTGGAGATGAAGAAATTACACAGGACATTGGATTTTTCACAGTGGCTGCTTAATGGAGTCTTTGTTTCATCAGACCACTGCAGGTTACCTAAATTGAAATCGCCAACAATACATGTAGACCGGTTTGAGTGAGAGGTTAATATATCGGTGCATCCGTTGGTAAATCTCAAAAAATCTTCACTAGGCAAATAATCAGGAAGATATACTGTGCATAAATTTAATATATGATTACCGCTGACAACAATCTCCACCCATAAATCCTCCACGTAATCTGATTGCCAATGAGCCCTGACGGTAAAATCAAGTTTTTTTGAAATTGCTATTAATACCCCGCCTCCATGATGCTTACAAAATCTCTTGAGGAATTTACTATCTCGGTCTCTGCGTATGACCGAATACCTATCATCGAAAAACTCTGACGATAGGATCGAATTATCGAGCCACGTTTCAGTCATGCAAATTATATCATAATTATTACTAAGGACAGTATTATAAATGTCTAAGGTCTTACTCTTCACACCCCTCACGTTCTGGTAATACAAACTAATAGCCATTAACAATAGTTAGAAAGTTATACATAACATTTGCAGTAATAAAGAACAGAGAATTTTAGCACATCAGGTCTAAAGTTTCAACACTATTAATATGTATATGTGAAGAGTCTGAATTTTTTCTGACAAATACTCGACCACCACGGACCCAAACGTACTGGTACTTTATCTCCTTGGCTCTCCTTCTTGCCGCCGCGTGCAGACGTTTATTAGTAATAGTCTTAAAATATTCTTGTACCACTAAAAATGCAACTCCAAAAGTGTTTATTCTTTTGTAATGTACGATGTGGAAGAGGGAGGTCTCTTGGCACAAGTATAATAATACTTAAAAGGAGGTCTCAGTGTAATGTTTTGTAAAAAAAATATGTTATTAAATATTTTTTTATTTTTTATATTACTACTTGAAGTCACTTCATACCAAATTTCAACCGAATCTGTTCAGTAGTTTTAGCGTGGAAGAGTAACAAACTGACATGCATACATTAGTAGGATAATAAACTTTGAATAAAAGACTCCATTACAAAATTCTATTCGTTTATTAAAAATTACACATGTCAAACATCCGTTATGAACGTCTCTAAAATAATAATTATATGTCCAAAAATAATAATAATATAATAGTATTAATAATATACATTTAAACAAAACGATATAGGCTGCTTCTATCACAACTCAATTTGTACCTTTGTGCCGACGTATTTTTTATTTTTTATTTCATACTAGATACTTACGCGGTTTTAGCCCTAATATTACTAAGGGAATGACAGCGGTTTTGCTGTCATTCCCCTTGTAATATCCGGATATAAAGTATCCTATGCCCTAATTCGGGTCATGGTCTATTTTTGTATGCAAAATTTAATCCATAACTGTTCAGCCGTTTACGCTGTTTTCCATTAGTAATAGTTAGTATTGTGGATTATAAAACTGGGAATACTGTACATTAAAGTACAACTCCGCCACCGGGGGCCGTCAAAAGGAGAGAAAGATAATTTTTACACTACAGGCCTTCCTTATGGATGAATAAAAAGGAATGAGCCATTTCCCACCACGTGGGTCCAATCACAAAATATATATTAGTACCTTACGGTACAGAAATTTCACTCCCGAGTTTAGGTATGATAAACGCAAGCGTCCGGTCACCGGACTAGTCTCAATAGGCTGGCACTCGCTCGACTAGTCGCACACGCAGCGCACGCATCCGCGAAACAAAAGTAAACGTTAATACCGTAAGGTACTATTGTATACCTCTGACAGCCCTAGCAGATTGAAGCTAGACGGCAGACAGTTATTGTACTATGAACGCTATACGCAATGCAAAAGGTTGAAATTAGGTTGTTTTCCAGAATAGTAGGTAAATATCTCGGGGATTTTGCGCCGCTTGTATGGAAGTGAGACAGGCCTGGTCCAATGCGGGTTGGTGGATCTTAACGTCTTCAAAAACAGCCAATGGCTGGATCTACACGAAGGAGCTCGAGATAACAAATATTTGATCACCCATCTCGTGACTGACCATTAGAGTAGCTAAACCACCAAAATCTCTTGCTAAAAAACGTAGGTTTAACTTTATATGTTGTTTTCGAGGCGGCTATTCTGTGTTTTAGATAAGAATTATAATAACATTACTATTTAAAAAAAACTAGGCAGTCTGTTTATGTTTTTTCGGAATCAGTATGAAAAAAAAAGTCGACACAAAGGCGTAAAAATAAGAAATAAATGCTTTTGTGACAAATAATTCACTGAGTATTATTTATTCGTTAACTATTTACAAATTCATTATCGTTACAAAATAATATATTAACAATAGCACGATTTTGCAAGATCACTATTATTGAATTAAAAAACCTATAAAAAATGGAAATGACATTTCTTTATGATTTCAAAATGGTTGTTCGTGTTTTAATGACTTGCTGCTTTAACTTAAAAATTAAACATTTATGTTTTTTTTTGGTTAATAACTAAAAAGGAAGTGCACATAACACAAAATGTGTTCGTATTAATTTTTTAAGTACCTGTGTAAATGTCAGAATCATGGTAAATATTAGAAGCACCAAAACACTGGACAAATAAAAATGTATATGATTTTTTATTACTTGCATTTTTTATGCTACTTTCATAATTATAATAAATTTTAAATAGAAAAATATTAGAAAAAATCAACTCACTGTGGCCGTCACATTTTTTCCAATATTTTTCTATTTAAAATCTTAATATATATAAATCTCCTGTCACGATGTTTGTCCGCGATGGACTCCTAAACTACTTAACCGATTTTAAATTAAATTGGCACACCGTGAGCAGTCTGGTCCAGCTTAAGAGATAGGATAGCTTTGATCCCAAAATTCCCACGGGAACGGGAACCACGCGGGTGAAACCGCGCCCGGCCTCTAGTTTATTATAAAAATGTATATGTATCTCATTTGTTGTAACTAAAACTCAGCATTACCATATACGAAATAAGATTCAAAATAGTAAAACATTAATTTCCCCAACGTACTGTTACTTTTTAATAAAGTAACAGTACGTTGGATTTATTTTGGATAATTTAATTCAATTATAGTAATCTTGTGATAATAAATGGGGTAGGTGGGGTTTACTAAATAGATTAACCCCATTAAATAAGTTTTTTTAATAGTCATAAGTTAAACATAACTTGATTTAATAATAATTAGTATAATCATAATAATTATTTGAATCTTAGGTGTTGTATTTTTTACAACACGATTTTTTAATTTATTATTCAATATTGTGGAAAATAAATGTTACAAAAATATGGCACTTACATTTTGAACTGTTTAAAAATACAAATATTAATAAAAATATTTTTATTTAAATGCATTTTTATCGCATGACGCATAGCGTCGCCTGTGTGACCATGACCTAATAATGTAAAAATAATTCACAAACTACCAAATGTATTAACGAGAAAACGCATTATTTAACTATTAATACCTAGTAAAAAATACAACACTAAGATTTCGCGATGTTTAAAAAGATACACTGGAAAAAACATCGCGGACTTTTTCAATTGGTCTCTATAAAAAATGGTGTTACTCCCATGTAAATTCTAAGTCAATATTTCGATTACTAAATAATTAATAAATATTTTGGCGAACAGCACATTTCAAGCTATTGATATGTTCAAACTAATATACCATAGAGAAGCAAACAAATTCGCAACAATATACAATTTTACATTATCAAATATAGTGAGTTTCATTCATCACATTCCCATTTTCTTTCGGTTGGTAACCCTGTCGATATATGTCAAATGGTTAGGTTAAATTGAGGATAAGAATTTGACAAGAAAATGCAGGTATTTTAAGTTTTAGATTCTGTGTTAAAATCATGCTAAAAAAATTAGAAAGCGGTGAAAGAAACATGGTTCTGAAATGATGTTTGTAACGCGTTCGCGTCTTGACATACAGTGGTACCAACCTAACGGAAAAGGGAATATAATATGAAACGCACTATATCAAATAAAAAGACGCGCCAATCAATGGAAGCATATACAAAACATCCATAATAGACAATTAAAACGTAACTAAATGCGCGTCTAAAGCCTTGCGAAAGTAATTTAAGTCATTTCCTTTAAGGTTTCATACATACATTCCTTACGTATTGCTAATTTTTCAAACATACATTATTACCCTCATACAATTCAAATTTTAATAGACATTTTTCTACGTATACATTCAATTTTTAAATGTGCCCTAATATTTTTATAGTTACCGATTAAATTGGGAATCTATGAATTACGTCATTCATTAATTGCTATACGAAATGATAGAAAATGACTCTAACATTGTTCCTTGCGGAACTGTAAAAATCTCAATCTTGCAATCAAAACGAAACGCATTGCCATAAAAAAAAAGGTTCTTCATCACCAAATCAAATACCTTCTTTTTAAGTTACTCCAAGACCTAATAAGTTTGCATTTATTTTAATTTTCCGATAACAATATGGTTAGATCAACAGTATCCAACGCTTTACACAAATCTACGAAAATTTCGACTGTGTCTAGATTCCACAAATTTAAAATCTAATATTATTTTCATAGACATTTTCGTCGACGTATTCATAGACATATTTCTAGCAATAAGTATGATTTATTTTTTTAATAAAAAGAAGTAAAATACAACCGTCAAAGTTTTTGTGAAAATTAAACATTACATAATACTTTTTTATACAACCTTGTTACCTTCATACTCGTGTCTTCTGTATAATATGGTCGTTGTTTCTCCGTTATTAAAAAACTTAAAAAAATATCAATGTCAGTTTTTTCTTTACATTTTTTAAACGGTCAATTAGAGGAAATTAACATTTGATTATTAAAATATAATCAAACAACCACATTTCACAATACTTGTGTAATTTTTTTTAATAAACGAAAATTACATAATGGCCGAATAATTCTCATTTTATGATCTTTTGCGATGCTGCCAAACAAGTCATTATTTTGATAGTGAAATATAAAATAAATATGTCAAAAAAAAACAATAAAAAATGGCACATTCACATTATTTCAATACATAAATTCCATGATTTAAAAAAATCATAAAGTTAAAACCTAAAAAATGCTGAACTTATTTTGATGAATCACTATATCGTTGGTCAAAATTTTAAAATAAATATAAATTGCCCTAACTTATTTTGTTTTTACTTACAAATCATGTTATATTTAAACATTACTCATAGACAATACAACCATATTAAAGAAGAAGCTTCATTGATATCATCTATGACAGAATAGTTAATAATACATGACTTTAACCCTCAGTACATACATCCTATGTTTTATTTACATAACCTGTAAGTTTCCTTTACGTAGAAATATGAATTGTATTAATGTACGATCAGCAGCAACTAAGGTTTTTTATACAAAATGTCAAACTAGAGATAAATCTGTGGGTTTACCGTGTCAACGGCGTCCCCGTTGTACCGTTTGCACCACCGACTTGCACCACCAGTGGTGCAAATGAGGCAAATCAGTTTACCAGGGCCCTTATTCCCTATGACCACTTAGCGATTCCTTGTTCAAACCACGCCAATGTCGTACTTGGTTTTGACATTTTCAAAAGTCGTTTTCTCCATGATACTCCCAAATTATAAAGTTATTGTACAAGTACATGAAAGTCACAAGTTGTGTAATTATTAAACAAGTAAAATAACTTCAAAATTCGTAAGTGTCATAGAGAAAACTAATTTTGAAAATGTCGAAATCAAATACGGCATTGGCGTGGTTTGAGCAAGGAATCGGTAAGTGGTCATAGTGAATACGGGCCCAGTGGTACAAACAGAAACCGCATTATAGTCCGGTGTCATCTGCACCACAAACAATCGTTTGATACCAACTTGAAAAATATCACTACTCCGTAAATGATTACCTAAATACATGAAACATGTTAATATATTGGAATCTGCACCATCCCTTAGCAAAAAAACGTTATCTTTTTGTAATTTAAGTTAAGTGTCCGAACGATAGCTTTTTATAATTTATGTGGCCGTAGATAATAAGCTGGTCAAAACTTTTGCTATACCATAACGTTACTAAGCCTCAGTATACCATGTATGTAACACCTAAACTATTTGATTTGATTTGATACATAAAAACTGTCTATATGCAATCGATTTGTAATGTAACACAAACACACACTCGTGTCGCGTTTTGGCACAAATATAAATGAATATCAAAAAAAATACCATGAAAAAAAATCTATAAAACTGAAAAATCTAAATTATATGTATCGTCACGTCATTAATTTGCTTTTTCGACTATAGTTAGTTTTTTCGACATTCATTTGTTTTAACGATAAATTTTTAATAGAAAAATATTGGAAAAGACAACTCGGCCACAAGTGAATTCTCAGATGGGATTCGAACCTAGCAAATACTACCTAAACCTAGCACTCGAAAACAGCATTGAAAAATGCAAAAAAAAAAATCGTTTGTTTTGTTTCTTTCTAAACACAAAAATCGGCTTTTCATAGTTTTTTTTTTATTTTACCAACATATAAATCATTGTGAAATAGTTGTATTAATGTTAGTGGTGCAAACTAAACTGCTCCCTAATTGTCTAATTTCAAAATTTATCACAATCCATTTTAAAAATATTGTAATTACGATAGTGATTTATAGAATTGTGTAACTTAAAGTCGCAATCCCTTTCGGAACGAATTATGTTTTAAATGACACTTCATTTGACACTTCTCCATATATTTGAAAGATATTTTCGTGTGTCACTTTACTTAGACAGTTCAATTTCGTTCATTGAATACCTTTCAAAACGCGTCCCGATCACAATCCCTATCAAATGTCAAATATTGACGGCCTGAAGTATGTAAATATCTTTCAAATGACGACTTGAAAGGGATTGCTATAGGTTTTAAAATTAGACAATCAGAACCCTGATTTGTCTCATATGCACCACTGGTGGTGCAAGTCAGTGGTGAAAACGGTATAACGGTATAATATATCGACGTTGTCGAATATGGGCGCGACTCTTCACACGCGAGCGCCGATGCTATAGCGCTGTCTCGGTCGCACAGAGTCGACTACTAACTGACTATGAAAAAGGAATCTTATTATTTTTGACGACCTTTTTGGCGCAGGGGTACTAACTTCACCTTCTGCGCCAGAGGTCCCGGGTTCGATCCCCGGACAAGACATATATTTGTGTGCATGAACATGTCTATTTGTCTTGGTCTGGATTTTTAATATGTATATTATGTATGTATTTACAAAAAAAAAGTATATAAGTATGTTTATCCGTTATCTAGTATCCATAACACAAGTTCTTCATGATACTTAACGTGGGCTAGATAATTGGTGTGATTGTATGGAAATATTTATTATTATTTATTATTAGGACCATAACGTTGAAGTAGCGTTGTACGGAAACGCCGTCAGCTGTCAAAGTGAAGTTGACAGCGATGCCGACGGCACGTACGCGGTAGACCCACTGAACTCAACGGCATATGTCTTAAAGTCCGAAGTAGATTAGAGAAATTTGACGAATATGTAAAGTCGTAGTTGCTGTTGACTGTACCAGCGCAGAAGTTGCCGCGCAAAATCCCTACAACGGCTTTTAGAGCTAGCGCAGACGACGGATAACGGAGGACTTTTTCTCCGCGACACGTCTTTATTGTTAACCAAATAAGATTGAACTTAGATCGCGTATAACCATGAAAAGTACGCGATAGTCCTCGTTATATATTCAACTTTATGTTCTTAGTAATAAGGTCGTGTCGCGGACAAAAAGTCCTCCAATGTCTGTCGTCTGCGCAGGCTGTTAGTGTGTGATGTTGTAAGCCGATACGACTGTCCAAATCGAGCGCACACTAATCTCATTTATAAATAAACTGATCTAGAGTCTTATGAACCGTGTCACTCGTTATTTTAAAGTATGGCAAGAATTTCACATACAGGGTGTTAAAACACCCATAATAAAAACGATAACCACGTATTCTCCTTATTGTTACTATCATTATCTTGTATGGGGCCAAATCTGGCAACTTTCCTTTTTCATGAACGACGGAGAGACTCTTAGCCTTCATCATACCTGATGTTAAGTATTGATAAGGCTGAAGATGGATGCGAGCCTCTCCCGGAATCTTCAATCGCTGAAGAACTGGCTATCTTATCTCTCTACCGGAACACAACAATGCTGAAAACATTGTTGTTATGGTGTCAGACTTAGATACGATGGTGGTAGCTAGCCAGGCGGACTTACAAAAGTCCTACCACCAACCAAACCGAATACAATATGTACCCCCGCTGGGAATCGAACCCGGGACCCCTGGGTCTGATACCGGTGGTTATAAATGATTTGACAACGATTTGGTGACATTTGTAAATGATTTGCATGCTATTGTATTAGGGAAACATGAGTACCTTTATTGTTTTTGTGATCATTTTATACCATGTTTTGTGCAACGAAACGATTTTTATTTTATACCACTAGACCACAGAGGCGGTTAATGATAGTAAAGGAGTTATTGAGGATCTAAATCTACATTTATTTTTAAAGATTATCATTTAAAATTATAAAACCGCAATGATAATCAAAACCAATCAAAGAAACTAGATCCCGGCCGCCTACTCGTACCCTCTTCCGACAGACAAGTCTTTCTTTGCCAGTTAAAAATTGTTTACGGTTACAATAACCATAAAATGTGATATTTAATAAGTATTTTCCTTTTGTGATGGAAATTGACCTTACTGATATGTTAAGGTCACTTTTCAATTTGACGACTCTGTATGAAATAAAACAGGGAGAAAAAAACAGCCCTTGACGAGTTTGTTGCCGGTTGTTCTCGTTACGCGGTCTCCCGCCGTAGGGTTTGTGAACCGATGGCGTAGCTTCTTTGACGTTCATAAGTGCTTGTAACAGCCTAGACTAAATAAATGATATTGACTTTGACATTGACTTTGACTCTAGGCACACGTCGTTGCACGCGTTTTTTTGAGTGTAAAAAAAAACACCCATTTCTTTGAAAACGAAAAATTAACGTCGTTTCCCAACAATTATATTTTAACCGCCTCTGTGGTCTAGTGGTACAACCACCGGTATAAGACCCAGGGGTCCCGGGTTCGATTCCCAGCGGGGGTACATATTGTATTCGGTTTGGTTGGTGGTAGGACTTGTTGTAAGTCCGCCTGGCTAGCTACCACCATCTTATCTAAGCCTGACGCCATAACAACAATGTTTTCAGCATTGTTGTGATCCGGCAGTTCGAGATAAGATAGCCAGTTCCTCAGTGGCTGAGGATTCCGGGAGAGGCTCGCTTCCATCTTTCAGCCTTATCAATACTTAACATCAGGTATAATGAAGGCTAAGAGTCTACACGTCGTTCATAAAAAAAAAAAAAAAAAAAAAAAAAAAACACTTATTAAGTTTGATGTACACTACGCATATATTACGGCTTCGGTATAAGTCTTTTAACACCCTGTATTCAAAATTAATGTCACGTGGTGAAAGAAACTCTTTTACTTGTATTTTATTGCCATAATCAGTTTTCTTTTAATTTGCCTCCTTTTTGCAGTGGCACTTTTCATTAAACAGACTCTAGTTTATGACTTGAAAATATCATTAAACGCCAATTCCACCAACCACCCTAATCACGATTAACTGTAATCGCGTTTAAATTTCAAACAGGCGATCGAAATGCAATGGCATTTTAAGCATTAATTTAGAGACAGTCGGTGAAATTGCCCCTTAGGCCTCAAAACGGACTTTTGAATTGTAAGTATTTTTATGTTATTTCCGACGTTTTTGACATTTATTATTTAATCTTATAAAGGTGCGATGTCCACGCAAGCGAAGCTATAGATATGCTTCTTACGTATATCAGAGTCTTACAACATCTATTAGTAATATGCTCATAAAAAAATAAACGATACAAACATTACTAAAATCATCAAAAAATACGTTTTCCAAATATACTAAAATATTATATGTTTTAAATAAAAGTATAAAAAACAAAAATATTGTGACTTTTATTATACATCTAAAATTAAATATGAACCTTAGGTTCAGTTTCATCAATGACATATAAGTTCTAGATAGCTATCTGGCAGATAATTTGACAATTTTTTTGCCATAGCTATCCAAAACTTATTAGTATGTGGTGAAACCGTTAATCTCACGCAAAAGCCTCTTTCGCTATATAAAAGACAGAGAAATCAAAACGAAAGCGAAATATATCTATAGCTTCGCTATATATATGGACAGCAAGCCTTACCTAGTCTTACAAAATGGCATGTATGTTTACAAGTATTCTATATTATATTTATATATATAAAGAACTAACAATATAAAATGTATACATTAATTATATACAGTTAAATTCAGACAGACATACTACCATACCTATTCACTGAGTTTTTCCTATAGTTTGGTTTTTCACAACCGAATGATAAATTTTGGATAGCTTACCTGGAGGATAATTTGATATATTTTTCATATTACAACTATCAAGTTATCTGTCAATTTAGCTATTCAGAACTTATATGTCGGTGAAACTGACCTAAGATGATATATAAGAAATTGCTATTCAAATTTTGTCTATAAAATAAAGCAGTAAGGTCTATCTGAATGTAAATGTAGTGATACCTAATTGTATTTGGCAGTTATGACGTAGGCGCTATGATTGTTTCTGGAAAAGAAAAAAGACTTTATGAATATCTTAAGTTACCTTTTATATTCTATTAATATTATCCCCCAGTCAGAAAATTACTATAGATAAAAGTTTTTGTCCTTAGATAGTATGGCATATCATAATAATAGCCAACAATTTCACATAATTGACATACAGCGGTAGAAAAAAGAAAAATATGTGTGTACTAAAAACTAAAATTATATTCCAGGAATATATACTGAAATTTAATAAACTACGTGATGAATTTAATATTGTAACCACATTCATGCAAATCAATATTTTATTATTATTATTATAAATAAATTAATAGAAAACTACTAAATGACAAAAAACAGAGGTAGGGTAATAAAATTACTTATTTAAATTTTTTTTAGTTATGTTTCTTCGTAGGGCAAAACTGACAATTCAAAAATGCGTGTAATAATATTCAATTCAATAAGAAATATTTCCATTTCGCACTTTTATCATTTGTCAGTTTTCAGTATGTCGAAATGGTTACGTTGTGGTACAGTCAACAGCAGGTACAGCTATACACTTTGACCTTGAGAGCGCCCTTACGGCGCTCGTAATAGCTGTGGTTTTCGTAGCGCAAATGTAAGGCCGTACGTGCTGTTCACCATACATATATGCAATGGTGGTCACATTATTAACGACAATAGCCGATTTTCATACAATCACTCACCTAGAGGAACAGCACGGGCCTGTCCCCCGCCCTGGAGGACCCGCTGGAGTGCGAGCGCCATAAGTGTCTGTATGGGTGTGTATGGGTCTCACCTAGAGGAACAGCACGGGCCTGTCCCCCGCCCTGGAGGACCCGCTGGAGTGCGAGCGCCATAAGTGTCTGTATGGGTGTGTATGGGACTCACCTAGAGGAACAGCACGGGCCTGTCCCCCGCCCTGGAGGACCCGCTGGAGTGCGAGCGCCATAAGTGTCTGTATGGGTGTGTATGGGTCTCACCTAGAGGAACAGCACGGGCCTGTCCCCCGCCCTGGAGGACCCGCTGGAGTGCGAGCGCCATAAGTGTCTGTATGGGTGTGTATGGGACTCACCTAGAGGAACAGCACGGGCCTGTCCCCCGCCCTGGAGGACCCGCTGGAGTGCGAGCGCCATAAGTGTCTGTATGGGTGTGTATGGGTCTCACCTAGAGGAACAGCACGGGCCTGTCCCCCGCCCTGGAGGACCCGCTGGAGTGCGAGCGCCATAAGTGTCTGTATGGGTGTGTATGGGACTCACCTAGAGGAACAGCACGGGCCTGTCCCCCGCCCTGGAGGACCCGCTGGAGTGCGAGCGCCATAAGTGTCTGTATGGGTGTGTATGGGTCTCACCTAGAGGAACAGCACGGGCCCGTCCCCCGCCCTGGAGGACCCGCTGGAGTGCGAGCGCCATAAGTGTCTGTATGGGTGTGTATGGGACTCACCTAGAGGAACAGCACGGGCCTGTCCCCCGCCCTGGAGGACCCGCTGGAGTGCGAGCGCCATAAGTGTCTGTATGGGTGTGTATGGGTCTCACCTAGAGGAACAGCACGGGCCTGTCCCCCGCCCTGGAGGACCCGCTGGAGTGCGAGCGCCATAAGTGTCTGTATGGGTGTGTATGGGTCTCACCTAGAGGAACAGCACGGGCCTGTCCCCCGCCCTGGAGGACCCGCTGGAGTGCGAGCGCCATAAGTGTCTGTATGGGTGTGTATGGGTCTCATCTAGAGGAACAGCACGGGCCTGTCCCCCGCCCTGGAGGACCCGCTGGAGTGCGAGCGCCATAAGTGTCTGTATGGGTGTGTATGGGTCTCACCTAGAGGAACAGCACGGGCCTGTCCCCCGCCCTGGAGGACCCGCTGGAGTGCGAGCGCCATAAGTGTCTGTATGGGTGTGTATGGGACTCACCTAGAGGAACAGCACGGGCCTGTCCCCCGCCCTGGAGGACCCGCTGGAGTGCGAGCGCCATAAGTGTCTGTATGGGTGTGTATGGGTCTCACCTAGAGGAACAGCACGGGCCTGTCCCCCGCCCTGGAGGACCCGCTGGAGTGCGAGCGCCATAAGTGTCTGTATGGGACTCACCTAGAGGAACAGCACGGGCCTGTCCCCCGCCCTGGAGGACCCGCTGGAGTGCGAGCGCCATAAGTGTCTGTATGGGTGTGTATGGGACTCACCTAGAGGAACAGCACGGGCCTGTCCCCCGCCCTGGAGGACCCGCTGGAGTGCGAGCGCCATAAGTGTCTGTATGGGTGTGTATGGGACTCACCTAGAGGAACAGCACGGGCCTGTCCCCCGCCCTGGAGGACCCGCTGGAGTGCGAGCGCCATAAGTGTCTGTATGGGTGTGTATGGGACTCACCTAGAGGAACAGCACGGGCCTGTCCCCCGCCCTGGAGGACCCGCTGGAGTGCGAGCGCCATAAGTGTCTGTATGGGTGTGTATGGGACTCACCTAGAGGAACAGCACGGGCCTGTCCCCCGCCCTGGAGGACCCGCTGGAGTGCGAGCGCCATAAGTGTCTGTATGGGTGTGTATGGGACTCACCTAGAGGAACAGCACGGGCCTGTCCCCCGCCCTGGAGGACCCGCTGGAGTGCGAGCGCCATAAGTGTCTGTATGGGACTCACCTAGAGGAACAGCACGGGCCTGTCCCCCGCCCTGGAGGACCCGCTGGAGTGCGAGCGCCATAAGTCTCTGTATGGGTGTGTATGGGACTCACCTAGAGGAACAGCACGGGCCTGTCCCCCGCCCTGGAGGACCCGCTGGAGTGCGAGCGCCATAAGTGTCTGTATGGGTGTGTATGGGACTCACCTAGAGGAACAGCACGGGCCTGTCCCCCGCCCTGGAGGACCCGCTGGAGTGCGAGCGCCGGGCGCCGTCCGCGGTCACAGAAGCCCCAGACCCACTCGACCCAGACTTGGCCTCACCTTCCCGACCCGCTACGGTAACAACATAGAAAACAAATACATATTAATAACCTTTAATAGACGATCTCCGTGGTAGTGGTACGTACACCTGTTTCGAGATGTCGCTTCTCTAATGTCCTGGGTTCGAATCCCGATAGGGGCAAATGTTTGTATGATAAATACGAGCATTTGTACCCGAGTCAAAGAGAGCCAAGGACGTTTATATATATTTCTACACATAAATACTTATATATGTATAATTATAAGTATTTATATCCGTTACCCTAGTATCCCATAACACAAGCCTTACACTGCTTACTTTGGGGCTAGGTTAATTGGTGTGAGTGAGAAATATTTATTTATTTATATTGAATCCTTCGGGGTTATTATTGCGGTTGCTGTGGTGATACATGAAATAAAGCAATTCTCGCGCAATTTTTTCTGTCGCATTGCTGTTGCAAAGGTAGGTAATAAATAGCCCCGCCAATTTCACATGAATCAATTGAACTTGAAAAACGACTGAAAATTTTGAAGATATTTATCTTTTTTATCCTTTATCTTTATTCAGAAAACCAACAGCTTTATAATATAATATAATGCTTATATAAAAACTTATGTAAATCTATAGTAAGCCAATAACAGGTTTTCCTTAAATAAACCAATAATTTTGTGACAAACGACTTTTGGTGATGTAAACATAAGCAAAACTATTCTTACAAAATTGCGCAAAAAATATATTTATATTTATGAAAATAGCTGAACAACGATCTATTTATCAATTATTAAAAAACTTTTTTTTATTACCAAATTGTTGACCGTCATGATCATAATCCAATATTACAAGTGGCTGATGTACCTTTCAATAATAGAGGTAGTAGGATTCTCAATCCGTCTTATTAATAAGCGTGGAATAAATTAACACCTACTTTATATTCTAATGTTCTCTTAATTTTTATTTTCATGCCCGGTTCCAATAAAAACGTATCGTTTTGGCTACAAACAGTTAAATTTTGACATTTATTATATGGAAAATGATTGATATCTCAAAGATTTGCACTAAACGTTTTGTTAAAAAACCGTTTTATTAAAAAACCGTCGAATTGAGAACCTCCTCCTTTTTTGAAGTCGGTTAATAAGAATAAAATAATAATTGATTAATGCTCTGTTAAAGGGAAGGATCTGTCTCCTAGAATACGGGTGAACTCTCTTTTAGAGATAAGTCAAAGGTGGACTTCTTGCAAGAGTCGTCAATAACATTTACACATCACTAAATCTCGCTCGTGACGTCATCGTAGGTACGAAAAATTCGACACGCTAGGTTCTCATACAGTTTGAAGCGCTCTTTACGTCTATCTCGATATAGGTCTGTGTTATTTACTTTCATAATTTTTTGTTGTTATTTACTTTCATTTTTTACAATATATCAATGTACAATATAATATTAAAATATCAAATAAAAATTATTACCGGTGTGTTCCTTAGCGGTGAGGTGATCGGAGCCAGCGCTGGAGCCGCCGCTTCCGGACAGCACGCTCTCTTCCCGGTTGTATCTGGAAATGAAGGCGCTGGTGAGATTGCTTTAAAGCAAAGTCTAGATAAAAGAAATTGGTCTTAAAAGGAGCCGGTTAAATAGTCTACATGTCGCAGACATCTGGTTAAATCCATTTGATTGGTAGGCTAGTCCGTTAACTAAACTCCGGCTTTCAATTGAATGCCTAGGTCGATCGTTGATTGAACTAGCATAACTTATAGAATAGAATAGAAACCATTTATTAACAACACACACACAAAAAAACAGTAATACAATGAGACAAGTAGGTACTTACAAGACAACAAAACAAAATGGCGAACTGAGACAAACAAGGAACAATAAGTAATAGGCCCTATCTCAGCAAAATTAACTTCTGGGTCATTCGTTGATGGTCAGAATAACCCAGAAGCACTGATATTCTGATAGGGCCAAATGAGTGAGTGGACACAACAAAAGCAAAAAAACAAAACACTAATGATACATAAATTAAACAACAATTAAAAAAAAAACAATAGCATGCAACAATTATTTATATAAAAACTAAAACGGGACATTATAAAAAAAAAAGTTGTAAGGCACAAAAAATTACGACTCCTTTGCCGAAACCGAATACATAAAAAAAAGGAAACAGTAGTTTGATTGGCTAATTGATCCTGACCCTATGACCTTTGACATTTTATTTGATTGATTGATACAACATGGCATTTGTTTGGCATTCACCAATTATCGTTCAACTAGCTGGCTTATTGTAATTATAACTTTTTAATTTTGCATTTTACAATGCTATTTTTATTGTGATAAATATTAAACAAGAAAATATACTAGAAAAAAAACATTTTATAAAAAAAAAATCAAACCGACTTCAAAAAGTGAAAAATAAAACTTTTGGAGTCGGTGCCAGCCAGGGCATTCTACATTGAACTTCTATTAACTATATATTTTTTTGGCCCTAGCTAGCACCGACTCCAAAAGTTTTATTTTTCACTTTTTGAAGTCGGTTTGATTTTTTTTTTATAAAATGTTTTTATTTCAGATTTTTTAGTTACATCATGTGCCGTTACTTACACTAAAAATCAGCCCATACACAACAATGTCATCTAGGTAAACGACTACTTGCCAAAAGGTGATTTATATTTTTCAAGATTATGAAAAAACTACTAGCCAGATCTTCGTAAAAATTATATGGGACCAAATTGTCAGTGTACCCGATCGAACAAAAAAACAACTATTAAAATCGGATCACCAACACCGGAGTAATCGGTATACATACATCAGACAAAAAAAAAAAAAAAAATAATACGCGTTGAATTGAGTACCTCCCTCCTTTTTTGTTGAAGTCGGTAAAAACAACTAGTCTCATGTCGCCCTGACGGGATTCGAACCCGCATCCTTGGGGGTCCGGCCCAATGCACGATAGTCAAACATCTGTAAAGATGTTTCTCTCGAATGCGAGGATATTTCTCTCATTGCTGTCTGGAATAACTTGAGACCGAGTCGATACAGTGGTCACATTATTAACGACACTTGTCGATTTTCATACAAACTTCATACAAAGAAGCCTTGGTTTTTGACCGAGCTGTGATCTGAATGGAGGAGACCCAGATTGCTATACACACCCAACTGATCTGATCAACATTAGCATAAAAATGTATGGAATTTAACCGCCTCTGTGGTCTAGTGGTACAACCACCGGTATCAGACCCAGGGGTCCCGGGTTCGATTCCCAGCGGGGGTACATATTGTATTCGGTTTGGTTGGTGGTAGGACTTGTTGTAAGTCCGCCTGGCTAGCTAACACCATTTATCTCTGACGCCATAACAACAATGTTTTCAGCATTGTTGTGTTCCGGCAGTTAGAGATAAGATAGCCAGTTCCTCAGTGGGTGAGGATTCCGGAAGAGGCTCGCTTCCATCTTCAGCCTTATCAATACTTAACATCAGATATGGTGAAGGCTAAGAGTCTCCACGTCTTAAATAATAATAAAAAAAAACGCGGCACTTTGATCTTAAAAATATTTTAGAATGTAGATCGTATCAGTTGGGGGTTTATAGCAATCTGGATCTCCTCCATGCACTCCCTGCATGGCCATTATCAATCAGATCACAGCTCGGTCAATCCTTGGCAGAGAACCAAGGCTCCAAAGTTACCTCGATTGTATGAAAATCGGCTAATGTCGTTAATTATGTGACCACCATTGTATCTTTGGACAGTAATTATACCAGGGGGTAACTGTCTAATTTTAAAATCAATCGCAATCTCTTTCAATTCGTAATTTGAAAGATATTGACATACTTCACACCGTGCTTTTTGAAATGTGATAGGGGTTGAGATCGGGACGCGTTTTGAAAGGTATTGAATGAACGAAATTGAGCTGTCTTAGCAAAGTGACAGACGAAAATATATTTCAAATGTATGGAGAAGTGGCAAATTTAAAACATCATTCGCTTCTAAAGGGATAGCGACTATATGTTAAACAATTCCACAAATCACAATCACTAAACCTTTAAAAGGGATTGTGAAAGGTTTCGTAATTAGACAATTAGGGAGTAGGCTCCATACAAACATCCTCAAACCTCTTTCCTTTCCTTTTTTATGATTTTGTATTTTTTGCATTTTTCAATGCTATTTTTATACTTATGGTAAATTTTAAGTCTCGGTAGCTCAGCGGTTAGAGCATTGGACCGGATTTCCAAAGGTCGCGGGTTCGATTCCCGTCTGATGTATATGTATTCTTTGTCGGGACAACATACAGATAAAACAAACTAATATTACTTATGGTCTTTGTACTGACTACGAATTTGAATGCTGTGGTGTGGAGTTGCCTTCGTCAAAATGTATTATTATCTGCATTTATCGCACACCGAAATCTAATTTGGAAAGTTTTTTTAGTAAATTAGAATTACTTATGACGAGATTAAAACATAAAACTAAATATAAAATAATAATAACAGGTGACCTAAATATCGACACCATGAAAAGCTCAAACGCAGCACGTGAACTGCAAAAAATTGTTGGTAGTTTCAATTATGACATTCACATAAAGGAACCTACTAGACATAATTCGTGTATAGACCATATACTCAGTAATATCTCGAGTGCAAAACCTATGGTACATAATCTGGGACTATCGGACCACAATACGGCTCAATCTATTACGTTTAAGACAAATGAATCAGGAAAAAAACCTATTTCTTGGTCCTACTTCAAACGCGATTATAGTGAGGATAACATTAGGAAATTTCAAGAAGTTTTGAGATCTTTATCGTGGTCTGAAGTATATAAATCGGGAGATCTAAACACGGCATTCAATAACTTTTACGAAGAATTTTGTCTTTTCTACAATTTATGTTTCCCGTTAATTAAAAAGAGGTTTTCATCGAAACCTAAAAGACCAAGTTATTTCACGATTGGTATAAAAAATGCTACTCTAAAAAAGCGTCATCTCAGATTCCGATATTACAAACACCGAGATACAGAAAACAAAACAAAGTACCAAAACTACAATAAATTGCTAAAGAGATGCATATTTACAGCTCAAAAAATTGCTAACGCTAAATACATAAGTAATGCAAAGAACTTATGCAGAGCTACATGGAATGTGATAAACAATAAGACATATGAAACAAAAAGGAAAAACGATGTAGTAGAACTGAAAAATAATAATAATATTTTCCAAAATCCAACTGACATAACAAATTATTTTAATGATTATTTTATAAATATGACGGACCCAAATGACGAAAAAACTGACGCGACCCTTTCTGATGACATAAATGCAATAAATGATACTATATTTTTAGCCCCAACTGACATGTATGAAATTATAAAAATCATAAATACATTAAATATGACAAATTCTTCTGGTTATGATGACATCTCAACTGAAATAATAAAATTAGTAAAATACGAAATAGCAGAAGTCCTAAGTTTTATTGTTAATATGTCGTTCAACTTAGGTGAATTTCCAGATGCGTTGAAAATATCAGTCGTCAAACCAATATTTAAAAAAGGTGACAAATCAAATCCCGGAAATTATAGACCGATATCATTAATACCTATCTTATCAAAGATCTTTGAAAAGGCTATGCATATTAGAATAACAAGATTCCTAGGAAAGTATCAAGTCATTATAAATGAACAAAACGGTTTTCAAAAAGGAAAGTCGACAACGATGGCCGCTTTTACACTAGTCAATAGAATAACCGAATACATTGATTTGTGTAAATCTGTCACTGCAATTTTTTTCGATATGTCAAAAGCATTTGACTTCGTTTCGCATAATCTACTATTACATAAATGTGAGAAGTACGGCATTAGAGGCTTAGCAAACCAATGGCTTCAATCATATCTTTATCAGAGAAAACAATACGTTGTCATAACAAAATTGGACGAAAATGACACAGAAGTCAGTTACAAATCTGAAATGAAAATTAACGGTACGGGCGTTCCTCAGGGGAGTATTTTAGGGCCATTGCTATTCCTCATATATATAAACGATCTGCCTAGTATTACAAAACATGAGTGTGTTCTTTTTGCAGACGATATCTCAGTTATTATTCCGTGTGATGACATAAATGAATATAATACTGACATTAATAAGACTGTAGAGGAAATAATATTTTGGCTAAGACGTAACAATTTGAAGATAAATATTGACAAATCAAATTATATACAATTTAGGAATAATCAGGGAAAGAAAACAAACATCCAAATAACTTACCAAAATAAGACGATTAAAGAGACTAGTAACACTAAATTTTTAGGTATAACTCTGGACGAACACTTGACGTGGTATAAAAATGTAGATAATATATGTAACAAAATCTATCCATTTTCTTATGCTTTATGGAGATTGGCAAAAACTGCTGGAAATAGAGTAGCTCTTCAAGCATATCATGGTTATATAAGTTCAATCTTAAGATACGGTATTCTTTTGTGGGGAAACTCTCGCAATATAAACAAGGTACTCATCGCACAAAAATCTTGTATCAGAGCCATATGTGACGTAGACAACATGGTGTCATGCAGGTCATTATTTAAAAGCCTGAATCTACTAACTGTCCCTTGTTTATACATTCTAGAAATATGTATTTTTGTTAAAAGTCATCCTGACTTATTCAAAAGAAATTACGAATTTATCAAAAAATTTCCTACAAGGTATCCAAATAAATTGAGATTACCAAAGATGAGAACGGAACTCAGGTCAAGGAGTTGTTATCCTATGGCTATTAAAATATTTAATTGTATTCCTAACGACATTAAAGATCTGTCTCTCAATCAATTTAAAACCAAACTAAAGTCATGGCTAGTGAAAAACTGTTTTTATAATCTGAATGAATTTTTTAATTTAAAATGTAAAATAATTTAAATAATATCAATTTAATGTCAATATCAATTATATTAGATTATGATATATTGTATCAGATAGGTACTATCTGATAATGTTGACATACTATATAATAATTATGTTACTAATGTTTTGCATGCCAGCTCCTGGTGAATGTGATGTGACTTCCATAAATTTAAGATCTTTTATGTACCGCATTCTAGCAAATAAATTCTTGATTCTTGAGAATTCACTTGTGGCCGAGTTAATTTTTTCCAATTTTTTTCTATTCAAAATTTACTATAAGTACTCTTTCCTTTCCTTTTGACTCACCCGTAGATGGTGTGGTCGCTGGTGAGGCAGGAGGTGTACTTGAAGGGTATGGGCTGGTACCCGTACGAGCCAGCGTACGGCATATAACCTGGGGCCATCATGCTGAAATAAACAAAATAATATTTATAACTTGATAAACAAGAAAATATACTAGAAAAAAGCAACTTGTATCATGTCAAACATCTAATCGATAGTCAAACATCTGTAAAGATGTTTCTTTCGAATGCGAGGATGTTTCTCTCATTGATGAAGCGACGGTGGCCAACAACGTAGAAAGGTGAATATACTAGAGAATTTCAACGTGTTTTCATAGGTCTCTGTAGCATAATTGGTCAGTACATTGGGCCGGATTCCTAAGGATGCTGGTTTGAGTCCCGTCAGGGCGACATGAGACAAGTTGCTTTGGCGCGAACTGTTCATTGAAATAAAACAACTTTTACGGACATCAAACGCGCCATATTTCAAGAACTAAGTTGTAATTGTCCGTATTTTTAAGGATTTTTGGATTTTCCCGACGTTTCGGCACCTTTACAGCTGCCGTGGTCACGGGATGACTACTATCACGATGATATATTTGATATATACTTGTTTAAAAATTATCACATAAAAATAATATTTATTTGGAGTGCCTCTGCTGCCGGCGCCGGCCACTGATTTGGGACAGAGGCCAGATTTCTTCTTCAGTGTCCAAATCAACCTTGACCAGATTTTCGGTATCCACTTCCGCAGTGGTAAATTCCTCAATATCAAGTTTAATAGCCACTTCGTTCTTCAACTTACTTGGGCATCTTGGGATTAGGCAGCTGAAGATTCAGCATTTCCAGGTTCTAGAAGGTTCTACACTTACTTTGAGGGCAGCTCATAGACTCAGTGTTATTCTGTTCCTAATAAAAATAAACTTACTTTGGATTAGGCAGGGGCGCTAAAGTGTCGGACGCCAGACTGTCAGCGTCGCCGGAGCGCAATCTCAGCGCCGCTAATTCTGCACATAATTCGCCCGCCACGTAGTAACATTGTTCGGAGAAGGTTATCTTAGCTAACGATATAGATAAACCTTGCTCCGTGTGACACTAGACTATAGGACTTCTACCAAGTTTATTTTCCCCTCTCATGAAAGAAATAACATGGACAACATGGACAAATGACTTCAAAAAACCTGTCCAAAAGTAACTTCTTAACCCAAAATAAACCTAGCTCAAGGTCTCAATCAAGGGGACATTCGTGTATAAGTGGACTTTCATCCCAAATGTAGACATTCGTCGAACAAGTGGAGATTCATCCCAAAAGGGATCATTTGTCGCAAAAATTTTCATCCATCCCAAAAATGGTCGATCGTCTCAAAAGTTACAAATAAACTTACCTGGGATACTATTTCGGAGAAAGTTATCTTAGCTAACTATATAGATAAACCTTTTTTAAAATGTGAAGACATATCATTAAATAAATTATCATACGGCCTTAAAATGTCTTTAAGGACATATGACCTAAAAAACATCCACCCAAGTATTATATATCATCAGACTCCCGTTTTAATAGATCCTTCTGCGGTGGCCAATTTTTCAGTGACTATTTCTCAGCAGCCAGTTAATCGGTGACCAGTTCAACAGTTACCAGTTCCTGTGGCCAGTTTCTGTGTCCAGTATTGTTGGAGAAGCAACTATACGATTCCACTTTCATCAACATCACTAAAACAACAGGTATTGGAGGAAGTGTTGGAAACATCAAATTATTTATAGTACATCCTTTTTCATGGTCCTTCGAGCCGGATTCAAACAAGCGACCTATGATTTTTCATTAAAATTTTACCTTTTAATATGCATTTCTATGTTCTAGATGGTTCTAAACTTACTTGGGATTAGGCAGGGGCGCTAAAGTGTCGGACGCCAGACTGTCAGCGTCGCCGGAGCGCAATCTTAGCGCCGCTAATTCTGCACATAATTCGCCCGCTACGTAGTAACATTGTTCGGAGAAGGTTATCTTGTTCACTGTGTGTCGGATGAAGCCGGCCTGTCGAAAAATGGAAATAAAGCATGATTAATGGGCGGTTTCACTAAGCTTCCTCAGTAAGAGATAGGCTTACCAGTAATTAGCTTTATTATTTATTCCAAATAATAATAAGCTTAGCGTGAGCGGCTTTTATCAACACTTGTAGTTCGATAACGTGTCACTGTTAGAGAGTGCAATCTCGGTATTTCAAGATCTCGAAATACCGAGATCACGCATTAATTTTGCAAGATTAATCTTGAATCCGGCCTTAGAATACGCGTGTCACCACTCCCTTACCTGCCTGGGATGTCGTCAGAGTCGACTAAGAGGCTCGACGCATTGAACACCTGTGCGAGAGAAGGAAACCTTGAAACAAACCCTCTCCCAACCCGTCTGGCCAGCGTGGTAGCAGTAGGCTAATGGCCTCCTATGAACGTAGCCTCCTATGAACGCCACAATAATAATGGCATGAGCTAGAAGAGGCCTATGTCCAGCAGTGGACGTCTACTGGCTGTTGATGGTGATGATGATGATGATGATGGAACCTTGCTTCCGAAATCGCGCGCGATCTCGCAAGATTGCACAGCAACACATTCCATGACTATTCGAGATCGCGGCTGCGCGCGGCGGCAAAGGCAAACTGAATTGAACTGCTCGCCCGTTCCCTCTCGGCGGTACAGTGAAGCAGGAGTGTGCGAGAAAGAAATCAATATATTAGAATCAGGATCAGGGCAGCCTCAATCAAGGGTAGCACCAGCAGTCAGCGTATCAATGCCTATCAGGGGTGCCAACAAGCGTAGAGGCAGAACGGGCCTTTTCTGCTGTATTTTGCAATTGGCAGACGACACTCTTAGATATGTTGTGTTTTCTTAGGAGTTTTTCTTTTCAAAATAATAGGTTTTGTTTATTCACGACAGGGAAACTCAGCCTTCACCATACCTGATGAGTATTGATAAGGGTCAAGATGGAAGCGAGCCTATCCCAGAACCCTCAACCACTGAGGAACTGGCTATCTTATCTATAACTGCCGGAACACAAAAATGCTGAAAACATTGTTGTTATGGCGTCAGACTTAGATAAGATGGTGGCAGCTAGCCAGGCGGACAACAACAAGTCCTACCACCAACCAAACCGAATACAATATGTACCCCAGCTGGGAATTGAACCCGGGACCCCTGGGTCTGATACAGGTGGTTGTTACCACTAGACCACAGAGGCGGTTAAAATATATAGCGTATTCGCTATATATTTATAAAAATATATAGCGGTCTCAAGCGGACTGACTTAGGTCAAAGTGGATCAAACTTTTTACACGCAAGGTAGGTACAATTTTATCGTCTATCCTAATCTCGATATATGTCTGTAAGAAACCTATTTGTACCGATTGTAGAAGATCGCTAAAATTTAAACATTTGGACAGTAGTAAAGATTTTAATTACATTTCTAATAAAAATCCGAAATTTTCTAGCCATATTTAGCTAGAAAATTATCGGATTTTAAAATACCTATTACATACCTTAGAATATAACTAAATAATATACAGTGGTGGTCACATAATTAACGACACTAGCCGATTTTCATACAATCGAGGTAACGTTGGAGCCTTTTTTTTTTATATATTTAGGGCCTTGGTCCTTGGCCTTGGGCCTAGGTTCTCTTCTAAGAATTGACTAAGGTGTGATCGGATAATAGCCATCCAGTATTAAATAATCCACCATCCAGGAGTAAGTGGAGGAGATCCAGATTGCTATACACCCAACTACCGAACAACATTCGTAAAGATGTTAGGATCAGAGTTTTCAATTTCAGAAATTCCATCTCATTTTTAAGCCATTATCACGTTTTTTTTTTAAATATCCATACATCTCTCAGAATTTTGTTTAGATCAGTTGGGTGTGTATAGCAATTTGGATCTCCTCCATTCACTCCCTGCATGGCCATTATCAGATCCCACCTTAGTCAATCCTTGGCAGAGAACCAAGGCTCCAAATTTACCTCGATTTTATGAAAATCAGCTAGTGTCGTTACTTGACCACCATAGTATCTCTATATATAAGGCTCGTGGTATCCAATCTAATGTTCCCTCATGCTTCATGAGTATAACACCTACAGCCTTCAATAATAGCTTCAAAAATCACAAAAAAAAATACCTCATCAAGGTCAAAGGTCAGAAAATCTTCAGAATCTTACATGGTCCGATTTTACTGGCATCATAGGTTAAACATAAGCACTTAAGGTGGTACGACTTCTATACAAACAAACATTACACAATTATTGGTTCATCATACCTTAATAATACATAAATACATGCGCAACTAACTCGTTTCAGTTATTTGTTTGCGCGAAATAATTAAAAATTGTACATTCATACATAAAACACGAATATACTAATATCTTTTAATTTCAATAATTCTACGTATGTGTGTGTGACCCATCGCATTTATATAGCTCATGTATGAAAGTACATTTTTTTACAAACAAATAATTGAAACGAGTTATATTATTCACATATATTTATGAATTATTAATGTATGATGAACCAATTAATGTGCAATGTTTGTTTGTATGGAAGTCGTACCACCTTAACGACGGATTGCACACGTGCGTAGCACGCGGTTAAGTCTAATATAAATATAAGCGAATAAGAATAATTGTTTATTTTTGTAGTGTCGGCTTAGAATAGCACTACCCCCTCTCATCCCCCGGGGGTCGTAAAGGCGACTAAGGGACTCGGCCTTCAGGAGGCGGGCAGCAGCGTCTCCCACAAACTTGGCCATACTACGATCGCCAACCCGCCTGCCAAGCGTGGCGATTATGGCAAACCCCCCCTTTTGGGGGAGGCCTATTTTTTTTTTTTATTAACGACGGTGAGACTCTTAGCCTTCATCATACCTGATGTTAAGTATTGATAAGGCTGAAGATGGAAGCGAGCCTCTCCCGGAATCCTCAATCACTGAGGAACTGGCTATCTTATCTCTAACTGCCGGAACACAACAATGCTGAAAACGTTGTTATGGCGGCAGACTAAAATAAGATGGTGGTAGCTAGCCAGGCGGACTAACTACAAGTCCTACCACCAACCAAACCGAATACAACATGTACCCCCGCTGGCAATCGAACCCGGGACCCCTGGTTCTGATACCGGTGGTTGTACCACTAGACCACAGTACCCCGCCGCTCCCGCACATGCGCACATGCGCACTTGCACACCCACCTTGAGCATGTGCGAGGCGTACTTGCGCGCGTCGCGGCGGTCGGCGACGCCGCCCACGTGCGCCAGCACCCAGTCCACGACGTCGGCGCCGATGAACGCGTTGGGAATGGTTATTTTTAACCACATCCTGTCGCGAATCTCTAAGCCTGGTGGGAAAGAAGTTATTGTTATTGAATTATAATAATAATAATAATATAATAATAAATCATTTAATCCTCACCATAATCATAACAATTAACAAAATACCTTTAGTTAACAGATTATGGTGGACTGATACCTGAACTAGGTAATACCTGTGTCTCAGGCTATCAGCCCTCCACCTCGTATGAAGTTTATATATTAAAGAGCTATATTAATATGTTTTAATTTAGCATAACATTACAAAAGGAGAATTAAAATTAAAAGTACTATAATTTCATTACAAACAGCGTTTTAGTTGTTAGTAGTAACTTAATAATAATGCCTGGGTAGAAGTGTGCATTTAACTAGTTAACTAAATTATGAATAGTAATGTTGAAGTAACTTAATTATTTCCAATATTTTTACCACTAAATAAATACCTTAAATAAACAAAACTTACCAGAATCTGGTCGCAGCATAGCTCTAACGACCAGCGCCATGTCCATATGCACGGATAGCCCTTCGCCCCCCGCAGGAGCGGTGCTGGCATCGGAGGGCGCTCGGTCGGCAGCCGGGAGGGCTGATAGAGACGGCGGGGGCGGGGGGTAGGCCTCCCTTAGGGCTTGGGTGTGGGCTACCCACGCGCCTTGAGACAAAAACGTCATTTTTGAAGTCGGTTAAAAATAGGAATTCTCTTTATCAAAGACTAACGGCCGCTCGCGGTTTAACCCGCGTGGTTCCCGTTCCCGTGGTAATATCGGAATAAAAAGTATCCTATGTTCATAACTAGGCTATCTAGTATCTGTGTACTAAATTTCATCCATATTCGTTCAGTAGTTTTTGAGTTTATTCGTTGCAAACAAACAAACAATCAAATCTTTCCTCTTTATTATATTACTATAGATAGTATAGATTGAAAGTTTTGCAAATCACAAATTAAAAAAGTGTTGAATAAATCAGTTGGTACAATACGAGTGACACCGGCGGGGCTACCTATCTTTGCAACAGCAACGCGACAGCAGAAATTGTGCGATAATTGCTTTACGTCACGTATCAACGGCGCGGCCTTTACCGAACAAACGATGAACTACAATGTGCATTCATTTAGTTCCTGCTAATGCTACCAAATTGTTTATGGCGCTAACGTCATAGCAACCTAGGTAGGAGCGCGAGAGAGTAAGACGCCGCTATCGCGCGATATCTGTCTATTCTAGTATTGAATAGTAGTTTCACTACATACTGATAAGATCTGGAAATTAATGATTTTGCTATTTTTATACTTATGATAAATTTAAAATAGAAAAATATTGGACAAAATCAACTCGACTACAAGTGAATTCTCAGAACCGAACCCACAACCTTTGGAAATCCGGTCCAATGCTCTAGCATGGATTGAGAATTGAGGATGTATGGAAGACTCCGGATAGCTTAAATGACAAGATTGTTTTACAGTTGTTATATTATTATTATTTATTATTTTTGGAGGGGATACCAGCAAGGCCGGACGAGTGATAGTCGGAACCATTTCACCCAGTTCCTCGAAGAAGAAAAAGTCCCCTGAAAACAGGATTATCGATCACCCCACCGACTTCGGACCCTGGAACCTTCCTGACAGTTGTTATATGAAAAATATGTCAAATTATCTGTTAAATAAGCTATCAGAACTTGTCAGTAGCTGGCGAAACCGTCCCTAAGTCTGCTTAATAACATTCATTTTCGATTATTTGGAAAAGTAAGTCATTCAAAAATATTTTAAGCTTTATTTAGTGGGAACAGACACATCATTCAGTGGTCAGCAATTAAACAATATTTATAATTACCTGGGTCGATCGGCCTAACTGGTTCAGTTCTAGGTATAGTGAAGTAGCCTTTAGGATTAGGGTCCCAACACTTGGCTACCACCAGCTTAATGGGACCGGGCTTCTGAACGACTTCCCGGAGCACCCTGACCGCTTCATCGTTGGTCATGTCTTCGAAGTTCACATCATTCACCTGCAATGCAATGGAAACATTTTATTTATTATTATTACTAGCGTCCGTGCGGTTTCACAGATAGTTTATGGTCTGGATTTAACCATAAGATACTAATATTTTATACCAATATTCCCACAAGAATGACCTGGGGCCGTACCGCGCAAGTGGCGTCGGCACCGAAATCGGCTTCATTTGACAGATGGATGTGACACATTGCTGCTTCTTTTTGACACAAATGAAAACTTACCAAAGACTAAGAGCAATATGTCACATCCATCAAGTCGATGTCGACGCCGACGACACATGCGCGGTAGGGGGGCAGTGCCCCTATCTGACTTCATTTGTGTGAAAAAGAAGCAGCAATGTGTCACATCCATCTGTCAAATGAAGTCGATGTCGACGCCGACGACACTTGCGCGGTAGGGGCCCTGGTCGGCCACTAGTTAATATTATAATATTTATAAAAATGCGAAAGTAACTCGGAGGAGCTCGATAGCGCAGTGTTTGCGCGCTTGTCTTGATTGTGCTGGTTAAGCATTTTTATCAACTTGATAAGTCATCCCGTGACCACGGAAGCTGAAAAGGTGCCGAAACGATAAAAAATCCAAAAAACCCCTAAAAAAACCAAAAATACGGACAATTACAACTTAGTTCGTGAAATATAGCGCGTTTCAAATCCGTAAAAGTTGTTTTATTTCAATGAACAGTGCGCGCCAAAACATAAGATGAACTTTATCAATGGTTGGTTGGTCATGGGATGGGTGACTAAAAATGTATTATTATCTCTCCTCCATTATAAAACACATATTGAAGAAAAATTTTAAACACAGATAAAAAGAATTATGATCCAGTTATGTTAAATAAATTAAGTCATCCATCCATCTTTATCAGTTATGTCAAACAATGTAAGTGATTGATAGGATTTTGTACTAAAATGTCTTTTCAAGTTCTTACTAATATAGAAATAAGGCTCAGTTTTCTGTGGTATAATTCCTCTTTATATATTGAAAAGGGTGCTTGCAACTATAACAGGATAACAGGATAATTTAAAGGTTTAAGCATAACATAAGTGAGCAATATTGAGGACAAAATAACTTATGATAATTTTTATACAGAAAAATACTGAAAAAAAAACAACTGGGCCACAAGTGAATTTTCAAATGGGAAACAAACCCAAGACCTTTGGGTATCCGACCCACTGCTCTAACCCTGGGCTACCCTGCTATAACCACTGAGCTACTGAGACTTGAGTTCCCGAGACTCGACTTCCCATTTGAGAATTCACTTGTGGAGTTGTTTTTATCCAAAAATTTTCTATTTAAAATGTATCACAAGTATCAGAATCAGAATCAGAATCATTTATTCCTTAGAAAATGGTATTGTATAAGATGGTACAATTAATAAAGTGCAAACATTTTCTGCCATTAAAAAAGCGTAGGAATTAGTACATGCATAAAAAATACAATTTTTTTTTTTTATTTATTAAGCCTTTATTTACTTGAAGGTACTACATAAAATTTTTATTATTTATATAAAGTTACAGCTAATTTGGGTTTTGATCTTTTGATTTTGCAGCAGCACCAAGAAATAGAAAGAAGAGTCACAAACTCCTGGAAAAGATTCTGGTCACTTAAAACCATAATGAAGAACCAGCATTACTCCCTTGCAACAAAAAAGAAGTTATATGACACCTGTATCCTTCCAATACTCACATATGGATGCGAAACTTGGGCTACAACAAAAAGCCATATTCAAAAGTTGGCAACATGTCAAAGAAGTATGGAGAGGAGCATATTGGGCTATACAAGGGAGGACAGGAAGAGGGCGAGTGATCTAAGGAAAATTACAAAATGGAAAGACGTGGAAACCAAAGTCCGATCACAAAAATGGAGATGGACTGGAAAAATAATGAGAGATCCAAGAAACAAATGGACTAAGAAGCTTGTTGAATGGACCCCTCGAGAAAAAACAAATAGGAAAAGAGGAAGGCCAATACGAAGATGGTCAGATGAATATCGTAACATGATAGACCCACTCTGGCCAACACTGGCTAGAGATAGGGTGAATTGGGACAGACTGGAGGAGGCCTTTGTGTCCGGAAGGGGCAGACTTGCAAAGGATGCTGCTGCAAAATCAAAAAATACAATACAAGTATAAAAATAGCATTGAAAAATGCAAAAATTCAAAAATCATAAAGCAACATAACTTTCTTAATTGCTGTTAATTGAAGTAATTATTTCTAAGAATTTTTAGTTACTTTTTATTGAAGTTAATAATATAATATTGATTTCAAACTGCTACGCATAAATAAATATTTAGTAAATCAATAATTATAGATGTCAATGGGTCTTTGTATGGATGAAAAGTCACCAAAGTTAAATTAATATTTTTTTCTTATATTAATTCTACATACTAGAATTGGTCAGAGAGTTACCAAATCCTAATATAAAAAATGAAAAAAGTATGTCAGTTTGTTTGTTCCTCCTTCACACAAAAACTACTGAACGGATTTGGATGAAATTTGGTGTGTAAGGACTTCAAGTACTGGACTAACACGTAGGCTACTTTTTATCCCAATATTCCCATGGGAATGGGAACCACGCAGGTGAAATCGTGGGCGGGTCAACCATAACAGGCTGAATTACTGAGGTATCTGGTGGAATGCAATAACACCAGAAGCCTTATCACCATTCTTAGTGTGCTATTACATCTATCCTATTTCATGTTCTTCATTGCATCAAATATAGCATCACAGATAAAATCATATGGTCGGGGACCTGCTATAAAGTGTCAAGTAGTCAACTTGGACGCTATACAGGGTGTAATGTAATAGTACCATAATCCATATTACAAATAATCTTCTTATCGAGTGAGGATTTGTGATCTCTGGTGTCAGAGTTTATCAAGCCGACTGTAAGCAAATGACAACAGCCAGGACCGACGGTTTTACAAATCCCTCGGAAGCACAGAAGCACTCAGTTGTAATGCCACTTTACGGTCACCCATCCGACACCTGACCGGGCCGAACTTTGATTAACAAACGTGATCGAATACAATCAGTCTGTCAAGTGCGGCCATGAGAGCTTCTTATTGTCTGGCTGTCTGTCTTGTTTTTTCCATACCAAAAGCAGTTAACCAATTTTGGTGCTTTTCTATTTTCACAAAGAAAGAAAAATTAGACCTTGAAAAAGGGCATAGGGTACTTTTATTACTGCAAAATTTTAACTGATTCCTGTGGAATCCTACTAATATTATTTTAAATTATATTAAATTTGTCACACAGATAGAAGATAGCCTGGATTAAAACATAGGCTACTTTCATTCCGATATTCCCACAGAAACGGGATGAATCCCAAACATACAGGTGCAGAGCTAATATTTAGTATAAATAATTGTCTTACCTGCAATATCATATCACCAGGTTCTATCCTGCCGTCCAAAGCTACTGCACCACCTTTCATTATACTTCCCACATAAATTCCACCATCACCACCCTTATTCGACTGCCCCACTATTGAAATACCGAGGAAATTCACTGTATCCATATTCAAAGTCACTGTTATTATATGCATAGACATTGTAGAGTCTGTAATCGAGGAATACGATGAAGTTCTAGACATTATTTGCGGTCTTTTGCGTCTTCTTTGCGGTCTTTTGCGATTACTGACTTGTAAGTGAGATACACTACTGCATTCTGTGAGAGCTCTGTCCACTGAAGCGTTGGTATGGCGACCAGTAGTCGTCGTGATCTCAGATTGGCTGTCGAACAGACTTGTCGAGTCCAAATCCGAACTCAAAACTGATGCAGTCTCGTATTCTAGGCCGTGGTTACCATATTTGGAATGGCCATTGATTCTGAGTCCTCTGTACTTGTATTTGTCGCAGGACGCTCTGTGACCGGGTCTAGAACTGATTGTGCTGTCCGTATCAGTACATGTATCCCTCGTAAGGGGAGCCGTAGGAGCCCCATGTATGTTTTGTTTCCCTTTGCCAGCATTGCTGTCTGTACACTGAGACGCTCCATCGGAAGGGTTAGAACCCTCTGCAGACACTAACCACGACACTACACGACCGTTAAAACAAGGCAGGTGCGCGTTATCATCAACAATTTCTTCCTTCACAACACCAAAATCATCGTCCATTGATTTGAAGAAAAACTTATAATTTGGCCTGTTCAATTGATTCTTGAAGTCCAACAACGTCACCTTCTCGGGCGATATTGGGATTTTAACAAGATACGGCGTTTCTTCATCGTCTATGTAATATATTACTTTCGTTTCCTCCATTTTCAATGCATTTATTTATTCTGGAATAACAACACCCTACGATCTATAAATATCAGCGGCCATCACAAAAATGGCGATAAACAGGTTCCTTGATTTGACAGTACGTGGCGCCACAGGCGCATGTTGTTTTTTAAATACGTTCGGATACATCATTCATATAGTGCGACAACCACAAGACATAATGAACGTGGACGGGGGCGCTCAGGGTTGCCATTTCGAAATTTTAAGTTGCCGTGTTGTGGGATCTGGATTGCCGTGTTTTGGAATAAAAACTACAAAATTGCCGTGTACATTTTTTTATTTTAAAATAACACGTAAGATTAAACATGACATAAATACATTATTCTTTACAGTCATCATACAAATTTCTTATCGTATCCAAAACTTCTTCTTCATCTTTGTTAATTTTATATTTATTTTTTTTCTTCATATTGTCTACCATTTGTTTTGTGGGTTTGAAATTTACACAATTTCCTTGGGATCGGATAAAGTGCTTAGCTAGTAAAGTTCCATTTAAAGTAGAAGTAATAATTTTATTTATTGTTTTTGTTTTTATCAAATTGACCTCACTGAAAATCCTTTCCAATCCAAAATGAATGAATGAAATGAGTACCATAAACAATAAAGTGTGCGCGAATCTACCTCGAATGCGCGTCGGTATTTCCCCGCTCATAGAGTCATGACTACGTCTAGTGTAGTCCAACGATGTACGATATAATGACTTATCGACTATCGATAAAAATCTCGGAAAAAGTTGGTTACCAATGGATTGCCGTGTTTTAGAACACGGCAATGAACATGTTGCCGTGTACCGTGTTTTATTGGTGAATAGACCCAAATTGCCGTGTAACACGGCAATTGCCGTGTAAATGGCAACGCTGGGGGCGCTGTTTGTTATGACATTACGCAAATGGCATCTTAGTTCGTTTTTTTTGCCTCGTTCAGTACATATGTTAGACTATATAGTTCATTAAGTGCTTTATTGCATGTGTGACAAGGTTTATATTAACGCGGGCAGAGACGTTAGTTCCTTATTTTGCCAGGTTCATTATAAGCCTAGTCGCACTATACATATTTTTTCTTTCTTATCGAAACTCCCTTCGAAAACGAAATAAGGTCTTGTTTATCCGGTTAATTTTCAAACCGGTACAGCAGTGAGTATATAGAAACCGTTTTATTAAGGTTAGACTATACCCAAACCATAAAAAAACGGTTTCATGAAAGAGCAAAATTAATAGGGTTTTGAATCAATTAAGCGGTTTATAGAGGTTTTTTCTGCTCTTTATAAGTACTTAAGCGCAACGGGATAACACGAGCGCATGAGTGGCAAAGTGAAAAGTGACCTTCCGTACGTAGACATAAGTTCGCTACTTGTCTACGCGGAAGGTCGCTATTGGCTTGTCGCTATTGAGCTTATTGAGTAGTAGGCACATTTCGCAGCTTTGAATTAAACCGGTTTATTTAGGTTTATGAAGCGCTCTCATTCCGAATATGTGTCGGAAGCTGTAAAAACCTTAATCAAAAACCTCAATTAACCGCTCTTTTTCAAACTGGTTTCAAGCCCTGAAATAACTCATGGATTCATGGACTCTTATTAAAGAGTAAATTAATAATATGAAAGAAGGAAAGGAAGCATTATTATTTCTTTTCACTTAGGAGTAGTGATAAATGGTTGGATATTCATTTAACTTGATAAAATAATTATCTTCAATTGAAATTATAGTGTGCGAGGGCACAATGTCAGGCAAAATATTTTTTTTGTCTGTGGCGAATTTAAAAATGGCCGTTTGTTTTCGTTTGAAATTTTGACGGAGACTTTTTGAAAACTGTGTTTAAAATTATAATTTCGTCGTGTTTAGACGATAATTATACTAAATTTATGTTACAATGGCATCGGAAATAAAAGAACCTAGGCTCGCATCCGTTTTTGATCAGATGGAGTTATTTTGTAAGCGACTAGACGGTAAGAAATGTACTAAATACTCCAATATTTACTGTTGTTTTGTAAATTAAATAATTTGTAATAATACGGCTATCGTTACAGAAAAGATTGAAATGGAACAACAACAATTAAAGGCGTGTAAGAAAAAAACTGAGATAGAGACGAAACTCGCACAGGAAATGAAATTACACGTAAGTTTTATTTGAACAGTTTTCGTCTGTGTGTGGTATCCGAATTTGTCTTATTTATATAGGCGTAACCTAGTACATCTTAGAGCTTAATTATAAAACTGGTTCCTTTTCAGAATGAGCTGACCGAACAGCTGGCCGAGCTCTCTCGTCGTGGCACTGAGCTGGACAGGGTCTGCGCTGCCATTGAGTCCAGGTTGACAATTGCTGATAGTGACCAGAATAGGCTGGACAATGCCAAGTTAGTATTCTTCTCATTATTTATGTTTCCATGACAAATTATTTTTTTTTGCTCAGAATTAGAATAAATGAATAACAATATCAGTGGCAGTCAGCAGATAGTGTGTGTGTGTACCAATAAATGTGCAGGTATTGAGACAAGCGGAGAACAATTTGAGTTATAAGGGCTGTTTTTTCCTTTTCGATTACATCTAGACACTTATCAAGATAGTACGTCAAGCATTGGCTCCCACAATACAGGGTGTCATTGACATGCAATACCTGCCTTTTGCTCAGAAGTTACTTGTTCGATTTCTACACAAAACAAATATGGTAAATTTTAAATAGAAAAATATTGGAAAAAATTAACTCGGCCACAAGTGAATTCTCAGACGGGAAACGAACCCGCGACCTTTGGAAATCCGGTCCAATGCTCTCACTGCTGAGCTACCGAGACTTGCGAACCACCGTCGAAAATTCTCCAATACTTTTATATTTTTAATACGCTGTAGGCCAGTGTTGTTACATCAATGCTAGGAAAATCCTTGCATTCGAATCAAACATCTTTTCAGGTGTTTAACAATCGATTAAGATGCAACTGCCAATAATTTATGATTTTGTAATTTTTGCATTTTTCAATGCTATTTTTATACTTATGGTAAATTTTAAATAGAAAAATATTGGAAAAAAAAATATTGCAAAAATTACAAAATCATAAACAAAACAAATATATTTGTGTGTAGGAAAAGCGAAAGTAAGATGAACCAATTGGTTTATAAAGTTTGCATACCATCACAAATAGACAGATACCCAGATATCGACAAGACTGATTTCAGTAATTTAAAGTTTATTTTTTAGCCAAAGCCTGTGATTTTATAAATAAGTATGTATTGTTTATTCTTGCAGAGAAACCTACCAACTAGCTAAAGAGTTGACGGGCATCAGATTTGACTTCAGTGCCCCGCCAGATGTCTGCAAAGGCTGTATCCTTTTAAATAAACAATAATCTTACAGTAGCACTTAAAACTTTACAAGTTTGCTTTATATTTTTATTAAAATAATATAAAAAAGTCCATCTAACTCCCATTTGGGACATGCTTAAACTGACAAGAAGAAGAAACATGTATGTAATATTGTAGCTTGATGCTTTGCCATCCAGGGAAAAATGTTTATGTAATGACAATATCTGTTCCAAAGCTGGGTACTATTATTTACATTACACACATATTAGTATTACCTTCATTGGTTCTGACACATCATCCATAACACAGGCATCATGCAACTTAGCTTTAAGAAACAGATCAATGGCTGGTAGGGAAATAAATAAATTGGATAATTCAAAAGCACTTATCAATAAGTCTATTTGAATAAAAATATTTGATACGTACATCTTATGTTTTGGCGCGCACTGTTCATTGAAATAAAACAACTTTTACGGATATCAAACGCGCTATATTTCCATGAACTAAGTTGTAATTGTCAAAATTTAGGGGTTTTTTGATTTTCCCGACGTTTCGGCACCTTTCCGGGGTCCCGTGACCAGAAGTGGAACACTCTGCCTTTCATTTGTTTATTTATATGGTTATATTATTATATGTTGTATATTATTATCTAATGTATATTATTTATATTTTTTAATTTTGTGTATGTATATGTTGTTATTTATTATATATATTTTTTTCTATTTTTGTAACGTCAGTCGTAGCATCCTGGCAGAATAACAGCGCTTCTGTGTTTCATTCCTCCCATCTGAGAATGGCACAGAAGCAAAATGCTGAGCCAGGATATTTATTGGCCCCACATCTGCATATTCCTTAAGTTATTGTTTGTAAGGTTTGATTTTAAGATTTTTGTTTTTATTTTTTATTCTAGTGTGTGTGTGCCAATAAATGTTTTTTCTTTCTTACTTTCTTATATTTTGGCAATCAAAAAACCCCTAAAAAACCAAAAAAATATGGAAAATTACAACTTAGTTCATGGAAATATAGCGCATTTGATATCCGTAAAAGTTGTTTTATTTCAAGGTACTTATATATTTACTCATACAAATATATATAAATGCACGGCTATTTTTAAACTATATCTAAAAATTTTAAGTCAACTCAGAATCGGTAAGTGAACAACTTGCTCCTAGAAACATGGGTTGAAATAATACACAATTTCTTTGATTTTCCATACCTAGTCGATGGCGTGATCAGTCTGATTTGTATGACGAGGCTAAACATTTGTCTGATGTCAAGCCAAGTTTCTAGGAGAAAGTTCTTCACTTACAGATTCTATACGTACATCTTATGTTTTGGCGCGCACTGTTAATTGAAATAAAACAACTTTTACGGATATCAAACGCGCTATATTTCCACAAACTAAGTTGTAATTGTCCGTATTTTTAGGTTTTTTAGGGGTTTTTTGATTTTCCGACGTTTCGGCACCTTTACAGCTGCCGTGGTCACGGGATGACTGGCTACTTATAAGTCTACCCTCGAAAAGTTAATTTATTTTCGTTCGGATACGGTTACGGTTAGACATTTACTATGGTTTACTATGGTTGCCATAGTAAATGTCTAACCGTATCCGAACGAAAATAAATTAACTTTTCGAGGGTAGACTTATAAGTAGCCAGTCATCCCGTGACCACGGCAGCTGTAAAGGTGCCGAAACGTCGGAAAATCAAAAAACCCCTAAAAACCTAAAAATACGGACAATTACAACTTAGTTCGTGGAAATATAGCGCGTTTGATATCCGTAAAAGTTGTTTTATTTCAATTACAGATTCTATTTATTTATTATTATTATTTGGAAGGAGGGACGCCGGCGAAGCCAGACGGGCGATCAGTCACCACAATTGGAACCATTTCGCCCAGTTCCCCAAAGTCCCCTGAAAACAGGGGGGAAGGCAAGTTGTCATTTACCCCACCGGCGTCAGGACCTCGAACCTACCTGTGCGCTTACAATACCTGTTAAGTTGGCTTATCGTAAGCTGCTTTAGATCCTCTTCTTTCAGCTTGTCTACTTCAAAGAGCTCCCAGCGCAGCGATGCGTACATCGGACATTCTGCCATGAAGTAATAGCTTGTTTCTTCTTTTTCTCTGCATTGCGGACAAATAGGGTCCTCTGCTCTTTTAATCACTGACAGGTGTCTGTTTAGAGGGCAGTGTCCTGTCAGTACTCCTACAGATTCTAAGTCGAACCAATAAATTTTGGATACTGTGCCTTGTGGTGACGGCCTAAGAATACAAGTATCACCACTCCCTTACATGCCTGGGATGTCGTCAGAGTCGACTAAGAGGCTCGACGAACACCTGTGCGGGAGAAGGCCAACTTGAAACAAACCTTTACCAACCCGTCTGGCCAGCGTGGTAGCAGTAGGCTAACAGCCTCCTATGAATGCCACAATAGGCGTGAGCTAGGAGAGGCTTATATCCAGCAGTTGACGTCCACAGGCTGATGGTGGACTGTTTAAAAATAACCCTGTATATATACTTTTTTATTTCAAATATTTTCCTGAGCTCCACTACAGATATAAAGAGTGAGCGGCGCAAACAACTGCGTCCATTCGAGTTCGCTGCGACCAACGCACATGATTCGCTGTGGACTTTACTACAGTCTGTGGTTGCGCCGGAAAGAGACGAAAACACGCCGGTGAACAAATAAGTCTACTTTAGAATAAACTTACTAAGACTAAGCCTCACTCCATATTTGATTATAACATATTTGATTAAAAATAAAAATGTTAAGCTTAATGCCAGGTCCACATTTTGAGAACCTAGTTTCTAGATAAACTTAATTTAGGTTTTTAAGATACTACTAAACCATGAACGTAACATGTTTATTGGCAAATGAATAAATTAAAAATGTACATTATACCGGTCCATTACATTGAATTTTTAAATGAAATTGTACAGTTACAGCACGGTTACTACAGTTTACAAAATGTTAAATTTCTACAGACAAATTTAAACTCAACGGCATGTTTCAAATTCTAAAGTAGATTGGAAATATTTGACAAGCACCTGCGTCCGTTTGTATTCGCTGCGAGCAACGCACACGATTCGCTGTGGACTTTACTACAGTCTGTGGTTGCAACGGAAAGAGACGAAAACACGCCGGTTAACAAATAACACTATACTCTAGGCTAACTGGTAGTTAATATAAAAGTTAGAACTCTTTATATATTTTTTTGTTTTAAATAAATAATTGCATACAATCACACCAATTATCTAGCCCACATTAAGTTTCATGAAGAACTTGTGTTATGTATTCTAGATAACGGATAAACTTACTTATATACTTCTTTTTGTAAATACATACATAATATACATATTAAACACCCAGACCAAGACAAACAGACATGTTCATGCACACAAATATTTGACTTGTCCGGGGATCGAACACGGGACCTCTGGCGCAGAAGGCGGGTTTAGTACCCCTGCGCCAAACAGGCCTTCACTCTTAAGCACCCACTTGTTACTACCGTCCTTTTAAAAGAACGCATGAGTACAACACATAATTTTTTTTAAATATTGATTAAAAAGGGTATCTAGAGCTATTTTACTAGCGTTGCTTATAAACAACGCAGATTTTTCGAGTTTCTACTAGTCTAATATATTTTCATTTTCTCACGTGATTTAGTATTTTTTAAATCGCATACAAAAATAATTAAGCTGCGTTGCCCGGTTCATATTTCTTCTTCCAGCCAGTCCAGTATTCCAACTATCAGTACAATAATCGAATTATTTTTATGTTTAATCACTTACAATGCACTATTGTAAAGCCAGCAATCAGTAGTAGTAGTTATTACCCAAAAATTTACAATAATCGTGCAGTCCTCGCTTACGCGCAACCTCATACAAAATGGTATTACGTATGTGATCGCATGCTAATCGCTCGCTGATGGTTTAAAATTCCAATGCACGTTTGATATGACACTAGCGCCAAAAACAATTTGATAGCATTATCAGGAACTAAATGAATGCACATTATAATTCATCTATTGTTCGGTAGAGGCAGCACTGCGTTGGCAGTGTGGGTTGCTATGGTGATACGTGACGTAAATTAAATTAAATTAAAATCATTTATTATCAGATACCATAGATCCAGAGTTGTTAGTAAAACAATAATGGAAAGAATACTTAAATACTATGTTAGTATAAATGATGAATCAATTTAAAGCAATGGGGAAGAAAAAACCTAATACAGATGGCGCTGCATTCGTCAGACCCATAACAAGTAACATGTCACTTTGAGTTGGTCGGTTCGTTGGTAATTTTTCCGATATTTGGTGAAATGGCATTTTTCTTTTTACAAATAAAATAATGTATAGTGATTGGACTGTGAAACAGTTAAAAGAAGAGATGAAGACCCAGAGTAATAAAATTACAGGGTCATTCAAAACCCAGTTAGTAGGTCAGTAATGGGTAAAATAAGCTAGAATACAAGTATAATCAAACAATCTCATGTTGTTTTTGGTACATCATAGTATATTCAAGGAAATTATATACAAATTAATACGTTCTGTTCAAGTTTTCAACATTGTATTGTGTATTTGAAACCATGTAAACAGGACTTAAAGTAATATTTTAATGTTACGGATTGGAGTCTTTTGACCACAACTTTAACTTTGGAATCGCTCAGGATCAAATAAGTCAGGGCGACATGAGACTAGTTGCTTTTTTCTAGTATATTTACTTGTTAAATATTTATTACATAAAAATAGCATTGTAAAATGCAAAATTAAATAGTTATAATTAGATGGCTGTTTCATCTTAATCGATAGTCAAACATCTGTAAAGATGTTTCTTTCGAATGCGAGGATATTTCTCTCATTGATGAAGCGACGGTGGCCAACACCGTAGAACGGTGAATATACTGGAAAGATTCGACTTGTCCTCATAGGTCTCTGTAGCATAATTGGTTAGTGCATTGGGCCGGACTCCCAAGGATGCGGGTTCGAATCCCGTCAGGGCGACATGAGACTAGTTGCTTTTTTCTAGTATATTTTCTTGTTAAATATTTATAACTGAAGATATAAAAATTTAATTACCACAAACGGAGACATCGTGATGTAAATAGTAGCACCATACTGCCTACTTTACCCATAGCTTTCTCACAGTCACAGTCGTTCATCCTTGGGAGAGTGTTGGTTACCATTTTTAGGGTTCCGTAGCCTAATGGCAAAAAACGGAACCCTTACAGATTCGTCATGTTTGTCTGTCCGATGTATGTGACAGCCATTTTATTCCAAAACTATGAGGATTACACCGTTGAAACTTGGTAGGTAGATGTATTCTGTAAACCGCTTTACGGATTTTACACAAAAAAAAAGCACTTGGCCGATTTTTATTACATCCAATTGCCACACAACGCGGCATTCTTCGATAAAACGATTAGCATTTAAATGTAAACATTTGTTTGTATGGATTCTGACAGATGTCGTGGGTCAATCGTTAGAAGCGCCTCTGGCGGCGAATATTGACAGTTTTCTTCCCCATTATTGCGTAATTATTGCGATCGCATTGTTCTTGAAAAGATAGGTAATAAAGGGTTAACACACATAAGTCGTGCACTGTGTATTATTGTCGAATTTTATAAATACAATAATGACAGTTATCTAAAGATACAAGAAATGTAATTTTGATAATCTCAAATATTTGTTTATAAATGAAATTAACGATAATTGTGTATATAATAATAATAAATGTATTAGTTTTAAACTGCATTTCTTTTTGTTTTTTACTCTTAAATTAAACAGTCTACAATAAATGTTAATGTTTTTCTTATGCCAGGAATATTGCTGTTGCTTTAAGAAAATGATACACTCACCATATGTAATGTCCCACCCCGTTATTCTCATACAAACATGCTCACTTTGCGACTCTATACATAAAAATGACAATGTATTTCTGCAAAGACCTGTGTGCTAATGTTTAGGTTTAACACTCGACTGTCCAATGAACACTTTAGAGAGTTTTAAACATCTCTTCCCGTTTATAAGCAAAACATTACTTTATGTTATGACCATATCACATTGTATGGAATCTGATGAAGCATTCATTGAAATAAAACAACTTTCGCGGATTTAGATGAACTACTTATATGTATTGTGCATTTTATTTTATTTAGTGCAGTTAAATCCGTAAAACTTATTCATTTCGATGATGAGTGCGCAACTTAAAATGTGATTATGAAGCATTCATTATTCTGCCTGTGTGGACAAATGCAGGGGTATCGGTACTTATTAAAATTGCTAATTGGACAATCGAACGCTTGGTTCATTCATGCGTTCATGCGCTGGTTCATGCGTCATGCTCGTGAACGGGTGTTGCCAGCGGGATGGGTCTGCTCATGTTTGCTTGTGTTAAAATGTGTACAGATATATGTTGTTTTGATTTTATGTTATTTATGATGTTTTGAGTTGAGATGCGTGGCACTGCTTGATCAGAGTAAATAAAGGTAAATAATGTTTTCAATTATTCCAAATATATAAAACCTTTTTTTTTTTAACTTACTTTAATTACGCTTTGAGATTGTGACCCACCCAGCTGATGCGTCTTCTAGTGGCATTGTAGGTTGTATCTTACGTTACCGGTCGCAAGCTTCGCGCTCTTTCTCTCATCTGCATGCGGTGCATGGACATCTTGCTCGCACAAGGCTCGGTCGTCACATCGTATGATCCTCGTATGACCATCAGATGATTTGAGTGGTTGGCGGAGCGATTATGGTGGCGGAGTTCGGCCGCTACATTTTTCTAGGTATCCAGTTGATAATCAGCGTCAGCCTTGTCGCTGACTCAATGTTGAACTGGACACCCATTTGGTACTGACGTGGTCCACTAAATTCCTTGTACTTTTATATTTCATTGTTTCATGTTGTGTTCAATCTCCTGTGCCTGGTACCAAATAAAATAGTTTGTATTATGTTGTATTTTTGGTTGCATTGTATTGTACATTTTTAATTTTAGACTTCTAAACTATGCTTTGCATGTATACTATAGTAGAAGTCTTATGTGCTGGCTCTGTGTGTCTGTGCGCATGTTTCAATCACAGGAACTACAGTAGCTAAAGACACTATTTTTGGTACACCTATATATGTCAATGAGAAAAGTTTAAATACTGAGTTTCGAACATTAGGGTCAAGTGGTTCCTGAGATCCAATACTTTAGAAGTCGTCTGATGCCTTCGCTACGATAGTGAAGGGCGCTGATCTTGTTTTATGTATAGAGTTGCAAGGTAAGCACGTTTGTATGAAAATAACGGAGTGAGCCATTAGATGTGCCGGTGAGTGTAATTCATAACATTTAATATTTAATGTGATAAATATGAAACAAGAAAATATACTAGAAAAAACAACTTGCCTCATGTCGCCCTGACGGGATTCGAAGCCGCATCCTTGGGAATCCGGCCCAATGCACTAACCAATTATGCTACAGAGACCTATGAGGACACGTCGAATTTTTCTTGTATCACCTTTCTTCGGTGTTGGCCACCGTCGTTTCATCTATGAGAAAAATATCCTCGCATTCGAAATAAAACACTGGACTCCCGTCAGGGCGACATGACACAAGTTGCTTTTTCTAGTATATTTTCTTGTTTAATATTTATCACATAAAAATAGCATTGTAAAATGCAAAACTAAAAAGTTATAATTTTATATTTAAGTTGGTATGGCGACCCACCAATTTTTTATTAAATAAATCGCTAATTAAAACCATAATAAAACAAACTGTTCTTGATATAAAGTACTATTTATTTCTAAGCATTATGGAATACACTTTTCGCCTTCTTTTCTTTCTTCTTCTTGTCTCGCTTCTTCTTCTGCTTCTCCGTGCTTCGCAGAAGTTTGAAGATGGCGTCGTCTTCCGGTTCAGGCGCAGTGCTGCCCTCTGTTGACGGCTTCTGCTTCTTTGCTTCGGTAGGCTCTGCTGGTAGCTTTTTCTTTTTTGATATTTCACTGGAATGAAGATAAATACATTTTGATTATATTTTCGAACTAGCTGCCTCCAGCGGTTTCACCCGTGAGAATATCTGGATAAAAAGTAGCCTATATTTTAATCCAGGCTATCTTCTATCCGTCCCAATTTGGGCCACGTCTATGTACACCACCCCCAAAGATAGGAAAAAATTTACTGGTTCTGAGAAAAATATTATATAATGCACGGTTAAGCAGTTATTAATAAAAACAAATCAATATTTTTTACGCGAAATAAGGCGTCAAATATGACACCTCGACGTTAAAAAGAAACTGTCAGTGTCACTGTCATGGGGTTCTACTCTGTGTTCGACTGTAATTCTATTGACTGACTGTGACAAAATGACATCTTCCGCCATGATCAATGTTTGATGTGTTTTTGCATTATATTTATAGTTCCTTCCAGAAAACAAGGCGATTTTAAAGAAATTGAATGATTAGAAACCAATATTTTTCTATTTAAAATTTATTATAAGTATAAAAATAGCATTGAAAAATGCAAAAATTCAAAAATCATAAAAAGGAATTAGATTATTATTGTCACTAGGAATTTTAGTTACAAATTGGATAATTTTTATTAGGTTCTATAAATTTTATTTATTAATTGCATTATTTTAATATTTATTATGTAGTTAATTGAATAAAAAAAAGTATTATTAGCGATTTTAAATTACCAAATTTTTGATTATTAAATTGTTTTTGGTACCGCAATCTCGTTAGGTTAATATTGTAATAAAGACTTCCACAGGCCAGGCCTAGCCTAGTGCGGAAGACTTAAGAAATGTCAGACCAAATAATGTATTTTTTTGGAAATAAACAATTTATTTATTCTTATGATAAATTTTAAATAGAAAAATATTGGAAAAAATTTACTCGGCCACAAGTGAATTCTCAGATGGGAATCGAACCCACGACCTTTGGAAATCCGGTCCAATGCTCTAACCGCTGAGCTACCGAGACTTGCGAACCACCGTCGAAATTCTCCAATACTTTTATATTTTTAATACGCTGTAGGCCAGCGTTGTCACATCAATGCTAGGAATATCCTTGCATTCGAAAGAAACATCTTTTCAGGTGTTTAACGATCGATTAAGATGCAACAGCCAATAATTTATGTAAGTATATAAATATATATGTAATGTATTTTTTAGAAATAATAATTTATTTATTATTAGTTAGGACGTGAAAAAAAGACAAACAAACACACTTCTGCATTTATAATATTAGGGTTCCGTAGCCTAACGGCAAAAAACGGAACCATTATAGATTCGTCATGTCCGACGTATGTCACAGCCACTTTTTTCGGGAGATAATTAGACGGAAAAATTTAAACAAACAGCTGTCATTTCTTTTTTCTTAAATTATTAAAATGATATTCTTATTATTATATTATTATTATTATTATTCTATGAAAAATACCACACGACCAAGACAATAAGGCGCATGACAGGAATGCGGTTTTGCACTTTTGGCACATACAGCCCACTTCTATCACCGCACTTCTCTTAATATCTGATTAATAAATCAGATATTTACGCTACAGTGATTAACTGATTAATAATAATAATAATAATAAATTTGTTTATTTGCTTAAAACACGGTATTACAAGTTGATACAGTAAATTATAGTCCACATGTTTCGCTAATAATTAATATAGCATGCAAATATGAATAATACAATTCATGTCAAAAATTAATACAGAAATAATAACAATATGAATATCAGTACAAATAAGAAATGTCAATACAAATTTGATAATTAATTATTTTTGTTGAAGAAAGAATTAATGTCATAAAAATTATTTTGGTTTGTAGGTGACTCTTCTATATTTATTATTTTTCATAATAAAATATATTTTACTTACAAATATTTACAATATTATATTAAAAACTATCTTCTTTATATTTACACTATTATAAAATTTATTTATACACACTTACATTTACACAAACACATAATACACAAAATATTTATTCAATAACTTTAATTAATAACATTTATTTACACATGTAATTTGTCGTATGAAAAGCCGGACGGCGGCTACGGAAACGCGCATCTCAAAACCAGTCCTTTTGTCTGGCTCGACCTTGCCGTGGCATTGGGCCGCGGCGCCCGCGCATAGTAACGTACACCAGTCGAGATCCTACTACGACGCGGAGCGCTTGCTGCTTTTGCTCAGCCGTATTATTGTTATTCGCGACTATTGCATACCGCTATTTGTTTTTCTGCTTCGCTAAACTATTATATTTGTGTTACTGATCTTTCCTTCTGCTTATTTTGACTATCTCTGTGCTTGTGTGTGAATCTTTCTCCTTCAGTGTACTGTTATTTTATGTGTTGTGTAAGGTTGGACAATATACCCTTCCACGTAAGTCAGACTATTTATTTACTGGTGCTTCATTAATACCTTACCAACTAAACTGGTGACCCCGTTCCGAACATGGATAAAGGATTCGAAGACGCACAGAGCCACACCCAACACGAGCGCGTGTCCACTGTCAGGGACGAGAATAATGCCGGACCATCTGGCGGACATTCCGAAGTCGGCAAAGTGAGCGTGAGAGTGCCTCCGTTTTGGCCAGAGGAACCAGAAATTTGGTTCGCTCAAATAGAAGGGCAGTTTTCTATTTCTGGAATTACCAACGACGCGACCAAATTCAATTACGTTATTAGCCAACTTGATAATAAATTTTCGAGGGAGGTTAAAGATGTCATTCTTAACCCACCGGCATGTGACAAGTATGGAAAACTGAAGACGGAACTGATAAAGAGACTGACGGCATCTAACGAAAAGAAGCTAAAACAGCTTTTGATGCATGAGGAGTTGGGCGACCGTAAGCCTTCGCAGTTTCTTCGGCATCTGAAGAGCCTTGCTGGATGTGACGTCACCGACGAATTTTTAAAGACTATGTGGATAAGTCGTCTTCCCAACGGTGTGCAGACGGTTCTTGCCGGCCAGCCATCCACCAGTACTACCGAAGACTTGTCGGATCCGGCAGACCGCGTTCACGACCTCGCCTATAAAGCACCAAGAGTCGCAGCTGTTGGCGATTCAGTGCCCGGTTCGGTTGTTAGTGAGCTGACGCGAGAAATTGCCGAACTGAGACGGCAAATCCAGAAGATGTCCACTGATAGGAGCGGCCGCGGACAACAACGGACATCACGGCGTTCTGGGAGCAGGTCAAATTCAAGATCACGACAGCGATCGAACTCCAATTACAGAAAGTTCCCGCTGTGCTGGTATCACGGAAAGTTTGGCGAGAAGGCAGATAAATGTGTCCAGCCTTGCGATTATAAGGCGGGAAACGCCGGGAGCAGTCGGTAATGGCGACTGACGACTGCTCACCTCACTACTCGGGTCGCCTCTTCGTGACTGACCGTTCGTCTAAGACGCAGTTCCTGGTCGACACTGGTAGCGACCTCTGTGTCTTCCCGAGGTCTTCGCTACGAGAACGACGAGCCCGAAGCAACTTCGACCTCTGTGCAGCCAATGGTTCCAATATCTCCACTTACGGTTATGTACATTTAGATTTAGATTTTGGTTTACGTAGATGTTTTGCTTGGCGCTTTGTAGTTGCCGATGTTACGAAACCTATTATAGGTGTAGATTTTTTAAATTATTATCAGCTTGTAGTAGACATAAGGAACAAAAAGCTAATCGATCATACAACCAGTGTATCTACTGTAGCTAGTTCTGCTTCATGTAATGTGCACTCTGTAAAGATCTCCACTGGCGATACTAGTTACCATAAAATTTTAGACGAGTTTCCAGAAATAACCCGTCCTGCTGGCATACACCGTAACATACAACACAACACGGTACATCATATTCGTACTACGCCTGGCCCCCCTGTGTCTTTTTCCCCTCGTCGTCTAGCACCGGATAAGCTGAAGATAGCCCGCCAAGAATTCCAGTCGATGATAGCGAATGGCACAGCCCGTCCATCTGAGAGTCCGTGGGCGTCGCCACTGCACCTGGCGCCAAAGAAGGACAACGGCTGGAGGCCATGCGGCGACTACCGGATGCTCAACGCACGAACTGTGCCCGACAGGTACCCAATCAGGCACATTCACGATTTTGCCCACAGCATTTCAGGTTGTAAGATATTCAGTACGCTGATCTGGCAAAAGCTTACAACCAGGTGCCAGTAAGTCCAGAAGATATTCCGAAGACCGCTATCACCACGCCCTTTGGATTGTTTGAATTCCCGTTTATGACCTTTGGTCTACGGAATGCGGGTCAAACATTCCAAAGATTCGTGGATGAGATGACCAGAGGGCTCGATTTTATATATGCCTATTTGGATGACTACCTGGTCTTCTCAAGGTCAGCAGCACAGCACGAGGAGCATCTTCGCATTATCTTCGAAAGGCTAAAGAAGTATGGAATGCTGCTTAACACCTCCAAGTGTGTATTCGGGGCTAGTGAAGTAACATTTCTGGGGTACCACATTTCGGAACATGGCACCCGGCCTCTTGACGCTAAAGTGCAGGCAATAAAGGATTTCCCAGTCCCTACTACTGTGCGCCAACTAAGGCGATTCTTAGGCATGGTAAACTTTTATCGGCGATTTATTCCTCAAGCTGCCCGAACTCAAGCACCATTGCATGCACTGCTGACAGGGAACGTTAAGGGATCTCACCCTGTCATCTTGACAGGGGATGCCTTGACCGCGCTCAATAACTGCAAGGAGAGTCTTTCCAGGGCCGCCATGTTAGCACACCCGGACTGTTCCGCCAAGCTAGCGCTGGTGACCGATGCGTCCGATAAAGCGATTGGCGCGGTATTGCAGCAGCTACGAGATAATGCTTGGGAGCCTTTAGCCTTCTTCTCTCGAAAGCTTAGCCCCTCTCAAGAGAAATACTCGCCTTACGATAGGGAGCTATTGGCCATTTACGAAGCCATAAAACATTTTAGGCATATGCTCGAGGGGAGACATTTTATTGTCTATACTGACCACAAGCCCATCAGTTTCGCCTTCCACGAAAGGAAGGCTAACTGCTCGCCTAGGCAGTATAGACACCTGGACTTTATCGCTCAATTTACAACCGACATACGCCACATATCGGGCAAAGATAATGTGGTTGCCGATGCTTTGTCGCGTGTCGAAGAATTGAGCGCAACTATCAGCCTCGAGACGTTAGCTGAAAGTCAAGCTTCTGACCAAGAACTTTCCAAATTCTTGCAGGATGGCTGTTCTTTGCGGCTAGAAAAACTCCAATTACCTGGGAGTCGCATTGCACTGTACTGCGACGTCAGTACCCCGAATCCTAGGCCTTATGTAACAGAATTCTACCGTAGGCAAGTATTTGAGAACTTGCATTCATTAAGTCATCCTGGCGCCAACGCCTCTGCTAAATTAGTTGCGGAACGGTACGTTTGGCCTGGCGTCAGAAAAGACTGCAAAAACTGGGCGCGTGCTTGCATCTCATGCCAGCGCGCCAAAGTCAACCGCCATGTGACTGCACCACTGGGTACGTACCATTTACCTCGAGCCCGTTTCAAACAAATCCACATTGACTTGATTGGGCCACTGCCACTATCGCAGGGATATCGGTACTGCCTCACTGCCATTGATCGTTTTACACGGTGGCCAGAAGCAGTACCGATTGAGGACATAACTGCCGAGACAGTGGCCAAGGCTTTGCTGTCGATGTGGATAGCTCGGTTCGGTTGCCCAACGACCATCACGACCGATAGAGGTCGACAGTTTGAGTCAGCCTTATTTAACTGCTTGTCCAAAATGGCTGGGTTCGAGCACAAGCGGACAACGGCTTATCACCCTGCTTGTAACGGTCTCTTGGAACGATTTCACCGCCAACTAAAAGCGGCAATAGTATGCCACGCTAATGATCGGTGGACTGAGTCATTGCCATGGGTGTTGTTGGGAGTAAGAACTGCATTCAAGGTGGACCTGCAGGCTTCATCTGCTGAGTTAGTGTACGGGGAGCCACTGAGGTTACCCGGTGAGTTTTTCGAACCTTCAGTGCCCGGCACGACAGACGTGTCAGAATTTTCAGCCAGGATTCGAGAGTTCGCCAATAAACTGCGGCCCGTGCCTGCTTCACGCCATTGTAGTCCCAAAGTTTTTATTTATAAAGAGCTAGGCACTTGCAATTTCGTCTTCCTACGAGAAGACGCATTGCGAGGTGCACTAACTAATGCTTACACTGGCCCCCATAAGGTACTGTCTAGAAATGACAAAACTTTTAAGCTGTCATTGAATGGCAAGGAAGTCACGGTTTCTATTGACCGTGTGAAACCGGCCTATATATTGGCCGACAGCTGCAGCGAAGAATCCATACCAGAGCCTGAAATTCAGAAAGAGCGAACCACCCGTAGTGGACGTCGAGTACGATTTCCAGATTTTTATCGCCCTTGACGGTCTTTGGAGGGGGGTGGTGTAGGTGACTCTTCTATATTTATTATTTTTCATAATAAAATATATTTTACTTACAAATATTTACAATATTATATTAAAAACTATCTTCTTTATATTTACACTATTATAAAATTTATTTATACACACTTACATTTACACAAACACATAATACACAAAATATTTATTCAATAACTTTAATTAATAACATTTATTTACACATGTAATTTGTCGTATGAAAAGCCGGACGGCGGCTACGGAAACGCGCATCTCAAAACCAGTCCTTTTGTCTGGCTCGACCTTGCCGTGGCATTGGGCCGCGGCGCCCGCGCATAGTAACGTACACCAGTCGAGATCCTACTACGACGCGGAGCGCTTGCTGCTTTTGCTCAGCCGTATTATTGTTATTCGCGACTATTGCATACCGCTATTTGTTTTTCTGCTTCGCTAAACTATTATATTTGTGTTACTGATCTTTCCTTCTGCTTATCTTGACTATCTCTGTGCTTGTGTGTGAATCTTTCTCCTTCAGTGTACTGTTATTTTATGTGTTGTGTAAGGTTGGACAATATACCCTTCCACGTAAGTCAGACTATTTATTTACTGGTGCTTCATTAATACCTTACCAACTAAAGGTTAATCCATTCGTACAATTTTTGTTTGAACATATTTATATTGAGCATTTTTAATTATTTAGGAATCTTGTTATAGACCCTTATACACATACAAAGGCAACTTTTTGCATACTTATCTGATATTTATATCCGATTGATTACCGTTTCATGAAGTTTTGGTTTTTAGTTAGATTTTGTAAGTTTTTCTTAGCTGTCATGCGCCTAATTGTCTTGGTCAGATAGTATGTCAAAACATAACTGTCCGTAGCCAAATTCGTAAGTAAGTTTTCAAACCTAGTATTTTAGTCGTACAATATACGGCTATTATATATACAGTTAGGTTATTAATTTCGGGCGTTAGTCGTAACTAGTCGATCAGTTTATTATATTCCCTAAAAAAAAAAACACTTCTACCCTCACCTAACAGTCTCCATTCTGTCGAACAGCTGATCCATATCGTCGGGAAGCTCTTCCGGTTGTGTTTCCTCCTCCTCCTCCTTCACTTCCGGTTTGCAGCGGAGGGGCGTGGAAGATTCAGTTTGGACGAGCAAGCAGGTCAACTTTGATGTTAGATATTGCTGAAAATAAAAAGGAATAAGTATTAAGTATTTGTTACAATAGTCCGTATGTAGACGACCTAGTAGATCAACAACCTTTTCAGAACTGTTACCGGCCTTAGAGAAAATGAGTCATAGTTCCACCTACAAAAATCACAGTTCCACGTACAAAAATCACAATTCCATCTACATAAATCACAGTTCCACCTACAAAAATCACAGTTCCACCTACAAAAATCACAGTTCCATCTACAAATATCATAGTTCCATCTACAAAAATCACAGTTCCACCTACAAAAATCACAGTTCCACCTACAAAAATCACAGTTCCATCTACAAAAATCACAGTTACAAAATCAATCATCATTTGAAATACAGTCATCTCATCTTTACTTACCCGATACACGCACTCCTTGCTCTCATACCGGTGCACGCGCAGTTGCCGGTCCAGACTGGTACTCAGCACGAGCCCATCACCAGCTCGGACCGCAGTCACCGCGCCCGCACATCCCTTGTAACCTTTGTCGGGCCGGCCGGTTCGTAAGTCAACTTGGTGGAGTTGGCCGCGAGCGAAGCCGACTAGGACTTTTCTGTGTAATAAAGTTAAATCTATAGGTAACATTATAAAGAGGAAAGATTTGTCTCAATGCAAGAGCATTGGACCGGATTTCCAAAGGTCATGGGTTCGATTCCCATCTGAGAATTCACTTGCGGCCGAGTTATTTTTTTCAATATTTTTCTATTTAAAATTTATCACAAGTATAAAAATAGCATTGAAAAATGCAAAAATTCAAAATCATAAATTTGATTGGTTGTTTGTTTGTTTGCATTGAATAGGCTCCGAAACTACTGAACGGATTTGGATGAAATTTGGTTGATAGCCTGTTATCTACCAACCCCCCCCCCCCCGGTCAGGGGCCGGTGGTCCCTCCCTTGTCCCGCCGTCCCACCGAGCGTACCAGACTCGACGGGGTGTCGGGGGGCGGCGAGGAATAGGGTGCTGGACTCACGAGTCCGGTATTCTCCAGGCCCAGCATAACCGATTGTTATGCGTAAAAGCATTCCCCACACAAAAAAAAATGCCTGTTACATTCCCCACACAAAAAAAAAATTGCCTTAAAAACAAAGGATACTTTTTGGATACGTGATGGAAATTGACCTTACTGATATGTTAAGCTCACTTTTCAATTTGACGACTCTGTATGAAATAAAACAGGGAGAAAAAAATAGCCCTTGACGAGTTTCTTGCCGGTTCTTCTCGTTCCCGTCTGCCGCCGTAAGGTTTGTGAACCGATGGCGTAGCTTCTTTGACGTTCATAAGTGCTTGTAACAGCCTAGACTGAATAAATGATATTGATTTGATTTGATTTATCCCGTCTTTTTTTATCCGACTCGAAGGACCAATTTGATGTACGGGTTGGATGACCACACACCAAAAGAGATAAATGATAAACTTTTAAATAACTGTAAAAATAACTTTTATTGTGTAATGAATTGTAACGCTAAATGATGAGTCGCGAGTTGAATGTGGACTGACTGAATAATAATAAAAATGATGAGTTTAAACAAATTAAAAGTAGGTCGTTACGTAGATCGTACACCGATAAGAAATAAGAAAACTTTCCTCTTATATTAAATATGTTTCAAGATTGTAGATTTGTGTTTGGCAACGACATGTTCCTTTGTAAATGTTGTTGCTTCTGTTAAAGCTGATAAGTTTCTTGCGGCCGTTCTTCTTATCAGTTAAAAGATGTCCTGAATGGCTGGTAGGAAAAAAAAATTGGACGATTCGAAATCACTTATCTATAAGTCTATTTGAATAAAAATCTTTGAATTTGACTTTGATATTCCCGCGGGAACGGGAACCACGCGTGTGACACGAGCGAGCGGCCGCTAGTCACTGATAATTTTAATCAAATTTTCTAGTACAGACACTTCACCAAGTTGGACTAAACGAACTGTAATCAAAGTAGAGTATTTATGGTATGTATATATTTGTGACAAAAACTATAGTATGACTGCTCTCGATCGTGATTGGCTGAAGAATGGCAATCACAAGCGAGAGAATTCTCTCAGTACTAGCGTGTCGATGAACAGACTAGTGACCACAACAATTCGGCGCATAACAGCTGAGGAAAATTTAAAAGGCTAACTAAAAATAACCAAAACCGAAATTTCAAGAAGCGGTAATCAATCAGTTAATCACTGTAGCGCTAAATAATCAGATAATAGAAGAAGTGCTGTGATAGAAGTGGGCTGCATGTGCCAAAAGTGCAAATTGAATTCCTGTCATGCGCCTAATTATCTTGGTCGTATGGTATAGGTCACCCAGCGTGCAATAGAGAGGGCTATGCTCGGTGTTTCCCTACGTGATTAACTCAGAAATGAGGAGATCCGTAGGAGAACTAAAGTAACCGACATCGCTCGAAGGATTGCTCAGCTGAAGTGGGGCGGGACACATAGCGAGAAGAACCGATGGTCGTTGGGGCGGGGCGGTTCTGGAATGGCGACGCTCCGTGGGGGCATTAGGGCCCCCCACAAGGTGGACCGACGATCTGGTGAAGGTCGCGGGAAGCCGCTGGATGCGGACAGCGCAGGACCGATCGTCGTGGAGATCCTTGGGGAGGCCTATACCCAGCAGTGGGTGTCATGTGGCTGAGACGACGACGACGATAGAATATAGGCACTATATTAGGAAATAATTTATTTTCAAGATTAAGAGTCATCACATTACACATACCTTTCATCAAAACTGGGCGAGATGCAAGTGGCGGCTATTGGGAAGTCTACGTTGACCACCGGCCGCCGCTGCGCACGAGTATCGTATAACCTGAGGATATATTTATTTATTTATTTGTTATAGGTACACTTACAGATTAAAGTCATTACAAAACTTATAATCTATGCTAAATATATGAGCCAAGACTTTAATCCAATAATAGCGTACACAGCATGCACAATTATTTGAAACTTATGCGAACCAAAACAATAATAATTGGATTACAAAACTAACTTTTTCTTTTTTTTTACTTTCAATCTATACAATTTCAATCTATGATGTTTCTGCTTCAAGAAGCTCGGACACAGTTTTCTTATAAAGAGAGAATTTGTTATTAAAGACATCAAGATGTCTATTACCACGGCTTATTTCATTATATGTACGACACATTCTAACGATAGGGTTGTAATAAGAGGTATTATTTTTGTACACCTGGGCCCGTATTCACTATGACCACTTACCGATTCCTTGCTCCAACCACGCGAATGTCGTATTTGGTTTCGACATTTTCAAAATTAGTTGTCTCTATGACACTTACAAATTTTTAAGTTGTTTTGCTTGTTTAATAATTATACAACTTGTGGCTTTCATGTTCTTGTACAATAACTTTATAATTTGGGAGTATCATGGAGAAAACGACTTTTGAAAATGTCAAAACCAAGTACGACATTGGCGTGGTTTGAGCAAGGAATCGCTAATAGTGAAGTGGTCATAGTGAATAAGGGCCCTGAATCGATAAAGAATTCGGGCAACGTGACCTACTACGTGATATACTATATATTTACAAGGTCTTTACCTACGAAATAGCCGATTTATATGAAGACTAGCGGATCCTCGCGGCTTTACACGCGTGGTGCCCGTTCCCGTGGGAATATCGGGATAAAATATAGCCTATGTCACTCGGGAGAAATGTAGCTTTCTAATGGTCTTAGAATTTTCTAAATCGGTCCAGTAGTTCCTGAGATTAGCGCGTTCAAACAAACAAACTCTTCAGCTTTATAATATTAATAAGTATAGATTTTCAAAGAAAGTTCGTTTTCCATACTAACAACTTTTGTTATAGTTACTACCGCAAGTGCTAATGCCACATTTTTTTTTATGTACAATCATTGTTTGAATAATAAGCAATCTTATACTATATTTTTATTTTAAAAATTATGAATAATTTATAAATTATCTACATATTACCAATGTTATAAAGAGGAAAGATTTGATTGTTTGTTGCATTGATTAGGCTCCAAAACTACTGAACGGATTTGGATGAAATTTTGTACACAGATAGTAGATAGCCTGGTTATGGACATAGAATACTTTTATCCCGATATTCCCACGGGAACGGGAACTACGCGGGTGATACTGCGAGCGGCTGCTAGTCTATACTAATATTATAAAGAGGAAAGATTTGTATTTTTGTGTGTAACGAATTAACTCAAAAAGTACTGGACCGATTTTGACGAAATTTGGTGTAGAGAATCCTTAGACCCCAAGTAGTAACATAGGCTATAAATGATCCCAAAATTCCCACGGGAACGGGAACCACGCGCCCGGCCTCTAGTATTAAATAAAGGAGTAAATTTTGCTAACAAAAAAAGGAGTACCTTTCGAGGTATTTTTTATCGTATAATAAACGAAAATAATAACCATGACATAAATTATTTTTGATCATTATGATCTTAATTTGATATTAAATCAAGCAATAGATGTACCTTTTAATCACAGAAGTAGTAGGTTCTCTAGAAGTGTAAGAAAAAAATCGGCAATTCCATAGGTAAAGACCTATTATATAGAACTTACTAGGTATAAAAACAAAAAAAATCATATACCTTGGATGACGGAGAGTAACTTAAAAACAACTTGACGAACTTACAATCACATTTAATAAAGCTGGTAAGTTTTTGTGCCCATTTTTCTTGTCATCTAAAAGAGTCCGTAGGGCAAAATTGACAAATCAAAAATGTTTAATAAGATTCAGAAGGCGAGATCAGTGACACACACCAGGAAGACGAGGCCAGTGACCCACATGGGGCGCCGCAGCTACCTTTTTCCTAACATACTATACCATAATTACATTTCAATAAATCCAACATAATTAAATGTACCAACCTAACATAATCAAGAGTGCCAACCTACCATATCCATGTCTGGGGCATACAGTTAATACATCCCTCCTCCCCCCACGGGGCGCCGCAGTTACCTTCGTCTAGGACACATATATAACAACCTATTCTACCAACCTAACATGAACAAATGTACCAACCTAACATATCCATGTCTGGAGCACACAGCCAGTACATTCTCCCCCAGGAAGGCGAGGTCGGTGACCCACACGGGGCGCCGCAGCTGCAGCCAGTCGTGAGGAAGATTCTTGGCGGTGAACATCGGTTGTGGGGAGCCTATACGCCACACTTGGAGGTCGTTTTCTTCGCCGCCTTGGGAAAACATGATGTACACAGTCTGGGTCTAAATCTGAATTACTTTGCCTCGTGGTCAGCTATCGCTGCAGGGCCGGCCCCTCGATATCCCCTTTCAAACGCCTCTGTGGTCTAGTGGCACAACCACCGGTTCAGACTCAGGGGTCCCGGGTTCGATTTCCAGCGGGGATACTTATTGTATTCTCGGTTTGGTTGGTGGTAGGACTTGTTGTAAGTCCGCCTGGCTAGCTACCACCATCTTATCTAAGTCTGACGCCTTAACAACAATGTTTTCAGCGTTGTTGTGTTCCGGCAGTTAAGAGATAAGATAGCAAGATCATCAGTAATTGAGGATTCCGGGAGAGGCTCGCTTCCATCTTCAGCCTTATAAATACTTAACATAAACTAACACTATGGTCGGTGACGGGACAGGTGACCAAGAATCTTTAGATAACTTACCTGTCGCGAACAGCGTCGAATCATCCTCACAAATTCTCATCCTATCCAGTTTTCCGACTTCCAACAGCTCCTCTGTCTTTTTACTCCATATCTTCACCACACCACTTGATAAAGCAGCTACTATCTTCCTCTTGCAACGGCCGAGGCCGACCACGTGGCCGGTTCCAAAATCAGCTGTGTAGGAGGTTGTGAAACCTTGCAGAGTGTCGTAGCTTAGAATCTGGGGTAAGGTGGTTAGAGTGAAGACATTTTAACGACAATATCTGATTCAGAATATATTTATTATTATTATTATTTAACAGGCAGGCAGTTGATACAGGGCCCCTACCGCGCTAGTGTCGTCGGCATCGACATAGACTTCATTTGACAGATGGACGTGACATATTTCTCTTAGTCTTTGGTAAATTTTTATTTTTGTTGTCAAAAAGAAGCAGCAATGTGCAAGCGCACACTACAGCAATGTGTCACAACCTATGTCAAATAAAGCCGATTTTGATGACGGCCCCTGGGATATGCCTGTATGCATTGCATTGCATTGCTTAGTACAGACTATAAGTATTTGTAAACTTATTGGTGTGTTTGGCTGAAATTACGTCTTGTCTTGTGGCAATTTGTTTCAGGTTTTGACCGCTCTGTTACTCAGGAAGAGTTTGCGTGGGTTATTATGTGACCTTGTTTTCAAGTTAAATATGAAAATGATGAATTAATGAAATTGATGAGATGAATTAAAAGGGATTGCGATAGATTTTAAAATTAGTCAATTATCCCCCTGATTCTATCAAACTTATTTTGCAAACTATACCTGTTGATTTTTCCTAGCTAGCAGTATTTCTGTCTGTCCAGTGTTGCCCCATTCCATACATGTTATTCCATCATCTTTTTGCAGCGTCTTTATGTCAACTAGATTCTCTATGCATTTCTTGTTGTTCTTTGTAGAGTCTGTGTGGTATTTTATGTCTGAAATCCCAGTGAATAAAATATTTTTATTATTATTCTATGAAGTACGGGGAGACTCTTAGCCTTCATTATACCTGATGTTAAATATTGATAAGGCTGAAGGTGGAAGCGAGCCTCTCCCGGAATCCCTAATCACTGAGGAACTGGCTATATAATCTTTAACTGCCGGAATGCAACAATGCTGAAAATATTGTTGTTATGGTGTCAGACTTAGATAAGATGGTGGTAGCTAGCCAGACGGACTTACAACAAGTCCCACCACCAACTCTTCCCAATTCAAAGATCCGAATCTGATGCTGGCCAATGGCAAAGAATAGTTAATATAAGTACTATTTACAGCCATTATACGGAAATAATGTTTCGTTGGAGAGTCGCCTTTTGTAAGCAAACCGTATACATGTATTGTATTATGTAAATTTAACTTTAAAATTACTATTTGACTATGAAAATGTCAAAATTAATATTTAATTTGACATTTTCATAGTCAAATGAATTACATGAATTATTAAGGGAATATGTAAAATTTTAAATGAATTGACATTTTAATTATTAAGTACAATAAAATGAATTATTTTATCCTTTTTAATATTAATAATGAGTTGGACATTTAATACTTAATACGAGATGAATGGAAATATGTTAATTTTAAAATTAATAATGAAACATTTTATTTTATTATGACAATAGAATAAAATAAATTATTTTGTAAAATTTTGGCAACTGGCAAAATATGCTGAACAATGATATACCTATTTAAGATCTGTTTACATCATACCATGTTTAAGAGCAAATAAATATTTATATACTTAACCTCTCCTTCCATAAGATGGCTGTAGTTATACACAATTTTAAAGTAAACGAAATTGGAAAAAAGCATTGGACAATATCAACAAAGGTTGCTGGTTTGAGTCCCGTCTGGAGACTAGAGCGATAAATTGCAAAAAAACAATATTGTAAATGCAAAAAACAGAAAATAAAATACACCTTTAAATCCATATAACTGCTAAAGTCAGTCTAGATGTAGTTAGTTCTTCTTATGCCACTGAAGCAATTTTGACTTACTATTATGATATTGGACAATATCAACAAAGGTTGCTGGTTTGAGTCCCGTCTGGAGACTAGAGCAATAAATTGCATAAAAACAATATTGTAAATGCAAAAAACAGAAAATAAAATACACCTTTAAATCCATATAACTGCTAAAGTCAGTCTAGATCTATTTAGTTCTTCTTATGCTACTGAAGCAATTTTGATGAATTTTGACTTACTATTATGATTAAAGTGTTTGAGAAACACATAGCACATAGGTTACTTAGTGATACGAATTTTTTTGAGAGGGCTATAAAATCGACTGCCTTTCGGTTGAAGTCGCGTGCGGAATGTTAGTACTTTTTACATAACTCAAGAAAACAAACTTTAGTCATTTATTAAAGCAAATTACCCAATAAATTAGAATAAAAACCTCGACGTAAAGTTTCCCAGTAAAGTTTTGACTATTATTCGTTAAATACTTACGTTTAAAAGAACCTATTTTTGTTCCTACAAATATATCAATCTCCTTGTCCTCTGTGAGCGTCATTTTGATTTGTATATAGGTCTAAAATGGGAAAATAAAACTAAAATCAACACACATCGCAAGCAAAACACAAACACGTGAACTTAAATGTCAAAGTGACATTCAGTATGTATGTGACAATTTTTATCGTTCCTTAGCAACAGGTTACGGTAATGGACCATGCTGCCTAGTCATTAGATAATTAAAGTTGTTAATTTGTTATTTTAGTTAAGAAAACCCTGCGATTCTTAAGTTTAGTGCAAATAAATGGGTATTAATAGTTTTATTTATCAATGAACATGGCTTGAAACCGGTTTAAAAATACCAGTTAGTAGTGGTTTTTAATTAATGTTCTAACACCGCTTCCAACATATTTTTGAAATAAGAAAGAGCACTTTAAAAACCTAAATAAACCGGTTATTACTGGCGAGGCAATCAGGCTAATAGTGACATTCTGTATGTTCAACAAAATGTTTCACTAGTGGAATGGTAAGTATAAGGTACAGCCAAACCTTAATAAAACGGTCCCTGCACTAACTTGCTCTGCTGATTAAGTATGAAAAACCGATTCCACAAGCCCTGTCCGCGAATCTACAGAATGGAAAAAATTACGGTCATTTGGAGGGAATGTAGTACCTTATTCATGTATGTGATATACGCAGGCAAATGAGAAAAACACAATATAATATACACAGTTAAAAGAAATTATATATTGGAGTTCAAAGAGAAAATTATAAGACTAGTTTTATTGGTTGCCGTAGCAACAACTACGTCACGTGTCCGCGACATGCTCCGGCGCAAGAAAAGCCGGAAGGCTACCGGGTCGTGCAATCAAAGTCGACCAAGTATTTTGGCTTTTTGACAGATCTACCTGACCGTGTCGTCTTTGTTCCTTGATCGTCGTCTGTGTCAGCCCTAATATTATTCCCTAGATCGTCTGTGTCCGTTGTAATCTTTTCTGCTAGAGCTGAAGGAACGTCGCTTCGCCTGAGCTCTAACGGAAAAAGTCTTTGTACAGGTCTAACTTTTGTCCCCCTTGTCGTTCTAACACGTGCTACTCGACTTACTCCATCACTACTGGTATGAAACTCCTCTATCATACCCAGAGGCCATGTGATGCGTCTACTGTCTTCAGTTTCAAGAAGAACAATATCGCCAACCTCTAAAGAAGTACTTATTTTACACTTACCTCTCTGAATAAGAGAACCGATATATTCGTCTCTAAAACGTTTTCTCAAGTCTTCACGAAGTTTTAAAATATAACGCCTCCTCGCATTCAACGTATGTAGATCAATCTCGTCGAAATCTAATACTGAAACATCAGTCAGAGGTTGAATGAACATGGAAGGTGTTAACGGCCGCAAGTAGTCTTCTCCACCTACATAAGTGAGTGGACGACTATTTATCACCGATTCACATTCGCAAAGAACAGTTTGAAGTTCTATTAAAGATAAAGAGGCTCTACCAAGTACTCTGCGAAGGATTTGTTTTAGAAATCCTATCAACCTTTCGTAAAACCCTCCCCACCAAGGGGCTGCGGGCGGCAGAAAGTTCCACTTAATTCTCGTTATCGAAGAGACTCTCTGAATTTCAAGCCAATCGATAGAGCTCAAAGCATTATCAAGTCCCCTGAAGTTAGTTGCATTGTCGCTAAATAAACATTTCACCCGACCACGACGCGCAACAAAACGTCTAAGTGCCATCAAAAATTCGCCTGTCGAAAGTGATTCAACAACTTCTAAATGAACTGCGCGATACGTAGCGCACGTAAAAAGCACTATCCAAGCTTTGGCACCATTTCGCAGTAGTAAAGGGCCAGCTGAGTCTACCCCTGAGAATTCAAAGGCAGCGTTGGCTTCCATACGCTCCACTGGTAGTACACCGGTGGGTGCTTGACACCGTCTCGCTTTATATCTTTTACATCTCATACATCGATCGACAACACTACGAATCAATTTTCTTTGACCGAGTATCCAGTAACGTTGACGTAAATTACTTAAAAGAGTTTGCACACCCGCGTGCTGTAATTCGATGTGTCGCCGTTCTACGAGGCGTCTTATTATTGTCTCTGAACCTGGTAACACTATAGGGAATTTAAAGTCTCTTTTTTCGTTGCTCTTGTCTAACTTTGTATTAAGACGTATAACTTCATCATCATCTACAAAAGTTTGCAACCTTTTATCCTTAAGCAGCAGTTCCCTATATCTTTGTTGAATTAATTTTATAAGTAAAGTTTCTGCATATTCGAACTCGTCATACGTTAGTTCTCTAGATTTCCGTTTTCTTCGCAGGCGTAACATCCAGCATAGCATTCTAACTATTTTAACGTAGTTTGAAAAATAAGTTAGTCTACTAAGAAAGCTATTTTCTTCTATGAGTAACGTATGAGTACCGGTTTTCCTCCGTTCCACATTCACCTCTGATAAGCCTGGAACAAGTTGCGCGTTTGGCCACTCTTCTTCGGGTAGCTTCAGCCAAGTCGGGCCCTCCCACCATCGGGTCTCGACTAGACCCTTAGGATGCACGCCTCTGGAAGGAAGGTCAGCGGGATTTAGATTACCAGGTACATGTCTCCAGTTAGAAGCTTCAGAAGTACTTGTAATTTCTTTTACTCTATTGGAAACGAATACTGACCACGGGCCGTCACCTTTTATCCATGCAAGAACTACACTAGAATCTGTCCAGTAGTAGGTTTTTAAATTATTCAAATCTAAGGAGTTGATTATTGTTAATGACAGTCTGGTAGCTAACGTGGCGGCGATCAATTCGAGACGCGGAATCGTAATAATTTTTACCGGTGTAACCCTAGATTTGGCTAGAACAAGACTGGTGTTTACATGCTCTCCGTGCTGTGACCGTAGAAAAACACACGCTGAGTATGCGTCCTTACTTGCATCACTAAAGATATGTAGTGATACGTCACAATAAGATATAGGACGGCTAGAAAGGGGTCTGGGAATGATACATTCATTAATGTAATGAACTTGATCTAACCACTTTCTGAACTCCTTTGCTAAGTCCTCAGGAAGTTCTTGGTCCCAGGAAAGATTGCGCAACCACGATTTCTGCATGATCATTTTTGGTATAATCGTAGTCGCGCAAGCAATACCAATGGGGTCGAAAACCCTATGAGCTACAGATAGTAAACTTCTCTTAGTAAGCTTTTCGTAGGTTTTATCAAAGTTTATGTTACATTTTAGAAAATCTAACTTGACGTTCCATGTGACTCCCAAAATTGAAGTATACTCTACATTCTCGTCAAGAATTATCGGACTAGATATCCAACCTCTAAGGTCGAACTTACCATTTTGCATAACATTCTTAGATTCTTTCATAAATGTATACAATTCCTCTTCAGAATCCACACTGGTGAGGCAGTTATCAACGTAAAATGATTCTTTCAGTTTCCTTGCCGTGTTTTCGAGATGTTCCGAACAATTATCTAAATGGTGGTTAATGGCGGCAATGAGAAGGAAGGGGCTTGACGTGACTCCAAACACTACCCGCCTGTGTCGATACGTAGTCAGCTTCCTATCATCTGCTTCTAGATCTGACCACCATATAAATCGTAGATATTCTCGGTCTTCTGGTATAAGAGAAATCTGGAGAAATGCTTTCGTAATATCCGCTGTAACTCCGATTTGGTGTTTTCTAAAATTAATTAATAAATTAGGTATTTGTTCTAATAGATTAACACCACTTTCCAAGCATGAATTTAACGAAATACCATTTCTATCCTTCGCAGAAGCGTCAAATACGGGACGGATTTTGGTTGTTAAACTTGACTCTTTAATCACCGCGTGATGAGGCAGGTAATGACCTTGGATAGATTGGTTAGGTGCCTTTTCTATTATGTTAAGCTGCAACCACTCTCGAAATACGTCGTCATAGTCTTTCAACTTACCTAGTTGAGTGAGGCGTTGTGTAGTAGAGTTTAACCTTTTCTTGGCAAGATCGTAATTATGTTGAAGATGTGGAACGTCACGCCATGCTAAACAAACCTGATAACGCCCTTCTTCATTAATTTTGATATTATTCTTAAAATTTTCTAAAACTTCGAGTTCACGTTCCGACCGTTTTACCTGCTCTGCTGGGTCCTTGATGCCTATTGATTCTAGGGTCCACCAATCTGAAATATCAAAATTATTTACGATGTGAAGGGATGTGATCTTATTTGTTACAGAACTAACACTTTCGTGGAGTATACCCTGAACAGTCCACCCCAGTTTTGTCTTCACAGCAGTTAAGTGTTTCCCTATTTGTACAAATTCACTGGTAATCAACGAGCCACAAAAGTCAGATCCAATTAATAAACTTACACGGTCAGGAGAGTCGGTCGAGTCAGTTAACGTGATGCCACGGGCACGTAATTGTTGCAACGTTACAGATGAAATTAACCTAGGTAAAAAACCACAAATTTTATTTTGTTCCACAACTTGCATATTTACATAGAAGTTATTTTCGATGCTTTCCACACGTATGTCAAAAACTTGACACTCCTTTTTTTCTGTTTCAAGCTCGCCGAACAAACAATGGCTTAACACCTCTTTTCTTGGACTTTTCAGGTTAAGTTTCCGTACGATATCTGTACTAATATACGACCTTTGTGCTCCAGTATCTATTAGTGCTCTGACACAAACCTCTTTTTTACCATTGACAATTTTCACTGTCAACGTTGGCAACAAAGTCGTTCTTGACGCAAGTTGACATGACAAATTATTTGACGACTCCGATTGTTTACCTTTGTCAATGTTTTCATGATGATACGCCAACTCCGAGCACATAATAGTAAAATGCCTTTTTGTGCAGAATAGACATTTTGGATAACTTCTGCATTTCCTTGCGATATGATTAACTTTAAAACATATTAAGCAGGCTTTCTTGCTTTTTAAAAACTCGGTGCGGTCTTTAAGCGACATCTTCACGGCTTTTAAACACTCTACTGCGGAATGATTGGTTTTGTCACACCATATACATACCGATGTTTGAGCCACACTTTGCTTGTCTAGATCTTGTTTCCTTTGGGTTTTCGAAGTGTTTACAAAACAAGCAGTAGGTTCTTTATGTTCCAACATAGATGTATTGGGTTCATTCCGAGATAGCCGTATGCGTTCTTCAGACTCTACTTCTTGCCGCAAGAATTCCATTAGGCTGGAGAGATCCCTATTGGATATTTGACTTCGATGCCATGCGCGGAGTACGTCTTCAGGTAATGCTGACTCGATCATTGGGAACAACATCGAAGCATATTTGTCCTTTGCCACTCCGAGTGTCTCAAGAGCTTGTAAATAGGTCTGAAGACTGTCGTACAGTGAAGTCAAGGGCTTGTTTCCTCCTTTGTCTTGCATGAGACTAAGTAGGCCTCGCACGTAGGTCTCTATGAGAACGTCATCTCTCGCAAACCTGCCTCTAAGCGCCTCAATTGCCTTGGAATAATTTTCCCCACTCGGTGGATAACTTTCGACGAGTTGCCGTGCTTTGCTGTCGGGGGCCATGGACTGCAGTAAGTATTGAAACTTATCGGTGGAGTCAATGTCATCATCTTCATGGATCTTTTTGAATTGTCCCCAGAAATGTAGCCATGACTTCGCATCCCCGTCATACTTGATTACGTCTAATTTCGGAAGATTAGGTAAACGTCTTTTGTATAACTGGACAGACTGAGCCGAAAGTAGGGAAGCTTCGCTTTGCGTGCGCTCGAGCTTATTAAAAAGAGCTTTAATTTTTTGCCACTGGATTTTATATGTTAAAACCTTTTCTTGGTCTTCCTCATACAGTTTTTCGTCAAAATCTTCTGCCGTACACCATAGATCACAAATTTGTCCTTCGATTTCGAACAAATTGGAGGCCGTATCGGTGAGGACTTCAAACAGTATGGGTTCCTCTTTTGACAGCCCAGTTTTTTCGATTTTATTAGATAAACTGGTAAACTCCTTCCGCAACTGTGTGCGTTTTCTCTTTAGCGCATCCATCCTGTCCTGTCACGGTCGCCACAATGTGATATACGCAGGCAATTGAGAAAAACACAATATAATATACACAGTTAAAAGAAATTATATATTGGAGTTCAAAGAGAAAATTATAAGACTAGTTTTATTGGTTGCCGTAGCAACAACTACGTCACGTGTCCGCGACAATGTAGGTATTGATGTGACCAAATATACAAATGAAAAATTCCTTCTTAATAAAAAATAAATAAAGACCATTCAAAGATTGACCATTGAAAAATCATTTATATGAACTGGGAATTGAACCAGGCGGAATGAGATAAATAACATCGTGTACTTTTATGTAGGTACTTATGTAAAAAAAACAACTCATAAAAACAAAAAACTCGCTCCTTGTCGCCTTTGGTATAGAATTATGGTGAATATTATTAATAGTCAACAAAGTCAATAACCTAATAATTAAAATCAGTGTATTGCTGCATATGGTTCATATTTTGAGCTACTAAGTAAGATAGTCGAATATTATTTTTGAAGACATTAGGGGACGTGTCATGCATGATATCTAGTTCACAAGAAAATAGTTCGTTGTATGCATGCATCAGACGCCTCAATGGAGCTCGCTTGAGTTATTAGTTTTAGTAGTTCGATAGACTTCCCCGTATGTTGTACCCCCGTATGTTCCAAAACATACAATTTCTTCTGTCTGAGAAGAAATTGTACGTTTTGGCATTAGCCATACGGGGAAGTCTATTGGGTACTTTAAAATATATCTGGTTAAATAAATCTCTACAATCGTAATTATTATGACAAATATTGTATAAAATTGTCTGATCAGAAAGCATGTGAAATTTAGTAAACGAAGAAATTTTCGTTGAACCAGTTCAATTCGATCACTATATTTAGCGTAATAGGGATTCCAACTCACATAACAGTATTCCAGCTGAGATCTTATAAGAGACTTATATAGCAACAGGTAAGATTCATATTTTATTTCATTCTATTTAACTAGTCGCTATTATTTTATAGTCAATATATATAATATATATATTGACGACTTCCGTGGTCGAGTGGTTCGTACACCGGTTTCAAGGCGTCGCCTACTCTGGGGTCCTGGGTTCGAATCCCGGTAGGGGCAAATGTTTGTATGATGAATACGAGCATTTGTACCTGAGTCATGGACGTTTATATATATTTCTACACATAAATACTTATATATGTATAATTATATGTATTTATATCCGTTACCCTAGTATCCTATAACACAAGCCTTACAGTGCTTACTTTGGGGCTAGGTTAATTGGTGTGAGTGTAAGAAATGTTTATTTTTTGTTTTTATGTTTAATATTACAGGCTAGCATTATCTTAAATATTTTTCGGTGATAACAGAATGACGATTGTGAGATGATTGTTAATTTAATAAATATCGATATTAAACGTACTAATAAACATCACATCCCTAATTTATTTGACAAGACAGATGTTGACTGATTTGTGTGACGTGTGACAGACAAACTCTCTCTCTATAAGTGCTCTATAATCTGAGAATCTGAGACAAAAAACTTGCTTGAAATAGTTGATAAATGTTTTGATTCAGCAGTTATAATTAATAAAATTCAGATTTTTATTGAACTAACAATGAAAGGAGCAATATTACTCTTAAATTGAAGATATTCTTGTGTCGCATGTACCCAAAAAGTTCTGCAAATATGGATTTTTCTGTCGTTTGCCGGACCTGCCTCAGTGCTACAAATATTTATCCAATATTTGTTAATACTGTCAATTATATAAAGTATTCTAATGTTATTTACACAGCAACTGGTGTGAAGGTTAATATAATATTTAATTCAGTACTGTCCGTCCTTAAATTTCATTATATTTTTGATGTTTTTGTCTGTATACAACTTTTAAGATTTTGTCCAGACAAAAACAGCAAGAATATTGCATTTATTCCCTTTATAAAATAATAAAAAATATATTAACACAATGAAAAATATAGTGCAAATGCAATGGCTGATATCTATTTTGTATGGGTTGATTATAGTTTAAATTGAGTTTGAATGAAGGTGATTATAGCACCTATTATAGAATAGTTACTAAGAGTTTTTGAATAAATAGAGCATCAATAATATAAAAAAAAAGAACAGAATTGGGTTAGAGTGTCGTCTTGTAATGTAAAGTTACTTGCATTCTCTCAATCTTTTTGCTAAAATGAAAATTGACAAGATGAAACTTTGCATGTATTTTTTTTGTATCTTTATAATACTAAGAACCATAAGGACTTAAAACCATAATGAAGAACCAGCATAACTCCCTTGCAATAAAAAAGAAATTATATGACACCTGTATCATTCCAATACTCACATATGGATGCGAAAATTGGGCTACAATAAAAAACTATATTCATTAGTTGGTAACATGTCAAAGAAGTATGGAGAGGAGTATATTAGGTTATACAAGGGAGGACAGGAAGAGGGCGAGTGATTTAAGGAAAATGACAAAATGGAAAGACGTGGAAACCAAAGTCCGATCACTAAAATGGAGATGGACTGGAAAAATAATGAGAAATCCAAGAAACAAATGAACAAAGAAGCTTATTGAATGGACCCCTCGAGAAAAAACAAATAGAAATAGAGGAAGGCCAATATGAAGATAGACAGACGAATATCATACCTGATAGACCCACTCTGGCCAACACTGGCTAGAGATAGGGTGAATTGGGTTAGACTGGAGGATGCCTTTGTGTCCGGAAGGGGCAGACTAGCAAAGGATGCTGCTGCAAACTCAAACGATAAAAACCCAAATAAGTTGTAACTATAAATAACTAATAAACTTGTCATGTAGTTCTTTCAAGTAAATAAAGGCTTAATAAATAAAAAAAATAAAAAATAAAATACTAAAAAGGAGCAGCGCTTCCTAAGACAGGTTTATACCTTAAAGGATACCCCAGCCACTGATAAAATAATTGTCAAAAATGTACTAAATACATTATTTTTCATTTTCAGGTGGAAATGGACGACGGTCTGCCTCAACACATGTGCAAAAGCTGCATATCACTTGTTAACAATTCTGTCAAGTTTAGAAAACGATGCAAAGACGTTGAAATATATTTAACAAATTTAAAGAATAACAAGCCTTGCAACTTCCCATTAAAATTTGAAGTTAATAACAGTGATACGGAAATTGATGTTGGAGTAATCTTAGTAAAAATTGAGCTGGAACCCTACAATGACAATGATGAACCAATTGAAGCAATACCAATAAAACATGAAGATGATAAAAGCACAATTTACGCAACAGAAACCATTAAGACTGAACCAAAAAAAAACAAAATGCAAACCAAAATAACAAAAAGTAATAAAGTTGTAGAGTTGCCCTATAGTAAATTGAACGATGAGAATGCTAAAAATCAGCGTGTAATTTGTAAGTTGTGTTCGAAAAATCTATCAATACGGAGTATTGACTACCATATGCTTAAAAGTCATCCTGGGGCTGACGAGAGGAAGGTGAAATGCGAATTATGTGACATTTTTATAATTAAAAGCAAACTTAAGCGACATCAAGGCATGATGCATGGGGTAGAGTCTAGATGTACGGTAAGTAATATTTTGTGTTTGTCTGTATTATGTCTGTTAAAACACTAATATTCTCTTGAAAACATTTAGAATAGAAGAATAGAATATTTTTATTCGCAGGAATGTGGTACATAACATGATCATAAACTCGTAAAAAGTGACGGGCACATTCACCCAGCTTGGGCATGCAAAAATTAAATAATTTGAATTTACAACTTTTAAAATTATCCATAATGTTGTCTTAGAATAGTAATTAATACGTAATGTCACAATCAATTCAATAAAATTCAATATGGATATACTTAATAACAAATCATAAATAAAAATCTAAAATCTAAAAATACTAGTATCATCATCTGTAAGTTGTAATCATGGCAATGTCATATTAAGTTAAATAGATAGTGATTCATATAAAATTATTAACAATGTCGATTTACAATAGTACATTAATATACAGATTTCATTTTGTAGTCAAAAACTCATTGAGATTATAATAACAATTTTGAATTAGCCACTTTTTAAGTGTATTTTTAAATTGGTTCATATTAAGTATTTTAATATCATTTGGCAATTTATTATACACTCTTACAGCCATCGAATGACTATTCCTAGAACCCAGGGCTGTTCGCATCGCTGGGAGTATTAATTTATTCGGACGTCTACAATTACTATAAGGTCGGGGAACGTCATTTAAACGTGGAAACAGTTTTGGGTGTTTTCTGACAAAAACAGATATCTCATAAATATATAAACATGGCACAGTTAGGGTATTTAACTGTTTAAATAGAGGTCTACACGAGACCAAATTGTCTACGTCATATATGGCACGAACGCATGCCTTTTGAGCAATAAGAACCCTATCGACGTGACACGAGTTACCCCATAGAACTATACCATATCGCAGAATCGAGCAAACATGTCCATAGTAAGCTTGCAGAGCGATTTGTTTGCTAGCGGTTTTCCCCAGTTTCCATAACGCAAATACGTATGAATTAATTTTTTTGCATAATTTGATTATGTGTTCTTCCCATGTGCATTTATCATCAAGTGTTATACCGAGGAACGTAATTTCCTTTGTTTCTATGATTTTTTGACTATCATATGATAAGGTTAGCTCTTTTTTAATTCCATTTCTGCTAGTAAATTGGATAGCTCTTGTTTTGTCTAAGTTTACTCTTAAATTATTATGTTTGAGCCAATTTACTACGAGTTCTATTGTTCTATTAAGTTCTTGATTATAAGTAGCTGCATTATTACATTGCACCACTACAGATACATCATCTGCAAAAAGAACACATTGATGATTTGTGATGTCGGGAAGATCGTTGATATAAAGCAGGAAAAGTAAAGGCCCTAGAATACTTCCCTGAGGCACACCAAAGTTGTTTATTTTTGTGTCTGACTGAAAAGTCCTTTAATTTCCGTTCATATCTATGTTTGAGACCTCCACATATTGTTTTCTATTCTCAAGATAAGACTTAAGCCAGTTTTGCGCCAATCCTCTAAGACCATACATTTCACATTTGAGAAGGAGCAGATCATGCGAAACAAAATCGAAAGCCTTACTCATATCGAAAAAGACTGCTGTTATTGGCGTTCGTGTATCAATATGTTTAACAACTTTATCTACAAGTGAAAAGGCAGCAAGAGTAGTTGATTTGCCTTTCTGAAACCCATTTTGTTCGCATTTTATGATATTGTGTTTTTCAATAAAACCTATCAACCTTGCCAGCATCGCCTTCTCGAAAATCTTCGAGCAGATTGGTGTTAAAGATATGGGCCTGTAATTGCTAGGAGTACTTTTATCGCCTTTTTTAAACAATGGTTTGACTACGGAAGTTTTTAGGATTTCTGGAAATGTGCTGGAGGCAAGCGACAAATTTATGAGATGGCATAACACTTGTGCTATATCGTCTTTGACGAGCTTAATGATTTTTGTTGCTATACCATCAAAACCAGTAGAGTTTGTTAAATTTAGTGAGCTTATAATTTTCTTTGTTTCATTTATGTCAATAGGATATAGAAATATACTTGAATTATTAGGTTTAATTTTATTCAGAATTGATTTGTCAATGTCAAAATTATTATTATGCGTCAGATTTATAAAATATTCATTAAAATAATTGGCAATGTCAATAGTATTATTAATTTCTTCGGTCATGTTTTTTAAAGCTTGTATAGTCTTATGTGTATTTGTTTGTCCTATTTTATTATTAATTATGTCCCAAGAAGCTTTCATTTTATTTGTGGAATTGGTAATGTATTTGGAATTAGTTATTTTTTGGGACCTAGATATACATTTCTTTAACACTTTATTATAATTATTATACTTGTTTTTGTTTTCATAAGACGGACGTTTATAATAAAGAAAGCGTAGATTTCTTTTGACCACTGTAGCTTTTTTTAAGCCAACAGTAAACCATGGTGGCTTATAGGCTTTCGCTGCGTGTTTTATCTTTTTAAATGGAAAACAGAGGTCGTAAAAAAGTTTAAAATCATCGTGGAATGCTTTAAATGCAATATTTAAATTTGTTTCCCTTATAACTTCCGACCAAGACAGAGCTTGTAGACACGACAAGAATTTTTGGACATTTTCTCTGTTATAATCTCTCTTGAATTCAAACCACACCTCTGGTGGTCTCTCGACTTTTTGAACTTCAAAAGTTAGAGATTGCGCTGTGTTGTGGTCAGACAAGCCAACATGATGTAGTTTTCCTTTAGCATCAGGTATATTGCTCATAATGTGATCTATACATGCATTTTTACGCGTAGCTTCGGTAATATGAAGTTTGAAATTATAGTTTTCAGCAATTCTGTTTAATTCGTTGGAATGTTTGGTTGGTTTCAGTGTGTCGATATTAAAGTCTCCAAGAATAATAACTTTGTGTTTTGTTTTATATCTAAGATTTTTAAATAATTGTTCTAATTTATTTAAAAAATATTCTGGTTTTGATTTAGGTATACGATATAAGCATATAATTATACATTTATGAGATACAAGTTCAACGCCACAGCTTTCAAAATTGTAATCACTAGCTAGTTCTTGTAGAAATCTTAATTCTTTTACTTCTAAATATTTTTTACAGAGTATACTGACCCCTCCCCTTTTTTCATGTTTCCTAGAATAGCTAGCAGCTAATTTATACGTTGGGATATTAATATTGTTTTCACTACCAGATTTAATAAACGTTTCCGAAAAACACAATATGTTTATATCCGTTTTGGTATTTTTAAATTCATCAAGAGTTAGTAAACCCGCAATATTTTGATGAAATACAGTCAACGCATGTGTTTCATGGACGAAAAAGATTCTTCTTGCTGTGAATGTCTTTGGTGTCTGTAGACCCCCGCAACAATGGGAAATAGTCGTGAATATGTTTCTGAACTATCTTCGTTGTGGGATCTTTCTCACTATTTTTCTTAACATTAATATTTGATTTGCGTAAATGTTCTCTCGTATAATTATAAGAATTTCTGTTTCTTTTTGTGAGTAGATATTTATTTTCATAGTCAAGCGTGTCTACAAGAGTATTTAATCTATTGCCAATTTTTATCAATTTATCAATATTTGATGAATAATTCAGAGTTCTCTAATTGTATGAAATAACAATTTTCAAAACAGTCGCATGTCATTTTAATATTATAATTTAACATTTTCTCATTTAGATAGCAATTGTTCAAAACTCCTATCACTATAACACTATAATTTTGTAACTTTTTTAAAATAGAATATAATTCAGAGGTGGTTTTAAGACAATTATTATCATTTTCTCCAATACACAAGCTTAGAATCTTTATTTAGGTCTTCAGACTTTATTGATTGGAGAATTTCGTCAGTCGTTGCAAAAGGTTTCGTCACTGCGCTTACTTCATAGTCTTCATAGTTTCTTTCTAGTCGAGATTTTGATATTAATGCAGCTAGGCCTACGCATTGCTGTGAACCGTAAATCAGGAGTTTCTTCTTGGAAGGAAGATTTTTTTTTTTAATGTTCAAGTCTTCTCTTTGTGTCTCATCTGTTGATTCACTTATAAATTCATCATATTTAGTTTCTCCTAACTTATTATCGGGGTTTTTCTCGCTATTTTCCGTTAAACTTTCATAAGACTTATTTTGTATAATTTTCGAGGAGTCGTTTGTGTTCCGTTTTTTTTTCTTGGCGCTCGGGAGACAAATTTCTGTTAATGTTTTTATTTTCTTGTCCTTTTCTTGAATTTGGTTTATTAATTTCAGGGGCGTGCATTGGTTTTCCAGCGTAGTAGGCACTGTAGATCTACTTGCACTTACTTATCCTATCCTGCTACCGAATATTATAAGTTTGAAAGTTTGTGAGGATATTTGGATGGAGGAATGTTTGTTACTATTTCACTCAAAAACTACTGAACTGATTAAGATGAAACTTTACAGATATTTATAATTATCCTGATATTCCCACGGTAACGGCAACCACGCGGCGAGTGAAACCGAGAGCGGCCGCTAGTCATAAATGATAGGTTCGTAATATTTAGTAGGAATATTATAATGCTGACGAGTTTTATTGTTTGAGCACGCTAATCTCCAGAACTACTAGTTCGAATTGAAAGAAATATTTTTGTGCTGGATAGTCCATTTATCTCGGAAGGTAATAAGATATTTAATATCACGGTACGATTAATAAGAGCAGAGCATTAATGTAAAACGTTACAGAAACGGGAAAAAATATATTAGTTTTGGGAGCTTCCGTTGCGGATGGTGTGTAAACGGTTAAAGTTATGTAAAAATCATGTATGACGAAATTATTCCCCATCAAAAGTTCTAAAAAAAAGTCCGCGACAGCATATGTCTATGTTTAATGGTTAACTCACTATAACCATTTTTCAGATAATAAAATTTGTTCTAAACTAATGTATTATTTGAGAAGCTGTTTTCATAAACATGATATTAATCCTTAACTAAATAAATACGTTAATCATCACAAGTATTTAATTTTGAATAAAATTGTCCTTTACATTATAAAATTTTAATGAATATCTTAGGAAATATGATAGTTTTAAAATAACTCCTCAACAAAATAATTCGCGACCAAATTCATTCGTCAGGTAGGCATGCTTACTTTATACTGATATATTCCGGAAGTTTAAGCTAGAACGTTACACGTACAAACAGCGCCCTTCTTGCCATGGGCGGTTTATACTTGAGCAATACTTTTTCTAAATATGTTGTATTCTTGTATGAAACGCTGCTTGTTTCGAGTAGGCAATTCCGAGACTGCCTATCGGTAGGTATTCAGTATTTAGCGTAAGGAATATCTTAGTGGGTGAGTGTTGAATAGAAGTTTAAACTAAAATAAAATAACTTTAACACTTATTGTATATTTATTTAGGTTTTGAATGAGGTAGGCACTGCCTAATTGCCTATATGGAATGCACGCCCCTGATTAATTTATTGTTTGCTAAGTTTAGGTTGTCAATTTCTGAGTGAGCACTTTCTAATTTTATATTTAAATCCTTTATGATCTCATTTAATGAATTTATTTCTTCATCATAACCGGTTGATAAGTCTGGTAAACTTCTCGCCGTAGTTTGAGAGTTAATAGACAAGAAGGAGTTATCCTGGTCACATTGATTAATTGAGCTTGATCCGGATGATGTATTACCTGGAAAACGTTTTGGTTTCCTTCTGGTTACGTTATCTTCCAATGAGATATTTAGAGCAGTATTCTGTTGACGTAAGATTCTGTCTAGCGATATAGGTGTGCTTGTCTTTTTGCCTATTTGATTTTCACAATTCTTTTTCCTTATGCAATTGTCGCATTTCCAATTTTGTTTATTTTCAGATGTCATCAGACGAAAACGTTTCTCTGCAACGTTTCCACAATTCAAGTCAAAAGTTATTTTACAGCTGCAGCATATAACAAACTCATGTTTATAAATTGCTTTTTTGCAAACGTTGCACTTTTTGGTCATTTTGTTTGTTTTCGTACCTAACTGATATGGAGATGACATGATTAATATATATAAAAAAAAGAAAATTAAAAATAATAATAAAAGGTTCTTTCTTAAAAAAAAAAACATAATAATTGTCCAAAAAATGTTTAAAAGAAAACCAATCGAAGTATGGGCCTCATAGGCCCGAACTCGGACCGCTACAATCAACAGTCCCGACCCGACGTCACTGTGGTATACAGACGCTTGAAGCAGTGACAAAATTATGTACTAGTATCCGCTACGTCGATGTCGTGCTTAATCGGCAACTGCCGCAAGTGTTCGTTTCGTAAATCAACAAAGTCGGTTGAGTCACAGCTGTTTGACACTTCACTGTTCACAATCACTGTCTGCACAAAGAAATCGGCTTTAGCAGTGCGCATATAAGGTCAATAATGCCGTACACGATTCCACATTTAAATAATATTAACCGTTCGTTATAATCGTTTTTTAGAGAAATAAACACTTTAGATCACCTTTAATATTATTGTTTTGATGTTTTATTGATTTGTAGTTCATTTCATTAAATTAGGTATTGTTATTTGTTGGTTTCTATACTTTATTAAAGCAAATTATTCACTGCCACTTTTCACTGTTAGTTCGTTGTTAATTAATGGTTATTTCCGAAGATAACATTTATCCGTTATATTTAGGAAACACTTTTCACTTTTAACTTAAGATATAAACTTCAAACGATGATTTACTATTTTTTTTACGATAAAAATACGGAGCTCTCTGTTTACTTGACGGCAGCGCCATCTGTCCTTATTGAGCTTATTAAGCAAAATATAGACATTAAGACTGAAGTAATTCATAAATACCCACATATGTTGATCTACCTACATATAACTTAAATTCTAATAATAATAATTCTAATACATAACAGTCTGAATGTTTGTATGAAATCTGGTGCATATTAGGTGCCACACTCACAATCAGCACTTTTGGTGTCAACAAGTCAACTATAGCTGCCGAGACTTCGTTACCGAGACTTCGACCACCGTCGAAATTCTCCAATACTTTTATATCTTTCATTCATCAACACATTCTTGTTGAGAATGCTAGCCGGTTCCGGCCCGTGTCTGCCTAGATAGATTTTTCTTCCATGGCACGTGTCTAACATGCTAAATGTCTGTATTAGCAGAAATTACCGAGTATTGACTGATAGTTAAATGTAGCAGAAATAGTGATGCAGAGAGAACTGGAACTTTTGGAATTGTCATCAAAAGTCGAAATCTATGTAGCCTAAATATAAAAGAAAGAAATTTTTGAGAATGTGCTAGCAGCGTTCTTTCATATGATACCCCACATTGCAAAATAGTTGGTCAAACTTCATCTAATACTAGTCCAAATTTCAAGTTCATAGCATTAGAAGTTCTTGAGATATCCAGCTGTCTCCGACTCAGTCTGTGTGTTTGCCTGACAGACTGAGTCGCACCATAAGGGTTCCTTTTTACCATTTTGGTACTTAACCCTAATAATAACATAAATCCGGCTAAAAACTCTAAAATTAAATAGTATTCGTTATAAATTATTATTAATAACATAACTAAATATTTATTTCAGTATTGCAAATTGGAATTTCACAATAAGGAATTACTCATAGACCACTTGAACAAATGCACACTCAAAAAGAAAAGTAGGAATGTTGGAGTACCGGTAAGTTCTTTATTCATTTAGTTATTTAAAAAAAAGTCATTTGCATGCTTGTGTCAAGAGGACAATGGAATATCTTTTGTGTCTCATAACCCTGATACTGACTAAATTGTAATTATCACGAAACACAGACTCAGGCAAAGAATTCCACTCTCTGGCAATACGCATGATAAAATTTGACGCAAAACGTAAAGTGCGAGTTTTTGGGATATCACATATAAAGCGGTGGCGCATATTTGAACGTCTGGTTGTGCGATGGAAAAAGGGAGATGGTGGAATTAGGCTGTGCAATTCAGCTGTACACTCACCAAAATGTGTCAAATCCAAACTTGCAACCTTTCGTCTGTATTAATTGGACTTGTTGTAAGTAAGTTGTAAGTAAATAAGCCGTGTGGTGACGGCCTAAGAATACAAGTGTCACCACTCCCTTACATGCCTGGGATGTCGTAAGAGTCGACTAAGAGGTTCGACGCATGAACTTGAAACAAACCCTCTGCCAACCCGTCTGGCCAGCGTGGTAGCAGTAGGCTAATAGTCTCCTATGAACGCCACAATAGGCGTGAGCTAGAAGAGGCCAATGTCCAGCAGTGGACTTCCACAGGCTGATGATGATGATTACCTAAACTTAGTTTTTGGCTAGGAAATTATGGAAGCGGCTTCATACTTTTTTATATAAGTAAATCCCGGGATTCCAGAAACTTACGATATTATCTCGGAAACGGTGCATCGTAGCACAAAAATAAAATATTTCAACATTTTTCCAAGTGATAGTAATTTCACTCGGAATTCGGCGAAGTCGCTGGCCCATACAAAAACGATCAAAATCAGGGTTTCTTTTCGATGCAAATTGCATTCTATAACAGCCAACACCTCAAATGCATATGCATTTAACTAAAGTTATGTCAAAGTCAAAGATTTTTATTCAAATAGACTTATAGATAAGTGCTTTCGAATCGTCCAATTTTTTTTTTCGTACCAGCCATTCAGGACATCTTTTAACTGATAAGAAGAACGGCCGCAAGAAACTTATCAGCTTTAACAGAAGCAACAACATTTACAAAGGAACATGTCGTTGCCAAACACAAATCTACAATCTTGAAACATATTTAATATAAGAGGAAATGTATCCGATTTTCGGATCACTGATGATGATAGTTTTCCCACAGGCCAAAGCTATAGTAGAGTGTAAGGTGTGCAGTAAAAGAATGCAAAAGGCAAGCTTGAGAACCCACTGGAAGAATAAACACGCAGGCCAAGCGCCAGTGTGTGAGGTAAGTTTCTGATACTGGATTCAGGGCTTGAAACCGGTTTACAATACCGGTTAAAAGAGGTAGGTTTTACATAAACCACTCCCAACGTATTTGGAATGTGAGCGCAGTACCTAGTTCACAGGAAATCTTGAAAATAGTATAGTTTTTGTCACTATTTACCTAGATGACTTAATCATAGAAGACAAGTTCATAGTCCGATTTTTTGTGTAGGTGAGTGCGGAACGTAAGCCAACTTTTAAAATTGTGAAATAGAAAACTTTTTATATGAAAAAAAAACGACTTCAAAAACTAAGATTTTTTTTTGAGTCGGTACCAGCTAAAGCAAAAAAAAAATGTAAGTAATAAGTGCAAAGTAGAATGCCTTGGCTTGCACCGACTCAAAAAGTTTTTGAAGTTGGTTTTTATTTTTTTTACACTTGTACTAAGAAAACCTTGTTTAACAAGGCAGCGACACTGCATTTGTGTCCAATCTTGTAATGAGTTTGTGATAAGAATACTTTACCTAATGTAGTATGACGCACGCTAAATAGTATATTACTGCAGCGGCCAGCAAAAGGCATTGATGGACGAACGTGTAACGTGTGGGTCGAGGCGAAGCCGAGGCACACATACGTAAGTCCATGGATGCCTAGTTGTGGCCAAGCTTGTATAGTACTTTCTCAAATAATGCGTGGAAATAAAAACTACTTTTCGAAATCAGACAAACAACGTACAACAATATTTTTCCCCGCGTTAAAGTGTTCATTTGTTTATTTTTTTCTAAAACAGCTTTCTATTTGCAAGCCAGTTTTTTAACCTTAGATCAGTTACCTCCTCGGTGGCATATTTCGGAGTAAAAGATAGTTCCATTTTTTTAAAATTACATGACAGCTAAGAGTTTACTATGTAATTTATTTGGCCGCTAAACACGACAGTTAACGGTTTTCATACAATTTTTGCCGGCCGCTGCTCGCATGTATACGGCCAGTACAGCAATATCGATTTATCTCGAAGAAGGTTGTCAAAATAATGCTCATATTTCCCAACCATGTTTGAGAAAATTAATATTTTTGAATAAGTATAGCAAAAAGTAACGAATTAAATGCTTATGGTAAATTTTAAATAGAAAAATATTGGAAAAAAATTAACTCTTCCACAAGTGAATTCTCAGACGGGAATCGAACCCGCGACCTTTGGAAATCCGGTCCAATGCTCTAACCGCTGAGCTACCGAGACTTTAGAATTAAATGCTGCTCAAAAATGTTTTTATTTTTCTCTGAATGTTTTATATAAACCATAATTTTGTTTTATATTATTTTTAACGGTAACGCCTATTGTGTATTAATGTTATATTTTTAATATTCTATTATTATTAGTCTTTACAACATGTGCAATCGTCATCGTTGTCAACAGCCATTTTTAATGTCCCCAATATTGTTTTTGTTTCGGTCCCACAAAACCACTTGCCTTCCTTATGGATGGATAAGGAGAACGGGCCATGTAATAATAATAAAACCAATAATATCACTAGCGATGAAACGATCGAGAAGAACAAGAATATAACCCATAAGAAATGCCAAAAAATTTGCATTTTAAGCAGCAACAAGGACAATAACATTTTGACAATTGCTGAACAGAATTTTGAAAATCGGAAAGTAATACACTATTTGACACCGAATGTCGGCATAAAAAAAATGACCGAAAATCTAGATAATAAATTAAAAGACTATACCCTTAATGACTATTGCGTTATTCTAATTGGAGAGGAGGATTTTTTGACCACAAACAACTATTTTGACATTATTATACATTTGAGACATACATTACAATCAATGATCCATACAAATATTATTTTATGTGTTCCAACGTATAAGTGTAGAGAATATTCAATGATGTTTAACTGGAGAGTGGAAACTTTTAATAATTTATTGTTCTTTGACATATTATCACATGAGTATGCGTATGTAATAGATTCTAATTTGCAACTGTCCTATGACTATGATATGTTTTCTAGACGAAATGGTAAATTAAATAATGTAGGTATGCATAATGTTTTTGATAATATAAAAGAGTTCATTTTAAACTTGGAAATTCAAAATAACATAGTTAATACTGATAACTACGATCAGCTAACAGATAATAAATCTGATTTTTTTCGCGTCTAGAATGTACTCTTCTAAATCTAAACTTAATTTCATGCACCAAAATATTGCAGGTTTAATTAATAAGACCGAAGAACTTGTAGTTTGTTTAGAACAACTGTCCGATAAAAACATGGATGTTGATGTAATATGCGTTACTGAACATTTTATTATGTCTGGCTTGGAAACGCTATTGACAATTCCTAATTATCATTTAGCCTCATACTACAACAGAGAAAATTCCAAAAGGGGTGGAGCTTGCATATTAGTAAAAAAGTGTCATCAGTGGAAATCATTACCTGAAGTGTCAAGGCTTTCCATACCCGGCATATTTGAGTGTTGCGCTATAGAATTAGTGTCGTTTAAGATTGCTGTTATATGCGTCTATAGAGTACCAAAACGTGCAAATCTTAATGTATTCTTTTCTAAAATGGACCAGCTTTTATCGCTAATAAGTAAGAAGAAATTTTCTAATATAATAATTGCTGGTGACTTTAATGTTGATATCTTAAAAAAGAACAGCATAAGCTTAGAATTTGAGTGTCTTCTTTTAAATTATAACCTTAAATTAGCAATAAGGCAGCCTACCAGATTAAAAAGCAAAACGTGCCTTGATAATTTTGGACACAATTTCCAGAAATTATGCAAGGCTCAAGTGTTAGAATTCGCACTATCGGATCACACAGCACAAGTATTAACATGTCCAGTAAATAGCGTACCGGTCTTTAAATACTGGCGTAAGAAGCGTAGAGACTTTGATACCGAAAATGTTTTAAAGTTTAGATATTGTCTAAAACAACTGTCGTTTTCAGAAGTTTACGATACAGATGATCCAAATACAGCATTTAATTTATTCATGGAATCCTTTCAGTTATTTTATAATCTGTGTTTTCCTTATAAGTTGATTACTATACCTGTCATTAAAAGACCTAAATGGGTATCACGAGGAGTTAAAATATGTAGTAAGAAAAAAAGGTATCTACTTTGGAAACATAGGTTGAAACCGACGAAAGAAAGTAAAGAAGCATTCAAAAAATATTCAAAACTGTATAAAAGAATTATTAAGCTAACACAACGCGCACAAAATGACTATTATATCAAAAAATCTGATAATAAAGCTAAGTCTACTTGGGCTATAATAAATAGTTCCAAGTCTAATATACCCAAAAATCATATATTGGAAATAAATGATAACAATAAAATCATCACAAAACCAGAGGACATAGCCCATAGTTTTAATAATTATTTTATAGATAAAATTACACCTATATCCCTATTATCCATATTATCCCCTCGCCCCTCGGTCGCGAATGAGAGTGGACGTGTATTTCGTTGTTAAAGTCAATTTAGAAAATATTTAAAATTTAATTGCGAAAAAATTAGTCTTCTGGTGGTGTGTCTGTGTTGTGGTTTGAACTTGTGTATCTTCGTTTGGTGCGATCAGTCGTTTGACACCGTTCCTGCCACCTCGGCTACCGATACATAACTCAAGGCGCCAAAAACAAGAATCCCTTTCGACCAAGTGCTACGTTAGTGGAAGCTACGACGCGAGTCTGCTGCTACGGCTGTTGCTACGCCTACTACTACGGTAGTGCAGTGCGGCTACAAAGTTACTTGTGTGTGTGTGTACCTCATACAAAATGTCAATCCAGAGATCGCCGCCGGACCATCAAAAGAGACTCCTAGCTCCATCTACGGTGAATATATCGCACTATAATTCTGACTCCGCACTTAACACATCTGCCGCCAATCAAGACGATTCCAACTTTTACATAACCAAGCGGCAGAAACGATGTTTTGATGAATTGGCTGACCCCGTGGCAGCGACCTCAATTTCAGAAATTAAACACATGTTCGAAGAAATAAAGCTCTCTCAGGAAAATAAATTCGAGCTATTAAACAACACTCTATCGGCATTATTTAACCAAAACCAGGAGCTGCAAAAATCTGTGGAAAATATGAATAATAAGTACGAACAAACCTTATCTAAAATAAGTATTTTAGAGCAAGAATGTGAGGAATATAAGACTAAAGTAAACCGTCTTGAAAACAAGCTTGATGTCATGGAAAAAACTATGTATTCCACAACCTTAGAAGTGCGTAATATTCCTAAACAAAATGAAGAAAAAAGGGAGGACTTGATAAATGTGGTAAAAAACCTGTGGATAGCTATTGAAGATAAAGACCCAATTCAAAACACTGAGATTAAAAATATATACCGCACCAGGTCTGATAAACTAGTTGTTGATTTTTCCACTGCGAATAGAAAGGAATCTTTTATAAGTAATTATAAAAAATTTAATAAAATGAAGCGTGAAAATAAACTTGCACCTTTGAACACGGAATACATCAACTTACCTGGGCCCGCGCGCACTGTCTTTTTATCAGAATATTTGACAACTAAAATAAGACATATATTTTACCTGGCGCGAGAAGCCGTGAAAAATAAAAAAATTGTTGCGGCTTATACGTCATTTGGCAGGGTGTACGTGAAGAAGGAAGAAGGCTCTATCCCGATTCGTGTTAATGAAGAATCTGATCTCAGCAAGCTAGTCATGTGACTAGGTGTTGTAACGTCAATTTTTTTACTTCTATCACTTTTATTTTTCTTAATTTTAGAGATATATATTAATTATTTAATCAATTTTCATTTGCTATTAGCTAAAAGGTTAAATTGCATGATGTTAATTTCTCTGTTTAATGCTACTAGTGTGTTACTATTTAGAATACGCTTCTTTGTTTCTATACCGAATTGCAGTACCACATACATTCACACAATACCAAAACACATGGGTCACTTACAAATAAAAATCACAACTCCTTATGTTGACCTTTCGCTACGTTATATTGTATTCCCGATGCGAGGAAAACAGATTATCTGGATCAAAAAGCAATCATATAAAGTATTTAAATTATTAGCATCACGTATTTCCGTGATGTCTTTAGTATTTGATAAATAATATATAAAAAATGCAAAATATGGAAAATTTTGCTTCTGATCTAGATAGTCTGTCGATTGCAAGGGTTGTGGAATGTAGCGTGGAAAATGTCAATAGTTGTATATCAGTAGGAAAACACTCTTTGAACATATTATCGCAAAACATTCGAAGCCTTAATTGCAATATGCCTAGCTTTATTACATTATTGCAGAGAACCCAAGTACCTTGGGATGTAATAGTGTTGACAGAGTGCTGGTTGTCGTCTAACAATAATGCGAATATCCCTTATCTTGAAAACTATGTACATGCGTCTACGACTGTTAATAGAACTCAAAATGAAGGTGTCATATTTTATTATCACAAGGAATTAAATGCAATCATAGAAGAGCCCGTAATTGATGATGCTAATTGTCTTGTGCTTAAATTAAATACGCAAACCTGTGTAATAGGTATCTACCGTCCCCCAGGCCAGCTGAACACCAACAACTTTATATCTTCCCTCGACTCATTGCTTTTTAAATTTAGCCATTTTAATAATATTGTTTTGTGTGGAGATATTAACATTGACATTGTAGTTAACTCTCCCGACAGTCGATCCTTTGAGTATCTGAACATGTTGGCAAGTCATTGCATTCTTCCAGGTCACACTGTGCCTACGCACGGTTTTACTTGCCTCGATCACTTAATGATCAAAACCAAGACTGAAGTTACGTGTGTCATAGTTGAAGCCTCAGTTACTGATCATGACTCGACTGCAGTTAGTCTTGATCTAGGTTCGCGGAAGACAACTTTTCAACATGCGGGTCATCGCATCGACTTCGGACGCCTTGATACATGGATGGGATCCCAAAATTTTACGCATATACTCGACTGTCAGGATGTCAATAGGGCTACTGATATGCTGATATCTACTTTGTCAACGGCAATAAAGCAAAATTCAATTTTGAATAAAACACCTAAGCGAAGGGCTATTGCAAAGCCATGGGTGACAGCTGGACTTTTGCGCTGCATGAAAAATAGGGATAATCTTTACAAAAAGTTAAAGAAGGACCCTAACAACGAAACTGTAAGATTAATATATAAACGTTATAGAAATTACTGCGGTACTATTCTGAAAAAAGCAAAAACATTGTATGAAAAGCAACAGATTGAACTTGCACGTAATAATAATAAGAAGCTGTGGAAAGTAATTAGAACCATAAGCGGCTCTCGGCAGGTAGCTGATCACTCTGCATCCCTTTTGTGTAATAGAAACCCCCAGGAGAGTGTTAACGACATAAATAGCTATTTTGCTAATATTGGAGAACGATTAGCTGGAAAAATATCTGGAAATAACGGTAACAACTCACCTAACTTTAATCTAACCACGTCTAATTCACCACTTGACTCTTTTGTAATGATTCCTGTAAATAAGGATGACGTCTCCTGTATTATTTCGGGTCTAAAAAGCGAATGTGCAGTGGGAATCGACTTAATATCAGCCAAGGTTGTTAAACGTTACGCACTCATACTTACCCCCATCATTACGCACATCTGCAACCTCGCTATAGATACTGGAGTTTTCCCTTCTGCGCTCAAGGTTGCGCTTATTAAACCTATACATAAATCAGGTGAAACAGATCGTGTCGAGAACTTCAGGCCTATCTCTATCCTGCCCACCTTGTCTAAAATTTTGGAACGCGTCATGTACCAGCAATTAAATGCATTCTTGGAGTCAAAAAAGTTGATCTCATCATCCCAATACGGTTTCCGACGAGGAAAGTCAACTAGTGACGCTGTTCATAAGCTCGTTGACTCCATTGTGGAAAAGTTGGATGAGGGAAAGAAATGCATAACGATATTTCTAGACCTTGCAAAGGCGTTCGACACGGTCTCGATTCCGCTGCTGTTGACGAAACTAGAAAAAATAGGAGTGAGAGGCTTACCGTTGAAATTATTTGAAAGCTACCTAAAAAATAGGAAACAAAGGGTTAAGATCAAGCATTGGACAAGCGATGAATCTAATGTAACATACGGTGTTCCGCAGGGCAGCATACTCGGGCCTACATTATTCCTTATTTATATTAATGACCTGTGTAGGCTCCAACTTGGCGGCGGAAAAGTCATCTCATATGCCGATGATACTGCCCTTTTTTTCAGTGGAGATAGCTGGGCTGACGTTTTTGCTAGTGCTCAGAGTGGGTTTACCGCAGTGAGTGAATGGCTGAAAGGAAACGCGCTAACCTTAAATGTCAGTAAGACAAAGTATATAGCGTTTGCCTTAAGACAAAACCAGTTACCCCCATCTGACTTTCTCATAACCGACCACGAATGTTTGCACGATGCGCCCTTGTGTTCCTGTCTCAGTGTGCAAAGAACTGGCAAGATCAAGTACCTCGGTATCGTCATTGATCAAACGCTTTCCTTTAAGCCTCACATTGACGCGTTAGTACCCAGACTACGAAAACTAATATATGTCTTTAGATCTTTTAGACATGTGGCAGACCGTCAAGTCATTAAGATGGTCTACTACGCTCTGTGCCAGTCTCTTGTGGAGTATTGTGTTACTATATGGGGAGGCGCTGCCAAATCCCATCTTATTGAGGCAGAGAGGGCTCAAAGAGCTATATTAAAAGTTGCAGCGGGTCTCCCTTTCCGACACCCTACTGATGACCTATACAACAGTTGGGACCTTCTGTCTATTAGGAAAACTTTCGTGCTTCAAACGATTCTCAGGCAGCAGTCACTTTTGTATTATGATCCTGAGTTACATAAAAACAAAAGAAGGAAACACAAAATATGTGTGACACGCAAATTTAAAACAGCCACCTCTCATAATTTCTTTTGTTTTCTGGGACCTTATCTCTATAATAAACTTAATAAAATTTTGAACATTTATCCGCTAACTAAGTCTTCTTGCAAATCTACAGTTTCCAAATATATTAAAAGTCTAACTTACCAGTCTACAGAGAATCTGCTTCATATTCTTCGCTAGGATTTCTTGTCACCGATAACTGTGTTTTTCCGTTTGATAAAATAAACAAGTGACACACTCACACTCACTCACTCACACATGCACACAGACACAACACACACACACACACACACACACACACACACTTACATAAGTACAGCAATTCGCTCTAGTATATTTTTTTTTATATAGTATTAATTTTGTTATTTCACGTTCTTGGTACCTCTCAAACGGGTTTTTAACTATGTTTTTTTAAGCAAGAGGGCCCTGGTGACCTGTGGCACAGGTTCTTTTTGACACCTATATCAGGCACCAGTCTCTCACAATGCAGGTCTGATAATATTGTAAAATCTAGTTAAGAGTACCTACTTAAGTACCTATTGTGGAGAGAAAATAAAATTTATTTTATTATTATTTTTATTTTATTATACCTGGTTCTGGTGTAAATGTGACCTCCACTTTGAATAGCCAGCGAGATTCTATGTTTATGGCACCAAGTATCCCAAACGATATTATAACAATAATAAAAAACTTAAAAAATACTAATAGTGAGGGACATGACGGTATAGCTACTAAAATATTTAAGTCTGTTGGGGATCTGATATGTAATCACCTAAGTCACATTATTAATTTATGCATTAACACTGGCAGATACCCAGAAAACCTGAAATTATCTATTATAAAACCGTTGTTAAAAAAAGATGACAAACACCTAATGCACAACTACAGACCTATTGCCTTACCTTCTATAACATCGAAAATTTTTGAAAAGTACTTTTATGGAGAGTTGTATACATACTTAGAAAACCACAACATGCTTCGTAAGCAACAAAATGGTTTCAGACAAAAAAGGAACATTAATATGGCCATTTTTGAATTTATTAATAATATTTTATTTAACGTAGATAAAAGAAACCCTGTTTGCGCTGTTTTTTGTGACATGACACAAGCATTTGATTATGTAAATCATGAAATTTTAATAAAAAAACTTGAAACATACGGCATAAGAGGAAATATATTGGATTTAATGAAAAACTACTTGACGGATAGAAAACAATGCACATCAATTACAAGAATAAATCCTAAAACAAAATTAGAAGAGGTCTTTCTGTCGGAAACACGTACAGTCAAATATGGTGTACCCCAAGGAAGTATATTGGGACCACTGTTGTTTATAATTTATATCAATGACATACCTAAATCTGTAAATCATCCGATGACCCTTTTTGCTGACGATAGTACCTTGACAATAGCACGTAGTAACCCTGACATTTATGAACTTGACATTATTAATTCATTGACATCAGTTATTTCATGGTTAGATAATAATAATTTGAAAATTAATCTTAGTAAAACCCAATTAATTCATTTTTCCCAAACAAAAAACCTCGCTCCTGACTTTAAAGTAATACACCAAAATACAGAAGTTTCTGCAGTAGATAGTTGCAGGTTCCTTGGACTCGTAATTGATAGCAGACTAGATTGGAAATCCCACGTGGAACAACTTAGTAAAAAAGTTAGCAGTGCGGCTTATGCGTTATTTAAACTAGCATCATTACTAAGTACCGAAGCTCTTCTTACAGCTTATCACGGATTAGCGGCGTCAATACTGAGATATGGTATTATTTTTTGGGGAAACTCAACTGATAAAGATACCGTGTTCAAAATGCAAAAACGTTGCGTGAGAGCCATGTTTGGATTGAAAACGACCGATAGCTGCAAACCGTATTTCTCAAAACATAAAATTCTGACACTAACGTCAATGTATATTTTGGAAGTTGTGTTATTTGTTAAAGCAAATCAGCAATATTTTGTAAAAATGGCAGATGTTGTTCAGCGTAATCGACGCGACAACAGTCGGCTCTGCATGCCTCGATCAAAAACAGCTCTTATGAGTAAGAGTATTTTATGTATGGCACCAAAAATCTACAATAAATTGCCTTTATCTATAAAGCAACTTAATTATAATGATTTTAAATATAAAGTGAAAATAATGCTTCAAGAGAAATGTTATTACTCTTTACTAGAATTTTTGAATGATAAATTGTAAAATGGTCATCTGCTTTTATTATTTGAATGCTTTGTTGATATTCATAATTTAATGAATGTTATGACAAATTGATATTTTTATAATGACATTTTATTTTACTTGTTTGACATATAATTATCTTTCTTTTTACACTTGACATTACTTGTTTGACATATCATCATCATATTATTATTATTTTAAACTTGACATTAAACATAAACATATTTACTTTCAATAAATTTTTAATTTGTAACATTGGATTATGTTTTGATTACTGTTTTATTTTAATTTGTACACCGTATATGGTAAAACATGTTTGAATCTCTCATTATAAATGAACATCTTTGTTACATATGTTTTGAACAAATAAATTATCTTTATCTTTATCTTATCTTTATCATGACCCACCACGCGGGCCCAATGCGGATTGGTGGGTTTAACGACTGCAAATGTAATTTAACCGCCTTTGTGGTCTAGTGGTACAACCACCGGTATCAGACCCAGGGGTCCCGGGTTCGATTCCCAGCGGGGGTACATATTGTATTCGGTTTGGTTGGTGGTAGGACTTGTTGTTAGTCCGCCTGGCTAGCTACCACCATCTTATCTAAGTCTGACGCCATAACAACAATGTTTTCAGCATTATTGTGTTCCGGCAGTTTGAGATTAGATAGCCAGTTCCTCAGTGGCTGAGGAATCCGAAAGAGGCTCGCTTCCATCTTCCGCCTTATCAATACTTAACATCAGGTATGATGAAGGCTAAGAGTTTCCCCGTCACTCATAAAAAAAATGCAGCCGTGCTTAACGTGCCTTCCGAAGCACGGAGGAGCTCGAGATAGTAAATTTCGGGTCACCCATCCCGTGACCGACCATTGTTTAACCTCAACTATCGCAGGCCGAGCGCGCAAACCACTGCGCCACGGGCTTCTCAAAATGTTATTGCACATTTTGAGGTCTTTATTATTATTATGTTTTTTCTGTATTTAGCACTGCGGCAAGCGATTCGCGAACAAGTTGCGCTTGATCGAGCACATGCGAGCCAAGCATGGCTACCAGAAACTGGCGTGCCGCTTCTGCGAGTTCCGGGCCGCCTCCGCTATAGCCGTCCAGGTAAATTTCGTTTCATTATACATACATACATACTTACGAGCCAATCAGGAGCACTTGCAAACCAAGTACGGCCATCAGAAGCTGCCGTGTTGCTTCCGCTGACGCTGACTTGTTAAAAATTATCATCCACATAAACAAACTTGCGAGACAAGCACTAGCACTTGCATCCCAATCACGAGCTATAGCGAGTATTAGCGAGCCAATCATCAAGTACGCGCTTGCGAACCAAGCACGGCCACCAGAAGCTGCCGTGCCGCTTCTGCCAACGCCCGTCAGGGTGAATATCATCATAAATATTAAATAAGAAAATATACTAGAAAAAAGTAACTTGTCTCATGTCGCCCTGATGGGATGGGACATGAGACAAGTTGCTTTTTTCTAGTATATTGTCTCATTATTATATACATATAAAAATAGCATTGTAAAATGGAAAATTAAAAAGTTAGAAATATCATATTTACATACGAGCACTTGCGAGCCAACCACAAGCACAAGCACACGCTAGCTAATCACAAGCACGTGCCAAACACCATACATACATTACATCCATACATACGGGCACTGGCGAGCCAAACACAAGCACTTGCGGCCCGATCACGAGCACTTACGAGCCAATCACGAGCTCATACGAGCCAATCACAAGCACTTGCGAGCTAATCACGAGCATTTACGAGCCAATCACGAGCTCATACGAGCCAATCACAAGCACTTGCGAACCAATTACGAGCACTTACGAGCCAATCACGTATCTCATACGAGCCAATCACAAGCACTTGCGAACCAATTACGAGCACTTACGAGCCAATCACGTATCTCATACGAGCCAATCACAAGCACTTGCGAGCCAATTACGAGCACTTACGAGCCAATCACGAGCTCATACGAGCCAATCACAAGCACTTGCGAGCTAAACACGGCCATCAGGAGCTGCCGTACCGCTATTGCGAAGTCCGGGCCGTCTCCGCCATAGCCGTCAGGATAAATATATGAATAAAGACATTTAGGGCCGGTTTCACCACCTACTGTTAAGTTCTGGATAACTAAAGAGACAGATCATTTGATATAAGATTTTAAACTTTCGCGTTCCATTATAATTATATATTAAAACAACGGGAATAAAACGCGACATTTATTATGTAGTACAACTAGCGGCGGTGAGATCAAGGAATACACCAGCAACTTTAAATTTTTTGTTGAGTTCTGTAAGCACTTCACACAATAACAAATCAATGGCATCCACAGTACCAATCCCTTTTCTATATCCAAATTGACGCTTATTTAAGACGTTATTTTGGTTTAGATGATATATCAGTCTTGATTCAATTATTTTCTCGAATATTTTCGAAAGGACTGGTAACAGAGATATTGACCTGTAGTTTTGCAGACTGACGTGGTCACTGACTTGTGACCACGGCTATTGCAACATAGCCGAAACGTCAAGCTGTAAGTACATAGTTGTACTACATAATAAATGTCGCGTTTTAGTCCCGTTGTTTTAATATATAAAGATCATTTGATAGTTGTAATATTAAAATTTTTTTTTTTTTGAATGACGGGGAGACTCTTAGCTTTCATCAAACCTGATGTTAAGTATTGATAAGGCTGAAGATGGAAGCGAGCCTCTCCCGGAACCCCCAGCCACTGAGGAACTGGCTATCTTATCTGGAACTGCCGGAACACAACAATGCTTAAAACATGGTTGTTATGGCGTCCGGCTTAGATAAGATGGTGGTAGCTAGCCAGGCGGACTTACAACAAGTCCTACCAGCAACCAAACCGAAAACAATATGTAACCCCGCTAGGAATCGAACCCGGGACCCCTGGATCTGATACCGGTGGTGTTACCACTAGACCACAGACGCGGTTAAAAATTATTAATATTGCAAATTATTTGAAAGTTATGTTATCCAGAACTTATAAGTAGGTGGTGAAACCGGCCCATAATGTCGGTGTCACCACCTACAGACAGATAAACATCGAACAGGGGGCGATTCTCGCGCTGAAATATGTCCAATTCGTCTTTTTATATCCTTAATTTCTTTATTAACACGTAAGTAAAATACTTATACCTTTAACTTATAACTTATAACACTTATAATACTTATAACTTTTTAATTTTGCATTTTACAATGCTATTTTTATGTGATAAATATTAAACAAGAAAATATAGCAGAAAAAAGCAACTAGTCTCATGTCGCCCTGACGGGATTCGAACCCGTATCCTTGGGAGTCCAGCCCAATGCACTAACCAATTAGGTTTCTAGGTCTCTGTAGCATAATTGGTTAGTGCATTGGGCACTGTTGGCATAAAACACGAGTAAACTAATATCTTATAATTTAAATAATTCTACGTATGTGTGTGTGACCCATCGCATTTATATAGCTTATGTATGAAAGTATATTTTTTTAATAAATTCGCGCAAACAAATAACTGAAACGAGTTAGTTGCACATGTATTTATGAATTATTAATGTATGATGAACCAATTAATGTGCAATGTTTGTTTGTATGGAAGTCGTACCACCTTAAAACAGAATTATTAAGCAGAGTGACATTGACACCTGTCAAATTACCCTACTGAATTAAAAATCAGACTATACTATGGCATAATAGAGTAGGATACGTTTTTTTTTATTAACTCACTTTGACTTCGTGCAGAACCACGAGCGTCGTCGCCACCTCGGCGAGAAGCCCTACGTTTGCGAGGCGTGCGGGGCAAAGTTCCACGCCGCGTACTTGCTCGCTCAGCACCGCCAGTCCCATAGCGTCGATAAGCTGTATAAGGTGAGAACTAAGGTAGAAATACTGTACTTATACTAGAGCCATTACAAACGTGCGAACTGAGTCATAAATCATTACGTCATAGGAATGTGACAATGCCGCGTCAATCGTTATCGATAAAGGGATACCGCTCGGTCGGACGCAGGTTTCTAGGACGCCAAGGTCGTTGATGACTAATGCAATTAGAAAGTTAGTTGTCATTAGAAAACATGTGGGTGTTTGTAAAAATTGTTGTTAGTTGTCATTAGACTATCCCAAGCGAACCATGGAAGCATTATTCTCCAACTTAACTTTGTTGAAATTAAAGGGCGATATTAACGCCCAAACTCGTACGGTTATTCATAATGTGTTGACAGTGTTTAACGAATTGAAAAGTGACCCGACAAAGATATCTTATTTAAATTTAAATAAAAAATTATAAATTAAAAAAAAAAATGGTTAATTATATTTTGCATTATTTCCTTGACCTTGCTTTCATTACTTGGTATTGACTATCGACAAATCCCTTTTTCATTGTTACACACAACACTAGGAGTGCGAGCGAGAGTTCCGATATGCCTATAAGTGTGAGCAAGAGGTCTGATAAAAATGTTTTATGACTCAGTTCGCACGTTTGTAATGGCTCTAGTATAGTGACCTAGTGAAGACTTAGCTAAAGTTACTGCATTACCTGTTCATGCGCAAACGCACAAACTTCACATCACTAGCTGAGCGGTGAGCGGGGAATTCCGCCGCCCGCTTTATTGTACTGTGTTGCTCATAATTATTATTAGAACTTCATCTTTATATTTGACGACCTGTTTGGCGCAGAGGTACTAACCCCGCCTTCTGCGTCAGAGGTCCCGGGTTTGATCCCCGGACAAGACAAATATTTGTGTGCATGAACATGTCTATTTGTCTTGGTCTGGGTGTTTAATATGTATAGTAAGTATGTATTTACAAAAAAAAAGTATATATGTATGTTTATCCGTTATCTAGTATCCATAACACAAGTTCTTCATGAAACTTAATGTGGGACTAGATAATTGGTGTGATTGTATGCGAATATTTATTTATTTAGTTATTATATAACCTATTTTATACAGTCCACTATACGCTTTTTTTCGCACTAAAACAGTACCCAAGTGTAGACTTAGCTCTAGATACTGTAATGCTCTAGTGAGGATTTAGTTCTAAATCATATCTGACCAAGACAATTAAGCTCATGACAGCTGAGAAAAGCTTAAAAAATCTAAATCTAAAACCAAAATTACAAGACGCGGTAATCAATCAGTTAATCACTGTACCGCTAATTATCACATAATAACAGAAGTGCGGTGATAGAAGTGGGCTGCAGGTGCCAAAAGTGCAAAATCGCATTCCTGTCATGCGCCTAATTGTCTTGGTCTAGTAGTACTGTTAAAACTCAGCTTTAGATATTGTTAGAATTTGGTTCTAGATATTAACAGAATTTAGCTATAGATACTGATAGAACTTAGCTCTAAATACTGATAGGACTTAGCTCTAGATACTGGGTGCGATTGCGTAAGGTAATCGTATTCATTTGACAGTTCATATCGTATTCAATCGGCTGCCATTTGTATGGAATGACATTTATTATGATACAATATAAACTGTCAAATGAATACGATTGACTTTACGCAATCGCCTAGACTGTTAGAATTTAGCTCTAGACTCTGTAAGAACTTAGCTCTAGATACTAATAAGACAGCTCTAGATACTGTTAGAACTTTTACTAATGATATTGAGGCCCTACCGCGCAAGTGCCGTCGGCATCGACATCGACTTTATTTGACAGATGGATGTGACATATTGCTCTTAGTAAGTTTTCATTTGTGTCAAAAAAAACAGCAAGGTGTCACATCCGTCTGTCAAATGAAGCCGATATCGATGCCGACGCCACATGCGCGGTACGTTCTCAGTATCCTTAGTAAAAGTTACTAATAAGACAGCTCTAGATACTGTTAGAACAGTTTCTAACAGTATATAGGGCTGTCATATTAGTATCTAGAACTAAGGTCTTACAGAGTCTAGAGCTAAACAGTATCTAGAGCTAAGTCCTACCAGTATCTAGAGCTAAGTTCTATCAGTATCTATAGCAAAATTCTGTCAATTTCTAGAGCGAAATTCTAACAGTATCTAAAGCTGAGTTTTAACAGTATCTAGAACTAAGTCTTCACTAGGGTATTATATATCCTTAGTAAAAGTTGACAAAGCTACAGTATTCGAAAACGATTTTAGATTGCCAAACTCGTACTAAGGGTACAGCTCTAGATACTGTTAGGTATTAGCTCTAGATATTGTAGTAGAAATTAATAATAATAGGTATGAGTTCCACGCCGCTGTCTTGCTCGCCCAGCATCGCCAGTCCTATCGCCCTGACAAGCGATATGAGGAGATAAGATAAGATAACTGCACGACCTTGTTCCTCCAGCCCCTTTCCACCATCGGGGTACCAGACGCAGGTTAGCTTACCACCGCGTAATCGGGCCACGGCCGCCTGGTCTTAGGGGTGATTGCGAACCCTACCCCCCGTGACCAATGGCGGCCTGGAGGGCAAGTACTAGGAGTTTTAGTTGGTAGTACCTAGGGGGTGCGTGGCCTATATGTTTGTATAGGCCGTGTACTCCAGGTGAGTCCAACATATCGAATCGCCCCTACACCTGGGGGCGAGGGATGCGTAAAAGCATTTCTCCTAGTATAAAAAAAAAAAAAAAAAAAGGTTAGCTTACCACCAGTACGTAGTTGACATTCCAACGGTCCGCACCAAGCGCTTCGCTGACACATTGCTTATGCGAACCGCTAAAGAATAATAATAAAAAAATAAATTTATTTTCTCATCACAAACTTAGCATTGAAATAAAGATATTTACAAAACAGGAATAAGGAATCTGTTTGTGAGAGGCTGATTCCTGAGCTAGGTACAAAATACCTGTGTTACAGGTCACCAGGCTCCCACCACCTCGAACCACATTATCACTGATAAAAACGTTATCTAATAGATGTCGCTGAGAGAACATGAGAAGATTAATGGCTAAACATTAAAAATATAAAGAAAAATATAAATAATAAGAAAAATTAACAATGTAGATGATGCAAGAGTGCATCTAAATACGTGTTTGTGCTTGTGTGTGTGTGTGTGTGTGTTGTGTGAGTGTGTGTGTGCGTACGTGTGTAAAGAATGGAATGCGCTGCATGTGTTCCCCGATTCCTACAACCTTGGCCTCTTCAAGGCGAGAGTGAACAGGCATTTCCTGGGCAAGCATGTTACACCTTAGACCACATCCTGTTTACTAAGCACGATGGTGGTCAAATGCCTGCCCAGTTATGATAAAAAAAAATTAGATGTACCTAATCGACTCGGCTCACAAATTATTTTCAGATGGTTTACGAATTTATCATTAGTTTAAAAATAGCATTGAAAAGACAAAAAGTTAAAAATCATACACCATCTTAGTTTAATTACCTAGGACAGGTCTTCTGATCTGGGCGCTAATTGTCTAATTTAAAAATTCGTCATTTGAAAGATATTTACATACTTTAGGCTGTCAATATTTGACATTTGAAAGGGATTGTGATCGGAACGCGTTTTGAAAGGTATTGAATGAACGAAGTTGACCTTTCTAAGCAAAGTGACTGATGAACATTTCTTTCAAATGTATGGAGTTAAGTGTCAAATTAAGTGCCATTTAAAACATCATTCGTTCTGAAAGGGAGTGCGATTATAAGTTACACAATTCCATAAATCACTATCACAATCGCAATACCTTTGAAAGGGATTGTGATAGATTATGAAATTAGACAATTAGAGGGCAGATTTTTTTCTTGTATAATGTCTTGTTTATTTTATCACATCAAAGTGGCATCTTATACGCAGAGATATAAAATCCTAGTTAAGTACAAACTTATTTTTTCATTAAACTTCTATATAACTTATTAGTAATTTCTGATAAACTATTTTTACTAAATTTAAGTACTTAGGATAAACATTCTTTTTCTTATCGTATAAGGATTAGTGGCCACCTCTAGTGTCAGAGTTTATCAGGCCGCCTTTAAGGCCTCTGAGTTGGCTTAACGACTGACAACAGCCGTGACCGAGGGTTTAACGTGCCCTCCGAAGCACGGAAGCGCTCAGTTATAATGCCACTTTACGGTCACCCATCCGCCACCTTGCTTAACGAACGTGATCGAATACGATCAGTCTGTCGCGCTATGAGTGCCACACATAAACATTAGGTTTAAAGCAAATATGTTTGATAGTTGAGGAAAATCTGTTATTGGCCTTATATAATACATGTCGCAGTATAATTAGATAAATCGATTTTTTGCGAAAATCCTAGGGATATTGCGAAAACACGGATCATTAGACAATGGTGTTGTCATTTCTCAATCCTACTGAAAAAGATAGGGTTTTTGCGAAAAAACGGGCTGCCTTAGTAAGACTGCGAAAAGAATCGCAGGCTATTATGAAATAAGAACACTGATTGGCTGATCGGACCATCCAAAACAACATCTTCTCTGATTGGTTGACGACTTGACGTTTCAAATGTCAATCTATTCTCTCATTAGTAAACTTTCTATGAACCAATCAGAATAAGAGTTAGCAAGCAACCAAAAATTAAGCCAATCAGAGTAATGAATATCCAATGTTACAAAGAAACCCGTATTTTTGCAAAAAATATATCTTTTTTCAGTAAGATTGAGAAATGTCAACAGCATTGTCTAATTATCCTTGTTTTTGCAATATCCTTAGGATTTTTGCGAAAATTCTATTTATCAAATTATCCTACGACATATATTTGTTATATTTGTTTACCATTAAGTACCATTCTGTTATGTTCTTGATTTGCTCTTAATCAATAAAATAAAATTAGCTATCTTCGTATCAGAGGTAAAATACACGCCTATTTTTCTTTTATTATTCCCAGACCATTAATTTAGTATGTTCCGGATTTATTCCAAAAGTGGCTCACATTTACAGCAGATTGCTGACTATATAATTATTGATAAGAATCGATTCTTTCTAGTATTTTTTCCTATATGACATTATGACTACCAGAATGAAAATAATGCCTTGAAAACCAAAAGCCATAAAATTTAGATATTAGACGACCTGTTTGGCGCAGGGGTACTAAGCCTGCCTTCTGCGCCAGAGGTCCCGGGTTCGATCCCCGGACAAGACAAATATTTGTGTGCATGAACGTGTCTATTTGTCTTGGTCTGGGTGTTTAATATGTATATTATGTATGTATTTAAAAAAAAAAAGTATATAAGTGTTTATCCGTTATCTAGTAAACATAACACAAGTTCTTAATGAAACTTAACGTGGGCTAGCTAATTGGTGTGTTTGTATACAATTATTTATTTATTATTATTATTATTAGGTATTCATAAACGGCCGAAACCGGTTTGCACCTTACTTGTACCCTTCGTATCGTCGCCGTTCTTTTGTGTTGTTTTTTAAGAGCTAAACCTTCATAATTATAGTCATCTCTAGTTGGCTGGTAGATAATATAAACTATCCTGCATTAAGACGTCAGATTCACTCCTATTATAACAGGTAAAATTAAATATTAATAACTAACATTTCTTGTTTGCCGAATTTCGGATTTCCCCATTTTCGGAACCTCAGTATACTAACATTACCGTGCTTATATATACTAGAAATGTGTAAGTTTGTCAGGAAACACCCAAATTTTTACACCAAAGTCATAGACGCGACCCGACACAACGTGACTCGATATAAAAATAACCTTTTACAAATAAGATCAAAATTAGCATTGCATAGTTCGGGTACCTACCCGATGTCCATAAAAATCTTTAATAAGTTGCCAGAGTATCTGAAGGCCGAAACGGATATCGGTGTGTTACATTGGTGCTTGCATGTTTTGTTTAGTCACTAAGTCGCATGTAACGCAATTTGTAATAAATAAATAAATAAATAAATATATAATAACTTACTAAATACTGCAAATGTTTTTCATTGAATAAGTGTCACATAAACATATAGATAAACAATTATTTGATTAATAAGAATTAGGTTCCTTATAAATACATAAAATCACAGATCATATAACACAAAATATAAACAAATGGAAAACTTTTTTAAAATTAACTAATACTTTCTTAATATGTACATTGTACAGTCAGTAGCAGCTACAGCTTTATACTTTGACCTTGAGAGCGCCCTTACGTCGCTCGAAATAGCGGCGGTTTTCGTAGTGCAAATGTAAAGTCGTACCTGCTGTTGACTGTACATGATCAACATTATTTCTACTTAAACCATATTAATTAACAAGATAAAAATATTACCATAAATAAAAATAATTAAAAAACAATAAAAATTTAAATAATGTAACGTCAAAAACGTATATTTTAATAATAAAAAGGTAGAAAATAACATTAAAAAAAAACGCGAACACAACAACTTTAGTTCTTCCAACCGATAAGAGATGGCGCTGTGCGCTCCTGAATTGCGGTATGCCTATTTTGTTCGGTAATGCTATAAGCCTCGCGTTGACCTTGTCAATGCAGTCGTTAAAACCCACCAATGTGGGTATTTTTTGAATGGTGGTTTTGATGATTTATTATCAAATTGCCACCATTAAATTTTAGAAACCATTTCATCGGAATAGAAATTATTGATACGGAGGTCGATCGATTCTCACGCTTAGATATTTCGACTTCAACATTTTTAAAAGCTAGAATATTAAAAATAAAAAGGGTGTGACATACATCGGTTTGGCCGAATCTATAAGGGTTTCGTTTTTTGCCTTTAGGCTACGAAACCCTAATTAAATGAAAACAATCCTCCTCCTCTCAACATTAGAGGATTGTCGAATACCTTTGAAACTAAAGGATTTTAGCAGTAGTAGATATTTTTACGTACATAATAAAAAAAATAAGGAAAGAAAAATGTCGCGAGAATCGAGAGAATTGGCCCCTGTACTTATTCCTAGCTTAGCTAGCGGTACGTACATAAGAAAAACCTGTAAATGGTGTCAAAAGTATGGGAATCGGTACGATTGATCTTTGTCATTTTAATCGGTTTGACCCGTAGCACCATAAAATAAATAAATAATTGCTTACAATCACATCAATAGGCTATTTGACAGGTTTTGAAAATCCATTTTATATTATGTAGTGGAGTTTAAGGAACCCAGTAAAAGTTGTTTTTTTAAATTCTGGTACATATTTGCTGAAAAATACACATACGTAGGCAAACGAGGATTACAAGCAGGTGACGTCATTATAAACTCGACGAATCAGGAGCGTTTTGTGTCACGTGACAAAACGTCTAAAAAATGCATTTTTATTTACGGATTTTTAAATAAATTTATAATTATTTTCAACTTACGTAAATAAAAAACCATTTTTAAACTCATAATTTATACTGATAACAGTAATTGACATTTTATTTTTCGCATTGTCAAATAGCCTATCATAAGATTTTAAACTTTCGAGTTCCATTATAGTTATATGGGCTTGATAATTGGTGTGATTACAAATTAAAGCAATGGGACTAAAACGCGACATTTGTTATGTAGACAACTATTGCAACATAGCCGAAACGTCAAGCTTTAAGTACCTACATAGTTGTACGCGTTAAGTTTCACGAAGAACTTGTGTTATGAATACTAGATAACGGATAAACATACTTACATACTTTTTTATATAAATACATCATACATAATATACATATAAAACACCCAGACTTATACATGGTCGCGAGCAGGCTAGACTGCCGGTACATCAACCATTGCTGTATGGTCCATGTACATATAAATGTTTAGTGCTGTGGTGTTGTAAATTGTAATTTGTCATACTAACATTAGGTCTATAAGTATCATTGTTACTAACCATCTGAGCCCAAGAAGCTCGATATAAATGATTTTATTATTATTATTATTATTAAACAAATGGACATCATGTTCATGCACACAAATATTTGTCTTGTCCGGGGATCGAACCCGGGGCCCGTGGCGCAGAAGGCGGGTACAGTACACTTCGCCAAAACAAGTCTTAAAAAAGTAATTAATAGGAGAGAATAATGACGTCATAAATTTTTTTGGGGTATAAGGAAAAAACTTTTTGTTCTGAAATATATCTTGTGTGGTATACTATAAGTTAGAATGTTTGTGAGGGTATTTGAATGGATGAATGTTTGTTACTCTTTCACGCAAACACTACTGAACTGATTAACCGATTCATTGCGTATCCCACTTTTAAGGACTTTTGTCCATGGCGGCTGACAAATAATCTGCGACGCCTCAGTGCGTCAGCCGCCACCCATTAAACTGACCCCCTTGCGCGTCTTCAGCCATGAGTGAATACATTTTGGTTTTTGTTCTGATTTTGGCTTGTTAACACGTGGATTACATTCGGTCGGCATTGGATGTCCAACGTAAAGGGTTTGCTACTTGGCATAGAACCAAGGCTCCAAAGTTACCTCGTTTGTATGAAAATCGATTAGTGTTTCTAATTATCTGACCACCACTGTTTATCTGAGTGATAAACTTTGCCTTAAATAATATTGGAGCTGAGATATGATTTTTTTGTTTATTTTTTACCTCAATAATTATATACAACGTTATTTAATGTTTATTTAATTTAATATCATTTATTCAGTCAAGGCTGTTACAAGCACTTACGTCAAAGAAGCTACGCCATCGATTCACAAACCCTACGGCGGGAGTGGTCTCCCTTGTATCAAGAGGAATCGGCAAGAAACTCGTGAAGGGCTTTTTTTTTCTCCCTGTTTTATTTCATACAGAGTCGTCAAATTGAAAGATAGTGATGCTATAAATCAGTTATAAAACATTGAGTGGTCGCTCAAAAATGACTCCACTAGTCTATACAAAATTACTCAAACCCATTTAATCATTAATATTTTTGTTTACCGAAAATAAATAATTACTTACAAAATAATTACAAATGTTTTTAATTTAATAAAGACAATAATTATGTTACTTAATCATATAGAATAAAGCTTCGTGTCTTCGTGTCGGTTAAAACGAAAGCTATATTTTAAGAATAAATAAACTATTACCCGCCGCATGCGAAAATGGGTCTACAGTCTACTTCATTCTGCTTGTCTTAACGAAGTGCTTAGAGCTTAAATATTTTCATCTAAAATAAATTACTATTGACCTGTATGTACGTCACAACTTGCAGTTACAGTAACCTTGTAATACGAGAAATGTTATAATGTAAGTCCTTCCTTGCGAGTTGAAAATTGTTTACGGTTAGGATAACCATAAAATGTAATATTATAATTAGTATTTTCTTTTTGTGATGGAAATTGACCTTACTGATATGTTTAGGTCAGTTTTCAATTTGACGACTCTGTATGAAATAAAACAGGGAGAAAACATAGCCCTTGACGAGTTTCTTGCCGGTTGTTCTCGTTACGCGGTCTCCCGCCGTAGGGTTTGTGAACCGATGGGGTAGCTTCTTTGACGTTCATAAGTGCTTGTGAACAGCCTAGACTGAATAAATGACATTAAATTGAATTGAATTGAATTAAAAATAAATAAACTAAAAAACCCGAACCAACTGAAAAGATGGAAACAAGATCTATATATATATATATATATATAAAATTCTGACGACCTGTTTGGCGCAGGGGTACTAACCCCACCTTCTGAGCCAGAGGTCCTGGATTCGATCCCCGGACAAGACAAATATTTGTGTGCATGAACATGTCTATTTGTCTTGGTCTGGGTGTTTAATATGTATATTATGTATGTATTTACAAAAAAAAAGTATATAAGTATGTTTATCCGTTATCTAGTATCCATAACACAAGTTCTTCATGATACTTAACGTGGGCTAGATAATTGGTGTGATTGTATGGAAATATTTATTTATTTATTATTTATTATTATTTATTCTTAATTGATGGATTATTGACATGAGAGTAGAACCCAGCAGAGACACCATTTTTTGGAGGGTAGATACCTTTTATGGTGTAGATGAGCACTAAGAAAAAGTTTTTAAAACTCACCACCTAAGAGGGTAAAAAACGGGATGAAAGTTTGTATGAAAGTCCGTCAAATTCGAAGTTAGGATCTTCAAACTTTCTGTTTAGGCTGTCGATTAAACATAAATATACACATAAGTGTCTCAGCGTAATCTTAATCACGCGAACAAAGTCCCGGGCAAAAAATAGTCAAATATAAAAATATTTCGTGCTACATAATAACATGCAGTCAGAGGTATCACATTATGCATGATTTGACTTTATATTTGATCTTGTTTCCATCTTTTCAGTTGGCTTGTCTTTTGATGATGATGTTTTTTTTTGTTTTTTTAAATTTTCATTTTGTTATTGATATCTTTTTCGTTATTTATCAGTCATGATATCCCTTTTTGAAATCCTTAAAATCAGCCCTCTAATTTGATACCCATATTGAAGTATTCTAAAAATATATTATTTTTTTCACTTCTAATTAATAGCACTTCACAGCCGCTATGTTGGTTTACATCACTTACCTAAGAACATTTGGGCTGTCAAGGCTTATCTAACGATATCTTCATTATAAAAGTCCGTTCAGCCGTTTGAGAGATAATAGGTAATAAAGAATATTACATATAAACACACAAACATACAAGATACTTGCGAAAAACATTTATGTACCGATTATGTAATAATTAATTAAATATTGCTAGGTGAACTCTCGAACAATTCATTTAATTCCTTATTTTCTATGAAGTTTAGAACTGTGTTAGTGTCAGTGTAGCAGAATTGGCTTTTTTAAGGCAAGAAAACTTACTAAAATCATACTGTGGTCTAGTGGTACAACCACCGGTATCAGACCCAGGGGTCCCGGGTTCGATTCCTAGGGGTGTGGGGTACATATTGTATTCGGTTTGGTTGGTGGTAGGACTTGTTTTAAGTCCGTGTGGTTAGCTACCACCATCTTATCTAAGCCTGACGCCATAACAGCAATGTTTACAGCATTGTTGTGTTCCGGCAGTTGGAGATATGATATCCAGTCCTCAGTGATTGAGGCTCGCTTCCATCTTCAGCCTTATCAATACTTAACATCAGGTATGCTGAAGGCTAAGAGTCTCCCAGTCGTTAATAAAAAAATAAATAAAAAAAATCCATAGGAAATAAACAATTATACATTATATTATTATACATGAATTGTCAGGTAATTCACTTAGCATTTCAGCAATATTGTTTTAGTGCCTTTTTAGACCCTCACAACAACAACTTTAGTTCTTCCAACCGGTAAGAGATGGCACTGTGCGCTCCTGAATTGCGGTATGCCTATTTTGTGTGGTGATGGTATAAGCCTGGCGATGACCACATTAACGCAGTCGTTAACACCCACCAATGTGGGTATTTTTTGAATGGTGGTTTTGAGGATTTATCATCAAATTGCTACCATTAAAATTTTCAGAATAAATAATTAGTTTGGTATTGATATGATTTAGTTCCGATTCCACACTTTAGTGATTAGGTTTATATGATGTCAGTAAGGTAGTTTAGTTAGTAATCTTGTATTAACATTAAGGGCCGGTTTCTGGATAGCTATCGAGCAAATAATTTGACATAAAAGCACATCTTAAGTTTCTTCGCGCACTCATAATAATTGAAATAAAACGACTTTTGCGGAATATTTAGTGCGATTTATTTACCCGAACTGCCAGCTGTGTGGTGACGGCCTAAGAATACAAGTGTCACCACTCCCTTACATGCCTGGGATGTCGTAAGAGTCGACTAAGAGGCTCGACGCATTGAACACCTGTGCGAGAGAAGGAAAACTTGAAACAAACCCTCTACCAACCCGTCTGTCCAGCGTGGTAGCAGTAGGCTAATAACCTCCTATGAACGCTACAATAGGCATGAGCTAGGAGAGGCTAATGTCCAGTAGTGGACGTCCACACGCTGATGATGTAATGTACCCGAAATATTTGTTTGGTGGGTACTATAATTTTTCGGTTTATTTGAGGTTTTTTGGTTTCCCGACGTTTCGGCACCTTTTCAGTTGCCGTGGTCACGGGTTGACAAGCTACTTATAAGTATACCTTCACAAAGTTGATTTATTATTGCGTTCGGAAACGGTTAGATAATTACTAATTAAAAGTTAATAATTTTTACTATGGCAACAAATATTGAGTTTAATATTTTGATTTGTTTGCTATTTAAATTACTTATTATTAACAAAAGAAAAATCTTATTATTCTACTGGCAGTTCACAAATTGTGAGGACTGTCGAAGAAAGATTCTGCCAAGAGAACCTCCGAAGAACGGAAGCGGTCAGGTCAGTAATGTCACTTTACGGTCACCCATCCGATACCTGACTGAATGTTGCTTAAGAAACGTGATCGAATTCGATCAGTCTGTCAAGCGCGGCCATGAGCGCTTTGCAGTGTAACTATTTATTAGAAAAGATAACAAACAAACAAGAGGCTATTTGACAATGCGAAAAATAAAGTGTCAATAACTGTTATCAGTATAAATTATGAGTTTAAAAATGGTTTTTTATTAACGTAAGTTGAAAATAATTATAAATTTATTTAAAAATCCGTAAATAAAAATGCATTTTTTAAACGTTTTGTCACGTGACACAAAACGCTCCTGATTCGTCGAGTTTATGATGACGTCACCTGCTTGTAAACCTCGTTTGATTACGTATGTGGATGATATGCAGAATACAGGCAAGTGACGTCACCGACCCCATTGCAGCGCCATATTGTCAAAGTAGCGTTTTGGCGCGCTATTTAAATATTAAATTTTTAATTTGATATTTTTCAGCAAATATGTACCAGAATAAAAAAATCAACTTTTACTGGGTTCCTTAAACTCCACTACATAATATAAAATGGATTTTCAAAACCTGTCAAATAGCCTATTAGGGCCGATTTCACCACCTACTGAAAAGTAATGGATGCTTATATGATAGATCATATCACGGTAGTAATGTGAAAAATATAACGGGGATAGGCTTAAATAATGATAAGACGGAAGGTGGAATTTTGCTTCTCTCGGCAACTTATCGCTAACTGCCGGAATGCATATTCGTGAATACCCGCCGCGTTAGCAGCTCGGGTAAACCACAACGGTGTAAACTTTGTTGTTTTGGCGACAGACATAGATAAGATTGCAGTGTAAATGTAAAGATTTTTACTATAAGTAAACCTTATTATTAGCTATTATTCTTCATTATTTTTTATTTCTTTGCATTTTTCAATGCAATTTTTATACTTAAGGTGGTACGACTTCCATCAAACATTGCACATTAATTGGTTCATCATACATTAAGAATTCATAAATACATGTGCAACTAACTCGTTTCATTTATTTGTTTGCTCGAAATTATAAAAAAAAATGTACTTTCATACATGAGCTATATAAATGCGATGGGTCACACACACATACGTAGAATTATTGAAATTATAAGATATGAGTATATTCGTGTTTTACAATGTACAATTATTTAATTATTTCGCGCAAACAAATAACTGAAACGAGTTTGTTGCGCATGTATTTATGTATTATTAAGGTATGATGAACCAATAATTGTGTAATGTTTTTTTGTATAGAAGTCGTACCACCTTAAGTATGTTAAATTTTATAAAGAAAAATATTGGAAAAAATCAACTCGGCCACAAGTGAATTCTCAGGTGGGACTCGAACCCCATACCTTTGGAAATCCGGTCCACTGCTCTAACCACTGAGCTACCGAGACTTGCGAACCACCGCCAAAATTCTCCAATACTTTTATATTTTTAATATTCTGTAGGCCAGCGTTGTCACATCAATGCTAGGAATATTCTGGCATTCGAAATTTCAAAGGTCGTGGGTTCGAGTCCCATCTGAGAATTTACTTGTGGCCGAGTTGATATTTTCCAATATTTTTCTATTTTAAATTAATCATAACTATAACATTGTATAGAGTCGTGTCGGCTTAGAATAGCACTACCCCCTTTCATCCCGTGGGTGTCGTAAAAGGCGACTAAGGGACTCAGCCTTCAGGAGACGGGTAGCAGCGTCTCCTACAAACTTGGCCATACTGCGATCGCCAACCCGCCTGTCAAGCGTGGCGATTATGTATGGCAAACCCCCCCTTCTTGAGTGCGGCCTATACCCAGCAGTGGGTGTTATTTAGCTGAGACGATAACATTGTATTGTTTCTTTTCTTTCCAGTGTGACCAATGCTCAGCAAGTTTCAAAGTCAGAAACGGTTTAAATGTGCACAGACGCTCCTGCCACTCCACCAACACTTACCGGTGCAGCGCCTGCCTCCGCACTTATAACAGCAAAGTATATGTGCTCAAACATATAAGGAGATCTCATAGGGATATAGCGAATGTCTCTGTCCAGTGTGAATCGAGTGAGATTAGAGAAGTTGAAAAAGCGCCATCTAGCGACGAGTAGCAAAAGTAGTTTTAGTAAATTTCTTTGTAAGTTTATAGGTAGGGTTGTGCCCACAACCGGGACTATTACTTTACTATTCAGTCACGTATACTGATTTGCAAATAGTTTTATATAATTAGAGCAGGGGTTCCCAACCTTTGTACCCTATAGCCCTCACCCAACGTTTTGCAAAAATACTAAGCCCCCGAGGGGGGCAATTATACTACATAATGACAATTATAATTAAAAATACGTGTGGCTCTCGGGGACTGCCGCGGTAAAGCTATTGCTTAGCATTTTTTATTATTGATTTTGGTTGCTTAGTTACGATTGTGAATGACAAAATGGTCAATTATGAAAAGTAGTCGCGGAAAAACTGCGGTACAAGATTTTAAAAAGAAATTATATTTAAACACAAATTTTCATACAGTTTTTTTTCATCATTGACAATTTTGTTATTCACAATCGTAACCAAGCAACCAAAATCTATGACACGGAGTGGGGGGGTTAGGTTTTTTCGTTACGGAATTTCTTGATTCGGTCGCCGCGTTCAAAGCCCGCGACAAAAGCTATGCAATAGCTTAAAAGTTACATTTATTGAAATAAAAAGTAACATACAGCTGAAGCCGCCGCGCCTCCCCTTGAATCATTCTACGTCCCAAAGTGGGGTCCCACTAGTTTGGAATCACTGTTTTAGAGTATCGCCGAGATTATCTGCTATATGAACAAAGTTACACTAAGAGTAAATCTGATGCTGTGTCTATCTTCCTTTTAACGAATAAAAGTGACAGCACAGATTTTCTCCTATTGACTTACAGCCGATCCCAATAACCTATCATTAGTAACAGATAAGGTTACTATAGTTTGGTTGCTTAGTTATTTCTGTTACATTACAGGAAATAACAAAGATTGCCTAGCAACTGAACCACAGTAGGCCTATCTCTTACTGAGGGTAGATTATTGGGAATGGCCGTTACTCCACGTAGGCTGTATATCGTCGATGAAGTGACAATACCTCCTAACTACCATTTTTTATGAATGAATATTATAAACTTGTAATTTTTTTCTTGTGCATATAACAGCTATTTCCACAGAGTTTAAATAGCTATTTAAAAGGGAAATTCCAGATAGAAGAAACATTAGTCCACGCAAAATTTAATTTTAAGTCTATCATATTAAAAAAAGTTAGAGGGAAGATTTCCTAAAATATGATAGTTAGGAGGTATTGTCACTTCATCGCATATGCTTTAACTATTTTGGGTCGTTATTAATGATTATTGTTTGTTAAAATTCACTGTTTGAATGAAGAATGAATAAAATTAAAAAGCCAGTCTGAAAGACTAAATTTGGTAATCTCTATTCCGTCCTTGCCTGGAATCAGAGATAAAACGCGTCCCAAACGCCACTTGAGCGGCGGCAGGTTATCTTCTTTAATGACAACCAAAATTGCCTGCTTCTAAGTTGTCATTCTTCGTTTGCCATTTAGTGCGCCTTTGTAGTTCCGAAATGTACTCTGTGGACCATCGCTTCCAGAATGATTGTCTCGTTGATAGCGGGATAATGAGTGCGTGGGCGTAGTGGTCACGTCTTCCTCTGCTGGAGCGGTCAGCGGCCGGCCAATCGTAAAGTGGGCAGGAGTAAGAGGAGTAAAGTCATTGGGATCTGAAGATAACGAGACACACACGACGATAGACAGACAGACGATCACACGAGATTTTCATCCCGCACTTTATATTATGGGATTGAAGAATAATACTGCTTGAATGTATTAACAAATGTGTAATAATAATATGTACACGATATTTACAACGTATGTACATGATAGCAATAATTAGGAAATTAATATATTCACAATTTAACTTCGTAAAATATCATTTTACAATTATCTCTTCGTAACTGTTATGATTGACAAGTCCTTTTATCTTTCTTAATTTTGTGGGAAGTCGAAAACAACGAGGTATAAAACCTCTTTAGACCCCCACAGTTATTTGATCCCTAGATACTTTTGATGTGTATAATAATTATAGTTAACTAGCGGCTGCTCGCGGTTTCACCCGCGTGTGTCCCGTTCCTGTGAGAATATCGGGATAAAAAGTATCCTATGCTCATAACCAGGCTATTTACTATCTGTGTACCAAATTTCATTCAATTGCGTTCAGTCGTTTTTGAGTTTATTCGTTGCAAACAAACAAACAAACATTCATATCTTTCCTCTTTATATATAATATTAGTATGGAAGTAACATATAGTAGACACCACAGTTAGTTCATCATCATCATCATCATCAGCCTGCGGACGTCCACTGCTGGACATAAGCCTCTCCTAGCTCACGCCTATTGTGGCGTTCATAGGAGGCTATAGCCTACTGTGTAACGATGCCATTTCGTTCTAGCCTTATAGATGGATGAAACCTCTATAATGGCTAGAAACTCCGTAGTCTCACTCTATGGTAATCAAATTGTATTTTTATCTGTTCTGTCTAAATTCAAATTTTCTCCGTTCCACCATTCCTTTTCGGCTCATTTTGACGTAATCATACAGAAACCAGCTACCTGAACGGTACGTTTTTAAAATTTGGGTAAATAATTTATATTTTTCTAATACATCAGGAACCCGATACACGGGGTAGGCACACCTACTTTTTTACTCGTTATTTAGATTCAGTATTTATAATTTTCTATATCTTTGTATTTTATATTGTTTCAGTTCCTTATTTTCATTACAATAAAACAAGTCTCCCGGAACCGTTTCTTTTATTTATTAAACGAGTGCGGCGGTTCCGACGTTCCGGCGACTCGAGTGCTGCCGGACTAGGAGCCCCGTCACACTGGCTCTCCGGCGGGGAATCGAACCCCGGTCTACCATACCTTGATTACCATAGAGTGAGACTACGGAGTTTCCAGCCATTATAGAGGTTTCATCCATCTATAAGGCTAGAACGAAATGGCATCGTTACAACTGCTACCACGCTGGCCAGACGGGTTGGTAGAGGGTTTGTTTCAAGTTGTCCTTCTCTCGCACAGGTGTTCAATGCGTGACTCTGACGACATCCTAGGCGTGTAAGGGGGTGGTGACACTTGTATTCTTAGGCCGTCACCACACGGCACCAGTTAGTTCATTTTGATTGAATAATAAAGACCGGCTGTCAACATATGCAATATGTTAAGTTGCATGTCGTGGTAACGTCTGTACATGTTGTACAAGTAGCGACATCTAGCGTGTAATAGTAAAGAACTATATTTAATATATTTGTTTATTTATTTTAGCGTAAATAAGCTGTACTTCCCGTAGGCAAAAATACAGGGTGTTAAAAGACACATACCGAAGTCGTAATATATGCATGTACACATCTAACAAATGCATGTAAAATCATATAATAGCGATTATAATTGGGAAAAAGTAAAAATATATATAAAAAAGTAGGAAAAATGGGTAAAGGATTGGTGTTGTTGTTTTATTTTTGTATTGTTAATTTTTATACTTGTTCAGTTTTGATTTTCGTATCAATAAATTCTGTGGCAACACTAGTTGTCATTTTTGACAGAACTGATACCCGCTCAATTCGTAACTCTCTCTCTCTCTCTAATACGAACCGCCGCGCGCGCGCATTATCGTATGCAATTTTTATAGTTTATTTATCAAGTTATTCTTAAGCCGTCAAACTTTCATTGAATTGGTGCTCGAGGAAAGAAGACGTGGATATTGCATCGAGGGGTAACGACTTTGACTACTATTTAACTACTACTTGACTACTTGACTCGATGCTATGCTGCGGGGGAGCCAGCAGTCTACCTGGTAAGTGCTAATTTCATGAATGTGACGGCCTAAACATTTCTCGCGTTTTAGAATTACAGTCCACTATTTAAATATCCATTTTGTGATCCCTTTTTCGTACAATACTGTTATTTTAGTAATACTTAATATTTAAATTATTAATACGTAATACTTATGGTTTAGTCTATTATTGTTATCATGCTATGGAAGAGCGGTGCTGCCTAACACAAGCATATCTGCTTAAAGGGGGACACCAACTACTTCAGACTAATTTTTAGACTAACACCCATATTCTAAGTCGTTCCTCCAAAACTTACTCGTCCTCGACTGAACGAAACCTCATTGAAAACCTCTTCAAAATACTCCTCGAAATCGGTATTCTAAGTCATAATCGATCGACTCCGTAAGGGCCTGTGAGCCTACCATGAGTTTTTCTTTCCGTTTACTATACAGTAAACGGGAGACATTTTGTATGCGAATCTGTAGTTCTGCTACTGCCCACTAGAGGCGCTGTACAGATTCGCATACAAAATGTCTCCCGTTTACTGTACAGTAAACGGAAAGAAAAACTCATGGTAGGCCCACTGGAGGAGCCAAAGAGTACGTAGCCACTCCGTGTTAGGTCTAGCGCACACTACCATTTTTACCCACGACGAGGTTAAGTGGAGTGTAAATAGTTTTGGAGGAACGACTTAGAATATGGGGGTAAGTTACTGAAATAAACATTTTGTACTTATTTTGTATAATATATGCGTAGTGTACATCAAACTAAATAAGAATATGTGAAAATAATTGCTGGGAAACGACTTTTATTTTTCGTTTTAAAAAAAAAAAAATTATACTCACAAAAAAACGCGTGCAACAACGTGTGCGTGTGTCTAGAGAGTACGAGTAGACGGCTGGGATCTAGTTTCTTTGATTGGTTTTGATATTCATTGCGGTTTTGTAACTTTCAACGATAATCTTAAAAATAAATATAGACTTTGATCCTCAATAACTCCTAAACTATCAGGATCCCGGATTTGGCCCCATACAAGAAAATGATAGTAATGATAGAGAGAATACGTCGTTTACGTTTTCGTTATGGGTCTTTTAACACACTGTATATACAATTACGCGAAAAACTTTTCATAAAAAAAATACCGGCTTCAAAAAGTTATTATTTCACAACTTTTTGTTACATCATGTACCGTTACTTACACAAAGAAACAGCCCATAAACAACAATGATGTCGTGTTTGGGCTGTTTTTTTTGTGTAAGTAAATGTACGTGTAATCCTATAATAAGTACCTACCTACTATAGTTTGTTCTGTGCAGCAGGGTCTCCTGCCTGCGATTTTGTTCTTAGACATACAAATATTTACTTACTTAACATTGTTAAAACGTTTTAATTTTAAAACACTGATCTCCCAAGTCAATGTGTACAATAAGTTAAGAAAATTATATTGTACCTACTTAATTATAAATAAAGTATCATCTTGTTTTTTTATAAATGGCCTTATGAACAGTGTTCCGTTTTATTAATAATTCTTAATTTACATGCGTACTTTTTATGATAATAAGTTATGAGGAATATTTATCAATTCTAAGGCCTGTCGCTGCCTGTCTATGTAGGTGTTAAAATTGTTTCTGGGCGTTATTTAATAGTAGATTAGTAGCCAAGGGCTGTAAGGCATCAATTGCAGCCCGAGATATTTACTTCGAGGGTGCAATTGATGCTTGCACCCGAGCTAACTATTCTGCTTTACATCTCGATTGTGAGGTAAGTAGAATAAAACCGGCATTACAAGAATAAAACATTTTATTTGTTGAAATTTATAGTAAAATGAGAACAATCCCAAAAACAAACAATATTTAAAGTAAAAGTTTTCTATTCCGCGCAATGTACCTACTACTGGCGAGGCGATCACGCTAATAGCGACCTTTCGTGTGTAGACATAAGCTCGCTAGTCGATTTACCACTCGCGCGCTCGCGTTGGCAAAACGGCATTTCTTATAAAGAGCAGAAAACCTTAATTGATTCAAAACCCTTTTAATTTTGTTCTTTCATGAAACTGTTTTTTTAAGGTTTCGGTAGAGTCAAACCTTAATGAAACGGTTTCTAAGTACTCGCTGCTGTACCGTTTTTAAAATTAACCGAATAACAAGCCCTGTGTTGATTGATTTAGCAGCTTTCTCAATCGATTTTGTACCATAGAGAGCTCTATAAACGAAGCCACTCAGAGTAGCTTAGTCTGAGGGAAGCTAAAGCCACCTTGGTTCCTTACTCTGAGAAGCCACCACAGCCGCCATTTTGACTTTGAGTAATTTGTTGTTTCCGCGTTTGAGTTTTGCGGCGTCGTAAATTCAGTGAATTAAGCTAATAAACTAAATCTTAATAAGTTTAGTGATGAGGACTTATTGAATTGTGAACTATTTAATTAAACAGTAAAAATGGGCGAGGAATATATGGACGCGCAGGACGCTCTAATGAGCGAAATGCAAAATCGTGTTGGTGAAATTAGTGATAATACTCCCAGCGATGTTCCGAAAGAATTCGCTGAAATGATGGCCTACGATGATGGAGGATACGAAGATGACGACAACGGCTTTAGAGGGAACAGAGGCCGAGGGAATTTCAGGTGAGCATCAAAAAACATACGTTTGGCCTTGGGTTCATGATCTGCTTTTTCGCGCCTTACCAGCGTGCTACCAAATTATTACTCTCATGGTCTCATAACCAGCTCTAAAAGTAGAATTTAAGATATTTAATGAATTAAATGAAACTTTTCCCTTTGCAAATGCTCTTATTTGCAGCTGGTGTTAGTATTCAATGTGTATAGCTATTATAATAATAAAAACTAAGTTCAAATGAAAATCCAGGGTTTAGTGCTGTGCATTTTACTCATTTAGTTATGCTGGTGTTATAGTTTTTGCATTTTGATTAGGTAATAGTTAAGTTTGGTGGAGCATTTTAAATTTCAGGAGGTTTACCTTGATAGCTTGTACTCATCAACTGGTCCTGGCAAAACAAATAGCCCTAGTCAGAGCCCTCAGGGCAGTAGCCATGACTGTACTATAAAACATCACCAGACAAGAGCTGTTGATCTTAAAACATAGTATTTTTGTCAAATTAGCATTTTTATAACATATTCTTGTGCTTATTTGAGTATGGAGCATATTAAACAGTAAATTTAAACAGTTTTCTGGATTACAGTGCGCATAAATAATGAACATACCATCCAGTTAAGGTTTCTAGTGGTTATGGTCGGCGCGATCTAAACGCGAAATGCATAAAAAGCAAAACACATTGTATGAATTATATAAATTGTATTAATTATTATGATATCTCTGCTGTCTATGCGAATGTGAACATAGTTTTTAGTAATTTGAGTGACAATGTTTGGGTTCTAATTTCCATTAGTTGAGTCTTAATTTATGGAAATGGGTATGAGGGGGTGTCCCCCAATCCCCCCCAATAAAGCATTTGACGTGGAAACGCATACTTTTTTAATGGATTTTTAAAGTTTCTAAAAATGTTTGAGAAAAAAAAAACTGTTTCCGCATAAAATGCACACCCACCCATCCCTATCACACCCAATTCCCTAAATTCAGACTCAACTAAAGTAAATATGAGCCAATGTCTGGTGTTTACATTGCCAAGCTTCTTCCCGATTCTTCTCTGGTCAAGCAAAAGTACTAATGATTTTAGTAGGTCTATCCGTCTCTACAAAGAGGGGATTGATGATACAGCTGCTCAACTTTTTCTTAACATTAAAGAGCTTTGCTCTTGTCGTTGTAGTCTTTTCAACTCCTCTCTACACATTGCCCTCACCTTGACTTCCTGATATAATATCTTAATAATTATAATTCATTTATTTGCAAGGACATGGTAAATACATGGTTTTATAATATTGATTATTGTGTAACATGACCTGTCGAGTTTGTCGATGTGCAAATACTATAATCTTATATACTATAATCTATATCTTAAAATGCAATCAATGATTTTTAAAAATGTCAAAGTAAATATGATAGATGTTAGGTGTATTAAGCATGTCAAATTACGCTGCTAATGCCCACTCACCAATACCTCGACAGCTCAGCTTACAGAACATTATTAATTGCATTGCTGTTCATGAACCACAATGTAGGCCCAAAGTGGATTTGGTGGGTTTCAACGACAGTAAATACAGCTGGGACCAATGGCTTATGTGCGTTCTGAGGAACCAAGGTATCTCAAGTTGAGATACTAAATTTCTGGATACACCACTATCGCAGGCCGAGCTGGCACTACTGTGCCACCTCAATATACAGTTTTAAATAGGGTAGTAATTAACCGATCAACAAAAAAATTGTTGAGCGCCAAAAATTCTAGGTGAGTGACTTAGTTGCCGGCGTAGGGGTACTAAGCCTGCCTTCTGCACCAGAGGTCGCGGGACTGCTCCCCGGACAAGACAAATAGTGCATGAACATGTCTATTTGTCTTGGTCTGGCTGTTTAATAAGTATATTATGTATTTATTTACAAAAAAAAAGTATCCGTCAGAGCGACATGAGACAAGTTGCTTTTTTCTAGTATATTTTCTTGTTAAATATTAATCACATAAAAATAGCATTGTAAAATGCAAAATTAAAAAGTTATAATTCTTCATGAAACTTAACGGGGGCTAGATAATTGGTGTGTTTGTATGCAATTATTATTATTACTACCTAATTTTTTGTCAATCAGTTTATTATGTTCCTTTTGAAAAACATGATGTGAATACTAATATTCACTGTGAATCAATCAATTTTGAATAATTTATATCATAAAAGAGTTATATAAATGGTATTTTTATTTGCAATAATTGGTATTACCTATAGATAATTCTTATGTAATTTCTGTATATTGGCATAGATTTGTTTTTTGTTTTATCAATGCTTCCATCCTTTGGTTCTCATATTTTTTTTATTTATGTACTTGCTTTGTGAATATTAACCTTGCTACTAAGGTCAAGTATTTGTGTATTTTTATATCTCTTACTAAGTATTTGTGTAATTTTTGTATCTTTTTATTTTATATTTGTATTTAATTATTATTACATTTGAACTGATAATACACTATGTAGATTATTAAGTTGTACTTTAGAAAGATCATCTAACAACCAGAGGCCCTACCGCGCAACTGGCATTGGCATAGCAATCGACTTCAATCAGATGGATGTGACATATTGCTCTGTCTTTTTTTTTGTTTTTTTTTATCCTTATGGCTTTCTTCCGTCTTCCACAGAAATTACGCCAATGTACCGTAATGAGAGATACACGGTTTTTTTGATTATTATTTTTTATAAAAGATTGCTTGGTAATAATCTATTTTGTAGAGTTTTGGATCCAATTCCTCCTTGAGCCTTTTTATCCATTATTACAAGCCCTACGGACAAACAAGACATTACAACACGGGACGGCACAATGATATATTATTACATAAGGCTCTTAGTCTTTGTTAAGTTTTCATTTGTGTCAAAAAGAAGCAGCAATGAGTCACATCCATCTGTCAAATGAAGGCGATGTCGATGACGACGACACTTGCGCGGTAGGGGCCCAGTTAATAACCTATTGATGCGGTCCGTTTCAATAATTCATCATTAAATCATTGTAATTGTATAAGAGGAAAATATTCTAATAACTGAGAATAAGAAAATTTTCCTCTTATATTAAATGTGTTTCAAGATTATAGATTTGTGTTTGGCAATGACATGTTCTTTTGTAAATGTTGTTGCTTCTGTTAAAGCTGATAAGTTTCTTGCGGCCGTTCTTCTTATCAGTTAAAAGATGTCCTGAATGGCTGGTAGGAAAAAAAATTGGACGATTCGAAAGCACTTATCTATAAGTCTATTTAATAAAAATCTTTGACTTTGACTTTGATAACTTGTCCTCAGTAAGGGATTTGCACTAGAACTTTGTTGATTAATGGCCGGTTTCAATAATATATCCCTAACAAGAGATAGGCCTGTCTTGGTTACGCTACTTAGCAACCACATAATCATAACCATTTATTTGCACTTGTTTGGGGTACACTGCAGATGACATTAAAATATAGATCAGCCCAACCAGTCATTAACAATAGCATGCAAAACATATAGATACATAATAAAATTAGATTTATACAATATTGATTAATTCCATAGATACAACACAAACATGTCAGTATCAAGTGGAAGGAAAAACATAATGTCAGAGAAACAATAAAAATCACAAATTACAAATATAAATTACAAACGTACATCTTATGTTTTGGCGCGCACTGTTCATTGAAATAAAACAACTTTTACGGATATCAAACGCGCTATATTTAACCCCAAAAAACCTATAAATACGGACAATTACAACTTAGTTCGTGGAAATATAGCGCGTTTGATATCCTTAAAAGTTGTTTTATTTCAATAAATTCCAAAGTTTACAAGTCAACAAATAATAACAATTGAATTCAAGGATTAATTGTAATGTCAGTAATTATAATGGTCATCATCAACACAATACGAAAATGTTAAAAAGTATATTTAGGTATTTAAAATTAATGTCAAACTATTATACAATATATAAAATAAAATAAATGAAAATGAAAATGAAAATGAAAACTAAAATTAAAATTAAAATAAATAAAAATAAAATAAAATGACCACTGTTATTTTATGTTATTTTGGGCTGATTAACAATATATCTAGGCAACAAAGCTCTAGTAAGCTTATCTCTTAATGAGGATAGGTTATTGAAACTGACCACATATAGTTTGGTTAATCTGTCCAAAATAACAGTGGTTTATCAGTAACAAAAACAAAGATAGGCCTGTCTCTTACGGTCAGTTTCAATAACTTAACTGCTGTAAGAGATAGAGCTTTGTTGCCTAGATATTTTTGTTAATCAGCCCAAAATAACAGCGGTTGATAAGTAACGTAACCAAGATAGACCTATCTGTTGTAAGGGTTAGATTATTAAAACCGGACGTTAATGGATAGATCCGTGAGTAGGCTAACTAAGATTAGTTGCCTGAACATTTTTGCTTTTGGTTATAACATTTGGTTATATTGCAAAAATAACAATGGTTGCTAGGCAACGAATCCAAAATAAGCCGATCTTTTACTATAGAATTTTTGAAACTGGAATTAAATTGTTTTCTATAGCCATGAAACCTTTTATAACAGGCGGGGCGGTCGCGGCCCACCTCCAGCGTGGATGAACGGCCCTCCACCTCCAATGCGGTTCCGAGGCCGAGGTTACGGCCCCGGAGGCCCTCCAATGAGAGGCCGGGGCTTCTTCCGAGGCCGCGGGGGGCCTCGCTTCGGCCCCAACAATGGCCCTAACTTTGACAACAATTGGGGACCAATGGGACCTCCTCCGCCGGGTATGATGGGAGGCCCGCCCCCCTTTGGCCCTCCGCCGGGGATGATGCCCCCGGGGGGCCCGATGGGACCGCCACCTAATATGATGGGGCAGCCGCCCCCTTTTGGCGGACCGCCTGGAATGCCGCCGCCTAATATGGTAAGTTTTTGATAAATCATACTTCCATACATACTTCCATCAGTCTTTTTTTTTGTAATAATGGGCAGACATTTGACCACCATCGTGCTTAGTAAACAGGATGTGGTCTAAGGTGTTGCATGCTTGCCCAGGAAATGCTTATTCACTCTCGCATTTACCCACCCATTAATTGTATAATTTTTTTTTGCAAAGACCTAAAAATTTTCTTTTTTTTTATGAACAACAGGGAGACTCTTAGCCTTCATCATACCTGATGTTGAGTATTGATAAGGCTGAAGAAGGAAGCGAGCCCCTCCCGAAATCCTCAATCACTGAGGAACTGGCTATCTTATCTCTAATTGCCGGAACACAACAATGCTGAAAACATTATTGCTATGGCGTCAGACTTAGATAAGATGGTGGTAGCTTGCCACGCGGACTTACAACGAGTCCTACCACCAACCCAACCGAAAACAATATGTACCCCCGCTGGAAATCGAACCCGGGACCCCTGCGTCTGATACCGGTGGTTGTACCACTAGACCACAGAGGCGGTTAAGAGTAATCAGTTTTAGCAAGACTCCAAATTGACCCTTCCACATCCTCGGTGGGTTAAGTCGCTCGAGACACGCCTGACAATAAGTGTGGCAAAGCGGGACTTCAATAACATGAAGTATGGGTGCAAGCCTTGCCAGCTGTATCAGACGTAACAACAATATACTTGTTCCAAACATATTTTTTCAGTACAAAAACCTAACTTAACTAAGCAGCTGTTCCGTTATCAGCTGTGCCAATATTGCTCGGCAGCAGGCTTGTTGATTACAAATGAATCAATTTGTCGCCGTGTTAGCTGTGAGGTCACAAAGTTTATCAGTTGTTACTAGGCAACTGTATAAACTAGAAAAACAGTTACCTTTTTGGGTGCAGAATTTTAAACTTTTACTTGTCAGGAAAACGCCTTTTTTCGGATTTTAACAGTAGGGGAGGATAGTGAGGTTTCGTGATAATTCCATAAAAATACTAGAGTCGTATAAATATACTGGCATCAAATCCTAGAGAGAACAGCAGCAATGTTACACAACGTCTAAGGAGGCCTCGTCTATGTTGAAACAGAACGAACATTATCATCATACTTCTATACTAATAATTTAAAGAGGAAAGATTTGATTGTTTGTTTGTTTGCATTGAAAAGGCTCGCTTCCATCTTCAGCCTTATCAACACTTAACATCAGCCAGCGTAGCATGCGCACCGCGACTAGCTGTCGACGCTTATCTCCCGATGTCTGTCCCGGTCATATCAGTACGGTGTGAGCGGGACAGACAATACGCTCGCGCGAGAATAGTGTCGAGAAAGCTTTGTCGAGGTGCTCATGCTACGCATGCAGGTATGATGAAGGCTAAGAGTCTCCCCTTCGTTAATAAAAATAAAAAAAGCTACTGAACGGATTTGGATTAAATTTGGTACACAGATAGTAGAGAGCCTGGTTATGAACATAGGGTACTTTTTATCCCGATATTCCCACGGGAACGGATACCACGCAGGTGAAACCGCAAGCGGCCGCTAGTTGTAATACATAATGGTTGCTGTGTCCATGGATGCACGTCCTTTAAGTTACTACACGCACAACTCATCTGTTTTATGGCTATTGGGCTGCTCGCACATAACTACACAAAAAAAAAGAAAAATGCCTTCTCTGTTGCCCTACTTATTGATTAGGTAAAGTAACGGAAGTTCTCTGTTGACCATCTGTTGGTTGTCGTTATAAGAATTATTTTTTATTTTGTACTTTTTTTGGCACTTGTAACGGCTACATAATCCTTACCTTACATGCACATAAATATAGATAGCTATGCGTATACGCTCCCGATGACGTCTCGTCGGTCTCTCTGTCGATTGCGAATATTGATTGTCTACGCGCTTGTGCAACCGCTCTATATTTTTTTGGGATTTTTTAAATACAGTTTACTAAAATTTAGTGCATGTAAGGTGAGGAATGTAGGTAAGGATTTATGTAGCCGTTACAAGTGCCAAAAAAAGAACAAAATAAAAAATAATTACAAAATAAAAAATATAAGCGATATTCGCGTGCTCTCGATTTGGACAGTCGTATACAGGTCGTATACGCTTATAACGTCACTCATTTATAGCCGTGTAAAAGGATTGTGCGCTGCAAATGGACTACCGGGAACTTCCGAATGTTTATAAATAAATAAATAATAAATAAATTCTTTATTTACTCTTCCACAATCTTTATACATTATAATGGCCATTTCCTAACATAAATAGTAGATTGTTTACCAAGGGCTGTATGACACCCATAACAGTCGAGTGTTTTGGCGCCCGAACGAGTGAGGGCGCCGATAGTTCGAGACTGTTATGGGTCCATACACCCGAAGTAAACACTCTACTTTTCATTTTGAATATGAGGAAAGTAAAATCAAACAGAATATTAAAAAAAAAATTTTGTAAGGTTTCTTCGATTTTAATTATTTTATAATGTAGCAAAATAAGCTGTATAGGCTTCTGTGCCTTTGCCTACATACCTTTGGTAAATAAAAGTCCAAAGAGATAACAGATATCGATTTGACATGACACCCCCTATTCTTTTTTCAAATTTATTACAGCCCTAGGGCCGCCACATATCACTTTCAACCCGCATTTTAGGCAAGTTATGAGTTACTTTCAGAATATGAGACATGAAAAATATAAATCATTAACAAAGATTGTGAGAGACTGGTGTCTGAACTAAGCGTTAAGCTGTATCTCAGTACACCAGTACTCTCCCCCCTGAAGGGGGAATAAGTTGAAACATAATATTTAAAGTTATTAAGTTGAACATAATATTAAAGTACATTTCATAAACCAGAAGAGGTGTTAAAACACAAAGAATTTAATTACTTTAAATAAACAAAACTTAGAGGACTAATGCTAGGTGCCTAACAAAAACTATGAAATTAACAACAGCAAAGAATCGCCTGGAAAAGCATTTGGGTAGACAATAAGCAACTGTAACGTATCTAGTGCGTCTATAAGAAAATATAACAAAGAGATTGAGAGTTGTATCTGAAGACTAAACTCTTAGAACACGTGATATTCGTTTTCTACTTTTATTACGAGTGTTGTGGACGAGCGCTTAGTCGCACAACTGACACTTAATAAATGCTGGCTGGGAAAATGCCACTACGCCCGATGATGAAGAGCGGTCAATCACTCTAAATAAACAATTATTAATTATTTGACTCATTATATTATAATTATTACTAAATAAATGCACTTAAAACAGTTAAACAAAGTCGATTCAATAAAGTCAATATAAATTATATATAAACCGAATCCACGACCATGCTGTAGATCCTAATAAAAACTTTCAACGAAAATTGGTTTGAACGAAATATGGTTCGCGGTTTTAGAAATATAGCATATTTCCCAAAGTGAAATTATTTTTTTTTTTCTTCAAACCTATAGGTGTGGGCTATCTATAGATAGGTCTTTAAAAAGTACATTGTGGTTCTTAAATCAGTTTTTCTCAAAGTCAACCGTTTGAAAGATACACTTCCAAAGTGGTAAAATGTCACAGCCACTTTATTCTAAAACTATGAGGATTACACACTTGAAACTTGGTAGGTAGATGTATTTTGTAAACCGCTTTACGTTTTTTCGACAAAAATAAAAAAATATATATATTAAGGGGGGGCTCCCCATACATGGAACCCATACATACGCATCACTGATCTGTACTTTAAATAATTTAAAATCTATTATTCCTTAAAAACAGTTCACGCTTGACACTTCTTGCCACTTAATATTCGCTGCACTTGTTTAGACACTTCATATTACTCTTCAGAACTCTTATTGAACACTTATTCAAACTCTTCTTTGAACACTTCCGGATGCGCTTATTAAATACAATGCTATACGCTGCGTTCAGTTTCGCCTTTATGCCGCCCGCGGAAAGTCGAGAATCGCATGGAAAGATCGCGACGCGTGCGCCTCGAACGTTCCCGTCCCGATGATCCACGGGAGGCCGAGAGCGAGACACTGTTTCCGTCTCGCTCACTCGTTTCCGCGCGAGAAAATTCTTACAATCTTCGCCCTTATTTAATGCAGCGCGCTCTCACTTTTTGTCACGATAAGTGCGCGCGGCGTTTAAACAATTATTTATTGGTTCGACGTCGCTCACGAGTTAAATAAATAAATAAAAATAAATAAATAAAAGTTTATTTTATTTTAAGCCAAGTTTATACAACAGTTTGTGACCGAAGTCAACTTTCTAGCAATTTTTGCCTGTATCAGATGACTCCGCTCTTCCATTACATATTTATACTTTAACTGTGCAACATTTATAGGTATTTTTAACAATTCTAGATTAATTTAAAATTTTAACTAAACATTTACTTTCTACTATAGTTATATGAATAGCTTTATTAAAAGAAGTGTGTGACATTGACATTAATAATCAACCATCCTCGCTCACATCGTTAAATCAGTCGATAGATATGAAATAAATAGTTTTTGAAAACAAATATAGTTTGAAATAGCGTGCGCTCGCAGTTTCACCCGCGTGGTTCCCGTTCCCGTAGGAATATCGGGATAAAAATTATCCAATGTTCATAACCAGGCTATCTACTATCTGTGTACCAAATTCCATTAAAATCCGTTCAGTAGTTTCGGAGCCTATTCAATGCAAACAAACAATCAAATCTTTCCTCTTTATAATATTAGTATAGATTGATATAGATAAATCATACTTTGCCCTAATACAAGTTCTGTTCTCTCTGGGTCAGAATTGCCTATACTCCTTAATACTATGAGAAAGTAAATTATTTTTTCGTTATTTACGTTACATCTTTTATACCTTATTCTTATAAGACAATCTATCCACAGCCTGCCCCCGAGCTATGGGTGGAGACAAAATCGGAAGACGGCAAATCGTACTACTACCACGCTCGCACCAGAGAGACGACCTGGACGCGGCCCCAGGAGAGCCCCACCGTGAAGGTGATCACGCAGCAGGAGATGGAAGGGATGGCAGCCACAGGTGAGTGAGGGAGACGGGGGATAAAGACTATAGTCCATCTCATGGGGGGTAAAGAATAACTATGAGACAAGGTCAGAAGACGGCAAGTGATACTACTACCACGCTCGCACCAGAGAGACGACCTGGACGCGGCCCCAGGAGAGCCCCACCGTGAAGGTGATCACGCAGCATGAGATGGAAGGGATGGCAGCTACCGGTGAGTGAGGGAGACGGGGGATAGAGACTATAGTCCATCTCATGGGGGGTAAAGACGTAACTATGAGACAAGGTCAGAAGACGGGAAGTGGTACTACTACCACGCTCGCACCAGAGAGACGACCTGGACGCGGCCCCAGGAGAGCCCCACCGTGAAGTTGATCACGCAGCAGGAGATGGAAGGGATGGCAGCCACAGGTGAGTGAGGGAGACGGGGGATAGAGACTATAGTCCATCTCATGGGGGGTAAAGACTGTAACTATGAGACAAGGTCAGAAGACGGCAAGTGGTACTACTACCACGCTCGCACCAGAGAGACGACCTGGACGCGGCCCCAGGAGAGCCCCACCGTGAAGGTGATCACGCAGCAGGAGATGGAAGGGATGGCAACCACTGGTGAGTGAGGGAGACGGGGGATAGAGACTATAGTCCATCTCATGGGGGGTAAAGACGTAACTATGAGACAAGGTCAGAAGACGGGAAGTGGTACTACTACCACGCTCGCACCAGAGAGACGACCTGGACGCGGCTCCAGGAGAGCCCCACCGTGAAGGTGATCACGCAGCAGGAGATGGAGGGGATAGCTGCCACCGGTGAGTGAGGGAGACAGGGATAGAGACTATAGTTCATCTCATTACCCCCGGTAAAGACTGTAGCTATGACCCAAGGTCCGAAGACGGCAAGTCGCACTTACGCTCGTATCAGAGAGAGGATAAGTGACCCTTTTTTCAATAAGATTTAAAAGTCGCCAAACATTGTCTAATTATCCCTGTTTTCGCAATATTCCTCGGAGTTTCGATTAATCAAATTATCCTACGACTAATACAAAAATAGTCACATAGTTTTGCATACCCACAAACAAACAGTGTTAATTGGTTATTTCGTTCGCAGGACAGCTAAGCGGTCTAGTAAGCGGCGCGGTGCCCATGGGCGGTGCCAACGCTATGCCCAACGGGATGCCGCCCTCGCATCCGCCCTTCATGTCTCAGCCGCCGCCCTGGATCAAGGATATGAATGGTGAGTTTTATCACACAGAGGGATCAAAGATGTGAACGGTGAGGCACAGTCTAGTGGTTTAGTAAGCGGCGCGGTGGCTTTGGGTGGTGCCAACGCTATGCCCAACGGGATGCCGCCCTCGCATCCGCCCTTTACGTCACAGCCGCCCTGGATCAAGGATATGAACGGTTAACTGTACTGCATTTGACACGATAAACTATGCTGAGAGAGTGAGAGCACTGTTTCAAATGAAACTTTCGATATATTTTTACCCACGACGGTACGGATACGGTATATGCGTTTGGTGTGAGAGGATGTTTGTTTGTTTATTTGTGCAAACCAATGTTGCCATTTATCTCCAAAACTACTAGTCCGATTTTGATGCTGTTTTCAGTGACGTTGACAACTCACCAGGGGGCGCTGCAGTAAACATTTATTTTGCAAATCAATGTGGAATGTACATAGTATCAATGTTGGACTCACCTGGATTACACGGCCTATACGAACATATAGGCCACGCAATCCTTCCCAAGCCCCTTCCCTGCCCCCACCCAGCGTGTAAGCTCGGTGGAGGTTCGGAAGGGGTATTTATCCCAATGTATCCCCACCTTCCCATCCTAATGATGAGAAAGTGGGGGGGGGGGGGGGGCGGAGGACACCCGTATCCCGACCCCCCATCGAGTCCCAAGGCTCGATGGGGGGACGGGAGGCAGGCGGGTACTACCAACTAAAACTCCTAGTACTTGCCCTCCAGGCCGCCATTGGTCACGGGGGGTAGGGTTCGCAATCACCCCTAAAGACCAGGCGGCCGTGGCCCGATTACCCGGGCCCCTCACGGCTGGAAGATGGTCGATCAAGTTTAGCCATCTTCCCAGACGGTGGAAACCGTGCAAGGCCGGCGATGGCACACCCACCAACGCCAGCTTGATTTCTCTATAGGGGAATGAGGCGATCATACCGTCGCCTCCTTCCCCTTAGCCGCCTGCGACGGATTTGGGCCGCATGAGCGTCCTGCTCGCGAGCCCTCTCCGCTGTCTCCTTCTGGAGGATCACATCCTCGCAGAAGGAGACTGCCGCCTGCCACGATCTGTCACTACCCAGCATCTTACTGACGATGCTGGGTAGGGAGAGATCCTCTCCTACTGCTACGAGTTCCCGGCGCTGTGCCGACCACGCAGGACACACTTCGAGCGTGTGCTGCGTGGTACCCTAACAGTCTGCTTGTAGTCCGAAAGCGAGAGACTTATTGTCACAAACCAATGGATAATAAAAAAATACCTACCCTAAAGCAGATAAATAAACTCAAATGCCGTCAAGCCTCTGTAAATCTGTACATGAATCCTCACACTTGCGTCCACACCAAACAGCTACTCCAAACCCATAAAGATTTGCAAGATTTCCTTTCCGTTATACCTCCTAGTTTCGCCATCACACAGCTTCTCACTAACCACGGTTTCCATAAGTCCTATCTGCACCGCTATAAAATAACCCCGTACAATTTGTGTCCGTGCGACCAAAATACTATACAAACCCTAAACCATCTAGTAACAGAATGTCCTCGCTTTGATCACAAAAGGAACGACCATGTCATCGCCTCTAACATGCACCGTGTAGAGCCATTCCAACTCAATGACATCATAACCAAGAAAGATACTACAAAAACATTTTGCGCTCTCATAAACCATATAATCAGAGAACTCAAAAACTTTAATAAAACATAAGTTAAATGAATCAATCACCCAGCCCCTAATAAAAACAACTGTACTCGCAGAGTAGACCGATAGCACTGCGGTATAGTTATAAACTACTGTACCATTTAAAAAAAAAAAAAAAACCTCCCCACAGACTATGGCACACCTTTCGTCTTGCCCTGCGTGTCCATCAACCTGCACACGCGAAGACCTGTATAGCGCTACCGATAATACGGTCAGTGTCAAGCCAAAAAATATCGACACGATAATAATAATAGTGATGGCAGCCCCCGACGGATAATGAAATTAGTGTTCGGATAATAATCATAATCATAATCATAATCACAACATTTATTTAGTACAGGCGAAGGACATAGAAGTGATATTAACATAATACAATAAAAAGGATACTTAACAAAAAAAATACTTAATTTTAAGTTACAGTATTGAATAAATTGTCCCACGGCTGCACTAAAAGGGACCTAGTTCAGCATTGTGTCAGTATTAGGTACACTGACGCTGGTTTTCAACTAGACCGCTTTTAGTTTATTGACACCTGGATGTCATATACATAAAAATGTATAAACAATAGTGCAGATGTGCGATTGTGTGTGTGGTTTCTCATAGGTATGTTTGAATGAGAATGTATGTGCATGTGTGTGTACGTGTGAATGTGTGTATTCATCTCTGTGCGTGCGTGTGAAAGAGTGTAATAAGTGTAATAAGAGGTTTTTTTAATTATTATATTCATTTTCAATTACGTTTCATTATTAAATTATGTTGTGTTTTCCCCTCAGTGCCTCCCCAACAGAAACAGGACAAGCTCGAAGAGATGGGCGGCGAAGACGACGTACCGCCTGGAGAGATGCCCACGCAGCCACCTAATGGTAAGATTCTATTAAATATCTTACTTGATTATTATACTACAGCAGGGTTACCAATCAAATCAGCGCCATCACTCGAGTGGCGAATTTTTTATTCACTTGAACGCCAACGCAAACTAAAAATATTAATAATCTTCTTACAATACAAAGTCAAAGTCAAAGATTTTTATTCAAATAAACTTAAAGATAAGTACTTTCGAATAGTCCGACAATTTCTTTTCCCTACCAGCCATTCAGGACATCTTTTAACTGATAAAAAGAACGGCCGCAAAAAATTTATCAGCTTTAACAGAAACAACAACATTTACAATGGAACATGTTGTTGCCAAACACAAATCTACAATCTTGAAATATATTTAATATAAGAGGAAAATTTTCTCATATTAAGTTATAATACAATAACTCTTTATTATAACACCATGTACATATTACATTTAAAATAAAGTTTTAATGGACTAGTGTCGTTAGTTATGCGACCATTTTCATACAAACGCGGTAACTTTAGAGCGTTGGTTCTTTGCCAAAGATTGATCGAGCTGTAATCTGATAATGGCCATCCTGGGAGTAAATGGAGGAGATCTAGATTGCTATATACAACCAACTGCCAGCTCCTAGTTGCGAACCGCGACTCGCTGTCGACACTTATCTCGCGATGTCTGTCCCGCTCATATCAGTACGGTGTAAGTGGGACAGACAATACGCTCGCGCGAGAAAAGTGTCGAGAAAGCTTTGTCGAAGTGCTCATGCTACGCATGCTGGACTGTTCATTGAAATAAAACAACTTTTACGGATATCAAACGCGCTATATTTCACGAACTAAGTTGTGATTGTGATTGTAAAGTTTTTGCTATTTGAATCAAAATCTTACATTAAATGAATCTGACATTTATAGAATCTGACATCTATAGAATTTGACAGTTATAGAATCTGACATTTATAGAATCTGGCTTTTCTAGATTCTGACATTGGTCGACAAATCCGTGGAAAGTGGAAATATAAGTATTGTATATGACTGACGAGCGTACCTGATGTTTGATGTTTGTTCTGTATCCACCAGGCAACATGGTGAACTTCCCCCCTCCCGGCATGCCGCCCCCAGGCGGGTTCCCCCCGGGCGGGTTCCCGCCCGCCTGGGCGCAGTGGGGCTGGGCGCAGCCTCCGCCCAACATGCAGCCCGCCGTCGGACAACCGAATGGTGAGTACATTAGAAACATATTATGTATGCTAACATAATATATTGAATGGATGTACCTGATCATATTTTTGATCTTTGTAATTTTTCATGGGATCTGCGAGTTATGTAACGCCAGGATGTTATGTACCAAAATAAAAATATCTGATGAAAGACTAACTCGGCCTTCAAACTCATACTCGACCTGCAATTGCCTATTTCACGGCCTTTGCAATAATGTACTATTTCTCAAAAATGATTGGAAATATGACCGCCGTCGGACAACCGAATGGTGAGTTTATAAGTTTTGAATTTTGGCATTTTTCAATGCTATTTTTATACTTATGATCTATATACTTAATTCAGGTTCGCAAAATTTGTGACGGCTCGATAGGGACTTTGGCGCGTAGTACGCGGCCGAGTAAGGTATCAAATTAAAGATACTCGAGTCTATTTGTTCCGAAAACTATAAAATATACAAAATGTTAAACGTGATGATCACAAACTGCAATTAAAAAGTGTCATTATTTTCGCATAATTTGGAATTTTTCGTCGATCGACGAACCCGAGTATCGGGTTGTAACCGCCCTAGTAAATTTTAAATAGAAAAAATATTGGTAAAGGTCAACTCGGCCACAAGTGAATTCTCAGACGGGAATCGAACCCGCGACCTTTGGAAATCCGGTCCAATGCTCTTTTTATCGATGCATTGGACCGGATTTCCAAAGGTCGCGGGTTCGTTTCCCGTCTGAGAATTCACTCAAATATTTTTCTATTTGAAATTTACCATAAACCTAATGGTGAGTTTATAAGTTTTGAATTTTGCATTTTTCAATGCTATTTTTATTGATGGACCACCTAATATCGTGCCCCGCGTGTCCTGACTCCTGCACGCTGGAGGATCTCATGACAGCATCCGACAAGGCTGTCAAAATGGCTGAATTCTGGGCCTCGATACTTTAGTGTCTGCCATCAACACGCTAAGAAGAAGACTTTTAACCGCCTCTGTGGTCTAGTGGTACAACCACCGGTATCAGACCCAGGGGTCCCGGGTTCGATTCGCAGCGGGGGTACATATTGTATTCGGTTTGGTTGGTGGAAGGACTCGTAGGTCCACCTAGCTAGCTACCACCATCTTATCTAAGTCTGACGCCATAACAACAATGTTTTCAGCATTGTTGTGTTCCGGCAGTTAGAGATAAGATAGCCAGTTCCTCAGTGATTGAGGATTCCGGGAGAGGCTCGCTTCCATCTTCAGCCTTATCAATACTTAACATCAGGTATGATGAAGGATAAGAGTCTCCCCGTCCATCATTAAAAAAAAAAGATGATAAATTTTAAATAGAAAATATATTGGTAAAGGTCAACTCGGCCACAAGTGAATTCTCAGATGGGACTGGACTGGATGGGGATAAAGTATTGGATCGTTTTCCAAAGGTCGTGGGTTCGAGTCCCATCTGAGAATTCACTTGTGGCCGAGTTGACTTTTTCCAATATTTTTCTATTTGAAATGTTATCATAAACTAATGGAGAGTGTTGGGATGGACATACTGGCAGGATTTTTTTTCTATACATTCAACGGAAGACGAAATGGGAAGGATTTTCTTTAAACGTATCTGCTCAAGGACCCCGGTCCAAGTGTTTGATGTTGGAACTTTTGAATATAAGTTATTTGAAAAAACGAGTCTTTAGAATCCCGATCCCAGCTGTTAACTCCCATTTTGCCAGCAAATTTGGCGCTTCTATTATGGCAAGGGTCTACAATGCTGTTGTTGGTTCTTGCAACATAAAATCACGTTCTGTGTCTGAGGCGAAGGCGGTTTTGGTCGCCTGGTTACTTACCTTGGATTATAGTTTGACAGAAGAAATCATATAAGTATTGATGAAATCATGTTAGGTATAATTAAACTCACAAATAAAATATAACTAATAGAATGGATCTTGGTAATGATTTATGTTAACTGCTTTGCAATATTTCCTGAATTTTCAATAATTTTTTTGGTTACCCAAGTTACAGGCTTAGCCTAGTTTGGGAACCTCTGGTCATTGCATTGAAAGCTGCATTCTTCTATGCACAATTGATTTTACTTTCTTTTATGTGTTTTTAATGTAATCCTCTTTTTTGTGCAATAAATAAATTTTATCATTTATCATTATCATATAAATTTTTTTTTTGTCAAATCTGTGATTTCATGCTTACGTGGTGTTAACGTGCGTAGTTCTAGCTGATCCTGCATCAATTTCTTCGACATTCATTTGCTGTTTGTTTCGCTTCACCTTTTAAAGTTGTAATTAAATTATATTTTTTCTCGTCAACAACATCGAAAACTGTCATTAAAAAAATAGCTAAAGTATGCTAAACTACCGGTTGCTCTCAGTGTCACCCGCGTGGTTCCCGTTCCCGTGGGAATATCGGGATAAAAAGTATCCTATGTTCATTATCACGCTATCTACTATCTGTGTACCAAATTTCATCCAAATTCGTTCAGTAATTAAACAATTAGCCACCTGGATGCATTATGCTGAGTCGGTACCGTTTTGGGACAAACTGTGCTTCTCTTTTCTGTACTACTTTGATGTTTCTTATTGTCGTGTTTGTCCCAAATAAATATAATTTTCTTTCTTTCTTTCTTTCTAATTTTTGGGTTTATTCGTTGCAAACAAACAATCAAATGTTTTTTCTTTATAATATTAGTATAGATAATACAAAACACTAATAGTACTGTTTCTTTCGCAGCGAGCGGGCCACCGATGGGTGTAGGAGCAAGTGGACCACCAATGGGCGTGGGGCCAACTGGTCCTCCAATGGGCGTGGGACCAACTGGTCCTCCAATGGGCGTGGGACCAACTGGTCCTCCAATGGGCGTGGCTGGTGGCCCACCAATGGGAATAGCTACCGGCCATCCGATGGGCGTGCCGGCTGGCCCACCAATGGGAATGGGCGAACCGCCCGGTGAAGCTATGCAAGCTATGGAACCGCCTGTTGCTGCGCCTGTAAAACCTGTTACTGTGAGTATCTCTCTCACACATCCGTCTCTTTCTATCTCTCACTCACACACGCACAAACAAACTGTACGGGACCGGTCGTTTAGAAGCGACGATAGTCCCGGTGTACATATACTTGAAGGGGTTCTTGTATTGAAGAAAACAATGGGAGCTTGTGGCAGAGTTACTTCTTTATTCTTCATAGGTAGAAAGCCGGATCGTGAATACATTTTGCGACTTAGGGGCTCGCCTTTTATTATCACCTTTGACCAATCATAAGGCGCGGTTATAATTAGTAACCCAATCAGGGAGTCTGTTTTTCGGTGGCAATGTTGTTTACGAAATCTGCGTGTTTTTTAGTTCTGAGTTCTACCACTAGAGGCGCTGGCGTCGCGCGGGTCACTCGTTCGAGGCAATACCGAAAGGAGAGCCCTTTGGTCTTACAACTTAATTAACTACTTAAAACTATCTACCTAACTAAACATATTATAAGAGGGAATGAAACAAATGAACATCGTAATATTTATTATGTACTACTAAACTATCTTATACTAATTGGGTCATTTAATTATTCTATTTACAAATATAGCCCGCACAATAACAGTACAGCACCCCGACCGCCTAACGGTACAGCTTGTGATATCGCTATAGCTATAGATTTTTCAAACCCCCTACAAGGCTCTCGCTGACGCTATCACTTTCATACTAAAATGCAATAGTGAATCCAATAGATGAATATAAATATGGAGGAATTAGACAAAACGGCTATTGTTGGAGGGTTTTATGAGACTTTGAAGTTTGATAGCTATAGCGATAGCACAAGCTATACTGTTAGGCGGTCGGGGTGCAGGTCGGATAACGAAAGCTTTACAGTACTCACATTAATGCAATTTCAATAATGATAACATAATTCCTGTATTCCGGTTCAGAACATAAAAACTAATGCTTGATAACTGCTAAACTATTTATTGTTCAAATCTAAAACTATCGATGATTATGATAAATGATGATATTGTATGAATGCACCCTATAGCGTTCGCGACGGTAATTGATAGCGCACTAATTTTATGAATGAAATATTTAAAATGTTCGCGATCACTTACACGTCAATGCCTGCGGTGTTCGGTAACAATGCAATGCACCGAACACCTGAAATAATATAATTTTGGTTGGAAATAATATAAGGTTGGTGGTAGGACTCGTTGTAAGTCCGCCTGGCTAGCTACCACCATCTTGTCTAAGTCTGACGCCATAACAACAATGTTTTTAGCATTGTTGTGTAGGTAAGATAGCCAGTTCCTCAGTGATTGAGGATTCCGGGAGAAGTTCGCTTCCATCTTCAGCCTTATCAATACTTAATAACAGGTATGATGAAGGCTACGATTCTTTCCGTAGTTAATAATATATATATATATATATATATATATATATATATATATATATATATATATATATATATATATATATATATTTACATCACAATACTGATCCTACGTCCTTTCATTTCGCATTATTGTAACGTCCACTACTTCTAGTTAATTATTTTAAACTATGACTGCGAATATTGGTGCATTTAACGCCTGTAAATGTTACTGTGAGTATCTCTCTCACACATTCGTCTCTTTCTATCTCTCACTCACACACGCACAAACAAACATAACAGTACAGCACCCCGACCGCCTAACGGTACAGCTTGTGATATCGCTATAGCTATAGATTTATCCAACCCCCTACAAGGGCTCTCGCTGACGCTATCACTTTCATACTAAAATGCAATAGTGAATCCAATAGATGAATATAAATATGGAGGAATTAGACAAAACGGCTATTGTTGGAGGGTTTTATGAGACTTTGAAGTTTGATAGCTATAGCGATAGCACAAGTTATACTATTAGGCGGTCGGGGTGCAGGTCGGTTAACGAAAGCTTCACAGTACTCACATTAATGCAATTTCAATAATGATAACATAATTCCTGTATTCCGGTTCAGAACATAAAAACTAATGCTTGATAACGGCTAAACTATTTATTGTTCAAATCTAAAACTATCGATGATTATGATAAATGATGATATTGTATGAATGCACCCGATCGCGACGGTAATTTATAGTGCACTAATTTTATAAATGAAATATTTAAAATGTTCGCGATTACTTACACGTCAATGCCTGCGGTGTTCGGTAACAATGCAATGCACCGAACACCTGAAATAATATAATTTTGGTTGGAAAAATATAATGTTGGTGGTAGGACTCGTTGTAAGTCCGCCTGGCTAGCTACCACCATCTTGTCTAAGTCTGACGCCATAACAACAATGTTTTTAGCATTGTTGTGTAGGTAAGATAGCCAGTTCCTCAGTGATTGAGGATTCCGGGAGAAGTTCGCTTCCATCTTCAGCCTTATCAATACTTAACAACAGGTATGATGAAGGCTACGATTCTTTCCGTAGTTAATAAAAAATATATATATAATATTATAATATGTATATAATTAGTTATGCGAGAATAAAATAATTTACTTTATCATAGATAGCAGTTTATTAAGCTGTTGTGACATACGAGTATAGGTGTGCCGCACGCCCCGCTCGGATTTGGCAGTGGACTGTATCGTTGCGGAGGGCGAGACGTACGGTTTTTCGAACTGGTTGCTGGGTTGCGAAGTAAAACGCAGAGGAGCTTGTTGTACCAGGAACTAGGAGAGCTTGCTTGCTGTCTCTTTCAGAGTCTTGAGGCGAGAGTGGGACAAGTGATGATCCGTAGCCATAGAAACCCGACTCTCACTAAGCTACTTAAAGGCAATACCGTATAGAGAGCCGCGCGCAAGCTCACCAGTTTTCAACTTTATTTATCTCATTTTATCTATGCACATACGACGTTTCTTATCACTAACAATTCCTTATCAGTCACAATATTACATGTTACATATTAAAATATTCTAAAAAATTATTGCTATCAAGTTAAGTTACAGTTTCAATACTACGTTCAATACTATTTCTAATCTACCTATAAATCGTTTTGGGAAATGAGAAAACACACGAAAAAATATACTTTATTTCTTAATACCTTATCAGCTATTTACTTAACTCTTATGTATCATACCTTATCGTGAAGGTCTAATTAGCCGCTATCTGCGTAACATCAATTTATCAACATGGGATAATTTATTTGTAAATACCTACTCTATAAATACCTACTCTATAAATACCTACTCTATAAATACCTACTGCATAAAACTTTCATACAAACTAGTACAACACGAACAAGCTTTACAATACACGAAAAACACTAACTGCAAATATTATCGACTAAATACATTCCAAACACAAAGAAACTTATTATTATACTATAAAACACTAATAGACAACGAATTCAATAGATTTTACACTTATAACTAGTCACGAAATTTCACATCACAATACAACTTTATTACCACAATTATTAGTCACTGTCTATTGTTCACTTTATTGCACTATTCTGCCGGCCGTCCCGAACATTCTCCCGCCGTGTAACGCCGGCGCCGCCGCCGTCGTTACATCCAGTTGTCGGTGAAGGGTCGGCCGCCGTTGCCGTGGGGATGATGACCAGCTTCTTTGTTGGCCGTCGAAGGATGCCGCCTCTCGTTCTGATGTCCGCCGCTCGTACCACGCCGTCGGTCCCCGGGAAGGTCGCCGTTACCATTCCACGGGGCCAGGTGTTTCGTGGTAGCGTGTTGTCCACGATGAGGACCAGGTCGCCCAGCTGCAGTGCGGGGCCCTTGCCGTGGGGTTCCCGCCGGTGCTGGAGCTCCGGTAGGTACTCGCGTAGCCACCTCGCCCAAAATAGGTCGGCGAGACGTTGAGACGCGCGCCAGTTGGCGCGCCCGATGAGGTCCCCGTCGGAGAAGCTGCCGGGTGCGGGTGTCAGAGCTGACCCGCCCAGCAGGAAGTGGTTTGGAGTGAGGGCCTCTTCGTCTTGGTGGTCCACGGAGACATGTGTGAGCGGACGACTGTTGACTGTGTACTCCGCTTCTGCGAGTAGTGTCGACAGTACCTCTTCTGTAGGATGGCGACTCTGCTGTGTGGCTGCCAGTGCGACCTTGACTGATCGGACCAGGCGTTCCCAGGCGCCCCCCATGAACGGGGCCCCAGGTGGTATGTAGCGCCAGCTGATCATCTTCTTCTCTGCTTCTGAGTGTGTGGCTTCGTCGATGGCGCGGCGCAACTCCTTGTCGGCGCCGTGCAGGTTGGTCCCGTTGTCCGACCATATCTCCGTCGGACACCCCCGTCGAGATATCATGCGCCGCAGCGCCATGACCGCCGAGTCGGTGCTGAGTGATGCCGCTACTTCCAGATGTACGGCCCGGGTAGTTAGGCACGTAAATATCGCGACGTATCTCTTCTGCTGCGTGCGGCCCACGGTGACGGTCAGTGGCCCAAAGTAGTCGAGCCCTGTGTAGGTGAATGGCCGCTGGTGATGTGCGAGTCGACTCGGTGGGTGGTTCCCAGTAGATGGCTGCGACGGTTGTGCTCTTCTTATGCGACACAACACACACTCGTTGACTATTTTTCTTGTAACGGGCCGTAGACGTAAAATCCAATAATGTTGTCGGCACTCGTTAATTGTCATTTCTGCCCCGGCGTGCGATAATCTTCTATGTACATTTTCTATATACAGTTTCACTCTTCGGTCGTTGCCGTCGGTCACGGGTGGCGCCACCGTCGCGGTGACGTCGCGAACTGCGCTTATTCTGCTCTTCACTCTTATTATGTTATCTTCATAAGTTACGGCGAGCGCGTAGAGACGACTATTTCTTGAAACTGTCTTTTCTTTCTTCAATTCTTCTATTTCACTCGAAAAACAACTTTCTTGTATTGCACGAACTATCAAATCTTCGGCACGACGTAGATATGCGTTATCAATGTGGTGATAACGTCGTTGCACATTTTTTCCGGTAGATGGCGTCGCGTTGCGTAACTTCTTATCCACTGTTTTCTTATCAGTTGTTATTTTGTATTCCTTATCGCCTTTTTCGATTTTCTTCGTTCTTTTGTAGTTGACCTTTTCTTTTTTCTGTCTGCAGAGGTCGATGAACTGTAGCACTCGCGCCGTAGCTCGTAGGTATATAAGCCATTTCGATATGTTTTCGGGGTCGGGAACACATTCACTTATTTTTCTTGAATCAGCTGATCGTGTGTAGGTACACTTTTCTTCACCCGTTGGCTCCCCCGGTTTTACTCGTTCTGTTGGCCACTCTGACTCGTCGTTCTGTAGAAAGCTCGGTCCGGCGTACCATCTGTGTGCACTAGTGAAGTCCTGCGGCACGTCTCGGGTCGCGTCGTCCGCGACGTTTAGTTTCGTAGGTACCCACCGCCACTCGTGTACAGCGGTGTTTTCTTCAATGGCGGCGATGCGATGCGCGACGAACGGTTTGTATGAGCGCGATCCGGTTTTCACCCAAGTAAGAACGGTTTTACTATCTGTCCAGTACGTTTTGGAGTCGGGTTTGCGGTCGTGCTCTTCTATAACTGCCGCGGCCATGCGGCTTCCCATTACGGCTGCTTGTAGCTCGAGGCGTGGTATCGATGTTAGCTTCAGTGGAGCGACCTTAGCTTTTCCCATTGCTAAGGTGAGTGTCACGTGACCTTCTGGAGTGACCGCGCGCCAGTATATCGCTGCGGCATACGCGGTTTCGCTAGCGTCGACGAACGTGTGCAACTGTAGGTTCACGGCGTCGCTGTAGTGTAGGTATCTTCTTGGTACGGACACGAAGCGTAGGTTTTCGAGGTGTAACATCCACTCTCGCCACTGTTCACTGAGGTCACTGTCGAGGTCATTGTCCCATTCGGTGCCGCGGCGCCACACTTCTTGTAGTATTTGTTTGGCTTTTATTGTCACTGGCGCGGCGAGCCCCATCGGATCGTAGAGTGACATAACTATCTTCAGCGCGATTCTTTTCGTTGGTGCAGCTCGATTCAACATTTCTTTCGGTATACGTGCGAGATCCAGGTTGAATGCCAGCTCGTCGGTGTCCGGCCTCCAAACTAGTCCCAGCACGCGTTCGCTGCTAGCCCCGTCCGCCAATGTTTTCTTATCTCCGGTCGTTGACCCCTCGTCGTCGATCAGCTGTTTCAATACTGGTGGCGAGTTCGACGCCCATTTTCTTAATTCAAGTCGCGCGCCCCGGTGTATTTCTCGTACTTGTGTTGCTATGCGCGCGGCTTCTTCTTCGGTTTCGTAGCTGTCGAGGTAGTCGTCGACGTAGTGGTTTTTTACTATCGCTGCGGCGGCTTCTGGGTATTTTTCTTGGAACTTGCTCGCGTTCTTATTTTTGATGAATATTGCGGTCGACGGTGAACATGTTGCTCCGAATATGAGTGAAGTCATTCTGTATTCTTGGTTCTTCCATATATATCGTAGAAAATCTCGATCTTCTTCACGAATCTTCACTTGCATAAACATTTCCGCTATATCGGCGGACACGGCGATCTTGTGTTGACGAAAGCGCATAAGTACGCCCGGAAGTGATTGTAGTAGATCCGGACCGGATAACAGCTGATCGTTCAACGATGTCCCTCCGGTGCGGGCGGCGGCGTCGTGCACGATGCGTAGTTTGTCGGGCTTCATTTGATTTGTTACTCCAAAGTGCGGTAAATACCACGATTTGCCAACCTCCCGCTTTTCGGGCGCGGGTTCGGCGTAGCCTTTCTCGATCAATGCTTCCATCTGTTCACTATATTTCTTCTTTAGTTTTCCATCTTTTTCAAGCTTCTTTTCCACGGAGTGGAGGCGGCGCACGGCGTTTTCATAGTTTTCCGGCATGGTCACGGCGTCGCTCTTCCACAGTAGCGCCACTTCGTAATGGCCATCGGCGCGCTGTACGGTACTCTCTTCTAAGATTTTCAATGCGCGCTGCTCAGGGTCAGTGGACGGCTTCTTGGGTTCAATGCCCATGTTCTCGATCGCGAAGTGTTGTCTCAGCTGTTCATCCATGTTTTCGTCGATGGCCTTCAGGTGGTGTACATTGTTGACACGCTGGCCGATGGAACGTGTGTGCGCGCCGTGTAGCACCCAACCCAGTGGTGTCAATGACGCGATCGGCTGGTCGCGGTGCCCTTTTCGTACCTCTGCAGCCAACAGTAGGTGCCAGTTGTCTTGACCGATCAGGATTTTGGGCTCCGCGTGCGGGTACTTGATGTGGTCTTCGATCCCGCGCAGGTGTTGACAGCGTTCGATGTCCTTCGCACTGACTTGTTGTGGTGACAGGCGTAGGCGGTCGATGGTGCGTGCGTGTATTTTTTCCACGGCGTTGTTGCGGCGTAGTGTAACTGTAACTCGACGAGAGCGGGACGCATTCAAATTCTTCTCTGTAATCGCTTCTATATGGAGTGGGTCGATCGGTCCCCGCGCGCCGATGGCGTCAGCGAGGTTGCTGTCGATTAATGTCACTGTTGACCCGTCGTCCAGTAGCGCCCACGTATCAATCTCTCCCGCCGGTGCAGACACCCGTACAGGTACCATCTTCAGATACGACTTCGACTTCATATTTGTCCACGTTGTAGTGACTGTTTCGGCTTCTTTTTTCACATTTTCAGTTTTCTTTTCGCGATGTAGCATTCGGTTGTGTCGCGCCGGACACCCATTTATGTTGCAGCGGTTCATGTTGCAGCTGTGAGACTTGTTTCTAAAACGCAGGCAACGGAAACACAATTGATGTTGTTTCGCTAAGTCCCATCTTCTATCTATATCCGCTTCGTTGAATTTCTTGCATTCTCGAATATTGTGTTGTTTCTCTTCGCAGATAATACATTTTCTGTCTCGCTCTTCTTTCTTCCCCCTCTCTTCATAATATTTTCTCCCCCCGTACGACGGCGATCTTCTATCTCTGTCGCGCAGTGTTGTCTCGCTCTCTTCGGCGTCTTGAGTCGCAAATGTTCGCTGTTTTCTTTGTTGTTGATACGACGTCGGCGCTGGCTTATGTTCATTTTTCGCAATCTCGGGGTCGGCGTACTGGGCGCATCCTCCCACGTATTTAAGTAGAAACTTCTTAATTTGGACGAGCGGCGGATCTTCTTCTGTCATTTCTTGACACGTTTCATACCATCGGTAGCGTACTGAACCTGGCATTTTCTTTACTATCGTTCTGGCCACTTCGTCGTTGTACAGCGAGTGTTGTTTCTTCAATGATTGCAGCGCTTCGACGGCGTCCTTGACTCGTGACGTCATCGAAATAAGGTCCTTTGGGTCGTCGCCCGCTCTCGGTAGGTTTCGTAGTCGTTCGAGCTCGTGCGTTGCTATGGTTTCCGCTCTTCCGAAGTTCCACTCCAAGGTTTTCATGATGTCTTCCGGTGTGCTCTGGATGCTGCTCAGTAGGCTGTTGACGACGGTGCTGGCGCGGCCGTAGAGACATCTTCTTAGTCTTGATTTGTTATCAAGTGGTGAGTGGTGCGCGGCGGTTTCTTCATAGGCGGTGTTGAACGCGAACCATTCTTGAAAGGCTCCCCCGAATTTAGGTAGCTCGGAGGACGCGCTGTGCATGTGCGGACGTAGAGAGCGCTCGGCTAGGGCGATGACGGCTTCCTTAATGTTCCCGATTTCTACATTGATCGGATTCGGCGATGAACACGGCGGACACGGCGGTGTTATCTCTTCTATCTTGCTCGTAACGGCGACTGGTTGTGTTCGTAGACACGTAGTTCCTCCAGTTACGACGGCAGGCTCGGCGGACGTCATCTTCTCAATGCTGTTCGTAACGGCGACTGGTTGTACTCGTGGACATGTAGTTCCTCCAGTTACGAAAGCAGGCACGGCGGCGGACTCGGCGGCGGACACGGCGGCGGACTCGGCGGGTGCGGCGGCGGACACGGCGGGGGCGGCGGACTCGGCGGGGCAATGCGGCTTGTCGCTAATTGCCAATGGTGTGGACTCTTCTATCCACGATCGGACTCGTTCATTCACATCGGCGTCGGATTCGCTGATGTGTGACGTATTATCTTCTTTATCTTCTTCGGCAACACGGTTTGCTAAGCGTTTCTTCTTTACAATGCTTAGCGCGATCTTCATTTCTAATATTTCTTGCTCTAAAGCTAATTCTTCTTCGATTGCTTGAGCCTTCCTTAACTTCTTGCTTCGGTGGGACGGCGTGGCGGCGGCGGCGGCGTTCGATGCGGCGGCGGCGGCGGCGCTTCCAGCGGCGACTTGCGGTATCGGAGATAGTGCGACGTCTGCGGTCGGCACTACGGTGGTTGTCGCTTCGCTGGTCCCCGTGGTGGACTCCATAGTGGTCCCGGACTCGGTGGTCCCCGATGACGGATTTGACGCGGTGGCGTCCTCACTCCCGGCCTCTTCACGGTGGCTCCTTCCTCCGCTGGTCGATCTTGTGACAGGCATGGCTTCTGCGTTTCTTCGATATTCGGCTCGCAATGGACCAAAATGTGCCGCACGCCCCGCTCGGATTTGGCAGTGGACTGTATCGTTGCGGAGGGCGAGACGTACGGTTTTTCGAACTGGTTGCTGGGTTGCGAAGTAAAACGCAGAGGAGCTTGTTGTACCAGGAACTAGGAGAGCTTGCTTGCTGTCTCTTTCAGAGTCTTGAGGCGAGAGTGGGACAAGTGATGATCCGTAGCCATAGAAACCCGACTCTCACTAAGCTACTTAAAGGCAATACCGTATAGAGAGCCGCGCGCAAGCTCACCAGTTTTCAACTTTATTTATCTCATTTTATCTATGCACATACGACGTTTCTTATCACTAACAATTCCTTATCAGTCACAATATTACATGTTACATATTAAAATATTCTAAAAAATTATTGCTATCAAGTTAAGTTACAGTTTCAATACTACGTTCAATACTATTTCTAATCTACCTATAAATCGTTTTGGGAAATGAGAAAACACACGAAAAAATATACTTTATTTCTTAATACCTTATCAGCTATTTACTTAACTCTTATGTATCATACCTTATCGTGAAGGTCTAATTAGCCGCTATGTGCGTAACATCAATTTATCAACATGGGATAATTTATTTGTAAATACCTACTCTATAAATACCTACTGCATAAAACTTTCATACAAACTAGTACAACACGAACAAGCTTTACAATACACGAAAAACACTAACTGCAAATATTATCGACTAAATACATTCCAAACACAAAGAAACTTATTATTATACTATAAAACACTAATAGACAACGAATTCAATAGATTTTACACTTATAACTAGTCACGAAATTTCACATCACAATACAACTTTATTACCACAATTATTAGTCACTGTCTATTGTTCACTTTATTGCACTATTCTGCCGGCCGTCCCGAACAATAGGTAAACATGACAGACAAGACAATATTATTTTTATTATTGAATTTAGAATGTACAGGCTGTTCGCATTGTCCAATAAGGTTTTAACATATATTAAAATAACATAATTCGTGAAACGAATGGACAACTTAATAATTCACAAATACATAAATTTCACTCTATATACCAAATCAAAACAATAATTGTCTCACTCTTCATAAGTTTGATCGCACGCGAGAGAGATAAGCCGACTGTCGCCGCCAGAAACCGCTGGCGCCATCTATCCAACGAATGTTGAACTAACTTGAAAGAAGCCCAATGAAAGAATCCCTGCCGCGCGTCAGACACTCTCGATATCGACTACGGCCACACTATACGCATTTTCATTATATTTTTTTTAGCTAAAATTTGTTATTAAGGTGTTACGACTTCTATACAAACAAACATTACACAATTATTGGTTCATCATACCTTAATAATACATAAATACATGCGCAACTAACTCGTTTCAGTTAGTTGTTTGCGCGAAATAATTATAAAATTGCACTTTCATACATAAAACACGAATATACTAATATCTTATAATTTCAATAATTCTACGTATGTGTGTGTGACCAATCGCATTTATATAGCTCATGAATGAAAGTACATTTTTTTTATAATTTCGCGCAAACAAATAACTGAAACGAGTTAGTTGCACATGTATTTATGAATTAATAATGTATGATGAACCAATTAATGTGCAATGTATGTTTGTATGGAAGTCGTACCACCTTAACAAGTAAACGTTGATATTTTAATAGACGTCTTTAAATCAAATAAAGGATTAGACCCCGAAGATCCCCGTTGCTGTAACACAGACTATTCTTGACGAGCATGCAGTCCCAGCGCTTATTCACAGACAACACTACGTGCGAATGTGTTGTACGCACCAGCTTTCGTTACCGACCTGTACATTAGTGAATAGGCTATTTGTCAGGTTTTGAAAATCCATTTTATATTATGTAGTGGAGTTTAAGGAACCCAGTAAAAGTTGTTTTTTTAATTCTGGTACATATTTGCTGAAAAATATCAAATTAAAATATTCAATATTTAAATAGCGCGCCAAACGCTACTTTGACAATATGGCGCTGCAATGGGTATTCTGCATATCATCCACATACGTAGGCAAACGAGGTTTACAAGCAGGTGACGTCATTATAAACTCGACGAATCAGGAGCGTTTTGTGTCACGTGACAAAACGTTGAAAAAATGCATTTTTATTTACGGACTTTAAATAAATTTATAATTATTTTCAACTTACGTTAATAAAAAACCATTTTTAAACTCATAATTTATACTGATAACAGTAATTGACACTTTATTTTTCGCATTGTCAAATAGCCTATTCACGACAGCCATCTTCAATGGGCTAGCTTACGATTCCCCAACTAGTTGAACGTTGAGTGATGCTATTTCAATCAATAGGCTATTTGACAATGCGAAAAATAAATTGTCAATTACTAATTAAATTTAATTTTGACGACCTGTTTGGCGCAGGGGTACTTACCCCACCTTCTGCGCCAGAGGTCCCGGGTTCGATCCCCGGACAAGACAAATATTTGTGTGCATGAACATGTCTATTTGTCTTGGTCTGGGTGTTTAATAATACATATTAATAAGTATGTATTTACAAAAACAAAGTATATAATTATGTTTATCCGTTATCTGGTATCCATAACACAAGTTCTTCATGAAACTTAACGTGGGCTGGATAATTGGTGTGATTGTATGAAATTATTTATTTTTATTTTATTTTTTTATTTAATTACTGTTATCAGTATAAATTAAGAGTTTAAAAATGGTTTTTTATTGACGTAAGTTAAAAATAATAATAATTTTATTTAAAAATCTGTAAGTAAAAAATGCATTTTTTAAACGTTTGTCACGTGACACAAAACGCTCCAGATTTGTCGAGGTTATGATGACGTCACCTGCTTGTAAACCTCGTTAGCCTCCGTATGTGGATGATTATGTCCGACGGATCAGAATACAGGCAAGTGACGTCACCGACCCCATTGCAGCGCCATATTGTCAAAGTAGCGTTTTGGCGCGCTATTTAAATATTGAATTTTTAATTTGACGGTTTCAGCAAATATGTACCAGAATTTAAAAAAACAACTTTTACTGGGTTCCTTAAACTCCACTACATAATATAAAATGGATTTTCAAAACCTGTCAAATAGCCTATTATCGGCCTAGGCATCCAATTGAATGCCGGCGTTTAATTACCGGGCTACCCTTCCAATCAAACGGCTGATTTAGCCAGTTAGCTGCGACATATATAATTTCTCATCTTTATATCCACCCAGGTGATACCTCCAGAGCTGATAGCCCGCGCCGAAGAGTGGAGCACCCATCGAGCTCCTGATGGCAGACCTTACTACTACCACGCCGCCAACCAGGAGAGCGTCTGGGAGAAACCGAAACCGTTGAAAGAATTGGAAGGTAAGTTATGCGATTACGAACTCGATCCGACTCCGATCAACCCCGTTCTGTTTAACCACCTCTGGGTCTAGTGGTACAACCACCGGTATCAGACCCAGGGGTCCCGGGTTCGATTCCCAGCGGGGGTACATATTGTATTCGGTTCGGTTGGTGGTAGGACTTGTTGTAAGTCCGCCTGGCTAGCTACCACCGTCTTATCTAAGGCTGGCGCCATAACAACAATGTTTTCAGCATTGTTGTGTTCCGGCAGTTAGAGATAAGATAGCCAGTTCCTCAGTGATTGAGGATTCCGGGAGAGGCTCGCTTCCATCTTCAGCCTTATCAATACTTAACATCAGGTATGATGAAGGCTAAGAGTCTCCCCGTCGTTCATAAAAAAAGGTGCCCTTGCTCTAGACGCGATCGCATTGAGATCGAGATTGAGTTAATGTCAAACATCTGTAATTATGATTTGAAAGTATTCAAATTTAAAATTCAATATCATTTATTCAGTCTAGGCTGTTACAAGCACTTATGAACGTCAAATTCATATACAAATAATTTTATTTGCTGTAAATAGGGTACAATTTTGGTGTTGTAAATATAAAAATGGGTCTTAACCTTTTTAGCTTCTTGATTTACATAGCATGCAAATATTTTTGGATGTTATAGTAGCAGTTACAACAATTAATTCTAATTCATAATAGATAATTAAATCTCAAAAATAATTATTAAAATATAATTATAAATCTTATATATAAAATTCTCATGTCACAGTTTTCGTTCCCATACTCCTCCGAAACGGCTTGACCGATTCTCATGAAATTTTGTGAGCGTATTGAGTAGGTCTGAGAATCGGCTACTATCCATTTTTTATCCCGAAATTCCACGGGAGCGAAGCCCCGGGGCACAGCTACTTATATTATAAATTATAATAATTATTATAAATAATTATAAATATTTGCATACAATCACACCAATTATCTAGCCCACGTTAAGTTTCATGAAGAACTTGTGTTATGGATACTAGATAACGGATAAACATACTTATATACTTTTTTTTGTAAATACATACTTAATATACATTATTAAACATCCACAATAACCACAATAATCAAATAAGTTAAAAAAAAAAAAAAACAATCTACTATGCCAATAAAATTCACATTGTAATATTTGGATGTATAATCATAAACATAAAAATCGTCAAAGAAGCTACGCCATCGGTTCACAAACCCTACGGCGGGAGACCGCGTAACGAGAACAACCGGCAACAAACTCGTCAAGGGCTGTTTTTTTCTCCCTGTTTTATTTCATACAGAGTCGTCAAATTGAAAAGTGACCTTAACATAGCAGTAAGGTCAATTTCCATCACAAAAAGAAAATACTAATTATAATATTACATTTTATGGTTATTGTAACCGTAAACAATTTTCAACTGGCAAAGAAAGACGTACCTATCATACATTACAACATTTCTCGCATTACAAGATTACTGTACTGCTAGTTGTAAGGTACATACATCAATTTATTTTGATAAAAATATTTAGGCTTTAAGCACAAGTAAGCAATTAAATTGTGTGTAGCTGTGTAGTGTCGGCTTAGAATATCACTACCCCCTCTCATCCCGTGGGGGTCGTAAAGGCGACTAAGGGACTCGGCCTTCAGGAGGCGGGCAGCAGCGTCTCCCACAAACTTGGCCATACTGCGATACCCAACCCGCCTGCCAAGCGCGGCGATTATGGCAAACCCCCTCGTTCTTTCCGTAAGATACCCTGCTGCTCAGACTGACTGATATTGTTCCGTTTTTTATTTATACAACCGATTATTTATAAAGCCGAGTTTTTCTTGTCAGTTAAAAAACGCCCTGAATACCAGTAAAAAAAAAGCAAAACATGTTGGACTATACAAAATAACTTGTAAAGTTCTAATAAAAAAAACAACGGGTTGCACTCCCGGAGTGCCGGCAGAAGTGAAAACTGCTTAAACGAAACAGCAGGAGCAGGCATACATTTTCGCCGCGCGGTAGAAAGAGAGAGGAATATTACTTCCTCTCCTACGCCGCGCCGGCGGTCTACTTTCCCCCCGTCTTACGAATTTTCGATCAGGTCACGTGTCCTGACGCGACTTTAACATGTTTTTAACCATCCCAAAAACTTAAACTCTGATGTGCACAACGCCGCAAAAGAAGTTTTCACATCAAAAACTTTTTGACTTTAAATAAATAATAAAATCATTTTATTTCAGACAGTGTCCATACAATATACTTAATGTTAATTAATTAAATTCATATTAAAATCAAAACTATATCAAAATAATTATAAAAATAAAATCATAAAATTAAAATTAAATAATTACATCAAAATAGTCATTGTTGGAGAGCTAAGTGGACTGTATGTGATTTTAATGGGAGGATGATGGAAACACTCAGTTTATGACTAATACAAAAACACAAGGCAAGGAGACACTGACAAGTCAAAAGCAAAACAAAACGTCATTACAAAAATATAAATTGATCGTATCAAAAAAGGTGGCATCTCAGCCAGTCGCCAACAGTCATCTTAATAAAATCAAAATAAAATCAAGATAGAATCAATATTAAATAAAAATTACAAATCAAAATAAAATTTAAAATAATAATAAAACTTTGACCTACTCGAATGCGTTATACTAACAAGTGATTTAATTTCAGAACTGCAAGCAAAAATAGCGGTGGAGAAAGGTGAAACACTTCCCAAAAAGAAACTTGACAAAATTGAAATTGACGAGAGCAAAATAGAAGGTAAGATTATTTTCAACTTTTTTACGTATTAAAACGTGACATCGACGTGAGATGTCGGAACGTTGAGAAATAAAAAAAAAGAGTATAAATACACGAAACTGGAAAATGCTATTATGCGACAAATGACTTTCTCAAATGGCTGGTATACACTTTGATTAGTGATTAGTGCGAGTGGCATGTTTAGTGTTAAGTGTTTAGCAAAAACACGTTCGGACAGTTTCTGTTTAGTGTTAAGTGTATAGTGCTTAGCGAAGTACAGTATTTACAGCGCGTTCTATTTTTTCTGCGAGTAGCATCTCCCGCGCGTCCCGCCTTCACCCCTCACTTACTCTAAACACGAACTAAACACGTCTGGACGTGACTGTTAAGTGTTTAGTTTATATCAACAAAGTCTCGTATTCGTTTCTCCTGTTGTTGTGATTGATAAAAATATTAAAAAAAATGTCTACTAGGTGGTTCGAATCCGTAACCCACAAATTTGTGGAGTTATATGTTCAGCATGCGTGTTTATATAATGTAAAATGTCCTGAATATAAAACAAACATTTATTACTAATCAAAGTATACAGGCAAAATGTCGTCTAATTTTTTTTTAAATGAACTAAACACCGCCTACTAAACAGTATAGGACATCACTAATCACTTAACACTAATCACTCTACACACTTAACACTAAACACTTGGCACTTGGCTAATCAAAGTGTATACCAGCCAAAAGACGAAATCATAGTTATATTTAATGGTTAACCGTCGGGGCGACATGAGTCTAGTTGCTTTTTTCTGGTATATTCTCTTGTTTAATATGTATCACGAAATCATAGTTATAACTTATGATTTTGTAATTTTTGCATTTTTCAATGCTATTTTTATACTTATGGTAAATTTGAAATAGAAAAATATTGGAAAAAATTAACTCGGCCACAAGTGAATTCTTTGCATTGGCCTGGACATGGCATTGAGCATTGGACCGGATTTCCAAAGGTCGCGGGTTCGATTCCCGTCTGAGAATTCACTTGTGGCCGAGTTAATTTTTTCCAATATTTTTCTATTTCAAATTTACCATAATCATAGTTATAACTTTTTAATTTTGCATTTTACAATGCTATTTTTATTGAATACATATTAAACAAGAAAATATACTAGAAAAAAGCAACTAGTCTCATGTCGCATCAGGTCCCATCCCGTCAGGGCGACATGAGACTAGTTGCTTTTTTCTAGTATATTTTCTTGTTTAATATGTATCACGAAATCATATGTTCGGTACTCCATTCTTAATATACAAATTTTAATGCAATTTAGAGACTGGTTATGTAATTAATATTATAATAACATTTTGCATGCTAAATAAGCAAGGTATGTTAATCAACATTATTGATAAGTTTACCCATCATGTACAACCATATCTTATGCAAATAAATTCTATTCTATTCTAAATATCTTAATAACTACAACTATAGTACATTATGATATAAGTGCGGTAACGTACATCTTATGTTTTGGCGCGCACTGTTCATTGAAATAAAACAACTTTTACGGATATCAAACGCGCTATATTTCCACGAACTAAGTTGTAATTGTCCGTATTTTTAGGGTTTTTAGGGTTTTTTTTATTTTCCCGACGTTTCGGCACCTTTACAGCTGCCGTGGTCACGGGATGACTGGCTACTTATAAGTCTACCCTCGAAAAGTTAATTTATTTTCGTTCGGATACGGATATAACACATTAAACACCCATACCAAGACAAATAGACATATATCTTAAGTATTGGCAACAACAAATAGACATGTCATGACAAATATTCGATATTATTTTTAACTATTGACATTCTTCAACAGTAATAGACGTAGACGCCCATGCTGAAGCGGTAGCGGCAGCGGAAGCGGAACGCGAGCGCGAAGCCGAGCGCGAACGCGAGCGCGAACTTGAAGCCGAGCGCGAGCGCGAACGCGAACGAGCGGAGAAGGAGCGCGCGGACAAGGAGAGGGCTGAGAAGGAGAGGATCGAGAAGGAAAAGGCTGATAAGGAGAAGGCGAAGCAGGATAGGAGTCGGCCGAAATATAGCACGCACATATCGGGGACGCCTTGGTGAGTATTTCTTTTTAGAATATCGTCGTCGTCTCAGCCACATAACACCCACTGCTGGGTATAGGCCTCCCCCAAAGGGGGGGTTTGCCATAATCGCCACGCTTCGCAGGCGGGTTGGTGATCGTAGTATGGCCAAGTTTGTAGGAGCCGCTGCTGCCCGTCTTCTGAAGGCTGAGTCCCTTAGTAGAATTTTACAACCTCCACGGGATGAGAGGGGGTAGTGCTATTCTAAGCCGACACTACACAGCTAGAATGCTGTTTTTAGAATATACAACGTTATTTTATGGTTACCCAAACCTCAAAACCAGAAACGCGATTTCTGGGTTGCTTACATATAAAGTTTTTTTTTATGAACGACGGGGAGACTCTTAGCCTTCATCATACCTGCCCCTTAATTGTCTAATTTCAATATCTATCATAATCCTTTCAAAGGTATTGTGATTGTGATAGTGATTTATGGAATTGTGTAACTTATAGTCGCAATTCCTTTAAGAACGAATGATGTTTTAAATGACACTTCATTTCACACTTCTCCATACATTTGAAAGATATTTTGATGTCACTGCTTTGACAGTTCAATTTCGTTCATTCAATACCTTTTAAAACGCGTCAAATAGTGACGGCTTGAAGTATGTAAATATCTTTCAAATGACGAATTGAAAGGGATTGCGATAGATTTTAAAATTAGACAATTAGCCCCCTGATGTTAAGTATTGATAAGGCTGAAGATGGAAGCGAGCCTCTCCCGGAATCCTCAATCACTGAGGAGCTGGCTATCTCATCTCTAACTGCCGGAAGAACAATGCCGAAAACATTGTTGTTATGGCGTCAGACTTAGATAAGATGGTGGCGGACTTACAACAAGTCCTACCACTAGTTCCATAGCTATAGCGATAACACAAGCTATACCGTTGGGCAGTCATGGTGCCGGTCAAGTACTCGTACTCTATAGACACATGCAAAAGTTGTTGCACGTTTTCCATTGCGTGTTAAAAAATAACACCCATTGTTCACGCGTCATCTAGCGGTTATGTGAGGAGCGCCGCCATCACCGCGGTGGTTCAACAACGACCGACGACGCAGCATACATTATAACATGGCCTGCATAGTACATCAAACCAACACCAGATGGCGCTGGTTTTAAAGATATAAGGCGCCGCGGGCGCAGACGACCGCCACTTCTTCTCAACTCCTAATTTTTCCATATTTTTTATACGATAAAATTATTGTACTTGTAATTTTGAATCTACATAAAGCACAGTATTTTTTCATTAAACGTCGCATTATTTAAAACCCAGACAAAAGCAGACAGGTACATTCGATCTGTACCACCCATTTTTTTAGTATTCTCTTTATTGCACATAAAAATACATAACAATAAATGTTGTACAATATGTGGGGTAGTCGACATTGACATCACAGGAGACCGAAGAGCTGGCAGCTACCTCGGACAAAGAATTAGTCTAGCTATTCAAAGGGGGAACGCTGCCAGTACCTTCGGAACCTTGCCTAAAGGGACTCCTATTAATAATATATTTTAGTTATTATATTATATTTTTTAAGGTTTTTAGTTTTAGGGTCATTGTTCTAGTATATTTTTATTATTATTAAATAGACTAATATAAATAAATAAATAAATATTTGCATACAATCACACCAATTATCTAGCCCACGTTAAGTTTCATTAAGAACTTTTGTTATGGATACTAGATAACGGATAAACATACTTATATACTTTTTTTTTTTGTAAATACATACTTAATATACATATTAAACACCCAGACCAAGACAAATAGACATGTTCATGCACACAAATATTTGTCTTGTCCGGGGATCGAACCCGGGACCTCCGGCGCAGAAGGCGGCGTTAGTACCCCTGCGCCAAACAGGTCGTCATATATGTGGGTAAAGGACTTATCTCTAAAAGAGATCTCTTTCAGCCAACCTAGGACGTGTCTGAGATAAATATGATAGCAGGTAATGTAAAGTGCAAAGCTTAATATGACTTAGACTTTGACTTTTTTACTGAAAATAAAAGTGGTTTCCCAGCAATTATTTTTATATAATGTTATTTAGTTTGATGTACACTAAGCATATACAGTGGTGGTCACATAATTAACGACACTAGCCGATTTTTCATACAATCGAGGTAACTTTGGAGCCTTGGTTCTCTGCCAAGGATTGACCGAACCAATCTGATAATGGCCATCCAGGGAGTGAATGGTGGTGTTCCAGATTACTATACATACCCAACTGATCTGCATTCTAAAAGATGTAGGGATCAGAGTTTTTAGTTCTAGAAATTCCATACATATTTATGCTTTTTTCGCGTTTTTTTTAACTTATATTTACCCCCTGGATGGCTATCATCAGATCACAGCTCGTTTAATCCTTGGCAGAGAAGCAAGGTTCTAAATTTACCTCGTTTGTATGAAAATCTACTAGTGTTTCTAATTATCTGACCACCACTGTATCACGGCTTCGGTATGGGTCTTCTAACACCATGTTGATTATTTTATTATTGTCTTTAGGCGCGTGGTATATACGGGCGACGGTCGCGTGTTCTTCTACAACCCCACCGAGGACTTCTCAGTGTGGGAGCGGCCGGCGCAGCTGATCGGCCGCGCCGACGTCGACAAAGCGGTCAGCCATCCACCTGCCGCGTTGTTAGAGCTGCAGGTAAGATACAATTGTGGCGCGATTGTGATGCGAGTGTGATTCGATAGTGACGCGACTATGACACGATTGTGACGCGACTGTTCCACGATTGTGGTGCGACTCTGGCACGATTGTGATAACGGGAAGACACGATTGCTGTTTTATTTTGTGGCCTTCAAATTGAAAAATTATAATTGTGAGGGAGGCGAATTATTATTTAGTTACGGCCAAAGAACGTCCGTCATCACAAGACTTTAAAACGAAAAGCTTAGTTTAACGCTTAGTTTTCTCACCTCTAATGCCGATCTTTGCGAATAGAGTTTAATTATCAACATTATTCCTTTTGCATTAAGGCAATCTCTTTGGACATTTGCAAACTCTTTCAAGAGTCTTTTCTCTCAATACAATTAAAATTGTTTAGACTGTGTAGAGGTCACTTTACTTGACTCGCTTACATGAATTTCTATTGTATAAAGTTTATAAAATAACGTGAATTATTATCACGTTTTGTATGATATTAGATAAGCGCTTATCAGACAGACTACGCTATAATATATAGCATAAGAATGAATGTATGGTGAGCGATATCGTTGTGCTATGAGCTATAAACTATGTGCTATATATTATAGCGTAGTCTGAATACCGCTATACACAGGACTATCTAGTTTGTGGACTTATGTGTAATTCACCACGCTGTAATACTTGTCTGATAATAAAGGTTTTGATACTTTTGTTTATGTTGATGACCTCCGTGGTAGAGGAGTGGTACGTTCACCGGTTTCAAGGTGTTGCCTACTCTGACGTCCTGAAATGTTTGTATGATGAATACGAGCATTTGTACCTGAGTCATGGACGTTTATATACACTTGTCAGAAAATAAATCGGGCCACTGCTTTATTGTCGTAATTACTGATGTGATTATTCAAAACGTAAATTTAACATTTCTTTCTCTAATTTTGCATAAAACTGAAAGTTTTCTTGAATTTTTGGGACTTTTCGCAAATGCAATACAAATGGTTACATAACTGTTTATACGTTTTGAATAATGAGACTGTGAAGTGAGCATGTTTGTATGAAAATAACGCAGTGGCTCGATTTATTTGACGACAAGTGTAGATACCGCGCTGCATACAAACAACGGATAAAAAAATTTTTCTTCAACCAACTGCTTAGGTTACCAGGGATGATTGTTGATGCCGTATGCCGTTGTCACTGTAGACTGTGCCGTTTGTGGCAGAGTAAAACGGTTAAGAGCTAAATGTTTAAAAAAACGCCTAAAAAAATTTAGGCGTCATTTAAATGTAGCAACACTAGCAAAGCGGAGAGCAATGATAAATGTATGTGTTCCGTGCAACCCTTATTCATATGTTTACGATGGCAATTATTCGTGAAGCTGTTCGTTTCCGCCTCATAGCATTCATTGATTAGTGGAATCGCCAAATCAAATCAATCAAAAACAAAAAACAAAACAAAAATCAAAATCAAAAACCAAATCGAGTCAAATCGCCCGCCATTTCAATCCAAAGTAACGCCCCAATCAACGCGCATGCGCGGCTCAATATGAACCGAGCGGAGCGGAAGAAGCTGCTTTTGCGTCCATCTTTTAAAAACTTGTGAACGTATTTTAATGGCTGTTTCATCTTAATCGATAGTCAAACATCTGTAAAGATGTTTCTTTCGAATGCGAGGATATTTCTCTCATTGATAAAGCAACGGTGGCCTACACCGTAGAACGGTGAATATACTAGAAAAATTCGACGTGTCCTCATAGGTCTCTGTGGCATAATTGGTTAGTGCATTGGGCCGGACTCCCAAGGATGTGGGTTCGAATCCCGTCAGGGTGACATGAGACTAGTTGCTTTTTTCTAGTATATTTTCTTGTTTAATATTTATCACATAAAAATAGCATTGTAAAATGCAAAATTAAAAAGTTATAATTGTGAACGTACTGTCGGTCGTTCTTCTTACGAAAATTAAAAAATAAATTCTAATTCGCTATCGAAACAGTGGTGCCGTCCAAGTTGCATAAAACTTATAAATCTAGATTGGGAATATGGACGAGTTGGGAAGTGGACAAGATAGGAATTGTAGGTGGACGAGTTAGGAAGTGGAAGAGATATTGTTATGGATAGCTGCAGAATTGAGAGAAAACTAGGACTTTTCGGGATATTTAAGGAAGGAAACACCATTTAGCACCAGTAATAAATGACAACTTATTTTTAAACCAAAAACGTCAAAGGCATATAAAAATACAAGAAAACCTAAACTAAATACAAAAAGATCTTAAGCCTAAGCCAGTTGGCAACAGATATGGTGGACGAAGTCGTCCTGAAGGATAATTGTGTGTGTGTGTACTTTTCAAAACAAAAACTTCAAGCGTGATTGAGAAGTGAAAAGGCTAGCTAGCGTGGTCCGTGAACCGTGATCCTGAAGGTGCTGATGCAGAAGAAGTAGGTGGCCCTTCCGAAGGGGAGTCGTGCACATACTTACTTTGGCGGAAGTAGCCGGCGAGGTGCTGCCGGTGGATGCTGAAGAGCGGTAGAATATAATTATTTTAATATACTTTCGAAACAGGTAAATCTTGATCTCTTTAACTATAGTGAGGCGTCGATTAGCGTATTTTTTCGGTGATAGCTGCTAAATACAATGTGCCACTTAGATATAAGTCATATTTTTAAGTTATGTGTGTATTGAATTAGTTAGGCTAGGCTAGTTTTTAATTTTTTTACTGTGTCTTATTTGTGAAGACCTGTAAATGGCTTTATGTTTATATTTAAGCTTTTTAATGTATTAGGTTAAGCAGTTGGTCTTCCAATAAATAAATAAATACCCATCAGTCCACACAATAGTTGCCATTGCATTTCAGTCTATTTACGTAGATTCTTTTACATTAACCCCTGAAAGGCTGGATCTCTATTTTTGATTCACTCGTCTCGAGGATTCTACTGATTATCGTGCGACGTTTGAGTTTCCGTATTCAGTAAAAACGACCTTGGCTATTTATGCAAAACTTCGCTTTTCGACTGTAGTACCACGTCTCAACGAGAGCGCGCGAGGGGCAAAGCGAAAAGCGTGCTATGTCCACGCATGCAAGGTCGCAAATCGCCTGATCGCCTCCTCGTTCGCCTCGCCACTCGCGCGACGAGTCATTCAAAAATATAGATCCAGATCTTCTTTCAGTATGGTTATAACATGTGTTATATCTCGTCACAGCGCAAGGAGTCTGCTGCAGCGGGTGGATCCAACGGCGATCTGAAACGGGCTGCCGATTCCGAGTCCGATTCTTCAGACGCTGACCCGCCCAAGAAAGCGAAGCAGGACGAAGGTAAAGGTAATAAATAATTACATACAGTCATGCTTTATTATCTAGTCCACGTTTAGTATCATGAAGAACTTGTGTTATGAATACTAGATAATGGATAAACATGCTTATATGCTTTTTTCTGTAAATACATACTTAGTATACATATCAAACACCCAGACCAAGAGAAATAGACATGTTCATGCACAAAAATATTTGTTTAGTCCGGGGATCGAACCCGGGTCTTCTGGCGCAGAAGGCGTGTATAGTAAAGTTAAGTTAACTAACCAAGACAACAACGGCTATCCAAATTTAGTTAATTTAATTTAGTTTTTTTGTTTTTCTCTGTTTTTCGTACCGCGCACCAAACGGGCCCTGCCAGAATACCAGCGTTGCCGTGACACATCTAGTGTCATGGCAATACATGCTGAGGCGGGGACCCTATTGACCTGAAGGCCATATTATTGTATTTTGTGTTATTTGTAATGTGTTTTTGTTTTGCTTTTTAATCTGTATCGTTTTCATGTTTTTGTGTGTACTTTGTATTATGGTCTTTTGTGTTAATAAAATATTTCTCTCTCTCTCTCTCTCTCTCTCTCTCAAATGGGTCTGAAACTTTACGAACACTGCTAGATTGGTCGAAATGTTAGCACCTTCAGACCGTCGGAATCCGACTGAACCGCGACCCTGGGTAACGATAATGCGAGCAGTGGGCATTGAAATATTGACGTATACTACCATTGCGCCAAAAAGGGGGCTAATTGTCTAATTTTAAAATCTATCGCAATCCCTTTTAATTCGTCATTTGAAAGATATTCACATTAGGGGGCTAATTGTCTAATTTTAAAATCTATCGCAAACCCTTTCAATTTGTAATTTGAAAGATATTTACGTACTTCAGGCCGTTACTATTGAACATTTGAAAGGGATTGTGATCGGGACGCGTTTTGAAAGGTATTGAATGAACGAAATTGAACTGTCTAAGCAAAGTGACAGATGAAAATATCTTTCAAGTGTATGGAGAAGAGTCACATGAAGTGTCATTTAATACAACATTCGTTCCGAAATGGATTGCGACTATAAGTTACACAATTCCATAAATCACTCACAATCACAATACATTTGAAAGTTTTTATATTCAGTAATTATATTAGCATTTTTTACAATTTTATCAATAATTTTGTAGGCGACCGTCCATATCTACGCACGACGGGCCTCCCTTTCTTTATTTTATGATAAACAAAACCAGCCAGCAACGGCCTCCTTGTAGTGCGAGACATATACGATCTTCACAGTACCTACCTTGCGTGCCAAAAGTTTGATTCACGGTCAAAGTTTTACGACCTAAGTCAGTCCGCTTGAGACCATTGCCAGAAAACACGCGTCACTTAAAAACGAAAATGGTTACTTGTGCAGTGCTTTCTTGCAAGAGCTCGTCAATAACGTTTACACATCACAAAATCTCGCTCGTGACGTCATCGTAGGTACGAAAAATTCGACACGCTAGGTTCTCATACAGTTTGAAGCGCTCTTTTCGTCTATCTCGATCTCGATTTAGGTCCGTGATGGGTAGTTTATAATATTAGTAAGATAAGAAGGTAGATATTGAAACGGGCCGAACGTAAGTGAACACAAAATATTATTTTCTGTGTTATACAGCCAAAACTACGACCCGATCAGGCGGCATCTCCGCCGGAGCAGAAGCAGCAGTCGAAGCGGAAATGCGCGCCGCTCGTGAGCGAGCAGTCGTCCCCCACGAGCAGCGGCTGCAAGCGTTCCTCATGATGCTGCACGAGAAGAACGTGTCCGCATTCTCCGCCTGGGAGAAGGAGCTGCACAAGATCGTGTTCGACCCCAGATATCTTATGTTGGATGCTAGGGAACGGCGGCAGGTGAGTTGGTTTTGACACGATTGTGGTGCGATTATGATACGATTGTGGTGCGATTATGATACGATTGTGGTGCGACCATGACAAGATCGTGATGCGATTATGACACGATTGTGAGACGATCGTGAGGCGACATCGACACGATTAGATCACGATCTAACTCCGCAACTGTCTTCTGTCTTGGGGGGGGCTGTTCGTCAGTATTTCAATGATGGTGCGCCAAAAAATTTAAGATGTGCTTATAACAATTATCTTCATCAGGTGTTCGACCAGTACGTGCGCGAGCGCGCCGAGGAGGAGCGCAAGGAGATGAAGAACAAGCTGCAGCAGAAGAAGGCCGCCTTCAAGCAGCTCATGGAGGAAGCCAAGCTGCACGCCAAGTTAGTACATTTTGTCTTTTTTTTTTCTTTTTTATTAGCGACATTGAGACTCTTAACCTTCATTATACCTGATGTTAAATATTGATAACGCTGATGATGGAAGCGAGCCTCTCCCGGAATCCCCAATCACTGATGAACTGGCTATCTTGTCTCTAACTGCCGGAACACAACAAAGCTGAAAACATTAATTGTTGTTATGGCGCCAGATTTAGATAAGATGGTGTTAGCTAGCCAGGCGGACTTACAACAAGTCCACCAACCAAACCGAATACAATTTGCAAACCCGCTGGGAATCGAACCTGGGACCCCTGGGTCTCATAATGGTGGTTGTACCCCTTGACCACAGAGGCGGTTAAAATTTATATAATATATTAGGTCTTTAACTATGAAGTAGTGTGAAGTGAAGTTGGTTAGTGCATTGGGCCGGACTCCCAAGGATGCGGGTTCGAATCCCGTCAGGGCGACATGAGACTAGTTGTTTTTTTCTAGTATATTTTCTTGATAAATATTTATCACATAAAAATAGCATTGTAAAATCCAAAATTAAAAAGTTATACTTTAATTATGAAATTGCCGATTTGTATGAACATTTTCAAAGGATGTTCGTTTTCCATACTAACAATTCTTGTTATAGTTACTACCGCAAGTGCTAATGCCACAATTTTTTTATGTACAATCATTGTTTGAAGACAGCAATCTAATGCTATATTTTTATTTAAAAAATTAGGAATAATTTATAAATTATGTTAAATAGAGTAGTAAATTTTGCTAACAAAAAAAGGAGAACCTGTCGAGGTATTTTTTATCGTGTAAGAAACGAAAATAATAACCATGAGATTAATTATTCTTTGTCATTATGATCTTAATTTAATATAAAATCAAGCAATACATGTATCTTTTAATCACAGAAGTAGTGACGTTCTCTAGAAATGTGGGAAAGAAAACCGCAATTTCATACTTTAACCCCTATTATTAAAATCGTAGATAGATAATCTACGTACATCTTACGGCCGGTTTCAATCATCTATCCCTAATAAGAGATTGGCCTATCTTGGTTACGTTACTTAGCAACCGCTGTTATTTCGGGTTATTTTGGGCTGAATAACAAAAATATCTAGGCAACAAAGCTCTTGTAAGCCCATCTCTTACTGTAGATAAGTTATTGAAACCGACCGTTAGTCATCAGTCATCCCGTGACCACGGCAGCTGTAAAGGTGCCTAAACGTCGGGGAAATCAAAAAACCCCTAAAAACCTAAAAATACGGACAATTACTAATTACAACTTTAAAAAATTTTAATTTTAAAAACCCGACACAAAAAAAACTCTCTCGGTCGGGGGACCACAAAAAGAGAAGTACTAAAAGGGTATATTATACGTTGGGGGTCCCCTGACCGAGAGAGACATTTTTTTTTTAAGTTTTTTTGTGTTGGGGGGTTTTTAAAATGTTAAACTGTTATTTCCTTTCATCCTTTTTAAATTACACACAAAATTTAAAAAAAACCGCATTGAAATCGCTTGATTCGTTTAGGCACTACGAATATTTATGTACAGAAAGACAAAAAAATGTTTGCCGCCATTTTGTTTTTTTTTTCTGTACCTAAATTTGCCCAGGGTGTACATTATTTCAGTCAAAGCGCCACCTTTGTATCTTTTACCGTTTCGGCAGGCAGTTGACCATCTCCATAAATGGCCGGATGGATTTTCATCAAACGTGGCTAAGAACTATCTCGATTAATTTACCTTTCAATAAAAAAAAAACGCATTGAAATCGCTTGATTCGTTTAGGCTCAACGAATATACGTAGAGACAGACAGACAGACAGACATAGGCTTCAAACTTATAACACCCCCTCTTTGCGCTGCGTCGGGGGTTAAAAATAGCGCGTTTGATATCCGTAATGGCTAGCGCAGACGACGGATCACGGAGGACTTTTTGTCCGCGACACGTCTTTATTGTAAACCAAATAAGATTGAATTTAGATTGCGTATATCCATGAAAAGTACGCGATAGTCTTCGTTATATGTTCAAATTTATGTTCTTAGTAATAAGGTCTTGTGGCGGACAAAAAGTCCTCCAATGTCCGTCGTCTGCGCAGGCCCTAAAAGTTGTTTTAATATAATAATAATAATAATAAATATTTATTTATTCGACCAACATGGATCATTTTAAACAATAAGTACAGATCAAATATACATCACATTAAAATCAAATCAAATTACGCAATAAAAAAAAATCTAAATTACAAAATTAAATTTTCAATACAAAATTACCAATAGTAAAATTTACAAAATTAAAAGATTACCAAATTCAAATATTACAATGAAAATTAAAAAAAAAATTTTTTGAAATTAAAGTACAAAAGTCATAGTCAAAAAAACAATAACACAAAACAAGACATTTCACAAACTAAACAGGTAACTTAAAATTCTATTTTGGCTTTAGTCAGTAGATGAATCATGTTGCAATCTATACTAATATTATAAAGAGAAAAGATTTGTATTTTTGTATGTAACGAATAAACTCAAAAACTATTTTACCGATTTCGACGAAATTTGGTATAGAGAATCCTTAGACCCCAAGTAGTATCATAGGCTATAAATGATCCCAAAATTCCCACGGGAACGGGAACCACGCGGGTGAAACCGCGCCCGGCCTCTAGTGATTCATATACTGACAGTCAAAACGTTTTATTTCAATCTATCCATCTACCCTCAGATCGTCGTTCAGCGACTTCTCATCGAAGCACGGGCGGGACGATCGGTTCAAAGCTGTGGAGAAGCCTCGCTACCGCACCACCTACTTCAACGAGCACTTGGCGGAGCTGCGCCGCCGCGACAAGGACGACAAGGAGCGCAAGCGGGAGCAGGTGAGCGATGCGAGCGAGCGGGACGGACGGTGGGTGGGCGTGGCCTGTGTTGGGGGAATTGTGGACTTTATTTTTGTTTATTGAAAACCAACAGTGTTATAAATATAACGAGCAACCCGTGTGCGCATAATGTGCAAAAAACACATTTTTTATATTCAATTTAAAAATCCATTAAATCCGGTTTAAATCGCTCTAGATTTGAGTTTTTGCTAAATTTCTCGACTTATCCGACCACTTCAGACAAATACCTTTCTAACGGTGTATTGCACTTGATTGTGCGACTTTTAGTTTAGGAGGAGAAGCGGCTTCACTGCCGTATTATATATATAGATTAACAAAAATTGTGTACACTATAATAGTAAGACCAATTACAGGTTTCCTTAAAAAATTAAGCCAATAACTCGAATAGAACAAAAAACAACGACACAAAAATATCAGTCTAGCTAGTAAACAATGTGTGTGCGTGTGAAGAACCGATGTTGGTTGGGGCGGGGCGGGTCTGGAGGGCAATTCTCGCGCCTTCGACATCTCGAATTCGACATTTTTGGAGCCATACATCTATATTTAAAACTCACAGAAAACAAACTTCAACATTATAGGATTGTCAAAGATCATTGAAACTAAAGTATTATGACCGTAGTAAAGATTTTACTTACATTTTTAATAAAGAAATTATGGTTTGAAAAATGTCGAATTCGACATATCTCAGCGCGAGAATTGCCCCCCTGGAATGGCGACCGCGCACAGACGACGCTCCGTGGGGGCATTAGGGCCCCCCACAAGGTGGACCGACGATCTGGTGAAGGTCGCGGGAAGCCGCTGGATGCGGGCAGCGCAGGACCGATCGTCGTGGAGATCCTTGGGGGAGGCCTATACCCAGCAGTGGGTGTCATGTGGCTGAGACGAACGAACGAACGTGCGTGTGTGTATGTATGTGAGTGTGTGTATGTCTGGATGTATTTCGTAATAGAGTTAAATATTTAAATATACTTTATACTATTGTTGTTGTTGTCGTGAACATCATTTTTGGCTTTAGATTTTGTGAGACCCGCGGGCTAATTGTGTAATTTTGAAATCTATCGCTAACCCTTTTAAGGGTATTGTGATTGTGATAGTGACTTATGGTATTGTGTAATGTAATCTATAGGCGCAATCCCTTCGGAACGAATGACGTTTTAAATGACTCTTTATTTGACACTTCTCCATGCATTTGAAAGATATTTTCGTGTGTTGCTGAAAACATTGTTGTTATGGCGTCAGACTTAGATAAGATGGTGGTAGCTAGCCAGGCGGACTTACAACAAGTCCTACCACCAACCAAACCGAATACAATTTGTACCCCCCGCTGGGAATCGAACCCGGGACCCCTGGGTCTGATACCGGTGGTTGTTACCACTAGACCACAGAGGCGGTTGAATATAATATGCCACATGATACTGTTCTTACTAGTTAAAATGTGAGTAGAACTGAGACGTTATGGAGCTACGGGTGCCGATAAAAACCGCTCCTGTACCCCGATACAAAATTTTTATTTTATTTTTATTTATTTGGATCACCAACAAGATTACACCAAACAAAAAGAAAAAAGAAGACTCACACATATTAACCTTGAGAACAAAGTGAAACCTTAATTATAGGTGACAACGGCATGCATTAAATACAACAAACCAACAGCTTTACAAAAAAAATATATAAGAAAATTATGTTAAAATTAAAACTATGAAAATTAGTATATTCTTTTACACAATACCGATAACTTTTTAATTTTGCATTTTACAATGCTATTTTTATGTGATAAATATTAAACAAGAAAATATACCAGAAAAAAAACAACTAGCCTCATGTCGCCCTGACGGGATTCGAACCCGCATCCTTGGAAGTCCGGCCCAATGCACTAACCAATTATGCTACAGAGACCTATGAGGACACGTCGAATTTTTCTAGTATATTCACCGTTCAGGGTGACATGAGACTAGTTGCTTTTCTGGTATATTTTCTTGTTTAATATTTATCACATAAAAATAGCATTGTAAAATGCAAAATTAAAAAGTTATAATTAGATGGCTGTTTCATCTTAATCGATAGTCAAACATCTGTAAAGATGTTTCTTTCGAATGCGAGGATATTTCTCTCATTGATGAAGCGACGGTGGCCAACACCGTAGAACGGTGAATCATCTAACCCGTACGGGTTGGATGATGACCACACACCAAAAGATATTGATAAATAAATATTAAACAAGAAAATATACTAAAAAAAAAGCTACTTGTCTCATGTCGCCCTGACGGGATTCGAACCCGCATCCTTGGGAATCCGGCATTAGTGCATTGGGCCTGTTTCCCAAGGATGCCGGTTAGAATACTGTCGGATTTGAATGTGGTCTGACTGAATTATAATAAAAATGATGACATTAAATAAATTAAATGTAGGCCGTTCTGTAAACTGTACATTAGTTCTATGTAACAAATCAAATCCATGCGTTGCGGACTTTTAATAATCTTTTAATTCGCATAATTAACATGTATTTTAAAATGCAAGGGTAAAATACGAAGTTTCTGTAGTGGGTTCGAATCCCACACCGTCAAAAATAATGCGAGCCTTACAATTTATAATTTCCATAATTCCCTCAAACAGTACAACTTGATATTGGCAAAGAATTTATTAATAATTGCGTGTTTAAAATAAAAGTGTGATATTTGTATAAATCAGTTTATTATCACGGGTTCGAGTCCCGTCCGAAACTTTATTGGTTTTTAATCGTTTCGTTGCTACAGTTGAACTTTTTCTTTTCAGGATACTTATTATTGTTTGTGTCATAATTTTAATCATTTCTTTACAGGGGAATAAACTGTTAAAAACACATGGGTTCGATTCCCTATCATTATGGTTGGTGTTCCCAGGTTCGAGCCCTGGCAGAAACATTTTTTTCATTGAGAATTGAAAGAAAATGCTGTGCGATATCAATTGAGAATTGTTCATACTTGTTCATTATATGATATTTGGATTAAATCTTTGATGTTACTTCCATGTGATGAATTAAATTAATATTATAAGGTATCACATTTCTAAGCATAACTGAGATGGTTTTTTTTGCAAATAATAGATTAATCAATGTCGTATTTAAACATTTTACTTTTAAAATTTGTTTTTGTCTGAAATTAGGTGAACGTGTCTCATGGTAAAACCGTAAACAAATAGATATTTTGTTACGGAACCGTAACGAACATTGTTATTGTTATTTGTTATTAAAAATGGGGTAACATTATCAAATAGGTCTGGTCTGTGGTGTTGAAGTTTGAAACGACATTGAGCCTTGTGACACACCGCTTAAGGACCATAATCGTTTGATGGTACGTATTTTAATGTAAAACCGTCAACAATTACGAATATATAGATTAGTACGTCTTTTATTATGAAGAAAGGACGTCGCATTAGAATGTTAGTTTTCGAACTATAGGAGGTTACTCTTCCAATAGATAAAACATTAGTTTTTTTAGATACAATGAAAGAAAATACAATTTTTGACCGCAACATTTACTTGTACAAGTCTTAAAGTTGATAGAAATTCAAAACTTAATTTATTAAAAAACTTTTCTAGTTTTTTTGAGTACAGTCAGCAACTCTACTAATTGATATTACGAAATTGTAATGTAATTAATTGAAAATATGTCAATTTTACAAAGGTCCATTTATGTTCAAAACTTTTTCATGAGAAAAACTTCTTCCATTAAAATTTTATTACATAAAATTCCTTCCAATATGGAAAATACAATATTTTGACAACCACGATTAGTATGAGTCTTTATTAAATGAACTATAAGTACAATAGTACACCTATAAATATACTATCCGGTGCTACCAAGAGACACGTCCACGTTAGTATTATAGCTGTGTGTGTAGCGCGGCGGACGACGATCGCATCACTATCGCATCTCTATCGCTATCGCCTGCACTGTGCGCCGGGTTTACGCTATATAGCCGCGCTAGGCGATGGAACACGGTGATTATGCCTTTGTATTGGTCAAGTTGACGTAGACTGGAATCGAACTTGGCACTTGGGTTCGGTTTTTGTATTCGACGGCGTTTTTGGTTGGTGGATGTAGAGATTTGAGTTTAAAATTGTAGTTTTCAGTAATATAATAATAGTTTATTTTGCTAAAAATACGATGTTACAATGAAGATGTCGTAAAAGAGAATATAAAGATATATTTTAGCAATTCATTCCAATTTGATGAATTTTGGTATGACGATATTTTGTATATATCGTCCCCTTAGTGGTAAAACCGATTATCTGCACTTTTTTTTTTTTGCAAAATTTTGTTATAATAAATTCTCAAATTATTGTCAAGATGGCAAGGTAATATACACCTTAACACATAGTTAGGGTATATAGTTAAGGTGTATATTACCTTGCCATCTTGACAATAATTTGAGAATTTATTATAACAAAATTGCAGATAATCGGTTTTACCACTAAGGGGACGATATTATCGTTAGAAGATTGGCTTGAGTAAGACATTATTGTACGATTATCTGTGAGAAAGTCACAGAAAAGCAAAGAAAAAGTAAAAGTGGTGTGAAATGGTAAATAGTTTTATTTGTGAAATTTATACATTTATTTCTCATACATGAAACTAAAAATTTAATTCTCTAAAATCATATTAACAACCAAAACGTTTGGAAGTCGAATATAAAAACCTGTTGTAAACTTATCAAATAAGTAAGTTCGTTTTGAAGATGCAATGAAAGATAATATGCTTTATTACAAGTTATATTTATACATTTTAGGAAAACGATAATATTATACGTAAGAATCTTTGATAGTGGTTATACTACCATAAGATAGGTGTGATGTCTGTGGCGGGTTCGATGCCCGTAAGAGACAAATAAAGCTGTTTGTTGCTAATTTACAATTTGCGAAAAGTGAGGGTAGAGCTTGAAAGTTGGTAGATATGAACAACTGTGGGCCTGTTACTAAACAATAATGTCTTTATTTTATTTGTAGTTTAAAGATGATATTTGGTCTGAATACATCTCAAAACGAACTTGTATATTTGGCAAATTATATTTAAATCGCATACAATATGCATCGTCAACTTATCTGCAGCAGCCAACTAAGTGAGGTTAGATTTATATTATACATAAGATAATTATTAAAACTTATACAAATCAAGTATGGCCACAGTCTAACAATTATTAAATTCTTTAAAAATGGCCGAAATATTGTCCTTTAGTCAATTTTGAAAAGAGAACCCATAGTTTTTTTTTAAATATAACAGTGCTACAAGCTTTTTTCTCGCGACGAGTCAATTTTTTTTTGTATTCTTGGCTGTGTATGAAGGTAAATATACGCACTTCTAAAATAGACAAGTGCTGGTTGAATAATCGAAAGTATTGAGGAATTTTCAATAAATAATAGTACAAAATGCGGTTTTAAATCTATAAAAGTGTTAGCCGAAATACTGTTATTTAATTGACACAAAGTAACGATTTAATATAATTTATACACATTTTATATATTTAGTAGAATTTTATGTTGCGCCATTTTGTTTTTTTTTTTAATAAAACGCCACCAAAATACAAAAAAGATTGTAGCACTGAAACGGAAATTAAATAAAATGCATGCTTGGAACTTTGGCATTTGGCCAACGCTTAAAAAAAGTCAGGTGAAGGGTTTCACAGATTATGTATATAGAGAGAAATGAATAGGGATTATTGGTCTAATAATATTTCTTTTTCAGCATATTATTTTTTTACTTTTTCGTTAAATTCGCAAAGATTCTTTTTGGTCCTGGAAATTGTATTTTTGATGTTGTTCAAAAACTACTGAGTCTACTGAGTGATTTCTCGATTTTTTTATAAGTATCAATAATTTTAAAGATTTTATAACATACGTGAAAAGAAACTTTGCGAAAAATTATTAAAATATTATTAGAATTTGTTGAGATTTAAAGAGCAATGAAATATAGATAATTGTAAAAGTAAAGTTTCAAATGAATAAAATAAATAAAGTAATTGTTCCGAATTAGTTTGAAATGAAACAAAGTGGTCAATTTTGTGTAAAACATTTTGTCATTTTTGTTACGAAATATGTAGATATAATTAATATTTTTAGTTATTTTATTAAGAGGAACTAACTTTTAAGGCAGGGAAAATTTGATTTTGCTTTTAGTTCTTAGCCACGTGGTGCTATTATAAGCTATGATTTGACTGGCTCAATGGTGCTGTGGCTAGTAACCGTGTTTACGCAGCCAGAGCTCGTGGGTTCGATCCCCAGTATAACATTCACGTTATAAACATTCATGTTGTGTCTATGTTATTATATAGGGGGTTAATTTATCAAGTGCCGATCGAGCACCCCCTGCTCAACCCCCCGCGCAAACAAATAACTGAAACGAGTTAGTTGCGCAAGTATTTATGTATTATTAAGGTATGATGAACTAGTAATTGTGTAATGTTTGTTTGTATAGAAGTCGTACCACTTTAAGAGACCCGCAACACGGCAGTTTTTCAAGCAAACGTAATACGAAAATAATTTAAAATGTGAGCATGTTAGACTGAACGTTGTTATTCGGAATACGATAGTATTTATCTAGGTCCCTATTAAAATATCTATCCAATCCTAACTAATACTAGGGCGGTTACAACCCGATACTCGGGTTCGTCGATCGACGAAAAATTCCAAATTATGCGAAACTGTTTAATTGCAGTTTGTGATCATCACGTTTAACATTTTGTATATTTTATAGTTTTCGGAACAAGGACTCGAGTACCTTTAATTTGATACCTTACTCGGCCGCGTACTAAACGCGCCAAAGTCCCTATCGAGTCGTCACAAATTTTGCGAACCTGAATTAAGTATATAGATTAATTATAAATGCGAAAGTTTGTTTGTTTGTCCTTCCTTCACGCCCTAGCTACGCAACCAATTGACCTAATTTTTGGCATAGAGTTGAAAGGACGGAAAATAACACATGTTACTTTTTATCCCGATATTCCCACGGGAACGGAACCACGCGGGTGATTTTGCGTGCAGAAGCTAGTAAAAAAATGCCAATTAAATGTTTTCACACAAAACTGCAATACGTATTTATTTTAAACTAGCGGATCCTCGCGGTTTTACCCGCGTGGTGCCCGTTCCCGTGGGAATATCGGGATAAAATATAGCCTATGTCACTCGGGAGAAATGTAGCTTTCTAATGGTCTAAGAATTTTCTAAATCGGTCCAGTAGTTCCTGAGATTAGCGCGTTCAAACAAACAAACTCTTCAGCTTTATAATATTAGTATAGATTAGATATATATTTTGGATTTTTGTTTATAATAGAAACCTAGATACATACTGTCTTAAAATGAATAACGTCACAAATTCAGAAAATAAAGCTCTTATTTCAAATCATTTTGGTATTACTTTAGTATGGGAAGCTGACCGGTCGCCGGCCTCTAAAGATACTTATTTCGGAGTCAGATCAATGTGTGTCTGATATAAATTCTTATCTCTATTATCAGGAAGATGTTTCTTGATGCAGATTTAATTTTTTTGAGAAGAGCTATTTAACTGACTACTCTGCTGGAATGTTACAAAAGTAGTATACAAAAAAATCACATGTTGTGTGTACTTTTAATTACAATATTGCTAATTATTTCTTATTGAAATACATGTATTATTTTTTATACAAATGCTCTGCTAACTTTTCATGCCTGAACTACTGAACTGATCTAATAAACTCTGATGATAACAAACTATGTATGGAAAAAATAAATGTTATGTGTATATTAATTTGAGAAAACATTGCAATATCCATATACAAGTAAAACCAAATTAAGTAAACAATTTTTGCATGAAAATGTATTGAAATTATTTAGAACGACTTATTTTTCTCATTGACTCTGGACTCATAAAGTGCAGCGGGTTACGCGATTAATTTATGTACAGAATATTGTAAAAACCTTATCTATTGCCTTAAATGTTTGTTCCTCTTGAATAACGATAGTTAAAGTACAAAACGAGAAATAAGACACAAAATGGCTGACGGAAGTACAGATGAAAATAAGAAATAATCCAAAAAGTCTTTTGAGATCATTATTACTTACTGAATTTGCATTAGAATATTTATTCTATGACAATTTTCGAGTGGGCGAAATCGCGACACGTACAAGGGCCGGTTTTACCACAAGATAAGTTTACGATAGCTTGACTGGCAGAAAATTTGAGAGAAAGAGAGAGAGAGAAATATTTTAGTTGCACAAATGTACATACAATACAACAAACATAACGACAGTAGACAAATAGAAAATAAAAGATATATTAGAAAAAAAGCAAAGCTCTGGCATGAGACAAGTTGCTTTTTTCTAGCATATTTTCTTACTAGCGGATCCTCGCAGTTTTACCCGCGTGGTGCCCGTTCCCGTGGGAATATCGGGATAAAATATAGCCTATGTCACTCGGGAGAAATGTAGCTTTCTAATGGTCTTAGCATTTTCTGAATCGGTCCAGTAGTTCTTGAGATTAGCGCGTTCAAACAAACAAACTCTTCAGCTTTATAATATTAGTATAGATTTAAAATTTATCACATAAAAATAGCATTGAAAAATACAAAAATTAAGTAATCATAAACTTGACATTTGTTATATGAAATATATGTCCAACAACTTCCCGCGGTTTCACCCGCGTGGTTCCCGTTCCTGTAGGAATATCGGGATAAAAAACAGCTTATGCAACTCTCCGTCATTTCAACTAAGTGTATGTCAAAAACCAAAATCGGGATCTTGATCACAAACCCATTCCAAGTAAAAAAAAACCCAGTCTATTGGTTGCTTAGTTTGAGCATGAAGCAAGGACAAACAAACGCACTTTCGTATTTGTAATATTAGTTAGGATTATCTGCCAATTGAGCTATCCAGAACTTGGCCCGTAGACAAAGTAACATCGTTATGTAGCGAAACGATAATTGATTCGTTATTGTCTATATTCGCCAATTAACTTGCGGCAAGACCACGTGACTTAGCGCGGCCTATGCCAATCCGCCAATCCCATACATTTAATTCTTGTCGAACTACGTTATCGTTTTTGAATTGTTCCTTATCTGCTAACGTTTGGTTATGATCGTATTTCAACCGTGTTTCAATGAAAAACTATCCTGATGTTGAAAACATTAATTTTCACTGAAGGGTTTAAAATATAGATCAAAACTAATAGGACAATGTTTTTTTTTAATCCATCTTGTAATGGCTGAGAAAATTTATCTATACAAATAAATTAATAATAAACATATAAACATACTACACTACCTTATACTAACTATAACAAGAAAACGCCGTCCAACTCGCTGAATACATTGTTTCAGCCGCTGGGCAAGACAGGCTGAGAAATAAATTATTTAAATTACATATTTTCGCGCAGAATTGACTGTGGCCTCAAATATGGCGGTAACGTCACGTCGGGTAACGCCCTACAAATTCGCCGCGAGCCGAAGTGGCGTGACGTCACACGCGTTAAGCGTAACTTACCTCTCTATTTGTAGATATATTTTCATGATTATTTCACACTTACGTTTAATTTTAACTATATTTGTAAAGAAAAAAAAAATAGAAACGTCTCCATTGAAATACAATTGTTATACGATTATCACTATACGCTAGCAGAATTGAACCCTTGTGATGAAGATGTCAATATTTATTCAAATGCAAGGGCGATTTTTTTTATACGAAACACAGACTTTGATATATTTCAGCTCTTGTGGGCCTCACCCTAAAAGTCGTGGGCGTAAGGTAGTTAATCAAACAAAATAATTTCATAATCATTTTTACTTTCGTCAAGCAAACTAATGAAACCTTCTCTTTCAGGATCTAATCTCTCTTTCACTCCACAGGTTTTAATATTGCCATCTCCTTTCAGCTTCTAATCATGCTATTTCTTTCAGGCGCAGATTATTTGTTAGTTAGGATGTATGTGTTATGTATGGCCGTCTATGGAGATGGGTTTGCTTTGCGAATTATCACCTTAAGTTGTTACCGATAGATGTCATTTTTTAAATTACTTGTTTAAACTTTGAGTAAGTTTCAGACTTGCTTATACTTTGAACCTTATTGCTTACCATTTAAAGACTGTTTTATATTAATACTAGCGGCCGCTTGCGGTCTCACCCGCGTGGTTCCCGTTCCCGTGGGAATATCGGGATAAAAAGTATCCTATGTTCATAACCAGGCTATCTACTATTTTATTTGGGAAACATACAATATCCCAGACACAGATAAACAGATAAAAATATAAGTTTGTACATAAATCAGTGAAGTTTCCACTAATAGGTAAACATATAACATACAGCAAAATAAAGATAACATAAACAACAAACTTAAGCAAATAAAACCAAATGAAAGTGCAAAGTGCAGTGAACTTAAAGTTAAAGTTAATGTTAAAGTTAAAGCTATCTGTGTACTTTGGTACACAGGAAGGAGATGTCCAAAAATGTATGAAGTCTGGGCCACGTCTGTGTACAGTATATCAAAAGATATTTGAAAACAAGATAAACAGTTTCTAATAATTCTTTATTTTTATCGTTTTGTTTTCTGGAAGGAACAATAAGTATAATGCACGAACACTTCAAAAATACATCATGACGGAAGATGTCATTTGTCGCTGTCACTGTCAGTCAATAGTTTTGTTTTTTTAATAAATAAATAATTGCATACAAACACCAATTATCTAGCCCACGTTAAGTTTCATTAAGAACTTGTTTTATGGATACTAGATAACGGATAAACATACTTATATATTTTTTTTTGGAAATATATACATAATATACATATTAAACACCCAGACCAAGACAAATAGACATGTTCATGCACACAAATATTTGGCTTGTCCGGGGATCGAACTCGGGACCTCTGGCGCAGAAGGCAGGCTTAGTACCCCTGCGCCAAACAGGTCGTCGAAAGAATTACTTAGTCGTACACTGAGTAGAACTCAATGACTGTGACACTGACAGGTTTTTTTTACGTGGAGTTGTCATATTTGACGCCTTATTTCGAGTTAAAAAAATATTTGTTTTTATTTTATAACCACAGAACCGTGCATTATATAAAATTAATTTTATTTTTCTCAGAATTAGTAATTTTTTCTCCGTCTTTAAGGGTGGTGTACATAGACGTGGCCCATATTGGGACATGTCCTTTCATCCAAATTCGATCAGTAGTTTCGGAGCCTATTCAATGCAAACAAACAATCAAATCTTTCCTCCTTATCTATACTAATATTATAAAGCTGAAGAGTTTGAACGCGCTAATCTCAGGAACTGTGGACCGATTTAGAAAATTCTTAGACCATAGAAAGCTACATTTCTCCCGAGTGACATAGGCTATATTTTATCCCGATATTCCCACGGGAACGGGCACCACGCGAGTAAAACCGCGCGGATCCGCTAGTAATTATATATAAGTATTGATAAAAATTAGCTGTAACTTTATATAAATAATAAAAAAAATTATGTAGTACCTTCAAGTAAATAAAGGCTTAATAAATAAATAAAAATTGATAAAACCTTATTCGGATGAGTATACGGCTTGTAAACTCAGGTTTAATAATATAATTTGTTACGTTCGGTTTTCTGTACTAACTACATCATTAATTAGCCAGGGTTTCGGTCAATGGAAATACTGCTTAAATACCTATCAACATTCTAGTGATGTCTTCCGAACTTACTTAGTTATTGAAACTGTTTAGTCGATTGCTATTTTCTGTTATAGGAAAGGTTATTAATTATCTCACTCTAAATTATGATAGCCAGTTCCTCAGTGATTGAGGATTCCGGGAGAGGCTCGCTTTCATCTTCAGCCTTATCAATACTTAACATCAGGTATGATGAAGGCTAAGAGTCGCCCCGTCACACATGAAAAAAATATCATAAATAAAAGATTGTTTGAACGCGTTATCATTAGGAACTTTGTAACAAATAAAAAAAACTATTTATTTGTAAGACCAACTTTTCACGGCAGTGGTTTAAAAACATATATTTAACCCTAAGTTCACGCGGAGAGTGTGACTGACGGTTGTTAGCAATAATAATAATAATATTGTTTTATTTCAAATGTCAAAATCTATTAAATCAATAATAATATTGTTACAGTACCCACCGAAAGTCTCTCCCTATAACAACAATATTTCAGCATTGTTGGAGACCAAAAAATATGTTGATTAACAACTGGTCAGATAGTAAAATGATCGCTAACGCCCGAAGTTAATAACCTATCTCTAGAGATAGATAGAGCTATCTGAGATAGTTGCCTAGGATATTTTTGTTAATATGATCAAAATAACAATGGTTGTTAGGTAACGAAATCAGTATCCTAAGCAACTCAGATAGCCCTATCTATCTCTAGAGATTAGTTATTAATTTCGGCCGTAAAGATATCGCTTTAGCTATGGTAGTGGAATGTTGAAAATAGTTTTTTTTTATGAAGTATGGGGAGACTCTTAGCTTTCATCATACCTGATGTTAAGTATTGATAAGGCTGAAGATGGAAGCGAGACTCTCCAGGAATCCCAAACCACTGAGGAACTGGCTATCTTATCCTAGCTGCCGGAACACAACAATGCTGAAGACATTGTTGTTATGGCGTCAGACTTAGATAAGATAGTGGTAGCTAGCCAGGCGGACTTACAACAAGTCCTACCACCAACCAAACCGAATACAATATGTACCCCCGTTGGGAATCGAACCCGGGAACCCTGGGTCTGATACCGGTGGTTGTACCACTAGACCACAGAGGCGGTTAAATAGTCAATACAATACAGGCATTATTTTACGCGAATGAAGTAAACTGCTATTAGTCTATTTTAATATTACTACCATTTAAATCTCTTGGTATCATAGAGCAATATTACTGAGCAAAATTTGATTGGTGGTAGGACTTGTAAGTCCGCCTGGCTAGCTACCACCATCTTATCTAAGTCTGACGCCATAACAACAATGTTTTCAGCATTGTTGTGTTCCGGCAGTTCGAGATAAGATAGCCAGTTCCTCAGTGATTGAGGATTCCGGGAGAGGCTCGCTTCCATCTTCAGCCTTATCAATACTTAACATCAGGTATAATGGAGGCTCCCCGTCACTCATAAAAAAAATGCTAATGAGGTAGTGCTATAGACAGCTTCTCAATCTATACTAATATACTAATATATATAATATTATGAAGAGGAAAGATTTGTATTTTTGTATGTAACGAATAAACTCAAAAACTACTGGACCGATTTTGACGAAATTTGGTATAGAGAATCCTTAGACCCCAAGTAGTAACATAGGCTATAAATGATCCCAAAATTCCCACGGGAACGGGAACCACGCGGGTGAAACCGCGCCCGGCCTCTAGTACTCAATATATTTATTGCATTCGTTATGTAAAGATGTTACATTATAAAAAAGGACATATCGTCCCCTTAGTGGTAAAACCGATTATCTGCACTTTTTTTTTTGCAACATTTTGTTATAATAAATTCTCAAATTATTGTAATATACACCTTAACTATGTGTTAAGGTGTATATTACCTTGCCATCTTGACAATAATTTGAGAATTTATTATAACAAAATGTTGCAAAAAAAAAAGTGCAGATAATCGGTTTTACCACTAAGGGGACGATATTATGGACCCTGGCGGGTATCGCAGTTTGAAAAGGAAGAGAGGAGGGCGACTTTTCCAATTAGCCTACTACTTTACCTACAATTTTTGAATTATTGCATTTTTCAATGCTATTTTTATAGTTATGCTATATAAGTAGCTCAGTGTTTAGAGCATTGGACCGGATTTCCAAAGGTGGGCTCGAGTCTCATCTGAGAATTCACTTGTGGCCGAGTAATTTTTTTCCATATTTTTGTTCTATTTAAAATTTATTTATTTAATTTTATTTCATTTACCGGAAACGTATTCTTGTATATTATATTAATATTTTGGAACTAATAAAGTAGCTTACATAATTGTATTTTTTTTTGGAATTATTTTCATTTCTCAAGTTCTCTCTACGTTTTTTGTAAAATTTGACAGACATTTATAGTTACTTGATGAGCATAGATTAATACATCAAACCTGGACTGGACACCGGTGTCCCGAGAATAATAGAATATCTATTTTGTCTCATAATCCTGAGCCTGATAGGTTAAGGCGTTTTATTTCCCTTGCACGTCTGCCATAATACTACCTCATAATACCTTATGCTACATATTCTTGGTAAACATTTTGTTGAACAATGTAGAGTTCAATAAAAAGGTGCTGGAGATAACAATACCAGTAGCCGGCGGCCACTGTCGGCGTGGCACGGCATGGAACGGCAAGTTGTGCTGTGGCATCCCGCGGCGTTCCGTGGCATGCCATACTGCGTCAGCTCCCTCCCTTGCCCCCGCGCACCGACCGGACTGCTTCCCATTAACCGAAATGACCGCTGAAAAGTTTCAACGTTATTTCAACTATACTAAACGCAAAGACTCGCGGCAGATGAGGCCATAAATCACTTTTGTAATAGAGATGCGCACACGCAGACTTGCAGAAATGTCGAAACCGGATGAGTCCTCGCTGCACACACGTGTACAAATAAATCACCACATTTTTAATAACTATTAACTAATGATTGTTATATTGTTGAATATTATCTTTTGAAGGTAGTTAGCAATAAATAAAAAAAAATAACTATATTGTGTTTACATTAAATAAGCCTCACTTAAAACCTAATACCATCGACATACACTCGAAACCAACGCGCATCTCTACATCATTGTGACGTCACCCATAAACAGTGTAAGTGCGAGCGAGATAATGATGTGCGCTATCGCATTCACACGTTTTATGGCCTCGTCTGCCGCGAGTCTTTGCGTGCAGTATAATTTAGCAATCATAATTCCTCGACACAAAGAGACTTATACGTCTCGCGGGATGCAATGGCACCACACGTCATGCCGCAGCATCCTGCGGCGTGTTATCGTGGTATCGAAATAAAGTAACATGAATTCTAAACTCATTGAAATAAGATTCAAAATAACTTTGATTAGTGATAAAATCCTTTGCCGTGACACGCCGTGCCGGCAGTGGGCGCCCCGGCCTGTACGCATCAACAATGTTTTTCTTATAAGTCATAAAGCCCGAATGTAATCACTACCCAATGTAATTTTTCTCTATTTATGCATCAACGAAAAAATCAAATATCGAAAACTGAAAATATTTATATTTTATTGTCATAGGCACATCTAAAATTTGGGCGCGTTCTGTTAATTGAATAACACAAATTTCCGGATTTGATTACGCTTTTTATTTAACTCTTGGTTTTGAAATATTGTGGTATTTTATTATTTTTTGGATTTATTTTATTTTATTTTATTTTACTTGGAAAACTAACAGCATTAAAAATATAACAGTAATAATAGGACCATAGTACAAAACATGCCTTAGACAGTTTTCACTTATAGATGATAATCCAAAATCTAAATACATTTGAAAGTTATTAAAACATAATACAATTTGATTATTGGTGTTCTAAATGCCATATTTTAGTCTCAAGGGACTGGGTGCACAATTTTGAGTTTAATTAAAACATAAATAACTAATTAATACTACTATATACTATATACTATTAATACTATTAATATACTATACCCTTATCAAAACATTGATTTTCCCGACGATTCGACTGCGGTCGGGTTTTAGGGTAGGGTCAGTGCAATCTAAAAAAATAACCCAACACTTACCATGAATACGAATCTTACCACATTTAAAGTTAAAATCAAAGATTTCTCACAATTTACCTCTTAAAACATAAGGCCCATCTCCATACACGGCCATACAAGCACCCCTATCTCGCGCCAACCAGTACCTCCTCTGAAATGTCTCTCCATTCTAGGCCAAGAGTGATTTCATCGCTCTCCTAAAGGAGAAGTCGGTCGATCGCCACTCCCGCTGGGCTGACGTCAAGAAGAAGGTGGACTCCGACCCGCGGTACAAGGCTGTGGAGAGCAGCACCATGAGAGAGGACTACTTTAGGGAGTACTGCAAGCTGGTGAAGGAGGAGAGGAAGAAGGAGAAGGATACAAAAGAGAAGGGTGAGATAACAAATTAATAAAATGTGAATTCCCACGCTAACTTGTTCTGTTATCTATACTAATATTATAAAGAGTAAAGATTTGAAATAAAACAACTTTTACGGATATCAAACGCGCTATATTTCCACGAACTAAGTTGTAATTGTCCGTATTTTTAGGTTTTTTAGGGGTTTTTTAGGGGTTTACGGCAGCTGTAAAGGTGCCGAAACGTCGGGAAAATCAAAAAACCCCTAAAAAACCTAAAAATACGGACAATTACAACTTAGTTCGTGGAAATATAGCGCGTTTGATATACGTAAAAGTTGTTTTATTTCAATGAACAGTGCGCGCCAAAACATAAGATGTACGTAAGGAAAGATTTGTATTTTTGTATGTAACGAATAAACTCAAAAACTACTGGACCGATTTTGACGAAATTTGGAATAGAGAATCCTTAGACCCCAAATAGTAACATAGGCTATAAATGATCCCGAAATTCCCACGGGAACGGGAACCACGCGGGTGAAACCGCGCACGGCCGCTAGTAATTTATAAGCAGTGATCGGATAATGGGATGCATATTTACCTAAAGTTGAGGTTACCTAGAGTTGAAAAAAACGATCGATTTTCGCTGTAGTCCGAGCCTATAACAGTTGCGAGCGCCCGTGAAGCTAAACTATTTTTTTTTTTTTATTCAATTGGCTTACTCTTGACGTTAATCTGGCCGAGGAGCGTAGATGAGGTCTAAGATGGAGCAAGTTCGGTCAGAAGAAGCCTGTACATTTGTACCTTGAGGAGGTTTGTGTTGTATGTGCTCGGGAAATAAGTCGTCGGCAGGGCATTCAACTCCTTGGCTGTTCGCATGATATTATGAGCTTCTCTCTCTTTTAAATTTTAATGTTCCCAAAAAAACTCTCCGTCATTTTTATGCGTTCTACATCCCTCATTCCAATACCAACTATAGGCAAAACTCTTTTATACTACGTGCGAGCAAGTGTTTCAATGCGTTGAGCGATAAACTTGATATAGATCCATTTAATTCTAGCTGTAACAGTATTAGACGTAACCTTACAAAATTGTTAGCCATCGAGTACTAATTACTTTTTCTGTTATTATTAAGTCACCACGGTGACTCGTGATGTTAATTGTTTTTAGTAATATTTATATTTTTTGTTGCATCCCTAGATGTAAATCCAATGTGCATGTTCAAAATTGTTAACTGTCTGTGTTTAGTTGTGTGAATCTGTAATTGGTTTAATGTTGCTAGTTTAAATGTTATCCATATTTTGTTAACTGTTGATTCGCCTGTAAAAATAAAATAAAACAAAATAAAATAGCAGGCTGATTAGCTAAATTTGATTTAAGTTATTCCAATGAACATTTTGTAACTAACACCTAACAATATGTATCGATGAAATGCGATTACTTAAACGGTTTTTTTGTCATTTCTATTCACTTTCTATCGATAAAATAACAGACTATATAAGCTATACACTACATGAAGTTGCTACGAAATACGGATAATACGACTTATTTAAAAAGTCAGTGTTGCGGTGCATAACGATTCACCGCAACAGTGACATGTACGTTCATAATTTATCAGCGTTATACTATACATTTTTTATGGATACTAGTCATGTCATTCACATTTTACTCTTTATTATTACACAGTATAAAAAACAAAAAAAAAAGAAAATCACACAATAAATAAGTTTAATTTCGATCATTGTAAACAAGTATTTTCGTGTTATCTTATCTTTCTTTTAATATAATAATGAATTTTATTCGACATCATCGTCAACAGCCATTTTAATGCTAGGGCCCTGCCCCCCCTTATTCATCTGATTAGGAGAGTGGGCCATGAGGGCCCAATGCGGATTAGTGGGTTTTACGTGACTGCAATACGATTGGGACAACCTCCCGAAGCACGGTGGAGCTCGATAGTAAATCTTAGGTCACCCATCCCGTGATCAACCAAAATGAAAGTGGCTGCACCGCTAAAATTGCTGGCCGAGGGCGTCAACCATTTCGCCACTGAGCTCCTCCGATTTTTATTAAAATTCAATTTTAGTATGAATGCTAAATGGCCAAATGGCTAAAAAATCTTTCTATGATATAATTTTAATAGCACGGGCTTAAAACAGATGCAGTGTCTTTTATACTCCTTATTTCTAAGTAAAATCTTTGTAAGTATCTTAATACAAGAAAAAACAATTATTTTAAATGATAAAAACATGTGTTCGATTTTAAGAAACAAGGTCTGAATAGTTTCCATTGCTATGAAAATTACTACAAATCCAAGCCATCACTTTGATTGCAACAAGCTTACATGATCGGTGTTCGATACGAAGAATTTCTATCGATAAGTCAAAATTGCAATGGATTGTAATTGAAATTTCAACTTGTCAAATCGTACATACATAATCGCAAAACAGACTTGGATACAATTACAATAATTTCAATGGAGAACTAATAGAAACAAAGTTAGATAAAATTTCAACTTGTCAAATCGTACGTACATAATCGCAAAACTGACTTGGATACAATTACATTCATTTCAATGGAGAACTAATAGAAACAGAGTTAGATAACATTTCAACTTGTCAAATCGTACATTCATAATCGCAAAACTGACTTGGATACAATTACATTAATTTCAATGGAGAACTAACAGAAACAGAGTTAGATAATTAGCCCACTGAACTTAAGTGCGTAGGTTTGGAATGGCAGCCAACTTTGGATGGTAGCCTGTAGTACGCCTGGTATCCCGATGGAAAAAAGGAGAAGGCGGGATGAGGTTATGCAGCTCAGATGCACACTAACCAAAGTAAAACCGACAGACAAGCGACCTTACGGCGGTGACTCAAACTATGTAGGTTTTTAACCAGCTCATGGTCACCGATAAGTCGTCTGGCTCTGCGTTCTACCGAGTCGAGAGTAGCGAGTTGATATTTAGCTGAGCAATTCCAGAGGTGGCTGCAATACTCCATGCACGATCGGACTTGAGCTTTGTATAGAGTAAGAAGCTGTCCAGCGTATCTGTGTGAGTGCGTCATTTGCGTCACGTGCGTAGGCAGAGCAAAGTTTACATACATTTACTTAGATAGCGTATAGTAAGCCAATAATATATATTATATCTGAGTGTGAACGTGTTCTAACTAAATGTATGGTCAGCGATATCGTTGTGCAATGAGCTATATAAGCTATATGTTTACGAAAAGCGCTTTGTTAGACTTCTAAACTATGCTATGCATACGATAGTAGAAGTCTTATGTGCTGACCCTGTCCATGTGTGCGCATAATTCAATCTCGAGAACTACTATAGCTAGAAAGCTGAAATTTTCTGAGGTGATACATAGCCATGTCAAACCTCTAAATACGGAGTTTAGAAGTCGTCTGATGCCTTCGCTACGATAGTGAAGGGCGCCGATCTTGTGTTTTAAATGTCCTGAATATTTATTTTATAAATAAACATTCTCACAGACCGCGAGCGCAGCAGTAAGAAGGAGAAGAAAGACAAGGACCGTGACAAAGAAAAGGAGAAGGAGAGAGAGAAGGACAGCAAGAAGAAGAAGGAGAAACGAGAGGTAAGTACCATTTGATTTCAATATACTGTGCGACAAACAAGATTTTGAGTCGTTAGGTCCTTGTTAAAAGAGTTCAATTATCAATAATTCAATATGGGAAGTAAAGTTGATAAGCGTCAAGTTATACACTCGGTAGCAAATAAATCGAGCCACTGCGTTATCTTCATACAAACATACTCACTTCACGGTCTTATAAATAAAAAAGTATGTGTATTTCTGCAAACATTTGGGTGTTGATGGCGAGGTCAAATGTTCTACTAACCAATTAGCATTTAAAACAACTGAAAACATTTATTGTTTTCTTAAAATTTCCGTAAAACAAATTATTAATTTTCATTCCATATAAAGTTGTAGGAAACCTGATTGAGTGAATTTGTTTTCCTTACTTTGCACAAAACTAAAAGTTTTCTTGAATTTTTAGGACTTTTATTCGCAAGTCGACTATTCGACTCATACTTCGACGTACAAATGTTTACATAGCTGTTCATATGTTTTGAATAATGACTCTGTAAAGTAAGCATGTTTGTATGAAAATAACAAGTGTATTTTGGATAAATGATTTCACGCTGTTATAGAAAAAAATGTTCTTTTTGAAACTGTTGGAAAATATTTTAAGTTATTACAAAAAATTGTGTGGGTAGGAACTAATGTGTCAACTATTATGGTCTATTAGATCCAAGCGATCTGGCCCGCCGCGTCATAGAACTTGGGAAAGGCTTACCGCGTAATGTGCATATTTCTCGCTCCATCTTTTCGTCTGAACCTTTTTTGGATTGTCTGATTTACATAAATAGTTGACTGACGAATATTTTTGTTATACTTATTAGAAACTCTAATTTTAAGCCATAGATTATGAAGAAGTTACCTTTTTGGTGTTTTCACAAACCTGCTTCGGACTTGGGTTTTTGTTTACAATTTGTGGTCAACAAAAAAGTATTCTTGTTAAAATTTGCTGTTGTTTTATTTACTACCCCTGTTTTGGCGTTAATAAGTGTGATGTGGGTAATGTCTGATAAATTCTTTGCGTGCTTTTTATAATCGTTTTTAACGCTCGATATTAATAAACTATCTGTAGATATGGATAGGGCTATCTGAGATAGCTGCCTAGGATACAGGCCTCGTTTTCTAGCAACCGTGGTTTTTTGTCATATTAACAAAAATATCCTAGGGAACTATCTAAGATAGCGCTAACCATATTCAAAGATAGGATATTAATTTCGCGGCGTAACAGAACTGTGTTAACTAGTTGGATTGACGTGTTTTGTTTTATTGGCAAAGTTTTACTACAGATATGTAGAGAATGTAATATTGGATTTTGTAATGAAACAAACTTTTCCGGATAATAAACGCGCTACATTTCACGAACTAAAATCTAAATCGTCGTCTCAGCCACATAACACCCACAGCTGGGTATAGGCCTCCCCCAAAAGGGGGGGTTTTCCATAATCGCCACGCTCGACAGGCGGGTTGGGTATCGCAGTATGGCCAATTTGTGGGAGACGCTGCTGCCCGCATCCTGAAGGCCGAGGCCCTTAGTCGCTTTTACGACACCCACGGGATGAGAGGGGGTAGTGCTATTCTAAAGCACTCTACGCACTATCCATCATGATGTCCGTTCAGAGAGGGATGGAGCTATACGAGGGAATAGAAAGTTGTAAAACAACTTTTACGGATATCAAACGCGCTATATTTCCACGAACTAAGTTGTAATTGTCCGTATTTTCAGGTTTTTAGGGGTTTTTTGATTTGTCATCCCGTGACCACGGCAGCTGTAAAGGTGCCGAAACGTCGGGAAAATAAAAAAACCCCTAAACCCCCCCCCCCCTCCCCCTAAAAACCTGAAAATACGGACAATTACAACTTAGTTCGTGGAAATATAGCGCGTTTGATATCCGTAAAAGTTGTTTTATTTCAATGAACAGTGCGCGCCAAAACATAAGATGTACGTAAATAGAAAGTTGTATTTGCATCTCTTATCATTGTATAGCGTCATCCTTCTTGTGCTGGACAGCAAGATGGATAGTGCGTAGAACGCTTTAGCCGGACACTACACAGCTTTTAGCAAAATCTAAATAAACAAACCAAAATATCAAATCATAATTGTTGCCATAGTAAATGTCTAACCGTATCCGAACGAAAAAATAAATTAACTTTTCGAGGGTAGACTTATAAGTAACTAGTCATCCCGTGACCACGGCAGCTGAAAAGATGCCGAAACGTCGGGAAAATCAAAGAATCCTTAAAATACGGACAATTAGATCTTCGTTCGTGAAATATAGCGCGTTTAATAGCCGGGAAAGTTGTTTTATTTCAATTAAGGTGGTACGACTTCCACACAAACAAACATTGCACAATTATTGGTTCATCATACATTTATAATTTATAAATACATGTGCAACTAACTCGTTTCAGTTATTTGTTTGCGCGAAATTATAAAAAAATGTACTTTCATACATGATGCGATGAGTCACACACACATACGTAGAATTATTGAAATCACAAGATATTAGTTTATTCGTGATTTATGTATGAAAGTACAATTTTTTTATTATTTCGCGCAAACAAATAACTGAAACGAGTTAGTTGCGCATGTATTTATTAATTATTTAGGTATGATGAATCAATAATTGTGTAATGTTTGTTTGTATAGAAGTCCTACCACTTTAAAAGTGCGCATGAAACTTAAGATGTACGTATTATATTGGATATTATGCCACTGCCAAGCAGTAGACATACTTTTTTTGAGATTTCAAAACGCAATTATTATGCCATAGATTTTGTATTTTAATCGTCAGTTGTGAAAGTTTTCGGTATAAATACTTATTAAAGATTTTATATTTTAACTAATAACTTTTACAAAATTGGGGTTTATAATTATTGTCTAATTATGGCGAATGCAGTAGATAAAATTTTAATTATAATTACATCCATAATCTATTCGCTCTAATGAGTAATCAATTAATTTTAAACGGAATTATAAAGAATCTCGTCATGTTGTAATGTGAATAGAGTTTACTAAAAAAATAAACAATTTGACTCCTCGCTGAGATAGGCAAGCGACGGTATACGTGCACGTCTACGCGTATACGGTAAAAGCTCAGTCTAAATAGTCTTTGCTCTACCTTACAGACGGCCGAAATGACGCAATCACATGACGTATTCATGTGCACGCGGGCTCGCTACTGTTTTAGGCTCGGGCTACAGTGAAAATCAGTGAGATCGGGGAGCCGGCCGTGTAGCGAAAAAACACCACTAAACTAAATTAAAACACAATTCGAACAGCCCTCTTGCGATGTTAATCAAAATTTTCAATAAATTACCAGTACCATTAAAAACATCAATGAGGAAAAGCAATTTATAAATGAACTAAAACAAGTACTTTACAAAAAATGCTACTATACCATTACCGATTTCCCGGAATCCTCAATCACTGAGGAACTGGCTATCTTATCTTTAACTGCCGGAACAATGCTGAAAACATTGTTGTTATGGCGTCAGGCTTAGATAAGATGGTGGTAGCTAACCAGGCGGACTTACAACAAGTCCTACCACCAACCAAACCGAATACAATATGTACGCCCGCTGGGAATCGAACCCCTGGATTTGATACCAGTGGTTGTACCACTAGACCACAGAGGCGGTTAAAGCATTATAATTTTATTCTATGCGATACATTATAGAAGAAAAGAAAAGATGACTATCGTTTGTAACTAACACTTTTTACCATACATAGTTTCAGACAGTTGCCCCATATCCACACCTTATGAATACATTTTTCTCCGTTTTTCCAACCTTCGAGATTTTGAAGGATAAATATTTGCGTTTGCCGACTGTCATGATCTGCGGGGCGACCCCCGAAAATAACGCGTTTTGTTACGGCTTCTTAATGCGTTTTGTTTCGTCTTAGACGTGTTTGCGTTTTAGTTTGGATTCTAAGCAGCGATTGTGAGCGTTATGCCAAGGTGTTAAGTTACAAATCAATCTAATTAATTTGAATTTATAAGTAAGAGGCAATAGTGGCCCCTCATGTTTGCTGTGCCCTAGCAGGGGGTCACTTGTACCTTGCCAATTCTGCAACACCTTCTGTAACATGTGACTTGCAATAAATAAACATATAATATAAATAAATAAAACCTACGTTCAACGTAGGCTTGACAAAAAAACTCAAGTCTAAAGTAGATTTTATGATATATAGTGGTGGACACATCATTAACGACTTGTCGATTTTTATACAATCGAGGTAACTTTGGAGCCTTTGTGCTCTGCCCAGGGTTGACCGAGCTGTGATCTGATAATGGTCATCCAGGGAGTCAATGGAGGAGATCCAAATTGCTATACACACTCAACTGATCTGATCAACATTATAAGAGATGTATAGACAATTAATAAAAAACGCGAAAATAGCATAAACATGTATGGAATTTCTGAAATTAAAAACATCGCTCCAGTTTTAGAATGTTGATCAGATCAGTTGGGTATGTATAGTAATCTGGATCACCTCCATTCACTCCCTGGATGGCCGTTACCAGATCGCAGCTCGGTCAACCCTTGGTAGAGAACCAAGGCTCCAAAGTTACCTCGATTGTATAAAAATCGACAAGTCGTTAATTATGTGACAACCACTGTATATGCTATATAACTTCATTGTTTTATGTATTTAAATACGATTTTACAATATTTATTTCCAAGATTCATTTTCTTGGGATGGATAAGGAATAATTTTTAAAATCAAAGTTATTCATTTCAAAAAATGTCTAATATCTTTTACGGATGGTGATATGTTTATTGTAGATAATGTTTTGTGTTCTTTAATTCCGCTTTTGACATTTCGATATTTTTGTTCTGAACAGGTACAATAACAAAAAATCATAAATTAAATATACTGAAAACAATACTTATTTTGTTTAAATATATCTCGCGCTTTTTGCCGTCAAACTATTTTCAATAAACATGTTAATAAATATGGCATGTGCAAATCCAAACTAGAACGCTTTTTTATACCGGGAAGTGTAAAAATTATACCACAGAATACTAAAGAGGTTTAAAGTAGCAATTGTCCGTCACGCGTCGCCACCGTCGTCTCAGCCACATGACACCCACTGCTGGGTATAGGCCTCCCCCAAGGTTCTCCACGACGATCGATCCTGCGCTGCCCGCATCCAGCGGCTTCCCACGACCTTCACCGGCACCCCGGCCACCTAACAGTATGGCTTGTGCTATCGCTATAGCTATCGATATCAAACCCCCTGCAAGGGCTCTCGTTGACGCTATCACTTTCATACAAAAAATGCAACAGTGAATCAAATAAATAAAAAGAAATATGTAGGAATTAGACAAAAAGGGTTTTATGAGAGTTTGAGTTCTTCAGTCTATCAGTTAAAAGATGTCCTGAATTAGACGATTCGAAAGCACTTATCTATAAGTCTATTTTGATAGCTGTAGCGATAGCATAAGCGGTAGGTGGTCGGGGTGCGGATCGTCGGCTTACCTTGTCGGGGGCCTACCCATGGATCTTCGTCTTGTGCGCAGCCGCTATTCCAGAACCTTTCCGCCCCAACGGCCATCGGTTCTTCTCACTATGAGTCCCGCCCATTGCCATTTCTGAGCGCGTATTCTCAATGATCATTTACTGATTCCTTGCTTAAACTACGCATTAATGTGTATTTGGTAATGATAATGTCGTATTTGGTTTAGACATTTTAAAAATTCGTTTTCTTTATGATTCCAAGTTTTAAGGTATTTTTACTTGTTTAATAACTATACAATTTGTGACTTAGACCCCTAACACTAAGACTGTGTTAGGCACTATATTCGTGACGGACTACTTCTAATCTCTTGTGTTCTGTGGAAGTTACAATAAAGTGCAGTGTTTGGTGACGCGGCGAGATTTGGATTGCGGGGTGAGGAGGTTGTACGATTATACACTGCATCGGACGGGGTCTTTATTAATATGTTGTCTATGATACGTAGGGAAAGTTACCGATAGAAGGGCTTTAGGTTTTACCTGCTTTGATGTCGTCGTCATCAGCCATTTTTAATATCCGTACTGCTTTGCACTGGCCTACCTTATGGATGGATAAGGAGAACAGGCCATGACCCACCACGCGGGCCCAATGCGGATTGATGGGTTTTAACGACTGCAAACGCAGCCGGGACCAACGGCTTAACGTGCCTTCCGACGCACGGAGAAGCTCGAGATAGTAAATTTTTGATCACCCATCCCGTGACCGACCTTCGCGAAAGTTGTTTAACCTCATCAATCGCAGGTCGAGCGCGGGAATCACTGCGCCATGGACTCCTCATTCGCTTTGTTGTAAGCCGCAGCAATTGACGTACAATTACGTCCTTGTGTAGAAGTGAAATTAATGATTTCCGGAATTTTAGTGGCAGGTACAAAACCGGAAACCATTATTTATAATTCCGGAAACCGTTAATAATAATTTTACAATTATTTCGCGAATGACACACTTTTTTTTCTTTTTATTCGGATTAAATGCCAAATATGGAATATAATCGGGTAACGACCAAATCATCGGGATATCGCGATTGTTCCAGCGCAGCTTTAGTTTCACTACTTAGATTTGTAGTTCAAATTGAGGTCTACGCTTTTATTTTTTTATGGTTCATATTATAGGAAAAAAGTATTTAGTGTCGACCCTTTGCTCTTCTTCGGTAACTTACACGGACTAAAAACCCCGCAGAGAATGACACACGGCCTTAGGATGTCATAGAACGTTCTAGAAGGCGGATTTTAAAGAAAACATTATTTTAAATAACCCTAAGAAAACCGTAACAGAAAAACACCCCATTGTATAAACGAAAGAAGTATTGAATTAAGTCTTTCGGAACGTTCTTTACGATGTTACGTTTGAATGCATGTTGCAGTTTGCTACATTCTTGAATGCAGTTTGCTACATTTTTGTTTGATTTGTAAATAAAACAATGAAGTTGTTGTTAAACTGTAAATAAACGCCTAAGGCCGTCCACGTCCGATGCAGGTTGTAACATGTCGATTATTGAACGTTTACAGGCGTTTTACTTAAGATGTTGTAGCGATAAGTTATTGACGGAATTGTCTGTCATATGGTGACCGGTTCTGATTGCACAAGGATTTTCTCTTAAATATACAAAAAAGTGTATTAAAAAACATTTAAAATAAAGAAAACCGGTAATTTATCAAAGCCAGCGGTATCTTGAATAGTAATTATTCATATTGCTTCCCCGAGTTGTGAGCTTGATATCCACACAACATAAACATTTAAATAAATTTTTAGTTACCAAAGAAATGTTACCAATTAGCCAATTAGAGCTTTTTCTCTAGGCCATGTTTTTTTATATAAAAAGAGTCTAAATGAGCTAAGATAGTTTGAATAGTAAAACCGTAATGTATGCTAAAGTTTTTTACTGGCCATCATAACTACCTTGAATTGATGATATATTCTCAATATTTTTATTAAGTGCTTTCAGAATCAAAGCATCTTTGTCACATAACTATCGATTAACCCAATATAGTCTCCGATCTTAAGTAAAACGCCGCTTTCATGCGTACACCCCTCCCAACTCACTCCAATTCTCCCGCAGAAAAACGAACCGGAAGACGACCGGAAGCAACCCACCCCGCCCCCCGACCAGTGGGCGGAAATCCTCGGCATCCCCGGCGAGGACAAAGACTCCACTTCCACCTCAACCAAATCCAAGAAATCACAAGACACAGCCTCTGAAATATCAGAGAAATCGGCACAATCTAAATGCACGACCCCCGAGAAAGAATTATCTCCGAAACAACTTAGGTCTTCGAAAAAAGAGCTAGAAAAGAAATCGCCCATAAAATCACCGCCGAAAAAACGGAAAACGGAAGAGTTTGTTGTACCGGAAACGGATAAGGATAGGAAAAAGAAGACGGATAAGAAAAAGACGGATAAAGAGAAGAAAAAGAGGAAGAAGAGTGAGAAAGAATAGTGTTTGCTTCACGTGTTCTTTAAACGCTCGCGGTCGCCGTGAGGCGCGGACTGTACCGAGTCAGTCTAATCCAAGTTGTTTGTTTTATAAACGGAATGCAAGAAAGAGGTTAAAAGGGGCATTTTAAAGTGGGTTCAAAGAATTCCTTTGTCGCTATGTCAGTCGGGCACAGACAGTAGGGCACAGACACTCGGGCACAGACACTCGGGCACAGACACTCGGGCACAGACAGTCGGGCACAGACAGTCGGGCACAGACAGTCGGGCACAGACAGTCGGACACAGACAGTCGGGCACAGACAGTCGGGCACAGACAGTCGGGCACATTCAGTCGGGCACAGACATTCGGGGAACTCCCCGGTTGATCAGTAGAGTTTTTTTGAGAAACGATATTTCGGAAAGTATTAAGTTTAAAGAATTAATTTATTCATGAAATGAAATACCTATTTAAGCTCTATTATTTGTGATAAAAACGTTTTCTATAAGTCTATAACTTATTGAGATAACTTTCTTTAAAAAAAATATCTACTGTATCTACAACCAGCCCCCTAATTGTCTAATTTAAAATCTATCACAATCCCTTTCAGTGGTATTGTGATTGTGATATTTACGTCTGTCATATTGCTTAGACAGTTCAATTTCGTTTTTTCGATACCTTTTAAAACGCGTCCCGATCACAATCCCTTTCAAATGTCAAATAGTGACGGCCTGAATATCTTTCAAATTACAAATTGAAAGGGATTGCGATAGATTTTAAATTAGACAATTAGCCCCCAGGAAGTTCCCAGATTGCACCACTGTTTTATCAGTGAAAAATCTCATAGTTGTGTAGATTTGTATGTAGCATTGATTTCAGCTACTGATTACAATGTATTTATTGATATTGTCTGTAAAATAAAAGAAGGTTAAATTAGGTAACGATAAGGATTCTCTGAAGATTTTTTCAGTTTTGGATTTTGTGTTAAAATCATCCCCTAAGTATGAAAAAGTGGTGAAAGACAATTGTTTTGAAAACAGAGGTGCCACGGTCTATTTCTTGCCAACTCTGTTGTCAGAGTTTATCAAGCCGCCTATAACGCCTCTGACTTGGCTTAACGACTGTAATCAAATGACAACAGCTGGGAGCGACGGTTTAACGTGCCCTCCGAAGCACGGAAGCGTTCAGTTGTAATGCTACTTTACGGTCACCCATCCGACACCTGACCGGGCCCAACTTTGCTTAACAAACGTGATCGAATACGATCAGTCAGTCAAGCGCGGCCATGAGCGCTTCAACATAGCGGTGAAGGAACTATCGATTGAAACGCATTGTACGCATTTAGTACTGAAAGTAGTGGTTGCCTGGAAAACAGGCACGTTGGCAAGGTTACGTGTGAATAAATTTAAAATCTTACAAAGTTTATGTAATCTATTAAGATGCTATACGGAAAAACAATGAACTTTTTCGTGAATGTGAAATAAAAACATAACCGTACAAACGTCGTTTGGACTGCTTGTGTGTTTCTCGCAAAAGAGTGGCGATGCTTTACTCGTAACCTACTACTCTTTCTTGTGTTCTGTCGGTTAAAATCCTTCATGGTAAATGTAATCTTGTAATAAATACATTAATTTTATTATGTTTGAAAATAGTCTTGTATTATTTGGTGACGTCGCGATTCGGATTATTGTAAATAGTGAACAAAAATTGTAAATTTTCAAGTGTTACTTAGCTGTATAATGGGTTGGTATAAAAAAGTGGTTGATAACAATTGTTATAATAAATACATATTTTTATGTATTCATCTAGTATTAGTTATATAATAATTATTTTAGGTATATTATTAATCCTGCTGTATGTTTTTGAACATACCACCCCCAAAATGTAAAAAAAATAAGAAAATCTTAATAAACTATTATTTATTAGCATTTGCAGCAATGCTATTTTTTTCCGTGCGCGTTTTAATAGTTAAATATTAATGTATTTTATATTTTTTTGTTTTTAATCGCTTTTTTATAAAATCTCACTTATAAGTACATTAAGGTATAATAATTGTTTATTTATTATTGTATGTATGGATACGACTTATTCTTTATTTCGATTATTTGCCCTATGTTTGATATTCAGTACCCCTATTACGAGTTTGCTTAAATGACATTTACAGGACTCGTGAGCGTAGACTATCGGATACACTGCTCATGTCGGTAAAACAGTCGCTTAATATGAAAGAGTCAGAGCTACATTTTACATTAACGTTTACTGTAACGTCGAGTTTGCCAAACTCGTAATAAGGCTTTGATATGAATGGAAGTTTCTTTACTATCGCAGTTGAGTAAAATTTAAAAAAAAAATGTGTTCTGTGTTTGTGTTATATACAGGGTGGAAAGTTCAGACGGGGATATGAAGGGCAGGTAACCATTAGAGCTGAAATGAAAACGATCTAACCTTAATTATTTAAGAAATTTTAAAATGCATTCACAGATTTTAAAAAAAAAAACAGCCAGCAGGAAATGTATCATGTAGCTGCAACGGTTAAGGGAACCAGGAGCTCTATTTTTGATTCACTCGTCTCGAGGATTCTGCTGATTTACGTGCGACGTTTGAGTTTCCGTATTCAGTAAAAGCTGCCTTGCCCGTATATACATAGCTTCGCTTTTAGCCAGTATTACCTCCCAACGCGAGTGCGCGAGGGGCAAAGCTAAAAGCGTGCTATGTCTACGGATGCAAGGTCGCTAATCGCCTGGTCGCCTCCTCGTTCGCCTCGCCACTCGCACGACGAGTGATTCAAAAATAGAGGTCCTGCCCTTCACGCCCCGTCTTAACGTTCCATCCTGTATATCTAACGGCCGAATTTTATATGAATGTATTTGTGCTTGTCGTTTGCACTTAAGGTGGTACGACTTCCATACAAACAAAAATTGCACATTAATTGGTTCATCATACATTAATAATTCATAAATATATGTGCAACTAACTCGTTTCAGTTATTTGTTTGCGCGAAATTATAAAAAAATGTACTTTCATACATGAGCTACATAAATGCGATGGGTCACACATACATACGTAGAATTATTGAAATTACAAGATATTAGTATATTCGTGTTTTATGTATGAATGTACAATTTTATAATTATTTCGCGCAAACAAATAACTGAAACGAGTTAGTTGCGCATGTATTTATGTATTATTAAGGTATGATGAACCAATAATTGTGTAATGTTTGTTTGTATAGAAGTCGTACCACCTTAGTACGCAATGTATGGCGAAGCAGGTCTTACCCCCATATTCTAAGTCGTTCCTCCAAAACTTTTTACACTCCATTCAACCTCGTCGTGGGTAAAAATGGTAGTGTGCGCTAGGCCTAACACGGAGTGGCTACGTACTCTTTGGCTCCTCCAGGTCCTTACGGAGTTATGACTTAGAATACCGATTTCGAGGAGTATTTCGAAGAGGTTTTCAATGAGGTTTCGTTAAGTCGAGGACGAGTAAGTTTTGGAGGAACGACTTAGAATATGGGTGTTAGACACCAGCTGAAGCTAGAGTACTAAAAACGTCAGAAATCATGAAAAACGCTAAAAAAAAGCGGCTCGCGCCACACAGCCGCATCCGCTTCACCTACGGGTACCATTGTTGAATAAACATTTTTTTTTTGCAAATGTGTGGAAATAGTTATTTAGCGATTTCTTACATTTCTAGTACTTGTATCTCAGTTGGTGTCTTAGTGTTTTGATCCTGATAAGAAACAGGATCGACTGACACCAAAAAAAAACTTAAGTACTTTAAACGTTAGTACTTCTAATGTTCGATCGTCTGAACATGATTTACTCGGCTAAAACTATTTATTTGATAAATTATAATAAATTGACTCCTCAATACTTACAAAATTTGTATGAATAATATTTTTAATATGTTTTTATCGTGGTCCTTTTTGTACGACAATTAAGATAATAGTTAGATTAAAATTTAATGAAAATAACTTAATAGCATTTAAATTTGATTTACAGATAACATTATTAATTACATTTATTTTAAAAATAACTTTAATGGTCTTCTTTCGTTTCAATCTCCATTATTTTATGATTGGCTGTGGTACTACATTCTTATTAATCATTTTTCTTTTACAAATTTGCCTGTTATCGTAATAGATGGTCAGTTTGGTACTATAATAACAACACTCCCAGAAAAATAAATTGAGCCACTGTGTTATTTCTATAAACATGGTCACTTCATTTAGAACAACTGAAAAATATACTGATTTCCTACAGTTTTAGTAAAACAAATTTTTGATGTAGGAATCCAGATATAGCGCCTTAGTTTTTTTAATATGTTGCAGAAAAAATATGGTTGTCTGGACATTTAACATAAAACCATCAAGCATACTATGGGTACTAGACTATGGATATATTTGTTTTGATTCTTTATGTTCAGAAAATTATATTGCTGAACTGTCTTGTGATTTCGAGTTGAAAAAATTCATTTTTAAATAAATGTTTTTATCAAAAATAACCCATGTTTAGAATTTAACATCTCCACTAGTTACAATGATTTTGAACCTTCTTGTATAGAACTACAATGGTCACATAATTAACGACACCAGTCGATTCATCATACAATCGAGGTAACTTTAGTTCTCTGCAAAAGTTTGACCGAGCTGTGATCTGATAATGGCCATCCAGGGAGTGAATGGAGGAGATCCGGATTGCTATACACACCCAACTGATCTGATCAACATTCTAAGAGATGTATGAATAAGTTTAAAAAAGAACGTGAAAATGGCATAAAACTGAATGGAATTTCTAAAACTAAAAACTCTTATCCCTACATCTTTTAGAATGTTTATCAGATCAGTTGGGTGTTGTAAAGCAATCTGGATCTCCTAAATTTACTCCCTGGATGGCCATCATCAGATCACAGCTCGGTCAATCCTTGGCAGAGAACCACGGCTACAAAGTTACCTCGATTGTATGAAAATCGACTAATAATCGAATAATAGTCGTTTATTATGTGACTACCACTGTAATTTCAAAATTGCTTGAGATTAGACAATTATGTTTTGCTATCTGTAACACCTGTGGAGTTCAAAAAGTTAAATTAAACTATTAACTACTAAAAGTACTTGTTGAATAATTACTGTCTTTGGTTATTGTAAATAATTAGGTGTCTTTATTATTTAGTTGACTTCTTTGAATATGAATATAAATAAAGTATATTGTATAAATAAATGTTTTTATGTTTTATTAACGCTCTAGTCAAGGCTTTGTTAAGTTGTCAAAGTCAAAGTCAAAAGATTTTTATTCAAATAGACTTATAGATAAGTGCTTTCGAATCGTCCAATTTTTTTCCTACCAGCCATTCAGGACATCTTTTAACTGATAAGAAGAACGGCCGCAAGAAACTTATCAGCTTTAACAGAAGCAACAACATTTACAAAGGAGCATGTCGTTGCCAAACACAAATCTACAATCTTGAAACATATTTAATATAAGAGGAAAATTTTCTTATGCTCAGTTATTAGAATATTTTCCTCTTATACAATTACAATGGTCATGTTTTATGTTAGTATCACTTCCATGCATTTTGGTCTTTCAAATAATCATCTACCTTGTAATAACCATTGCTTAAGAGCGTTTTTTAACATATATTTTAAATATAAATAACCATTGCTTAAGAGCGTTTTTTTAACATATATTTTAAATATAATTTTTTTTAAATTTAAAATATAGGTAATTTTAAATATAGTTGTGCATACATACACATATTTTTTAAATTGATAATATTCATATTTTTTGTTTTTTCTCACATAGAATTATTTACACATTTTTGATAAAAGAATAATGATCCTAAGGCTTCACCTCCACGGGCGAGTGTCTCGCAGCGATTCTGCCCACTATCGTCGGGTAATCTCCACGGTAAGACGATTATTCCGCCAGCGTATCGTCACGACTCGCGACGGATCGCAGCGTGTCCGCAAATCGTTGTATATTTAAAATAACTAGTTTTATTGAAAATACCTCAGTTCGGTGTCAGACTAGAGTGAATTTGGAATAAATAGTGTCAATAGTTTTGCAGTGAGCGCGTTGTGAGCTCGTCGAGTGTTGAGGCGAATATGTCGCGTCTCAAGGCGAGTAGTTGACGTTTTGCTCGACTATTGTCATTCGTCGCAACGCCGCGATGAAATCGCCGTGTGGAGATTGATTAATAGAGATACTATTGAATTTGCTAGCACAGCGAGGATATCGTTGCGATACACCCGCCTGTGCCGTGTGGTGACAGCCTAAGAATACAAGTGTCACCACTCGTTTATATGCCTGGGATGTCTCGACGCATTGGACACCTGTGCGAGAGAAGGAAAACTTGAAACAAACCCTCTACCAACCCGTCTGGCCAGCGTGGTAGCAGTAGGCTAATGGCCTCCTATGAACATCACAATAGGCGTGAGCTAGGAGAGGCCTATGTCCAGCAGTAGACGTCCACAGGCTGATGATGATGACTCTTTAAGTAACGATAAATCCTAAGAATGTAAGAAATAGCTTAAAATAAGCAAGGCATTTAGCACTAAAAGAAGTGTCGCCTTGAAACAGGCACGTTTCTTAAATAAAGTGCAGAAATACTAAACAAGGGATTTTTTTTAAATGAAAAAAATATATTTCTCACACTCACACCATCGGCCTGACCGCCGGGGAAGCAAGAATAAAAATATCCCGTATTAACAGTAGTCTTGCCGAGTAGTTCTACCAGTAGATAAGGTACCTTTTGCTTCTGAAAAAACGCTCGGTGGTGACGCGTGACGGTACATTATATCCTCTTGTGTTATGTGAATAATTTAATATTTCTTAATTACAATAAAATTTAATAGGTGTCTCAAAAAAAAAGGATAGTGAGCTTATTATCCTCACCTTTTTTTGTTTTTGTTCGATAGGCATGATGGAGCTGTGGTAGATACTAATCCTACTATCTGGGACAAATATCAATGAAATAAATAAGTATTTTTTTACACTCACACCAATTAACCTAGCCCCAAAGTAAGCACTGTAAGGCTTTTGTTATAGGATACTAGGGTAACGGACATAAATACATGTAATTATACATAAGTATTTATGTGTCGAAATATATAATATAATAATAAACGTTCATGACAAACATTTGCCCCTATCGGGATTCAAACCCGGGACTTCAGAATGCGACACATTGAAACCGCCGTACCTACGTACCACTCTAACAAGGAGGTCGTCAAATCGTCATCGTTTATGTAATGAACATTTATGTTGTCCTGTGTCTGTTTTATAAGTATCTGTTTATACGAGGGGAGCGTAAAATGTCCGCGGAATGGGAGGGATGGAAGAGGTAGGTTCATTGGTCCAGCTAGGTATTGATTGAGCACCTCATCAATATTCCAGATTTGAACGTAATCGGGTCATCAATATTTTAGTAATTTTATGTGCAAGCCAGTCGGTAGGGAAGACAAAAACAAACCAAGATTTTTTTGTCGCCCTTTGGAGCTCTGTAGCGAGATAATGAATGAAGTTACAGTCCGAAATAATACTGAAAATGAAAGCTATGTTCACCACCGTAATCATAGTCGAAGAAGTAGTCGATACAGCGGCATTCCACCGCCCAAAGAGCCAAGTTGGAAAATAAGGCGGAAAAATGTATGCGACTGATTTTTTTGTGTATTTTACTCATCGACTATGTAGAATGCGGTGTTAATAGAACCGTACAATAGTAAGCTTCATTTCAAGCTACATTTGAAGGGGTCCATAAAAGAAAAATAAGGAGAAAAGGTTTGGTCTTTGGGCTTGAAAATGCACCTGAACAAGAGTCACGTTGCAACGGCGTTTATTCACCGATGAAGCTTCGAAAAACTTCATCAGCCTTTTTATATACCAGACCTTTTTTTTTATAGTGATGGGAATGCATTTACGCATACATTGAGGTTATGCTGGGCTCACCCAGAATACCGGACTCGTGAGTCCGGCACCCTATCCCTCGCCGCCTCCCGACGGCAGGGTTTCGGGGTAGGATTGAACAAGCTCGATGGGAGGACGGGAGAAGGGAGGGACCGCCGTCTCCCGGCACCCCATTCAGCCTCAAAAGAGGCCTCAATGGGGGGCCAGGAGGGGGGATACTACCAGCTAAACCCCTCACTAGTTGCTCTCGTACCGCCGCCATTAGGACGGGGGTTGTGGTGACTCAAATTACAAATATTTTAATCGAATTAGTAATCAATTTATATGAGCAATTTCAGAAATGTATTTGGGGTAGTAAATAAATATACTTAAAGGAAAAAATATTTGGTGCTTAACTGCAACCGACTTCCCCCCCATTTTGTTCGATTGCATGTCCCATGTTGATTCGACATGTTCCTTTGTAAATGTTGTTGCGTCTGTTAAAGCTGATAAGTTTCTTGCGGCCGTTCCTTCTTATCAGTTAAAAGCTGTCCTGAATGGATGGTAGGAAAAAAAAAATTGGACGATTCGAAAGCACTTATCTATGAGTCTATTTGAATAAAAATCTTTGACTTTGACTTTGCGGACTTTATGACCTCCCCTCGACCTATGCAATTATGTTTTGTAATAGATAATTATTTGCGTTGAAATCTGTGACGCAGACAGCACACATTGACAAAGGACCAAATACACGAAAAAGCACGGAAATGCAAGAGATAGCAAATTGAATCGGAACCCATATAGGGCTTTCCAGTGTTTCACAATGCGAGCTTGTATGACATCTGCTTCAAGTACACACTTATAATATTGTACCTATTTAATTCTTTCATTAGATCTGATATCCGTAATACAAATGCTCTACCTACTTATTTCAGAACACTAATATTTCATATATTTTCAGCTTAAATAGATAAATTTCAATTTCAATTTCAATTTATTTGCGTTCCAAAATGTTACAAAGATGGTATACAAGTAAAAGACACAATTTTGGACCCTGTTGGGCATAGCAAATTTAGAAGAGAGGATGACGCATTTTGTGGTCTTATTAATAACCTTCATATTTATATTAACAAAATTATCATTATATTTTATATTTCTTTAACTCTTTGTCATTTAAATATTCTTTTACTGTGTAATAGGTCTTATTTAGCAATAGGTTTTTTAAGAGTGTTTTAAATTTCACGAAATTATTTTCATTTTGAATTTGCGTTGGTAAGTTATTATAAATTTGTATTGACATTATATGAGTACTACATGAGTGTTGGTTTAAGCGAGAAACGGGCAACATTAATTTATTTTTATTACGCGTTGAGTATTTTATTGGAGCATCCTGGCGTTTGGTGTATAGTTCTGGATGTTGGCGGACTAGCTTTCATATCTCCATTATGTAGATGGAGGGTAGGGTGAGGATATTGTATTTTTTAAAAATGGGCTTGCAACTTTCAGTATTTTTTAGATTGTCCAGTATTCTTAAAAGTTTTTTTTGTAAAATAAAAATTAAAGGTGAGTCTGTGTTATTTCCCCAGAGTATCACTCCGTACTTTAACCATGAGTAAGCATAAGCATAGTACATGACCAAAGCAGTCTGAATGTTAGTTGTTTTCTTTACTTCGCGGAAAGCGTATATGAAACTAGCTATCTTCGTTCTTATTTTACTAACGTGCTGCTTCCATTTAATATGTTTATCCAACGTAAGTCCGAGAAGGTTAAACTCATTGACAATTTCAATTTTGTGATAAAATAAAATAAAATAATAGTGATGATCATATTTCAGGATAGATACGGTTTAGAAATGTCTCAATAACTATTGTTCGTACATATATACTCTATAGATTGAAGAAGGTTCGAATGGTGTGCAGGGATTTTCAAAAAGGCACCAACCCTCCATACATTTGTGGCATTGTAACGTTAGTAAGTCGGAGTATAGTTAAAATTTAAATGTACTATATAAATAGCCACTTAAATATACTATATAAATGGTCTAGTGGTTCAACCACCGCTATCAGACCCAGGGGTCCCGGGTTCGATTCCCAGCGGGGGTACATATTGTATTCGGTTTGGTTGGTGCTAGGACTTGTTGTAAGTCCGCCTGGCTAGCTACCACCATCTTATCTAAGCCTGATAACAACAATGTTTTCAGCATTGTTGTGTTCCGGCAGTTAAAGATAAGATAGCCAGTTCCTCAGTAATTGGGGATTCCGGGAGAGGCTCGCTTCCACCTTCTTATTAATACTTAACATCAGGTATGATGAAAGCTAAGAGTCTCCCCGTAGTTCATAAAAATATATATATATATACTTAAACAGTAAAACGCTGTTCAGACTACGCTATAATATGATAGCATATAGCTTATAGCACAACGATATCGCTCACCATACATTTACTTAAAACACGTTCACACTTAGCTATAATATATATTAAGGCTTACTATACGCTATCTAAGTAAATGTATGGTGAGCGATATCGTTGTGCTATGAGTCACAAGCTATATGCTATATATTATAGCGTAGTCTGTAAAGCGCTTTAGACACAGTCGCACCGTTCGCCATCACAACACGGCCGATATCTTGCACTGGTTTTCACAGTTTAATCAGTAGCGAGCGCTTGTAGCGGCCCGTACCCGCGTGAGTGCGTCATTCCGCCCGCTTGTAGGCAGAACAAATGATTTATGATTTTGTAATTTTTGCATTTTTCAATGCTATTTTTATACTTATGGTAAATTTTTAATAGAAAAATATTGGAAAAAATTTACTCGGCCACAAGTGAATTCTCAGACGGGAATCGAACCCGCGACCTTTGGAAATCCGGTCCAATGCTCTAAACGCTGAGCTACCGAGACTTGCATCTAATCTACAGAGAATTCACTTGTGGCCGAGTCAATTTTTTCCAATATTTTTCTATTTAAAATTTACCATAAGAACAAATGATGTTTGGACTGTGAGTTAGGTCATGAACTAGGCTAGGCATAGTCCTATCTACAACTGGAGGGTATCTATCCTCCTTTTTACCCGACAGCAAGGAAAGGGTTATGTTTTTCGCGCGTATCTTTTATGTTTGTGTTTATACGTAATATTCTTTATCACCAAATTTTTTACCTAAGATTGTATTTTGCCGTTAGACAGTCATTAATATTTATTTATTTATTTTGAACCAACTTTATTAAGTTGGTTTTTAAGTTTCTTCGCGCACTCATAAATATTGAAATAAATATATTTTTCGGGTAAATAAATCGCACTAAATATTCCGCAAAAGTTGTTTTATTTCAACTTAGTACTATCATTACAGGGGGTCAATTCTGTTAATTTTTTGTCAAAATCGTCTCTCAATGGTGTTTCAATAGTAGTGTTTATTTACACTGTTGTAACAAGTACTGTGGAAAACAGGTCTACCATTGAAACACCATTGGAATACGATTGTGACTAAGCATTAGCAGAATTAGGCCCTTGATTAACATCCAAGGCGATAGATCGAGCATTACATTTTATAAATATTTTATAACAAATGACATAAAGTGAATAGATTATAGGGGTATCTTCCTAATTGAATAATATTACAGCCAAAGGAACCGGAACCAGAGACAACAGAGGAGGCGGAAGAAGTGGAAGCTGAGGAAGGAAACACGCAGGAAGAGGAAGCAGCGAGGGAAAGAGAGGCGAGAGCGCAGGCGTCCATCAAGGAGAGAGAGAGGGAAGTGCAGAGGGCGCTAGCTACGAGTCTGCGAGACAGAGACAAGGAGCGAGAGTACCACAAGAGAGACGAGGCTGTGCAGGTGAGATGGCATGTGTAAGGAGAGATTTGTAGGTTATATAGTTACATATATAGCAAAAAATTACCGTGAATGTAAGAAATTGTTACAGAAATGGCTAGATAATATAAACTATGAGGAAATTGAGGCACTTCTTTTAAAAATGATATAGCTGAGATTAAAAAAGCTGAATAATAATAATATAAAAAAAATATATATTAAAAAGTATATATTTATCTTTGAACATATATCATATGTACACACACACACAACACACACACACAAAAACACACACACACACACACGCGCGCGCACACACACACGCGCACACACACACACACGCTTTGGATTGTTTATATTTAAAGATTTTACCTAATTACATTAATTTAGTATCATCTTAGTGTAAACTGTTTATCCTAGAGAATTCATTGTTAAGGAAGAGCGGTGCCCCCTGACACAGGCAATTGAGCTTAAAAGGGGAATCCGGTAACTAATGTTATGTACATTTAAACAGTTAATAAAAAAAGTTTATTATTTATTTAAAGTTTATTATTATTATTTATATAGTCTGTGTTAGGAAAGGAATAAAGAGAAATCCCATTTTCTAAAATTTCGAATTCAGTATTATTCAGGAAATCTCATTATAAATAAGATTGAACTAAACTATGAATGACACGAAATCTGAAAATATTAACGCGTCGTTATTTTTTTTTTAACTTATCATTACATTCCTTTCAGCATTTCACCGCCCTGCTGGCAGATTTGGTCCGCAACCCGGAGCTGTCTTGGCGCGAGGCGAAGAAACAGCTGCGGAAAGACCATAGATACAGTTTGGCTGAACTGCTGACTAAGGAGGATAAGGTAGGAATCTCTCTCGCTCTCAGATCGCTTCTTAATTTCCAAAGGTCGGGGTCATGATGGGATGCAAATCAGGGCCCCCTACCGCGCAAGTGTCGTTGGCATGGACATGGACTTCATTTAACAGATGGATGTGGCATATTGATATTTATTACAAAAAGAAGCAGAAATGTGTCACATCCATCTGTCAAATGAAGCCGATTTCGATGCCGACGCCACTTGCGTGGTACGGGCCTTGGACCGGAGGAACTGCCTCTATCGTCTCCTGTCAGTTGCGATGTGACATGCAATAAATATATAAATTAAATTAAAAATGAAATGTTAGAAACTGGTCACACCATTTAGTTGGCGAGCGGTCTCTGGGTCTTTTACCCTCATTTAGAGGGGTATAGTGGTTGTGTACGCGATGGTAGCCCAGGCCAGCGCGGGGACTGAGGGAAGGCGGAAGGGTCGTCGTTGGTGGGGCACGGAGGAAGAGGAGGACTTGGCTCAGCGACACAGCGCCGTAAACATTAATTTTAAAATTTTTCATATTTCTTAATCAGAACGATTATTATCAGTATCATCATCGTATCATTGAAAGGTTGAAATAAATGATGGAGGATGGAACAGACACAGAGAGCGACCGGCGCGGCGGCTAGTTGCATATAATCTATATGTACTTCTATACTAATATTATAAAGAGGAAAGATTTGATTGTTTGTTTGTTTCTTTGCAACAAAACTACTGAACAGATTTGGATGTAATTTGGTACACAGATAGTAGATAGCCTGGTTATGAATATAGGATACTTTTGATCCCGATATTTCACGAATATCGAGATAAATAGTAGCCTATGTTTTAAACCAGGCTGTTTTCGATCTGGATGCCGAATTTCATCTAAATCGGTTTATTATTTTTTGCGTGAAAGACTAACTAACATCCAAACATCATCACAAACTTTTACATTTATAATGTTATTGTAGGAAAAGTAAAAATAAATGACGGTATATAACGGTTTATAGTTTTTTCTATTAATCCAAAAAATAAAAAAAAGTTCAATACACAATAGCCAGTTCCTCAGTGGTTGAGGATTCCGGGAAAGGCTCGCTTCCATCTTCAGCCTTATCAATACTTAACATCAGGTATGATGAAGGCTAAGAGTCTCCCCGTCGTTAATAAAATATATCTGACCACCACTGTATATACAAGAAATTATAAAATAAATGTATTGGCGTTCTGACTGTAGATGTTCGGACTACGTTAGCCTTTAAGTCGTGAAGTTAGTACAGTTATCCAAATTTCATTATTTTTTTGCAGGAAATGGTAAATATAATACACAGTCCATTGCTCTGCTTGTTTCAATCCACAATTCACTTCTAATAACTAGTGATTGGATAATCGGATGCATAGTGACGACCTGTTTGGTGCAGGGGTACTAACCCCGCCGTCTGCGCCAGAGGTCCCGGGTTCGATCCCCGGACAAGACAAATATTTGTGTGCATGAACATGTCTATTTGTCTTGGTCTGGGTGTTTAATATGTATTTACAAAAAAAGTATATAACTATGTTTATCCGTTATCTAGCATCCATAACACAAGTTCTTCATAAAACTTAACGTGGGCTAGATAATTGGTGTGATTGTATACAAATATATTTACCTAAAGTTGAGGTGTTGGCTGTTATGGATTGTACTTTTGTATCAAAAATATCCCGGATTTTGATCAGTTTTATATTGACCAGTAAATTAGCCGAATTTTCGAGTGATATTACTATGAAAACGCGACATGGAAAAAATTCCAGCACTTTTTTATTTTTGGTATTTTATTATGTTAATTGATTCGGAGAGGGGCTTATGAGTAAATGGACAAAAATATCTTATTTTTGTGCTACGATGCAATGTTTCCGAGATATATCGAAAGTTTCTGGTATCGCGGGATTTATATAAAACATATGTTTATTTTTTATGAACGACGGGGTGACTCTTAGCCTTAATCATACCTGATGTTAAGTATGATAAGGCTGAAGATGGAAGCGAGCCTCTCCCGGAATTCTCAATCACTGAGGAACTGGCTATCTTTTCTCTAACTGCCGGAACACAACAATGCTGAAAAATTGTTGTTATGGCGTGAGACTTAGATAAGATGGTGGTAGCTAGCCATGCGGACTTAGAACAAGTCCTACCACCAACCAAACCGAATACAATACGTACCCTCGCTGGAAATCGAACCCGGGACCCCTGGGGCTGATACCGGTGGTTGTACCACTTGACCCCCGGTTAAAAATATATTTTAAGAAGCCGCTTCCATAATTTCCTAGCCAAAAACGAAGTTTAGGTAAATATGCATCCGGTTATCCGATCACTGCTAATAACACATTACTCGGTTAGTGCGAAAAATCTGAAACACTATTAAGCCTAAGATAAATTTTTAAGTAGAAAAATATTGGAAAAAATCTACTCGGCCACAAGTGAATTCCCAAATGGGACTTGAACCCACGACCTTTGGAAATCCGGTCCAATGCTCTAACCACTGAGCTACCGAGGTCTCGGTAGCTCAGAAGCTACCGCGGTCCCATCTGAGAATTCACTTGTGGCTGAATTGATCATTTCCAATATTTTTCTACTTAAAAATTCATCTTCAATATAAAAATAACATTGAAAAATGCAAAAATTCAAAAAATCATAAACTATTTTGCCTCTCCCCAGGAACGTCTGTTCGCCCAACACACATCATCTTTAGCCAGCAAACGTCGCGACAAGTTACGAGCTTTGCTGACGCAGCTCGGCGTGTCGTGCACCGCGCACTGGCGCGAGGTGAAGGCGCAGCTGCAGCAGCAGCCCACAGCACCGGTCTACGCTAGTGCTTCTCAGGTTAGGAACCGGCAATTATTCAACATTAGTTCAGCTAAAAAGTGGTCCAAATAGATATACATAATTTCTACTAGGTGCAAAAAACGCTAGACTTTAGACGTTTTTCCTTAAAGCTGATAAGTTTATTGCGGCCGTTCGGCTTATCAGTTAAAAGATGTCCTGAATGGCGGGTAGGGAAAAAAACTTGGACTATTCGAAAGCACTAATCTATATGTCTATTTGAATACAAATCTTTGACTTTGACTTTGCAATTTTCTCCTTATTTAGCTAAGATTTTCACCAACTTTTTTATATCTGGAGATATTCACGACTCTTTACATGGTGCAAAAAACTGCTGCCAATATTTCGGGGGCAGATACAGCAACTTTTGCTATAGGGCCAATAAAAAAATCGAAAAAAACAGTCACGTTCTATAGGTTTGTTCCACCTTGTATACATATACAAGTTACGAGCTTTGCTGACCCAGCTAGGCGTTCACTGGCGAGATGTGAAGGCGCAGTTGCAGCAGCAGCTTACAGCACCGGTCTATGCCAGTGCCTCACAGGTTAGATGACTTAGAAATATAGGATTTATGTTGATTTCCAGCAATTTTTTCGGTATTTTTGTATTGATATTCAGCAATTTTCCAGCAAAGAGCTGGTCCGAAGGGATGAAGAGATACACTATTTTTACAAGGTGCAAGAAAATACAGGATTTTTAATAGATTTTCAGCATCTTAGGATATGAAAAACGTTTGGTTTTGTGATGGATTTTCAGTCATTTTTTCTCGATGAATTTGTGGAACAGTATAAATGGGTCAATCAACTATTTCTTGTAGCTAATTATGTGCCTGCAACAAAATTTTTAAATCTCCAAAACAATCAGTTTGCTATAAAATTCATTACTTTTCCAGATCCTTATTTATACAGATCCCTATAATACATTACTTTATATTCCGTCAGTTAAATGTTACTAAAACGATAAAAATTATATCGTTTTATTGGTAACATAGGGGACTTACGTTTGGTTTGGCACCGTGATGAAGTCCCCTTAGTTACCAATAAAACGATATAAAATTGACGGAATTTATAATACATTAATATAGTATAGTAATTGATATTATAGCAAACAGATTGTTTTGGAGATTACATTTTGTTGCAGGGACATAATTAGGTACAAGAAATAGTAGATTGACCGAAATATTAGTATTTTGCCTCGGTCTTTGCGCTAAGTAGAACTCGGTAGTTAGGTCATTTTATTCGTACACTAGCGGATGCTCGCGGTTTTACCCGCGTGGTGCCCGTTCCCGTGGGAATATCGGGATAAAATATAGCCTATGTCACTCGGGAGAAATGTAGCTTTCTAATGGTCTAAGAATTTTCTAAATCGGTCCAGTAGTTCCTGAGATTAGCGCGTTCAAACTCTTCAGCCTTATAATATTAGTATAGATATTCACAGTGACACTCATTAAAACTTTATTAAAAAATTAATTGAATAAACTGTGGATCCTATCTCGAAAATTTTCAGGACGTACGACATGTCGATGCTATAACGCTGTCTCGATCGCACAAGAGTCGAGAATTAACTGACTATGGAAAATGAATCTTATTGTTAGGACGATAACGTTGAAGTTGCGCTGTACGAAAACACAGTTGGCTGTCAAAGTGAAGTTGACAGCGATGCCGACGGCACTTACGCGTTAAGCGCACTGGTCCTTTTGACTAATTTTTATTTATTTTTATTTTATTAACGACGGGCAGACTCTTAGCCTTCATCATACCTGATGTTAAGTATTGATAAGGCTGAAGATGGAAGCGATCCTCTCCCGGAATCCTCAATCACTGAGGAACTGGCTATCTTATCTCTCTGCCGGAACACAAAAATGCTGAAAACAATGTTGTTATGGCGTCAGACTTAGATAAGATGGTGGTAGCTAGCCAGGCGGACTTACAACAAGTCCTACCACCAACCAAACCGAATACAATATGTACCCCCGCTGGGAATCGAACCCGGGACCCCTGGGTCTGATACTGGTGGTTGTACCACTAGACCACAGAAACGGTTGAATACTAATTTGTTACTAACTCAACTTTCTTTCCCTCCCTAGATGGAGCGCGAATTCCGCGACTACCAGCGCGACAAGCAAAGCGCAGCCAAGACAGCATTCCGTCAGTTACTGCTCGAGACCAGATCGATCACGCACAAGAGCCACGCCGCTGTCAAAGAAAACCCTGCTGCTTTACAGACCATTCATCAGACGCTGAAGCATGATGCTAGGTGAGTGAAATCTTCAACAAAACTTAAACAGATTAGATATCCGGCTCTAAGGACCACTTTTTATTGTTTTTTTTTATATTTTATTCATTATCATTTTTTACAATAGGCTATTTGACAATGCGAAGAATAAAGAGTCAATTACTGTTATCAGTAAAAATTAAGAGTTTAAAAATGGTTTGTACTAACGTAAGTTGAAAATAATAATAATTTATTTAAAAATCTGTAAATAAAAATGCATTTTTTAAACGTTTGTCACGTGATACAAAACGCTCCTGATTCGTCGAGCTTATGATGACGTCACCTGCTTGTAAACCTCGTTTGCCTACGTATGTGGACGATATGCAGAATACAAGCAAGTGACGTCACCGACCCTATTGCAGCGCCATATTGTCAAAGTAGCGTTTTGGCGCGCTATTTTAATTTTTAATTTGATATTTTTCAACAAATATGTACCAGAATTAAAAAAAACAACTTTTCTGGGTTCCTTAAACTCTACTACATAATATAAAATGGATTTTCAAAACCTGTCAATTAGCCTATTGTGTCTGAATGTTACAATTAAAAAAAAAAACAGCAATTAAGAAATACAGCAAAATAATCAAACAATTTAAGAATAAAATATCAATAATCACAACAATGTCGATAATCATAAAAAAAACTTCGCAATATGTGTATAAATGTCAATGTGACAGTTAAATATTTGTATGTGACAATTTATTTTTTCAATTTTGAAAATCTGTAGACGCTATATACGCTTATACATAATCTAACGTTTTGTCACAGTTCTCGAAACTGCTTGAAATAATCCCCAATTAGCCTATATACCTCCCCTACTATAAGTATTGATAAGGCTAAAGATGGCGTGCCTATCCCGGAATCTGCAACCTCAATCACTAAGGAACTGGCTATCTATCTCTTAATAGAACACAAAAATGCTGAAAACATTATTGTTATGCCGTCAGACTTAGCTAAAATGGTGGTAGCTAGCTAGGTGGACTTCCAACAAGTAATACTACCAACTAAACCGGAGATCCGGGTCGAAGGACCATACTTACGCGTCTAATTCTCATTTAATGGCTCCTCCTTTTGTGTAACATGGGATATTTTCTTTACTCAGGTATTTGGCGCTCGACCACGTTCCTGAAGAGAGACAGACAATGCTGACGTCATACCTAGAAGAGCTGGACAAGAAGGGTCCCCCCCCTCCCCCCACCGCCACCGAGCCCGCGCGCCGCCCCAAGCAGTGACAGGTACATACATATATACATACATCCATACATACACGCTAGTGAACAACTTACACAAACAAAAGATACTGACACACGTTTGCTAACGTTTAGTCACAATCGTGATTCAATTTCGACGACCTCCGTGGTAGAGTGGTGCGTTTCAAGGTCGCCTACTCTGAGGTCCTTGGTTCGAATCCTGGTAGGGGCAAATGTTTGTTGTTGAGAGCTGGACAAGAAAGTCTGGACTGAAAAAACCTATCTGTAGATATTCTGTATAAACTCTTCCTTCTTTTTTGAAGTTGGTTAAAAATACGCTTGCATACGTGTACACACACACGCACACACACATATACACGCAACAAAACAATGATAGTTAGATACACATGAACTTACAAAAACACACATACACTCATATCCAAACACATCCACATTCATAATTTCATACATACAAAAACAGATAAATATCCATTTCAATAGTTTAATGTAAATTCTATACGATAACAGAACGAAACTCGGATAAATCGCCGGTTGCACCAAGTTCTTTTTTAGGTTAAACTTATACAAGGTTTATGGTTTAAAAATGTATGGGATTTGGCAATTTTGACAACAAAATAATTTTTGGTGCAACCGGCGGAAAGTCTTTTAAACCAATAAAAAAGTTGTTTTCACTCTTATTTTTGTACTAGGCTATGAGAATATGAAAGAAAATGTATTTTTTCCCCAGTTGACGGTGATGGAAGGGCAGTACCAAATAGAAACAAATTAAGGCTACCACACGCGAGCAGACACACAGACACGCAAGTTTATGTCAATAAATAAATGTATGTCACTTTATACGCTTTTGTAATTTTAGTAATCAATTTGATCTGGAACGATTGACAGTTGAAATCTTGTAGTTAGTATTGATTATAAATTGACAATGGTGACAAATTGAAAATGAAAGTATTCATTTATTTTAGTTCTTTTGTAAATTGCTTAGTTGACAACTTGACAAAGTAATGATTATTGTACACCCAATACATTCCAACCAGAGACAATACAACAATATAGATAAACCGTGCTTCAATGACCTTCAGTTCGAAAACAGTCAGCTAGTTTTTATTGATCCATTTAAATTTTGACGATCGGATTAGCCAATCAAATTTTGTCGTGTCAAAACTGGAAATCATTTAAACCAATTGAATGAAGCTTTTATGCAGTGTTACTGCATAACACGTAGTCTATTTGAGTGTATTACCTGCGATTTGAACAATGGGGTGGAAAAGGCAAAGCTAATGGCGCCACCACCATTGTTACCTTAAGAACTGAGTTCACCAACTGTCGATTAGATAACCATGGTTTAAAACATCGTTCTGTCCCTTACAACTTTAAATAAATGGCTGAAATGCAATGACATTTAAATGACGTTTGGCGTTAATCGGTCTGTTAATAAGTTGGTGAACTCGAGCCTAAATCTCTTCATAGTCAAGTCAAAACCTGAAAAATCTGTCATTTTACGTACCTCTCATGTTTTGGCATCCTTTTCAGCTGCCGTGGTCACGGGATGACATCAGTCAGTCATCCCGTGATCGTGACCACGGCAGCTGAAAAGGTGCCGAAACGTCGGGGAAAAAACGGACAATTACAACTTAGTTCGTGAAATATAGCGCGTTTGATATCCGTAAAAGTTGTTTTACTTCAATCTGCCATTTCGACAAGTAATTGACCAATCAACTGATTTTTGTACCAGCGATGGTGGCGCCATTTAGTTCCAGTTTTCCACCCCATTAGAATAAGTGTTGATGAAAGTAGAAAAAGTAACATCGCTATTTGACGAAACGATAAATACATTCGTCATCGACTACATGCGCCAATCAAATTGCGGTATTTAGCGCGGCATATGCCAATCCGCCAATCCCAAACCTTTATTTTAGAGATGTTCCGACTGGCCCCCGACCAGTCGGCAAAAAGCACCGACTAGTATATTACTTCATTCTTATTTTTATACTTAAAACATATAAATAGGTGATTAAAATGAAATATTATAATTTTTAATCGGTCTGACTAACAATTTTTGACGATCTAGGAATAGTCAAAGTCAAAGATTTTTATTCCAATAGACTTATAGATAAGTACTTTCGAATAGTCCAACATTTTTTTTCCCTACCAGCCATTCAGGACGTCTTTTAACTGATAAGAAGAACGGCTGCAAGAAACTTATCAGCTTTAACAATTTACAATGGAACATGTTGTTGCCAAACACAAATCTAAAATCTTGAAATGTATTTAATACAGGGTATTATTTAATCGATCAGCAAAAAATCTCTAACCTAACCTAACCAATAATTGATTGTTCAGTAAGAAAACCTATTTGGTCAGCAAGTACTAGGTAAGGCAAAGAGAGTTGCTGACCAAATTGATATTTAGCTAATCAAAATATTTATTCCTTTTAATATAAGAGGAACCTTTGGTAAATAATTGGACTTTAAAATGCTTTTTTTACTCTGAATTAATAACATACCGTAACCTAATGTTTGTTATCTCGTCATCAGCCATTTTTAATGTCCCCACTGCTGGGGCACTGGCCTTCCTTATGGATGGATAAGGAGAACGGGCCATGGGGCCCAATGCGGATTGGTGGGTTTTGACGACTGCAAAGTCCGGACCAACGGCTTAACGTACCTTCCGAAGCACGGAGGAGCTCGAGATAGTAAATTTTTGGTCACCCATCCCGTGACCGACCATTGCGAAAGTTGCTTAACCTCAACAATCGCAGACCGAGCGCGCGAACTACTGCGCCACGGGTAGGGATGCAAGGTTTTTAAAAACATCGATATATCGATATCGATATATATCGAACTAAGTCGATATTGATATATCGATATATCGGGCTAGTAGGCCGATATATCGATATATTATCATTAGGTGTGCAATAATATGCATTCTGCTGATTGCAAAAAATGAGCTGAGTTTTGCGAATACGCAGACGCAGTATTTTTTCATCGAATTTGAGATTTTCTTTTTTAACTTTGGTGTTAGTTGTCATCGGCATGTCCATGCTAAATTTGATCCTGATCGGTCTCGTAGTTTAAGCGCAGGAGGGAGACAAACGAAATACACGAGTTATGAAATTATGAATGATGGGCCAATGATACTTATGAAGGTGATATGAGAATAATAACTATGAAATTGATGGGATTAAGTGATTTGTCCGTAGTTTTTTCCGATATTTCATTACGATATATTGAGGTTTTCGATATTGATATATATCGATATCGGTATATCGTCGATATTGATAAATATCGATATATTAGGTGTTCACATATCGATAGTTATCGGTTTTCCGATATATCGTTGCAAGCCTAGCCACGGGCTCCTTTGCTATCTGTTAATTACTTATTTTAAAATCAAAGTTTCGGTTCTGTATTACTTAGTCGAAAATATGTTTCTCAAAAAATCTACTCGTTGACCATGGGGCTAATTGTCTAATTTTAAATTCTATCGCAATTTCTTTCAATTCGTCATTAGAAAGATATTTACATTCTTCAAGCCGTCATTATTTGACATTTGATATTGATTGTGATCGAGACGCGTTTTGTAAGGTTTTGAACGAACTTGAACTGTCTGACACATGAAAATATCTTTCAAATAAAAGGAGAAATGTCAATTGGAGTGTCATTTAAAACATCATTCGTTCCGAAAGGGATTGTGACTATAAGTTACACAATGGAACCCACGACCATTGGAAATCCGGTCCAATCCAATGCTCTAACCACTGAGCTACCGAGACTTCTCCATGATTTTTTCTAATATTTTTCTATTTAACATTTATCATAAGTATAAAAATAGAATTGAAAAAAAAACTGATTTACTAGTTAAGATTTGGTAAGTATACTACTTCCTATAAAAACAAATTCAGAGGTCCAAATAAAGAAAAAAGCATTTAATCAATAAACACAATAAAATCATAAAGTCATATTGTATTTTTTTTATTTAAGTACCTACTTGTATTTTTATCTAGTGACTAAAAGAATTTTACATTTGAAATAAACTCCACAAATTCCAAAAATCATTATCACAATCACAATACCTTTGAAAGGGATTGTAATAGATTTTGAAATTAGACAATTAGGGAGCAGGTAATTTATTTATTTAAATAAATAATTAATTAGGGGCAAGTTATGGCATAAGTAGAATTAAATCTGCCCTGTCTGGCAGCAGTCAGCTAAACCCAATATCGACTCGTCTGCCAGTCGGCTCGTCGGACCATCTCTAATTTCTTTTCGAATAGGCTATTTGACAGGTTTTAAAAATCCATTTTATATTATGTAGTGGAGTTTAAGGAACCCAGTAAAAGTTGCTTTTTTTTTTTAATTCTGGTACATATTTGCTGAAAAATATCAAATGAAAAATTCAATATTTAAATAGCGCGCTAAAACGCTACTTTGACAATATGGCGCTGCAATGGGTTCGGTGACGTCACTTGCCTGTATTCTGCAAATCATCTACATACGTAGGCAAACGATGTTTACAAGCAGGTGACGTCATTATAAACTCGACGAATCAGCAGCAAACTCATAATTTATACAGATAACAGTAATTGACACTTTATTTTTCGCATTGTCAAATAGCCTATTGTGCTGCTGAATGGAATATATATGTCGCAGCATAATTAGATAAATATTTTTTTTGCGAAAACTAGGGATATTGAAAAAACACGGATAATTGGACAATGGTGTTGTCATTTCTCAATACTACTGAGAGCAAATAGGATTTTTGCGAAAAACTGGTTGCCTTCGTAAGATTACGAAAATAATCCCTGGCTATTATGAAATAAGAACACTGATTGGCTGGTCGGACCGTCCAAAACAACATCTTCTCTGATTGGGTGACGACTTACGTTTCAAATGTCAATCTATTCTCTCACGTGTAGTAAACTTTCTATGAACCAATCAGAATAAGAGTTAGAAAGCAAGCAAAAAATAAACCAATCAGAGTAAAGAATATCCAATGTTACTAAAGCAACCAGTAGTTTTGCAAAAACCCTATCTTTTTTTCAGTAAGATTGAGAAATGTCAACTCCATTATCTAATTATCCGTGTTTTTGCAATATTTCTAGGATTTTTGTAAAAAATATATTTATCAAATCCTCCTACGATATATATTATAATATAATGCTGCGATATAATACCGCTCTCAAAGTCCAACTGTAATATCTGTCGTGCTGTTGATTGTACATTTGTTTTTGCTAAAATATAGTTATAGATTGGATTAGGTAAAACTTGGGAGTCAGATAGTCAATCATTTTTAAATCTTAGATTCTGTCATAAATCAAATAATTATGATAAATTTTAAATAGAAAAATATTGGAAAAATAATAACTCGGCCACAAGTGAATTCTCAGATGGGAATTCACTTGTGGCATTGTTTTTTTTTTCCAAAATTTTTCTATTTTAAATTTATCATACCTAAATATAAAAATCGCATTGAAAAATGAAAAAAATCAAAAATAAAATAATGTATAATAAAGTGATCAGTTGATATAAAATTGATTTTTAAACCAAAATTAGCATAATACAATTTGGGCTGTGATTTCCATTGGGAAAATATGCTGGTTTCGAGCTTTTGAATAAAAGAAATTATGTACTGACTATTAGCTTTGTTGCTGTTTCTGTCCAATCTATATGTATAGAAGAGATGGTAATCATTTCATGGTGTGGAGTATGTGTGGACTTTTTCTATGTTTTAATTAACAATATCACCATAATTTGCCATCTGCACCAAAACACAAGTGTGTTTCTTTGTTAGGAGTTCAGAGATTGCACCTTTGCATTTCAATTAATTGTAAAAAACGAGTAAAATATTTTTTTACAAAATATTGAGTTGGAAAAGTATAAAAAATGGACTATCAAAATCTCCATATACAGGGTGAACGGTAAAATGCGACAAGAATTGTGCGGCATAAAATAATCTTTTACCGGTATCTTTGGTGTGGAGGTTCAAGAGTCGAACTGATCATGTCGTCATGTGGGCGCGATTCCCACAAATATTGCATATGATAAATATAAATATTTGTATTAGTCTGGGTGCCTCTATTGTATTTCAAATAATAAAAAAAAAACAAGTTGTTATATCCATTGAGCCAATTGAATGAAGGAAAGCATTACCTATGAATAATTCAGTCGTTATACATCAAATACCAAGACTATTTTAAGTGGATGCTTCGTATTTGATAAAAAAAATATCGAAGAATTCACTTTAAATCGTCGTCTCAGCCACATAACACCCACTGCCGGGTATAGCCCTCCCCCAAAAGGGGGGGTTTGCCATAATCGCCGCGCTTGGCAGGCGGGTTGGCGATCGCAGTATGGCCAAGTTTGTGGGAGACGCTGCTGCCCGCCTCCTGAAGGCCGAGTCCCTTAGTCGCCTTTACGACCCCCACGGGATGAGAGGGGGTAGTGCTATTCTAAGCCGACACTACACAGCTACTCTAAATAGTCACTTTAAATAGTAGAAGCAAAAGTAATGCTTTCTTTTATTCAATTTGTTGTATTTGTAATACAAGCTCTGCTTAGTTAGATGATGTTGGGAAATGCCCCAAAAAAATGTAAATAAAAAAAATCGCCAACAAAAGGAAATCAAAGTTATTTCATGCATTCCAGTGAGCTCTCGATGAAGGCTTATGATAAATTTTAAATAGAATAATATTGGAAAAAGTAAACTCGGCTACAAGTGAATTCTCAGATGGGACTCGAACCCACGACCTTTGGAAATCCGGTCCAATGCTCTAACCACTGAGCTACCGAGACTTGCGGACCACCGTCGAAATTCTCCAATACTTTTATATTTTTAATACGCTGTAGGCCAGCGTTGTCACATCAATGCTAGGAATATCCTTGCATTCGAAAGAAACAACTTTTCAGGTGTTTAACGATCCATTAAGATGCAACAGCCAATAATTTATGAGTTGACTTTTTCCAATATTTTTCTATTTAAAATTTATCATAAATATAAAAAAAGCATTGAAAAATACAAACATTTTAAAATCATAAATCTCGATGAATGGTTTAAAAAATATATATTATAATAAAAGTAGAAAGTTTGTTACGCGACGTTTAGGCGTAAGTATCGATTATTATATCCTTCAAGAAACTGCCCCTGTACCGCGCAAGTGTCGTCGGCAACGACATCAACTTCATTTGACAGATGGGTGTGACATACTGATCTTACCCCCATATTCTAAGTCGTTCCTCCAAAACTTTTTACACTCCACTCAACCTCGTCGTGGGTAAAAATGGTAGTGTGCGCTAGGCCTAACACGGAGTGGCTACGTACTCTTTGGCTCCTCCAGGTCCTTACGGAGTTATGACATAGAATAGCGATTTCGAGGAGTATTTCGAAGAGGTTTTCAATGAGGTTTCGTTAAGTCGAGGACGAGTAAGTTTTGGAGGAACGACTTAGAATATGGGTGCTAGTCTTTGGTATTTTTTCATTTGTGTCAAAAAGAAGCAGCAATGTGTCCCATCCATCTGTAATGAAGCCGATTTCGATGACGACGCCACTTGCGCGGTAGGGGCCGTGTTATTTTATCGGACACCCTGTATTAGATGCTGACTACATTACGTATTTCAGAATGGGTTCGGTCGCGTGTGGTGTCACGTCAAAATGTATATTTTGAGTCATTGTGTAAGGATGTAGTGTTAATTTTTATGAAATAAATGAAATTTATGGATTCCATTCGAGCGTTTTATTTATAAATTAAGTTTACAACTAAAATCAATTAATAACTTAAATATTCCTGTCACAGTAGTACTAAATCATCTACAGGAAGGTATGTTAAGTTTGCAGCACATATCAAACAATATGGCGTCGATGAAGTGACAAAACCTCTTCTACCATTTTATAAGAAAGAACATTATGAACATGTTAATATTTTCTTGTGCATATAGCAGGTATTTTCACAGTGTTTTAAAAGCTTTTTAAAAAGGCAAAGTCCCGATAGTAGAAACATTGGTCTACACAAAATTGAATTTTATTTATTTATTTATTTAAGGACAACCAACATAACAAACGATATTCACATTTACAATAATGCACATTCTATAAGCATTTCAAATCGTTGTCATACTTAAAGGCTGCCACAACATGCGCCAATTTTTACTATTAGAAAGCAGACAAAAAACAACTTAATTTAAACACTTTCCTATTTAAAAATTATCGTCTATCACATAAAAAAAAGTAATTTGGAAGAGAGATTTCTTAAAAATTATAGTTAGGAGGTATTGTCACTTCATCGACGATAGGATACTTTAGAGAGTGTGCGAGAGAACTGCACGACCTTGTCAGGCTTTACCCGTGGTCCCACCGGTTTGACCCCCTGGTGGGACCACGGGTAATCTTATTTCCCCCTAATCCTAATGCGGTAGGATTCTACGGAGTCTACGGGTAATTGAAACGACAATACCGCATTTACCCGTGGTCCCATCGCTTCGTCCTCCTGGTGGATCCACGAGTAGTAACGCTTAGCGGTTCACTATCCATTTGCATAAAAAATAACCATAAAATATTTTAGCATATGGTAATTTAGACTAATGATATTTATCCATAATTTTTTTTCCATAACAAATTAAGCATAATTGTCTTAATCATAAATAAAATTAGCCTAATCATATTTAAGCGTAAAATTTATAAGCATAGCTTTATAAAGGCATAAAAGTATCAAACTATAATGAATATAGTTTTTTATTTATTTAAAATTATTAAAAGGCGGCTTAGGGGTGGCCCAAGGGTCACCCCGCCGCACCTAAACCTACTTTGACACTGTTTAATATAGGAAATACTGTATAATATAGAAAATATTCAATTTTAGTCAAATATACTATTAGGCGACTGTACACTATGCCTAAAAACATTGTGCAAATTATAACTATGCATAAATATATAGGCCTAAATATAATTATTCCACAGTACATATGCTGCTAAAAATCAATTATGACCAAGTATAATTATGCCAAAAAAATTATGCCAAATTAATTGTGCCAAAACATTTTAGGAATACATATATTATGTTAACGAAAGGGATCCCCGCTTAGCCGTGGACTCATTTGCTTGGCATACAAAAAATAGTAAAATATTGAACGAAAAGTACCAGGGCAGCATAACCAACTAGGAGTTATTAAAAGCTGCTGTATATAAAAATCTTGAAACATTTAAAAATAACTCCTGGTTAGCTATCTATTCCTGATACTTTTACTTCAATATTAAAGTCATTTACCATCAACCGTAAGGCGATTCATTTTAGGTTATTTTTAGGTTAAGACCGCAGGATGCGCTCCTAAGGCGCGTATAGCGGCGTCTCACTTTTACTACCTAAAATGAATCGCAATACAGTTGATGGTACGCCCCCTGAAGTATGTTAATATCTTTCAAATGACGAATTGAAAGGAATTGCGATAGATTTTTAAATTAGACAATTGGCCCCCACGTCTCAATAAAAAGTACAGCGGTGACAGGCCTGTATACTTCATACATAATTGTAAACATAAAGGTCCCATTCACATTAGCGCAGAATCGAAGCGCATCGAAGAAAATAAATAAATACATATTTCCATACAATCACACCAATTATCTAGCCCACATTAAGTATCATGAAGAACTTGTGTTATGATACTAGATAACGGATAAACATACTTATATACTTTTTTTTGTAAATACATCATCATAATATACATATTATACACCCAGACCAAGACAAATAGACATGTTCATGCACACAAATATTTGTCTTGTCCGGGGATCGAACCCTGGACCTCTGGCGCAGAAGGCGGCGTTAGTACCCCTGCGCCAAACAGGTCCTCATGAATTATTTCACTTTTATCTCTACTACGAAATGCACATAAGAGTTTGTCGCGCGAATTAGGTCGAACCACCACAGACCTATATCGAGATAGACGAATAGAGCGCTTCAAACTGTATGAGAACCTAGCGTGTCGAATTTTTCGTACCGACGATGACGTTACGAGCGAGATTTAGTGATGTGTAAATGTTATTGACGAGCTCTTGCAAGAAAGCACTGCACAATTATCTGAGGGACGCGTGTTTTCATGGCAATGGTCTCAAGCGGACTGACTTAGGTCGTAAACCTTTGACCGTGGATCAAACTTTTAACACGCAAGGTACCCTTTTACAGTCTATCTCGATATAGGTCTGTGGCCTTGAAGCAATCTCAAGTTGCGATAGCTTCAAGGATTTGAGATTCTCAACTCTATGTGATAAATATTAAACAAGAAAATATACTAGAAAAAAGCAACTAGTCTCATGTCGCCCTGACGGGATTCGAACCCGCATCCTTGGGAGTCCGGCCCAATGCACTAACCAATTATAACTATATTATATTAATCACATAAAAATAGCATTGTAAAATGCAAATATAAAAAGTTATAATTAGATGGCTGTTTCATCTTAATCGATAGTCAAACATCTGTAAAGATGTTTCTTTCGAATGCGAGGATACTTCTCTCATTGATGAAGCGACGGTGGCCAACTCCGTAGAACGGTGAATATACTAGAAAAATTCGACGTGTCCTCATAGGTCTCTGTAGCATAATTGGTTAGTGCATTGGGCCGGACTCCCAAGGATGCGGGTTCGAATCCCGTCAGGGCGACATGAGACTAGTTGCTTTTTTATAGTATATTTTCTTGTTTAATATTTATCACATAAAAATAGCATTGTAAAATGCAAATTTAAAAAGTTATAATCTCAACTCTATATTTGGATATCCGAATGTCCGCCGGAAGGTAGAGTGCGTTTCATCGTATATTCCATTTTCCGTTAGGTTGGCACCCCTGTCGATATCTGTCAAAAGGTTAGGTTAATTTAAGATTAGAATTTGTGCAGATATTTTAAGTTTCGGATTCTGTGCTAAAATCATGCTCATAACATTAGAAAGCGGTGAAAGAATAATGGTTTTATTATGGTGTTGTTTCTAACACATGCGCCTTTTTTATATACAGGGGTACCCACCTAACGGAAAAAGGAATATACGATGAAACGCACTTTAGATAATTAAGTACATGAAGTGAATAAGGCCTGCCCATAATTGTCTAATTTCAAAATCTATCTTGTGATTGTGATAGTGATTTATGTTATTTTGTATTTCATAGTCGCAATCCCTTTCGGAACGAATGATGTTTTAAATGACACTTCATTTGACATTCTCCATACATTTGAAATATATTTTCGTGCGTCACTTTGCTTAGACAGTTAAATTTCATTCATTCAATATCTTTCGAAACGCGTCCCGATCACAATCTCTATCAAATGTCAAATAGTGACAATCTGAAGTATTTATAACTTTTTAATTTTGCATTTTACAATGCTATTTTTATGTGATAAATATTAAACAAGAAAATATACTAGAAAAAAGCAACTAGTCTCATGTCGCCCTGACGGGTTTTTTCTAGTACATTTTCTTGTTTAATATCAACCTGAAATATGTTAATATCTTTCAAATGACGAATGGAAAGTTAAGTTTAGTTTAGGTTAAGTTTCACATTGACACTTCGATGCGCTTTGACTCAATGCTAATATGAATTGACCCTAATAACGAACAGAGGCGGCTAGAAGTCCAGCGCGGCGGCCGACAACCGAAGTCGGCGCGCCGGCAGCTCCCACACGCGGAGAACGCTATCTGTATCGCCCGCTGCTATGCGACACCATCTGACACAAACAGATAGGAACACAATTATTTACTTGACATAGACAACTGAGAACTAATAGTACATTACGATATTAGTGCGTTAAGATGGTTATAACATGCGAGGCGGAATTTCAGCCCGAGCCGAGCATGTTATAACCAATACGCACGTATATCGTACGACGTTTTTTTTAACACATTTGCGAGGAAACAAAAAAAAACATTTTAAATAAACTCAATCTGTGAATGCACACTGTCTACTGACTGGCGCCGCGCGGCGATTAGTTCTAAATTTGAATAGCAACAGCGCGCTGCTCACTAGCTGGAGTCGTGCGGCGGCGATCAGTTCCATATTTGAAATGGCAAATAATACTGTTATGGAATTTATATGGATTATAACTTAACTATTTGCTTTGGTAACACACGCGTTTTTTATGACCCGCTTTACATATTTAAAACCGGTGGAATTACATCAGCTTTACGAGCAAGGGTGTTAAAAAGTAACTGACATCGCTCGAAGGATTGCTCAGCTGAAGTGGCAGTGGGCGGGACACATAGCGAGAAGAACCGATGGCCGTTTGGTGGAAAGGTTCTGGAATGGCGACCGCGCACAGGACGACGCTCCATGGGGCGACAAGGGACCGACTATCTGGTGAAGGTCGCGGGAAGCCGCTGGATGCGGACAGCGCAGGACCGATCGTCGTGGAGATCCTTGGGGGAGGCCTTTAACCAGCAGTGGGTGTCATGTGGCTGCGACGACGAGACAACTGTCAGAACAGAACGCATATTACCTACGCATTCTCAGCGACCAGACTAATTCGTCACTTGCTAGCAAGACACCAGTGAACAATGAATATCTTTGCTTACATACCCGCGCGCCGCTCGCTATCGTTACAGGGATCTCGCTGGTTTTCGCTGTAGTACGAGCCTAAAGCAGTAACAAGCGCGCGTGTAACTACGTGTATCTGTGCGAGTGCGCCATTTCGGCCGTGAAAAGCTCATGGCCGCGCTTGACAGACTGATCGTATTCGATCACGTATGTTAAGCAAAGTTCGGCCCGGTCAGGTGTCGGATGGGTGACCGTAAAGTGGCATTATAACTGAGCGCTTCCGTGCTTCGGAGGGCACGTTAAACCGTCGGTCCCGGCTGTTATTTGATTATAGTCGTTAAGCCAAGTCAGAGGTCTTATAGGCGGCTTGATAAACTCTGACACCAGAGGTGGCCACTAATCCTCACTCGATAACGATTTCGGGCGTCAGTAGGCGGAGCAAATACTGTTTGGACTGTGCCTGAGAGGTAAATAACGAACAATTAAATCGGTTTGGTCGAGCGCAGGCGGCGCGCCGGCAGCTCCCTCACGCGGAGCACGCTATCGCCCGCTGCTATGGGACACCATCTGACACAGCATTTGATTTACAAATTAATAAAGGCGAAAGAGGTTTGAACCTTCTGGCCTCGCCACCGGTCCGCCATTTAGTTTTTTTTTTCAAAATGGCGCCGTACGTTAGTACTTATAAATGGATAGACGTTAAGATGAACATAATAGTAGATTATGCACTAAGGGGATAAAGCAGTGTCTTATGTCACGGGCTGCATATTGAATCCTGATCGAAATCAAGGATTTTCATATGTTCATTCCCGAGCGAAGTGAGGGAATTCTAGTAAGAATCCTGAATGGGGCGAAGGATTCAAGGCTAAGACACTTATTCCCGAGGACCATACTCTACTTTATACACCTACTGTGCCTACTGTGACGTTAAATAAAAAAGAAATCACCGATTTTTTCTTTAGATATTTAGTTCCGTAGGCAATGCAAACACTACAAACATACCTGAAAGTTGCCTTAGCTAATGTTAACAGCATCAACTTGGAGGAAAATGTTGTTATTTGGAATAATAAACCGATCGCCTTAAAATGACAAAATTGAGCGACTAGGTTGGGGTGGGGTTGCGGAAAAGCTATGTTTAGGTTGGGTTGTATTATTGTCGCTCAAAAATTTTTTTTTGTGGATCGGTTAATTTGTTGCTACCCTTATCATTTGGAGGTAAGGGAGGGTCGGATCTTGGTAACTGTTACTGCAATCTCCATTCAACGCGCTGAAAAGTATCACCAGTTATGTTTATTGGCCACAGCGCCGGCTGCGTCGAGCATGACGTCAGCTACCAATGATGACGACAGCTACTCTAAGCTATCGACACTAGATGATGAGCCATCCTGTAGTCATGACAGTAGCCTAGAACGACTCTAGCCTCCTTAAGTTCGCCATAAGCTGCGATCTACATCCCACTCGCTTGCCAAGACTTATCTCACCCGCTATGGTTGACGGCCACAGCGTTGACCGGCCCCGCTGTGAGCCCGCGCGCGGTCAGAGTTCGGCTGCCGGCCGCTGCGAGCGTGACGTCATCCACAATTATGACGTCGCTAGATAATGACTCAGGCGCTATAGATGATCACGCACTTCCTTGCCAAGACTCTTTCTCCTGTCAAACTTATCTCACCCGCTATGGTTGACGGCCACAGCGCTGACCGGCCCCGCTGTGAGCCCGCGCGCGGTCAGGGTCCGCCCGCCGGCCGCGTCGAGCAGTCGCAGCCCGCCGCCCGCCAGCCCCAGCACCAGCACGCCGGGCGTGGGGGGCAGCCACGACATGCACGATACGGGCACGTCTAGGCATATCACCTGGTGGATAGTCCAGAGTCGTTAGACCTTCTTACAAATAGTATAAGAAATTATACTTTATATAATATTCGTGGTACCTATATCAAAATTTTGGGACACCATCAAAATATTTCATTGCAACCGCGCGCGGCGGTCGCGGCGATGGTGCTTTGAGAAAATATACCACAATAAGATAGATTACGTCTCACTCACCTTCAAAGGACTCCCTTGGTTAATATCGTAGATACGCAACTCCGAATCCATAGAGACTGACGCAAAAATCCCCGGCCTCTGCAGACTAAAGGCAATATCAAGCACACACGTGCCATGGCCGTCCAAAGCGTCATACACTGGATCAGCCATTTTATTATCCATCATTTGCTGTGCGTTCTTCACTCTGCACAATAACAAACTGCCAGACCTCGTCCCAACTACAAAAATGTCGTCAGCTACCTTCTCATCATAAGGTCTTAACGGGCAACTCTTTATGAAGTCAAAACAGCTTATATCCGGAGCAGCCAACTTCTTAGACCCGTTAATAACATAACAAACGACGTTTTCAAATACCTTCGAGTTGGAATTTACTTGCCATACATTAATAGTGCCATCTGATCCTGCTGAGATCAGGATTTGGTCGGCAGCTCCACGCCTTTTGCCAGTATTCTGTATTTGCATTGTTAAAAACTGGTTTGCTAATGTAGCATCAGCCCATTGCAAAGCGGAAACCGGGCGGGAACCATGACAACCTGTAGGAGAAGTCAACTGCATTCCTTCATTGAAATTACCGCTATCCCTTAAATTGCAAAGGACTACTTCACCAGAAGTTGTGCCATAAGCTAACAACGCAGCTACAGACGGATGATACTTGACGACGGTTACGCAATTCTTTTCAGAAATGTCAATGGAATGTACCAGTTTGTCCCCAGCCGTTCTTTTGACTGTGTAAACTCTTATGAGACCTTCATGTTCGCACCACTTCTCGTGCTGAGCGTGACCGTAAGCTACAGCTAAAGAGTTCCCAGCGCTGCTCCAAGAAAGAGAAAGAATGGACGCAGTTTGGTGATCACCACTCCCTAAGCCCGGTGTGTTTTTATTTACTTGTATTTCTTGCACCAGTTTGACTACTATAGCATCATCTTCTTCTGAATCTGATGATTCGTAAGAGACTTCACGATCAGTCTGGTCCAGTTGTTCGAGCATACCTGGCACTACTCTCTTAAGAAACGCATTAAGTCCAGGAGGTGGATACTCCTTTAAGACATCGTCCTCAGCATGCAAATCTTCAGGAGTTGCCATAGATCCACAGTCCTTGGTGAGATTAGTTTGGCAACTGACCCCGCTCTCGTTAAATTCTGTAGTCTGCGTAGCACTGCTTTTTTCGGATCGCTTCGTTTGCGATACGGAATCAAATCCAATAGCATCGCCGTCATATCCACTTAAATTTGACATTTTTGCACTAAATTAAACTTGTTAACCTAAAATTGTTTCAGTTCCAAAGTAATATTTATGTCAATGGTCAGTTCACTTATTTTTGTTTATTTTTGCTTCCGTTGTCATGGCAACGCTGTCGACAGGCAGCTGTTTACGAGTTGCCTGTGTTGTTATAGAAATGAGGTTGTAAATGTTTTGCTTTTTTTTAATCTCATAAAATTATTTAATAACTAGCCATTGGCTGCGGCTTCGTCCGCGTGGATTAATAATCGTGTCAAAGTACTTTTTTGGGGTGCCCCATAGTACGCATAACATTGAATAGGCATAATAATAAAAAAGCATAACTTATTGCGCATAATATGAAATCCGCATAATTGAAATATGCATAACATTATGAAGTATAATTTTAATTGTCATAATAAAATAATATAACTGCCCACGAATGCATCCAAGAACTTGCGTCGTATTCATGTGCTAGATTTAGTTAGTTTTAGAGATATAGTTTAATGCAATATTTTAATTATATTTTGGTCAGATCTAATGATTTTAATGAACATTGGACATTTATTGTATTTGCACATCGAATCATTCGGTAGAATATGCGGAAACTATGTAGGTACTTAAAATCTATATTGTAGCAAATAAATGATCTATTTATTTATTTAGAGAGGACTTGGGGCCGTACCGCGCAAGTGGGCGTCGGCATCGAAATCGGCTTCATTTGACAGATGGACGTGACACATTGCTGTTTCTTTTTGACACAAATGAAAACGACGACACATGCGCGGTACGGCTCCAGTACCGTCAAACATCTGGGTGTCATCATTGACCAAACGCTCACCTTCAGGCTTATGTTAATTCCCTCGTACCCAGATTACGTAATCTTATATATTTTTAAAACCCTTAAACACGTAGGGGACCGCAAACTCATCTATACAGTATATTATGGACTATGCCAGTCTTTATTGGAATACTGTTTTGCGGTGTGCCGGCATCAAAATCGTCTTCATTTGACAGATGGACGTGACACATTGCTGCTTATTTTTGACACAAATGAAAAGTTACCAAGTCTAAGAGCAATATGTCACATCCATCTGTCAAATGAAGTCGATGTCGATGCCGACGACACTTGCGCGGTAGGGCCTCTGATCTCCTCGAGGTTGAAAGAGTACAACGTGCTATTCTGAAGGTAGCTGCTGGTCTTCCCTTCCGACACCCTACGGTGGACTTCTACAAAGAGTGGCAGGTACTCGCAGTAAGACAAACCTACATACTAAACATCATACTTAATAAAACACTCTCAGCTAAAATAAGATTCTGATTTACTAAAAGTCAAGCTTAGAAAGGGCACGGTCTGTCAAATATCTTCTCTTAAGACAGACTGGGCTAGAATATCATATTTTTCCCACTTTTATATATATTTATGTAGAACCTAGTTTACTGTTCGTTTCGACGCGCGTTATTTATTTATAATTAGTTGTTACAGTTCTTATTTCGTGGACATTGGTGTGGGTTATATGCTGGTATAACAATGATGTATTTTAATTTTAGTTAATATTACTTAGCATATAACTGCTTAATGTCCCAAATTATAAAAATAAATAAAATAAAAATAAGACTAACTACTACCTTTATGACAAGATAAATGGGATTCTTGCTATCTATCAGGTCCCCAGGGCCAGTTGTAAGGTAACAGTTACCTTACAACTGGAACACAATTACTAAACGACTGAGAACTTCCTAATTCCTCTAAAATAAAATTATAATTCAATATTAGTATAAAAAATAAGAGATAAAATTATATACAATTATATATACTTAATTACCATTAGCTTTTCCTCTCGAGTTAGCTTGGCTTTATAAATTAAATTGGCACATTCACATACACAATCAGACACAACACACACACACACACACACACACACAAACACGTACATTCATAAGTACACGTAAATAACTGCAAAATTATGCATTATATAATGTTTTAGCTGTTAAGTTTTTATTTCTTTTTTTATTTTTGTTTAATACCGTTTTTTTACTAGCTCTTCGCATAGGCTTACAAACACGAAAAATTAGGAGCACAATATTTCCTTTTGCGGGGGTGGCTTTTGGGGGGTGGTGACCGACGTTTATTTTTGAATCACTCGTCGCACGAGTGGTGTGGCGAACGAGGAGGCTATCAGGCGAAAAACGACCTTGCGTGTGTAGACATAGGTCGCTTTTCGCTTTGCCCCGGGTGGCTCGCGTTGGGAGGCGGTACTATAAGCGAAAAGCGAAGCTATGTATATGTCGTAGGATAATTTGATAAATAGATTTTTCGCAAAAATCCTAGGGATATTGCAAAAACACGGATAATTTGACAATAGTGTTAACATTTCTCAATCTTACTGAAAAAAGTTAGGGCTTTTGCAAAAATACTGGTTGCTTTAGTAACATTGGATATTCTTTATTCTAATTAGCTTAGAACGTCGCTATTACGGAAGTACGGAAAATCAGTAGAAACCTCGAGACGAGTGAATAAAAAATAGAGGTCCTGTGTTACCGGTTTTCTAAACCCATTACAGGTACCGGTTTCTCACGCTTCAGGTTATAGTCTTACTCAAGTGTAAAATTTTACACTTAAGTAAACTATTATGTGATGAGGAAATAAATGAATTTTATTATTATTATTATTTTCACATCCTAATTAACTACAGAGTAGTATGAGAATGACTAAAGCTAAAACGCTTGAAATTGAAATAAATTGTAAGCAAAATGTTTTTTAATATGTCGGAGGTATATTGTCAATGCTGTGATATTGTAACAATTAAAATTGTGAAATTATAATAACACGGTATAATTTCAATCTGCACAAGGATTAGAGATGGGATTTCACCCGGTTTTTTCCCATTTTAGGGAATAAACCTGGGAAAATTCCGGGAAAATTAATTGGGTTTTTATTCGGGTTTTTTTTTTTTTGGAGTGAATTTGTTGAATCAAACAATAAAAACAATTTTAAAGTAATGGTGAATGGTAGTACGTTACGTTTAGCAACTCTGGTAAGTAATGGGACGTATCCGTTATGAGAAAGATCATTTATATAGAATTTATGGTCAAATGGTGAAGCGCATGACAAAACCCGCAGACAGAGAAATTATGTTGAAGCCACTTGTCGTTAAAAGCGAAATTGGGACGAGTATACTGCTTTGTTGCTTGAACGTTTATGGACCCCTTTACCATCGTAATTGAATTGACCAAAAACCTTAAAAGACTACTTTTATGAGAAAAGTAACAAAAAGTGAAAAACCTGGCATTTCGGTTTTTTCCCTTAAAACAACCGGTCCCCTGCCCATCTCTAACAAGGATGAAAAAAAGCCCTGTTTTCTCGTGGTTCCATGATTTTGTTCCATGGGACTATGAGGGATAACTGTTTCTCGTAGTCCCATTTAATCATCTACGTTTGTACCCTCCTATACGAATCATTTTCAAATTATTTACTATCTACTACCAATCGTACAGAAAAATTAAAAGCAGTGATTTGACAAAAACATTAAATGATTTTCTGTATGTATAGGCTACTAATTTTGTTGAAAAACAATAAATTGGGATTAGAAACTTGACAAATTGAGTTTGAAAATGAAAGTGCAAAACTTCACATGAGTCAATGACTTCACCATATTTTTTTTTGTCCCTTAGTCATAGATTTGGATTTTTTTTTATAAATAAAATGTTTTGCACTAAACTTACTTGGTTTTTGTGGCTTATACAAGATGGAAAAATCTATGGGTCCTGGGAGGACCTTAAATACTTTAGTTAGCTCATTTTAGGTACTGAAAGGAAACATTCCTTTTTTTAAAAAAGAAACAAAACTGCATTAAAGGATTTTTTTAAATATGCTTTCCACACCCAAATCCATGCTGCTTGTCATAAAGAATGTTGTTTTCACTTAGGTAGGTACTCATCTAACTAAACGGTTAAATATTCGTTTTTAGAAGATCTTCGAGACAACTGGCAATACATACCTACTGAGATTGGATGGTAGTAACTAGGATCAGTTTTTTATTGAGCTCACTTTTGCCACTTTGAGAGAGTCGGGAAAACAGTCAGCACTCAGACACTCATCGATACAGTTTGTTAACGGTTGAAGTATTAAGTTTTTAACACATTTAAGGGCTTTACATGAAATACCATCATTATTAGAGTTTTATTATTAATTGTTGTATGAAACAGCAGTTTTATATTCGCGATTTCAGAGTTGGTCCTATAGAAAAAGTTGTTGAGTTTGATGGTCACTTTCTGTCATATTCTGGTTTAGCCAATAATTCTGTTACACATTGTAAACAGGAGTGAATTTCCACAACCGTAAATAATAATGGGACTACGAGAAATAGTAAATTCCTCGTGGTAACATTATGGGTCAAAATCCTGGAAGTACAATTTTAATGGGACCACGAGAAATTGTTATCCCTCGTTGTCCCATTAATGGGCAAAATCATGGGACCACGAGAAAACAGGGGAAAAAAACGTTTGCCTTTATTTCGTGGTAATTCTTTTTCAGACAACTGAAATAAGTAAGTACTTGTTTTTTATTTACCTTAAGTATATACATTTAGACCATTCTATTTCTATTCCATTCTACCTCACGCAGGCGAAACACAGGCACAAATAAACACACACACACAAACACACATACACGCGAACCCATGTCCACAATTTTTTGTTATAATTTAAATTTTTATTTTATTTGTATTAAATACCTACCAACGTACCAACCTACTTATAATATTTAATTTAAGTTGTTAAAAGACTGACGTTCTGTTTTGCCGTTAAAATGTTTACATGTAACGGTCGGTTTCAATAACTTGTCTATGGTAAGAGATAGGCTTACTAGAGCATTGTTGCCTAGATATTTTTATTATTCAGCCTAAAATAACCCAAAATAACAGCGGTTGCTAAGTAACGTAACTAAGATAGGCCTACCTCTTGTTAGGGATAGATTATTGAAACTGGCCGTAAATCGTTTACTTTCCCCACAGGACAGGCTATGCCTAGTGTGGGGAACAGCAGCAGATCTTGTTATTTTTAAGGCTTTCATGGAAATAAACAATTAATAGTAATAGTTTAATACAAAATACAAATACTGCTTCTAAAGGAGAATGGGCATTTTGGTACCCGGTCCAATAGCAATTATTGTGGTGACGTTGGATAGGTTTTTTCATCTGGAAAAATATTTATTATTGTGACTTGTCCCAAATCCTTGTCCGAAATTGGGACAATAGGGTAACTTCCCGGTTGACCAGTAGTTTTTTGCGAAACGTTTTCTCGGAACATACTAAGGTATGTTTATTTATTATTCAAATGTTACCCGTTAATGTTCTATTATATGTGATGTAACGTTTTCTATATAGCTATTACTTTTCAACCGACTTCAATAAAAGGAGGAGGTTCTCAAATCGACGCTTTTTTATGTATGTTTTACCATAACTTCGCCAGTTGTTAACAGATTTTTATAATTCTTTTTTTATCTGAAAGAAAATGGTTTATGTGTGGTCCCATATAATTTTTATAGAGATTTGGAGTAGTTTTTTCAGAATCCTGAAAAATATCAACCCCTTTTAGGCAAGTAGTCGTTTACCTAGATGACATCATTGTTGTGTATGGGCTGATTTTTAGTGTAAGTAACGGCACATGATGTAACTAAAAAATCTGAAATGAAACATTTTACAGGCATTCTACATTGCACTTCTATTAACTATTTTTTGCCTTAGCTAGCTAGCACCGACTCCAATAGTTTTATTTTTTACTTTTTGACGTCGGTATGAATTTTTTTTATAAAATGTTTAAAAAAAAATCTTTAAATAAAGCACCCTAAAAATCACTACTGGTCTACCGGGAAGTTCCCCAACTGTACACATCACCCGGACTGTAGAGCCTGTAGAAAAGTCTCGTCAGTTAGGTCAACCGGACTAATAGCCAAACTAACTGATACTAGGGGGTAACTCCCCCTCATACCTATCTAGTACTTTGTTTTCTTAAATGTCCGCAGCGCAAGTACTGTGGTAGCGATAAATGATAAATACGCGTGGCACTCGAGGACAGCCGCGGTAAAGCTATTGCATAGCATTTTTTTCCGCAACAACTGGAAAATGCGGTACCAGATTTTAAAAAGAAATTAGGTATATTTTCACACAAATTTTCATACAGTTTTTTTCATCATTGACCATTTTGTTATTCACAATCGTAACGAAGCAACCAAAAGCTATGACACGGAGTGGGGGGTGTTAGGATTTACTTCTGTTGCGGAATTTCTCGATTCGTACGCCGCGCTCAAAGACCGCGATAAAAGCTATACAATAGCTTTAAAAAATCCCTCTTAATCCCAGTTGAGATCCGTGGCGGGACTAATGGGAGTTTTAGTCCCAGTTGTCCCGTTATGATTCCAGCATTTGGCAACAACGGGACAAAGGCGATTTGTTCGTTCCAGTGGGACGAAATATCCCATTTGTTCCACTACGGGACAATTATCCTACATCTGTTTTTTTCGTTTCGACAGCGTGTGACTTTGTTATCTCAAATGTACAATTAAAACACCAAGTAGGTACCTACCAGCCTTATACAAAAAAGGACAATTTTTTATGATCTACGGGGAGGCTCTTAGCCTTCATTATACCTTTTTTTTTTATACTAGAAGAAATGCTTTTACGCATCCCTCGCCCCCAGGTGTAGGGGCGATTCGTATAGCCTTCATCATACCTGATGTTAAGTATTGATAAGGCTGAATCACTGAGGAACGGGCTATCTTATCTTAACTGCCGGAACACAATAATGCTGAAAACGTTGTTGTTATGGCGTCTAGACTTACCTAGATAAGATGGTGGTAGCTAGCCAGGCGGACTCACAAGTCGTACCACCAACCCAACCGAATACAATATATACCCCGCTGGGATTCGAACCCGGACCCCTGGGTCTGATACCGGTGGTTGAACCACTAGAGTCTAGTGTTAACCTTAAAATATTAGTACTTTATTAATATACCTATGTAAACTTCAATATACCTAAATTTAGAAATTTCTACGGGAGACGAAATTGGAAATGTTTGTTACCGGATTTGCTTAACGAAATGAGTGACGATTTTGTTCGGAACTATATAGAAAAGAATAATTTTAAAACAGTTGGTAAGAAATAGCAAGTCATATAATGAATGTGTTATTATACAAAAATCACATGATTGTAACTATAATTTTTTGTGTATAAAAAAATAATCTACTAATCAAAATTTCTTTACTAACTACAATATGTGTTTCTTATTAAGTTATAATACTTTAAAAAAAACATGTACTTATATTTTTTATGTTTTCTAACAATTTATTAACATTTTAAATTTGTTATATTTGCTGAACTCCTCCGCCACAGTTAAAGCCGAAACGGCTTTTGTAGCGGTGTGTTAATTAAATATCATGTATTTTGTAATACTTTTGGTCAATAAAAAAAAAAAAACCTCTGTGGTCTAGTGACTAGACCACAGGGGCGGTACATAGGTATATTAATAAAGTACTTATATTTCTATGGTATGGCGATAGTGAAACCTAACTTCAATTTATGTCATTTAAACCCAATGGTAATCTACTGACGAAATCGGTCCGTTCCACCTAGTTACATCGTAGTTACATTAATGTAACTAGTTGGACATTTTGATTCCAAATTGTTACATTATTCAAAAATATTATTTTAATGTAACTAATTGGTGTTATACTTCCCAGCAGCGCCACTAAATTGTACAAGTTTCAAATTAGTCTCAAATGAACAAGCATAAATTGTTCTAAATGGTACGCTGTCGCAAAAAATTGTTCTAATGATAGTTTCAGAGATAAAAATACTTTTGTGTGGCGCTGCCAGGAAGTATACTTCCTAGCAACCTCACGGCGTACAAATGTGCAAATCATTTTAAAATATCGGCCATAAATTGTTCGTAATTAGTTCGTAATTAAAAACCTCAAATATGCGTAGTTTTGCTGAAAAAAATACTTTTATCAATTACTTAAGTTATAGATAATAATCATTTACTTATATATTACTAATAATAATGCTCGCTCATTGCCACTGCGGACCCACGATACCCCTGGTGGTATTGTGGTCTTTTAAAATCAACCGATACCCCAACAAATAGTGTTGCGACACTAGTTCATTAGTAATAGCTTTTTTATGTTTTTCGGAAGTAAAAAGGAGCGATTGACACTAACAACTCAACATTTCGCATCGCTTTTGTAAAAAAATGCCAATCTCATCCGAAACAAGCTAGTTTATCGTTATCTTTGTAGGACGAAAAATGAACGATCAGCAATCGCTTAAATACGTAAGGAGCATTTTTTTCGGTTAGGGAATATATTGCACGATAGATAATATGTTTATTTTAAAAGCGTAAAGAAATAATTTTCGTTAATCATATTATTATCATACAAATTTGTATTACTTATTAAAAATTATAAATCTGGACATTCTGAAACATAACACACTAACTACAGTTTAACGAAAAATAATCTTAGTATTTTTTTAAGCTTCGTAGATGGCATTGTACTATAGAAGCAAAGAGAAGGAACGTTAAAGTAGTTAACTTCGAATGAAGGATTTTTGTAATAATACTATTCTTATTGCTTCATAGATTAGATGGAACACTAACCAAGTAATGATTATATGTCGATACGTTCGATTTGGGAACTACTGAGAAAATAAAACCAATGACATTTTATACATAGATCCAATGATATTATATTATGTGCATAGATGCATATATGCCTTCTATGCAGTGGGTGCCGGGTTCGATCCCCGGACAAGACAAATATTTTGTGTGCATGAGCATGTCTATTTGTCTTGGTCTAGGTGTTTAATATATATATTATGTATGTATTTACAAAAAATAGTATATATGTATGTTTATCCGTTGTCTAGTACCCATAGCACAAGTTCTCATGAAACTTACTATAGGCACAGAATACTAAATAGTAGAAATCCAAGGGCTAGATAATTGGTGTGATTGTATGAAAATATTTATTTATTTAATTCTATGATTTAAAGATACATCAGTAGCTTGATTTTATATTGAACTAGCCGGCCGCGGCCCGACAGACATTATCCTGTCTCATAGCTGACGGTTAATGTTTAACTAACTGACAGTTATGTCAAACGCCATAAAGTTGCATTCGTAATTACAAATTGTCAAAAGCACTAATAAGGTTTCATTATTATAGTAGATTGTAAGTATTAAAAGGGGGTACAATAATATTTACAGCGAGGGCGCTATTTTGAATCCAAAACGAAGCGAAGGATTTTAAAGTGGAATCCCGATCATAGCGAGGGATTCTAGAGTACAATCCTGAGCGCACTGAGGGATTCAAAGTACATCGCCCAAGGGAAAAATTGTTTTGCTCTCGCCACTGCTATAACTACTGAGTTACCGAGACCAGTATCGGTAGCTGAGTGATTAGAGCAGTGGGCAGGATTCCCAAAGTTCATGCGTTTTTTATTTGTTTTCTTATTTTTTTATTTTATAAGAACCTTCTCCTGACAGTAACAAACACAAAAAAGAAACAGCGCAATATGGGTAACGACATAAAAATCGGCGCAATTATATAGGTAAATAAATACTAGATTAAACATACTTGACGACCTTTGTGGTAGAGTGGTGCGTACACCAGTTTCAAGGTGTCGCTTGTTCTGAGGTCCCGGGTTCGAATCCCGATACGGGCAAACGTTTGTATGATGAATACGAACATTTGTACCCGAGTCATGGACGTTTATATATATTTCTACTCATAAATACTACTACTACATACATGTATAATTACATGTATTTATATCCATTACCCTAGTATCCCATATATTTATTTATATTTAACACCCAGACCAAGACAAAAACACATGTTCATGCACACAAATATTTGTATGATTGTGCGTAGAAGGCAGACTATGTACCTCTACGCCAGACATCTAATAAGATAAGTTAGATAAGTGTGTTTTACATAAGCGTTGTCGAGTGTTTGATCTCTTCTTCTAATCTAAAAGAACTATTACCACTGCAATAAGGGACCATTATTATCTGTAATTTAAGTAATTGATAAAAGTATTTTTTTCAGCAAAACTACGCATATTTGAGGTTTTTAATTACGAACTAACTACGAACAATTTATGGCCGATATTTTAAAATGATTTGCACATTTGTACGCCGTGAGGTTGCTAGGAAGTATACTTCCTGGCAGCGCCACACAAAAGTATTTTTATCTCTGAAACTATCATTAGAACAATTTTTTGCGACAGCGTACCATTTAGAACAATTTATGCTTGTTAATTTGAGACTAATTTGAAACTTGTACAATTTAGTGGCGCTGCTGGGAAGTATAACACAATTTGAATACTAGGGATACATAAAGTTGGTAAGAGGTTTCATACATTAATGTTATACTTCATAATTTATTTGATTACTACCAAGGGTACATAAAGTCATAATATTATTCAGTCAATCTTCATGTTCTTTGCAATAACAGACTTATTTTTCTATTATTTGTCAAATTGTGAAAAACTGTCGAAACGAAAATCTGTCCAAACGGAAATAACCCTCCGAGATTAGCCTGAGGCAACCGAGAAAAGGCAGGAAAATTATAAAAGAAATACTTAGTTCATTATATCTCTTATCGGAACCTACTGAAAACATAATCCAAGTATCCCTAGTCCAACTAACCAGTGGTAGGGGTAATATATACTTACCAATTTGATATAAAGTACCATGCACTTGTCCTTATCCATCCATAAGGAAGACCAGTGCCCCAGCAGTGGGCACATTAAAAACTGTTGATGACGACCATGCACTATTACTATTTATTATTATTATTATTATTTATTTACTATTCAAGACGGGTAGACTCTTTAGTAGTCTCCGACTATGCCTAAAATGTAACATACCACTACTGGCATGTAAATACCGAACAAATGTATTATTATAAGGTACATGGAATTTTCTTTATAGATACAAGAGTAAATATACTTAACACATGTATACCGTACATGGAATAATTTTTATAGCTACAAAAATAAAAAAACTGCTATGTAATTGATATTCTTATATTATTGCTGTTACTATGTCAATGAATCTTATGCCTAATGGAGTGGTAAAAAAAGTATGTTATAATGTTTCAGGTCTTGATATATGTTCTAGGATAATTAAGAGGAATTTTCTTCTTTTTCTTAAGTAGTTCTTCATTAAAAATTACCTCTTGCAATGTTTTGATGGCAGCTTCGGCGCTTTTGATTTCAGTCTTCGGTGAGAAAAACGGGGCAAATACTGCACCTATGTGCGGTAAAGGGTTAAGGCTATTGCCTTTCGGCTGCGTTTTGTTGAAGGGGTAAGCTTGTACCACGTTGGGGCTGTTGTCGCATTTCGGAGGAGGTGGTAAAGGCAGCGTTTTCGAAGTCAGGATTTCTGGATTGTTCATTTCAGCAGTCGCCTTTCTCATGCTGCGACACATATCGCAGAAACAGGTCTGATTCTCACTGGCGAGTGGTTGGGATGCCATACAGGATCCATGAGCTGGGTATACTGGGCCTCCAATGCAAACTGAGCTATTCAGGCCTGGCTGCACTGGACCAGACACAGGAACCGGCGGGCTTGAGCAGTTAATGCAGGGGCCATTGAAGCATCCGCTACTGCAGTGGCCACAAGTACAGGGGCTACAACTCTGAGGGCCGCTCCCGTAACAGCTGCATCCACAAGATCCATTCCAGCCGGAATTGCATCCGGATCCACAAGAATACCCGCAGGGTCCGCGAAGTCCACAGCCACACGGGCCACATCCACAAGGGCCACATGGAGCGGGATGTCCGCAGGTGCTGGATGTCCAGCAGGGTTCAGAAGTTCCGCACCCGCTTGATCCCAAAGGACCGCACGTCCCGCAGATGTCCAGTAATTCAGGTACAAGGCAGCAGAAAGGTCCACAAGGTCCACAAGGTCCGCAACCACCACAAGGTCTACATGGTCCACAAGGTCCACAAGGTCCACAAGGTCCGCAAGGTCCGCAAGGCCCGCAAGGACCACAAGGTCCGCAAGGACCACAAGGTCCGCAAGGCCCACAAGGTCCACAAGGTCCACAGGGTCCGCAAGGCCCGCAAGATCCACAGGGTCCGCAAGGCCCGCAAGATCCACAGGGTCCACATGGGCAACCACTGCAGCAGAGAGGTCCATTGGGTCCACAAGGTCCATATGGTGGAACACAGGCAGTTGGCCCGCCAGGGCCTCCAGGTTGGACTGGTCCAGCGCACGGTCCGTAGCATCCAGTCTTCACGTGGTATGGTCCACAGAACCAAGTACCATAGGGATAATAGTAGTATCCAGTCATATATTGTATACATTTCGCCGGTACGTTACAAGGCGGAGGGAGGCAGCTGGCACAGCTGCAAGGGTCCGGTCCGCAGGGGCATGGGCTCGGACAAGAACATAATCTCATTAGTGCTTGCAACGGGTCACTAGCGATTCCATCAGTAGGCTGCGTTATAGTATCTTCTGTTTTAGGCGCATTTTTGAATTGATGGCAATGTATTCTGGGATTTGGTCTGAAGTAGTTGGGGCATCTTTTTTCGCCGATGAACATAGCTGATCGTGACTTCGCCAAGTTGTAGGGCTGCATATGTCTCTCCTTGAGGGTAGTGTTGAAGTCTGGACAGGACTTGCTGAGACGCGGTGAGACTGCTACTCTCGGTGGCGTATCTTCGAAGTAGTCGAGCATCGTTTTCGTTATACTTGACAAGGGCTGCTCCAACTGTGCCTTTACGTGCTCTCTCAAACCCATCTTCCTGGTGATATTCGCTGAAAGGATGATTAGGCACTGTAATGACAGTTCATATCCTACTTATTTCAAGGTTCAAGAGGCAAACAATGAAACTAGAAGTGGGAGTGTTAAGGATTTATTAGCATTAGCAGACGACTGTTACAGAACTATTTCAGATATTAGATTTCCGACGCATAGGACAATTAATCTATTTTATTAAAGAAATAGGATTATTAATTCTAAAATGGGAAAATGATCCTACCTATTGTTATTCAAATTCTTTAAATTTGACGTCAAGATTCGGACGGGCGTAAGGGTTTCTATAGTTGGGGATGGAGGCATGATCGAACGCGCCTGCTTTTATTTTTGGTTTATCCCTCTGCTCCTTAGTCAATAGGGTCCTGGGTTCTTCTAAAGGTGGGCAACCACTGTTGGTGTGAATTTCTCTATCGCATTTAGTATGATATGCTCGACACTTGGTTTGAACTGAACTATTGGTAAAGCTTTTGCTGCCTTGATGAGAGGTCTGGCGATCAGTGGTGCCAGTAGACTTAGGCCTTTCTACTTGAGGCAAGGGATTAAAACTTTGTTGGTCCATCTCGCACCGTGCCTGAGTACTAAAACACGAGGAAAGAACTGTAGTGTTTGGAAGGTTTTTAGGATTGGGAGATGATTGGGTCGGGGTATTAGTCTTGTTGTCAAAAGGGGAGAACCTAGATATGCCAGATTTAGAAACACCAGATTTAGCAAGTTTGGAAGGTTCGTCTTTGAAAAAGGTGCTCCTAATTTGATTTCCCGGCATGACGCCTGTTCTGGGAGTGTCTTGGAATTGTTTACCCATAGCAGTCATCGGGCTAAAGCTAGGTGTACACATAGTTGGTGGACAAACAGGTCCAGGACACATGGTAGTGGGAGGAACACATTTAACGCCAGGACCACAAGGGCCACACGGACCACATGGGCCGCATGGGCCACAACATGGGCCACATGGGCCACAACATGGGCCACATGGGCCACCAGGGTTACAAGGGCCTATTGGAGTGCAGGTGCCAGACACATGATAAGGTCCGCAAAACCAGGTGCCATAAGGGTAATAGTAGTACCCAGTCATGTATTGAATGCACTTAGGGGGGGTATTGCAAGGGGGAGGTAAGCAGCTACAGCCACAGGCGTTGCCGCAAGGGCCGCAAGGGAAAGGGCACGGGCAAGCAGCAGGTTTAGAATAGCAGCGCTTGAAGGTAGTATTTATTTTGGGGGCTTGGAGCAGAGGGGTGTAGCTAGCTGAAACTAGACTGAGCGGCATTGAAGACTGGCTAAGATAAGCAGGAGCAGTTCTAGGAAGCGGGCTGAAATGCCGCACGGAAACGCGAATCTTCGGTCTTGTCTCGGATACAAGGGTAGGACACGAGACGCTGAGCTGCATCCGCCGCGACCTGCGTGCTTCGGGGCGCCGGCCCGCCGGTGACATCCGCTTAGATTTGCCAAACTGCCAGTACCCCGCGCAGAGGTTTCTTTGGTAAATCTTCAGACTTCGGCATAGCTCTGCCTTCGCTGCAAAGGTATGTTATGCTATTCACCTTGATTAAAAACCTGATTTCGATCCTAACAGTTTAAGGTAATCGTATTAAATAAAAACGAAAAAAAGTTTGTTATGGACATTTATTTAAATTTCGAAAGCCATTGTACAAAATAGATAAATAATTCAAAAGGTATGTGAACTGTGCTTATTATATATTTATTCTAATAGTTTCTCTTAATTATTAAGGCGTTATTTTAACACTTCCGGCAGATAGCCTTGAAGGTATCTTATCCTTCTTAATTTCATCTGCCCTCGGTGGTTCTGTAGGAGCTCGGTCTTCAGGAGCAATCACTGCCTTTGCTGCTATATCGGGCGTCAGGCAACTGCATGCACAGACACCACATTGGCACTTCTTTGGCTTAGGCGGGGCGCAGGGCGGTGGGCAGCAGGGGCCGCACGGGCCGCAAGGGCAGGGGCATGGGCAGGGACATCGGCAGGGGCCACATGGTCCGCAGGGTCCACAAGGCCCGCAGGGTCCGCAAGGCCCGCAGGGTCCGCAAGGGCCACACGGTCCGCAAGGCCCACAGGGACAGGGACAGCGGCACGGTCCACAAGGCCCGCAAGGCCCGCAGGGTCCACAGGGTCCACACGGCCCGCAAGGTCCGCAGGGACAAGGACAACCGCACGTAGGGCAGCTTCCTTTCTTGTCATCGCCTTTCTCGGCAAAATACCGCACTGAACCGGTTTGGTCGCCGCAGCAAAGAATGCTGGTGCGGCCGGTCAGCGGGGAGCCGAACACTGGCACGCCGTACATAGCCACCGCTGCAAAGGACATCCAACATTTAATACTCGGCAAGGAAGCCGTCGGATGCTATTCGGAAGAACGACGGACGCGCGTCGCCTCGTCGAGTATTAAAGGCTGGAGGTCCAACGGCGACCACCGTTCTCCAAAATAACATAACGACAGTTGTCACCGACATTTCTAAACGTTTGATAATCAAAAGACGATGACGTTTGCTTTCAAAATATCATTTTGACACAATAGTTTGTTTTATCGCGATCAAAAGAAAACTGATATTATAACATTTGCCATGCTACACGATCACTTACCTTGCTTTGTAGTAACTAATTAATCGTACACTTAGCTATCATGATAGAACTAGATGACAGATAGCTACACAATTTTATAATCGAGAATACCAACAAAATCTACCATTTCTTAATCGATAACTAAGACAACACTATACGAATTAGCCAATAATGATGAATGACTAAGCAAATAGGTCAATAAACAAAAAAAGTGAAAATACTAATTTGTGCTAATGATTAGTTCATAAAACACAATCAAATACTTACACAGGGGCGCTGGGTTAGCTTTATTCGCGGTAGTCGCGAGCTGTCGCCCTTTTATGCATTTCAGAAACGATACGTTTCTCGTCAATACCGCCTTCCTCAGAACTAATGCCATTTTTGTGGTGTTTCTGTACTATTATTTACTTCTTGGCTATTGCGTTGAGACTTGGAATTTTTATTTAATTTTTCATTTGTTACTTGAAAATTTTGGCCATGGTAGGAGCTTGATGGATTTTGTAATGCGTCTGGCGCAGCAGAACAAAAGATGGGCATAGGTTTTCAAAATTCAAAATTCCATAATTTTATTTTTCTTTTCTTGGTTCTAGGAGGAATTTTCTTCTAAAAAGTTTCTCTATGTCATTTGACCGGTTTAGACACAGACAAAACATCTATTCTGTGTAAAACCGTTTTCGTCTTCGTTGGAAAAGGTACAGTTAACAGCACGTACCTCCCTGCTACTATGTTACAAACAAGCCATACAAGCGCCCTAATTTACGTCGGTCGTACCGGGCGGTTTTCGTAATGCAAATAAATTTTAATGTAACTTTACACCTAATGATTTTCGACGTTGATTCGATTTTGATTGGCACTGCTATCGATTACTTAAATACAACATTACGTTTTTTACTAATTTCAGATATAAATTATTTGATCTTTATCTACAAAAAGCGCTAACCGTATATTTGGGTCTTGCAGTGTGTGATTTGAGTTGAGTGAGACTTTTATTATGGACTAGAGGCCGGGCGCGGTTTCACCCGCGTGGTTCCCGTTCCCGTGGGAATTTTGGGATCATTACTACTTGGGGTCTAAGGATTCTCTATACCAAATTTCGTCAAAATCGGTCCAGTAGTTTTTGAGTTTATTCGTAACATACAAAAATACAAATCTTTCCTCTTTATAATATTAGTATAGATTATTATTAGTATAGAAAATAGGTCCCAAGCTTGTGGTATTCTTCGAAGGTCCCCTAAATTTCTGAACTGCCAGTAGAGTCATTAGATTTCTCTTTTGTTAATAATAAATATTTAAAATAATAAACAAATCAAAATATCATTAATAATAGTCGTTGCCATAGAAAATGTCTAACCGTATCCGAACGAAAAAATAAATTAACTTTTCGTGGGTAGACTTATAAGTAGCCAGTCATCCCGTGACTACGGCAGCTGAATAGGAGCCGAAACGACAACGGGAAAATAAAATAAAAAACACTAGGTACTTATAAACTAAAAATACGGCCAATTAGATCTTAGTTCTAGAAATATAGCGTGCGTACGCGTTATATATAAGAAAACGTTGTTTTATTTCATAAGCAGTGCGTGCCAAAACTTAAGAATTATTTTCGTAAGTGGAAATAGTAAAATATTTTGCAAGATGGTTGCTAGTTATTGACTAGTGGCGCCCCCAATTATTTTCTACTCTTTTGTGTCGCTCTGAGGGGCGATTCTCGCGCTGAGATATGTCGAATTCAACATTTCTAAACCATAATTTCTATAATGAAAATGTAAGTAAATCTCGACTACTGACAAAATCCTTTAGTTTCAATGATCTACAGACAATCATATGATGTCGAAGATTGTTTTCAGTGAGTTTTTAATACAGATTTTTGGTTCCTAAAAAGTAGAATTCGTTATCTCGAAGGCGCGAGAATTGCCACCCTATAGGTGATTGCGCAGGCAACGCAAATGCCTAACTAAAGTCGGATTTTTGAAGTGAAAACTTCTTTAGCGGCGTTGTGCACATCAGAGTTTAACATTTTTGGGATGGGTAAAAAATGTTAAAGTCGCGTCAGGGGGTCAATTCCGCTAAATTTTTGTCATAATCGTCTCTCAGTGGTGTTTCAATAGTAGTGTTTATTTACACTGTTGTAACAAGAACTGTGTAAAACAGCACTACCATTGAAACACCACTGGAATACCATTGTGACTAAGCATTAGCAGAATTGGGCCCCAGGACATTACATAAAGTCTCATACTTGAAAGATCTACGTATATTAGATAATAACAACCATTATATAAAGATCTCTCATTACTACGAACTTTTATATTGATGCCAGGTCAGTTTTATTAAACTTTTCATGAAGTTGTGGTCAAGATTAGTGATATAGTGGAGTCCAAGATATAGTGGATTTTGATCGTTATTTCCATTTAAGCGGTTTTCACTTCTGCCGGTACTCCCAGAGTGCAACCCGTTGTTTTAGATTAATTGACAATTGCCAATGTCACTTTGTAAAAATAATCCTGCCCCTAATTGTCTAATTTTTAAAATCTATCACAAACCCTTTCAAAGGTATTGTGATTGTGATATTTTCGTCTGTCATATTGCTTAGATTAGACAGTTCAATTTCGTTTATTCCATACCTTTTAAAACGGCTCCCGATCACAATCCCTTTTAAATGTCAAATAGTGACGGCCTGAATATCTTTCAAATTACAAATTGAAAGGGATTGCGATAGTTTTTAACTCTGCTTTAAACTGTTTTTCGTAATGATTTGCGCTGGTGTAGTAAGTATTGATTCCTTAATTAAATTCAGCATAATTTTTACAAAGTGACATTGACAACCTGTCAAATCACTCTATTGAATAAAAAATTCGACTTCAGAAAGTAAAAAGCGATCCGCCCATGAATGTACTAATATGTAGGTATTCTGTGGTTACCTACATGGATCCGCCATCGCCAGTCGCCAGTGCGCGCGTCGCGATAGGCTTGTACTATTAAGTATTCTGTGGCGATACGGTTGGCTATTTCGTAAAAAAAAAAAGTAACGAAAGCCTCTTCGCCTCGCACACGTCCACTTCTTTTTTTGAAGGCGGTTAAAAAAAAGAAAGGCGCAATAAATAAAATTAATATTGCCGTAACGTTCTGGTAGGGAGTAACTTAAAATTTTGCATTATGGCCATCTGTGCCGCCAAAGCGGCAAGACATTACTATTTCTTTGGTTGGTCCTACAAAGCTTTCATTAGAATCGGTTCATTTCATGAGGCTAGGCTCGCGCGGTCGGCGCTCGGGCTCGGTCGGGCCGTGGCGTAGACGGAGTCGAAACTGCTGACTTGCAGCTCGACGACGGCGACGATGTATCGAGGATTCGAGGCAGCCCGCCGCATGTTGACAGTCGAGCCTGTAGTCGGTGACCTCCCTCCCATAATGTCGCTGTTCCGCACCAAGATGAAGATGGTTTCGTCGAGGTACGGAACAAAAACCGACGTCCACAGCGAGTGAGCCCGAATCATCCGACAGGGCAGCCCGCACCGACAGGGCCCAACTTCCTGCTGCGGGCTGCCATACCGACCACGGCCGTGTACCAGTCCCGCCTGCACTACACCACCACTGCGCAGGACGTGATGGAGTAGGTATATCAAGTTGAAGACCAACATCTGCTTGAGAGTTCAGCCTCCGGAGTCGCGCTATAACAAGACGTTTTTGTGGTGCACATCCCGATAGCAAGGCTGGAATTTTTCATGAAGGAAGACCTCTGGCCGCAGGGCGTAGTATACATCACAGAGTACTTTTGTATATAGGAAAGTATACATACGCTTTAGATGGGCGCTGCCGTGTCCCCCGATTCGACACAGAAGCTGTCAAATTGATTTATAAGTTACTTTGTTATTTAATATCATAACTATATATGTTTAGATTTAATGTGTTGAGGGGTTATTCTTCAGAGTAGAATGATACCTACGAGTAGTCCAGAAGAGAATAGTGATTTTATTTACAAAAATGGTTACTAAAGTACAAAATGGATAACTTATGGACAAAAAGGATATGTACTCGTATCTATGGGCCATTTGTAGCCTGAGAATAAATAAATAAAATAAAAGAAACTCCAAACTTAATAAAACAAATTAAGAGAAATTCTAAAAAGACATTTTATTATAATAAATAACATGGTTAAACTTATTTCGAGAGAACTAAGAAACATTAACAATTAAAAAAAATTACTTACATAATTTATAATCATGGTTTGTGCGTATTTTTACGTTTTACAAATGATTTTTTTTAAAAGGTTATAGGTACCTATACCTTACGATTGTCTACGCATGTAAGCCTTGACATGCTGTTGGTTGTACGTCTACTACTACGTACCATAAACTACGGGACGTTGGCGTAATTTCTGTGGAAAGCTCTTCCGCTTTTATACTATTGACGTTTCAGTATTGTATTGTATTCCGTCTGAATGGTTTGTATTCGGCGAGCTGCCGTCGGCTACATCGTCCTTTGTTCTAGCACAGATTATATCTACTATCTGACCACGACAATTAGGCGCATGACAGCCGAGAAAAAAAATAAAAACTAAAATATAAAAAAGCAGTAATCAATCAGTTAACCACTGTAGCGCTAATTTATCACATAATAACAGAAGTTCGGTGATAGAAGTTGACTGCGGGTGCCAAAAGTGCTAAACCGCATGTCATGCGCCTAATTGCCTTGGTCGTGTAGTAGTCATATTAAGAACTAGCGGCCGCCTGCGGTTTCACCCGCGTGGATCCCGTTCCCGTGGGAAGATCGGGATAAAATATAACCTATGTTTTAATCCAATCTGCTATTTAGTAATATGTGTGCCAAATTATGATTTTAATCATAACAGCGTCGATGTTTGCTTACAGAATAAGCCCCCAGGTTACAGGGATTATTTGCCCGGCGTACCTACCTATCGCCACTTTTTCCATTTTTCTCGAGATCTACAATATAGATGACTAAAATCTAATGACTGATTTAGAAAGACAACAAAATTAAGTAGGTTTTATGTCTAAATATTATAAAACAAATGTAAAAAAGGTGTTAAATTAAATTTTCAGAAAAAATACCGCTTCCGTCGCAATGTATATATGCATTCATGCATGCAACACCTTAGACCACATCCTGTTTGTTAAGCACGATGGTGGTCAAATGCCTGCCCAGTTATTACTAAAAAAATGCGACACTACACACGTGACTATCGCGAGTCTGTCGCATTGCGACTTGAGATTACCACTTGAGAGGCTTAAGTATAACAAACAAATAAACTGCTATATTTTCGCATTTATGATAGGTATAGGTTGATTTGTCCAAGTATAGGATTAGTGGGATATATATATATCTAAATGTTAGTGTCAGCGACCTTCTACAATACGGATACGGATTTGTGGCTCCAGAAAATCTCAAACCCAAGCTGTCGCAACGCGAGGAATTGCCCCTACCAACTCAGTAGGCTACTGTTAATTTAGTTCTTCCACGTTCGCGGTCGCAGGGGGCGATACAGCCGTCGTGCCTCCTGTCCCCGTCCCCGCGTCGTCGTAGCCTGTCTCTCCTGTCGCCCCCGTCAGGCCTTGGCAGAGAGAGCAGCACAAACACGTCAGACACGCCATGCACGCAGCGCAGCATGCGCACTGAGCTAGATTGCCCATGATGCCTCCTGTGTAAGAAAAATTGATTTATAAAATACTGCGAGGTTCTGGGAGAGAGAAGCATAAGCACAGATCGAAATAGTTCATGACAGACACGCCATGCATTGCGCGCGCACTAAGCTAGCTTGTCCATGATACCTTCTATAGAAGACAAACTAATAGACTTTTAAATATAGTAAGTACTGCCAGGTTGAAGCCGAGAGAGCAGCATATAAGTTACTCTACAGAGCAGCATAAATACGATAGACATGTAATGTCATGCATGCACATTGCACCTTGCATGCAACTTGTTGTGGGGCCTACCCACAGAGCGTTGTCGTCTCGTGTTTTACCCTTAACCCTGTATGTATATACCTTTAGAAAAAAAAACAGTTTTATACCTTGTGGTTGCTGTTGCTGCCCCATGTATCCCTGTTGTGGGTACTGCTGTGGGAACTGCAGAAAAATAAAAAAATATTTTTTAAAAAAGTAATGTATTGAAAATAATAATTTTGTTCCCTAAATTAAACTTCAATGAACTTAAGGAAAGAAGTTTTTAACGAAAGGGGTATAAACAACATAATACCCTAAAGTGTCAGGTTAGTGATATAATTGGAGTTAAAGATACACGGGTGATACTATTGGTCGGCATTATACATTTTTAAGAGAGAGAAAGAGAGAGAGATTTGAGATTTAGAGAGCATTAAGTATTTATTTTTAACTCTAATTATCTGACTAACGTGACACATTAGGGCATTATTTATAATTTTTAGGGTTCCGTACTTCACAAGGCAAAAACGGATCACTTCGTTGTCCGCCCGTCCGTCCGTCCGTCTGTCAAGACCGTTTTTCTCTGGAACACGTGGAGGTAACAAACTGAAATTTATATCTAATACTCAGGTCTACTGTCCCTTGGAGCTGTGAAAAAATCAAACTTCTAAGCCAAAGCAATCAAAAGATACAGCCGTTTATGCCGCAAATTTTCGAAACTAGCACGGGAATCAATACCTACAGGGTACTTCCCGTGAACTTATAATCTTGAAATTTGGTACAAAGTAACGTCTTATAGAACAGATAAAGGAAAAATTGCGAAAACCGTAAATTTTTAGTTACATCATATAATAAAAAATACTTTGAAAATTTTAAATACCATTTTGCAATAAAAATACCATAACTATGACTCGATTGTCGTGATGGGTGAACTTTTACTTATATACCTACAGGTTTGTACGGAACCCTCGGTGCGCGAGTCCGACTCGTACTTGACCGGTTTGTTTTTGTTCCTCTGTGTGTCCCACAGATCATTGGGGGTGATCTGTGGTGTGTCCCCTGTTCATTTATATAGGTAGGTAAATATTATCGTGCGACGTAGGTTTGAAAATTGACAAAATGGCGTCTCATTCTACGAATTAGGACGAGGCCAATATCCGTATTTTGTCACCACGGCAGCTGTAAAGGTGCCGAAACGTCGGGAAAATCAAAAAACCTCTAAAAAACCAAAAAATTACAACTTAGTTCGTGGAAATATAGCGCGTTTGATATCCGTAAAAGTTGTTTTATTTCATGTACTTTAGAATAAGCAAATGTCGTGTTCAGCTATTATCGGAATGCAAATTTAACAAGATTTATTAATTGATGAGTTGTTAGACGTAAGCTACGATATGTATTCTGTTGCTGTACCATAAAAAATTAAAATAAAAACAACTAAAGCCAAATAGCACGAACAAACCGCTATCGGGGAACTTCCAGGTTGCCCAGTAGAATTTTTTTGGGGAACGTTTTCTCGGAAAGTACTAAGGTTAAATAAATTATTTATTTACCACGGCAGCTGAAAAGGTGCCCAAACGTCGGAAAAATAAAAAAACCCCTAAAAAAACCAAAAAAATACGGACATTACAACTTAGCTCGTGAAGTATAGCGCGTTTGATATCCGTAAAAGTTGTTTTATTTCAACGAACAGTGCGCGCCAAAACTTAAGATGTACGTAAATATAATATTTTTAGGAAGGTCGAACGGGACTTGAAAATGTGGGCCAATGCGTACTTTTTCCGTTAGGGTCGGATGAGGGTCGAGTGGGTACTAGACCCTCAGTGGCGCAGTTGTTTGCTTGCTCTCCTGCGATAGTCGATTGGGCACCATAAATATAATATTTTTAGGAAGGTCGAACGGGACTTGAAAATGTGGGCCAATGCGTACTTTTTCCGTTAGGGTCGGATGAGGGTCGAGTGGGTACTAGACCCTCAGTGGCGCAGTTGTTTGCTTGCTCTCCTGCGATAGTCGATTGGGCACCATAAATACAATATTTTTAGGAAGGTCGAATAGGACCTGAAAGTGGGAGCCAATGCGTTCTTTTTCATTAGGATCGGATGAGGGTCGAGTGGGTACTAGATCCTCGGTGGCGCAGTGCTTTCCTCGCTCTCCTGCGATACTTTCACAAAGGTAACGTGACAATGACAAGTTACAACTGAACAAACCAACCTGCTGTTGCGGGTATCCCGTGGGAGGGTACCCAAGCTGCTGGTACCCTGGCTGAGGGGGGTATCCTTGCTGAGTGGGGTACCCTGGCTGTGGCTGCTGGTACCCCTGTTGCGGATTTCCGGAGAAATGATATCCACCCTAAATACATAATTAAAAATATAGTTTCAAACAGCTATTTTGGTCATATACAATTCTTCTTCTTTTTCTTATCGTATGAGGATTAGTGGCCACATTTGGTGTTAATTATCTAGCCCCCTATAAGGCCTCTAACTTGGCTTAACGGCTCAGATGAACAATGATACAATGTTTCCACCATTGTTGTGTTCTGTCAGAATGAATAAACAGAATTTCAGTTCCTCAGTGGTTTAGGATTACGTGAGAATTTTAACCGCCTCTGTATTCTAGTGGTATCACTACCAGAATCAAACCCAGAGATCAATCCTTTCCTTCCTTCGGGATATCAGACGTACTGCAGGTACTGTACTGATGCACTACGCTCTCTGTTCTCTCCTGTAGGTAGGCCAGTCAGTAGAGAGTATTCATTGATAGATAGATGCATACCTGCATAGTTTGTTGTGTTTTTATTTAAAATAATAATTTATTTCCTCAAATTGTGTCTGAGTAGTTTAGATTTTAACTATAATACAAAGTGAATTTTGTAAACAATATCCAAAATGCGGTTATGAGATGACGTTTTGACATTTTTGCAGAAGCATCAAAGACTAATAGAGTATTTTTTTAATTTAAAATAGTACTAGGTTTAAAAATAAAACAACTTATTAAAATACAAGATTCTTTGACCACCGAGCGACCGGGCTGATTCACAAACCTTCGGAGACGGAATAGGATTCGAAATGTATGCTTTGTTTTTCTGTATTTTTAAGTTACAAATGCATACTTTCCACTTTTGGAAAGTTTCCGAAGGTTTGTGAATAATAATAAATTAGTAAATAACTTTCCGAAATATCGTTTTTCAAAAAATATTAATACTTACTTTCCGAAATATCGTATCTCAAAAAAACTCTAATGATCAATTTTATTATTTACGCTGTTGTGACAACAGCGTAAATAATAAAGTTGGTAAACAACGGTAAAAAAAAACTACTAACGTTAAAGAAATAATTAATTTTTAAAATTAAAAAGCTATTAACAATCTATTATTTGTGATAAAAACGTTTTCTATAAGTCTATAACTTTTTAAGATAACTGTCTTCAAAAAAACTCTACTGATCAACCGGTAACTCCCGTTCCTTCTTTCCTATCATAGAGGGCCACCTCTGGTGTCAGGGTTTATCAAGCCTCTAAGGCCTCTGGCTGTCTTAACGACTGTTATCAAATGACAACAGCCGGGACCGACGTTTTAGAGTGCCCTCCGAAGCACGGAGGCGCTCAGGGGCCCATGTCTGCTAAATAAAAATGCACCAATGGAGTCTCAATAGAGTGTCGATAGTGTCTTAATTGAATGGTTATTGGTTGTAATGCGACGGTCACCTATGCGACACCTGACCGGACTGAACGTTACTTACAGATTATGTTAGTTATTATTACTATGACTAGATAAACGAGCCGAATTGGACTCCTAGTTTTTTCTGTTCTGTGTGTAAGACCACGTGACTTAGCGCGGCTTATGCTAATCCGCCAATCCCACACATTTAATTATCTGCGGACTTTGTTGTTTTTTAATTGTTAATTTGGCTAGAGGCCCTGGAAAGATTAGGAAACGTCTCTTTGGTCCATTTTTAGGGTTCCTAACCTCAAAAGGAAAAAAAACGGAACCCTTATAGGATCACTTCGTTGTCCGTCCGTCCGTCTGTCAAGACCGTTTTTCTTAGGAACGCGTGGAGGTATCAAACTGAAATTTATATCTAATATCAGATCTACTGTCCCTTGGAGTTGTGAAAAAATCAAACTTCTAAGCCAAAGCAATCAAAAGATACAGCCGTTTATGCCGCAAATTTCCGCAAATTTTCGAAACTCGCACGGGAATCTAAACCTACAGGGTACCTACTTCCCGTGAACTTAGAATCTTGAAATTTGGTAGGTACAAAGTAACGTCTTATAGTACAGATAAAGAAAAAATTGCGAAAACCTTCAACTTTTTGTTACATCATATAATAATAATAAAAATTGTCGTAATGGGTGAACTTTAACTTATATACCTACAATATATATATAATATAAATAATAGTGGCGTACCACAAGGGAGTGTACTAGGACCTCTACTTTTTTTGCTTTATATAAACGACTTGCCAGAAGCGCTAGACAATGACTGTATCTTGTTCGCTGATGATACTACACTAATAATAAAATGTACAAATAAAAACACATTAGAAGATGTTTGCAATAAGGAACTGAAGTCAGTGGTTGAGTGGTTAGGAGACAATCAGTTACAAGTAAACATAGACAAAAGTAGTGTCGTACATTTTCATACCTATAACAGCGCCACAAAGACACTCAATATAAGCTATGAAAATTCACGGGTGCTTCAAAAAGATCTTACCAATTTCTTAGGGATTACGATAAACAAGAATCTCAACTGGAAAGAGCATATTAATAAAGTCTGTAGTAAGCTGTTCAAATTTGTGTTTGTACTTAGGCGGCTAAGGGCAGTTGCAAACCGAGAAACCACTTTGACAGCATATCACGGATATGTCTCGTCTGTTTTGCGTTACGGTCTCATTCTCTGGGGAAACTCAGTAGACGCTCATAGAGCATTCAAAACACAAAAAAAATGTATTAGGGCAATCTGCGGAGCTGACTTCCTTGACCATTGCAAGCCACTATTTAAGGAACTAAGGATTCTACCGCTACCCTGTCTTTATATATTTGAAATTTGTATGTTTGTCAAAAATAATTCACGTCTTTTTCCCTTACATGACACGGTATATAAAAAAAAATAACACTAGACATAAGTATAAACATAAATTACAGATTCCACCACAGAAATTAAAAATCTACTCAAATAGTACGTTTTGTAATGCGATCAGGATTTATAATATGTTGCCAGTTCAAATAAAAGAATTGCCTACCAACAAATTCAAATGTCAATTGTTTAACATTCTTTTAGATCAATGTTATTATTCAATTGAGGAATTCCTAGGTCATAAACTGTAATTTATTGTGTATTTAATTTTATTAAATTAAATTGACATTTTATTGGCAGGCAATTATTGACATTTAAGATTTGACATTATATTCATTTGACATTATTAAGTTTTGACATTGTATTATTAAATTTTATTTAGACATAAATATTTATAAAATGGTCAATGTATGAATGAATGGTTATAATTAATGTTTAATTTTGTGGTTGGTTTATAATATTTAATTTTATAATGTTTAATTTTATTTTAATGTTAAATATTTACTGATTTCCACGCCGAACTAAGGCAGAATATGCCGAACTTATATTATTTATCAGCTTAAATTGTATACCATATTCTGGGAAATAAAGATTATGATTATTATGATTATGATGATTATTACAGGTTTGTACGGAACCCTCGGTGCGCGAGTCCGACTCGCACTTGGGTCTTTTTTTTTAGGGTTCCGAACCTCTAAAGAAAAAAAAGGAACCCTTATAAAGACACTTTGTTGTCCGTCTGTCCGTCCGTAAGTCTATCCTCGTTTATCTCGAAAATGCGTAGAGGTATTCAAATTAAAACCATATATTCAAGTCTATACAGTCTTTTAAAGGGTTAAAAAAATCAAACTTGTAAATTAACGTAAAAAAACGTCGACACTCTCGAGGGAATCAAAATTCATAGGATATTCCCGTTGACCAATAACTATGAAACTTGGCAAGTAGTATCATCACTTACTATAAAAACAGGAAAAAATCAAAAACTATTCATTTGTTATTAAATCATAAAAATATAGTCTATGGTTTTCAGAAAATCAATTTCGGAAAAAATTTGGGAACGCGTGGAAGTATCGAATTGTAATTAAAACCATATATTCACGTTACCACTCTTTTGAAGCTGTGAAAAATTCAAACTTCAAAATGAACGTTAAAAATAAAGTATGATCATTTATGCCGCAAATACGTAAACTTCGACACACTCAATGGAATCAAAATTCATACGGTACTTCCCGTTGACCGCTATAACTATGAAATTTGGCAAGTAATATCGTCTATTACTACGAATACAGGAAAAAATCTGAAACTAGACATTTGTAACTAAATCATGAAAAAAATATTAACTGAATAACTCGTGGTAAAAATTGCGAGACTCAATCTTATACCTTAATATTTATAATATTATGTACCTACCTAGGTAGGTACCTACTAATTTGTGCGGAACCCTCGGTGGGCGAGTCCGACTCGCAATTGAGCGGTTTTTATTTTTTAAGGACGAATGGGAGACTCTTAGCCTTCATCATACCTGATGTTAAGTAAATGATGAGGCTGAGAATGGAAGCGAGCCTCTCCCGGAATCTCAATCACTGAGGAACTGGCAATCTTATCTGATTCTCTAACTGCCGGAACACATGAAACATTGTTAAAGATAATGTTTTTATTAACCACTAGCGGATCCTCGCGGTTTTACCCGCGTGGTGCCCGTTCCGGGGGAATATCAGGATAAAATATAGCCTATGTCACTCGGGAGAAATTTAGCTTTCTAATGGTCTAAGAATTTTCTAAATAGTAGTTCCTGAGATTAGCGCGTTCAAACAAACAAACTCTTCAGCTTTATAATATTAAGTATAGATTAACGAACTTTACTTCCAAACTTGGACGAATTAACCACTGGACACGAAACCCGAGAAGAATGTATGAAATCACGATAGGGGTGAGTAGCGATTACTAATGTCAAATAATGACAGTAGTGCTTGAAGTAATCGATATTTTTTTATCGATAAGTAAGGAATGAATGAATGAACCTATTGAGTTTAATAAATCATGTGTGTTTTAAAGAAATTAGTAAGTTAATTGTTCATTTCGTGGAAAAATAAAAAGCACGATAAGTAAGGAGTGAATGAATGAACCTATAGAGTTTAATAAATCATGTGTGATTTAAAGAAATTAGTAAGTTAATTGTTAATTTCGTGGAAAAATAAAAAGCACCTAATAAAATGAAAATCTCATTAAAAAAATCCCTCAAATTCATAAAAACTATAAAATATGGTTTCCAAAGCGTTTGTGTTTGGGTTTTTTTTGTGAAAAATGGGTAGATACATGCAACCTGATACTAAGTACTGATATAAGGCTTAAGATGGATGGTTAATTCGTCCAAGCAATCCAACATTAAAATCAGCAGACTTCAATACCCACCAATCCGAACTGGGCCCACGTTATCCTTAAGGAATTCGTTCATTACCTATCCGTAAGGAATGCGTGGGTCCCAGACATAGTAACTGGGTGATTGATTCGTTGTGGAGCCCGTGTCGCAGTGGTCAGCGCGGTCGTCCTGCGATTGATGAAGTTAAGCAACTTTCGCAATGGTCGGTCACGGGATGGGTGACCAATAGTTTACTATCTCGAGCTCCTCCGTGCTTCGGAAGGCACGTTAAGCCGTTGGTCCCGGCTGCATTTGCATTCGTGAAACCCACCATTCTGCATTGGGTCCGCGTGGAGGGTCATAAATGACCCATTCTTCTTATCTATCTATAAGGAAGGCCAGTGCCCCAGTAGTGGGGACTTGGAAAAAAAATGACTGACGACGACGACTGACACGACCAAAGTCTAACTAAACTAGCGACCGATTGCGGTGTCACCAGCGTGGTTCCCGTTCCCGTGGGAATATAGGAATAAAAAGCATCCCATGTTCATAACCAGGCTTTCTACTATCTGTGTACCCAATTTCTCTAAGTCCGTAAAGTAGTTTCGGAGCCTATTCAGTGCAAACAAACAATCAAATCTTTCCTGTTTATAATATCAGTATAGTCTTTACAATTCCATATTGACTGTCTCAACTTCAAGGCTATTGCCACATTCCTTCCATAGGAAGCGCCAAAAACGTCATCTTTCGACAGTAATAAATAAGGACACGTAATCATAGTGAAGAGTAGCGCAATAGGACATGTTTATTATCAAAAGTAAGACTAAAAAAATCATATATTTTTTTAAATCAAACCGACTTCAAAAAGTAAAAAATAAAACTTTTGGAGTCGGTGCCACCCAAGGCATTCTACATTGCACTACTATTAACTATATATATTTTTTTGGCCTTAGCTGGCTAGCACCGCCGCCAAAATTTTTATTTTTTCTTTTTGAAGTCGGTTTGATTTTTTTTTATAAAACGTTTTTATTTCAGATTTTTTAGTTACATAATGTGCCGTTACATACACAAAAAATCAGCCCATTCACAACAATGATGTCATCTAGGTAAACGACTACTTGCCAAAACGAAATTGATATCAGGATTATGAAAAAAGTACTATCCAGATCTTCGTAAAAATTATATGGGACCACACATAAACCATTTTCTTTCAGATAAAAAAAGAATTATAAAAATCTGTTAATAACTGGCGAAGTTATGGTAAAACATACATTAAAAAAAAACCCTTGACTTTAGAACCTTCTCCTTTTTTTGAAGTCGGTTAATACGTGGGTACCTAGTAGGTACTACTACTACCTACACAAATGGATATTTTATTGTAAGGGATCTTTCTAGTAAAGTAAAGTAATCATTTATTCGGAGTTTAAACACAAAGGTAATAAGTTACAAAGTTAAACCATTAAAGTATATAGTAAAATAAAGCATCTGGAGCGCTATTTTTTTTACACTCGTCTCGAGGTTTCTTCTGATTATTGTGCGACGTATGAGTCTTCCATATTTTCCGTTCTTTCGTAAAAGCGACGTTGCGCGTATATATTTTGCAGCTAACTGGTTAAATCAGCCGTTTGATTGGAATGCTAGCCCGGTAATTAAACGCCGGCATTCAATTGGATGCCTAGGCTGATAATTGATTGAAATGGCACCACTCAACGTTCAACTAGCCCATTGAATATGGCTGACGTGAATTCAGGCAGGTGTAATTTAAATTTAGTTATTTTTTTTACCCCTGCGGCGCTGGTGTCACCAAAACAAATATGGTGTCAGATTGCCCGCTCAGCTGACAATGTTTTTCTTTGGAAATTCGCATATTTTTTTTTGTTGAATAGATCTACTGACAATAATTAAAGTATTTTTGTGCTCCTGCTGCCTTAGCCCTGTATGTCGTAATAGGTTAGTGAGGTTAATTTTTTTTCATACCATAGAAGTCTCTTTGCTTATACCCCCCAAAACTACAAAAATAGTGGGTCCATAAAGTAGTTTTACCCTAGTCCATTTAACGAACCGGCTAAATATGACGTTTACCCAAGTCGTTAAACGTTTCATTTAACATTATGGCTAGTTGTACTTGCCATTTAATTGAATGCCGGCGTTCATTGAACGGGCTAGCCGTTCAATCTGATTTAACCAGATGGTTGCGACATATACATAGCTTCGCTTTTCGCCTGAAGAATCCTGTAATACCTCGAGCGCGCGAGGGGCAAAGCGAAAAGCGAGCTAATATGTCGCAGCCATCTGGTTAAATCAGCCGTTCAATTGAACGGCTAGCCCGTTCAATGAACGCCGGCATTCAATTAATGGCTACAGAACAACTGGCCAAAATGTTAAATGAATGTGATATGGGTAAAACTACTTTATGGACACTTGCAAGGTCGCTAATCGCCTAAATCGCGCGGCGAGAATTCGAAAATAGAGTATGAAGAGAAACGTGATTTCACCTAAAATGGTTTTGTTAAAAAGTGTTTGGGATTTCGTTCATTTGGGTAAACGTGATTCAATTAAAGATGTTTTTTGTAAAAACATGATTTGGGATTTCGTGCGTTTGGCCTTCAGTGATTTTATCATTCGTATTTTGGGATGTCATTTCACACTCCTCCGTTTCGTACCAGCAACGTCGCTATCCAAAAACTCTGGACGCAAAGCTCGTCGATCATCGCCACAGAACAAGGAAATGTTTTGTGATCATCGCGGGTTAGTTTCCTTTGAGCGGGCGAAGAGCCGATTCGCCATGGATCAGAGCGTACCTTGAGCGTACCTACTATCCCTATCAAGTACCGCCATACCATCGTAGCGTACCAAACGGGCGTCCAGACTAGCGTTTTTGATCGCGACGCTGATACGAAACAAAGTCGGATATCTGAACCCACCTTAAAGCGTTCATACTGTTTTAACATTCACTATGCCCTAATAAAATTGAACTAAACCGGCAATGTCAAGGTTCCAAACAGATTTTCCGTAGAAAATGGCCTTGGAGTTCAATGATACATAGGTAGATTTTTCCCCTACACCGCATAACTCTAGATGAACATTGGGTCGAATGTGGAACTTAGTCCTAATATTTTAAGGAATATTATTAGGTAACCTCGATAAATAAATAAATAATTGAATACAAACACCAATTATCTAGGCCACGTTAAGTTTCATTAAGATCTTGTTTTAATGGATACTAGATAACGGATAAACATACTTATTATATCCTTTTTTTTTGTAAATACATACATAATGTACATATCAAACACTCAGACCAAGACAAATAGACATGTTCATGCACACAAATATTTGTCTTGTCCGGGGATCGAACCCGGGACCTCTGGCGCAGAAGGCGGGCTTAGATAGGGCTGCGCCAAAGGTCGTCAAAGAGATAGCCTCCAGCCCACGATTTCGTTCTCTTGGAGTTGGTTATCGCGTGGTGGTGCCATTTATCGGAATTAAAAATATCCAAGCTAAGTCCACCTCCCAGGGTTCAAGTCATTATCTCCATACTTACCAAATTTTAAAAAGTTACAGGCAGAGTTCTAGCGCATATTAAATCTATTAATAAAATAGTTGGCACTCGCGACTTCGTTCTCGTTATGTCGTAGGAAACCACTTAGTTTTCTCGCGATTAGGCCTTTGCCTAATTTAAAGTTCTATTTTATGATTTTTTAATTTTTGCATTTTTCAATGCTATTTTTATACTTATGATAAATTTTAAATAGAAAAATATTGGAAAAAATTAACTCGGCCACAAAAGTGAATTCTCAGATGGGAATCGAAACCACGACCTTTGGAAATTGGACCGGAAGAGCATTGGACCGGATTTCCAAAGGTCGTGGGTTCGATTCCCATCTGAGAATTCACTTGTGGCCGAGTTAATTGTTTCCAATATTTTTCTATTTAAAATTTAACACAGGTATAAAAACAGCATTGAAAAATGCAAAAAAATCAAATATCATATGTAAATGATTTTTCAAATATTATTTTTTTTATTTGCGATACCCTTTTCAAGGTATCTAAGTTTTAAGTACGAGTATGTTTATGTATGTTTACAATATGTAACACCTACATAACACTTAGTTTGAAAATAAACAGTTTGAGTTTGATTTTAACATTGCTTAACTCGAGTTAACAGCTCTGCGTTAAACTGTCAAGTTATTTTAGAAGTAGGTACTAGTTAGAAAAAAAAAGACGGGTTGCACTCCGGGAGTGCCGGCAGAAGTGAAAACTTGATTATTAACGTTGAGCATGTTTGATATTTTGGAATGGTTAGGGAATAATTTTGCACCAATTGCTTTATCAGTATAAAAGTACTATCATTTATGTGGTAGAATACAATATTAATTTATTGCGCTATCATACACAAACATGACAAACCATATTAAAGTGAACGTTAAGTTAGGTAATAAGATATAAGAAAACATTAGTTATTATAGAGAATCGAAAAATATATATTGACAATAAAACAAGAGACAAGTAAAAGACATTATCAACAGTCTGTCGCTAAGCAACCGAGACCATAGTCAACCTGTCACCTCAACATTCTCCATCCGTCCTACGCTTTTTCGATCAGGTCACGTGTCCTGACGCGAGTTTAAGATTTTATACCCATTACAGAAAAAGTGCTCAACGCCGCTAAAGAAGTTTTCACTTCAAAAACATCAAAAAGAAATATAACAGCTGATCTTAACTGAGATTTCTTATCAGCTTATCAACAAAGTCGAGGCCGCGCCTCTTTAAAAATATTATCTATGTTGCCCAAAATAATTTTGTGCGGTTACGCAAAAACTACAAAGTACCTAAACATTTAGGAATATTTATGATGGTTTCTTTGAAAAACTAAATTATTAAAGTCTTTTAAAGATATACTTCGGAAAAAGACAAAATAATATTTTTGTGTAAGTATAATGAATGTATATTTACTATTAAGATTATGTAGGTATGTACTTAAAATACTATAAGGTACTTTAAGTTACGTTTGTGCATTAAATAAAAACTTATAAGTAACTAACAATAATAAATACTTATCTTAGTTCTTAATGAAACAATATAAAACAACAATAGGCTTTACACCAAGCTTACTGAAATTAATGGCTTGTTACCTTAACAATCGGTGTCAATATGTTAGACTAAATGGGTATGAGTCTGAAGTATACTACACAAGGTCAGGAGTCAGTCAAGGGAGTACCCTGGGGCCCACATTGTTCCTGATTTTTGTCAATGACCTACCGAGGTGTGTGGAAGAAGCAAAGTGTCTTCTCTTTGCTGATGATCTTAAGCTGAGCTTGAGTATCGTGGACGATAGTGACACTAATATGTTACAGCAGGATGTAGACTCTGTTTGGAAGTGGAGTCAAGATAACAATCTGCCCCTTAACAGTGACAAATGTAAAGTTATCACATGTTCTCGCAAGCGACAGCCGCTACATGCAACTTACTATATGTCTAACGCACCTTTGGAAAGAGTAAGTAATATTAGAGATTTAGGTTTAGAAGTAGATACAGAATTTGACTTCCATACGCATATAACAATAATCTGCAAACAGGCTAGCAAAATGTTGGGCTTTGTGATAAGAACCGCGGCCCAGTTTGACAACCCGAAGGTTGTAGTAGTTTTATACACTGCATTCGTTCGGAGCAAATTGGAATATGGCGCTGTGATTTGGGATCCGCATGAGGATAAGTATGCACTTTTAGTAGAAAAAATTCAACGCAATTTTGCACGCTGGCTCTATAAACAACATTATGGTTATTACCCCTATCTGTATCCATCAATGTTTGTTTCGGGTATGGTGGATTTAGAGACTCTGAAATTTAGAAGACTAATGCTGTTGTTAAAACATTATCTGTCTATCATACACCACAAAATAAATAATCCGGTAATATTGGAACAAATACGGCTGATGGTTCCCAGAAATATTCCTCGGGATGCGGATGGTCTATTTGCGCCGCGCCGCAGGCCGCGACTGCTGGCCCGGCCGACGACGCGCACGAAGCGCGCCGAGTATGCACCTACCACCCGCGCACTGCGCTGTATAGGAGATTTGCTCGCCCAGCACAATGATATTGACATTTTCTTTGACCAATTAGGACATATCATTAATAAATTCCATTTATATCTGAATGACGTGCATATTGACTGACATATAATAAAATTATAAGACTGACGTAACATTTTTCATTGACATAACTGTAAATATTGTAACGTTGACATTTATCTGAATCTTGTGATTAATATCAATTTATTAGGTACTTAATTTTAGTTGATGACATTATAAATTCTAATTCGACTGAGTATACTCTTAGTTACATAGTTTATTTTTAATTTGACATTATTGCTTCTAATTTTTATTCTATATTCTTTGGACATTATTTTGAATTTTATTTTGCATTGCATGATTATTATTAGACATTTGTTTTGTTTTTTATTTTTTATTTATTGTATTGTATTTGTAATTAAGATAAATTCTAATGTATCCATCTATATTATTGCGAGATTAAGCTTACTGGCGTTTTGGAGTATTCTGTCAGCCTGTAAGTTATTGAATTGAATAAATAAATAAATAAATAAAACCTTGTTCTAAAAATGATATTTTTATTATTAAAATTACCTATTTTATTAATATTAATTATGTATTTTTAGCCTCAAAATAGAACTGCAAGCAGTAAAATATCAAAAGAAGGTCGCAATTCAGAAAATTACTTTTCTGAGAAAATATTCTTAACCATAGCCATTGTTTGCTAGACCGCCCTTGATCTACTCATATAAAACGAATTGGCTATTCACGTCAAATCGATTGTGAACATTACCCATTATAGTTATTTATATGAGCTTCTAATCCCTGGTTTACACGAAATGACAACTTTTTCACGTCTCAGGCTCCGAGTTATGAGACACATTAGATATTCCATCGTTCCCTGGACACGCATCCTGCTACCAAATGAGGAATTAATATTTATTCTTTGCAACATAACAGTGATCTGTTATGTTGTATCTGTTATGTAAACCAGGGATTAGAAGCCCTCCCTTTCATCAGAAAGGGAGGGCCTTCATTGTACTTGATGGTTGATCTTCTTATCGTATGAGGATTACTGGCCACCTCTAGTGTCAGAGTTTATCAGGCCCCCTTTAAGGCCTCTGACTTGGCTTAACGACTGACAACAGCCGGGACCGACGGCTTAACGTGCCCTCCGAAGCACGGAAGCGCTCAGTTACAATGCCACTTTTATGATCACCCATCCGACACCTGACCTGGCTGAACGTTGCTTAACTCTTAAACCCTATCTGGGGTACTGGAGTACCCCCCAGGTGTTTAAAATATCAACAGTTTTAACAATATTGCACTGCTGTAAAAATTGCTCTAGCTAATCTACGCCCGATAATTGGCGCGTAAGTACCTACGTTAGTAAGCGTGTCCGCCCGGCAAGTGTAGTCGCATTCACAGGTGTTCCGGGGTACCCCAGTACCCCGTGGTAGGAATAGTGTTGAAGTACTCGACGTCCAGGAAGACCAAAAGGTGGCCCATGTGTATCTTCTATGGGTTGCTAAATGCCGTTGGTGTCAACTCTTGGGTCTTATTCAAGTTGTCAACACACATTGATAAAGATAAAATAACCAAGCGTTGTGAATTTCTTAAGAGTTTGTCAATGGCACTCATAAAGCCTCAGAATGAGAGCAAAATTACAATGGCCAAGTTTACCTCGGGATATCAAAGAAACTATACGTGCAGTCTTGAATATTTATAGTGAAAATCATAGGCCAGTCCCTGATAATCCCAAACCTGGTCGTTGCTGCTTCTGTCCGCGCACAAAGGACAGAAAATCTCGATCTGTCTGTAATGCTTGTCGCCGTCATATTCGTGTTGACCATCAATACAAAATCTGTCCTTCATGTAACGACAAAAAAAAAAACTTCTTTTTTGCGGGGTACTTCAGTACCCCGTGGTAGAAATAATTACATTCCTAGAGTGGTAGGGTTTAAGATCAGTCTGTCAGGCTCGGCCTCGGCGCGGCCTTGAGCGCAGCTAATGGTAAAGCTGAAAATGGAATCGCACTTGTACCGGAATCCTCAACCACTGAGGAAATTGCTATTTAGGTACAGTCGGGGAATATCCCGATTGACCAGTAGAGTTTACAGACCAGTTAGTTTAAAAAAAAAAAACCGGTCAAGAGCGAGTCGGGCTCGCGCACCGAAGGTTCCGCACCCGACACAAATCGACATACCACACCAAAAGCAAATAAGTATAAAATCACTCTTTTAAGATTCCTAAAAAAGTATGCTATTTAGAGGCGTTGTTTTATTTTTCCTGTAATGTTTACATAAACTTCTACCACCTAAAATAATTTCAAATTTTTCTCTATGTAAAATTCGGCGATAAGAGGGGGAACGGTATTTTTTTTACTATTTTCATCAGAAGTCGAAAACTATGTGGCCTAAAATCAAAAGAAAAAATATAAGATTTTAAACTTTCGCGTTCCATTATAATTATATATTAAAACAAACTGTCTGCTTGTGACTACGGCTATTGCAACATAGCCGAAACGTCAAGCTGCAAGTACATAGTTGTACTACGTAAGTAACGTAAGTGTAAGTTACATTTATTTCTCTCTTACTTGTAAAATAGTTGGGCAAACGTCAATGGTTCGCACCATAAGGGTTCCTTTTTACCATCTTGGTACGGAACCCTAAAAAGTAAAGGATATACAAAAAACGTTAAAACACAAATTATAATAAACCATTGATGTATTTCCTTTGAGTAATCAATTATTTCATTAACCTTAGTACCTTCCAAGAAAACATTTCCCAAATATCTCTACTTACTGGTCAACCAGGATGTTCACAGATTGTACAAACCTAACTGCTAGAAAACTAACCAAAATGCTTATGAACTAAGTATGTAGACTAACGCCCGAATACAAAACTCAAGTTACTCAGCTTTGAGGGCTTCATAAACATCAACCAGTCGTGGTGCGGAACAAATACTTTTTTGTAGTTTTATACTTACCTTATTTTAATGTGAAAAGTCTTTTTCTGTTCATGACAGGAGGTCTGTTGTTCTGTTTTTCGTCTTGGTTGGTATGTTTGATTATCTTATTTTTGAAGTGAAAACTTCTTTAGCGGCGTTGCGCACATCAGAGTTTGAAATTTTTGGGATGGGTAAAAAATGTTAAAGTCGCTTCAGGACACGTGACCCGATCGAAAATTCGTAAGACGGAGGGAGAGTATACCTCAGGCGGGGCGTAGGTGAGGAAGTAATATCCCCCTGTCTTTCTACCGCGCGGCGAAAATGGATGCCTGCTCCTGCTGTTTCGCTTAAGCGGCTTTTCCTGTTTTTAATACAGTCCACGTTATTTCCTCTCCCCTTCTTTACAAGTCGCTTTAAATGTCAAAGGTATGAAAAAGATGCCACGATGTTTAATATCTTCTGAAACTTAAGTAGCGTTGAGTATTTGGCCATAAGGTTGCTTGCCCTTTGGATTGGTGACCAAACATTTGTAATCTCGAGTTCCTCTCTGTACTGTGGAAGGGCACTGGCCTACCGGCTGTATATACAGTCGTTAAAACCCATCGGGCATGTCCCATTCACAAGGACAGGCCATTGCCTTAGCAGTGGAAACATTAAAATATTACTGATGATGATGATAGTTAGGCCTTGGCTTCTATCATCATCAGACTGGGCTCTTGCCTTTTGTCAAGTTACGTCTCACTTCAACAGTCAACAAAACATCAAAGGCTTACAATGCTGCTGACTGTACAGAAATTATAAATACATGAACGGACTTCACATCTATACTAATATTATAAAGCTGAAGAGTTTGTTTGTTTGAACGCGCTAATCTCAGGAACTACTGGACCGATTTAGAAAATTCTTAGACATTAGAAAGCTACATTTCTCCCGAGTGACATAGGCTATATTTAATCCCGATATTCCCACGGGAACGGGAACCACGCGGGTAAAACCGCGAGGATCCTCTAGTTATCAATTGACAATACATTCAAGAACTTTCATTACTTTTAATATATTGACATAGAGTCACTGTGAAATATACACTTAATTGAAAAAAGCGTGTGAACCAGCACAGTACACAAAGTAACTATTTATTAATCTGTGACAGTACTGGGTTAATATCGATCCTGAACATAATCAATGAACAAGTTTTATTTGCTTACAGTAACCATGTGTTTTGAAATTGTGAAACTTTACGGACATTATTTGTTGGTGACTGTATTGATCGTTCTGCAAGTAAGATATTACGATCGGCCTATTCAGTATCAGTTTTTATTTATAGCCATAAATTAACTCATACAATCACACCAGCATAAGCATAGATGGTGCATTCTTCATTACATGCGCACTTCTATCATTTTAATTTTCGTTGTTTATTTTTAGTATACGTAAATAAACAACGTCTACAAAAAGTCATCTAGGTAACCGTTACGAAAAGTAACAGTTTTTCAAGGTTTCTTTAAAAAATGCACCTACTATAGATGTGATATGCGGGATGTGATATGGAGCTCTTCCTTGGTTTCTTAAGGCATGCTAAGCCGTTGACCAACGGCTGCATTTGCTGTTAACCACCCACCAACCCGCATTGTACCCGTGTTGTGATCATGCGTGGCCCATTCTCCTTCTTCTTCTTCTTCAAAGCTGAAGAAGCTGCTGCTGCTCACAGCTGCTGAGTGTAGCTGCCTCCTCATTTGCACGCCATCCCTTTCGGTCTTGTACTCTTGTGCTATTTGCATTCAATATTTCCCCGCTACTTTGACGATAGCTGTGTAGTGTCGGCTTAGAACAGCACTACCCCCTCTCATTCCGTGGGTGTCGTAAAAGACGACTAAGGGACTCAGCCTTCAGGAGATGGGCAGTAGCGTCTCCTACAAACTTGGCCATACTGCGATCGCCAACCCGCCTGCCAAGCGTGGCGATTATGGCAAACCCTCCCTTTGAGGGAGGCCTATACCCAGCAGTAAGTGTTATGTGGCTGAGACGACGACGGCGAGGACGACTTCGGCGATGTCGTCTGACTATCTGACTCCTGGCGTCGGTGCCTGGTGGCTCTCGGTCTCAACTCCATCACCTTCCTGCTCCACCGGTCATCGGCCACCCTTATTGGTCCATACTATATAATAATTATGTTATTAATGTTTTGCATGCCAGCTCCTGGTGAATGTGATGTGACTTCCATAAATTTAAGATCTTTTATGTACCGCATTCTAGCAAATAAATTCTTGATTCTTGATAAAGAAGGCCAGTGTCCATGCAATGGGGACATTAGGCACATGGGGGCCGCTTGTAAGTAACTAAATAAAAAACAATGACTAATCACGCATCCCAATATTTTCCACGATCAGTGACGTAACTACGACGCGATCGTTAATTCAATTACTAGCAGTGTGGTCACCCTAGGGTACTAAAATAGTTCGCGTTTAACTTCCTGATTCATTGTCGTATGGTTGCGCGGACGCAACGGTTGTGCTAATTTATAATATTTAAAATAAACATAATAGTTAATACTTAGTTATGGCTTCAGTACCTGTCTTCAAATTCTATAATGGATACACTTGTCCTGTTTTGGGACTAGGAACGTGGAAAGTGAGTAAAAATTTCATTTGTTTTTTTTTATTCCCAAGGAAGAAAAATTTTGTAATTTTGTTATTTGATAACTTTTTTTTTCTGGTAAAATTGTCTGGTATTCTGAGTATTTTATGTAAGAAAGTAGCCTTATTAAAATGCTAGAATATTTCTTAATTCAAATAATATTTTATTGGTATAAAGTTTAGTTTAGTTTGTTAGACTATTATTTGGTAAAATCAAGGCCAGTCAAGAAATTAGATTGAATCAAATGTAGCTTTATTCCACATTTTTATATAGAAGATATTTTTTTTATTCACATTTTCACAATGATAAGATAAACAGATTATATCTATATTGATATTATAAAGCTGAAGAGTTTGTTTGTTTGAACGCGCTAATCTCATGAACTACTGGACCGATTTAGAAAATTCTTAGACCATTAGAAAGCTACATTTCTCGCGAGTGACATAGGCTATATTTTATCCCGATATTCCCACGGGAACGGCCACCACGCGGGTAAAACCGCGAGGATCCGCTAGTATTAATAATATACCAACACTGATTATATAATACAGATACTAGTAAAAACATAGTTTCCTGCTTAGATGTGATTCAAACCCGCAACCGTTTCTATTTCCATTCCAAATCACTTCCACTGCTGTTCCAATTCGATCATAATTTTATTAAATTACTGTTGTTAGTTAATCCTAATCGAATGTAACATTTCTTCCGATCGCGAGGATTCCCTCTCCAATAATGAAATAACACTGGCCTATAGAGTTGTCTTTTTTTAACCGACTTCAAAAAAGGGGGAGGTTCTCAATTCGACGGTATTTTTATTTTTTTTATGTATGTTTTACCATAACTTCGCCAGTTGTTAACTGTTGTTAACAGATTTTTATAATTCTTTTTTTATCTGAAAGAAAATGGTTTATGTGTGGTCCCATATATTTTTTACGAAGATCTGGCTAGTAGTTTTTTCATAATCTTGAAAAATATCAATCACCTTTTGGCAAGTAGTCGTTTACCTAGATGACATTGTTGTGTATGGGCTGATTTTTAGTGTAAGAAACGGCACATGATGTAACTAAAAAATCTGAAATAAAAACATTTTATAAAAAAAATTCAAACCGACTTCAAAAAGTAAAAAATAAAACTTTTGGAGTCGGTGCTAGCTAGCTAAGGCCAAAAAAATATATAGTTAATAGAAGTGCAATGCCCTGGCTGGCACCGACTCCAAAAGTTTAATTTTTTACTTTTTGAAGTCGGTTTGAATTTTTTTTATAAAATGTTTTTTTTCTATTGCAATTTAATGTATTTTTTTACGTTTACAAATTTCACAATGTTGTTTTACCAAACAATGTGTCTTAAGTAATTAAATAGTTTAAAAAAAGTGACTTCTTTTCTTATCTTTAACAATGAGGATCTCGACTCGATTTAGTTTATGTTTTGGTCATTTATCCCGCCAATACTTACTGAGTAGTACGAGGCCTAAGGGCCTAACGTCGTATTCCAGTACAAATCCCGCGAGAAGATGGTAGCAACGAAGAGCGCGTCTAATATAGTAGAAAGTTTAATAGGTATTAGAAGGAGGCCTATATTAGTCCTTTTTAACTCCAATTCCGGTAAGGTGACAAGCGGTTAAGAGCCCTTCAATATAATACTAGGCAGCCTAATATTAGGACTAGGCCTAAATACATATTAGTCCAAGTTAAAAAAAAAACTGCGTTAAAGAAAACTGACTTCGAAAACTAAAAAGCCAAAAATAAGCCTTTTGGAGTCGGTGTCAGCCAAGACATTCTACTTTAAAGTATACCTATTCTTTTATTTTTCTTGCCTTAGATGGCGCCGACTCCAAAAGGCATATTTTTTGCTTTGTAGTTTTGAAGTCGGTTTTTTATAACGCCGTTTTTTTTACTTTTTAATGTCTTAATTGGTTGTTTTGTAAACTACAGCAGGGTTTTTCTAGATTAGATAAGGTTTCATGTACATTATAAACAAAATTATCGTAAATACTACATCGTCCAAGTCAACAATGAAATGAAATATATAAAAATGCTCATAACATAAAAAGTACTGGGACAAACGAAACCAAATTTTTATAGGACCAATTGGCAACTATTCCGCATCGAACAAACAAAGAATCATGTAAATCGGTTCAGAAATCTCGGCGTAATCGGTGTACATACATAAAAAAAAAACAACCGAATTGAGAACCTCCTCCTTTTTGAAGTCGGTTAAAAATCGAAGACGTAGCAATGAAGAGCTCGTTGATAAACTATTATCAACAAGCTCTTCGACTAGAGTAATATCAGTCTTATTTCAGTCCAACCTATACCTACAAGAACAGTAATAATAGTATGCAGGCTACAGGTAAGTAGGAGGCTTAATATATTTTTTACTTTGAATGGGTTTGCTCTTGATTAGTTTGAGGCCTAATGTTAGTCCTTTTTAACCGACTTCAAAAAAAGGAGGAGGTTCTCAAGTCGACTGTATTTTTTTTTTTTTTTTATGTATGTTCCACCATAACTTCGCCAGTTGTTAACAGATTTTTAAAATTCTTTTTTTATCTGGAAGAAAATGGTTTTTGTGTGGTCCCATATAATTTTTAGCTGGCACCGACTGCTTTGGCTGGCACCGACTCCAAAAGTTTTATTTTTTACTTTTTGAAGTCGGTTTGATTTTTTTTTATAAAAATTTTTTTTTCAGTCCAAACCCGGCGAGGTGACACAGGCGGTAAAGGATGCGATCGACATCGGCTACCGGCACATTGACTGCGCACACGTCTACCAGAACGAGAAAGAAGTCGGACAGGCCATCAGCGAGAAGATTGCTGAGGGTGTTGTAAAGAGGTACGCCATTCATATTATATTTATTAAGGAAATTCATTCGTTGTTAGTTTTATTTTATGTTTTATATTTATTTCTTATTTGTCACTTTTAAATTGTTACATTGTTATTTTCTTATTTTATAAGTATTTTTAACCGACTTCAAAAAAAGGAGGAGGTTATCAAGTCGACTGTATTTTTTATTTTTTTTATGTATGTTCCACCATAACTTCCCCAGTTGTTAACAGATTTTTAAAATTCTTTTTTTATCTGGAAGAAAATGGTTTATGTGTGGTCCCATATAATTTTTACGAAGATCTGGCTAGTAGTTTTTTCATAATCCTGAAAAATATCAATCACTTTTTGGCAAGTAGTCGTATACCTAGATGACATCATTGTTGTGTATGGGCTGATTTTTAGTGTAAGTAACGGCACATAATGTAACAAAAAAATCTGAAATAAAAACATTTTATAAAAAAAAATCAAACCGACTTCAAAAAGTAAAAAATAAAACTTTTGGAGTCGGTGCTAGTTAGCTAAGGCCAAAAAAAATATAGTTAATAGAAGTGCAATGTAGGCTGGCACCGACTCCAAAAGTTTTATTTTTTACTTTTTGAAGTCGGTTTGATTTTTTTTATAAAATGTTTTATAACCACGCGTCACTAGGTCCTGCTAGAATACCAGCGTTGCTGTGACACCCCGTTAAAAGAAACGAGTGACATAATCAGGGGGGGTAACGGCTGCTTTGTATAACACGTTCATTGCCACGCCAAAATGTTGGGACTTACATAGATGGGCAGATTTTTTTTTCATTTAGTAATGTAAAAAAATAAAAAGATGGCGACCCGCAGGCCACGCCCACTATTCAAAAGGTCATTTCCTTGCCTAGTGGCCGAAACAAATAATAAAAGCCGATACACTGGCCTCTGTTCTATAGCCCATACACGATTGTAAAGTACCAGCACGCGACATCGCGTTATCGGCTACACCTAAATAGGCCGTTTCACGCGACGTGATAAACGGAGTTAGGCCCTGCCCTAATTGGCCACCGTTTGTGTGATGAGATGATACAATGAGATTCCATCGTGCGATGAAGCGAACAATAAATTTTTCGCTATACCTACTTCACTCTGCTATGGTTACCATCAAAATGAAGTCTAAGATAACCTCAATCAATGTTTATTTTTTATTTATTTTTATTTTACTTTACAGGCGAATCAACAGTTAACAAAATATGGATAACATTTAAACTAGCAACATTAAACCAATTACAGATTCACACAACTAAACACAGACAGTTAACAATTTTGAACATGCATATTGGATTTACATCTAGGGATGCAACAAAAAAAAAATATATATATATAATATTACTAAAAACAATTAACATCATGTTTATCTAAAGATGACGGTAGTAACTAATATCACAGTGTAATCGTTATCTTTAGATAAACTTTGATTTGATTAGCTAAACTAGGTACACTTTTAGGAACTTGGTGACGCATTGGTCGTCACGGGATGGGTGACCGAAAATCCGCTACTAATATTATAAATGTGAAAGGGTTTCTTTGTCCTTTCTTCACGCCCTAAATAAGCAACCAATTGAGTTGGTTTTTCGTAAAGTTAGTTGAAAGAACGGAGAGTATTTTTATTTGCCGTGGCGCCACTGTCGCGTGAATACTAAGCTCCGTGTTAAAAATTTAATAATACAAAAGTGCTATAATTTCTCAAAAAACTATATTTTTTTTATGATTTTGTAATTTTTGCATTTTTCAATGCTATTTTTATACTTATGGTAAATTTTAAATAGAAAAATATTGGATTGAATATTGAATATTGGAAAATCATAAATTATTGTCTGTTGCATCTTAATCGATCGTTAAACACCTGAAAAGATGTTTCTTTCGAATGCAAGGGTATTCCTAGCATTGATGTGACAACGCTGGCCTACAGCGTATTAAAAATATAAAAGTATTGGAGAATTTCGACGGTGGTACGCAAGTCTCGGTAGCTCAGCGGTTAGAGCATTGGACCGGATTTCCAAAGGTCGCGGGTTCGATTCCCGTCTGAGAATTCACTTGTGGCCGAGTAAATTTTTTCCAATATTTTTCTATTTAAAATTTACCATAACGATACAAAATTGTTAGTTACGTTCTAAACTACAAGTGTTATTGTTATCAATCACGGGAACAGTACCTAACCACGCTGTTAAAACCGCCGTCTTTATAAATATCTAGAAGGCATATCAAATCATTGGAGTAGAATTTAAATGGCCGATGTGATGATGATGACAACCAATTTCTATTGGTTGACGACCTGTTTGACGCAGGGGTACTAAGCTCACCTTCTGTGACAGAGGTCCCTGGTTCGATCCTCGGACAAGTCAAATATTTGTGTGCATGAACATGTAAGTATATTTGTCTTGGTCTGGGTGTTTGATATGTATATTATGTATGTATTTACAAAAAAAAGTATATACTTTTTTTTTGGAAAAAAGTATGTTTTCGTACCACTTGTTCAAAAAAGTGACATTCTATGCCACAAAAGGCGAACATAACAATAGTCATTTTTAATCTGTTAAAAACAGGGAAAGAAAATTGTACTGAATTTCATTCATCCTCTAGGGGGAGAATGTGATTTAAATTTGGAATACTTACCGAAATTTATACTGAACTACATCTGTGTTTACACCATTGAGTTTGTATATAAATCATTACACATCTTTTTGAAAAAGGAATACGCATTTATTATAAATGTACCAAACAAAAATGTAACTCTCTCTATCAATAATTGGACCAATGTTTCGAATGTTAACTTTTACTTTTAATTGTCATTATTTTTAATAAATGCTTATCTCATATTATTATTGTGTTATTTTTTTCGCAAATGGTACGAAAAGTAGAGTATTTTCCTAGGAGATAAAGCTGTCTTAGTCTTGGGTGAACTTAAAACCCTCGCTACGCTCGCACCCTCGCTACGCTACACTCAAATTTTCACTTGAGTGTAATAATTAGTACTCTTTGCTAGAGTCGAAGAAACAACTGTCAAACTTTGCGACAGACAGTGCCTTTAAGAAACCTCGAGAGTATTTACGCCATTTTTTCTATTTGTCAACTTTTAAGTGCCCAAAAAAATATAAAATTTATGGTGAAATCTATACCGTTCTACTTTACTCCGTTCGAAATGTTTCCATAATTAAAAAACCCCCGACTTAATTATCCGTCCGGGACTATATTAAATGAACTAGTTTTGCAGTTTTATAGTGACGTGAATATCTGGAGATATTTTATTGTAATACTTATTATTTATATTTGTTGAACTTTAAAATAGTGATGGCAGCCTCCGACGGATAATTAAGTTGGGGGATTTTAATTATTTTATCCCTTTTCATTTAAGTTTTAACCGTAGTGGGTATTTTCAAAATCTAAAATTTTGCTTTTTTTCAAGCATTTTAGTGTGCATAGGTATTATGTACTCTCAACTAATAAACGCCATTACTGAAAACCACATCAAATTCAAGACTTTAAACTTTCGCGTTCCATTATAATTATATATTAAAACATAATAAATGTCGCGTTTTAGTCCTGTTGTTTTAATATATAATATATAATCACATCAAATTCAGACTAGTAGTTTTGGTTTTGCACAATCCGTACCGTCTCGTGCGTCGTGGGTAAAAATGGTAGTGTACGCTAGGCCTAAAACGGAGTGGCTACGTACTCTTTGGTTGGCTTCTCCAGGTCCTTACGTCGTCAGAGTTACGACTTAGAATACCGATTTTGAGGAGTATTTCGAAGAGGTTTTCAAGGAGGTTTCGTTCAGTCGAGGACGAGTAAGTTTTGGAGGAACGACTTAGAATATGGGTGTTAAAGTAGGCTAGATAATTAGTGAGATTGTATGCACTTATTTCTTGTTTATTTATTATTTTATTGGTAATTTGACTGGGCTGTGTAATAACCTTTTTTATCTTTCATTAGTTATATAACAGCTCCTAACAACAGATTATTTATTGGCTTCAACAACAGATAGTTATCAAGTGTATGGCTTACTAACATCAAAGCACTGTTCCAAGTTAATGAGTCTGTTGAATGTACTATTGAATGGCAGTTATAAAACGTTATCAGTAATTAACCAACCGGCATTATAAAAAAAACAACGGGTTGCACTCTGGGAGTGCCGGCAGAAGTGGAAATGATAATGTGAACCGCTTAAACGAAAATAACGATCAAAATCCACTATATCTTGACCACAACATACAACAACGGTAAATGGTCTTACGAATTTTCGTAAGATCATTTCGTAAATCAGGGTCACGTGTCCGACTTTAACATTTTTTACCCATCCCAAAAAATTAAAATTCTGATGTGCACAACGCCGCTAAAGAAGTTTTCACTTCAAAAACTACGAGCGATCGCAGGCTACTTTACAAGCATTGGTTTTTTTCGGAACCGACTTTGTGTAGTCACAGATTACTAAATAGTTACTGGTGTACTTTAGTTGGGACCTTACATTTTTTTTGGCAATTTGGAATCACTTCGCTTTAAATCAGTGTAGAGCCAAGATAGAGTCAAGTGTGCATAGGGTTGCCAGATGCCCCGTATTTTACGGGTTACCCCGTTTTTCAGGCATTGATAATACAAAAACCCGTAATTGCGAAAATAAAATACGGGGTAAATAAAGCTCCTATTTTTTTACTAATTCAGCCATGAGTTGACTGGCGAAACCAAAGTGCTACTTAGAGACATTGTTTCTTAATTGAAAATTAAGAATTTAAGCAATTAACTTACTTTTTCATGATTTCTGAAAAAGTATGCTACTTAGGTCCGGTTGCTCGTAGCTCAGTTACGCTAACTTTAGGGTTAAATTATAGTTAAAGTAAAATTAACCGGCGGACAAATTTAAAAGCGTTGTTGAAGCAGCGGTTACTTTAACGAGCAGTCAAATTACAGATTTAACGGCAGTCAAAATAACTGACAAGGTGGGGGTGGTTTAAAATTTTGACATTAGTAGAATTTGTAGTTGTCGCTTACCTACCGTTATTAGGTTATTTATTTAAAATACACTTTTAACCTTTCTTTAATTTCACCGCCGCGTAAAATATTTTTGGGCAACTGAATGCGAAGATAACCGACGTATTTTTTTTACCGAAGTCATAATTGACAACAGTTAAATTTTACTTTTAACTTTACTATAATATACGAGCAACCGGACCTTAGAGGTACTATTAGGTACATAGTAAATTTCAGATTTTTCTCTATGCAAACTTCGGAAATAAGGGGGTATTTTTTTACATTTATCATCAAAAGTCAAAAATTATGCAGCCATAAAAAAAAAGAAAAAGTGATTGAGTATGTGCAAACAGCGTTCTTTCATATGATACCCCACATGCCATAGTACTTTGAATTTTCAATACCCTTTTCAGCCCCTGTTGTAAAAAAAAGTTTCTTATTTCTCTCTTAATTGCAAAATAGTTGGGCAAACGTCATCTAAAGCTATTCCAAATTTCTAGTATCATAGCATTAGTAATTCTTGAGATATCCAGCTGTGACAGACAGACAGACAGACTCAGTCGCACCATAAGGGTTCCTTTTTGCCATTTTGGTACGGAACCCTAACAAAATGAAACTCACCTTTGACATTCATAAAAGTCTTTTGAGATTAATTTCAAAATATTTCACCGTCCACAGGGAGGATCTGTTCATCACCTCCAAGCTTTGGTGCACCTTCCACCGGCCAGACCTGGTCGAGCCAGCGCTGAAGACCACGCTCCAAGACCTGCAGCTGGAGTACCTGGACCTGTACCTGATACATTGGCCGCAAGGTTACAAGGTAAAGTTAAAAAAAGCTTTTTCTAAATATATTGAAACCGACTTCAAAATCTAAAAAAAAAAATCCATGGATGGTGCATACATTGCACTAACTAGGGTAGGTGCACCAGTGAATGAACGCCCTCCAGTGAATGAACACCCTCCAGTGACTAAACAGAGGTGAGTTCTTTCAATAAAATAAGAAAAGTAAAGATTTCTACCGGAGGCGATATATTTTTTTAAATGGTAACATTTAAATATGTAAAATTGTCAAACAAACTTTTATCGCTGTAGTTACAATATGATATGACTACTGTTTGGAGTGTACGCGTTCTATTGTGTGCTGTGTTTGTATGAGTCAGAATTAAGGACTCGGGTAAGGCTTTGCATTTTGAAATCAGCGTCGTTCACGTTACTCGAGTGTCTTTGAAAAGAATTGTGCATATTAAGATAGAACAATGATTATTATAATCAATAGAACTCAACTTGTTTATAATTTCATGTGTTTTATTAAAAAAAAGGTGTCCGATTACTGGATCACGAAAGTTAACACATTCTAGTTAATGAACGGTTCATTCACTGGTACAATCTGTTTTTTCACGAACCCAATGAATGAACTATGGTATATTTCATACTATTTGCTATGTTCATTTACTGGTTTCAATACGATGAGTCTGTCAAGCGCTCATGGCCGCGCTTGACAGACTGATCGTATTCGATCACGTTTGTTAAGCAAAGTTCGGCCCGGTCTGGTGTCGGATGGGTGACCGTAAAGTGGCATTACAACTGGGCGCTTCCGAGCTTCGGAGGGCACGTTATACCGTCGGTCCCGGCGGTTGTCATCTGATTACAGTCGTTAAGCCAAGTCAGAGGCCTTATAGGCGGCTTGATAAACTCTGACACCAGAGGTGGCCACTAATCCTCATTCGATAAGAAGAAGACTGGTTATTTGGAACCCTTTTCTTATTGGCCATCGGTCGCATCGCACGATGTGGTGCCAAGCTTCATCGTGTGACCGACCGTCAGGGCCTACGTCAAGAATAAGTTCTTTATTCTAGACATAGGCCCTGAGACATAATGACAAAGATAATAGTACAGTAAGCATAATTTTTTGTAGCTGCTGGTACTTAAAATAGGAAAACCCTGTGCTGTAAATACCTGCGTCCTAGCGTAGGTACTTAACCTACGTCTAAAATTTAGTTGAAAAATATGTTACCTTCGATCGGCATCTTAAAATCCTCTTTCTCTTCCAGGAAGGCGATGAGCTCTTCCCCAAAGACTCGTCCGACAAAGCGATCCCCAGCACCACTGACTACGTGGAGACCTGGAAGGCTATGGAGCAGCTGGTGGCAGCCGGCCTGGTGAGGAGCATCGGGGTGTCCAACTTTAATAAGAAGCAACTGGATAGGGTGTTAGCCTCTGCTGCTGTGAAGCCTGCTGTGCATCAGGTAGGTGTTCGAAAAGTTCTTCATTAAGTACTTATTTAAAAAGATTCTGTATGTATATCTGATGATAATAGAAGAAGCAAGAGAGATAGATGGAAGGTTGGTATCCCAACCTACCGCTGCGAGATATAGGCGTGATTATGAGTTTGTTGTTGTTTGACGAATATATACACAATACATGACGGCACCAAGAATATCTGCTCCACCGATAACGTGGAGACCTAATGGAAGGCTAAAGAGCAGCTGGTGCCAGTTGGCCTGGTGAGGAGTATCGGGGTCTCCAACTTCAATAAGCCTCTATTTTTGAATCAAGGTCGCTAATCGCCTGATCGCCTCGCCACTCACGCGACGGAGTTGCGAGGCGATCAGGCGATTAGCGACCTTGCAAGCGTAGATATAGCACGCTTTTCGCTTTGCACCTCAAGTGCTCGTGTTGGGAGGGGGGGTACTACAGGCAAAAAGCGAAGCTATATATATACGGGCAAGGTCGCTTATACGGAATACGGAAACTCAAACGTCGCACGAAAATCAGTAGAATCCTCGAGACGAGTGAATCAAAAATAGAGCTCCTGAGCCCCGATCGCCAGTAAATAATTAGGACAGGATCTTGATCACAGTCACAGACCTATATCGAGATAGACGGTATAGAAAAGTTTGAGCCACGGTCCAAGTTTTACGACCTAAGTCAGTCCGCTTGAGACAATTGCCATGAAAACACGCGTCACTCAGAAACGAAAATGGTTAATTGTGCAGTGCTTTCATGTGTGAGTTTCATGCTAAATCTCGCTCGTGACGTCATCGCAGATACGAAAAATTCGACACGCTAGGTTCTCATACAGCTTGAAGCGCTCTTTTCGTCTATCTCGATATAGGTCTATGGTCTTGGTCTGTAAAACCTGCTGTGCACCAGAAACGTTCTTCATAATGTTTTTTGAAAGATTTTATGTCGACCTACTTATGTCGGAAGAATATGGTGAAAGAAGAAAAAAAAGCGAGATAAATAATAAATAAATATAAATAAATAATTTATTTCATAAGATTTGCAGTACATGTACAAATACAAATATTTTACAGTTAAAGACAAATTAAAATTAAACTTCCTGAACTAGGTATTTAACCTGTACTTCAGGTGAGTCAGTCGATAAAACCCACCAGTCCCATTGGGCCCACGACCCACCCATGGGCTCTTTCTCCTTATCCGTCCATAAGGAAGGCAAGAGCCCCAGCAGTGGGGACATCAAAATGATTTTTCTTGTTTAATATTTATCACTTAAAAATAGCATTGTAAAATGCAAAATTAAATATTTATAACTAGCAACCCGTGTGCACATAATGCGCAAAAAACACATTTTTTATATTCAATTTAAAAATCCATTAAATCCGGTTTAAATCGCTCTAGATTTGAGTTTTTGCTAAATTTCTCGACTTATCCGACCACTTCAGACAAATACCTTTCTAACGGTGTATTGCACTTGATTGTGCGACTTTTAGTTTAGGAGGAGAAGCGGCTTCACTGCCGTATTATATATATAGATTAGATGGCTGTTTCATCTTAACGGATAGTCAAGCATTTCTAAAGATGTTCCTTTCGAATGCGAGGATATTTCTCTCATTGATGAAACGACGGTGGCCAACACCGTAGAACGGTGAATATACTAGAAAAATTCGACGTGTCCACATAGGTCTCTGTAGCATAATTGGTTACTGCATAGGGTCGGAATCCCAAGGATGCGGGGGTTCGAATCCCATCAGGGCGACATGAGACTAGTTGCTTTTTTCTAGTATATTTTCTTGTTTAATATTTATCGACATCTTTCTTTCTTTTCAGATCGAAGTCCATCCATACCTGAACAACCAGAAGATGTTCTCGTACTGTTCATCGCTCGGTATTGCGGTGACAGCGTACTCGCCTCTGGGCTCTCCAGACCGGCCGTGGGCCAAGCCGGGGGACCCCTCACTCATGGACGACCCCAGGGTTAAGGAAGTCGCTGACAAGTATGGGAAGAGCCCTGCGCAGGTTCTCATCAGGTAAGACAATACTTTATAGTAAGTATTTCTAAAGTCCAAACACAGAATATAATATAAAATTTCACTCCCGAGTTTAGGTATGATAAACGCAAGCGTCCGGTCACCGGACTAGTCTCAATAGGCTGGCACTCACTCGACGTCGCACGGCAGACAGTTCTTGTACTATGAACGCTATACGCAATGCAAAAGGTTGAAATTAGGTTGTTTTCCAGAATAGTAGGTAAATATCTCGGGGATTTTGCGCCGCTTGTATGGAAGTGAGACAGGCCTGGTCCAAACTCCTGGCTGGGAAAAACAACATTAGACAATTTTAATGCGGTCGGCATTCCAGGGTCAGACATAGTTCAGGCGGTTGAATGGGAGGAGGCGGCAGTTCGATCGCCTCATTCCTTAGGTTAAACGGGGGATTCCGTCGTCCAGGGAGGACCGTCCCGTGAATAAGATGTGCTGACGTCCCGTTGGGTGTGTCCAAAAGATAAAAGCGGGCGGAGGCCCGGTGACTGTCACCCCAAGCCCGACAGTCTCCGCCAACGCGTGGAGGGAACAACCAGGGGGTTTTAGTGGGTTCGAGTCCCACATAACCTACTTGTTTCCCCGGATAGGGAAGTATACGCGGGCATTTCACTCTAGAAAGAGGTCAGACATAGTTGAACTGAACAAGGGATCTTAGGTACTTCTGCAAAAAATGTAGCCGGAACCTACTGTTTAGAGTTAAGAGGTAGACGCTCGAAAACATTGTAATGGTTACATTGGGATGGTTCCGCCCAATACCAGCTGCAGACGCTTGAGTCCATTGAGCAGAGGACCAAGAAGCTCATTGGCAACAATGACCTCTTTCATAATAAGCTCAAAAGCCTTGAGCATAGACGGAAGGTTGCAAGTTTATCGGTTTTCTATCGGATACATTTCGGTGAGTGTGCGGCTGAATTGCACAGCCTAATTCCACCTTCGCCCTTCTTCCATCGGACAACCAGACTTACAAATATGCGCCACCGCTTTATGGTTGAGATCCCAAAGATTCGCACTAAACGTTTTGCGTAAAATTTTATCATCCGTACTGCCAGAGAGTGGAATGCTTTGCCTGAGTCTGCTTTTCCTGATACTTACAATTTGGGGGTCTTCAAGTCGCTTACCATCAGGCGAGATAGCGGTCAAGCGCTAACCTATATATAATAATAAAAAAAATATAAAATTTGTCTTCTCCGGGGATCGAACGCGGGCCCTCTGGCGCAGAAGGCAGGCTTAGTACCCCTGCGCCAAACCGGTCGTCAAGTAAATTATTTAAATTACATATTTTCGCGCAGAATTTGATTGTGACCTCAAATATGGCGGTGACGTCTCGTCACTTTCTCACGACAGCGCACCGCCCTAATTAGCAGCGGGCCAAAGTGACGTGACGTCACACGCTGAGCATAACGTCTCTTTTGTATATTTTCATGATTCTTTCACACTTGGTTTAATTTTACTTATATTTTCAAATTTGATTAAATAATAACTCAAACAAAAATTTGAATCTTCTCCATTTAACGCACTGCGCGACTGCCTCTGAACAACTGCTCCCTCGTATGATCCATCCACACGGGCAGCGATATCGATAGACGTGATAGACGCTTGCAACAGCCAAATCAATTTTATTTTCAGATACGCCATCGACCGCGGCATGATTGTGATCCCCAAGTCGGTCAACAAGACGAGGATCGCGCAGAACCTCGACGTGTTGAACTTCCAGCTGTCGGCTGACGACCTGCAGCAGATCGCCGCCCTCGAGTGCAGCGGCCGCCTGTGCAGCATGGGCGAGTGAGTATACCACATAGGGGTTTTTCTATGAACGACAACGGGAAGACTCTTAGCCGTCATCATACCTGATGTTAAGTATTAATAAGGCTGACGATGGAGGCGAGCCTCTCCGCCTCATCACTAAGAAACTGGCTATCTCATTTCGAACTGCCGCAACACAACAATGCTGAAAACATTTTGTTATGGCGTCAGACTTAGATAAGACTTAGATAAAGAGATCCAACAGCAAAACTAAAGATTTGGGTTGATTATATGATTTATTACAAAAAATCACATGGAGTTTCACAAAAAGCAAAATGGAGAGAGAGCGAGTCTACTAATAATAATAATACAGTCTAGTAATAGTCTACTAATAATACAGTCTAGTAATAGCAGTACATGACGTTTATTGGGCAGTACAGTAGCGCCATCTAGTAAATATTATGTTACAATGTTGATAGACAGTCTTAATTAAACAATATTTAATATTTTACATGATTTTTTATTTTTTGCATTTTTCAATGATATTTTTATACTTATGATAAATTTGAAATGGAAAAATATTGGAAAAAAAAACAACTGGGCCACAAGTGAATTCTTAGATAGGACACGAACCCACGACCTTTGGATATCCGGTCCAATGCTCTAACCACTGAGCTACCGAGATTTAAAAAGTCCCATCTGAAAATTCACTTGCGGCCGAGTTGTTTTTTTTTCCAATATTTCTCTATTTAAAATGTATCATAAATTCTATATTTTTCATATTTACCAGTGGCCGTACGATCTTCAATCAATCAATCAATCAATCAATCAATCATTTATTAGTTCATAAGCATGGGTATTACAAGATTTCACATATAAAAAAGGTACAGCCATGATTCACCTTATGGTATATGAACATTACAATTTTAATTATTATTATAAATATCTTATCTTATATCTTTTTGAGCCCCTATATTTTTTTTATCTTCCCATTAACCTAAGTTAACTTCTCTACTTAACTTTTATTATTTTTCCTTCTTTTCCAGTGTGGAGCACCGGGATTACCCATTCCATGACGAGTATTAGAAGATGCATTTATATTAATTGAAGTATAATGATATAGCAACGCACAAATACAGTTTATTGAACTGCTTGGTTTTGTCCACTCAGCATTTTATGTTTACTTACAAACGCCTCTGACTTGACTTACAACACCGGGACCGACGGCTTAACGTGCCTTCCGAAGCACGGAAGTTCTCAGTTGTAATGCCACATTTATGGTCACCCATCCGACACCTGACCGGGCCGAACGTTGCTTAACGAACGTGATCGAATACGATCAGTCTGTCAAGTGCGGCCATGAGCGCTACATGAGGACTTAATATAACTAACTACTCTATATTTTGTAATTTATTTAATGCACTGACTTAGTATTTTAAACCGGCCAAGTGGGAGTCGGACTCGCGCACGAAGGGTTCTGTACCATTATCTATAAAAACGGCAAAATATCACGTTTGTTGTATGGAAGCCCCTTTAAATATTTATTTAATTTAGTTGTTTAGTATTTGTTGTTATAGCGGCAATAGAAATACATCATCTGTGAAAATTTCAACTGTCTACTATCACGGTTCATGAGATACAGCCTGGTGACAAACGGACAGACAGACTAACGGACAACGCAACGGAGTGTAATAGGGTCCCGTTTTACCCTTTGGGTACGGAATCCTAAAAACAGACAAGTTATTTTTATCGTAGCAAACCGTAGGCCCACTAAAAAATTATTGGAAAGAAAGGTTTGTGTTGCTATGCATGGGATTCGAACCCACGAGTCACGACCCTTGGCGCGATAGGTCAAATGATTTTCTATAGTTTTTCACAGTATTATATGTATATTTTTGTTTTACTTACCGCTGTTAACTAATATTGTTCAGAAAAATAAAATAAAAAATACTAGAAAGTTACATTGCGTTTTATTTATAATCACAATAAAAGTGCATTCTGTTTAAATGGCAACTTAAAATTATTTTTGTAAAAGCTAAATTGATCATCAGTAAAATAGGTACCGCCAATGGTAATACTATTGTACCATGTGACCCTAGGTACACATTGTAAATTTAAAACGTGGCACGGAGAGCAGCCTTAAAAGTTGTAACTACATGAAAAGTTCTTAGGAAATCATCCTTAATTTTTTGTAACATTTTAAACTGCATATATCGATTTTTTCGCGATTTCTGAATTTCCAAGTACTCACACCTCAGTTGGTGTCATAGAGTGTTTTGATTCTCATGAGAAACAGGATCGAACGGCATAAAAAATTTAATTACACTTTTTTTAAAAATCGGTGAATGCAGTTCAAAATGTTTCAAAAATCTTCTTGTATGATAGCTGTTTGTCTATTATTATTGTATACTAGGATAATCTATGAGACAGCTCTCATAGATTATCACAGAGACTCTCAGCAGAGTGGTTGTCAATTTCTGTCAGGTAGAAAAATGTCGATAGGCAGAACGAAACTAAATAATTTATATTTAGTGAATATTTTGCCAATGAGTGTGTATTTTATGTTAATAATAAGAAAACCAATCAAGTGAAGGATCTCAATAATTATGGCTACGATCAATAACCCTGTAAGTAATATACCGGCATTGAAAAATACCTAATCATGCTAATCATGTCTATTTCTATAACAAAGAGGAAAGCTTTGATTGTTTGTTTGTTTGTATTGAATAGGCTCCAAAACTACTGAACGGATTTGAATGAAATTTGGTACTCAGATAGTAGATAGATAGGTATGTGTTCTCCGATTCCTACAACCTTGGCCTCTTCAAGGTGAGAGTGAATAGGCATTGCCTGGGCAAGCATGCAACACCTTAGACCACATCCTGTTTGTTAAGCACGATGATGGTCAAATGTCTGCCCAGTTATTACAAAAAAAGATAGCCTGGTCATGAACATAGGATACTTTTTATCCCGATATTCCCACGGGAACGGGAACCACGCGGGTTAACGGGTTGCTAGTGTAAGATATACCTAATATTCCTATCAGTTCGTGTAGCTAAAATAAAGTTCATTTTAAATTAACATGAAATGTAGAATATTCCTAGAATGGGATGGCGGGAATTTACGTGGACTGTATAGCGGATAGCGGGGTGGTTTGCGATTTGTGATTCAGAAACAAAAAATATGTGGACCTTAGATATTATGGAGAGGGAAGGGGACTCACCGAGCGCGGTTCGATTCAGCTTCTGGAGTATCTTGCCTTCAGCTGCACTTCAGGAAACGCCACTCACTATACTCACATAGGCCTAGGTTTCTCTGCCGGCCGGCTAAGTTCCACACACTTTAGAACACTGAATCACTTATTACACAGTTTATAATTTAATTAAAGCTGCGGTTAATGCATTTTATTTTAAATTAAATGCGGAGTCGCACGCAAATCTTGGCGACGCGGTTCGGTTGTCGAAGCGGAAGGGTCACGCGACGAATCACGATGCACTGCACTTGCTTGATTAGTTCTGCGCACGATGGTGTGGGTAGGAAAGGGATAGGAAGTAAGGAACCACATCATGAAGCGCGCGAATTAAAAATAGGGAAGCCGGAAATGGCGTAAACGATTCCAAAATACTTAGTTTTGCTAAATTAATCTAGACTTAATGCCTTTTCAATGGCTTGCGCTTGGGACGCTCGGTCGGCGCCCGTGTCTTGTTTACCCTTCCACATGTAGGTATTAAGTACACGAACGTGCACGGTCGGTCGAGGGTGGCAGTCAGGACTCCTGACTGCCACCCTCGACCCCCTGACTCAGGACGCCGTGCGCAAACCGTGTAAGTATATGTGAAAAGGCAAGCAAGGTACGAGCATCATCATCCATGCATCATCAGCCTTTGGACTCTCTTAGCTCACGTCTATTGTGGCGTTCATAGGAGGCTATTAGCCTACTGCTACCACACTGGCCAGACTGGTTGGTAGAGTAAAGGGTTTGTTTCAAGTTTTCCTTCTCTCGCACAGGTTTTAAATGCATCGAGCCTCTTAGTCGACTCTTACGACATCCCAGGCATGTAAGGGAGTGGTGCTGGTGACACTTGTATTCTTAGGCCGTCACCACACGCCACAATACGTCACCAATAAGGCACGAGCACGGCGAGGTTATTACCTATCTTTGTAACAGCAATGCGATAGCAGAAGTTGCGCGATAAAGTGCTTAAGGTCACACCATATAGTATAACATAGCAACCATGGCCTCTACCGAACAATCGATGAACTACAATGTGCATTCATCGCGGCGTATCACTCTCGCACTCTAGGTAGGAGCGCGAGAGACTGAGATGCCGCTATACGAACCATCAGCGAGCGATTAGCCAGCGATCACCGTAATAATACCATTTTTATTTTGAGGTTTCGCATCTATTGCGCGATCACTACGCGATGCTTGAAAATTTTTAGGTAATAGTCCCGCCGCATTATCATTACACGGCGACCGTGCCGAGCAAATCGTGTCATCTCAAACTCAAAAGGCACAAAAGCTCCTACGTCGCACACCAGAGGCGGCACGGTCGCCGTACATTTGAAAAGGCAGTAGAAAGTCTTCAAGGAAATTTTTTTTTCAAGAGAAGAAGCTCTTACAAGTCGCAGTCAAAAACTATTAATCTGTGAACGCCACATGATGCGAAAATCTTCCCTTTTTTTCCGCCTTTCCCGAGTTAAAGGCAACCCTCCGGACGCGGGGGAAGGAGGTGGTGAATCCTGCATTGGATACCCCACAGCCGGCTGTGTCGAAGGTTATGTCAGACTCTTACTGACTAAACACCACCTGGAAGTCGCTGTTACTCATGAAAAAGTAATTCAGCTCTATCTAAGGCGACCACGCCCCTTGGGGCGCGTGGCGCAGCGTCACTCACCTAAGTGATGTGCGCTAGAAGCGGCCGACAATCAAAGTGAGTGTCGGCCGTAGATTTAATATGGAATTTAATTCGACTGACTCCCAGCTAAAAAAGACGCCACAGCCCTTAAATACTTCCCGAAAACGCCGCCAAGCGATGCCTGGCTTCGGTGTACTAGGTACTACGGCTAACGGTCATGCCCCTGGTCGGAGCGAGCGAGTCAATTCGGTACCCACACGACCAGAGTAGACCCTGTGGGTACAAGGTGTGAGGTTTAGGGGGGTATTCCCCCTCTTGGTCCCCATCGTGCTCTTCCAGCTGGATGGGGCAGGAGGCGGTCTAATAGGGATAAGTTGTCACCACAGGATTGAACCTTAGGCGAGTCCGCATATCATCGTCATCATCAGCCAATTCATTCAGCCATTTTAATGTCCCCACGGCACTGGTCTTCCTTATAGATGGATAAGGAGAATGGCCACCCACCATGCGGCACAAACGGCAAACGTGCCTTCCGAAGCAGGCAGGAGCTTAACATAAGATTTGGTCACCCATTTCGTGACCGACCATTGCGAAAGTTGCTGACGCTTTAACGCCACCGAGCTCCTAATTAATATAAGTAGTCCAGTGCCCCCGGTGACGGCAGAATGGACGGCACTGGACCGGCACCGGCCCGGCTGCTAGCGAAGCAAAATGTTTCCACGCCCGTCTGATGTGGACTGTGAACTTCAGACATCGTAGTCGAATAACTTCGTCCAATAACTAGTGACTATAAAAAAATATTTACTTTTAGATCGTACCGTTTGCCCACGCCCTGCCCGCGGGTATGTTCCCGGGCTGCGTGATCAGGCTACGGGGAGCAACTCCTTCCGGCGCTAATAGGTAGGTCAACATGGCATTTCTTACATAGGTGCCATTGCGTGTATGAAGTTTATTGCAGTGTTTTTCATTCTTTTTCGTGACGCGACCCCCTTATTATGAAAAATATTTTGCGACCCGGGCCCTATCGATAAACTAAATTAAGATGGACGAGTCTTTCATATAATAAGAAAATTAGGTGGCCGTTTAGTTTGATTTAAATTATGAATTCACCTGACAGATTTGTAATAAACATGCAGTGCGGACCGAACATGAACCCGTCTGACGATATAGCTATGCAGCTCAATTTTTCGTTCGACCAGGGCTGCGTGGTACGGAACCACATGTCGGGCAATTGGGGCATGGAGGAGAGGGGTGGGAGGATGCCCATAGTGAGGGGGCAACCGTTCGAAGTGATGGTGCTGTGCGACCCTAGAGCTTTTATGGTTAGTCCAGGACAGTTAGCATATCCTACTTCGTCAGCAGCCATTTTTATTGTCCCCACTGCTGGGGCACGGGCCTTCCTTATGGATGGATAAGGAGAACGGACCATGCAACGTTGGTCCAATGTGGATTGGTGGGTTTTAACTAGCAGAAACGTCGGGAAACCAAAAAACCTCAAAAATAACTAAGTATGTATAAATTATACCACTAAACATAAAACAGTGAAATCCGTAAAGTTGTTTTATTTCAATGAAGAGTGCATGAAGAAACCTAAAATGTGCTTAAGCTTAAGCACTGACTTATTATAAAAAACACCAAATCATCAGGTGGCAACAAACGGAGCCCACTTCTGCGAGTTCCCCCACCGGATCCCCTTCGAAAGGGTGAACCACGTGGCCGTCAGCGGAGACGCGCAAATCCAGATGATCAGCTTTGAAGGCCAGCCGCCGCCCATGTTCATGGTAAGTGCCTTTTCACATGTACGATGACCGTGCACGCTTGCCACGGCCATGCACGTCGCCGTAATGTATGAGCTCCATAGACAGCTTTCTCATGGCAATGCCAAATGCACGGCAACCGTGCCAGTTCGACGGCCGCCATGCACTGTCGCTGTGCCCATTACTGCGAGTGGGAAAACCGGAAACCATTTTACCATTTCCTGGAAACATCACAATAGTTACATTACAATAACACTTTATTTAAACACCACATACGCAGAAAGCATTTACAATAAAAACTCTTAATTAGTAAGTGTTAAAAAGGCGGTCTTATCGCTCACAGCAGCAACTTCGAACAACAGCTCCAAAAATGCGAAAACTCCAAAAACTGTAGCTAGTAAGCTTGCAATTCTGTGATGGTTCCGGATTCGCATCTAAGCCAAGGCGGTACATCATGTGCTGTTTGAATAATTATGTTGCATTTAGATCGAATCTTAGCCCTGCTTATGGACCCCCGCCATCAGTGTTTGGTGGATTGCCCGTCGCCAACGTAGGTATAGAGGCTTCTCTCCCACAGGATATACTATTTAACTTTTCGCATAACATATTATGATAATTATAATATAATATTAATATTAAGGAGAGGGAGAGGCAGACCTAGAATGAGCTATATTTCACAGATAAAGGAGAAAGTTATTGTTGTGTCCTACCAGGAGGTGAAGTCATTGGCAGGAAAAAGACAGGAATGGAAAATACTCCACCGACAAGAGCGCAGCTCTTAAATTTAAGAGGATTATGATAATTAAAATTTCTATAATCAAATCCGTAGCCCCCTCCTGGCCCGGCGTATGGCCCTCCGCCACCATTGTATGGCCCTCCGCCTCCAGTGTATGGCCCTCTGCCACCAGTGTATGGACCACCACCTCCAGCATACGGTCCACCACCACCAGCATACGGGCCCCCTCCACCAGCGTTTGGACCCCCACCACAAGCGTATGGCCCTCCTCCACCTGGAGCACCAGGTAAACTTGTAGACTAGACACCTTTTAGGAGACTAGACAAAACACCAAATATTTAAATCTCTTAAAGGTACTATGTCTTGCCCAGAATACTAAACTAGTACTTACGTCTTATAGTACTTGCGTCTTCGTCTGCATAGTTAACGCGCAGACTTAGGTTATCGCGTAGACTTGGGTTGGAGAAAAATTACAAAAACTAACTAAAAACCTATATTTTAAGAAGCGGTAATCAATCACTGCAGCGCTAATAATCAGATATGAAGAGAATTGCTGTGATAATAGTGGGCTGCCCCTTCGGCCGTGTATGATGCTTAAACAAAAACAACATTATTGTAAAAAAATAATTTTAACGATATAGCTTTTCTAAATAAACACCTATTCAGATGATAATAACATCCCTTAACATCAATGTTGGGGAAAACTTTTCGAACAGCTTTAATTGGAGCCAACTCGAAGTCAACAGTTATTGTTTCTAGTAGCCACTGCTTGAATCGGGAATTTATCATATAAAATAGTACCTCGTAAGCTGTGTCTTGTCTGGTAGTAAACAAAAAATTTAAGGTACAACAGCCGATGTAGTTTCGTCGACGCCATGAATTGTATATAACTGATGAAATTCAGTCGGGCATGAAGTAAAAGTACCGTCAGATAAAATATGCTTGTACTTTACGATAGATGCAGCACGTTGATTGCAAAATAGTAGAATCTTCTTGTCGTCATCACTATATTCTGCAAACAAGAACTTTTTGAATTTATCGGGTAGGTACTACGGCTTCAATCGATGATTTGCTTCTCAATCTTTGTGGCTGTGTGTGGCAAAATTTCATGTAAATAAGGTTAATAATTAATCTTTATTTTATAATTTATCTGTTCTGTTTCAAATTTCTGCTTTGTTATTTTAACTAGTAAATAAGAAAATAAAAAATGCTGTATTCACCTGTAAAGGCATGTCTTTTGGCCTAGTCAGGTTTTAATTTTTTAATTGTAATGTGTAATGATATGTCGTTGGTGAATCTTTTTCAATAAATAAATAAATAAAAATAAATAAATCTTGGTGCTCCTAATACATTATTTCTTTCGTTGTACAATCCCGTTTTGATGTTTTGGAATTTAGGGATTTCCCGTACAAAGTCAAGTCCTGCCTCTTCTAGGCTGAACACCATGTTGTCATATTGTTTTTGGATACTATCAAAATTATGACTACATTTTTGTTTCAAATTGTCTAATTCTTTCAATATTTTATTATTTGCAAAGTCTTGTTTGCAGGTTTCCTTGTGAGTTTTGATTTTTACGACTTAATTTTGAACATTTAGAGTAACACTCCCTGTACATCCATAATTAATATTGTGGCAAAGCCAAAAGGTAGATTCGTTTGAGTGTTTTTTTTTCCTGTGGTACTTGCGACCATCACTCAATAGTGCTCTTCCTCCTCTCTTCGTAGAGATAAATTCAATTTCTTTACTCATTTTGGATTACAGGCAACGCGGAAATTAATTCGTTGTAGATTAAAATCACAAAATGAATAATTACTTACTTGTTAATCTAATACACTGACATTGACATCAATTGTTATGATAACTTGAGTTATCTAAAGTGCCAGTGCTTGGATATCAAAAGAGGAGATATATCAATGCACATGACATGCTTATCAGTTACATACGAGGAAATATTAAATACTCACTTGTAATTATTTGATATTTTCCTGAGCTGATACTCGGTTACATAAAACGAAAAATCCCTATCACTTGGATACCAGTATCCTAAAACGATCATTTTTTCTTCGTATGATACTAATTACCAAACTCTGGTATCATACACGGCCGAAGGGTGGGCTGCAGGTGCCAAAAGTGCAAAACCGCATTCCTGTCATACGCCTAATTGTCTTGGTCGGATAGTAATTAATAAGATACCTATTTTTATTGCAGGCGCGCCTCCACTACCAGGCGCTCCACCCGTAAGTGTTTAAGCTACCTACCAATAGCGAAAGGTCCAACATAGCGATTCCCATCGGCTTTTGGAAATCCCACCGTAACGGTCAAACATGCAGTTGTCACCAATTAGTAAAATATAGTTACCTACATAAGTGGATGCCAGGCAGTTACAAAGTTTTTTATATGAACAACGGGGAGGCTCTGATGAAGGCTAACTTCATCATACCTGATGTTAAGTATTTATAAGGCTGAAGATGGAAGCGCGCCACTTCCGGAATCCTCAACTACTGAGGATCAGCCCCCCTATCGCGTAAAAAATATGGATATGGGCTTCATTTGACAGTTGAAGCTCATAAAATTTCCTTATATAGTCATTTAACTGTCAAATGAAGCCCATGTTCATATCCATATTTTTTACACGTCTTATCTCAAGCGGAACACAACAATGTTGAAAACATTGCTGTTATGGCGTCAGACTTAGATAAGATGGTGGGAGCTATCCAGGCGGACTTTCAACGAGTCCTTCCATCAACCAAACCTAATACAATATGTACCCCCGCTGGGAATCGAACCCGGGACTCCTGGGTCTGATACCGGTGGTTGTTACCACTAGACCACAGAGGCGGTTACAAAGTGAACAAAACGGCTTATATTCCATGTTATATTTTTTAATTAGAGGGTTTTTGTGGACCGGCTTATCCTCTCCACATTTTGACCACTCGCCACCTACACATATTCTGTGACCACACCAAACACCAAAAAGGGGTTTGTCTTTTTTGAATGAAGGCTGGCCTCGACCAAATCCGTAGTATGAGACGCCATTTTAAAAATTTTCAAAATATAAATGGACAGGGGGACACAAGGAGGAACAAATTTTTTTATGATATATGAGGCTATCAGCGCAAAAGTGGTGTAACCAAGTTACACCACTTTTGCGCTTATAATGGTGGCTGATAATGGTGGGTGATAATGGTGACCGTGTAACCCACCATTTTTTTTATTTTAAGCTTAATTATCACAAAGGTACACAAATATTATTTAGAGGTTCTTTTTATAAAGTTAATTAAAAACAGTTAAAATAATGTTCACAAAAGAAACAAGGTTAAAAAACAATTCAACCAAACTTTAACTCTTCATTATCTCATAATACCTAAGTAGTCTGGGGTTACACCACTCTTGCGCTGATAGCCTCATATGTATAATGCCCTAATAAAGTGTCACGTTAGCCAGATAATTAAAAATGAATAACGCCGACCCAAAGTATCACCTTATGTATCTTGAACTCAAATTATCTTACTTACCTGACACTTTAGGGAATTATGTTGAGTAATATTTTTTATTCTTCTTTACGTTCCCTATCCATTTATATAGGTTAAAGTGCGGCGCGATTTTGAAAAAAAAATCAAATTGGCAGGTCTTTGACGATGCCAAAGGGTTAAAGTAGGTACCCAGTAAATCCAGTAATAATACTACAACTTAGTAAGTAGGTAGTAAGTAGATACATTTAAACATGTATTTTTTAAATTTTACGGGTTAAATAATAAATAAATAATGAATATTTGCATACAATCTCAGCAACTATCTAGCCCACGTTAAGTTTCATGAAGAACTTGTGTTATGGATACTAGATAACGGATAAACATACTTATATACTTTTTTTTTGTAAATACATATTTAATATACGTATTAAACACCCAGACCAAGACAAATAGACATGTTCATGCACACAAATATTTGTCTTATCCGGGGATCGAACTCGGGGCCTCTGGCGCAGAAGGCAGGGTTAGTACCTCTGCGCCAAACAGATCGTCAAATAGTGTTTTTATGTTTATTTTTGTGGAGAGAATCACAGTACAGTCTAAGGCTACACTTTGACCTTGAGAGCGCCCTTACGTCGCTCGTAATTGCTGCGATTTTCGAAGTGCAAATGTAAAGTCGAACGTGCTGTTGACCGCACATTAGGTAGGTGCTAGCTACCTACCTATTTAACCGCCTCTGTGGTCTAGTGGTAACAACCACCGGTATCAGACCCAGGGGTTCCGGGTTCGATTCCCAGCGGGGGTACAATTTGTTTTCGGTTTGATTGGTGGTAGGACTTGTTGTGAGTCCGCCTGGCTAGCTACCACCATCTTATCAAAGTCTGACGCCATAATAACAATGTTTTCAGCATTGTTGTGTTCCGGCAGTTAGAGATAAGATAGCCAGTTCCTCAGTGGTTGAGGATTCAGGGAGAGGCTCGCTTCCATCTTCAGCCTTATCAATACTTAACATCAGGTATGATGAAGGCTAAGAGTCTCCCCGTCGTTAATAAATAAATAATAAATATTATTATCTTAATATATGGGAACAGAAACCGGGCGGCGTCCGCAATCTCCTGGCTACAGCCGGCACGGGCGCAGTCGCCGGGGCGGCCGGCGGGGTGACCGCCGCCGCCACTGGGGGAATCGTCAACTGGTTCAAAAACAAATTTACCAGCAATACGCCTGCGGCAGTAAGTCTTACAAACTGTAGCATGTTTTTTTTTACATTCAATACTTAGGTTTGCTCTTGGCCTCAATCTGAGTCGTAGGATTTAGGAAGAGGCCGAAGATGGAGCAAGCTTGCCTGAATGGAGCCTATTCACTCGAGCTTTAAATACACCAGGATTATAGCCCTCGGGAATACAGACGCAGACAGGGAATTCCTCTCTTTGGTTTCCGCATATAAAAGATGAGGAGAAGCGGTTTGTACGCAGACGAGGAATATCAACCAGGTAGGGGTAGCAGCCCGCAGTACGTCTGTAGCCTGGACTCCCGGTGGTAGAACGGAGCTGGCGGGATGAGCTCATGTAGCTCAACACTCTCCGAAGTACAATCTGTAGAATACCGACAATGAGGCAACTCCTAATATCCAAGACACTGAAGATGGCGATACACAGTGCACTACATCTGGTGGATGATCGCCAGTCCTGGCGTTCAGGCTCTACCAAGTAACGGGGGTCACGATCCTTAATATTGGGGGACCGACTGGAGAGAGAGAGTAGCTCGATAATGTGTCACAGTCCTGCTCATCGTGCGACAAATCATATCGGGTGATATTCAGTATTTTAGCTAGAGAATCTGCACAGACCTATATCGAGATAGACGGTAAAAGTTTACCCACTTGCGTGTCAAAAGATTGATCCACGGTCAAAGTTTTCCCACCTAAGTCAGTCCGCTTGAGACCATTGACATAAACACACGCGTCACTCAGAAACGAAAATGCTATTAATTGTGCAGTGCTTTCTTGCAGAGCTCGTCAATAACATTTCGTCATCACTAAATCTCGCTCGTGATGTCGTCGTGGGTACGGAAAATTCGACACGCTAGGTTCTCATACAGTTTGAAGCGCTCTTTTCGTTTATCTCGATATGTAAAGGTCTGTGATCAATTAGAAAAAGTAAATGAGTTTGAAGAGCTAAGGAAATCTGATTTGGATGCAAAACACGATGCTCTGAAGGCCAGACCACCCCCGTCCATCTTTTATAATTTTATGTCGACGGTGTCCTTACGTGCCGCCTGTGTTCACGCACGTTTTAAATAAGCTTGGCTACTGTAGTCACCAGAAGGCAAATGATAGGGCAGCTCACCGTAGCCCTAATACTACGGATAAGCGTAATTTCACAGCTCCATAATGTGTCACAGTCCCGCGGGGCTATTAGGTACCTTTCTTTGCAACAGCAACGCGGCAGCAGAAATTGCGCGATAATTGCGTTACGTCACGTATCAACAGTGCGGCCTCTACCGAACAAACGATCTACAACGTGCACTCATTTAGTTCCTGTTACTGCTACCAAATTGTTTATGGCGCTGGCGTCATAGCAACACGCGGCGTACGTAACCGTAGTTTCGTAACTGTTTTCAAGTAAAGAATTATTCTTTTAACGTAACCAGCTTCGGTGGAAGAATTATTATTTTAGTTAACCGAGCTGTAAAGATATTTTTCTGTCAGGCTCAGGTCACGCCTCCCGCGACGGACGCCGCTGGCACATCAAAAAGCACCGAGACTGAAGCCCCCACGACACATGAGGTCGCGCACGAAGAGGAATACGAAGAACCGCACGAAGAGGAATACGAAGAACCTGATGATGTAAGACAATCATCATCATTAAACAGCCATTTTAATGTACCCACTGCTGGGGATGCCTATCATAAGGTGGCTCCAAATATGCGCCGTCGTCAACGCCGCGGATAACTCCGAGTTGGCGGCGCAAGTGTGGATACCACAGAACAGAAAGTGTGGATACCACAGAACAGAACAGAACGTCTGTTCTGTGATGGATACTATTGCGGCTATACAGCGGACCGATCGCAGACGTGAGACGTTGATTCTAGTTTGCGTTTCACACAAACGTTTGCGCCGTCAAACGTCACGTTTGGTGCCACCATTATGGATAAGGAGAATCTGCCGAACCTACCATCCCTTGCGAGCCAAATTCGGATTGGTTGGTTTTGACGATTGCAAGTACGGCCAACGACTTCGCAGATTATTGAATTTTTGCATTTTTCATTGTTAATTTGCAAAAAAAATGCAAAGTTCAAAAATCATAAATTATTGGCTGTTGCATCTTAATCGATCGTTAAACATCTGAAAAGAAGTTTCTTTCGAATGCAAGGATATTCGCCCGCGTTGTCACATCAATGCTAGGAAGGAATATCCTTGCATTCGAAAGACAGACTAAGCACTTCGTAAGACTACAGCGTATTAAAAATATTGGAGAATTTCGACAGAAGACCGCAAGTCTCGGTAGCTCAGTGGTTAGAGCATTGGACCGGATTTCCAAAGGTCGTGGGTTCGAGTCCCATCTGAGAATTTACTAATGGCCGAGTTGATTTTTTCCAATATTTTTCTATTTAAAATGTATTAACGACTTCGTGTTCGAGTAGTTAATACCTATTCGATCACAGGCTAAAAACCGAACCCTTGCCCGGTAGTCTCCGTCCACACGCGTAGCTTAGTGGGTAAAGTCCTACATAACCCTGTCTCCCCGGACGGCGCGTACGCGATGGGATTTCCGCCTGGTAAAAAAAAAGGCTGCACGACCGAGCTCCTAATGCCGGCCCTACACATGCGTCGTATATCGGCGCATGCCGATGCATATTATTGTGTAGAAGGCGTATACGCTATATGCGCGACTATAATCTTTAAGGCAGAACCACATTTCTGTGGTGTAGTGTGTCGAAAGTAACGCGTGGCCACATTTGATGCGTATCTAAACTATACACACCCCCACATGAATTGAAACCCCATAAAGGACATCAGGCATTCTGGTCCAAAAAAAAAAAAGTGAGCGGCCAGACCCGAGATTAACTTTAATAGATAGTTCCTATTAAGGCCTAAAAAAAATATATGGACTTAACCCTGTCACCGCATGAACTGAGTACCAGCTATTTCGAGTTAAAAATTGTGGACAAATAAAAGTGAGCGGCCAGACCCAAGATTATTTCCAATAGGTAGTTAATACTAAGGCCTAAAAAAAAATATATGGACCTAACCCTGTCACCACTTGAACTGAGTAGTTATTTAAAGTTAAAAATCTGGACAAAAATAAAAAAGAGCGGCCAGACCCAAGATTATTTACAAAAGGTAGTTAATACTAAGGCCTAAAAATATATATATGGACCTAACCCTGTTACCACATAAACTAAATAGATACTTTAAGTTAAAAAATCTAGACAAAAAAAAAGTGAGCGGCCAGACCCCAGATTATTTCCAATACGTAATTAATACTAAGGCCTAAAAAAAATTATATGGACCTAACCCTGTCACCACATGAACTGAGTAGCTATTACAAGTTAAAAAATCTGGACAAAAAAAAAGTGAGCGGCCGGACTCGAGATTATTTTCAATAGGTAGTTTCTATTAAGGCCTAAAAAATTATATGTACTTAACCCTGTCACCGCATGAACTGAGTAGCTATTTCAAGTTAAAAAATCTGGACAAAAAAAAAGTGAGCGGCCAGACCCAAGATTATTTCTAATAGGTACCTAGTTAATACTAAGGCCTATAAAATTATATGGACCTAACCCTGTCACCACATGAACTGAGTTGTTATTTCAAGTTGAAAATATGGACAAATAAAAAAGTGAGCGGCCAGACCCAAGATTATTTACAGTAGGTAGTTAATACTAAGGCCTAAAAAATATAAATATGAACCAAACCCTGTCACCGCATGAATTGAGTAGCTTTTTACTTGAAATAACAACTCTCCTCATGCGGTGACAGGGTTAAGTCCATATAATTTTTTTAGGCCTTAATATGAACTACCTATTAGAAATAATATTGGGTCTGGCCGCTCACTTTTTTGTCCAGATGTTTTTGACTTGAAATAGCAACTCTCCTCATGCGGTAACAGGGTTAAGTTCATATAATTTTTTTTAGGCCTTAGTATGAACTACCTATTAGAAATAATCTTAGGTCTGGCCGCTCACTTTTATTTTGTACAGATTTTGTAAATCGAAATAGCGACTCAGTTCATGCGGTGACGGTTAAGTCCGTATAATTTTTCTTAGGCCTTTATTTGAACTACGTATTGAAAATAATCTTGGGTCTGGCCGCTCACTTTTTTTTCTCCAGATGTTTTTGACTTGAAATAGCAACTCTCCTCATGCGGTAACAGGGTTAAGTTCATATATTTTTTTTTAGGCCTTAGTATGAACTACCTATTAGAAATAATCTTAGGTCTGGCCGCTCACTTTTATTTTGTACAGATTTTGTAAATCGAAATAGCGACTCAGTTCATGCGGTGACGGTTAAGTCCGTATAATTTTTCTTAGGCCTTTATTTGAACTACGTATTGAAAATAATCTTGGGTCTGGCCGCTCACTTTTTTTTCTCCAGATTTTTTTGACTTGAAATAGCAACTCTCCTCATGCGGTGACAGGGTTTGGTTCATATAATTTTTTCAGGCCTTAGTATGAACCACCTATTAGAAATAATCTTGGGTCTGGCCGCTCACTTTTTTTTTGTCCTGTTTTTTGAACTCGAAATAGCAACTCGGTTCATGCGGTGACAGGGTTAAGTCAATATATTTTTTTTAGGTCTTTATTTGAACTACGTATTGAAAATAATCTTGGGTCTGGCCGCTCACTTTTTTTTCTCCAGATTTTTTTGACTTGAAATAGCAACTCTCCTCATGCGGTGACAGGGTTTGGTTCATATAATTTTTTCAGGCCTTAGTATGAACCACCTATTAGAAATAATCTTGGGTCTGGCCGCTCACTTTTTTTTTGTCCTGTTTTTTGAACTCGAAATAGCAACTCGGTTCATGCGGTGACAGGGTTAAGTCAATATATTTTTTTTAGGTCTTTATAGGAACTACCTATTAAAAATAATCCCGGGTCTGTCCGCCTAATGTTATTTGTGTTTTTGCCCAGAATGCCTTATCTTAAATAGCTTCTCAGTTCACGCGGTTACAGGGTTAAGTCCATATATTTTTTTTTAGGTCCTAATATGAACTACCTATTAGAAATAATCTTGGGTCTGGCCGCTCACTTTTTTTTTTGGACCAACTTTGTATGAAGATTGCCTGATGTCCTTTGGGGGGATTTCCCCCAATCTGGCATAAGTGGGTGTGGGACCGAAAACACACTTTATAATTCAAATACTATTGTATTGACAGTAATTAACATTTAAGTACACAGAACTTTCAAATTATTTCAAATAAAATGCCATACAGATAAGACTGGCTACAAAACGAACACACGAAAAGTGTCGCAACAAGAGAAGAGAGCGAAAAGTTGGCCTCGGGTTTCTTCCGCTCTAGGCGGGTGTTCGGGGTCGAGTGCTTCACTCCTTTCCCGGGCATCTTCTCAACGGGGCTACCGCCCCGCGGTGAATGGTTGCCGCGATGCGCGGCCGTCCTTCAGGACGAGTGGTGCTCCCACTGGAGGTTTGCGGCGCGGCCCTCAGCGCGGTCTGCACACCGGGTGAGACCCCCCTAGGGGGGAGGCCCAGCGAGCGCCTGCGAGCAGGCCACGGCTTATGCAAACGAGGTAGTGGGTTATAATTTAGGGTACTGGGTGAGGGGTAAGGATTGAGGAGCGGGGGGGTTGGGTCGGGGAGAAAGTTGGCGGCAACGGCCGGCGCTTTTATGTATCGTCGACGACACATCCACAGATTAGGTTGAATACCGCGCCGGCTTTACGCCTCTACTCGTCCGCAGAGACAATACACGGTTTGTGTCTGTGGGCGGGTAGTTTAATATAGCCTTGGACGAATTATAGCATATTGTTATATGAGGCGCAGTTGCTGTCTCTGTACAATTTTCTCGTTTGTTGCAGGACGGGGACGACGATGACTATTGATTGTAAGAAGCATACGGTGGCAATGGGAATGTCGCAATCAAATTGTAAAAATAAGGCTAAACTAATAACTAATAACCATTTCCAGATAATTTGCGTTTAGTTCGAGGAACTAGTGTGAGTTTGTAAATGTCCAAACGTTACAATCGCGTGAGAGTAACATTTAAACAGATATCCTTAATTCAATGGGAATAAAGTTAGGGAGTGCAATCTCGGTATTCCGAGATCTTGCACCAATTTTGCAAGATTAATCTTGCACCAAAAATCGCGCGTGATCTCGCAAGATTTGCAAGATTGCACAGCAATACATTCCATGACTATTCGAAGCATACGGTGGCAAAGGGAATGTCGCAATCAAATCATAAAAATAAGTCTAAACTACCTACCGTTTCCAGATGGTTTGCGTGGACTTCAGAATGCTTAGAGTGAGTTTTCTTACCTTACTCGTACACGCCAAAATTTGCGAACAGTGTTCAATTCTCAACCTTATTCTCATTGCCATTATGGCTACCAGTTTTTCTCACGCGATGGTAACATTTGTCCATTTGCAAATTCACCCTAGGCCCTTAGCTATATCGCATTCCTTACCGATCACTTATCCTCCAGGAAAAATTATGCTATACCTAAGTACTAAATAATATGTCGCAGGATATTTAGATAAATCGATTTTTGCGAAAATCCTAGGGATATTGCGAAAACACGGATAATTAGACAATGGTGTTGACATTTCTCAATCCTACTGAAAAAAGATAGGATTTTTACGAAAAATTTTGGCATGAGCATTTTCGGCAATTTCATAGGTTAATAATTTCAAAGACCTACCTATATTTATCACTATTCTTCGCACTGTATACGTTTTTGTAGATAGATTTAATTTTTTTCCTTTAAAGACAATTATTGTATAAGTCAATTGTGATTTTCAAAGTTAATTGTGATAATCAAAATATATATTGTTTAAGTTCAGTAAAAAGGTTTTGTTTCGATTAACGATCATGTTCAAAAAACCACAATAACTCAGTAAAAGATAGCTCGTTCAAATTAGATAGAAGCCAAAATGCTCGAGAATGCGCGAGAATTCGCTGGAATTTGAATTATTAAAGTTTAACTCTTTTTTTTTAAATAAAGGAATGTTTCCTTTCAGTAAAATGAGCTAACTAAAGGATTGCCTAGTTACCACTACGCGGTCACCGGTGACCGCGCTCGACTTTACGCGCTACGCGATTTTACACTATTGTGGAAGTTCAAATTCTAATTACAAATTTATTTATTGCTTAGTCATAATCGCCACGCTTGGCAGGCGGGTTGGCGATCGCAGTATGGCCAAGTTTGTAGGAGACGCTGCTGCCCGACGCCTGAAGGCTGAGTCCCTTAGTCGCCTTTTACGACACCCACGGGATGAAAGGGGGTAGTGCTATTCTAAGCCAATTATAAGCAATTTCTTTTCGGAAATTCGCTTCCGCTCCATTCCACTGTTGATCACAATTCCTTTGTGTTCAGAATTTAAATACATATACCACAGCTCAAGCGCCAGGGGTGTACAAGTAAGCAAAATAAAGTTTGGAATTGGTGTTATGCATGTGGACATGTAGCATGCCCACTTCCAGGAAAGATGCTATATCTAGATTTTGTAAAATCTAGATTTAGCCCTTCAAAAATGTCAAATATTTATAACTAGACTTAATATTTTGACACTTGTATGAGTTAAATGTAGATAAATAAATAAATAAATATATATTTCTTACATTCACCAATTAACCTAGCTCCAAAATAAGCACTATTTATAAGGCTTGTGTTATGGGGAAACTAGGGTAACGGAAATCAATACATATATAAGTGTTTATGTTTAGAAATATATATAAACTTCCACGATTCAGGTAGAAATGCTCGGATTCGTCATACAAACATTTGCCCCTACCGGCATTCGAACCTGGGACCTCAGAGTTGGCGACACCTTGAAACCGGTGTACGTACCACTCTACCACGGAGGTCTAGATTTAACTAAATCGAGATTTAACCAATTTTGCTGCAAGTAGACCTAAGTACCTAACCTACTGACAGAAGAGTTAACAGGCACATTACCCTAACAACATGAGGTGAGATTTTGAATTGCTATTGTTATACTTATGATAAATTTTAAATAGAAAATATTGGAAAAAATCAACTCGGCCACAAGTGAATTCTCAGATGGGACTCGAACCCACAGCCTTTGGAAATCCGGCCCAATGCTCTAACCACTGAGCTACCGAGACCAAGGCCCGTATTCTAGTACGTGACTTAAGCAGTGATCTAACATATTATGTTATGTTATATAATACTTCATAATTTAATTAGATCACTTTTATTAGTGCACACACAGATACAAGTAATAATATCAAACAAGTAGTAACAAGAATGACCATAAGGTAATTAAACATAGACAATACTAATATAGGGGCGCTTATTCATCGCATGTAGCGACTTAGCGACGGACGTCCCTTTCTAACTGTTCTCAACTGCTCGAGTCATGTTCTGGAATACTAAGCTAAGTCTCGGTAGCTCAGTGGTGACGACATGAGACGACTCAAAATTGCACCGAGTTAAATGTATGGCTTGCTTGTGTTTCGTGCGATGGTGCGAAAAAGGTGGCGATGGTAACAGCAAACTTACTTATAACAACTTTCTTGAGTTAAGTCGGCCCCTTCACCATGAGGATTTCGTCGTCGTCGTATCAGCCACATGACACCTACTGCTGGGTATAGGGCTCTCCCAAGGATCTCCACGACGATCGGTCCTGCGCTGCCCGCATCCAGCAGCTTAATTTGGGGGGGTTTGCCATAATCGCCACGCTTGGCAGGCAGGTTGGCGATCGCAGTATTGCCAAGATTTTAAAAGACGCTGCTGCCCGTCTTTTGAAGGCTGTATCCCTTTGTCGATTTTTACGATACCTACGAGGGGGTAGTGCTAAATCTAGGCCAGCACTACACGGCACCCATGAGGATTTAGTAGGTACCAATTTATGGGTGAATCTGTAGTTCTGCAACTGCCCAGTAGAGGCACCGTCGCTGTACAGATTCTATCATACAAATTGTCATAACTAATAATATTATAAATAAAAAGTTTGTCAAGCCATACGCATTCACTGCCGGCAATGCATATATGCGTTTTCGTTACTTTCACCCAGTGCCTTAAACGCGTCTGTGAGTTCATATATTTTGCGAGCTACGACCAGTGCCGTCAACGCACATGTAAGTTCTATTAACGTACCTGTAGGTTAAAAATGAAAAAAAAAAATGAAAATGAAATGAAAAATGTTTTATTCATAAACAAAGTACGTTACTTTTACATAAGTGGCTGGAACCAACCTATTAAGTGTCCAGAGACACTTGTGTCAGGAGGCCCCGCTCTTCCATAGCATAATGACATCTAAATAATACACGCAATTTATTTATTTATGTTATCATCAAACAAATGTGTTGTGTAAGTAAATATCTAGGTGTGTGTGTGTGTGTGAGTGTGTGTGTGTGTGTAGGTGTGTGTGTGAGTGAGTGTGTGTGTGTGTGTGTGTGTTTAGTCACTGCAATAGCTGTTCTATGTCATCATAGGACTTAGATAAAAGGTAGGTAGGTTAAACGCACATGTGCCTTTGCGGCACACAGTAAAGTGCGGCGCCTGGCGAAGGTACAGGGAAAGGACCGGCAGTGAATGCGTTAATAAACAGGATGTGGTCTGAGGTGTTGCATGCTTTCCAACTGTTTTCCATTTGGCTCACAGATGGAAGATAACCTGGATTAAAACATAGGCTACTATTTATCCCGATATTTCCACGGGAACCACACGGGTGAAACCGCAGGAGGCCGCCAGTTTTGTGTATATGTCGTAGGATAATTAGATAAATCGATTTTTTGCGAAAATCCTAGGGATATTGCGAAAACACGGATAATTAGACAATGTTGTCATTTCGCAATCCTACTAAAAAAGATAGGATTTTAGCGAAAAAATTGGTTGCCTTGGTAAGATTACAAAAAGAATCGCTGGATATTATGCAATAAGAACACTGATTGGCTGTTCGGACCGTTCATAGCAACATCTTCTCCGATTTGTTGACGACTTGACGTTTCAAATGTCAATCCATTCTCTCGCGTGTAGTAAACTTTCTGTGAACCAATCAGAATAAGAGTAAGCAAGCAAGCAAAAATTAAGCCAATCAGAGTAATGAATATCCAATGATACTAGAGCAACCCGTATATTTGCAAAAACTCTATATTTTTCAGTAAGATTGAGAAATGTCAACACCATTGTCTAATTATTAATCAAATCTTCCTACGGCATTTACAAAACAATTTGACTATTATAGACCCCCCCCCCCCCCCCTCTAAAATAAAACTGCATGTTGATTGTGATTAGGTATTTTACTCAAATAACATAGCTATTACAAATTACCGTGCAATCAAAACACGCTGGTGGTTTTACAGATCTAGTAACATTGGTGTTGCTATAAAGTGTTAGGATAATCTTCCAGATCTATCATATAATCATAATATCATTTATATTAATCAACATTTCTTTAAATCATGTAATGGGGCATTTACATTGGATAATAAAGCCCGATCATGTGTTGATCATTTGTAACAAACCTCAGATCAGACACAATTTTTTTTTTTATTGGAATAGGTGTTTGCCGTAGCAAATGGCGGACTTAATGCCATTACGCATTCTCTACTAGTCAACCGGTAAGGATATTGCAGTTATTATACAGAAGACCGAGTTACCGACCAATGTAAATGCACCCTAAGTATCTAAAGTTACGAGTACATAAAATAAATACATAAAAATAAATACCTAACAATATCCTTATACAATCTTTACCTTCGTTCCATTCGTTGAAAAAAATATGCGTTATATTATACCTACTCATTTTGTTCGTATAGGTATGTATACAGGGTGGAAATTTAAAACGGGTCACGAACGGCAGGTACCTTAACCATTGTAGCTACATAAAAAAGGTTTTTAGGAAACCATTCTTAATTATTTGACAAATATTAAACTGCATTCACGGATTTTGAAAAAAAAAACAGTTTGCCGATTTTTTTTAATAATAAACTTTTTGATGCTAGTCGATCCTGCCCCCTAATTGTCTAATTTAAAATCTATCACAATCCCTTTCAGAGGTATTGTGATTGTGATATTTTCGTCTGTCATATTGCTTAGACAGTTCAATTTCGTTTATTCCATACCTTTTAAAACGCGTCCCGTTCACAATCCCTTTCAAATGTCAAATAGTGACGGCCTGAATAACTTTTAAATTACGAATTGAAAGGGATTGCGATAGATTTAAAATTAGACAATAAGCCCCCTGTTCCTTATGAAGATCAAAACGGTCTAAGATACCAACTGAGGTATGAGTACTAGAAAAGTCAGAAATCCCGAAAAGTATTACCACATATTCACTTATAAAATAAGTTTCGTCAACGAAGGTACTCGTCGGTGAAGCGGATACGGCAGGTGTGTGGCGCGAGCGCGAGAAGTGTTTTTTGTGTTTTTCTCGATTTCTGACTTTTCTAGTACTCATACCTCAGTTGGTGTATTAGAGTGTTTTGATCCTCATGAGAAACAGGATCGATCGGCCATTTTTTTTGTTTAAACTGACCCTTTTTCTGCTGACTGCACGTTTTGATCTAAATCCGTGAATGTAATTCAATATTTCTCAAAAAATTAACAGGTTCGCTGTCCAAGAATTATAACAATTGATTTTCAATTGGTATGTATCATATGTGATTCATGGGACAGGGAAGGGGTTAAGGATGGTTTCCTAAGAACGTTTCTATGTATCAACAACAGTTAAGGTAACTGCCCTTACTGCCCCGTCTTAAATTTCCACCCTGTATATGGTGCAATTGTGTAAAGTAATCATATTCATTTGACAGAGCTGTTAGATTTCAAATCCCACCAAGTCGACTTTTGACAGAAGGCTGTTTTACATTTTAGTATGGTTACCATAGACCATTGTTTCCCAATTAGTGGTACGCGTACCCCTAGGGGTACGTGAGGTAGAATCAAGGGGTACGCGAGCAATCTCTGAATAAGATACTAAATCCGTCAAAAATAATTATCTATGGAATATAATATAATAAAGGGGTACGCGAGTTTGAAGTCTTTTTTGGAGTGTTTAAAGTTTATACTACGTACCACTCCAAATAGTTTATACTATAAACTAATTAGGAACCACTGCTATAGACAATTGAACCAAGCCCTTGTAATTTCGATCTTAAAATAATATGTACTTAAACTGTTTACTTTTTAAATTAGCATTGTGACATCAAACTACATCAATTTACATTGAGCCAATTATTTCCTATCCAGTTAAAATCAATTACTATATAGCCATGAATTCTTTTTTCTTTTACCTACGATATTTAAAAATACACAAATATACTTAGCAAGTCAAAATAAGCATCGACGAAGAGTTACAAATAGAGGGGACTTAATAATTTTAAAATAGGCCCCAATTTTAAACTACAAAAACACAACAGGCGAGAGCGTGTCGGGCGTGGGTCAGATCAGGGGAACGGTAGGTCTATTTTCTTGAGCTTATATGGGGACGACACCCAAAGGGTCCGACCCGTTCCCGCCTTCCGTGTATTTAAAAGCTTTAATAAAAAATCCAAACATCGAAAAATATGTATAGCCGTAAGTTAGTTCTAACTATTAAATCACTATTAATAAATCTCTGCCAAAATACTTTACAAATACAATTATAACATAATTTTATTTGTTTATTATCATCATAATCATTACAATTATATACAAATGCTTTGTTTACACTATCTATTTGTCATAAGTTGTAAATACTGCTTGTTAGTATATATCTTACATCTAATCTATATATTAAAAATAATAATATTATACAATCAAGGCATCTTTTGAATTTCGTTAGCTACCAAATGAAAATATATATATATCTATCAATTATTGTGAGCTGCCACATTAAAATTTCAATAATTGTGTGTTAGTTACTCTATTTACGAAAGACTAACCAATAAACATTTTGTAAATGACAATGTCTTGTCTTGGGGATCTATCACGCTACACCATATAAGCTGTCTTTGTGCCTATTTTATTTTATTAGACTCAATTTACATCGCTACGGAATGGAACGGAAGCAAATGGAATGGAATGCTCGAGAATTCGCGAATATTATGCGAAAAGCACGCACTTTGTTTACCTTTTATCTAATTTGAAAGTTAACACAATTGACAGAAAGCTCATTATACCTATGTAGAATTTCGTTATCTCGCTTGCATTCCATTCCTCGGCAATGTGAATTGAGCCTTACTCTAACAGCTTTAGTGGACAAGTAACTGTACTACGGAATAAATATTTTTTCACACACATAAAGATTATCGATTTTCTTCATATTTTTTTTTGTTAAGCACAGTTACCATAATTATGTGTTGTGGATTTAGTTCTTCTTTTTGTATGGCAAATATTTTTGTTCTTTTGCACGATTGTTCTACCTATTTCTCATGTATTTTAAATGGTCAGACAAGAAATTGTAAATCTGTAACTGGCATAAAGTAAATTTTGTAAGATTGTAATTGTAAGATTTATGTGCTGAGGATTTTGTAATGAAAATTTATAAGTATTTTTTTTTTTATCAGAATTTCCGGAGTGCAACTTCTGTAAGTACGTTAGTACTATTGTGTATTTTTGTTTTAAGGTAACATTTGGATCTCGGCAGTCGCCGCCCGACAGCCGATGCTGTGCAGCGCTGCCACGTGCGTGCTTGGAACTGAAGGAACGTTGTTCTTATAAGTGTTGAGTCGAAAATCGTAGAGCGGCGGATTTTTAATAATAAGTTCTACTAAAAACTCGTCATTATCACCCCCCCCCCCCCCTCTAAAATAAAACTGCATGTTGATTGTGATTAGGTATTTTACTCAAATAACATAGCTATTACAAATTACCGTGCAATCAAAACACGCTGGTGGTTTTACAGATCTAGTAACATTGGTGTTGCTATAAAGTGTTAGGATAATCTTCCAGATCTATCATATAATCATAATATCATTTATATTAATCAACATTTCTTTAAATCATGTAATGGGGCATTTACATTGGATAATAAAGCCCGATCATGTGTTGATCATTTGTAACAAACCTCAGATCAGACACAATATTTTTTTTTATTTAATTTTTATTGGAATAGGTGTTTGCCGTAGCAAATGGCGGACTTAATGCCATTAGGCATTATCTACTAGTCAACCGGTAAGGATATTGCAGTTATTATACAGAAGACCGAGTTACCGACCAATGTAAATGCACCCTAAGTATCTAAAGTTACGAGAACATAAACAAAAAATACATAAATATAAATACCTAACAATATCCTTATACAATCTTTACCTTCGTTCCATTCGTTGAAAAAAATATGCGTTATATTATACCTACTCATTTTGTTCGTATAGGTAAGTATACAGGGTGGAAATTGAAAACGGGACACTAAGGGCAGGTACCTGAACCGTTGTAGCTACATAAAAAAGGTTTTTAGGAAACCATTCTTAATTTTTTGACAAATATTAAACTGCATTCACGGATTTTGTAAAAAATCAGTTTGCAGATTTTTTTTTAATAATAAACTTTTTGATGCTAGTCGATCCTGCCCCCTAATTGTCTAATTTAAAATCTATCACAATCCCTTTCAGAGGTATTGTGATTGTGATATTTTCGTCTGTCATATTGCTTAGACAGTTCAATTTCGTTTATTCCATACCTTTTAAAACGCGTCCCGTTCACAATCCCTTTCAAATGTCAAATAGTGACGGCCTGAATAACTTTTAAATTACGAATTGAAAGGGATTGCGATAGATTTAAAATTAGACAATTAGCCCCCTGTTCCTTATGAAGATCAAAACGGTCTAAGATACCAACTGAGGTATGAGTACTAGAAAAGTCAGAAATCCCGAAAAGTATTACCACATATTCACTTATAAAATAAGTTTCGTCAACGAAGGTACTCGTCGGTGAAGCGGATACGGCAGGCGTGTGGCGCGAGCGCGAGAAGTGTTTTTTTCGTTTTTCGCGATTTCTGACTTTTCTAGTACTCATACCTCAGTTGGTGTATTAGAGTGTTTTGATCCTCATGAGAAACAGGATCGATCGGCCATTTTTTTTGTTTAAACTGACCCTTTTTCTGCTGACTGCACGTTTTTTTCTAAATCCGTGAATGTAATTCAATATTTCTCAAAAAATTAACAGGTTCGCTGTCCAAGAATTATAACAATTGATTTTCAATTGGTATGTATCATATGTGATTCATGGGACAGGGAAGGGGTTAAGGATGGTTTCCTAAGAACGTTTCCATGTAGCAACAACAGTTAAGAGACCTGCCCTTACTGCCCCGTCTTAAATTTCCACCCTGTATATGGTGTAATTGTGTAAAGTAATGGTATTCATTTGAAAGGGCCGTTAGATTTCAAATCCCACCAAATCGACTTTTAACAGAAGGCTGTTTTACATTTTAGTATGGTTACCATAGACCATTGTTTCCCAATTAGTGGTACGCGTACCCCTAGGGGTACGTGAGGTAGAATCAAGGGGTACGCGAGCAATCTCTGAACGTAAGATACTAAATCCGTCAAAAATAATTATCTATGGAATATAATATAATAAAGGGGTACGCGAGTTCGAAGTCTTTTTTGGAGTGTTTAAAGTTTATACTACGTACCACTCCAAATAGTTTATACTATAAACTAATTAGGAACCACTGCTATAGACAATTGAACCAAGCCCTTGTAATTTCGATCTTAAAATAATATGTACTTAAACTGTTTACTTTTTAAATTAGCATTGTGACATCAAACTACATCAATTTACATTGAGCCAATTATTTCCTATCCAGTTAAAATCAATTACTATATAGCCATGAATTCTTTTTTCTTTTACCTACGATATTTAAAAATACACAAATATACTTAGCAAGTTAAAATAAGCATCGACGAAGAGTTACAAATAGAGGGGACTTAATAATTTTAAAATAGGCCCCAATTTTAAATTACAAAAACACAGCAGGCGAGAGCGTGTCGGGCGTGGGTCAGATCAGGAGAACGGTAGGTCTATTTTCTTGAGCTTATATGGGGACGACACCCAAAGGGTCCGACCCGTTCCCGCCTTCCGTGTATTTTAAAAGCTTTAATAAAAAATCCAAACATCGAAAAATATGTATAGCCGTAAGTTAGTTCTAATTATTAAATCACTATTAATAAATCTCTGCCAAAATACTTTACAAATACAATTATAACATAATTTTATTTGTTTATTATCATCATAATCATTACAATTATATACAAATGCTTTGTTTACACTATCTATTTGTCATAAGTTGTAAATACTGCTTGTTAGTATATATCTTACATCTAATCTATATATTAAAAATAATAATATTATACAATCAAGGCATCTTTTGAATTTTGTTAGCTACCAAATGAAAAAAAAAAATATATATATATATCTATATATATCTATCAATTATTTTGAGCTGCCACATTAAAATTTCAATAATTGTGTGTTAGTTACTCTATTTACGAAAGACTAACCAAAAACATTTTGTAAATGACAATGTCTTGTCTTGGGGATCTATCATGCTTCACCATATAAGCTGTCTTTGTGCCTATTTTATTTTATTAGACTCAATTTACATCGCTACGGAATGGAACGGAAGCAAATGGAATGGAATGCTCGAGAATTCGCGAATATTATGCGAAAAGCACGCGCGTTGAAGTGACTTTGTTTACCTTTTATCTAATTTGAAAGTTAACACAATTGACAGAAAGCTCATTATACCTATGTAGAATTTCGTTATCTCGCTTGCATTAAATTCCTCGGCAATGTGAATTGAGCCTTACTCTAACAGCTTTAGTGGACAAGTAACTGTACTACGGAATAAATATTTTTTCACACACATAAAGGTTATCGATTTTCTTCATATTTTTTTTTGTTAAGCACAGTTACCATAATTATGTGTTGTGGATTTAGTTCTTCTTTTTGTATGGCAAATATTTTTGTTCTTTTGCACGATTGTTCTACCTATTTCTCATGTATTTTAAATGGTCAGACAAGAAATTGTAAATCTGTAACTGGCATAAAGTAAATTTTGTGAGATTGTAATTGTAAGATTTATTTGCTGAGGATTTTGTAATGAAAATTTATAAGTATTTTTTTTTTATCTGAATTTCCGGAGTGCAACTTCTGTAAGTACGTTAGTACTATTGTGTATTTTTGTTTTAAGGTAACATTTGGATCTCGGCAGTCGCCGCCCGACAGCCGATGCTGTGCAGCGCTGCCACGTGCGTGCTTGGAACTGAAGGAACGTTGTTCTTATAAGTGTTGAGTCGAAAATCGTAGAGCGGCGGATTTTTAATAATAAGTTCTACTAAAAACTCGTCATTATCATCTGTAAAAACGATATTTTGTCTACCGCCATGAGCAGCGCGACAACACTGCTCTCGGAGCGGCCGGGCGGCGCTGCCAAGGTCTCGCTGCTGGGCGACGATGCACAGTCGCAAGCATCGGAATATACAAATACATACAAAGTAAAGCGCGGCTGCCGAGTCGCTACTGCCGGGTCGCGGCTGCTGGTCGGCGACTGCTGAGATCTGAATACTGCTGAGATTTATACTGCACGGTGACCGTTCATGTGAAAGTGCACTAATGAATGTTTGTAAGTAGGTACATTATTTAATTATATAACGGGGGCCTTACTATAGGTTAATTTGTACAAATGACTGGGAGGTGGGGTGGCAGCTCTGACACGGTGCGTTCTTGGTTCACTCCATCCAGTCCCCATCGCTGAAACTGTCTACTACCTGCAACAAAGTATTTAAATTAAATAAAAAACCGACACATCTCATACATTGTTTCTGATATACGACTGTGTATTCTGTAATCGTATTCTGTATTTTTTTTAAAAGTTTATATTGTATTTCATCGTCTATATATTTGAAACTTGGGTTTTACATATCAAACCAACGGAGGTATCAGTAACAAATATATAAGTAGGTATAACATTCAGATTCTTTTGCTACTTTTGATAGACACATGTTCATACAGCAATTTATATGAATATTAATTCACAGACTTGCGCTTTCTGTGTTCTTATAAGCTATAGAAAAGCCTTGTGCAGATTTAGACTATGCTAGTAGGTATTTAAGTCGATAGGTAATTAAGCACAGTCAACGCCAACTACTATCCGACCAAGACAATTAGGCGCATGATAGGAATGCGGTTTTGCTCTTTTGGCACCTGCAGCCCATTTCTATCACTTTTCTTCTGTTATTATGTGATGAATTAGGTCCGGCGCCCACTGACGGCGTGGCACGGCATGGCACGGCAGGTTGTGCTGTGGCATCCCGGCGTTCCGTGGCATGCCATAGTACGTCTTCTCCCTCCCTTGCCCAAACCATTAACCAAAATGACCGCTGCACAAGTTTCAACCTTATTTCAACTAATTTAGCAATCATAATTCCTCGACACAAAGTGACCCATACGTCTCACAAGATGCAATGGTACGCCGTGGCAACCCGTGGAATGAAACGGCATGACCGTCATACCGCAGCATCCAGCGGCGCGTCGCGTCATCGTGGTATCGAAATGACTTCTAAACAGATTCAAAATAACTTGATTAGTGATAAAATCCTTTGCCATGACACGCCCCATGCCGTGCCGGCAGTGGGCGCCGGCCCTTACCGCTACAGTCACTAACTGATTAATTACCGCTTCTAAAAAGTTTCGTTTTATACTAAGATTTTTTAAGATTTTCTCAACTGTCATGCGCCTAATTGTCTTGGTCAGATAGTATGTTTGTAATCAGAGATTCAGATTTTCTTGATTTATAATTAAACTTCAGACAATTCCAAACTCAACGGCTTACGTTCAAAATTTCAGAGTCAATTGGAGAAATTTGACAGTTCTGTAATGCCTTACCTGTTGTTGACCGTACATTGCTTCTCTAGTTTGAATATAATTAAAATTTTTTACTCTCGTATGCACCGAGCAATCGACTTCTACAGTGCGACAAAGCTTATAATGACCGTGACACAAAAAGGACCTAACACCGCCATCTTGTTTTTATAATTTTGACAACTACAGCGCCCCCGTCGACATTAAATAAAAGCATTGTCGCACTGTACTTATATATCTTATACTATTATATATTAATATGCTCAATTCACATTTGGCGGAATTTAATGAAAGCGAATTTTTTAAACAAATTTGTACATACTATTACGAGCTTTATGTCAACTTGTAAACAAGTAGCTTCCACTACTCCACAGGATTCTCCAACATTTTGGCTTCTACCTAATATAGACGCTAACATAAAATGAAATAAATCAAGTACAATTTCGTTTAAAAAAATCCCTACCATTCCGGAATGGAATGGAAGCGATTTTTTTAAGCCGCAATGTAAAAGCCTTTTTTGAAAGTGCGAAGTAGTACAAGAGCGGCGGCGTTCATAGCTGAGCTTGACAGACTTATTGTATTCGATCACGTTTGTTAAGCAAAGTTCGGCCCGATCAGGTATCGGGTGGGTGACCGAAAAGTGGCATTATAACTGAGCGCTTCCGTGCTTCGGAGGGCACGTTAAACCGTCGGTTCCGGCTTTTGTCATTTGATTACAGTCGTTAAGCCAAGTCAGAGGCCTTATAGGCATATTGATAGAATCTGACAACAGAGGTAGCCACTAATCCTCACTCGATAAGAAGAAGTTTAAATAGTACCGCGCTACTACGCACGACAGTTTTCAGAGAGTCTGGACCTCTTATTTTTGAATCACTCGTCGCGCGAGTGGCGAGGCGAACGAGGAGGCGATCAGGCGATTAGCGACCTTGTATGCGTGGACATAGCACGCTTTTCGCTTTGCCCCTCGCGCGCTCGCGTCGGAAGGCGGTACTACAGGCGAAAAGCGAAGCCATGTATATACGGGCAAGGTCGCTTTTACGGAATACGGAAACTCAAACGTCGCACGAAAATCAGTAGAATCCTCGAGACGAGTGAATCAAAAATAGAGCTCCTGATAAGGCTACATAAGCAATATTAGTAAGGAATCATAATATGGATTCCCTGACAATTCCTTTAAGTATCTGTTTATTTTTTATCAAGTTTTGTAATGAACATTGTGTTGCAAGTGTTGCAGAATTTGCTTTTATAATTTTAATGGCAACAAAACTATAAGAGAGAGTGAAACATTTTAGTGACCAAAGACACAATTACAAAAACACGAAACTGAAAAAAATGGAAAAATGGAATGGAATTACATCTATGGTCAAATAAGGTCCTGCCTCAGTTTTGTGTTGCCAAGCAAATAATAAAAAAGCAAATTCCGTAGAAAGTAAAGAAATAAATGAATCGTCAAGGAATGCATATTATGATTTCCTAACAATATTGTTTATGTGACCTTATTGGGTTCTTAGCTTTTAGGTTTAGGGGAAAACGGTAAAATCATCTTAAAAGACATAACTAGTTTTTATAACACTTTTATTACTTCAAAAATATACTTATTTACAAAAAATCTATGGAGATCACAAATAAAGGTACATTTAAAAAAACATACTAGCAAGAATAATAAATTAAACATAACTCTGATATTAATAAAATTGAAGAACTAAAAGACACACGGTGATAATTAGCCACTAAATAAATAAACTTTATAATTTATAAACTTTAGGATATTTTTTATACATTTACGTCTTCAGAAGATGATGTGGATATTTTTATTTATTGTTAAGATTTATATTTTGAAAAATAAAACAATGTTACGAGGTCAAAACGGTTTATCGAAACACTCTTTGTCGATATAACGCCGAAACCACTCTAGCTTATTCGGTTCGCTTAAATTAGAACTCCAAAAAAAAAGGATTATTTTAAAGGAAAGATCACATTACCTCGGCTCGTGCTTTGTTTTGGCCACGGTTGTAATCTAACCTAGCCTTTTTTCAACAAATGAGCACAAAAAGATTTCGGCGAAACGTTCTATCGGCAAGGGCGACCCTTGTGGCCACTATCTCATTACTTTGAACCATAACACTTTTTTAATGAAATAAAGCGTAAATGAAAGTGGCCACAAGCAGAAATTAAAGTGGCCACATAGGGCTTAAAGTGGTTACATTACAACTAGACTGCAGTAGTCAAAACCACGTCGTCTATCCTAAATGATAAGCATCTTGTTATGTCTGCTACCAGTCCCCAAAGTCGCCACTGGACTCGACGAAGTTGACCTGAAAAGAAAATAAGATTAAATAATCGAAAAATATTTGTGATGGTTTGTTTTAATAGCCAATTGCATCGTATAATTGCGTTTAAAACAGTTTTGTGCTTTTCAATTTAAAGCAAACGACAGAAATGCAATGTCATTCAATTAACATTGTGCTTTGCGGATGCTACGCGTGCGGACCAATCTCGCGTGCGTGAGCATATCCGTTGACACAAAAAACGCCATTGATTCATCAAACCCGAACCGGACACCGGTGTCCAGAGATAAATGGAAAATGTATTGTGTATCATAATCCTACGGGGCTATTACAGTGCTGCCTCTACCGTCGTAACGATGGACTACAATATACATCCATTTAGTTTCTGTTATTGCTACCAAATTGTTTTTGGCGCTAGCGTCATAGCAACACGCGGCGTCTCACTCTCGCACCTAGGTAGGAGCGACAGCGAGCGATTAGCCAACAATCACATACGTAATACCATTTTTATTTTGACGTTCCGCTGTGATCGCGCGATGTCTGCGCGATAATTGCAATTTTTTAGGTCTGCTGCTTGATCTTTTTATTTTATTTATTGCTTTGTTAATTCTGCGTGTGACGCTAGTTGCTATATAATAATAATCATAGGAACTGACGCCATAACTAGGTACTCAACACAACAGTCGAAGGTTGCGAGTTGCAAAAAACAAAATTACTTAGCTGAGCTAAGTAGGTTTATGACTTTTATTACGAAACAGCAATATTAAATGATATACTTACATAAATAAGCTAAGTTATAATAAATAAACAACATTTTAAAACCACTCACCCCCTGACGAACACAACAGTGAAGACACCACTAGATTTAACAAACAAAATAAGGGTTGACATTGAAAATGTCACAACCAGGGTTTAGAGAGGCCACAACCGGGTTGCCTACCCTATAATAACACCAAACCACCACCATTTGAAGGTCGAGTTTAATTAAAAGTACCTAGTAAGTAAAATAAACAATTAACGGCCGGTTTCAATAATCTATCCATAACAATAGGTAGGCCTATCTTGGTAACGTTACTTAGCAACCGTTGTTATTTTAGGTTATTTTGGGCTGAATAACAAAAATATCTAGGCAACAAAGCTCTAGTAAGCCTATCTCTTACTGTAGATAAGTTATTGAAACCGACCGCTAAAAAGGTCCTCTTAAAAGTTAGTAACGTTTTGTTTTTGCCATGGTAACACACACAAACCGCCCCACCCACATTCACTCTACGTGTCGTCACGTCAACATAAGGTCAAGGTGACAGACCCGCCGTACTACCGAACCGACCCGTACCCTCCCTCAGTGTGTTTTAAGCTCTAATGTAGACATACATTGAACATTTCCGTGTTTTTTATAATTATTATTATGTGTAGTTATAAAGAAAAAATAGGCTTCTTTATTTTCAGTATCACTTTTTAAGGCACAATTTACATTACGTCGGAAATTCGGAATGGAACGGAAGCGAAATTTTTGAAACGAACTAACCTTCCCATATAGTATTTTATGTCAATGGAGATTAACAACAGGTTCATTAAATCGCTTGCACCTTTTTTTCAGTATAGCTTAAATGTATAAAAAACTGAACTGTATTTTTTTATTCAAATATGATAAGTAAGTTTCGGATTTACAAGTTTTCATACTTCAAGATTCACACGCTCTTTCCGCGACGTCATTGTATATCGTTTCATACAAAGAAGGCGAATCTCTGACCAAATCCGTCAAGCGTGAGCCGCAAGCTGCATACAAAGTGTTATACAATGACGTCACAAAATAAAAAACGAAGTTAAAAATTAAATATCTCAATAAATATAGGTACCACACAACATGGTTTTAAAAAATTAAAACTATTTTTTTTTTTCATTTACTACATTATTGCATATAAATCTAAAAGTACTGTTAATCCAAGCCAAAATGCTCGAGGTTTTTTTATTATTTATTTATAGGACCAGAAACAGGAATAGAATAAACATTAAATTTAACACATGAATAAATTGAATCAATATTCAAAGTAAACCCTACAGAAATGGCCACATCTTAATAAATAGACTAAGGCCCGAAATGACAGTAGACGAAACATAAAGATAAGTACTAAATAAATACAACACAATAAAAAATATAAAAAAGAAAACATTATATAAAAAAGCATTAATCTAACCAGTGGGTGCAACAATTAAACAATATTATATATTATAACTAAATGATACTTATACAATGTACTTTACATTAATTACATTACGGACGTTGTTGACAGATACGTCAGAGAGATTCGCGAGACCTCCGCAGAAGACGGGCTTTTTCCACTATAGTTGCAACGATTTTCTTTATAAATAGCTTCCCTTCCATTCCGTTACAATGTAAATGGAGCCTAATTAGAGTTCACACAAAACACGTGCAAAGTGTTAATTGATGAAATAAAATCTTTAGCTTATATTAAATTAGGTTGTGTCATGTACCCGTCATATATGGGACTGTTGTGACCATATTGTCAAATCTAAGAACCAGATGTTTTAGCTTTGGCTAGACAGCGGAGATTCACTACTGGCCAAAAAGTGCTAATGCTATCCAAAGTGGCCACAAAATTACGCTGCTATTTGAATCTGGCCAAAAAACTGTTTCGTCGATTCAAGACTGGACAAAAAGTAGTCTCCATTGGAAATTGGTTAAATCAAGAAACAAATAAAATTTTAAGGCTTCAAATCGGGCAAAAAATCTGCCAATTTAGTTCGATTCGAAGCTGCCAATAAAGTTCCAATTTGATTAGACGATTCAAAAAAGGCTCAAAATTTCCCAAAAAGTGTCGATTCTATTCAAAATCGGCCAAAAAGTATCTTTTTAGGGTTCCGTAGCCTAATGGCAAAAACGGAACCCTTATAGATTCGTCATTCGTCCGTCCGTATGTCACAGCCACTTTATTTTATTCTCTTGAAATCAGAAGGAGAAAATTGATTGTGGCCAAATAACTGCCAATTATTCGAAGCTGGCCAAAATTTAACTAGAAGATGGCAAACAATGTCCATTGTGATCAAAACTAGCCACAAAAAATATTCAAGTTCAATTAAAGTTAGCCACAAAAAGGGTGGTTTTATTTGGCCACTTAAAAGTGCCGTTTATATACAAAGCCACTAAAATGCTACCTCTATTCGAAGCCGGTAAACAAAGTGAAAATCCCATTCAAAGCTGACCAAAGAGTTCTAAAGAGCAGCCACGAATAATGCATTCTACATGCAGGTTCGGACACTCACTTAGTCTTCATTGTCCAAATAATCGTCGTCTTCCGCTTCCGGTGGTTCTTCATACGCCGGAATTTCGTTCTCTCTCTCATCCACCTTACGCCAGCGTGTAATATCCAATCAATCATTAATTTCCAGAAATCTTAGACCGAACTTTGAGGTATTTCTATGATAGTCATGTTAATGCATTTTTGCTCTCTAGCTAAGTACGCCTTTTCCCCCAAAGGGATTAATGGTTATGTAGGTCATTAAAAGCTGTTACTATACAGTATTTCTTCTATAACTTTGTTAGTGATGCAATGGAATGGTTTTTAGTACGGCCATAATTTGTTTTCATGCAGTTTTTTTGTTGATGTTTTTACCTTTTTTTCCACTTAGGCAAAGTGGAAGTAATAAAATATCACCTACTCTTTGTATTTAATATTACAGCTTTCCGTTATCTTTAGTGTCCAGCGTTTTGCTATGCTGAGAATGAAAGTGACTAAATACAAAATTTACGGAAATCGACTTTCACTCAAAAATAGACTTAAAAGTCGATGCTTTATTACCTACAAATTCAAAAACTGACTTTTTCTCGCTACGCAACGCTGCAAGCTATATTAATATGACTTATTGGGACACAACAATTAATAAATAAAAGATCTGACTTATTTTCTTCATTATCCAAAAAACATAAATTTTGGATTAGGTCAGTTTCGTTCGTCGTTTCGTTTTCGTGCGATATATCGGTTAAAATTACTATTCAAATTAAATGCCTATCAAGTTAAAATATAATTTTATTTACGAAATTAACATTGTGGCAATAATGAAGTAGATTTTATAAGGCTCCGTTTGGGCCATTATTCGTTACAAGTTACAAGACACTATCTACACTCACCGGCACATATAACCGCCCGCCCCGTTATTTTCAAACAAACATCTTCAGCTCGATTTGCGACTCTATACATAAAAATGACAATATATTTCTGCTAAGACCTGTATGCTAATGTTTAGGTTCACCATGTCGAATGTTGTACAATGAGCACTTCAAACAGTTTTAAAAATCTTTTCGCGTTTCCAAACCATCTTTTAAGTAAAGCATTACTTTATGGCCGTATCACATGTATGGAATATGATGAAGCATTCATTAGAATAAAATGTGGCGCTGAGTGTATTAAAAAATGCGAATAGAAACTGTCAATTTAAAAGGCTCTTTTATGACTTGAATTATATTAATGAATAGTTACATCTTCACGATTTTTACTTGGTATATTATTTTGATCTAAAGACTCTTTAGAGTCGTGAATTTGTCTGAACTCACATCATCCTGATTCCCGGTATTTTCCAAATAATCATCGTCCACAGTTTCTTCTTTATTCTCTTCCGGAGTCTCATTATCAGCTTGTTCCGTCTCGATTCGCATGCGTAGAAATAGTTTATAAATAGCATTCAATTCTTTATTATTAAAAAAGTTTTAGTACGGCCTCTATGGTCTGTAAATGCCACCGGTGTCAGACCAAGGTCCCCGGGGTTCCATTTCCAATGGGGTATTGTATTTGGTTTGGTTGGTGGTAGGACTTGTTGTGAGACCGCCTGGCTAGCTCCCGCGATCTTATCTAAGACTGACGCCGTAACAACAATGTTTTCAGCATTATGTTCCGGCAGTTAGTGATAAGATAGCCAGTTCCTCAGCGGTTGAGAATTCCCGGAGAGGAGCGCTTCCACCTTCAGCCTTGTCATTACTTAGCATCAGGTATGATGAAGCCTGAGCGTCTCCCGTCTCCATTAATAAAAAGTTATGAACAATTAAGCAGCAGTTAAGTACCTACGTTTACAAACTTTGTTGTTTGAATCATCATTTGTCATTTTTATTACTTCACTGCTGGGATTAAGACTATAGGACAAAGCATGCTGTTGCATTGCATTGGCTGCAGATTATAAACTCACATTTTCCACATTCTCTGTATTTTCCAAATAATCGTCTTCCGGATTTGTTTCAGAGTTTTCGTTCTCTTGTTGGTCCTTCGTATGCGTGCATGCAAATGATTTATTATGATTTAGTTTTATGAGGTTATAAATTCCCAATAACGCTTACCCAATACCGAATCCAAATATACTAGGTATATTTCGCAGATGTCAATAAAACAGGGGTCGATTTTTTAAAATCTGAAGTAAACTGAGCTGAGCTCCAATGATTAAATTGCACATACAAGGTTTGAGAAGAAACCTGTCCCTTTGAAAAAGGCTATATCTTGTAAGAGGTCAAAGATTTAAGATCTTCTTCAGGCCTACGAATTATAGAGTCAAATGGCTTAAGGTGGTACGACTTCCATACAAACAAACATTGCACATCAATTGGCTCATCATACATTAATAATTCATAAATACATGTGCAACTAACTCGTTTCAGTTATTTGTTTGCGCGAAATTATAAAAAAAAATGTACTTTCATACATGAGCTATATAAATGCGATTGGCACACACATACGTAGAATTATTGAAATTATAAGATATTAGTATATTCGTGTTTAATGCATGAAAGTGCAATTTTTCGCGCAAGCAACTAACTGAAACGAGTTAGTTGCGCATGTATTTATGAATTATTAAGGTATGATGAACCAATAATTGTGTAATGTTTGTTTGTATAGAAGTCGTACCACCTTAAGGCAAGCCTTTGCCACATCCTCATTTTTAGAAGAGGCCTTAAAGATGTCTTTATCTTGAGGGAGGCCCACACCTTGCGAGAGGCTTGATAAGGCCGAAGATAAGGGATCTTGGTGCAGGCCTAGGACCTGAACGAGCCATAGCTTAGCCATAGATGAGGCCAGTATTTTGTGAGAGCCTTTAGGAATCCTCTGCCTTTAGGAATCCTCTCTTCTGAGAGGTATCTGATTTATCTAAACCCGTCAGAAAGGCATAAGGCAATAATAGGAAAAATCATACTTTTGCATTGACTTCAGTTTATAAACTCACGTTTTCCTCATATTCTGTATTTTCCAAATAATCGTCTTCTGGATTTAGTTCAGGGTTTTCGTTCTCTTGTTGTTCCTTTTTAAGTAAGCATGCAAATAGTTTACAATTATGTAGTTTTATGAGATTGAAAATTACCAATGAATACAGAAACCAATATCCTTATATTTCACAAATGTATTGTAACTTTAATAAAATTGGGGTGGATTCTTATTAGTTATTTTGTTGAAGTACATTTTATTGGCATAAAACAACTTTAAGGATATTTTATCGATTCAACAGCACCCCGACCGCCTAACGGTATAGCTTGTGCTATCGCTATAGCTATCAAACTTCAAACTCTCATAAGACTCTTCAACGATAGGGTTTTTGTCTAATCTATACATATAATAAAATTGTAGAAAAGTGGTGACTGTACAATGGAAATATATAAAAAAAAGTAGCAGTGGTTGTTATTATATCGATGCCGAACCCGAAATGGTAATTATTTTTTTGTCTGTTTGTCTGTGTGTTTGTGCACGCTAATATCAGAAACGGCTTATTCGATTTAGATGCGGTTTTCACTAATATATTGTAGTAAGCTTCACTTAACATTTAGTGTTTATTTCATGTCAATCAGTTCATAAATAAAAAAGTTATGTCAATTTAAAGAATCACGGTGAACATTTGTTAAGGTATTCTATCAGAGTACGTACACGCCTCGCGCCAGCGCGTCCATAAACCTAAATTATAACCCCTTATCCGTTTGCCGTAAGCCACGGCCCGTTCGCAGGCGCTCGCTGGGCCTCCCCCATTATGGGGGTCTCAACCGGTGCAGCTGACAGCGCAGAGGGCCGCGCAGCAAACTCCGGCGGGGGCACCCACATCGTCAATAGACGGCCGCTCAGGCGGCACCCAAACACCATGGGGCAGTGTTCCCCATGAGATGATGCCCGGGGAAGGAGCAAAGGCTCGAACATGGAAACCAACTATGATCCAATTGACCTGGCCGAAATTTTACAAACTGATGTTTCGAGGCTAACTGATGAACAGCGTTTGATATTTGATCGGGTGTGCCGCAGCGTTGATAGTACTTTGGGAGACATGCTATTTTTAGATGCACCCGGTGGAACGGGTAAAACATTTCTTACGAAGGTTATTTTGGCGAAGGTACGAAGCCAAAGTAAAATCGCGCTTGCTGTCGCTTCATCAGACATAGCAGCCACATTTTTGCTAGGTGGGAAAACTGCTCATACAATGTTCAAAACTCCGATCGATTTAGACCGCACAGAAAGCCCTGTTTGTAATATTTCAAGAAATAGCGATAAAGCTAAGGCTAAAGCTTCGTGATTGTAGCCTTATTAGATGGGATGAGTCCACAATGGCCAATCGAAAAGCAGGAGAAGCAGTAGACAGAACGTTGCGTGATGTCAAGCAAAATGATCAACCCATGGGTGACATTACTATGCTTTTTTGTGGCGATTTTCGTCAGACTCTCCCTGTAATATCACGTGGAACAAGGGCTGATGAAGTTAGAGCCTGCCTAAAGAGTTCTCGACTGTGGCATTACATTATCCCTTTGCATTTGACATTAAATATGCGTGCGCAAATTGGAGGCAACGAAAATGCTCAAGAATTTTCAGATTTGCTACTTGAGATTGGTAACGGTATGTATCCGCAGGAACAAGGAAAAATTGTTCTTAATGAAAACCTATGCAACATAGTTTCATCAATGCGAGACCTCATATCATCTGTGTATGGAAACGCAACGCAAATACCAACTTGCGAAAATTCCTGGCTTTGCGAAAGGGCTATTTTGACGCCACGAAACGACCAAGCAGCAACAATAAACGCTGAAATTTTGAGCTATGTTCCGGGTATATTAAGTTAAGTATATCTCCATTAACGGAGTCATGGAAGAAGGAGAATCTACAAGCTACCCAGTAGAATTTTTAGAATCCGTCAATGCACCTGGACTACCAGCACATAAAATAAAATTAAAAATAGGCGTACCCATAATGCTTCTTAGAAATTTAAACCCCCACAACTTTGCAATGGCACCATTCCTCGGATTCCTCTCATTCCAAACAATTTTCCATTTAGTTTTAAACGAGTCCAGTTTCCAGTCAGCCTATGTTTTGCCATGACAATTAATAAAGCCCAAGGTCAGACGCTGAAAGTTGTGGGTGTAGATCTAAGTATCAGCTGTTTCTCGCACAGTCAGTTGTATGTGGCTCTGTCACGGGTTAGCAATCCTAGGAGCCTGTCTGCTTTCATCCCCGATGGCCATACGTCAAATATCGTATACAGAGAAGCATTGCTGTAAAGTAAATTTTTAGCTACCCAAACGACGGTATTTGTTATTCAAAATATGCTGCCCGAAAAGTCACTATTCCACGCGGACGAAGTCGCGGGCACAGCTAGTTCCTACATATTTCTATTCTCAATTGGATTCACTATTGCATTTTTAGTATAAAAGTGATAGCGTCAGCGAGAGTCCTTGTAGGGGGTTTGAAATATCGATAGCTATAGCGATAGCACAAGCTATACCGTTAGGCGGTCGGGGTGCAGGTCGTGTTTGTCAGTTTTGGACGACACTAGTAGTACTTTTGACCAGAAATAACTTACTTTAAGGTATACATATTATGATTATGAATCCCTTCAGCCACCCAATTGAAGAAGAGAGTAACAGTGGTCCTGACGAATGAAAAAATTGGCGAAGTATTATGTTATGTGACTCTCATGCGCTACACAGGACCTCAACTCACATTTTCTCGGTTGTCAGTACTTTCCAGGAATTCGTCGTCTTCCGGGGGGTTAAACTCTTTGTTTTCGTCGACATTTACCGACATCGGACTCTCTTGATACCCCTATAAGTGGGCGTGAAAATAAAATAAAAGGTAATGTTACAAAAAAATATGTAAATAAAGTTTCCAATATCTTTTCTATTAATAAAAATATAATTAAAATTTAACATAAGTATAAATGAATCATAAAAATATCTTTACAAATAGAGAGGTTCCATAACCTTTCTATTTGTAAAGATATTTTCATGATGATGAATTTGTAGCCGGGTGCTGCGCCGTCGACGCTACACTTAAGAAAGTAGCGTGTCATCACCCAACGCCATATTTTAGGCCACAGGCAATTCCATGCGAAAATATGTAATTTAAATAATTACATACTGTCTCACTCATTCCTTGATAGACTAAAAAAACACCGTCTTATTAGTTTTGAGCAATTTTTTAATCCCGCTCAGTGCAATATAATGTTTTTAACATCAGGAAACTTCTTCATTGCTCACGTCAATTGAAGTCATTAGATTCAACACATATATAAATAATACATAAAACAGGCACGACTGATTACTTATTACTTGCTTTGGACTTGGGACTCCGAATATAAAGTGTCTCTCTTTAGATGCTATTCTCTTCTTCTTCTCTTCTAATCTCTAATCTCTCCTAATCTTTAATCTTTTCTAATCTCTAATCTCTCCTAATCTTTAATCTCTTCTAATCTCTCACTTTTCAACCATAGGGCAAAAATTTGCAAATTGTATCCTTAGCGATCTCAACACTACCCAAGAAAGCCTGGCCTCAAACGCCAAATCTAAATTCTTAGTCAACTCCTTCTATATGGAGCCTACGGATGCTTTTGAAGTAAATGCTCTTGCCACTGTGTCATTTTTTATCGAACCTCTGGCCTTAATCTTTAATAAAAGTATAACCACGGGAACTTTTCCAGAAGCCTGGAAAATGGCTTCCGTCCCTGTTTACAAATCCGGCTCCCATGAATCCCCTGATTATTATCAACCTACGAGTATATCCCTTTTGAATACTTTCGCCAAACTCCTTGAGAAAAGATAGTCAACAAACGTCTGAAAAAATATGTGGAATCTCATAATCTAATATCAGATAATCAGTTCGGCTTCCGTCAAGGAAAGTCGACTAATGAAGCAGTTTCTCTTCTTCTTACTAACGTGGTTGGACATTTAGACCGTAATAATAAATGTATAGGAGTATTATTAGAAATTGCTAAGGCGTTTGATAGTGTTTCCGCCCCCATACTTCTAAAAAAACTTGAAGATCTTGGCATTTGTGGCATATCTCTTAACTGGTTCGAAAACTATCTACAGGAGCGTAAGCAACATGTTAGGCTTGGTGGTTTTTCCAGTGTACTTAATACAGTAGGTTTTGGTGCGCCCCAGGGAAGTATTCTCGGCCCAACGCTTTTTATTACTTATATGAATACATCCACAATCTTAGTCTAAATTCTAGTGTTGGTGTTACAGGATAACTCGAAATTATATGTTATCCTCTCAACAAAGTAGGACCGTGTAGACCGTGTATCGGTGCCGTGTACCTGTGTACCTAACTGTAAACCCTTCTTGTTGAAATAAATATTATTGTAATTTTTGTATTAAAAAAATATTTGTACATCTAGAGGTCTCTAAGGTACTTATCTAAGGTAATAAGGTCCTCACAATTATGTCTTCTAAATACACATAACAGACTAATATAATAAATTATCCATACACCACAAAAAACAAAACAACATACAAAAGGACACAAACATTTATAACCATCACCATATAGTTGAAAGCTTGAATTCATTGATTCTCCTGTACGCAAAATTGATCGATCTTATCAAATTCGACAGTCGTTTCGTTTAATTTTTATCTTATGTTACTTTAAATCAGTTCTGTTGACTTTTAATAAGATGTCGTCAAACTTTTCTCGATACTACACCTGCTGGATGGGAAAAGGACTAACAGCTAAAGGGGCTAAATGTAAAGTGTACGAAATTACTACAATTACATAGTCCACGGACTACGAAACATCCGTAGCACTAGTAGCGTCTGTATCCCTAGTAATGGCCGACCGTAGCAATGGTTGAATAGAAACTATTTGCACGTCAGACTTATGATACATTTTTAATAGAAAAATATTGGAAAAACTAGACTCAGCCACAAGTTATTCTCAGACAGGACTTTAAGAAAAACATTGACGACACAAAACCTAAAAATAACATTTAAAAAAATGCACGACACACATAAGGAAAATGTTATTTCCAATGAAAATGCCATGCTGTCGATGGCTACAAATCTCTCGTAGCACTTCGACCGTCCGTAGCACTGCAAGCATCCGTAGCACGTACCTCAGTGGTAGGGCTGTCATTGCTGATGAGCCAGCAGCGAGCGCCTCACCCTCACTTCTAAACCGTACCACTTCATCCGTCCGTGGCACAGCTCACAACTTATCCATACGTCCGACGACTATGCAGCCGTAGTACTGTGACCGCTCTTAGCGACCGTCTGTAGCACTGCATTTATCCGTGGCACGTACCTCTGTGGTCGGGCAGTCGTTGCTGTTGAACCCTCCTGCTAAAGCGTACCGTAGCATTACAGCTGTTCGTAGTATCGCTAGTTATTAACTACGTGCAGTGGGATTAACACGAACAACTATCGAAATAGTATCAAGTAAGTATCGAGCAATTAATATCAAAAAATGTATAGGAAATTGTAGTTCCCTTTACGTCCGGTAGGAACGATGCTCAATATCTCATACACTTTTTTGCTTTACTTACTCGAAAGTTATTCGTGCTAGGCCTACTGTTTCCACGCAACTATAAAACCCTAGCACTGCGATCGTCCGTAGCCACCTGCCGTAGCACTGCGAACGGCCGTAGCACTTCTCCCGACCGTAGCACCTACGTGCCGATTCCACACTATCTGAAGACTATGAAACCGTAGCACTGCAACCGTCCGTAGCGACTATCCGTAGCACTGCAACCGTCCGTAGCACATACCTCTGTGGTAGGGCTGTCGTTGCTGCTGAACCCTCCTCCTAAAGCGTAGCCGGCGAGTCCGCCCGCAGCGAGCGCTCCTACGCCCATGCCGACTGCCGCGCCTGTGCTCACGCCGCGGCGTTGTTGTTGAGGCGCGCCGTAGGTGGCTTGGTAACCCTAGCAAGAAATATGTTTATAACTTTTAAAATTTGCATATGTAATAAATGTTAAACGCAACTTAAAAAAGCAAATTGTCTCATGTCGCCCAGACGGGATGGACATAAGACAAGTTGCTAGAAAGTGGACCAATAGATAGAAAGTGGACGAGATAGGAATTGGACGAGATAGGAAAGTGGATGAGATAGGCAGTGGACGATATTTTTTTTTTTTTTATTTTTTTATAATATCTACTATCAGCCCAGCGGCTTTAATCAGATTAGATGTTCTTTTTTAGACTTGAGGGATGCACGTCCAGCGACGTGTCATCTCTTATTATTACTATGACTTATATAGAAGCCAATTGCTTTCTTTTCAGCCGAGATAGGCAGTTGTCTGTGTTAATGAGCTGCGAAGCTAGGTGGTTGATGTGTCGCTCAAGGCGTTTGTTATAGGACACAGAGGAGCTCTTTATTTCTTCTTTGACAGTCGGAATTTCCAAATATTCATGCACTTCCGTATTCCGCGTGAACCATGGTGCATTGATCAAGATCTTTAGCACTTTATTCTGGTAGCGCTGGAGGATTTCTACATTTGAGTGGCTCGCTGATCCCCAGAGTTGTATGCCATATGTCCAAATCGGTTTAAGGATGCACTTGTAGATGAGGATTTTATTTTCCAAGCTTAAACTTGATTGTCTGCCCAACAACCAATACATGTCTCGGAACTTTCTGTTTGCCTGTTCCTTTTTGGCCTTTATATGGGCTCGCCAAGTGAGTCTTCTATCTAGGTGCATGCCTAAGTATTTAACTGTTGTGTCTGTTGGCAAGACAGCACCGTCCAGTGTTACGGGCGAACAGTCTCCTCTATTTAGTGTAAACGTGATGTGGACCGATTTCGCTGGGCTTGCTCGAATTCTCCACTTCTTCAGCCACAGTCCAATTTCGTCAAGGCACTCTTGCAATTTTGCCGTTGCAGTGTTTGGATCCTTACTACAGGAGAGGACGGCAGTATCATCTGCATAGGTTGCAGTAACAACTTTATCTGAAGTGGGTAGATCAGCAGTATAGACTGTGTACAGAACGGGACCCAGCACGGAACCCTGGGGTACTCCTGCTTCTATTTGGCAGATAGATGATAGAGAGCCTTCACATTTCACCTGGAATGATCTGTTCTGCAAATATGACCTCAGCAGCATGTATGCAGTATTTGGCAGTTGAAGCTTTAACTTATACAGCAAACCCTTGTGCCACACGCGGTCAAATGCTTGTTGGACATCGAGAAAGACAGCCGAGCAGTATTCTTTTCTTTCCAGCGCTTGTCGTATCGTGTGAGCTACTCGGTGAATTTGCTCTGTCGTCCCATGGTCCGCGCGAAAACCGAATTGGTGATCGGGTATTACATTTTGTTCTTTTAGTGCTGGTAGAAGACGTTTCAGGACCAATTTCTCGAAAACTTTCGACAGCAAGGGGAGAAGACTTATGGGTCTGTATGATGTAATCTCTGTAGGAGGCTTGCCCGGTTTGGCTATCATGTTTATAATGGATACCTTCCATAGCTCTGGGAAATATTGTAATCTCAGTATAGCATTGTAGAGGATTGTCAGCAGGACGATGGCTTTTCTTGGTAGTTGTTTAAGAACTTCTGCCGTTATTAGATCAAATCCTGGTGCCTTTTTTTGTTTTAAATGCATGATAGTCCTTTTGACTTCTACTGTCGTCACTAGTTTTAATGGCGGAGACAGCTGTTGGTCGCTGTGACTCTTGCTCTTCGGTATGTGCATTATCAGGTTCATTGGGTTTAAATACGTTCTTGAGCAAATAACTCAGCTTTTTCTTGAGGTTTTCGTGACCAGTTACCGTTAGCTTGTCTTAGTGCAGGCATGTGTTCTTTTGGCCGTTTCAATGATTTGGTCATTTTCCAAAGTGTATAATCCTCTGCTTTGAACGGTGATAGAGTTTTGAGTTTGTCTTGAAGAGTATTATTCTCATTTTCTCTGAGCATTTCCTTCAATTCTTTTTGCATTTTGTTGAGGGCTTTTTTGTCTTCACGATTCCTGCTAGTGTGCCATTGATGTCGTAGTCTTGTTTTTGCGGCTATCATCTCTCGTATTTCCAAAGTAGTATCATGGGTTTGTGGTTTAGATGCTGTGTATGGAGTTGATAACCAGGCCGCTTTTTGTATGAGATTAGTGGTATACCACGCAGCGTCCTCTATTTCCTCTACTGTTTTAAGAGGGATGCGCAGATTAACATTTTCATCAAGGTAGTTTCGGAAGGACTCCCAATCAGTTTTATGGTTATACAAGGTCTCACGTGGTTCTTTACAGATAACTGTGGTGCTTAGTGTACATATTACGGGTGTATGGTTTGAGGAACCATCTAGACATGATTCCACTTTTGTATATAGTCCAGACATCCTTTTAGTGATGAAAAAGTCGATGAGATCCGGAGTTTTGTTCGGGTCCGATGGCCAATGAATTGGTTCTCCTGTTGATATTACATTGAGGTTATTATAATCAATTGCCTTTTTCAGTTCCCGACCCTTTGTCGTCGTCAAACGAGAGCCCCAGAAGGTGTTTTTGGCATTCCAGTCTCCTCCTACAATATATCTGTTACCAAGTGATTGGAAGAAATCGGTAAACATTTGTTCATCGATTCGATGTCGTGGTGGACAGTACACTGCAGCCACATTCAGTGATCCCTGCCAGTCATCTATGGATATTATTGCAGCCTGTATGTGTGCATGTGTGAAGTTTGGTACGACGTGGTGTCTTATGTGTTCTCTAATTATCACTGCGGCACCAGCATGTGAAGTGCCATCTGGATGGTTGGCATAGTATATATTGCATCCCTTGAATTTAATAACTTTTTGGTCAGTCGTATGTGTTTCAGAAATTAACAGTATATCTAGTTTATTGTTATTCATGAATAGCTCTAATTCTTGCTTATTCGGGGATAGGCCATTTATGTTCCATGCTGCTATTCGAAGGAATTTCATTTTTTCTGCTGGGCTATTAGTGTTGTTAGGAGACCCATTAAAGTCCCTATTTGTTGTATGAGAATATCTATCTTCTCTGATTGTTTTATTATGATTTGCTCTAACGAGCTTGTTGACTAAGATTGCACATTCTCTATTTGTCTGTTCCAATTACCAGTATTTGCGGTGTTGGATACGTTTCCAGGTGGGTGCAAACTGTTTGTTTTCTGATTATTTGTGGGCTGTGTACTGTATCTGGGAAGTTTTAGCGGAGGGAAATCTTCCATTCGAGGTGTAAACGTACTTGTTGTGGCCTTTGCCTTATCTAGAGGGTCTTTTCTTTTACCAGCAGAAGCCATTTTTCTTGCACGTATCTCCTTATAGACTTGGCAACCTTTATAGTTTGCTGGGTGATCACCTTCGCAAAGAGCACATGTTGCTGGCGAGTTCCTATCCTTTTTTAAGCAATCAGTAGTTTTGTGTCCTTGTCCGCATTTGACACATCTGTATGGGCGCATACAATTGTTTTTGGTGTGCCCATATTGTTGACACCTAGAACACTGTGGTATTTCAGTTGATTTCCTTGGATCTTCAATATTAACTTTCGTGTGAAATATGGTTTCTATACTTTTTATTTCTGGGTTGTTAGGGCTGGGCTCAACGTTTACGAAGAACATGTTTAGGGGCTTTTTGTTTTTCCTTGATATTGCACAGATAATTTCGCCGCGTACCTTGTTGCCTGTTTTTTCTATTGCTTCTATTATAGCTGATTTAGGAGTGGTGTGATGTAAGTTTTTGATAACAATTCGATAGCATTTATTTTGCTTTTGTGTGAATGTATGACCTATGAGTCCATTATTCCGGATGAGTTCTATTAGGTCCTTATATACTTCATTTGAACGAGTCATCACTCTTAGCTGATCTCTATTAATTATATTGTAAGAGTAACTGTCACTGGGTATCGCCTTATTTAATAGTTCTGTTAATTTTGATAGATCTTCTATGCCATATAATATAACTGGTGGTGGTTTGTTATTTTTTTTGGCCTTAGTGGATGGATTTTCTGTTGTTTCGTCGGTAAGATCTATAGAAAGCCCGCTGTATCTGTTAGAAGTAGTCATTCTTGTTTGTGCCCTGTGGTCGAGTTTTTCAGTAAATGGCGGGCTGTTGGACAGTCTTTTCCTTTTGGCGTAGCGGCCTGTAGGTACTCTTTGCCAAGGGGGAGGACAAGCTTTGTTGGCATCATCATCACTAGTATTCATATTTGAGGGCGTACTAGGTAAGTTCACTGAGTCAATGGTCTTGATGTTTCCTAGTGAGGACGATCTTGGTCTTGTGATGAATAGATTGGATGGAATGCCTGTTGAGTAAATTTTTTAGTTGTGCTTCCAGAAGTATTTACCGTCACGGGAGCCTGGTCGCCTACTCCCGCGCAGTCTTCGGTAACAGATTTCACACTCGCTGGCCCGGGTACCAACGAGCGCCGGGGGTTAGCCGGGTCGCATGACAAATCAACATTCGTATCGCTCATATTTCCATATTTAAAAGTAGGACATACGCATGTCGCTTTCCCAAGGCGACATGGCCACACTTTTAGAAGGGATTTAGTCCTCCTTGGCTTGTGGTAAACCAGAATAGACAGGTTAATAAGACCTGCAGTGGACGATATAGGAAAGTGGATGAGTTAGTAAGTGGACGAGATGGAGAAAGTGGACGTGTTAGGAAGTGGACGAAATAGGAAAGTGGACGATCTAGGAAGTGGACGAGATAGGATAGTGGACCAGTTAGGAAGTGGACGAGATAGGAAAATGGACGAAGTCATTCTTAAGGTAAGTAAGTAAGTAAGTATTTATTGTGTAAAGAAACGGGGTTACAAAAACTGATCTTAGTGCTAATTACAAAACTGAATCACTTATTTCTACCTTTTCAGGCATTTACACCATATTAATAAAAAAAATAAGGGTTATAATTATTATAAAATTATAGCGTACATCTTATGTTTTGGCGCGCACTGTTCATTGAAATAAAACAACTTTTACGGATATCAAACGCGCTATATTTCCACGAACTAAGTTGTAAGTGTCCATATTTTTAGGTTTTTTAGGGGTTTTTTGATTTTCCCGACGTTTCGGCACCTTTACAGCTGCCGTGGTCACGGGATGTCATCCCGTAATATAGCGCGGTGGAATAGTGTGGAAATATAGCGCGTTTGATATCCGTAAAAGTTGTTTTATTTCAATAAAATTATAGTTTATAATTATTATAAAATTATAGTTTATAATTATTATAGCCTAGATTAAAACATAAAATAGGTACATTTTATCGTGTGCTTACTGCTTAGGCTGCGGCGCTTTTGGGGTGCGCCGTATGTAGCTTGGCAGCCCCGCACCCCGACCGCCTAACTAGCGTGTGCTATCGCTATAGCTATCAAATTTCAAACTCTCATAAAACCCTGCAACGACGGGGTTTTTTTCTAATTCCTACATATTTCTATTCATCTATTGGATTAATTTTTAGTATGAAAGTGATAGCATTATTGAGAGCCCTTCTACGAGGTTTGAAAAATCGATAGCTATAGCAATAGCTATATCGATATCGATAGCTATAGCTATACCGTTAGGCGGTGGTCGGGGTGCTGGAGAGGCGTTTTTTTTTGTAGCTTACCTTTAAATATACTAAAATAATAAACTTGTCTCATATCGCTCAGACGGGACTCGAACCCGCAACCCTTGAGAATGAGATTGAGATGTTTTCTACTCGAAATTCTCAATTCAGAAACCGTTTTGCTGATAATCGAAAATAAACCTTATTTAAGAGGCTAATAAAAAAAAATCATGAACAAATTGCACGGCATCCACAGATACCGAGATCGAGACAGAAATCGAGAATTCTTTGTATATTTTTTTTTATTTCGTTTACTGCCCTACTTAAATTATTATAATTTTGAGTATACTTACAACTGGCGTGGTTTGACCGGGTCCAAAACCTGTAATAAAACGATAATAATTTTAAAAGCTAAAATAAATTCATAAGCGATAGACAACATTTCGGACCGTCTCGTCCGGATTACTTGTAATGCTACGGCCACACTAGCGCAAGTTTTTAACAGCCTCTGTGGTCTAGTGGTACAACCACCGGTATCAGACCCAGGGGTCCCGGTTCAATTCCCTGCGGAATAAATATAAATAAATACATATTGTATTCGGTTTGGTTGGTGGTCAAAGTCAAAACAGCTTGCTAGCTGCTTCTTGCAGGCTAGCTACCACCATCTTATCTAAGTCTGACGCCATAACAACAATGTTTTCAGCATTGTTGTGTTCCGGCAGATTGAGATAAGATAGCCAGTTCCTCAGTGGCTGAGGATTCCGGGAGAGGCGCGCTTCCATCTTCAGCCTCAATACTTATCAACAGGTATGATGAAGGCTAAGAGTCGCCCCGTCGTTCATAAAAAAAAGTGATTATGGCTTGGCCACACTTGTGAAAGTAGCAAAAGTTGGCAATAAACGCGTATGGCTGTAGCATAAGAGCGCTTATGCTACGTCCGGTCCAAATCCGTAAAAATACGGTCCGACATAGCGTAGATCTACATCCGTTTTCCGTCATCCCATTTCTTGGTTATATTAGACATATTGGATAACCAATAAGCCATAGTCACCGTTGTCTAACACATTCTTACTTCTTATACTTACAAGTACCTAATGTATCATCATCAGCCTGTGGACATCCACTGCTGGACATAGGCCTCTCCTAGCTCACGCCTGTTGTGGCGTTCATAGGAGGCTATTAGCCTACTGCTACCACGCTGGCCAGACGGGTTGGTAGAGGGTTTGTGTCAAGTTTTCCTTCTCTCGCACAGGTGTTCATGCGTCGAGCCTCTTATTCGACTCTTACGACATCCCAGGCATGTGAGGGAGTGGTGACACTTGTATTCTTAGGACGTTACCACACGGCAAAGAATTATTATGCTCTTATCTATTCATAGAAGGAATAATACTTAAAAAATAAAAAATAAAATCAAACCTAAAAACTGATATTTCGTGTAATGGAACGTAATTAAGCTGTGATGACAGATGCATATAAGCGAGACAGTTTCATTTGTAAGAAAGAAAAGAAAAATTTTAAATTAGCCGAATCGATTAACTTTAAAAAATTTAAAAGTGTGAAAATCTATTTGAGCAATAACTTAAAAGTTCAGCTATTTAAATATAAATTAAGCTGGCGCTTCAGAAAACGTCTTATGTCGAGGAATCAAGATATTTGTAATAAAAAGTATTATTTGCTTTCACTGTAGGTACAGCGTCATCTATCGAGTTCTTATGAACTGTTTTTTTTTAAGAAAATCCCTTCTTCTTCTTTCTTAATTAATGGCGTGCTCGCGTTAAATACGCGAATTTTGCCAATGTCAAGTAAATATATTTTGTAATAAAGAGATTGTACGGTAGATTGAGTTAAAAATGGAGCCTCACAACACGTGTTATTACGAAAAGAACTCGGGTGAAACTCCAAAGAAAATCCCTAATTAGACCGGCGGGGCTATCGCGTAAAAAATATGGATATGGACATGGGCTTCATTTGACAGTTAAATGACCATATATGGTAATTTTATGAGCTTCAACTGTCAAATGAAGCTCATATCCATACCCAGATTTTTTACGCGATAGCCCCCCGGGCTGAGGCGCTCCTCAACTGTCAAAAATGACGTTTCATGTTAGTTCCTCTTTTTGCCACGTTCAAACGTAGCCTTATTGCCAAGCCTTGTCGCACCTGTACAATCGGAGAACTTCCCGGTTCACCAGTAGTTTTTTGGATACCGTTTTCTCGGAAAGTCCAATGGTAAAAGAAATAATAAATTATTCAAATGAGATACCTATTAATGTTCTATTATTTGCGATATAAACGTTATCTGTATATCTATTACTTTTTTAAATAAAGCTTTCTAAAACTCTACTGGTCAACCGGAAAGTTCTTCGACTGATTGGCTGGTTCATGCGTCATGCTCGTGAACGGGTGCCGCCAGAGGAAATGGTTCTACTTCAGTCTGCTTGTCCTTAAATATTTTCATCTAAAATAAATTGCTATGTACGTCAAAACTTGCAGTACAGGGGCCTTACCATCAACTGTAATGCGATTCATTTTAGGTTGATACAGTTGATGGTAGGCCCCCAGTAACCTTGTAATGCGAGAAATGTTATAATGTAAGTCCTTCCTTGCGAATTGAAAATTGTTTACGGTTAGGATAACCATAAAATGTAATATTATAATTAGTATTTTCTTTTGTGATGAAAATTTACTTTACTGATATGTTAAGCTCACTTTTCAATTTGACGACTCTGTATGAAATAAAACAGGGAGAAAAAAATTGCCCTTGACGAGTTTCTTGCCGGTTCTTCTCGTTACAAGGTCTCCCGCCGTAGGGTTTGAGAACCGATGGCGTAGCTTCTTTGACGTTCATAAGTGCTTGTAACAGCCTAGACTGAATAAATGATATTGAATTGAATTGAATTGTACTTAATCGTTAACTTCGAGCAATCGTCATTGAGCCTACGACGTGATGCAGGGGGTTACTCTTGATGGGATCGTATTCAGTGCGATTGCGTAAAATCAATCGTATTTATTTGACAGTTCATATCGTATTCGATCGGCTGCAGTTTGTATGGAATTTGACACTAATGACATACAATATGAACTGTCAAATGAATACGATTAGCTTACGCAATCCCATAGCAGATCGAGATTGAATTAACGTCAAGGTCAATAATTATTATGATTTTGGATTATCGTTGTTTGATTGGCTTGGCGTTACCATCGGTTTCTAGAGTACAAAATTATTTGATGACCTCCGTGGTAGAGTGGTACGTACACCGGTTTCAAGGTGTATACCTACTCTGAGGTCCCGGGTTCGAATCCCGGTAGAGGCAAATGTTTGTATGACGAATACGAGCATTTGCACTCGAGTCATTCCCTCACCCCCCGTCCTCTCTCATACGGCTGAAGTCCCCTTCTGGGAAGATCCACCTCAGGGTGTCAGTCGTTTAGTTTTCGATTTCAGACGGTCCCCCTCTGGGAGCCGTCACTTTTCATTTAGATTCCGGCCGGTGCCCCGTCTGGGTGTCGGTCGTATTTGTACTCCTCCATAGCGCACTTCACTTAGGTGAGTGACGCTCGCGCCGTATCCCTCCCCAGAGTTACGGTCGCTTCCGACGTAGTCTGCCCTTTCCGGGGAATCCAGCCCTTTGGTGTTGTGTAAATCTACGGTGTTTTGAACGCCGACATTGTCGTCGACATTTAAAGTGTCATGCATAAGTGCGAAAATAATAAGATTATGCTGCTAAACGCTACTCGTCTGGGATCTATATTCGTAACTGGACACGAGGACAAAATGTTATTACTCTCTTCGTCGTCGTCTCAGCCACATAACACCCACTGCTGGGTATAGGCCTCCCCCAAAAGCCCCCCCTTTTTTTGCCATAATTGCCACGCTTGGCAGGCGGGTTGGCGATTGCAGTATGGCCAAGTTTGTAGGAGACGCAGCTGCCCGTCTCCTGAAGTCCTGAGTCCCTTAGTCGCCTTTAACGACATCCACAGGATGAGAGGGGTAGTGCTATTCTTAGACACTACACAGCTGTTATTACTCTAAAAATATGAAAATATGTTGAGGACAATGACGGCGTTCAAAACACCCGGAGATTCACCCTGGTGTTTAGTCAGTCATAGTCATAGTCATAACATTTATTGCAACATGTTGGTTATTACAGATGGTAAATACATAAAAAATGACCCATAAACATAACCCTGCAAGGGTATGGCAATTTAAATATTTTAAAAGTATGTATTCTTAAACATAAACATTTTAAGTACAATCAAAAAATTCCTTCAAGGTATAATAACATTTTTGTATTAAATATTCCTTCAGTTTTGTAAGAGTCAGAGTAAGAGTCAGACATAACCTTCGACACAACCGGCTGTGCGGTATCCAATGCAGGATTCACCACCTCCCTCCCCCGCGTCCGGAAAGTTGCCTTTAACTCGGGAAAGGCACAAAAAAAAACGGACCGCGGTCCCCGGACTACCAACACCCAGTCCGGAGGAAGAGCTCAACATTTGACCTTCCTACTAGTGGCTTACCATCAACCACCTTTTCCATACTTCCACCATCATCCCTTCAAGCACTTCCGACGTTAATTCAATCTCGATCTCAATAAGATACTGTCAAGATGTCACCTTATTCAGATGTATTGTTATTCATTATGTAATAGAGCATAACTATTTATATTTCGCCGACAAACTGTTACGCAGTTTGGTGAAAATTACGTTTTTTAATTTATGAAAAAAAAAAAAAAGTATGGCTTGTTGGAGCTTAAGCCGCGCGCTCGTTATTCATCGGAGGCGGTCGGCGACCGGGCCCGAACCTGGGACCGGACGGAGGCGGCCCCCACTTGGCCATCGACACGGCGCGCGAGCGGGCGACAATATTGCCTTCCATACAATTTGTATTGGAGCCCATAAAATACATCAATTTTATACAGTCCTCTTTCTATTATTTAAATAAAGGATCCTTGTTGTTGTTCTGTGGGTATTAGCTATGAAATTGATGATACAATAAAACACTCATTATAATTCAACAATACAGCTTTATTACAATAAATCATTAAATGATCAATTTAATACCAAATATTATAATTAAATGCATATAAACATACCCTAAGAGAAAATCAGTAAAATAATTAGAAAAACTTAAAAAGGCCAATGTTTTTGTGTGATTAATAAAAGGTGTTAATTTATCAAGTGCCGATCGAGCAGGGGCTGCTCAGGTCAACGATATAGAACACAAAATTATATATATATTTTTTATTTTAGAATTTATTTTAAGTTTCATATGCAAGATACCTATTGAATATTCAGCATAAGCAAAACCAAATTTGTGTTAAGGAAGTAACCAAGGACCATTTCCTTTTTTAATTGATTTAGCTATTTGAGTCCGTGGTCGAATTTTTTTTTTTTTTTTTTTTTATTAAATAAAAAAAAGGTTTTTTTTTTGCCAAAATTGTGTTCGATTTGACCTGAGCAGCCCCTGCTCGATCGGCACTTGATAAATTAACATTTTATATATCAAAAACAGTAAAAAAACATGGTTATATGCACATAATACATTTTGCTTTAATATCATTCGTTGTACAGTCTACAGCAAGCGACGCTATATACTTGCACTACCGAAACTGCCGCTTAAAATACTTACTTAAGCCCGCGACACGTCAGTCTCCCATACAAACGTAAAACCAAAATAATTGAAAATTTGCGCATGACTGTACTTGTGATGTAATTTGGATTAAGACAGTATTTATCTAGGTTTCTATTAATAAAATAATTCAAAACATCTACCCTAAAAAAATAATGCCAATCACATTTTTTCAAACAAAACTGCAATTGGCATAATTTTTTTATTGGGTTAGTATTCAGGTTTTTTTTTTAAATGGAAACCTAGATAAATACTATCTTTTTATTTATTTAGGACAAAAAAACAGCGTTCACAATATATGTTAAAATTAAGGATAGTACATAGGTATTACTTATAGTGGAGCCCACAACATTATCCTCTTTAAACTTTATTTTAAAAAATGTACTTTAAAAACAAAATAGGTTAACTTACATCAGCTGTGTAGTGTCGGTTTAGAATAGCACTACCCCCTCTCATCCCCCGGGTGTCGTAAAGGCGACTAAGGAACTCGGCCTTCAGGAGGCGGGCAGCAGCGTCTCCCACAAACTTGGCCATACTGCGATACCCAACCCGCCTGCCAAGCGTGCCGATTATGGCAAACCCCCTCTTTGGGGGAGGCCTATACCCAGCAGTGGGTGTTGTGTGGCTGAGACGACGACATCTAGATGCTTGAATATTATGTAAGTAGTACTTAATACATTTTGGGAAAGTATGCTTGTGATGCAAATATATATATAATATAATTAACTATATAATATACAATATATATAATTAACTAATTTAACTAAGTACATTACAAAACTGAACAATTTTTTTTTTATGAACGACGGGGAGACTCTTAGCCTTCATCATACCTGATGTTAAGTATTGATAAGGCTGACGTTGGAAGCGAGCCTCTCCCGAAATCCTCAATCACTGAGGAACTGGCTATCTTATCTCAACCTGCCGGAACACAACAATGCTGAAAACATTGTTGTTATGGCGTCAGACTTAGATAAGATGGTGGTTGCTAGCCAGGTGGACTTACGATTCCTTCCACCAACCAAATCAGATAAATCTGCCAAAACTTCTACATTTTTTTTTTATTTGGACTCAAAATCTTGATCCGAATAACAACACAAGTACATAAAATTATGCTCTAATTTCAAATCAATTTGGTATTGTTAGTATGGGGAGCTGACAACATTTCCTTCCTTCGTTTCTTTCCTTCCTTCGCCTGCAATTTTGAAGTGCGTGGGGACAAAGCTTTTATTTATTATTAACGCAATTATTTATGTATTATTTATATATCATTGGCTGACGTGCTGTTGACTTTACTGGGATAACCGCCTTTAACACATTTTTGATGTGAAGAATATAAATTGTCGACCATAATCTTTAATTTTCGCATATCAGTGAAGATTTTATCTAAAAGAAAACAATACTTCTCTTTGGTCACAAAGAATTTGGAACTCAGAAGATTTTCACAAAAAAAATACAAAAATAAGAACTAAGGGTAGACTCGGTTGTGGCCACTTCATTTAATTCCTTATTTGTATTGCATTAAGGTTCAAATTTGGCCACAACTGCTTCCACCCTATAAAAAAAGATTCAATCAAATGCAAAATCATGATATTTCTTAACTTCGTTAAAACGATGACAAAAATTATACTTAATACAAATAAAACAATAATATTAATTATCACTACAAATTAATATCAAAGCATAAATTCAGATTATTAATTATATTTAAAAAAATACTGAACGACGAAAAGTATCGTACAACCAAATTTATTAAAAAATATATTTATTATTATCATAACTCGCTAAGGCCACAGCGAGAGGAGCTAAACGAAAATAAGTACTTTTCGTTCCCCGTACATGACATTATGTTCCTAACTGTGCGTTTGCACTGCAACACATATTCAAAAAAAAAACATAATTGTAAAGGGGTTCGAACGCATAGGCCTCGTCAGCGTTCCGCCATTTAGAGTATTATAAAAAAAAATGATTTTATATCCCAATCAAACAAGTAGTTGTATTGAGACAGCCCCAGAAAGTAATACAATACTTGTGTTTTACAATACTTAAGCATTGGACTGGAATACCATTTTTTTTCCATTTTTTTAAATTTATCATAAGCTGTATTGTTATCAAGTTGTGTAAGATTCTGAATAAATGATTTTGCAGTGCAAACGTACGTTAAGGAACATAGTGTATTTCTATGAACCCATGTACGTAAAAACAGATTGCTAGAGCCGGTCGAAATTTCGTCTTAAACGATTAACTGAATATTAGACCTTGTTTAGATGCAGATAAAGTCTCAAATATACCGAATGATCGACCTACTATCATATTTGGTTTTAGGAGTAACTCGTTCCGCTTAGCTCCGCTTGAAAATGAACCTTCGCTTTATTAACATTCATAAGATGATTACAATAACAATAAAAATCACAATGTAATATAGTGAAAATGAGAACTTTTTATTTTAACTAGATATCGGATATTCAAGCGCATATTTGTTATGTCCAATGTTGGAAATTATGGAAAGCACTTTTTATAATAATAAAAAAAACACAGATTATTATGATTTTGGGGTTATTGCATTTTACAATGCTATTTTTATACTTACGATGAATTTTAAATAGTAAAATATTGGAAAAAATCAACTCGGCCACGAGTGAATTCTCTCTAATATAATAAAGTCTCGGTAGTTCAGTTGTATATTTGTTTGTGCGTATATTATTATGTATATTTGTATATGAGTGAGGTTCATACATTGCACTCTCAAGCACTACCATAAGTTTTAAATATTTTAAATTTTAAATATGCAATGCCACAACGCCGAGGTTTTAATTTTTAATTAAAAATAATCCAATTTCTAAGGTGACGCTTCCATAAATGTCAGCCACAAATCAACTTACAGTAAAATGTGCATTTGATTATCCGATCTCTAATTATTATAATATAGTTAAATAACAATAATAACAATATTTAAATTTAGTTTTCATACGTGCGTAGATACCAACCGGATTTACAAGGCACCTGAAAACATGAAAATTTTATGAAAATATGTAACTAATAATCTAATATATAAAATTCTCGTGTCACAGTTTTCGTTCCCATACTCCTCCGAAACGGCTTGACCGATTCTCATGAAATTTTGTGAGCGTATTGAGTTGGTCTGAGAATCGGCCAACATCTATTTTTCATCCCCCTAAATGCTAGGGGTAGTCCACCCTAAATTTTATATGGCAAAACAACGTTTGCCGGGTCAGCTAGTAATAATATAAATAAGGCCCACGAGACGAGACAAAGAATATTTCGAGTGATCAAAATTTGTCAGTCATCTAACTGGTGTCTGTGTTTGTTAGAAGAAGAAGGGTAATGATATGCTCAACGTAAAAAAATCGCACCTTTTAAAAAAATCCTAAGCGTAATTAACACTTTACAAATGCCTGTACGGCGTGTACCCCCACTAATGGCCTCGTTTGAAAGCCCAATAAATAAACTTAATGAAACAACATTCCATTGCATTACAAATACATAATAAGTCACAAATGCGACTTAAAAAAAAACAACGGGTTGCACTCCGGGAATGCCGGCAGAGGTGAAAACCGCTTAAGAGCTAGCGCAGACGACGGATAACGGAGGACTTTTCGTCCGCGACACGTCTTTATTGTTAACCAAATAAGATTCAACTTAGACCGCGTATATCCGCGAAAAGTACGCGATAGTCCTCGTTATTTATTCAACTTTATGTTCTTAGTAATAAGGTCGTGTCGCGGACAAAAAGTCCTTCAATGTCCGTCGTCTGCGCAGGCCATAAACGAAACAGCAGGAGCTGGCATATATTTTATATTGCCGCGCGGTAGAAAGAGAGGGGGGTATTACTTCCTCTCCTACGCCACGCTGGCGGTCTACTCTCCCTCCGTCTTACGAATTTTCGATCAGCACCCCAACCGTCTAACGGTATAGCTTATGCTACCGCTATGGCTATCAAACTTCAAACTCTCATAAAACCCTTCAACAATACGGTTTTTGTCTAATTCCAACATATTTCTATTCATCTATTGGATTAACTATTGCATTTTTAGTATGAAAGTGATAGCGTCAGCGAGAACCCTTTGAGGGGGTTTGTAAAAGCTATAGCGATAACACGAGCTATACCGTTAGGCGGTCGGGGTGCTGGTCACGTGTCCTGACGCGACTTTAACATTTTTTACCCATTCCAAAAATGTAAAACTCTGATGTGCACACAGCCGCTAAAGAAGTTTTCACTTCAAAAATTGCAATTTTGCTCTTTATAATGGCCGCTGGTTCTGGTTGAGCAATTCCGCTACAATTTGTGAGTATTAAAGGGTCAATGCAGGAAAAATATGGGGTGATTCGTTATCTTACCATAAAAAAGTATTTATAACTTTTTAATTTTGCACTTTACAATGCTATTTTTATGTGATAAATATTAATACTAGAAAAAAGCAACCAGTCTCATGTCGCCCTGACGGGATTCGAACACGCATCCTTGGGAATCCGGCCCAATGCACTAACCAATTGTGCTACAGAGACCTATGAGAACAGGTCGAATTTTTCTTGTTTAATATTTAACCAATTATCTAGCCCCCGTTAAGTTTCATGAAGAACTTTTGTTATAGATACTAAATAACGGATAAACATACGTATATACTTTATGTTTTTAAATAAATACATATAAAACACCCAGACCAAGACAAATAGCCATGTTCATGCACACAAATATTTGTCTTGTCCGGGGATCGAACCCGAAAACTCTGGCGCAGAAGGTGGGGTTAGTACCCCTGTGCCAAACAGAGGGGGTATCGCGTAAAAAAAATGGATATGGGCATGGGCTTCATTTGACAGTTAAATGACCATTTTATGAGATTTCGCGTAAATAATCTACCCAGATTATTTACGCGAGAGCCCCCCAGGTCGTCTCAAAAAATAGTATTGTTAAATAAAAAATTAAAAAGTTATAATTACATGGCTGTCATCTTAATCGATAGTCAAACATTTATAAAAATGTTTCTTTCGAATGCGAGGATATTTCTCTCATTGGTAAAACCACGGTGGCCAACACACCGTAGAAAGGTTAATATACTTGAAAAATTCGACGTGTCCTCATAGGTCTCTGTAGCATAATTGGTCAGTGCATTGGGCCTCCCAAGGATGCGGGTTCGAATCCCTTCAGGGCGACATGAGACAAGTTGCTTTTTTCTAGTATATTTTCTTGTTTAATATTCATCATTTAGTAAGTTGTTGTAATACAAAAAACATAATTAAGAAGTGTTATTGTTATGTAAACGTTATCTTTTCTTTTGTTCTTTTATTTATTTTATTTTATTTTGATACCAATATTTTTTTTATTAAATTTATTTCCAATGTCTTAATACAAATTGACAATTAACTAACCCCCACACTAGGCTATGCCTGTCCTATGGGGATGTAAATGATTTACAAACAAGTGAAGCCAAACAAAATGCAATAAAAAAACAAAAAAAAATGAATTGTTTTGGGTACTCCTTTTCGTTAACTAAAAGTTAACGTTAACGTTAATGACAGCCAACATTTCCCTCATAAATTGATTCCAAATAAAGTTTAACTAAGTTTAAAATTGGGTTTTTAGACTTCTAAACTATGCTATGCATACTATAGTAGAAGTCTTATGTGCTGACCCTGTCCGTGTGTGCGCATAATTCAATCTCGAGAACTACTATAGCTAGAAAGCTGAAATTTTCTGAGTTGATACATAGCCATGTCAAACCTCTAAATACGGAGTTTAGAAGTCGTCTGATGCCTTCGCTACGATAGTGAAGGGCGCCGATCTTGTTTAAAAAGGTGCGATTTTTCTGATGGGGCGTGTTCTATTTACAGTGCAGTATAAATAAAAAGTACGAGAGTACGAGAACAGAGATAATGTACGCGATCTCAAAAAGTAATCTTTTATACTAGAAAAAAAGCTGTCTTCACAAAGCTCTGAAGGGACTCGAACCTCAATCGATTCCTCAATCACTGAGGAACTGGCTATCTTATCTCTAACTGCCGGAACACAACAATGCTGAAAACATTATTGTTATGGCGTCAGACTTAGATAAGATGGTGGTAGCTAGCCAGGCGAACTTACAAAGAGTCCTACCACCAACCAAACCGAATACAATATGCACCCCCGCTGGGAATCGAACCCGGGACCCCTGGATCTGATACCGGTGGTTGTACCACTAGACCACAGAGGCGGACTTATTTCCGGTATGCTGCTGTCCCAATTGGCTTACCGAGACTTACGGGGACAATTTTTAAACATTTTTATCTCATCTCGTTTGCCTTACTTTATACTATCACTAACATAAATATGTAGATTTTGTATGTTTGTGCGATTAAACGCTCAAATCTCCTACTTCAAGTAGTTTTTTTCTTAATAATTTTATTTTATAAAAAAAACAGTATCAGCCTTTGGACAAAATGCCCAGTTGAATGGGAATCTGTGAGCGACTCATCTATTTTTGGGTATAGCAACCCTAAAGGAGTTTGGAGATTTTTGTATGTCCGATGTTGTTATTTTTAAGCCCATTTTTGTTAAGAGAAAGATTGGACCTTGTTCATAAGTGCTCTGAAGTCTCACCACTACTACAGATGGCGTTATTCGGACCAACTCTCGTTAAACATAAAAAAAAACTCTTAGCTAATATACATACAGAAATATCAATTGTTTTATCATTCAGATAAACCGATTTGCAAAACTAATAAATACTAAAATATACCTACATTTTTTTCACCGTCGTCACTACCCAAGCGATCAGTAGAAGCCTGCGCCAAAAGAAAAAAAAGTCTTACTCAAATGTTGCCAATAGCGAAAAAAAAACATAATTTTCCCAACACCCTATAATAAATAACAGCAGGTAAATACAGCCAATTAAAAATATAATTTTATATACATAATAATAAAAAAAAAGTTAATTTTGTTAGTGAAAAAGATTTTGTTACTCCATACAACGTTGACCAGTGTTACCATAAGCAATATTATTGTATATGTAGTAAAAGTGCTTGGTATTACAGAAGAAAATGGTTTAAAATAAGGTAATACCAGCGAATATAATAGTCATTGTTTTAATTTATTTAATAAAGTTTTAGAGTATGATTTATTTGTACAAGCAAATTGTTGTTTTATGATTTCATTATCCTAAGCCATGATAAGTATATTTAGTTAGATTTTTACAATATCAATTTATATTATTATAATTTTAAATGATTTTTATGTTTAAAAATTATATATTTTTGTAATAAGTGTAAAAAATATAACTATAATTTTCCTATTTTTTGGAACATTAACATTACGTACACAAAAATATATATAAATGTACATAACTTACCTTCTATTTCACTTTGACGCACTTTTGTACACTTTCCAAAACTTTTTATATTATTGAAATAAATATTAAGAAAAAAAAAATTAAAATATACAAAAAGTGGACGCGATAATTTCTTTTATATAAAAAGTCAATAAACTCGTGATTTATTAATAAAATAATTAAAAGCTTTAAAAATACCTATCACTCGCAAAAAATATTTACATTAATTTTTGTTTTTTTTTTATTTACAAAAATTTTAAAGAAAATACGATTGTTTTGATTAAATAGAAATAAAGCATCAAATATCAGCATGCAAAATAAAAAAGCATGCTACCTACCTCATTGTTTAGAAGCCAATTATTTATAAATACAAATTATAAAACAAACTCATTTTTATATATAAATTTATCTCTTTCTTTCAAAAGTATAGAAAACGACACGACACCCTGTCACCGTCCAGGACCTCAATTTTTGAATCACTCGCCTCGCGAGCGGCGAGGAGAACGAGGAGGCGATCAGGCGATTAGCGACCTTGCATGCGTGGACATAGCACGCTTTTCGCTTTGCCCCTCGCGCGCTCGCGTTGGGAGGCGGTACTACAGGCGAAAAGCGAAGCTATGTATATAAGGGCAAGGTCGCTTTTACGGAATACGGAAACTCAAACGTCGCACGAAAATCAGTAGAATCCTCGAGACGAGTGAATCAAAAATAAGCTCCAGTCATTGCAATGCCTACAAACGGTCGGCCGTTTGTCATCTTGGGATGACGCATTCACAAAGACACGCGCCGCTAAACGCACGCTCGCTATTATTTTCGGCTCGAACTACAGTGACAACCAGTGAGATCGAGGGCCGACCGTGCTACGATTGCGAGCGGCGCGTGTGAGACTGTTTAATAAATTGGTCATCGCAAGACCATGCGAAGAGTCCAAAAAAAGCTTGAGAGGTGTCAAGGGACACCCGGATGGAACGAAGTTCTCGCTTTCTATGATAGAGAGAGAGACAGACAGAGAAACACGCGCACGCCGCACGGCTTACAACTATATAATACTAGAGGCCGGGCGCGGTTTCACCCGCGTGGTTCCCGTTCCCGTGGGAATTTTGGGATCAAAGCTATCCTATCTCTTAAGTTGGACCAGACTGCTCACGGCGTGCCAATTTAATTTAAAATTGGTTAAGTAGTTTAGGAGTCCATCGCGGACAAACATCGTGACAGGAGATTTATATATATTAAGAAGAAGATATAGCAAAAAGTGTCGTTACAACTTTTGGTCTTAATTTTTTTTTTGTCTAGCGATAAGGAACTAACTTCGTTCCAAAAAAATACTTTCACTGCTAGGTTTTTAACTTCCGACTTGACGCTAATTGAAGTTTAGACAATCCACAGAAGAGAAGAAAGAAAAATAAAACTTGCAAGTTTGAAGTTTGAACATCCGACTCGAATCACTGCCTTTGAAGTTTATACACAGCCCGCAGGCGCTAGCCGCTCGCTGATTCTTATGACAAAATAGATGTACAGTATGTGCGTGCTTTGTTCAAAAGTAGGTCAATGACACAAAAAGTCTCTGAAATAAAACAACTTTTACGGATATCAAACGCGCTATATTTCCACGAACTAAGTTGTAATTGTCCGTATTTTTTGGTTTTTTAGAGGTTTTTTGATTTTCCCGACGTTTCGGCACCTTTACAGCTGCCGTGGTCACGGGATGATATATATTATATGATCGCTATATGATATAGCGCGTTTGATATCCGTAAAAGTTGTTTTATTTCAATGAACAGTGCGCGCCAAAACATAAGATGTACGTACAAAAAGTCTCGTTAGTCGTTACAACTTTTTGTCTTAATGTTTTCCGTCTACCCTCCTTTCGCAACGCGATAAGGAACTTCGTTCCAATAAGTCATGCTTATCTTTCATATGTAGAAAGAAAGAGATAATTGGTAGAAAAAATCGCGGGGAGTTATGCGAAACGAACAGCTTGAATTCCATTTTTATACATATTTTATAAATATGCAAGAAAAAACAACTTATCAGTCTAAACATTACATATAAATAACATTGTAAATACAAAAAAAAACTGAACTTTTCGCTTAACTTATCCCTGTGAGAATTGATTAGTAAGGCTAGAATAAAAAAGAAGTGCTAAATACTGTACTTAGACAATAGTGTGTAAATATTAATTACATGGTTAGTATATTAGTACATACCTACATATACAATACAATAGGCTATTTGACAATGCGAAAAATAAAGTGTCAATTACTGTTATCAGTATAAATTACGAGTTTAAAAATGGTTTTTTATTAACGTAAGTTGAAAATAATTGTAAATTTACTTAAAAAACCGTAAATAAAAATGCATTTTTTAAACGTTTTGTCACGTGACACAAAACGCTCATGATTCGTCGAGTTTATAATGACGTCACCTGCTTGTAAACTTCGTTTGCCTACGTATGTGTATGATATGCAAAATACAGGCAAGTGACGTCACCAAACCCATTACAGCGCCATATTGTCAAAGTAGCGTTTTGGCGCGCTATTTAAATATTGAATTTTTAATTTGATATTTTTCAGCAAATATGTACCAGAATTAAAAAAAAAACACTTTTACTGGGTTCCTTAAACTCCACTACATAATATAAAATGGATTTTCAAAACCTGTCAAATAGCCTATTAAAAGGAACACCAAGAGCGAGAGAATTGAAAAATTCCTGTAAAAAAAATATCATTTCGTAGTACCCTGTTTTCTCATCCAAAACTTAAACAATTTGATTACTTTATGATTTTTAATTTTTGCATTTTTCAATGCTATTTTTATACTTATGTTAAATTTTTAATAGAAAATATTAGAAAAATCAACTCGGCCACAAGTGAATTCTCATGTGGAAAATATTAAACAAGAAAATATACTATAAAAAAGAGACAAGTTGCTTTTTTCTAGTATATTTTCTTGTTTAAAAAATAGCATTGTAAAATGCAAAATGCGAAGAGCATTGGACCGGATTTCCAAAGGTCGTGGATTCGAGTCCCACCTGAGAGCTCACTTGTGACCGAGTTGATGTTTTCCAATATATTCTATTTAAAATATATCATAATTTTATTACTTTTTCCATTACACGACTGAATCGAAAAATGATGATTGTATCTGCTATACATAGGAACGTTTTAACTATTTCGCCCTTGGTGTTTCATCTTTACCAGAAAATTCTAAAATATATATATTTTTAAACTATTGTTTATTGAAATTATTTAAAAACCCGTTTAACAACATAAAAAGGTCTTAAATTTATTTTTGCTATACTTTTACAGCCTTATTAATAAACGTGGAGTAAATTACACCAAGGAGTAAATCTGATGCTGTCACCTTTTTCCACTAAAAGGCAGATAGAGACAGCATCAGATTTACTCCTAGGTGTAACTTTTAATAAGGCTGTTAGAGTAAAAGCCCCAATAAACATTTTATGATTTTTGCATTTTTGCAGATGGGCTACATCTGAGATTCAATTGTGGCCGAGTTGTTTTTTTCCAATATTTTTCTGCTTAAAATTTATCATCAGTATAAAAAAAGCTTTGAAAAATGCAAAAATTCATTTTCATAAACATTTTTTGCTATACATATAAAACAGTATAGACCCCAGATTCTTACCTTGTGGGGCGCCTCCATAGCCGGGAGCTCCATACGCCGGGGGCGGAGCGCCGTAGGCACCGTACGCTGGCGGCTCAGACTGAAAGTAAAATAATAATGATAATAATAATAGTTGCATAAAATGGACGACCTGGACATTTATTTTTCAATCACTCGTGGCGAGGCGAACGAGGAGACGATCAGGCGATTAACGACCTTGCATGCGTGGACATAGCACGCTTTTCGCTTTGCCCCTCGGGCGGTCGCGTCGGGAGGTGGTACTACAGGCGAAAAGCGAAGCTATGTATATACGGGCAAGGTCGCTTTTACGGAATACGGACACTCAAACGTCGCACGAAAATCAGTAGAATCCTCGAGACGAGTGAATCAAAAATAGAGCTCCTGCACCCCGACCGCCTAAAGGTATAGCTTGTGCTATCGCTATAGCTTTAAACCCCTGCAAGGGCTCTCGCTGACGCTATCACCTTCATACTAAAAATGTAATAGTGAATCCAACAGATAAATAGAAATATGTATTAGACAAAAACCCTAGCGTTTGGCGCAGGCGTACTAACCCGGGAGCTAATTGTCTAATTTAAAATCTATCGCAATCCCTTTCAATTCGTCATTTGAAAGATATTCAGGCCGTCATTATTTGACATTTGAAAGGGATTGTGATCGGGAGGCGTTTTAAAAGGTATGGAATAAACGAAATTGAACTGTCTAACCAATATGACAGACGAAAATATCACAATCCCAATACCTCTGAAAGGGATTGTGATAGATTTTGAAATTAGACAATTAGGGGGCAGGCCATCTGCGCCAGAGGTCCCGGGTTCGATCCTCGGACAAGACAAATATTTGTGTGCATGAACATGTCTGTTTGTCTTGGTCTGGGTGTTCAATATGTATATTATATGTGAATTTACAAAAAGAAAAGTATATAAGTACTATCTGACCAAGACAATAGGGCGCATGACAGCTGAAGAAACGCTTGAAAAATCTAAGTAAAAAACAAAAATTTCAAGAAGCGGTAATCAATCAGTCATCTCTGCAGCGCTAATCTATATACTTAATTCGGGTTCGCAAAATGTGTGACGACTCGATAGGGACTTTGGCGCGTAGTACGCGGCCGAGTAAGGTATCAAATTAAAGGTACTCGAGTCTATTTGTTCCGAAAACTATAAAATATACAAAATGTAAAACGTGATGATCACAAACTGCAATTAAAGATTTTCGCATAATTTGGAATATTTCGTCGATCGACGAACCCGAGTATCGGGTTGTAACCGCCCTAGTGAATGACATAATAACAGAAGTGCGGTGATAGAAGTGGGCTGCAGGTTCCAAAAGTGCAAAACCGCATTCCTGTCATGCGCCTAATTGTCTTGGTCGGATAGTACTACTGATCCGTTATCTAGTTCTTCATGAAACTTGACCCAAAAATAGTTAGATAGTTAGTTGCCTAGGATAATGGTTTCGTTGGTTTTTTAATTTATTTATAATGTATTTGGTACACAAACAGATTAAGGGTCAATACATGTTCAAATTGCCGTGTGGTGACGGCCTAAGAATACACGTGTCACCACTCCCTTAATGCCTGGGATGTCGTCAGAGTCGACTAAGAGGCTCGACGCATGAACACCTGTGCGAGAGAAGGAACACTTGAACCAAACCCTCTACCAACCCGTCTGGCCAGCGTGGTAGCAGTAGGCTAATAGCCTCCTATGAACGCCACAATAGGCGTGAGCTAGGAGAGGCCTATGTCCAGCAGTGGACGTCCACTGGCTGATGGATGGAATGTTCAAACAAAATTGATCGAATACTAAAGGCCTGTTTCATAATCTAAAAGTTAGTTCAGCCCCCTAATTGTCTAATTTCAAAATCTATCACAATCCCTTTCAAAGGTATTGTGATTGTGATAGTGATTTATGGAATTGTGTAACTTTTTTATTTTTTATTTTATTTATTTATTTAAGGCTACAAACAGTCATGTACAGAAGCAAAATAGTAACATGTGAAAATGTGAGTATAACTAAAGACCTTACAGTGCCTATAATAAATTAATAATAAACGAGCAACCCGTGTGCGCATAATGCGCAAAAAACACATAATAACATTCAAAAAATTTTTTTTTTTTGTTTTTTTTTTATTTATTTGAGTTTTTGCTAAATTTCTCGACTTATCCGACCACTTCAGACAAATACCTTTGTAACGGTGTATTGCACTTGATTGTGCGACTTTTAGTTTAGGAGGAGAAGCGGCTTCACTGCCGTATTATATATATAGATAGATACATATACTTATAGTCGCAATCCCTTTCGGAACGAATGATGTTGTAAATGACACCTCATTTGACACTTCTCCATACATTTGAAAGATATTTTCGTATGTCACTTTGCTTAGACAGTTCAATTTCGTTCATTCGATACATTTCAAACCGCGTCCCGATCACAATTCCTTTCAAATGTCAAATAGTGACGGCCTGAAGTATGTTAATATCTTACAAATGACGAATTGGAAGAGATTGCGATAGATTTTAAAATTAGACAATTACCCCCCTGATTAGGTTACTTGGATGATGATTTGACAGCGCGATATGAACAATATGTCAAATCATTTGCCAATTAAGCTAAAAAAAATCTAATCATAACAACAGAAAAAGATACAAAGACCGCCTCTGTGGTCTAGTGGTACAACCACCGGTATCAGACCCAGGGGTCCCGGGTTCGATTGCCAGCGGGGGTACATATCGTATTCGGTTTGGTTGGTGGTATGACTTGTTGTGAGTCCGCCTGGCTAGCTACCACCGCCTTATCTAAGCCTGACACAAAAACAACAATGTTTTCAGCATTGTTGTGTTCCGGCAGAGAGATAAGATAGCCAGTTCCTCAGTGATTGAGGATTCCGGGAGAGGCTCGCTTCCATCTTCAGCCTTATCAATACTTAACATCAGGTATGATGAAGGCTAAGAGTCTCCGCGTCGTTGATAAAAAAAATAAACTATTGCAACATAGCCGAAACGTCGAGCTGTAAGTACAAGTACATAGTTGTACTACATAACAAATGTCGCGTTTTAGTCCCATTGATTTAATATATAATTATAATGGAACGCGAAAGTTTAAAATCTTATATCGCGCAGATATCGCGCGATCACTGCGGTACGTCAAAATAAAAATGGTATTTCGTATGATTGCTGGCTAATCGCTCGCTGGAGCGCGAGAGAGTGAGACGCCGCTATACGAACCATAGCGGCGTCTCACTTTCTCGCGCTCCTACCTAGGTGTGAGAGTGAGACGCCGCGTGTTGCTATGACGCTAGCGCCAAAAATAATTTGGTAGCAATAACAGGAACTAAATGAATGCACATTGCAGTTCATCGTTTGTTCGGTAGAGGCCGCACTGTTGATACGAGACCTAAAAGCAATTATCGCGCAATTTCTGATGTCGCGTTGCTGTTGCAAAGATAGGTAATAGCCCCGCCGGTAGGGATTGTAAAAAGACGTATTATTTTTATATACTTGAATTGCAAAAGTATTAGGAAAACGGAACCTGAAACGAATGTTAATATTAAGCGCCGATAGTAAATTAGATGCATCAATGGATGCATGGATGCGTTGCCTAGCAACCGTCGTTATTTCGGTCATATTAACAAAAATATCCTAAGCAACTATCTCAGATAGCCCTATCCATATCTACAGATAAAGGAGAATGCCAAAACCTGCCTGACCATGCGCAAAGCCAGCGTCAGAAGCAAACATGTAGATAAACATAAACATTCGTAATTACGGTTTCGTATAGTGTAATAAATAAAAATATTCATACGTACATCTTATGTTTTGGCGCGCACTGTTCATTGAAATAAAACAACTTTTACGGATATCAAACGCGCTATAATTCACGAACTAAGTTGTAATTGTCCGTATTTTTAGGTTTTTTAGGGGGTTTTTGATTTTGCCGACGTTTCGGCACCTTTACAGCTGCCGTGGTCACGGGATGACCACGTCCCGATGTGTCATCCCGTCAACTTTACAATTACAACTTAGTTCGTGGAAATATAGCGCGTTTGATATCCGTAAAAGTTGTTTTATTAAAAATATTCATTTTAGGGTTTAAAAATTAAATACAAAAAAAAAAACAACACTGATCTCCTGTATCACCATTATTTTTATTTAGTTTTACGCTTCCCATGACAGGCAAAGGCTGTAGGTAGATACAGCCATATCGTAACATTGGACACAAAAGATGATTTATTGCATCTTTGCATATTTTTGCATATGTGCAGCCTTTCCAATATGCATTTGCTTTTTGTTTTAAATAGTTTTATTTTTTGTTTTTATAATTTATCTTTTGTTGTATTGCAGTGTTTAATTTTTGTTTGTTTGTTATTTTGTTTTGTTATTTTGTTGTCACCAAATAGGCTCCTCCAGAATACCAGCGTCTCAGTGGCATGCTACGTATGTCACTGTGACATTGCTGAGGATGGGGCCTAGTTGGCCGCGCACTTTTTTTTTAATTTTTTTTACTGTTATTCTTTTTTATTTATGTTATCATTATTTTGTGTGTGTGCCAATAAATAGTTTTTCTTTCTTCTTTCTTTCTTTCTTCTTATTATAATTATAACCGCCTCTGTGGTCTAGTGGTACAACCACCAGTAATAGACCCAGGGGTCCCGGGTTCGATTCCCAGCGGGGGTACACATTTTATTCGGTTTGGTTGGTTTCTTATCTAAGTCTGCCGCCATAACAACAATGTTTTCAGCAGTTCCGGCAGTTAGAGATAAGATAGCCAGTTCCTCTGTGATTGAGGATTCCGGGAGAGGCTCGCTTCCATCTTCAGCCTTAAAAATACTTAACATCAGGTATGATGAAGGCTAAGAGTCTCCCCGTCGTTTAAAAAAAAAATGACACATTTTACACATTCTAATGTTTGGGTATGGTTTCTTTAATAATAGAAAATCCAAAACATTAAAAAACTGCAGATAATTAATAAATAAGCTTAATGTTTTACAGATTAAACAGGTTTACCAACATGGCGGCAAAAGAAATATACGATGCAACGCTCTTTACTCTGTTATTTTGATGCTAACAAGATTCTCATAGAGTTAGTCTGTGGTTGCGTTTGAGCTAGCTGTCAGTGCTGTTTAAACGTATTTTCCGTGTTATTTTCTTCGATTTCTTGAATCTCTTTTGCGGGAAGTATTTTAACGTTGAGTTAAGTAATCCTTCGTTGGACCTACATTTCTGATCAAAGTGAGATTTGTGCTGTGCGTAAAACTTTGAGTAAACTAAAACGGTGTTGCAGGAAGTCAGTGTCGCTTTTTATAATTTTTAACTTTTAAACCCGTACTGATTTTTTTTATTAATTAAGAAATTTTAAACCATAATTAAAAAGATAAATTTTAATGCATATTTGCTTAAAGCGCCGGCTTTGCGCATCTTAGGCGATATCCTTAAGTAAATTTGGCATTCTCCTTTCTAAAAGAAATCACACAAATGACAATTATTAACATGCGTTTACAAAGCTAGTTTCAACCCGATAAAAAAAATTCCAACCACGTTAACAAAGCCAGTAAAGGGTTGGACCACATCTATTAGCACGCTTTCGTTTTATTCCATCGCCCTATCTATATAAAGACTGACGGAACGTTATTGCACCGTCGCGCGTCGCCGCCGGTGCAATGCAGCATTTCGTCAGTGTTTCTCGCTCTAACAAGTGACGGTTCTGTGCGACAGAAAAGGTTAGGGCGACGGAAAAGGCGAAAGCGTGCTGACAGGTGTGGTCCAACCATAAAATGACATCCCAAATGCGTTTACAAAGATAGTTTTTACTTTCCACCCAATTACATCGAAAACACTCCAAACACATTATCAAAGCCGGTTTATCAAAGCCTAGATTCGTAAAAAGACAGTTCCCACACAATTACCTCAAAAAAACTCCAACCATGATAACAAATCCCAAATGCGTTTACAAAGCTAGTTTCCATCCAAACACTTCAAAAAAACTCCAAACTTTTTAGCAAAGCCAGTTAAATAACATTCCAGACGCGTTTAGCCGTTTATAGAGACAGCTCCACAGTTTTCAACCCAATCACGTCAAAAACACTCCCGAAGTGAGTAAATTGACATCCCATCTGCGTTTACAAAGAGAGCTCCACACTCTCGTATCGTCTTTCTTATATCTGATACAGCGCAGGCCGTTACTGATTTACCTTAAACTAATTACATTATTCAAAACACTCCCACACACATTCATTCATCATCTTTATCCCATACTGGTGAGGCCGGTACTGATTTACCATGTACACCTGCTGCGGTGGCGGCCGGAAGTCCTCAAAGCCGATCATGTATATGAACGTCGCCGTCCACGGTTAGATAAGAGATCATTGTCAATGACGGTGGACGGCTAACGTTTAGTGTCAATTGTATCTTAATCGTGTTTCAATTGTGTCTCAATCATGTTTCAATTGTGTCGCAATCGTTCTTATTTGTGTCTCAATCGTGTTTCAATTGTATCTCAAAAACTAAAATTAAAATGCGTTTGAAAGGCAAGTTTTAACGACATTCCAAAAGCGTTTACAAAGATTTTTTCCACCCAATCACGTCAAAAACACACCATACACATCAACAAAGCCAGTCCCAAATGCGTTTACAAAGACAGTATCCACCCAAAAACACACTTTCATATCGTTCTCAGAGTCAGACATACCCCATACTGCGGTGGCCGGTACTGATTTACCATGTACACCTGCTGCGGCGGCGGCTGGGCGCCCTCGAAGGCGATCAACTGTATGTGACAGTCGCCGTCCACGGTTAAATGAGAGATCCTTTGGAAAGGCACCCGGTGGAGGAACTCGCAGAAGTGTACGCCGTTTAAGGCAATCTGTGGACAATAAAAGGTTTTTGAATCAAAAAAATTTAAGTTTTAAACCGACTTCAAAAACAGGAAGGAAGGAAGTTATCAAGTCGTCGCGTAGGTATATTTTTTTTATGTATGTTCACCGATTACTCGAAGACGGCTGAACCGATCTCCATTATTCAAACGTTATTTCCTTTGTTCCTCACAGATAACCAAGTTAGACAACCAGTAGCCAAGAAAGAAAAAAAAATCTTCCTAGATAACTGGTTTTTTAACAGGAAGGATTTCTTCCTGTTAGCAAACCATCAGAGATGCGGTAGTCTAGTGGGAATAAATATTTATTCCCAGATAACTGGTTTATTAACAGGAAGGATTTCTCCCTGGTAGCAAACCATCAGATATTCGGTAGTCTACTAGGAATAAATATTTCTTCCCAGTTTACTGGTGTTTGAACAGGAAGGATTTCTTCCTGTTAGCAAACCAGCTCAAATCTGGTACTGAAAATGGATGTTATTGTAACAATAATATAAATTTTCAGTATATCTGGAGACTCATAGTAAGTACCTTGTAATTAGACTAGAAATAAAAGGTTAATAAATATTTTATATCACATCTTTGTATTAGCAGAGTCACAACTAAATTTAAGCAAATGGACAAATAATTTCCAAGCAGTGACTGGCCGTTATTTTCTTCAGCTTTAATTGACCAATAGCTCTGTTTATACGAGCATTGAGCTCGATGTCTTGTGACCTTTTTTCTTTAAAGCGAAGTTACGGTTACTACCGAATATCTGATGGTTTGCTATCAGGAAGAAATCCTTCCTGTTAGAAAACCAGTAATCTGGGAAGAAATATTTATTCCTAGTAGACTACCGAATATCTGATGGTTTGCTACCAGGAAGAAATCCTTCCTGTTAAAAAACCAGTTACCTGGGAAGAAAATTTTATTCCTACTAGACTACCGCATCTCTGATGGTTTGCTACCAGGAAGAAATCCTTCCTGTTAAAAAACCAGTTATCTGGGAAGATTTTTTTTTCTTTCTTGGCTACTGGTTATCTAACTTGGTTATCTGTGAGGAACAAAGGCGTTATTTTAACATCAGGGTAGACACAATTTGGTTCCACTTTTTGAAATTTCGAAATCTGTTTTGTATTTTTCATTCAGGAAATCTTGAAAATACTGTTTTAATATAACGCGTAGTAATTCCTAATATGAAACTAGACGACGCATTTGAACTGTTTGTCAATCGTGTGTCAATCGTATTTCAGTTGTAGAACACTTTTTTGATAACGCTATATATAGCAGAATTGACCCTTTGGAATGACTACAAACCTGTGTGAATGTCATCCACATTGTATTAGCGTCTCGAAGCCCCCCCCTAGCGGCATGCTCCCCGCAGTATTCTCCACTCCCTAATCCATGGCCGTCAAATGAGGACCACGCACATTTCTACAAACCTATTAGGTCATTCACATACAGTGAACTGTGTCAATCGTGTTTCAATTGTATCTCAATCGTGTTTCAATTGAGTCTCATACGTGTTTCAATTGTGTGTTAATCGTGTTTCAATTGTTTTCAATTGTGTTTCAGTTGTACATCTTACCTTGAACGATTGCGGCTCGCACAGTATGAGCGCCTCGAAGGACTCCCCCCTCGCCAGCGGCATGCCCCCAGCAGTATCCTCCACGCCCCAGTCCATGGCGGTAAGGTGGTTGCGGACCACGCACATTTCGACGAATCTGTGATAAAGTCATCCACATAAATTTGATTTAATACTTTCAACTTTCATGGAGCTCTATTTTTGATTCACTCGTCTCTAGGATTCTACTGATTTTCGTACGACGTTTGTTTCCGTATTCCGTAAAAGCGACCTTGCCCGTATATACATAGCTTCTCTTTTCGCCTGTAGTACCGCCTCCCAACGCGAGGGGCAAAGCGAAAAGCGTGCTATGTCCACGCTTGCAAGGTCGCTAATCGCCTGATCGCCTCCTCGTTCGCCTCGCCACTCGCGCGACGAGTTATTCAAAAATAGAGGTCATAGTCACTATTATATACCAGATACTATTAAGTCGTCGTTATACTTCTACTCTACCTATTCTATGTTTTTATGCTGTGTATTTTAAAACCTCCTTTGTGGCCTATTTTTCAAAATTTTTAGGATAGTTTTTAAAAGAGAATAATCTAATGTCATACATACCTATCTTTGTCATGGAAATTTTATCCGCTAATCCAATGTAAATCAATCAATATAATGTAAATTTTATCTTAAACAGGAAAACCTATAGTTTTCTACATATTTTACTACCAATAAAACACTACTGAACTGTGAAGCCGCATTTCATGACATCCCTATTGTACAGAGTGAGGAGAAGCACCAACAGCATCCTGAAGGTTATTGCTAGCAGGTAAATGTCTGCCACATTATGTGGCATTTGAGTCAGGCGACTACATCGAAGTTAGTTATGGAATACTAACATTGTTTATAAGGTACTTATTACTAACACCTATGGATCTCTGTTATCTGAATAAAGAATTAAATTATTATTATTATTATATTGCAATACTATAGACACTCCAGCGAGTTCTAACACTAACTTTAGTAAGAAAAACGGGTTTTGTTTAATAATGTGAGTGAACATTGAATCTTTATAATTTTAAGAGACATTTAAAGACTTGGTTGTTGTTATAGGTTTTTATGATATGAAAGAATTTTTCCAAATGAAATAATCTCTTTGAACGAAATTTGTCCTATTTTATATAATGCTACTGTAAAATGTAAAAATTGTATATTTGCATGCTGATGAGTTTTGGCTAAACATGTATGGGTTTTTTTTTACTGTTACATCTTTTATATACCGTGTTTATTTGCAAATAAAAATGATTATGATTAAAGTTTAGTACGAAGAAAAGATTTTTCCACATTTTGATAAGGAAGAACTTGTTCACAAAACGGTCGACCAAGTCGTTGAAAACTACGTTAATATATCTGCTTTTCTGGAGTCGTACTATGTTTAATTGAATTTAAGTCAAGTTCAAATATTTTTATTTAAATAGACCTAAAGGTTTGAAATAACTTTCGCATACGGAATCCCAAAATTCGTAAGCGAATGCGATGTGGGACATGAGCCTTGGGAATCCGGCCCAATGCACTAACCAATTATGCTACGGAGACCAAAAGCAACTTGCCTCATGTCGCCCTGACGGGATTCGAACCGGCATTCTTGGGAATCCGGCCCAATGCACTAACCAATTATAATACGGAGACCAAAAGCAACTTGTCTCATGTCGCCCTGACCGGATTCGAACCCGCATCCTTGGGAATCCGGCCCAATGCAATAACCAATTATGCTACGGAGACCAAAAGAAACTTGTCTCATGTCGCCCTGGCGGGATTCGAACCCGCATCCTTGGGAATCCGGCCCAATGCACTAACTGCACTAACTTTATAATATTACCTGAAATTGAGATGCATGGCGATGTCGTCACGAGGATCTGTGTTGGGGCCGCACTGGAAGTTTATGGCGAATCTGGAGGCAATGAGAAAATATCAAATTATTAGACGGGAACGATGTTGCCGTGGGCCGCCGTGATGAGGTCGTGGGTTCCCCACCAAGGAAATTCTTTCGTGATGAACATTTTTTTTCGCACCAATTATCTAGCCCATGTAAAATTTTATGAAGAACTTGTGTTATGGATACTGGATAACGGATAAACATACTTATATGCTTATTTTGTAAATACATACATAATATACATATTAAACACCCAGACCAAGACAAATAGACATGTTCATGCACACAAATATATGTCTTGTCCGGGGATCGAACCCGGGACTCTGCGGCAAACAGGTTAATAATAATACTAGCGTCTGTCCGCGGTTTCGCCCGCGTGGTTCCCGTTCCAGTGGGAATATCGGGGTAAAAAGTAGCCTATAATACAATATTAGTTACACACAATCATCATAAACATTAGCAGAATCATAGCTCGCCCAGGCCACGCCAAGTGCACATTCTCATTATATTTATTAATTTATTCATCAACTAGTGTCTGCTCGCTGTTTCACCCGCGTGGTATCCGTTCCCGTGGGAAAATCGGGATAAAAAATATCCTATGTTCATAACCAGGCTATCTACTATATGTGTACCAATTTTCATCCAAATCCGTTCAGTAGTTTCTGGGGGGCTATCGCGTAAAAAATCTGGGTATGGATATGGGCTTCATTTGACAGTTGAAGCACATAAAATTACCATAATAATATGGTCATTTAACTGTCAAATGAAGCCCATGTCCATATCCATATTTTTTACGCGATAGCCCCCCTGAGCCTATTCAATTCAAAGAAACAATCAAATCTTTCCTCTTTGTAATATTAGTATTGGTTATAGTAGGTAGGTAGGTTAGTATATATATAGGATGTGATGTACAATCCCAAACCTCTTGAACGCCTATCAGTGGGCGTCGTTGTAAGACTATGCAAAATCAAGCACAGGTGATTATTGCCCAAAGATCGTCGACCGGCTCGAGCTTCCGCGAGTGTAGTCAGTAACTTAAAAATATTCCAAAATACAAAATCACAGACCTATATCGAGATAGACGAAAAGAGCGCTTCGAACTGTGTGGGAACATAGCGTGTCAAATTTTTCGTACCTACGATGACGTCACGAGCGAGATTTCTTGATGTGTAAATGTTATTGACGTGCTCTTCTAAGAAAGCACTGCACAATTAACCATTTTCGTTTCTGAGTGACACGTTTTCATGGTCTCAAACGCCTTAGGTCGTAAAACTTTGACCGTGGGTCAAACTTTTGATACGCAAGGACATTTTTACCGTCTATCTTGATATAGGTCTGTGTTCAAAATTCAATAACATTTATTCAGTCTAGACTGTTACAAGCATTTATGAACGTCAAAGAAGCTAGGCCATCGGTTCACAAACCCTACGGCGGGAGACTGTGTAACGAGAAGAACCGGCAAGAAACTCGTCAAGGGCTATTTTTGTCTAACTGTTTTATTTCATACAGAGTTGTCAAATTGAACAGTGACCATAAATTCCAAAATTCCAGTATGTTAATAAAAGCATGCGAAAGTATGTCATACCTCTGTACTCCTAGTGGGACGTTGCCTTGCACCCTGATCATGCGACCAGGGTACATGCCTCCAGGGATTGGGTGGACGCATGGTATGATCTGTGGACAAATTAGTCATTTAGGTCATATTAGGTTATATTAGGTTGGTGAAAAAGTCTTTTGCGTATATAGTATGTATGAACTTGAAATAAAATCTCTTTGGCTATACTATTTGTATCTGGCTGATTTTGGTATCATTGAAAGTTTAAATTCTAAAGAAGATAATTCCTAATTCGGAAAATGTGTGATTTTCATTTGTTTTTCTTACTGACAAGATGAGTGAATCCTAAGAAGAAATTCGATACATTTTAAAATAAAAAAAAGAACGCAAGCCGCGAAAAAAATTTGCGATTAATGATTTTGTAATTTTTGCATTTTTCAATGCTATTTTTATACTTATGGTAAATTTTAAATAGAAAAATTAAAAAAAAATAACTCGGCCACAAGTGAATTCTCAGACGGGAATCGAAAGCTCACTGAAAGAAACCTAATGAACCGTGTACTCATTTAAATTCTTTGAAACGAACTATTTTTGAAGAACATAGCGATACTGATATTTTATCCAAGTTTATTTGACATTTAAATACTATTGATACTGTTATTTGTTTGATCCAAGTTTATTTTACACTAGAGGCCGCTCGTGGTTTCACCCGCGTGGTTCCCGTTCCCGTGGGGAAAATCGGGATAAAATATAGCCTATGTCACTCGGGAGAAATGTAGCTTTCTAATGATCTAAGAATATTCTAAATCGGTCCAGTAGTTCCTGATATTAGCGCATTCAAACAAACAAACTCTTCAGCTTTATAATATTATAACTTTTTAGTTTTGCATTTTACAATGCTATTTTTATGTGATAAATATTAAACAAGAAAATATACTAGAAAAAAGCAACTAGTCTCATGTCGCCCTGACGGGATCCCGTCCCGTCAGGGCGACATGAGACTAGTTGCTTTTTTCTAGTATATTTTCTTGTTTTATAATATTAGTATAGATTTCTATGGCACATGCAACTGTGCCGAAGTATCGGGGACTCAACAGCAATTACAAACCTTGTAAAAATCTCGTTTATTGTAATAGTTAAATTAGACAATATGTGATAGATATTAAACAAGAAAATATAAGTACTAGAAGAAAGCAACTTGTCTCATGTCGCTCAGGAGCTCTATATTTGATTCACTTGTCTCGAGGATTCTACTGATTATCGTGCGATGTTTGAGTTTCCGTATTCCGTAAAAGTGACTATAAAATGTATATAAAAAGTTATACATAATATGTAAGTTAACAATATTTAAAAAAAATCAACTATAACAACTCTGCAAGCAGAATGTTGTTACTATTATAAGCTCTAATAATAAAAAGTTCAACAAACTGCTACAATAGATTGTGAATTGTTTTATCTGTCAGTTATCACTTTTCACATTCTTTATCAGTTCATTTTTCTTATTATTGTTTAGTAAACATGATATTTTTTACATAACCTCTCCTCAGTCCGCTACCGCGCGTCCCACCCCACTTATCAGTCCCAATGCTGCGCGAATTGTAAAAAATAATGTCGGCCGTCGGACTCTTAGATAAAAATGCCATTTTCTCGGTAAATAATGAAGCTCGGAGCAAATAAAAAATACTACCGTAAAGCTGATTAAATAAAGAATCCACCACAGACTATTTGGATTTATGTAACTCAAAAAACGATTAACTTTTAGGGGGTTGAACTTAAAAAAAGTCAATTTTCAATAAACTTTTAAAACTAAACGCTTATTTTCTTATGTTAGTTTGGAAAAAGTGAAAATTAGTTGTTCTCAAAATGTAGGAAATTTAACTACCTTTCTAGTGGTATCAAAAACTTTTTTTAATTCGATCTGTATCCTTTTGAGTAAAGAAAAATCCAACATCCTGTAGACTCCTAATGCGAAATATTCACAAGATGACGAGCCACCGAAATATTTACAAGATGGCCGCCGTTCCTAAGGGTCAGTTCAGACCTTCAGGCTTCATTGCGTAGTAGCCGAGATGGATAGTTTTAAATAAAAAATATTTTTTTCAATTTTATAGTTTTTTTATTTTTTACAGCTTAAATTATTTATTTATTTATTATAATTATCTAATTATATTTAAATAACTAACTAATTAATTAAAACAAACAAATTTCACACTGAATACCTACTTATTAGAAGTAATACATTAATAAATTACTAAAAGTATTTTTTAGAAAAGTATTTAAAAAAAAATAGAATAAAAGTATAATAATAATGAAAATAGATTTTGGTTCATATTATGTATGTATGTGGTTACTTTTCGGCGGTAGAGCCACAGACACTCCCTGCCGCAACTGTCTGGGTGCCCGATCTGAAATACAGTTATATTTATTAAAGTTGCACAGCTTGATTATAATTATAAAACTACATTGAAACATATAATAAAAGACAGACAAACAGAAAGACATAGACTGTAACTTATTCGTCAGAGGTCCCGGGTTCGATCCCCGGACAAGACAAATATTTGTGTGCATGAACATGTCTATTTGTCTTGGTCTGGGTGTTTAATATGTATATTATGTATGTATTTACAAAAAAAATGTATAGTATGTTTATCCGTTATCTAGTATCCATAACACAAGCTCTTCATGATACTTAACGTGGGCTAGATAATTGGTGTGATTGTATGGAAATATTTATTATTATTATTATTATTCCTTTTTGTGTTGTGTCGGGGATTAAAACTATTAGATCACTTACGTGGATCCAATAGGATCTTGTCCCCGGCCGCGCCCACGTCCCCGTCCTCGGGCGCGTCCTCGCCCCGTAGTTTGTTCTTCAGAACTAAAATAAAAATGTATGTAGTTTAACGTTCTGGATTTACAAAACATTTACCAGCTTGCAAAATGACCATACAAACAAACCACCACTAATAAGCACACAAATAATTTTCTAGCGAGTAAAATTAAAATGAACACAAAACATTTTAAAAAACGCTAGAAAGTCGCGTCCCCAACCTAAACAATAAACGAACAAACAACCCACCACTAAAACGCACCCACTGCAGTAAAAACCGCAACATCTGTTACGACCCTTATTTCCAAAAGATCTCAAACAGTCCAGGTAGCTATTGCGACCTCTGTGATGTCTGAAACATAACATGTTACAAAATACATAAATCTCGTGGTAATTTAAATGTATTTTTGATGTAACCTATTTAAATAGGTTTTGTAATTAATTACACGATGTAATTTATCAATATTTTGAAACATTTTAGTCTTTTACAATCACTTTTCCCGCCATTGCAATCCGCCAATGAATTTATTTTCTGTCGACCAATCTTCATGGTAATTTTAGGATTTCCAGATCATTTTTCAAGTGATAATCTTTTGGAAATATGAAAGCCTGTGTTATCACAATTATCTGGATATATAAAATAGCAAAGATAAATAGGTACTTACGGCATAATTCAACTTTTAAAGCTCCACCAACTCGCACTTATTCCACCGAATGATAACAGAAAACGAGACGTCACTTTAACTTTTTTATTTATTTTTTCCAAAGCAGATTAAGTTGTTTTGTTGATACTAGGTTGCCACAAATGTCATAGTGTGTCAAAAAAGGTAACATTTGTCCACGATAAAGCTCTTATTCGTCGTAATTTAAAAAAAAAAGAGCAGTCCGCACGGAAACTTGAATGTGGTAGGATACCTTACCGACGACTGACGGAGGGTGTAAGCTATCGGTAAGGTACCTTACCGTCGACTGATCAGTGGATAAACAACTTCTATGGATGGAAATACAATTCATTTGATATATTAAAAGATACAAAACTTTTTAGTTAAAAAGTACTAGTAGAAAAGTTTTGTATTTTAAAAGATAACTGCCTCTGTGGTCTATTGGTTCAACCACCGGTATCAGACCCAGGGGTCCCAGGTTCGATTCCCAGCAGGGGTACATATTGTATTCAATTTGGTTGGTGGTAGGACTTGTAGTAAGGCCGCCTGGCTGAGCTACCACCATGTTATCTAAGTCTGCAGCCGTAACAACAATGTTTGAAGTTTCGGGAGAAGCTCGCTTCCATCTTCAGCCTTATCAATACTTAACATCAGGTAACCTTCCTAACCAATGCTAAATGTGGTGGTTGAGATGTAGCTATAAAATAAAAATAATAACAAAATAACTTTATTTTTCCATCACAAATAGGGTTCTTACAATCAACTAGTGTTAAGTAGGTATGTATAACTCATCTCCTATACCTGTGATGGACTGGTGCCTGAAATAGGTTTCAGCAGTAGAAACCTGAGCTACAGGCTGCCAGGCCCACCCAAGAACAAAAGGTAGGTAAGTACAGAAGGTACAGAATGTAGAAGGTAACATGCTTGCCCAGGAAATCCACGGGAATGTGAACCATGCGAGAGAAATGGCGAGTGGCCGCTAGTATCATCTATAATACTTGTGGCCGCTCACAGTTTCACCCGCGTGATAAAAAGTATCCCATGTTCAAAACCAGGCTTTCTACTATCTGTGTACAGAAGAAACAAGCTATCACTTCATGGCAGAATGCCCGATGTACGCATCGCTGCGCTGGGAACTCTTTGAAATAGACAAGCTGAAAGAAGAGGATTTAGAGCAGCTCACGATAAGCCAACTCAATAGGTATTGCAAGCGCACAGGTAGGTTCGAGGTGCCGGTGGGGTATTTTTATTTTTGGACACCAGCAAGGCCGGACTGGTGATCAGTCTCCCTAGTTGGAACCATTTCACTTTCCGGTGGGGTAAATGATAACCCGCCGTCCCCCCTGTTTTCAGGGGACTTTGGGGAACTGGGCGAAATGGTTCCGACTATGGTGACTGATCGCCCGTCCGGCTTTGCCCGCGTCCCTCCTTCCAAATAATAATAATAATCTGTGTACAAAATTTCATCCAAATCCGTTCAATAGTTTCGGAGGCTATTCAATGTAAACAAACAATCAAATCTTTTCTGGGCGACATGAGACAAGTTGCTTTTTTCTAGTATATTTTCTTGTATCTCTTCTAATATAAGAAAGCTATTGTATCTTTGGCGGCTGACTATGGTTGCAATATCTGCATGGGATTTCTTATTCATTAAAAACCAAAGTCACTATAGCCACATGAATTTTGTACCTACTAAAGTATGTACAAAATTCATGTGGCTAAGATTTAACATTGCTATAGATAAATGGATGCTACAATCAAGGTCATAATAAAAATAATTGTAAAGTGGCTTCCAAAGAGTAAATCAAAAGGCTCAGAATTAAAAAGAATTGGTCTCCCATCCTACCACCGACCATAACGAAAGTAGCTTAACCACCGCAATCACATGCGCTCATCATTGCCTAAACTAGATATTCTGAATAAATAAGATAATCCATTAAAAGTCTCCACTACAAAATAAATGTTAAAGTCAATCAAATATTGTGCAAGAGGAAAAACAATTGCCGAACGGGGCGTCATTTCGTCAATCGTAAGAAGGATTAGCCTTGAAAAGCGTCTCAACCAAAGAAACACCATTTTATGTTTAAATCAAACAAAACATATTTGCGAAGTAAATAATACAAGTTATCGTTACACTTTGTTCTAGGTGCCCTTGAGGACGCCGAAAAGGCATTAGGCAACGATTATTTTCGTCTGATTACTGCATTATATCGATATAAAACTTACCGGGTTGTAAATGGGTGCCGCCATTATTATAGTTGTTTATTTTAACTCCGTTGAACTTGTGAACTACTTATTACGTGTCTGTACAACGTTTTAGATCGATTACACTTATAAATTACGCATATGAGACACCTTGCGCAAAATTATTGCAAAAATTCAATTGAATTGGACAACTTCGGGATGCGTCATACGTCATATGACGGCCACATACGTCATAGTTTTTATCGTTCTGAAACAATGAAAATGAAATTATAACTCTCAATATTATCCATAGACAAAACTGCTTAAAAATCTTAAAGTATATAGTACAGGTACTAACCCCGCCTTCTGCGCCAGAGGTCCCGGGTTCGATCCCCGGGCAAGATAAATATTTGTGTGCATGAACACGTCTATTTGTCTTGGTCTATTTGTTAAATATGTTTATTATGTATGTATTTACAAAAAAAAAGTATAGTATGTTTATCCGTTATTATCTAGTATCCATAAGGGCCTGCGCAAACGACGGACATTTGAGGACTTTTTGTCCGCGACACGACCTTATTACTAAGAACATAAAGTTGAATATATAACGAGGACTATCGCGTACTTTTCATGGATATACGCGATCTAAGTTCAATCTTATTTGGTTAACAATAAAGACGTGTCGCGGACAAAAAGTCCTCCGTTATCCGTCGTCTGCGCTAGCTATAACACAAGTACTTCATGATACTTAATGTGGGCTAGAAAATTGGTGTGATTGTAATATTTATTTATTTATATGGTCAATTGACTGTCAAATAAAGCCCATGTCCATATCCATATTTTCTACGCGATAGGCCCCTCTTGTCAAACCTTTAGCGTAGGTATTCATAAATGAAACCTCCCATTTTTTTCTACTCTTTTGTGTCGCACTTGTGTGTAATTTTGAAGCCCTATCCTATAATGGCTCCTCTTCACAATGGGCCATGATGGCCCATCAAATGACCGTCCATAATCGCCACCATGATCGGGCATCTCTCCACACAATCGTTTCTATTCATTTACTGACTGTCTACTGCTGATAAGACGATAATGATGTCGAAGATGGATATCGAAGTGATAAGGAATAAGGACGTGTGAATTAACTGTTCAGAGCAAACTTTACGTACCTACTAATTTTATTATTTAAAACTGAACACCGTTAAATAAAGGTCTTAAATTCAAACTGAAAATTATATAGGTATTTCCGATTAAGAATTCACTTTCAGAAAGGCTGGATGATAAACAAAATTTTCACCATTTTGTATAGCATAATTGTGTTTTGTATACGTATAGCATAAGCACAGAACACTAAGAATATGTTTTTATTTTTTATTTTTTTATGATTTTGTAATTTTTGCATTTTTCAATGCTATTTTTATACTGAGAGTAAATTTTAAATAGAAAAATATTGGAAAAAATTTACTCGGCCACAAGTGAATTCTCAGACGGGAATCGAACCCGCGACCTTTGGAAATCCGGTCCAATGCTCTTATTCTTAATTTTTTTCAATATTTTTCTATTTAAAATTTACCCTAACTAAGAATATGTCCCTCTTTGTTTTTTTACCGAGACGTTTACACCACAGAGTACTTTATAACGGTCTACACGTCTACACTGTAACTTCGTACTGAGTAATCGGCGATTGTGTGGACGCGCACACAATCATGAGCCAGCATTCCTTTGATGTATCGACAACATACCGATTGCTCACGATTACCAGCGATGATGGCCGATCACAGACAATTACGCCCTCTACACAATCGTGCTCGTCTGTAATCGCCCATCATGGCCATTGTGATGTGAGGAGGAGAATACAAGTCAGATTTTTTCATCCGATAGTCTGATCAGACAATAGGAAGGCGCTCGTGCCATACATTTGTTTGAACACACAATACACATCCAATCCGACTATCGGATCGGATACTTCTGTACAAATACGAAATAGCCGTCCGATTCTTTCCCTATTTGCCAGTTTACTCTCTAGCTCATATTATTTTACTCTTTGTACTGAATTTAGAGAAAGTCGGACGCAAAAATCGGACGTGTATTGAGTTATATGGATATGGACATGGGCTTCATTTGACAGTTAAATGACCATATAAGGTAATTTTGTGAGCTTCAACTGTCAAATGAAGCCCATATCCATATCCATATTTTTTACGTAGGGGGGCAGATTGTCTCAGACAATCGGAAGCAAAATCGGGTCTAATGCCAGCTTTAATATGTCCGGTCCGAATCGCCCTTGGGGAGTAATGGTGATCAGCTGAGAAAAATATAAATCTTCATACAATTTTTACAAAGTTGGCAATATTATTTTGACATTTTTGACGCAGTAGCAGTAGGTTCTTTTTTTAATGATCATGAATTTAGTCTTTGCTCGATTCATTGTAATTAAAAATTATTAGCCACTAATTAAATTTACGCATAAAACCCAAAACTATCATCTACGTCGTTTTATTACTAAAACCACTAAGCCGTAGTATAAAAAAACTCACGGTTTAGTGCCTCAAAATGACGTACGAAGGGAATAAAGATGAAGCTGACAAGTGCATAGAGATAGCGCAGAATGCATTTTCTGCGGGCAATATCGAGAAAGCGGAGAAGTTTTTGCTGAAAGCTGAAAGGTTGTACCCTACTCCTCGTGCTAAGGAGCTTTTGACGAGGGTTCGGGCAACGCCTTCGTCTGGAAGCGCTCCTAAAAGGACACCACCAAGTAGCCCTGGTGTAGAAGAAGTGAGGCGACGAAAACCACCGTCTCACACTACCCCGCAGCGAGAATACACCTCGGAACAACTGGACGCTGTAAAGAGGATCAACACGAAATGCAAGGATTATTACGAAATTTTAGGTGGGTTGCACAATTTAGTGCTTTTCGTTAGTTTTAAGTGACGTGTGCTTGGCCTTGGCTTCGAATTCTTGATGATGTTTACCTGTTGTATTCGTGAAGGACTTATTCATTATTAATTTAAAAAAAAAACTGTGATGCTAGAACTTTATTATTATCATGACATGACCTATTTGTTTATGCACTACTACACAACCAAGACAATTAGGCACATGACAGGAATGCGGTTCTTTTGGCACCTACAGCCCATTTCTATCACTGTACTTCTCTTATTATCTGATTTATTAGCGCTACACTGATTAACACTTGATTACCATTTCTTGAAATGTTAGTTTTAAGTTCGATTTTTAAAGTTTTTCTTTGCGCCTAATTGTCTTGGTCAGATAATACAGTCAGTGTTTTTTGTATGAATAATGAATAGACTAACAGATAAATAAGACATTGTTTTGGTTTTATAATGAACCACTAACACACATGTAGTGAATTTGTAATAAACAGCACTTATATAAATAATAATGAACAACATAATGATATTACCTATAGTTTACTCCTCTGGAAACAGTCCTACCATCATCAAAATAGTTTTTAATTATTGGAGGTGTCTTACTAAATCAATATTTCATTAGATATGTATCCTAATAAAATTGCCAAAGTATGTCAGTATGTTTGTTTATTTGTTTGTTTGTTACTCTTTTACGCAAAAACGACTGAAAGGATTTGGATTAAATTTGGCACGCAGATAGAAGATAGCCTGATTTATCACATATGCTACTTTTAATCCCGATATTCGCACGGGAACGCGGGCGGCCGCTAGATTAATCTATGTAAGCTTTATTGATTTTTAAGCAGTAATTGAAATCAAATTGAAAGTGAAGCAGATAATGCCAGGGTTGCATGATTTAAATCACGATTTATATTGTATGTTTTTTTTTAGTAAAAATCACTGATTTAAATCAGAATCGGAAAAAGGAATTAATTAAACGCTGGGACTGCATATGGATCAAATATAATGTTTGTAAACAATGTTGATATAGGTGCAAGCTAAATTTTTTATCATAATTAAAATCAATAATAAAAAAAAAAACAAAAATAATCCCCAACCAAGAATAAGGAAGTCCTCATTGAATCTTACACATTCAAGACCAGTGGAAAAAGTGAATCTAGATCCAGACAACCAATCTAGTGATGATGCTGATGATTGGCAAACTATGCCTCTCACACGCCAACACCGAATTGTCAAAGATCCACAAATTGTATTAAATAACCAGAATAATATCGCCATGTCGCAAAATTTTGAAACTAATCTGTCGAGTACTCAACCTCCTTCATGGCAACGTATGCCATCCAGATCAAGCAAACGTAGGAGAACAAGTGACTCTCCTCCCAATACCAATATCCTTTCAACATCTAATAGATTTGATGCATTACCATTAGATTCTAATAGCCAAACGGAACCTGTAATAAAGAGTTACAAGCCCCCCCCAATAGTCTTGTATGGCATAGAGGACGTAAATGAACTCACAAAACTTATAGACTCAGTATGCAGTGCTAGTGAATATAAGATACGTAATATTAACAAAAATCTACTCAGGATTCTAGTAGAATCGCCAGAAAGTTACAAAAAGGTAATAACCTTAGTTCGAGAGAATGGTTTAATTGGCCACACATTTACTCCCAAAGACAAAAAGCCATATCGTATTGTAATAAAAAAACTACATCACACTACACCTCACAGCGAAATCATTGCAGCAATTGAAGCCACTGATAATAAAGTCCAAGGAGAAATTATTAATGCCCGATTTGGTCCGGAAAAAATCCCAACGTCTACATTTTTTGTAAATATAGTGCCGTCAAGCAATAATAAAAAACTCAAAGATATAAAAAATATTTTTCACCAACAAGTTCTAATCGAAGACGCCCGAAAGGCCACCACAATAGTGCAATGCCAACGTTGCCAACAGTATGGACATTCAAAAAACAACTGCATGAGGCCCTATAGATGCGTCAAGTGTGGAAGTGGACATAAGACCTCAGACTGCTTAAAAAAGGATAAAAGCACCCCAGCTAAGTGTGCACTCTGTTCATGTGATCACCCAGCTAATTACAAAGGATGCCAGGTATATAAAGAGATATTGGCTAGAAAAAATCAATCAAAACCAGTGGCAAGGCCTATCGACACATTTAAAAATAATGTTACATTAGCACCAGTGCCTGCTGTGTCTATGAACATGCCGCCATTACTCAAACACCAACAGCAAAGTAGAACATATTGTGACGTCGCTGCAAACCGCCCTATACCAAATATCAACAACCCACCAGAAATATGCAATCAACAGAGTTTATTACTAGAGCAAATCCTTGTCAAACAAAGTGAAAAAATAGATCTACTTATACAACAAATAGGCACACTATTAAATCTCTTAACAAACGTTATTTCAAAAATGAATCCATAAGCAATGCTCACTTTAAGACTGGCAACGTGGAACATAAACGGCTTGGCCTCAAGTACCCATGAAGTCATCACATTTCTGAATCAAAACAGTATAGATATACTTCTAATCTCTGAGTCTCATGTAACCGATGAAAGAGCAAACATAAAAATAAATGGCTATAAGATTTATTATTCGAATCATCCAGATGGTACAGCACATGCAGGAGCTGCAGTCATTATTAAAGAAAATATAAATCATTATTCACTCCCTGAAGTAAGAACCCCGTACCTGCAGGCGGCCGTCATATCTGTCACAGACTGGTCGGGAGTTTTAAACATAGCTGCAGTATACTGCCCACCACGCCATCGTTTGGATGAAAGCATGTTCAGACAGTTCTTTTACTCCTTAGGAACGCGGTTTATCGCAGGTGGAGACTGGAATGCGAAACACACCTACTTCGGATGTCGGGTTACAACAACAAGAGGTCGTGAATTAAAAAAATGTGTTGATGTGTCAAAGCTACAAGTATTTTCTACAGGAGAACCTACTTATTGGCCAACAGACCCACGTAAAACACCAGACCTTCTTGATTTCTTTGTTGTAAGTGGAATTTCAAATAATTACACAAAGATCGAATCCAGTTTGGATGGCTCATCTGATCACTCACCAGTTATATATACTCTGAGCACTTCTGTTATTCAGGTAGAACAGAGAGATGCATTATACAATCGTAAAACTGACTGGGAATCATTCAGAGACTATATAAATGATAATATAAACCTAAAAGTGCCACTGAAAACTACTGAAGAAGTGGAAGAAGCTGCGCTGTTATTTACTAACCTGATTCAAGTAGCATCATGGAAATCTACACCAATGGTGGACGAGAACCTGAAGCCTAAGGACTATCCAGTAGCAATCAAGAACAAAATTCTGGAAAAAAGGAGACTAAGACGGAAATGGCATTTAAGTCGAAATCCAGCTGATAAAACTACACTTAATCGAGCGAAAAAGGAACTAACTGAGCTAATTACAGAAGTTGAGAATAAAACGCTTCAAAACAGACTTGAATCTCTTTCTACTGACAAAGCTGATGATTACTCTTTATGGAAATTTACAAAATCCAGGAAGCGACCTAAAAATCATGTACCTCCTTTACGCAGCAATGACGGAAATTGGGCAAGACGACCCATTGATAAGGCAGAACTATTTGCAGACTTTTTATCTGATGTCTTCAAACCCAACGATCCAGCTTGTAATCATCAAGAAGACGATATAGATCTAATACTTAATAATGATCAACAAATGTCATCCACCATTAAACCCGTCTCTCCTAGAGAGGTACAAAGACAAATAAGACTTCTCAAGCGAAAAAAGGCACCAGGTTTTGATCTGATAACTGCTGAATTATTAAATCAATTACCAAAAAAAGGCAATAGTGTATATAACAATATTGTTTAATGCTATTCTGAGATTGCAATATTTTCCTACCTTATGGAAGATATCGATCATCCATATGATACCCAAGCCAGGGAAGCCTCCGAATGAAATTTCATCGTACCGACCAATAAGCCTCTTGCCTACTCTATCTAAGTTGTTGGAAAAACTGGTTTTAAAGCGTCTGACGCCAATCCTCACTGAAGAACAGATCATTCCAGACCATCAATTCGGTTTTCGCGCTAACCACTCGACTATCGAACAAGTGCACCGGGTTGCTCAAAAGATACGCCAGTCATTGGAGAAGAAAGAGTACTGCTCTGCGTATTTTCTAGATATCCAACAAGCTTTTGACCGTGTTTGGCACAAAGGGCTACTATGTAAATTAAAAACAAAACTTCCCAACACATATTATAAATTACTAGAATCCTACATAAGTGACAGAAAGTTTCAAGTGCAACTAGAAGGTGCAATGTCCTCGTGTCGTCAAATTCATGCTGGAGTACCGCAGGGTTCAGTGCTGGGTCCGGTTCTCTATACACTGTTTACATCAGATCTCCCACACACCGAGGAAATTTTGACTGCCACATATGCAGATGATACAGCAGTGCTAGCAAGCAGTCGTTGCCCTAAAGAAGCTTCTGAATTGTTGCAAACACACCTGAACAAGATCGAAAACTGGCTTGAAAAATGGAGGATTAAATCAAGTGCGTCAAAATCAGTCCACATCACCTTCACACTTAGGACTGGGAACTGCCCTTCAGTAAAGCTACGTGATACAATTTTGCCACACCAAGAAAGTGTCAAATACCTTGGGATGCACTTGGATCGAAAGCTGAATTGGAAAAGCCATATTAAAGCAAAAAGGGACTATGCACATAATAAATTTAGAGACATGAACTGGCTAATCGGAAGAGGCTCGTCATTGAGCTTAGAGAATAAGATTATCATTTACAAAGCTGTCATCAAGCCAATATGGACATATGGCATAGAGCTATGGGGTTCAGCAAGCCGATCCAATATTGAAATATTACAACGTTTTCAAAATAACTGCTTAAAGACTATAGCTGAAGCTCCATGGTTTACCAAAAACACAGAAGTCCATGACTATTTGGGGATTTCAACGGTAGGGGAAGAGATAGTGAGGTTCCGTGACAACTACATAAAAAGACTAGAACGTCATGTAAATGTACTGGCATCAAATCTTACAGACAATAGCAATGACATGCGTCGTTTAAGAAGGTCTCGTCTATTATAAACTAGAGGAAACATTGTCATCGTACATTGTGATGAATAAGGTAGCTGCGTCGATGGATGCACGCCCTTCAAGCTACTGACGTACAACTCATCTGTTCATGGCTATTGGGCTGCTCGCAGATAAATTAAAAAAAAAAAAAAAAAAAAAAAAAAAAAAAAAAACTAAAACTGAAACTCAAAATGTTTTTTCTGGTTGATGTGACATTTTACATTTAATTTTTTATTATATGATGTAACAAAAAAATTACGGTTTTAGCAATTTTTCCTTTATCTGTAATATAAGACGTTACTTCGTACCAAATTTCAAGATTCTAAGTTCACGGGAAGTACCCTGTAGGTTTTGATTCCCGTGTGAGTTTCGAAAATTTTCGGAAATTTGCGGCATAAACGGCTGTATCTTTTGATTGCTTTGGCTTAGAAGTTTGATTTTTTCACAGCTCCAAGGGACAGTAGACCTGAGTATTAGATATAAATTTCAGTTTGATACCTCCACGCGTTCCTGAGAAAAACGGTCTTGACGGACGATGGACAGACAACAAAGTGATCCTATAAGGGTTCCGTTTTTTCCTTTTGAGGTACGGAACCCTAAAAACATGATTTTTTCAACCCTGAATAATGCTAGCTTTCCAGTTAAATAAGTCAGAAATTTAAAATTAGTCTCTTAAGATAAGGAGACTGAAATAGACCCATTTCCGCTGGAAATAATAAATAAGTAGTAATAAATAATAATATTAATATAGGATAATTAACAAATAATCCACAAGTACTTACCTAATGCAATTTGTTCTGTACAAAGTTTTGCAAAGCCGCTAAATAATTGTATTTTGCTAAAGTTTTCCCTCAGCCATTTTGTTTTTTTTTTCTTTAAATGTGATTTGTAACTTTTTTTTTTCTCTCTTTCCCCGGCTATGGTCTCACATTATGGTGATTTTACACACACCTTGTCGGTTTTGTGTTAATTGTTAACAATATGTTTAATTGTCCTTGTTCTTGTTGTCTCAATAAAATTTATTTTCTTTCTTTCTTTCTTTCAAGTATAAAATATTATAAATAGATACCTACAAACAGTCTATATAACTACTTACCATATATAGTCAGCTTACGTACGATAAGATAAGATTAAAACTGCCTAAAATATAATTTTACATTAGTAAAATATAATTTAAAAAATAAACTAAAGAAGTGTCTTCCTCCTTTCATCCAGTTGCTGTGCTCGACAGGGTCCATAAAGGTCTCCATGTCTTTTATTACACCTTTATTTACATTATGGTATATGCAATAAACAATTGTAATTATTGAAATTAATCACCACAATCACAGGCAGAATGCGGAAACCACTTCTCTTCCGCCACACACTACATTAATTATTATAATAGAATGTCATTAAATTTATTGCAGGTGTGACGAAAGAAGCTACGGACTCCGACATCAAGAAGGCGTACAAGAAGCTCGCTCTGCAGCTGCACCCAGACAAGAACCATGCCCCCGGATCAGCGGAAGCATTCAAGGTAATAATATAAACTAAAATGTGGTCGAGAGAATATGTTTATGATAGGTTTTTTTTTTTTATTCATGACTGATTATTTGATTCATGATATTCATGATTATAAAAATAAATAAATAAAATAAAATGACGGGGAGACTCTTAGCCTTCACCATACCTAATGTTAAGTATTGATAAGGCTGAAGATGGAAGCGAGCCTCTCCCGAAATCCTCAACCACTGAGGAACTGGCTATCTTATCTCCATCTCAACTCAACCTCAGGAGGAGGAGTCAGGTTACTCAGGTTATTATTATTATTATTATTATTTAGAAGGAGGGACGCCGGCAAAGCTGGACGGGCGATCAGTCACCATAGTCGGAACCATTTCGCCCAGTTCCCCAAAGTCCCCTGAGAACAGGGGGGAGGGCGGGTTATCATTTACCCCACCGGCGTCGGGACCTCGAACCTACCTGTGCGCTTGCAATACCTATTGAGTTGGCTTATCGTAAGCTGCTTTAAATCCTCTTCTTTCAGCTTGTCTGCTTCAAAGAGTTCCCAGCGCAGCGATGCGTACATCGGGCATTCTGCCATGAAGTGATAGCTTGTTTCTTCTTTTTCACATTGTGGACAAATAGGGTCCTCTGCTCTTTTAATCACTGACAGGTGTCTGTTTAGGGGGCAGTGTCCTGTCAGTACTCCTACAATGTTTCTTATGTCTCTCCTACTCAGTTTTAGTAGTTCTCTGGTTTTCTTTTTGTCCACTGATTTGATGAAGATCTTGGACTGTCTGCAGTTCTTTCTGTTCATCCATCTTTGGTTGTCCTGATCTCAATGATGTTTTTGGTAATTCTGTGTGAGATTGGCAGTCTTGGTTCCGGCCCGATGAACAGTTCATCGGCCCCCTTCCTAGCCAATGCATCGGCTTCCTCATTGCCAATGTTACCTTCGTGTCCGGGTACCCAGGCAATTTCTACCTCAACCAGGTTTCCAAGTTCCTGAATGGTTTGTTTACACTCCTTTCCAGGGCTGAGGTAGTCTCCGTTTTGTCAAGGGCTTTGATAGCGGCCTGACTGTCGCTGTATATAACTATTCTTTCTACGTTGTGGTCGCTTATCACACTTCTAATCATTAGCGCACATTGCATTATCGCAAATACTTCCGCTTGAAATACACTTGTGTATTTTTCCAGATTGAGGGTGGCTCTTCTTGTGTCGGGTTTAGCTATGTACACTCCAGCTCCCGATAGCATAGTTGACTCTTTTCTAGACCCATCTGTGTAACATATTACAGTGCAATCCAGATCGTCTTGTTCTGTTTTTCAGTCTACTCTGGATCTAATGCTTATCCTGTCTTTTTGTCGAAGATCCTTTCCTTGTGATAAATATTAAACAAGAAAATATACTAGAAAAAAGCAACTAGTCTCATGTCGCCCTGACGGGATTCGAACCCGCATCCTTGGGAGTGCGGCCCAATGCACTAACCAATTATCATACTGAGACCTATGAGGACACGTCGAATCTTTCTAGTATATTCACCGTTCTACGGTGTTGGCCACCGTCGCTTCATCAATGAGAGAAATATCCTCGCATTCGAAATCTCGGTTCGCAAGTCTCGGTAGCTCAGCGGTTACAGCATTGGACCGGATTTCCAAAGGTCGCGGATTCGAATTCACTTGTGGCCGAGTTTATTTTTTCCAATATTTTTCTATTTAAAATTTATTTGTATTTTATTTTTATAAACGACGGGGAGACTTACACCCATATTCTAAGTCGTTCCTCCAAAACTTACTCGCCCTCGACTTAACGAAACCTCATTGAAAATCTCTTCGAAATACTCCTCGAAATCGGTATTCTAAGTCATAACTCCGTAAGGACCTGGAGGAGCCAAAGAGTACGTAGCAACTCCGTGTTAGGCCTAGCGCACGCTACCATTTTTACCCACGACGAGGTTGAGTGGAGTGTAAAAAGTTTTGGAGGAACGACTTAGAATATGGGGGTTAGCCTTCATCATGCCTGATGTTAAGTATTGATAAGGCTGAAGATGGTAGCGAGCCTCTCCCGGAATCCTCATCCACTGAGGAACTGGACCTCTATTTTTGAATCACTTGTCGCGCGAGTGGCGAGGCGAACGGCGAGGCGATCAGGCAAATAGCGACCTTGCCCCTGTAGACATAAGTTCGTTTTTCGCTAGACACTCGCGCGTTCACGTCGGGAGGCGGTTACAGACGAAAAGCGAGCTTATGTCTACACTCGCAAGGTAGCTATTACGGAAATACGGAAAGTACGAAAACTCAAATGTTGCACGAAAATAAGTAGAAACCTCGAGACGAGTGAATCAAAAATAGAGCTACTGGCTATCTTATCTCTAACTGGCGGAACACAACAATGCTGAAAACATTGTTGTTATGGCGTCAAACTTAGACAAGATGGTGGTTGTATTTGTTGTCGAGTCCCCGATATTTGGGCACAGTTGCATGCGCCATGATCACGGGGTAACCTGAGTAACCTAAGGTTGATATAATGACACCAATAATCATAGAGGACGAGGAGCTGGAAACTGTAAAGGAATTCAAATACTTAGGGGTGATCCTGGACAGCACCCTCAGTTTGAGAAACCACATAAAAGAAACAAGCAAGAAGGCGATGACAGCCCTCATGCAATGCAGAAGAGCCGTTGGCAGGAACTGGGGTATGAAACCCGAAGTAATCCAATGGATATCTATATATCCATTGGATTACTTCAAGATTTCAAGATTCAAGATCAATCATACATACTACCAAGAATTTTGAATGGTGCCCTGGTATGGTGGCACAAGGCGCAACTAGAATACAACAGTAAAGAACTCACGAAGGTACAGAGACTAACCAGCATCATGATATCAGGAGCTATGAGAACTACTCCCCACGGCCGCCCTAGAAATGATACTAGGCCTCAGTCCAATAGAATTGGAAATAAAAAAGAGAGCTACAGAACAATGGTTTAAGCTGAAAAGCACAAATCTATGGAAAGGAAGAAACAATGACAAAGGTCATGCAGAAATAGGCAAAAACTACGAAGAAAACCTTTCTATGATATTAACTAACAACGACCTAATAAATAAGGAAAGGATCATAACTTTTTAATTTCCGTCAGGGCGACATGAGACTAGTTGCTTTTTTCTAGTATATTTTCTTGTTTACTATTTATAACATATTAATTATTTAGTAGCTTCTGATTGTATAGGCACGTGTTTGATGAAGGTTAATTAATTATTATTATGATACCCGGCGTCTGTCTTTATCTTATCTTACTGAAATCACGGTGTATTATATTACTATTTTGTTTAATGTACACTCGAGACTACAGGGCAATTCATACTTTACATCGATGCATAAATCTGAAACTAAATTTTTATTTTATTTTATTTATTAAGGTCTGCCAACGGCTGCTACACTGTTCTTAGACTAAATTAGTAATAGTATTTATTAAACAAATCTAAATACTAAATACAAATCTAAACATGTTTGATATAATCATAGTTCTGGAAGACTAAGCTAACGTAATTCTTAAGAACCTTTGGTTAGTATTATTACTTATTTTAAACATATTTAATAAATGTTGTGTATACCTATTATTGGCATGCATGTGAGAATTGTACCCCTAGCTATAATGTATAATAACAATGTTTATACATGTTATGCTGTTGGTGTACCTAAATAAATAAATAAATAAACCAAAAAATAAATAAATAAATGTGCAAGCTAGTTATATGCGGACACCGCATGCAAATATACAAAAATAAAAACTGTTAAAAAACTAACTTACATTACACAATAAAAATCTTACTTCTGATTAATAAAAGCACAGAATATAAAAAAAAAAACTAACTAGATAATTGATAAAAAGTCTATCGAGACACGTCTCGTAAGATTCGAGAAAGGCCCGTCTGAATTAAACATAGCAAATTCACCCTTATCTCCACAAGATAACTTCTGAGATAAATGAAGACGCGAATACGCGCGCATTCGCCTGAGCGAGATGAGTTTGCGATTTTCATCTCGGAAGAAATATGTGCATTACGATGTGGATATGTCGCAGCCATTTGGTTAAATCAGCCATTTGATTGGAAGGCTAGCCCGTTAATTGGACGTAGGCATTCAGTTGAATGCCTAGGCCGATCGTTGATTGAACTAGCATCACTTAACGTTTAACTAGTTGGCTTAATGTAAGTTAGCCCTTTACAAAAGGCAGGCGTTAATTCAGCCAGGTGATTCAAATTTGACGACCTGTTTGGCGCAGGGGTACTAAGCTTGCCTTCTGTGCCAGAGGTCCCGGGTTCGATCCCCGGACAAGACAAATATTTGTGTGCATGAACATGTCTATTTGTCTTGGTCTGGGTGTTTAATATGTATATTATGTATGTATTTACAAAAAAAAAGTATATAAGTATGTTTATCCGTTATATAGTAACCATAACACAAGTTCTTAATGAAACTTAACGTGGGCTAGATAATTGGTGTGTTTGTATGCAATTATTTATTTATTATTATTTATTAAATTTAGTTTATTTTTTTGCCGCTGGGGTAGCTTTATCATTCATTTTAAAACGTTATTATTTAACGAAAATAATGATATAAGCAACTCACCTATCTTAGTCAGTAGGTAAAAAAAAAAGATCCTTATTTCTCCTCTTGCTCGATGTACATCCAGGTACCGTATATAAATTTCCAGAAACAGAAACCTTTGCCAATATGAACCTATGATATAATTCTTCGAAATAATCGTCGTCGCGTCGGTCCCGAACCAAGTTTTTGCGAGCTTTGAAATAGAAATAGAAATAGAAATATTTATTTGCTCTTAAACATGGTATGATATAAACAGATCTTAAATAGGTATAACATTGTTCAGCATGTTTTGCCAGTTGCCAGGCATGCAAAAAATTATTGAAATTAATTGTCGTAATACAAAATAAAAGTGAAATTATTAATTTTAAAATGAACATAATATTATCATAATTCATTCAATATTAAGCATTAAAATGTCAAATTCATTATTAACATTAGAAAGTATAAGATAATAATTCATTTAATTGTAATTAAAATGTCAATTCAGTTTTAATTTTACATATCTCTTAATAATTCATATCATAGTATTTAAATTCATTATTCATTTTAACATAGTCAAATAGCAAAGCTAAAATTACATTATAAAGGAAAATAACCATTTAAGCCTATATATTCAAATATTCTTTCACAGAGTAAAAGTTTTTTTCTAATAGCCACCTCAATAGGGATTTTTTAAATGAGTTTTTATCCATAGGTAAATCTCTAAGGTCCTGTGGAAGCTTATTAAATATTTGTATGGCCATAAAGTATACGTTCTTTTTAAATAGTGTTAGTCTGCATTTCGGGATTATTATTTTATTTTTTCTACAACTTCTTATATTACTTTTAATTTCCGAGTTGTACACAAAATATTCAGGGTACTTTTTTACTAACAAACATAATTCAGCAATGTAAATACAAGGAAGTGTCAATATTTTGTGTTGTTTAAACAAAGGCTTACAAGAAACTCTACTACTTATTCCACATAGTGCCCGGATACATTTTTTTTGCGCTTTAAATGCCCTTTCAAAGTCCACACTGTTGCCCCACATTACCACGCCATATCGCAATACTGAGGATACGAATCCAAAATAGGTTTGTAAAGCAATTTGAAATGTTGTGACCTTTCTGATTCTGCTTAAAGCATACACAAATTTATTTATTTTTTTACAAACAGCGTCAATGTGCAATTTCCAGCTACAGTGTTCATCCAGAGTTATACCTAAGAATTGGGCAGATTTTACCAAGTCAATATTATTATTGCTATGTTGTATATTTATATTAATTCTTTTTGCTTTATTTGTGTGAAAATGTAATGCTTTAGTCTTATTTATGTTAATTTTTAAATTATTTTTATTCATCCAGCCGATTATGTCACTAAGTGTGTTATCTATGTCTAATTCTAATTTGTCAATATCTTTACTATGGAATAGTAACGTACAGTCATCGGCAAATAAAAAGCATGGATTGTCTGTGATATCAGGTAAATCATTTATATACAATATAAACAACAGGGGCCCCAAAATACTGCCCTGTGGTACGCCTTTTTTATTGTACGATATTGTGATCTGCCCGTTATTTTAGTTTGTTTTTCAATTTTAGTAATTTCAGTACACTGTTGTCTATTTGCTAGGTAGCTTTCAAGCCATTTATGTGCGGTTCCTCTCATACCATAGTCGTCAAGTTTTTTTAATAGAATGTCATGGTTAACGCAGTCAAAAGCTTTTGACATGTCTAATAGCAAGGCTACAGTCAGATCATTATTATTAATAGCCTCTGTTACAGCTTTTATCAACGAAAAACAAGCGAGTGTTGTGGATTTGCCAATTTGAAAGCCAAATTGTTCCATTTTTATTATTTTGTGCTTAACAATGAATGAATATATGCTTTCCGCCATAATTTTTTCGAATATTTTAGCTATTATTGGTATAAGTGTGATGGGCCTGTAGTTTTCCATATCGTCATCATCTCCTTTTTTGTGTAGAGGTTTAACGATAGAATATTTCAGTTTTTCAGGAAAGACCCCGTTTTCTAGAGATAAATTTATTATGTGGGTTAGCGGAATAGCAATTTTTTGGCAGCATAGCTTTAATATTTTTGTATTTATAATATCATCATATTATTTTTTAAATCTCTTATGATGCGTATAACTTCGTTTTTGGATGTTGGATATAAATAAATAGTATTTTTTAATTTTGTTTTATTTGTATTTTCTTTGTTATCGTTAGTGTTCGTTGTCAATTCTATAAAATAATTATTAAAGGCCTCCGCTATAGCATTTGCGTCACTAAGAGTTTTATTTTTCATTTTTATTGTTTTTATTTCTTTTGCGACAAGTCGTCGATTAAAATTATTATTTACTAATTACCATGCTGCTTTGTTTTTATTTTTTGCGTTAAATAAGAATTTAGAATTATCATTTTTCTCTGCTGTAATGGTACATTTATGCAATAGTTTTGAGTATTTCTGATATTTTATTTTGTTAGCCAATTTTTGATTTTTTGTTGAGTAAATGAATTTTCTATAGAGTTTACGTTTAATTAAACAGCTTTTCTTCAATCCCTTTGTTAGCCATTTCAATTTTTTATTTTTGTTGTCACACCGAATTCTAACCATTGGAAAACATTGATTAAACAATACAGTTAATATTTCATGAAAGGTATTAAAGGCTTTATTCGTATCTGATTGCTCTAGTACATCGTTAAATGTAAGAGAATCAATATAGTTGCAAAATTTTGATATATTTTCTTCATTAAAATCTCTTTTGAGTTCATACCATTGCGAGACTTTTTCATATTCATTTATGTGCAATGATAAAACTTGGCATGTGTTATGGTCAGAAAGAGATAATTGTTTTGTGTAGCCATTTGCGTCACGTATATTACTAACGATTAAATCTAGACAAGCTTTTTTTCTTGTTGGTGTGTTAATGTGTAGTTTCAAATTATAATTTTGAAGGATGCTAATTAGCGTTTGTGTAAATTTATTGTTTTTTAAGGTATCGATATTCCAGTCTCCGCACAAAATCATTTGTTTGGGTCTTCTATTTAATTTGCGAAGTAATTCATCCAGCTTATTAAAAAATATGTCTATGTTTGATGTTGGAGTTCTATATATACAGACTATGACAATATTCGGTGATTTAATGGAAATTCCACAGCACTCAAAGTTATTCTTTTCTGATAATGTCTCAGCTATATCCAATTTAGTGTAATTTAGGTGCTTTTTAATTAAAATGCATGTACCGCCTCTCTTTTCATATTCCCGTGACCATGATGACGCAACTTTATAGTTATTCAAGACTAGATTTTGATCATGCCCTCGTTGAATAAAGGTTTCGGACAGACAGATAACATCCATAGTTTTATTATTTTTTGTAAAGTCAGTTAGGACAATTTCTAATTCATTCCTTTTTTTAAGTACACTACATATATTTTGATGAAAGAGATGAAAGTTATTTATTTTCTCTTTCTCGAAAAAACTGTTCACTAACATTATTCTTTTTGAAATAGAATGGAATAGTTCCTTTTTTTTCAGCAATCAGGGTTGAAGCCTTACTTGAGTCCTGTTGTTTAACGTTGTTAAGGTTTTCTAATCTTTTGAAGTAGTACGGTATCGTACCCTTTTTTTGATAGAGTGCTTCAAGTTTGGACTTTGTTTTAATTGACTCTTTTAGTTTTTGTACTGAATTTTTCATATAATCTATTGTGTCCATTTCTAATAATAATTTATAACATATGTCATTCATTAAAAGGATTTTTTTACTATTTTTAGTATATTCATTTTGCGTCAAAGATATAAATTTACAATTTTTATAATTATTAGATATTAGTTTTAATTCGTTAGTTAACATTTTAGTATTTAGATATGAATTTTCCACGGTTTGTATTAGTAAAACTTGTGTGTTCCGACACTGGGCCAGAGCAGCAGACAGTTCACACAATATCCCTGTGGGAGTTTTTTCATTTGCCCCAACGAATAGAATCAGAAAGTCATTTTTGGTCAAACTTTTGTAAGAGTTGGTATTTAGTACCGTATGACAATCAGCACCAGGCTTCACAAATGACGTAATTGCGCGGTTCCAACAGTTTGAACTTGTATTTTGTTTTTTGAGCGCACACAGTTACGTACGCGTCACTCGGCTGGCGGCAACACTTCTGAATTTGGACACACGAGTGACCGCCGGCCGGTAGGCAATTATCGCGCGTAAGTACATGGAGTGAACTAGGCCTTTTTTTTTTTTGTTATTTTTTTTTATTTTTTTTTATACTAGGATAAATGCTTTTACGCATCTCTCGCCCCCAGGTGCAGGGGCGATTCGAAATGTTGGACTCACCTGGAGTACACGGCCTATACAAACATAGAGGCCACGCACTCCATCCCACGCCCCTCCCGTACCCCCACCCAGCGTGTGAGCTCGGTGGAGGTTCGGAAGGGGTATATATCCCCTTGTATCCCCACCTTCCCATACTAATGATGAGAATGTGGGGGGGGGGGGCGGGGACACCCGCCCCCCGACCCCCCATCTGGAGTGAACTAGGCCTGGTGGTACACCCAGATGTACCAAACAGGTGAACAAAACCATGACTGGACTTAATTTATTATTTTTATTATAAATGGGTTTGCTCTTGATCCTTGCCTAGCCCGGAGACTAAAGACAGGATCTACGATGGAGCGAGCTAATCCAGAAGGTGCCTATTCACCCTTGCTTTGAAAACGGGTGGATTATAAGTACTCGGACATACAGACGCAGGGAGGGAGTTCCACTCCTTTGCTTTGCGCAATGTAAAGCTGTTGAGTAGCGCTTGGTGCGATACTTACCCCTCACCCAAGTTTTAACCCACGCCCTAGTTAGCGTAAGCCGTGGCCTGCTCGCAGGCGCTCGCTGGGCTTCCCCCACTATGGGGGTCTCACCCGGTGCGGCAGACCGCGCTGAGGGCCGAGCCGCAAACGTCCTGTGGGAGCACCATTCGTCTTTTCACTCACCGCGGGGCGGTATAGCCCCGTTGAAAAAAAACCCGGGAAAGAAGCGAAGCGCTCGACCCCGAATACTCGCCTACGGCGGAAGACCCCGACGATTAGTGCGACATTTAGGGATGTCAACCAAGAAAGGGTGGTAGCCCGCAGTGCGTCTGGATGTATAATGGTAGAAGTGGGACTTATGCTTGACAAGTCAATAATTTTAAATGAATTTATATTAAGTGGTTGCGGGTTCGAGTCCCGTATAAGCAACTTGGAGACTATACTCCTTCTTACGGAATGAATGTTTGTAAACGTTTGTTTACCGTAAACAGTAAACTGTTTATGTAGTGCACATATTTCTGAAACGTGTAATAAAAAACGGCACGGTTTTTTATTTATTCTGTGACTTTCTTCCGTTTTCCACAGAAATTCGTATCCACAACAAACATGTCAAATGGCTGTATAGTTGCTTTTCTATAAATTTATCTACTAAAAAAAGCATTGCCAATGGGAAAATAACACCAAAAACATCTTTCCAGGCCATCGGCAACGCAGCGGCCATCCTAACGGACCCGGAGAAACGCAAGCAATACGACGTGCGCGGCGAAGAAGTGACCCACACACATCATCAACAACAGTACTACGCGCGCGGGTTCGAATCCGACCTGACGGCGGAGGAGCTTTTCAACATGTTCTTCGGAGCTACCGGTCATTATGGTCCCTTTCCTTTTTTTAGTTCGCTTTTGCTTCTTTCGCCAGTTAATGAGCGAAAAAAATTCTTTGCCTTATCCGGCTCGAAGGACCATTCATAATTACTCAATTTGTCAGCTGTGGGAGACAATGTGAGGTATGTTTGGTTTACAAAAATAGAGACAACTATATAAATACCATAAGAATACACGTTTCGATTAGTTAGACTCACCAAAAAGGAAATATAAGCGTATAAATGTCGTGTGTGCGTAGCGATCCAGCCGGACGAAGTTAAAGTCAAAATATTTTTATTCAAATAGACTTATAGATAAGTGCTTTCAAGTCAAATTTTTCCCCTACCAGCCATTCGGACATCTCGGACGTCTCGGACATCTCAGGATGATTCGGCCAATACTAAGCGTTCCTTTTTGTTTATAAGCGACGTTGACTGTTGACTCTTAGCGTTCATCATACCTGATGTTAAATATTGATAAGGCTGAAAATGGAAGCGAGCCTCTCCCGGAATTCTCAGTCATTGAGGAACTGGCTATCTTATCTCAAACTGCCGGAACACAATAATGCTGTAAACATTGTTGTTATGGCGTCAGGCTTAGATAAGATGGACGGCGGACTTACAACAAGTCCTACCACCAACTAAACCAAATACAATATGTATCCCTGCTGGGAATCGAACCACTAGACCAAAGAGGCGGTTAAAAATCCTGAGCTTGCGCACGAAAAGACAATGTGCATGTACAATACACAAGTATGGCTCACCCGCGCTCGTGAGATAAAACATCAGGTGGGCGTTTCTCGCGCTGAAATATGTCGAGGTCGACATTTTTTATATCGTTATTTTTTTTATTAATAATGTAAGTTGAATGAACAACTGCCAAAATACTTCAGTTACAATGATCTTTGATAATTTTATAAAGTCGAAAATTGCTTTCAGTAAACTTTTAATACAGATTTTTGACTCCAAAAAATTTCGAAGGCACGAGAATCGGGCCCCTGTGTGTTTGATTGCACGGTCGTGCGATCTGAGGGCCTCGTGTGAATTCGAATATGTCCAAATGTCTCTCGTACTACCACGTAAGAGTAAAATTATTGCAGATAGATTTCAAAACAATAGGAATTAGGTTGAGAATTAAACTTTTAACGCAAATGCAATAATAACGTTGGAACATTTGCAAATAGGCTATTTGACAGGTTTTTAAAATCTATTTTATATTTTGTAGTAGAGTTTAAGGAACCCAGTTAAAATATTTGCTGAAAAATAGCAAATTAAAAATTCAATCTTTAAATTGCGCGCCAAAACGCTACATTGACAATATGGCGCTGCAATGGGGTCGGAGACGTCACTTGCCTGTATTCTGATCTGTGGGACATAATCATCCACATACGTATCCACAAACGAGGTTTACAAGCAGGTGACGTCATCATAAACTCGACGAATTAAGAGCGTTTTGTGACACGTGACAAACGTTAAAAAATGCATTTTTATTTACGGATTTTTAAATAAAGTTATTATTATTTTCAACGTACGTTAATAAATAACCATTTTTAAGGTCTTAATTTTATACTGATGACAGTAATTGAAACTTTATTTTTCGCTTTGTCTAATAGCCTATTCACACTATAGGCTCTCTGTTCAAGTGATGGCCAATTAGGGCAAGGCCTCATATATTTTTGATACTTTTATTGGCTCTTATATATATATATATATATATATATATACAAAAGTATACTAATCTAGTTCTAGTTCAACTACTACTAATCTCATAATCGATCTCAAAGTATGCAATGATCTCTGTACATTTTAGGGAACAACCCGTCTAAAATAAATGAAAAAAAAAATTATGTGAAACTGTACAACGCCTCTATTTGGCAGTAGCAGAACTACAGATTCTCAATTTTTTCTTTAGATAGAGGAGCAGGCATCGCTACCTATAGACAATGGTTAGCCTTTTCAAACAAAATATTGACTAGAATTTTTTATTTACAGCTTATTCAGAAAGACAAAACTTCAGACCTCGGAATACAGCTAGACAAACACAAGGCAATAAGGATTTATTACAATCACTAACAGAATCATTATTTCATATTATTGCGACTAATTACTCAGGCGCTTTACAAAGCCTTTTACTATTACTGATATGTCCAAAGAATATTATAGGAATATTCGTTACTCTAATCAAAATATTTTTTATTGTGATACAAGCTATATTTGTAGTTCAAAGGTTCTTCTTTAGACGATTAATTAGTCGTACGTTTTAGATGTTTATTGAATTCGAAGTAAAACACTTTTTGGATGAAAATTTTAACTGATAAGTTATGCTACTCGTCCAGAGATGGCGCTGGGTGCATTTTGCCTCGCGCTGTCAGTTTTCCAATGATTATGTTTTATTAAGTGGTCTAGGTTTTCGTAATTTTAAATAGTTCCTGATTGTTTAATAAGTATATTAAGTTAATACGCGACTGCCGCTGAATCCATGAATTAAAATAAAATAATATTTTATTTTAAAAAGTAATTACCATGTAATTATCAATTTTGTATTGTTACTGTTTTGTTTAAAACAGTACCAAAGAGACACAATGTTTTATGAAACTACCTATTTATGGTTTACCTTTTCCATAAACTATTGACAAAGATGATGGCCGACAAAATGGCTGAAACATCAAATAAAATGCCATAATTTATTCATTTTTATAATTTCTTATGCGTTTTATATCTTAAAGTGTTTTATTTCACCGACTGTTTAGATTAATAGTAGGGTATCCAATTATAGACTTCTCTGAGAAGACAATTTATGAAAAACTTTTTAGATAATCAAGTGTGTTTAGAAAAAATTTCTTTCGTTGACTTGTATAATTCAATATTTTTATTTGTCAAATTTTTCAGCTTTTATTATTACGAATAATACGCAGTGTTAGATATAAGTACAATCTGAATAGGTATTTAAAATACAGTCTTTAAATAATGTATACTTGCGAGAATAAAATGGTAATACATTTTCGCTTCATAAATAGAAATAGTCAATCAAAGATAACAAGTAACACTTTCATAATTAAAATTACGACCTTGTTTTACAAAAAAGGAACTAATATTGTGAAATTGGCCAAACCAGCGGAACAAATTTAAGTGTATTTTTGGTCTCAGATAGCTTTCCTAATTTGGTTAATGCCTGGGCTTTTAGAAATACTATATGACTTAGTTAAATAGTTCCTTTTAACTTTTATTTGTTTCCAATAAAAGCTTTAATTAATATAAAAAAAGTTGCTTTAAGATCAAATTTAATAAAAAGTTTTATCCGGTTCGAAGGACCATGTTATTTTTTTTTTATAAAACAAGGTCTCAGAGAGAAAATGGCGGTTGTATTTGTTTAGATTGTTTTGTCATTCTTAGATAGTAAGTAATATTGTGTAATCTTGATGTTATCAATAAAATCAATTTGATGTAAATATTGTTTTCATTTACATAAATCCTCTTTATGTATTTTTTTCAAAATTACACCGCCATTGGCTCTCTTTTGAATATGTACTTTTTTTAAGAATTGGCTTTTAACATTTTTTTTGTATAAAAAATCTGATACCACAGAACACGAGGAAGAAGATACTATACAATGAAATAGAACACGCTTCAAATAAGCTTCGATACGAAAATAAAATCGCTAAAGTTAAAACCGCCTCTGTGGTCTAGTGGCAACAACCATCTGTATCAGACCCCCTGGGTCTCGGGTTCGATTCCCAATGGGATACACATTGTAATCGGTTTAGTTGCTAGGACTTGTTGTAAGTCCGCCTGGCTAGCTACCACCATCTTATCTTAGTCTGACGCCATAACAACAATGTTTGCAGCTTTTGATTTCGAGATAACAAGTAGGAAGCACTTACATCCCTCATGCTTAAATCCTTTGCGGATTTGGCAGGGCCTCAAAGGTGTAGTGTAACTTGGGAGTGAAATGTATAATCATCATTCTCATAATCATAATCATTTATTTGCACTTGAGTAGACTTTTTTAAAGCGTTATCAAAAAAAAATCTAAAACAACCAATCAGCCTAGTTTTTTTTTTAATCCAAATGCAGGAAAACACAAAGGTACCGCTCAAAGTCAAAGATTTTTATTCAAATAGACTTATAGATAAGTACTTTCGAATAGTCCAACATTTTTTTTCCCTACCAGCCATTCAGGACATCTTTTAACTGATAAGAAGAACGGCCGCAAGAAACTTATCAGCCTTAGCAGAAACAACAACATTTACAATGGAACATGTTGTTGCCAAACACAAATCTACAATCTTGAAATATATTTAATAAAAGAAGAAAATTTTCTCATACTCATATTAGAATATTTTCCTCTTACACTATTTACAATAGTATGTTTAATGTTGGTATCACATCCATGCATTTTGGTCTTTTAAATAGTCATCTACCTTGTAATAACCTTTGCTTAAGAGCGTTTTTTTAACATATATTTTAAATTTATGCAAAGGCAGCTCAATAACTTGTTGTGGAACTTTATTAAAAAAGGCTATGCCTTTCCCCAAAAACGAGCGAAAACTCAGAAAATGACAATAAATATGTGGAAAAGTAAAAAAATATATTCTCGAACAATATTTCTTGCAATCTGGTGAGAAGGGATTTTTTTCTTATACAAAAAATATATATCCAACAGGCTAGAACCATCCTGTATTTAGCTTTTGAATATAATCTGTCAAAAAGTGGCTGTGACATACATCGGACATGACGAATCTATAAGGATTTGCCATTAGGCTACGAAACCTTAAAAACGCCTTAATAACTGCACTGGAAATATAATAATATAATAATAATTTGTTTATTGTCCAATACTAGCATAAACATAACAAACAATTCTTAATAATAATTTACAATACCTCCATGCTAATCTAAACAATTATACTCTGCCTCCTAGTTTAGGTCAACCTGTATTCTAGGAGACAGATCCTTCCCACTTTGTATTCATTAGCACTTAACAAAACAAACGAGATATACTATGTATAAACTGTGATTGGACGTAATTTGAGCATGTATCTCTGTGTGTGTGTGTGTGTCAAAATCAAACTAAAATCAAATCAAAATCAAGCTAGCACCTTCTATGTTTAGATAAATTTTAAATAGAAAAATAGTGGAAAATATCAACTCGGCCACTAGTGAATTCTCAGATGGGACTCGAACCTACGACCTTTGGAAATTCGGTCCAATGCTCTGACCACTGAGCTACCGAGACTTCCGGACCGCCGTGGAAATTCTCCTATACTTTTTTTATATTTTTTAATACGCTGCAGGCCAGCTTAAAATCACTGGCCTCAATGTCGCTCATACGGGACTTGAACCCTCCTGTAGAACCTGTGACTTGCAATAAATTGAATTGAGGGAATATACTAGAAAATTTCAACGGGTCTTCATAAGTCTCGGTGCATAATTGGTAGTGCATTGGGTCGTATTCCGAAGGGTGCGGGCTCGAGTCCCGCCTGAGCGACATGAGACCAGTGGTTTTATTCTATTATTTTTCCCTATTTATATTTATTACCTAAAAATGCCATTGTAAAATTCAAAATTAAAAAGCTCTAAATAAACACTTCTGGTTATAACTTTATATTTTGCATTTTACAATGCTATTTTTATGTGATAAATAACAAGAACATGTACTAGATGAAAGCAACTTGTCTCATCCCGTCAGGGCGACATGAGACAAGTTGCTTTTTTCTAGTATATTTTCTTGTGTTTAAATATTAACACTTCTGTTTCGAATAACAAATGTTCTCACTTCTTGATGCCAAGACTCAAGTCACAAGAAATAATTTAAAAGTATTAAGTTGGCCACGAGTCGCCACGCAGAAGCAGTCCTTGCAGCACAGCAACGCTTTTTGATCCTTATTAGCATAGCTTTAAGGCACAGTTTAAACATATACAATCTTTGCACTCGACCACAGCCCTCTCTATTGTTTTACAAGCCATGCTATTAGGTTTGGCAACGTCGCTTGTGAACCTAAATTCTCTAGTGTTTTACGGCCATGTTATTAGATTTGGCAACGTCGCTTGTGAACCGAGCCATTAAGCCATACAAAATTGCAACGTTTTGCGACGTTGCCAAACCTAATAGCATGGCTTGTTAACATAGAGAAGGCTGTGACTCGACCGATATGGCGCGCTGACACACACACGCGCCACTCGCTATAGGCCGGCCCTCGATTTCACTGGTAAAACATTTGCGAGCGCGTGGTGGCGCGCGTGTAGTGTACGCGGTGCGTATCTGTGTGATTAAGGTTAAACCGTGGCCTCAACCGGCCCTATAATTAATTTAAGTATTCTATCTAAGACGACCTGTTTGGCGCAGGGGTACTAACCCCGCCTTCTGCGCCGGAGGGCCTGGGTTCGATCCCTGGACAAGACAAATATTTGTGTGCATGAACATGTCTATTTGTCTTGGTCTGGGTATTTAATATGTATATTATGTATGTATTTACAAAAAAAAGTATATGAGTATGTTTATCCGTTATCTAGTATCCATAACACAAGTTCTTCATTAAACTTAACGTAGGCTAGTTAATTGGTGTGATTTATAATATATCTAATCTATACTAATATTATAAAGTTGAAGAGTTTGTTTGTTTGAACACGCTAATCTCAGGAACTACTGGACCGATTTAGATAAATTCTTAGACCATTAGAAAGCTACATTTCTTGCGAGTGACATAGGCTATTTTATCCCGATATTCCCACGGGAACGCGCACCACGTGAGTAAAACGATGAAGCGAGAATCCGCTAGTATATAATATATTAATTGATAGCAAATATTTATTTATTATTATTTATCTACTAGCTTTCCCCGGTGGTGGACCAACTGTCTACGCCCGCCGGCGCGCCCGGGAGCCCGAACCGCGCGAAGCCCACGCTGGAATCGTACAGCTGCTACCAGTTCTCGTCCTGGTGCTGCTGTCCATGATGTCCGGGTTCTTTATCAGCGAGCCCGTGTTCAGCCTCGCGCCCAACGCCAAGTATCCTGTTCCTAGGGAGACTGTTAACCTGAAGGTTAGTGGGAGAGACCGGTAGGAAAGACGTAAACTCTCATAGGCTCCAAGTTACGAGACACAATAATGTATTATTCTCTGGACACCGGTAGCCTGCTAGCAAATGACGAATTAAAAGACCGTGGTGGAAAAAGGTGACTAAAGATTAGGCTGCTTAGGCACCTTAGTAGAATGACCATGTTAGAAAGAAAGTAGGTACCTATAGCGTCTTCTTATATGTACCTTCAAAAGAAAATATAGTTGAAGAAGACCAGATTAAACTAGACTCTAGACCATGTCAATGAGAAGCTGCAAGAGCTCTATAACCGTAAAGCTAGCACGGGCCTCGTACAGCTGCTACCAGTTCTCGTCCTGCTGCTGATTTCCATGATGACCGGATTCTTCATCAGAGAGCCCGTGTTTAGCCTCGCCCCCGGCACCAAGTATCCTGTTCCTAGAGAGACTTTTAACTTGAAGGTTAGTGGTTATTAAACCCCTGAAAAGACTTGAAATAGGTGAGCAGGCTAAGGCAAAAGACCACGGAGGAAACCGACGAGAAAGACTAAAAGATCGTGTTGGAAAAGGTGGCAATTTTTTTTTTTCATTTCTTACAGTATAAAAAGTAATTTTACAATAATTAAATAAATAAATATTAATTGCATACAATCACACCAATTATCTTGCCCACGTTAAGTTTCATGAAGAACTTGTGTTATGGATAACGGATATACATACTTATATACTTTTTTTTAAATACATACATAATATACATATTAAACACCCAGACCAAGACAAATAGACATGTTCATGCACACAAATATTTGTCTTGTCCGGGGATTGAACCCGGGACCTCTGGTGCAGTAGGCGGGTTTAGTACCCCTGCGCCAAACAGGTCGTCAAATAATTGAAAAATAACAGCGAAAGAAATCCACTGAGGTTTATAGCAACGCTGTTGCAGGCTCGCTTTGAGGTTAAATACCATAAAACTTACTAAATATCACTTACAAATCAGATCAGACAACAATACCTACCAAAGGAACAAGCTAGGCGCATTCTAAGGTTTCAAACAAAAATTTCTTCACTTTGGACTTTAAGTTCGACTTGGTTATACTTTCAACGAAATCTGCAGGTAGTTGATTATTCTTTCGCGTACACGTTATTCACCCTAATCATGACAAGTTTTAAAATATCAGTATGCGTATAAGTTTTTAATAGAAAAATATTGAAAAAGTATCTTCCGGCTACAAGTTATTCTCAAGAGTGGGCCGGGCCTACATGAGTTTTTCTTTAAAGTCAAAATCAAAGATTTTTATTCAAATAGACTTATAGATAAGTGCTTTCGAATCGTCCAATATTTTTTTTTCCTACCAGTCATTCAGGACATCTTTTAACTGATAAGAACGGCCGCAAGAAACTTATCAGCTTTAACAGAAGCAACAACATTTACAAAGGAACATGTCGTTGCCAAACACAAATCTACAATCTTGAAACATATTTAATATAATAGGAAAATTTTCTTATACTCAGTTATTAGAATATTTTCCTTTTATACAATTACAATTTACGATTACTGTACAGTAAACGGGAGTCATTTTGTATGCGAATCTTTACAGCGCCTCTAGTGGGCAGTAGCAGAACTACAGATTCTCATACAAGATGGATGGGAAGAAAAATGGTAGACATGGTAGGCTCACAGGACTCGAGCCTGCGACCTACGGATATCCGGCCTACTGCTCTAAAAAGTCCTGTCGTCGTCCTGAGACTGAGAATAACTTTTTCCAATTGGATATATTTTTTTTTCAAATGTGGTCAATTTTGCGATATACCAGTCAACGTTAAAATAATAACTTTTTAATTTTGCATTTTACAATGCTACTTTTATGTGATAAATATTAAACAACAAAATATACTACAAAAAAGCAAGTTGTCTCATGTCGCCATAACGGGATTCGAACCCGCGTCCTTGGGATTCCTGCCTAATGCACTAACTTGCTCCAGAGACCTATGAGGAATCCCGTCATGGCGATATGAGACAAGTTGCTTTTTTCTAGTATATTTTCATGCTTATGATAAGTTTTTAATAGAAAAATATTGGAAAAATATTGTCTCGGCCACATGTTATTCCCTACAGGACAGGACTCGAGCCTGCGACCTACCGATATCCGGCCCACTGCTCTAACGAGTCCTGTCGATCGGCCAATTCGATATTTATTATTTTTTTCAAATGTGGTCAAATTTGCGATATACCAGTCAACGTTAAAATTGTTTTTAACGTCGCTGATCTTGATGAGTCAATTATATTTTTACTTTTCCAGGTCCCATACTACGTTAAAGAGAACTTCCACACGGATTATCAAGGGTCGCTGCGACGACTTGAGATGTCCATAGAGGAAGAATATATAGGTAAGTCATTTACTTATTCAATAATACATTATTTTGTACCTTATATGTACTTAGTTAAGGTTTATTTTTGCAAAGACATATAGCCACGTCCTCAAAGAAGGATCTTCAAAGATCAGCTTAGCTCTGTTCACAAATAAGTATTAGTTGAAGTGTGAAAATCTAACAGACTTATCGACATTAAAGTCCGGCCGCAAAAAGAATGCGATTTTGGCAGGTCGAATCAGTTCCCTATGTCAAGTAAATAAAGATTATTTTCGATTAGCTTACTTTTCCGAATAACAGACCATGAACTTGTTTACAGTCGATTTTACCGACTACTACTAATTATGATTAACGTTGAACATTATAAAAACGTCATTACATTCCAGTCGTTTGTTTGAAGCTTTACCATGCGTTTGCACTGCCAAAACATTTACAATTTAGCTAATATTCGCTGTCTTCGCCCGAAATTAATAACCTATTCATAGACATGGATTGGGCTATCTCTGATAGATGCCTAGGATATTTTTGCTAATATAACCAAAATAACGGCGGTTGCTAGGCAACGAAGCCAGTATCTACATACTTAATTCAGGTTCGCAAAATTTGTGACGACTCGATAGGGACTTTCGTAGTACCCGGCCGAGTAAGGTATCAAATTAAAGGTACTCGAGTCTATTTGTTCCGAAAACTATAAAATATACAAAATGTAAAACGTGATGATCACAAACTGCAATTAAAGATTTTCGCATATTTGGAATTTTTCGTCGATCGACGAACCCTAGTATCGGGTTGTAACCGCCCTAGTCCTTATTAATTTTGGGCGTTAGTATGTCAATTATTATAAATATATCATTCCTTTTTCCCCACCAGTGGGCCTAAGGCACGCGTGCCAACGCGAGCGGAACTATCGCGACAGTATGGCGTGGAAGGCGCGCAACTTCGGCGATTCGCGACAGTACGCGGAGGCGCAGAAACTACGCACGCCGAGTTGCGACAAGCTTCAGTCCTTCCACCGATAGATGGCGGTGTTTACTAGTTTCTGATTTCACAGATTTTGCTTTAGATGGCGCTGTGCGGTTTTAAGGATGTTAGACTGTTTTTCAAATGTTCTTTCGTGTCGGTCTTATTATTGCTTTAGGTATTATGATAGGATGGTTGAAATGGATTTTTTTTTTACTTCTTACTTCTTCCATCGGACATCCGGACGCAATGCTATAGGGCTACCCTTTCTTGATTGATATTCCTAAAGAGCTTTTCAGACTACGCTATAATATATAGCATATAGCTTATAGCTCATAGCACAACGATATCGCTCACACTACATTTACTTAGAACACGTTCACACTTAGCTATAATATATATTATTGGCTTACTATACGCTATCTAAGTAAATGTAAACTGCCTAAACCTACAAACTCATAGCACAACGATATCGCTCACCAAACATTTACTTAGAACACGTTCACACTTAGCTATAATATATATTATTGGCTTACTATACGCTATCTAAGTAAATGTATGGTGAGCGATATCATTGTGCTATGAGCTATAAGCTATATGCTATATATTATAGCGTAGTCTGAAAAGCGCTTCAATGTCGCAAAGGAGTGGAACTCCCTCTCTGCGTCTGTATTTCCGAGTACTTGTAATCAGCCCGTTTTCAAAGCAAGGGTGAATAGGCACCTTCTAGATTAGTCTTAGTCCCCGGGCTAGACTTGGATCAAAAATGAATTAAAAAATATATAAGAAAAACTGAAGACCTTTTCTGCCCCTTTCTAACTAGAAAGTAAAGCACTGTATTATAAAAATAATTTTATATTGCTCATATAAAGAAAAAACAGTCAAATACCCTGTTTTAAACGTCACAGGTTAATGCCGTTGTAATTTTTTAGGGACACGTAGCTAAGAATTTTAGGTTTTCTTATCCTTTCACAAAGACAAAACAGTGACACACCTTGCACCGTCACTGACTTCTCTTCATGTGTCATCAGTTCATCCTCATTTGACGTTTAAATATGCCAGGCAAATCTTTGAAATGTCAAAATTGACAATCATTTAATATGAACCAATAAAATGAGGAACGAGAATGGGAGGGAAGTTTTAAAGTTCATTCGATTAGACTAATTTGACAGTTTTGTAACGCCTGACCTATTTTTACCACTTATTTCAGGCATCTGATGGCTCATACAATAAATACCTTATAGACTAGCATACATACATTATAATATTAAAATTACAATTTTATTTTATTTCACGTATGGACGACGACGGTTGCGCAACGCGGTGTCCGGTAACCGACCGCGGAATCGTCGGAACAAAATACCTTTCGGCCAAAAATCTTCACTCATGAAGGTCGCCAAATGTTCGGTCGGTGCCCTCACTACTGTTTTGAATGAGGGGAATGCATTTACGCATACCAATCGGTTATGCTGGGCTCATCTAACCGCCTCTGTGGTCTAGTGGTACAACCACCGGTATCAGACCCAGGGGTCCCGCGTTCGATTTCCAGCGGGGGTACATATTGTATTCGGTTTGGTTGGTGGTAGGACTTGTAGTAAGTCTGCCTGGCTAGCTACCACCATCTTATCTAAGTCTGACGCCATAACAACAATGTTTTCAGCATTGTTGTGTTCCGGCAGTTAGAGATAAGAAGCCAGTTCCTCAGTGATTGAGGATTCCGGGAGAGGCTCGCTCCATTTTCAGCCTTATCAATACTTAACATCAGGTATGATGAAGGCTAAGAGTCTCCCCGTCGTTCATAAAAAAAAAAACCTAGAATACCGGACTCGCGAGTCCAGCACCCTATCCCTCGCCGCCGCCGGACCCCGTCCAGCCTAGCAGGCTCGACGGGGGTTCGGGGTAGGATCGAACCATCTTCCCCCGTGCTTCAGAAGGCACGTTAAGCTGTTGGTCCAGTGCCCCAGCAGTGGGCACATTAAAAATGACTGATGACGACCATTGTTTTTTTGATGTTTATTGTAAAAATAATATGAAATTGTTAAATGTATTGATCTCAAACCTTTTTAACTGATATAAGTTTTTTGTGTCACTTATTATTATTCTGCATCACCTTTTTTGTATTGATAATGCTGAAAATATTACACCTCTCTTAACGTAAAAACAATGTTATTATAAACGAGCAACCCGTGTGCGCATAATGCGCAAAAAACACATAATAACATTCAAAAAACTTTTTTTTATTTTTTTTTTTTATTTGAGTTTTTGCTAAATTTCTCGACTTATCCGACCACTTCAGACAAATACCTTTTTAACGGTGTATTGCACTTGATTGTGCGACTTTTAGTTAAGGAGGAGAAGCGGCTTCACTGCCGTATTATATATATAGATTTGTTTCCTACTAATACTATAAATGCGAAAGTTGTTTGTTTGTTACTACTTTACGCTAAAACTACTGAACGTGTTTGGATGAAATTTGTCACAGAGATAGTAGGTAGCTTGGATTGAAACATAGGATAAATTTCATCCCGATATCCGCACGGAAACGGGAACCACGCGAGTGAAACCGCGGTCGGCCGCTGGTTTATATAAGTATTTATTAATTATATAAAGTATATAATTAATAAATACTTATATAATAAACCCTTATGTATAAGATATAAGTATTATATCATGGTACAAGTTCTTAAGGCTAGAGGGTGTTCTGTTTAATGTCCCAAATAATAGTAAATTAATATTAATCAATCGAACAAAATGGTTTCGGCCTAAAATATAATTTTAATCTAATAGTAAAAGTTTATAAAAGTGTGATCAACATAAAATTGGATTGAGTATACATAGTATAATAAATAATATCCATGTATGTATGTATGTATGTATTATATCTAGAATTTTTTGGGTGTTTTAGGAATGTTGTTTTTGTTAATTTACTTTTTTCATATTTATCTAATTACTGTAAATAATAGTAATATTATTTAGATAAAGAATTTGACCTTTTGTCCTCGTCCCCGGTCCGCCATTTTGATTTTTTTTTCATAATCGCGCCGCTTTATATTTCGAACATTTGCTTTACGTTGATAGCAAATATCAAGTTTTTCAAACCGTTATCTTTTTCTTATCGAGTGAGCATTAGTGGCCACCTCTGGTGTCAGAGTTTATCAAGCCTATAAGGCCTCTGACTTGGCTTGTTGACCCGACTGTTATCAAAGGATAACAGTCGGGACCGACGGTTTAACGTGCCCCCCGAAGCACGGAAGCGCTCAGTTATAATGCCATTTTACGGTCACCCATCCGATACCTGACCGGGCCGAACGTTGCTTAACGAACGTGATCGAATATGATCAGTCTGTCAAGCGCGGCCATGAGCGCTTCAAATCTCGTAATAGAGGTACTGGATAAAATTAATGACGGCACGTCAGTTGACCCTTGCAAACTAAAACCGCCTTTATTGAGAAAACAATAAGGGTAAAAATGAATTGGTTTGGTGTGCTGATGGATTTTGCATAATGATTAAGTTTGATAAAAGTCTAGAATGTCTGAATATTATTTAGGTTCTAGTTTCTAAATGTATACGGAATGTTGCAAAAATGTTCGGATTAATATAAAAAAATGCTATTAATCTCTTAAACCTTATTTTGTAACACCTTGTATGTATAATAATGTGAACCAAATAAAAGATGAGAATTGGGATCTTTGTGGTGACGGAATGAAAATTATTGTTCATTTAGAATAATATATGTATTTGAACTGCAATAAAATTTCTAAGTCACTGAGCGATGTATAAAAAATGTAATGATTTTAAAGTTAATTATATTACAAAGAATTATCTTATTAACGCCAAATGTCACTTATAAATGGCAACATTTAAATTATTTACACTGTCAACTTTTTTGTTGGCGTTTGTTGTTCAGTCAATTGTCAACCTTAAAAATATTAAGTGAAAGTTCAAAATCACATGACAGATTCATGTATGAGCATTTTGGTTAGTTACGTTATTCCTCCTTTATTTTAGTATGAGGTGGGTCGGTATGATGGTATTTAGAAAAATAATCTTGCTTTCAGATTTTTGCATTCACAATTCTATTTTACTAAGATTAATTTTATAGTGAAATATAAATTACTTTATTAAAAGTCGAGTATAAAGTTTGTCTTAGATAAAATAATGTTATTTATCATAGTAGGTACACTTTGCACGTTTCGTTCTTAAAAAAAATAGATATTAGGTACTTTATACCTAACCAACGATGTCTATCGTTTTAAGCATTATAATTACCACTGACTGGTATAGAGATTGTGTATCATGAAGCTATAGGTATAAGTGGAGCTAACATTCCGAACAGTTAATCGAAGCAAAATTCTATGTAGCGTTATCTCACTCTCTAGAGAACTCTCTCTCTTTCTAATTAATTTTGTTTTAATTGTTTTCCTTTTTTAACACTATTAGTGAACGGATAAGTTTGCATCTAGGCCTCCATTTATTTCCACCACCACCACGTAGAACAAATATATGCAAAAAAAATATTGATTTCACAACCCAAATTTCTTAAAAACATAAACTAAATCCTGAGTCGACAGTGTCCGCCATGTTTACTCGACTAGCGATTTTGCGATTTTGTTTGTGTTTTTAAGAAATTTATATTGTTAAATCCATGAATTCGTGCATTAATATGTTCTACGTGGTGGTAAAGTATTTTGTCTCCAAAAGGGGCGACTAAGTTCCGAAGTACTTAATAATAAGATAAGAACGACTGTTGTACACTTAGTCTTGCAATAAAGATATCTATTACTATTTGACTAATAGAGTTAAAAAAGGGAAAACAAACTTAATTATGATTTTTGAATTTTTGCATTTTTAATTCTATTTTTATACTTATGATAAATTTTAAATAGAAAAATATTAGAAAAAAAACAACCCATCTGAGAATTCACTTGTGGCCTAGTTGTTATTTTCCAATGTTTTTCTATTTAAAATTTATCATAAACTTAATTAGAAAAGAGAGAATTCTGTAAGTAGTGTACATAGATACATACATATCGCTACATAGAATTTTGCTTCAAGTAGCTGTTCGGAATGTTAGCTCCACTTCATGTTGTGTATATTCTGTAAACACTTGTTGATCATTTATTTATTTAATGAAACATATATTAAAATACTACCTATTTGTAATGTAAGGATTCATTTACTGAAATACAAAATAAAATGTGTTTAAAAAAAATGTAGTTTATTTATTTTAACGCCAGATGAAGCCGATATGTCAATATGCAGGGCATCAAGTTTATGACTCAACTAACATTATGGTCAATTGATCAATTGATACTAGCGCAGTCACAGCGCATCGAAACGTCAATCTGACACTTAACACACATCAAATGTACCTACCCATATCTTCACAACGGAAAACAAACCCTCTATACAGGGTGGAAATTTAAAACGGGGCGGGAAGGGCAGGTATTTTAACCGTTATAGCTACATGAAAACGTTCTTAGGAAACCATACTTAATTTTTTGAGAAATATTGAACTGCATTCACAGATTTAAAAAAAATTGTCAGCAGTTTTTTTTTTACTTTTTGATGCCAATCGATCCTGTTTCATAAGAGGATCAAAACGCTCTAAGACACCAACTGAGGTATGAGTACTAGAAAAGTCAGAAATCGCGAAAAAGTATTTCCTCATATTCGCTAAGAAAATAAGTTCCATCAACGAAGGTTTACTCGTCGGTGAAGCGGATACCGCGGCGTGTGGCGCGAGCGCGCAAGTCTGATTTTGCGTTTTTCGCGATTTCTGACTTTTCTAGTACTCATACCTCAGTTGGTGTGTAACACCCATATTCTAAGTCGTTCCTCCAAAACTTACTCGTCCTCGACGTAACGAAACCTCATTGAAAACCTCTTCAAAATACTCCTCGAAATCGGTATTCTAAGTCATAACTCCGTAAGGACCTGGAGGGGCCAAAGAGTGCGTAGCCACTCCGTGTTAGGCCTAGCGCACACTACCATTTTTACCCACGACGAGGTTGAGTGGAATGTAAAAAGTTTTGGAGGAACGACTTAGAATATGGGGGTTAGAGTGCTTTGATCCTCATTAGAAATAGGATCGATTGGTATAAAAAAGTATTTTTGAAAACTGACCATTTTCCTGCTAACTGTAATTTTTTTTAAAAATCCGTGTATGCAGTTCAATATTTCTCAAAAAATTAAGGATGGTTTCCTAAGAACGTTTTCATGTAGCAACATTGGTTAAGGTTTTAAATTTCCCCGTCTTAAATTTCCATACTGTACTTATATGTTAGTCTATCTATGACATAATGCATGTGGGGACACACACACAGAATGTTTGCCTATACTTACGTACAATAACGCAGCTCCCGTCCTCCTAATCCCGTGTTTATAAGTTTAATAAGCCCTTCAAAAGCGACACAGTCGCTCCACCTCTGTACTAATTATAGTTGTATTTTATGAATAGAAGTGAAAGTACAATTTAATTTGTGAACGTGATTTAGTGTTTTACTAGCGACCCTATAGACCAGGGGTCACCAATTACTTTCATTGCCGGTCCGTTTGTTACACCGATATACACAAAATAGTTTACTGTATAGCAACAACACTGGCACGTCAGAGAATGTATGTTTCAAGACTGATTTCTTGCATATTTATTTACCTATTTATTTATTTGAAAACCAACAGCGTTACAAATTGTTTAATTAAATAGGTCTATATCGTAATCTAGTAAAGCCAATTACAAGTTCTCCTTAAAAATACCTTGTTCTAAAAAAAAAGATAAACAAATTAAAAAAAAAAAAATAGTACAAGAAATCAGTTTCAAAGTTGCATAACAATACAATCAACACCCATTAAATATTCTCAGTTATTGTTAAAATTTAGAGGTTACTTTAAAATTATAATACTATACATTTTTCTTCCGTACACCACTGAATCATCTACTAACATAGCATAGTTCTTCTAATTACTTTACTCTTTGGCATAGTTTGAGGTATCTGCATATATCCATATCTCAACATCAACATAATATCAACAACAGTACCTACCTTCAACAATGCACATTATTATTTAAACGCAAATTCATCGCGCTCAGCAGCCGCACAAATTCCGTCGAATGCGCACGTATTCATTTTATCTCGCAGGTAATTTGTGCCTTACGTTGTTGTGATAAGGGTGTGTTTGTATGTTAAGTTTCAGACTAACGCTTCTTCGTGACATAAGTCATAAGGTACGTCCATACGATGTGAGTTACTGCACTGCAGCTACTCGGCAGGCCGACTCGCCCGCTGGAGTGCGTCGCCGCTGGCTTACTTATATGTTTGTATAGGCCGTGTAGCTGTGTAGTGTCGGCTTAGCACTACCCCCTCTCATCCCGCGGGTGTCGTAAAAGGCGACTAAGGGACTCAGCCTTCAGGAGACGGGCAGCCGCATCTCCTGCTAACTTGGCCATACTGCGATAGCCAACCCGCCTGCCAGCGTGGCGATTATGGCAAACCCCCCCTTTTGGGGAAGGCCTATACCCAGCAGTGGGTGCTATATGGCTGAGACGACGACGACGATATAGAGTCGTAAAGTGAGCATGTTTGTCTGAAAATAACAGAGTGGGCCATTAAATGTGCCGGTCGCTGTTTATGCGTCGGATCTGGCGATAGGTGTTGTGAACGCTGGAGCCGGCGAGACGTACGGCATTGCGGCAACGCGCGAACCTGGGGGGCTATCGCGTAAAAAATATGGATATGGACATGGGCTTCATTTGACAGTTAAATGACCATATAAGGTAATTTTATGAGCTTCAACTGTCAAATGAAGCCCATCTTAGTAGAAAACGAAAAATATGTCGCGTAATTCCGCAAGAAAAAATGCAGATGCAGCCCAGTGACACACCTTGCACCTTCACCGACTACTCTACACGTGTTTCGCCCACACACGGAGCATCCTCAGGAGTTGTTAGACCGTGCCAATCTCAGCACCGAGACTGACTCGGTGCTGAGATTGGTGCAAGGTGTGTCACTGGGCTGCATCTGCATTTTTTCTTGCGGAATTACGCGACATATTTTTCGTTTTCTACTAAGATATGGATTTCCGCCAAGTAACGCCTGATTCTATCAAATAAATGAAGCCCATATCCATATTTTTTACGCGATAGGGGGGCTGTTCCCGCAGAACATTAGATGCATTTGCTCAAATAAAAGACTTCATTTATAGAGATATTTTTAATAATTATCACAAAAATCGTGCCCTACACAACTACACTCATCGTCAGAAAAATAGCACCTTTTAAAAAACTCCCTTAAAACTTAGTTTAACCTTAATTGGAATCAATTTATGAAGGAAAGTTGGATATCATTTGAAAGGAAAGGAAACGAAAAGGAATGCCCAAAATAATTAAACTTTTTAATTTTTATTGGAATAGAACAAAAAAAATATATGAAGTTTACAAAACAATACCACTTCTCAATTATGCTTTTTGTATTAAAACAACTTACAAAATACTTTTTTTAAGGGTTAGATTACGGATCCTTACATTGACCTGCACGGAACCTGCATTGACCCTTAAAGCCCAATTGCTCAACCAGCGGCCATTATAAAGGAACATAATTGCATTTTTTTTATATGTCACATTTATTATACTTTTTTAATGCAATGAAATCTTGTTTATTAAGTTCATTTAATGGGCTTTCAAACGAGGCTAATATTGATGGGGGTACAAGCCGTACATGCATTTGTAAAGTGTCAATAACCCTTAAGAAAATTTAAAAAAGGTGCGGTTTTTTTGACGTTGTGTATATCTTAGGTCGCTGTATATGTATCGGATCAGGGGCCGTACCGCTCAAGTGCCGGAATCGAAATCTGCTTTGAATTCTCGTTTTTTTTATATATGAATAGACAGAGAAGGATAGGGCGACGGAATAAGCCAGATAGCGTGCTGACATGTGGTCCAACCCTAAGTAGTGTAGATGCAAAGTTTGACTGTTTTGCACATTTTAATTTTTTTTGTAAGGATGCTGTATCTGGCTGGCATGCTTTGGTTTTAAAATAAAAGACTTCATTTCAGTGTATAAAATATGTTTTTTATCACAAATCATAAATGTACAATGCGACAAAGCTTATAATGACCGTGAGATCATTTTTGACAGTGGAGGCGCTGCACTTCTGCCCGCGATAATTATGAGTCTTGTCACATTATTGATAAGACCTATAATGAACGTGGCAAAAAAAAGGAACTAACACCGCCATCTTGTGTTTACGTCAATTTTGACAGTTACAGCGCCCCCCATCCGCGTTCATTATAATAGGCCTCACAGACCAACATCGAGATAGACGGTACAAGTGCACCTGTGTCCGCTTGAGACCATTGCCATGAAAACACGCGTCACTCAGAAACGAAAATGGTTAATTGTGCAGTGCTTTCTTGCAAGACATTTACACATCACTAAATCTCGCTCGAGACGTCATCGTAGGTACGAAAAATTCGACACGCTAGGTTCTCATACAGTTTGAAGCGCTGTTTTCGTCTATCTCGATGTAGGTCTGCGATAACCCTTGTCGGACTGTTCGTACACAGCTATATCTTCAGTCGCTGTATATGCGTCGGGTCTGGCGACAAGTTGTGTACGCCGGCGAGATGTCGGACGACGTTGCGGCGACGCGCGAAAGTGTTGGCACACAGTCCGCACCGGAACCGGAAAGCGGGAAGCCGGTGCCGGCTCTTGTGTATCCTCATTAAGGTGACCGATTTGAAGCGGGCGGGGCACTGGTCGCACTGGAAGGAAATAGTCGGGCTAAAATAAATGACCCATTATACAGGGTCATTTTAAAAACTGTATCCAAAGGAGATCAACCACTTTCTATGGAGGTTTGGTACAGATACCAACCCCCATATTTTACACTCCACTCAACCTCGTCGTGGGTAAAAATGGTAGTGTACGCTAGGCCTAACACGGAGTGGCTACGCACTCTTTGGCTCCTCCAGGTCCTTACGGAGTTATGACTTAGAATACCGATTTCGAGGAGTATTTTGAAGAGGTTTTCAATGAGATTTCGTAAAGTCGAGCACGAGTAAGTTTTGGAGGAACGACTTAGAATATGAGTGTCAGTTCTTTGTACAACAACAATGAATATGTCATTTAAATCCTTAATAAATTAGCATTTTTATTGTTTTTAACTGGATTTGATAACTAGTGGAGTTATTGAGATAAGTAATGTTAAAACGTAAAAAAAAAAAGAAAAGAGTTTCAGTGAAACGTGTTTTTTTTGTAATTTATAATCTAAAACCCTTTTATTACCCTTTTAAAACAATCGAAACAATTACTCTTTCTTTACCTTTAAACTACCTAAAGAAACATTAAATTAACAAAGTCACTGATTTTAAACATACACAAAAAGTCATTAACTAATGGCGCCACCTCTGCGTCTGCTGGTCCCGAAATATGTTGATTGGTTTATGTCAAATCAAAACTTTCATATTTGTCATTTTGACAAGTAATTGACCAATCAACACGTTTGACATTTGACGTCTGAATGACAAAAAACACAGATCCGACTACCGACAATGGCACAAATTATAACGATGTTTATTCGAGTAACGATAACGATGTTAAAAAATATTGTGTGTGACATGGCGTCACCATTAAAAACGATTAAATGTCGATATTTTAGTAATTTAAGGATTAATAACGAATACAAAGTGTTTTTAATGAAAAAATGTAACTGTTTATTTATTTATTATTTTACCTATGACAATATTCCAACTATAGACTTATCCTTCTAGCTACAGTTATAATTTTTACGCAAAATAATGCTGATATTACGCGTAATATTATATAAAAGATTTGGAATTGCACTGTTCAGTACAGTTCAGTACCAAATTGGTTGATCTCCTTTTTATGTTTGACTCGGAATCTGTTAGTTAACAACTATCACCTAGAAACATGGTTCGTTATAAGTACATAAAATTTTTGATTCTTCGAACAAATCAGACTGACCACGTGATCGATTTAGTAACGGAAGTCTAAAAATTGTTCTCGTATTTCGACCCATGTTTCTAGGAGAAAGTTGTTCACTTACAGATTTTGAGTCAAACAAAAAAATTTGAATACATATGTAATGTTTTTAAGATTACCCTGTATACGGGGTAGTTTGAGACCCGAGCTTTGGGAAAGGAGTAAACAGTAACCGAGTTACGCCGTCTGTCCACCGCCGCCAAGGCCGCCTCTGTGGTCTAGTGGTACAACCACCGGTATCAGACCTAGGGGTCCCGGGATCGATTCCCAGCGGGGGTACATATTTTATTCGGTTTGGTTGGTGGTACGACTTGTTTTAAGTCCGCCTGGCTGGCTACCACCATCTTATCTAAGTCTGACACCATAACAACAATGTTTTCAGCATTGTTGTGTTCCGGCAGTTAAAGATGAGATACCCAGTTCCTCAGTGATTGAGGATTTAAAAAAAGGCCGTTACCGGCACCCCTACCGCCTAACTATGTTCAATGTTTAATTAATTAACTTATTAACTAACTGTTTAATTTATTAACTATGTTTAATTAATTATGTTTTATAATTCTGTTGTTGGTTGCTCTTTATTAAGTTATTTTTGAGAACCTAGTATCTAGATAAACTTAATTTAGGTTTTAAGATACTACTAAACCATGAATGTAACATGTTTATTGGCAAATGAATAAATAAATAAAAAAAAAATAACGGTATTGCTATGGCTATAGCTATCTATTTTCAAACCCCCTACAAGGGCTCTCGCAAACGCTATCACATTCATACTAAAAATGCAATAGTGTCGATAGTGCGTAACTCTACTTGAGCCCCCAATTTGGAACCCCGGGGTGTCTACAGACACTCACTAGAACTTTTAACCCCCTTGGGGAACTACAGATACTCAGCGTTCCTCTTGGACCCCCAAAGCCATAAAATTGTATAGTTCTCCTTGATATAATAACGATTGAATCAAAGTGATAGCGTTTGCGAGAGCCCTTGTAGGGGGTTTGAAAATACATAGCTATAGCCATAGCAATGCCGTTAGGCGGTAGGGGTGCCGGTAACGGCCTTGGCGTCCGTGGAAAAACGGCGTAACTCTGTTACTGTTTACTCCTTCTCCAACTAATGACGTTATTGCAGTTTATTGTTTTCCCTGTATGATTAAAAAAGATGAATTTGAATGAAAAGTACCAAGGCAGCATAACCAACTAGGAGTTATTATTATTATACCTAATTAAGCTGCTGCCTTTAAAAAGTACGAAAATCTAAAATATAACTCATGGTGAGCTATGAGATCCTGGTACTTTCTATTAAAATTTTAATTTAAAGTATTCTAACGGTTGAGTAAATTCCAGTTATAAAGTTGGTTGGGGGTTCAAAAGTAATAGTGAGTTTCTGTAGACCCCCATCATCAGCCTGTGGACGTCCAGTGCTGGACATAAGCCTCTCCTAACTCACGCCTATTGTGGCGTTCATAGGAGGCTTAGCCTACTGCTACCACGCTGGCCAGACGGGTTGGTAGAGGGTTTGTTTCAAGTTTTCCTCCTCTCGCACAGGTGTTCAATGCGTCGAGCCTCTTAGTTGACTCTTACGTCATCCCAGGCATGTAAGGGAGTGGTGAGACTTGTATTCTTAGGCCGTCACCACACGGCAGGGTTTCTGTAGACCCCTATAGGGGGTCCAAATTGGGGGCTCAAGTGGAAGTTACGCAATAGTGAATCCAATAGACGAATCGATATATGTAGAAATTGGACAAAAACCCTATCGCTGAATGGTTTTACGAGAGTTTGATAGCTATAGCGTTAGCAATACCGCTTGGTGGTAGGGATGCGGGTCGTTATGTCAGCGAAATGACTGTGTGCCGATGTGGTAGCGACATACGATTGCGGTCGTTCTTCATATCAGTAAAAAGATGTCCTAAATGGCTGGTAGGAAAAAAATTGGACGATTCGAAAGCACTTATCTATGTCTATTTGAATAAAAATCTTTGAGTTTGACACATTTACTATAGTCGCCGCATTCCTCGTGCTACCTCGATACTGTGGAGATCGCATATGTCTCCGCACTACAAGCAGTCCGATACACCGCCGTTGCTGGCTGGTTTTTTTTATGATAAAATTAATAAAATTTGTAAGTATTGATTTAATTCATGTACTCAGATTCAATATTATCATTATAGCTACATTTTAATTTAACATTATTTTTACGAAGTGACATTGGATTGGATCAGTAAGATGTATGACGACGTGCTGCAGGTAGCTGCCCTTGCGACTCGCCGCACGCGAACGGGCGCTCGTGGACCTGACACATACCTGATATACCTGACATACCTAATGGACGCCCCCTTACCTGCACGGTCTTCTCGGGCAGATGTATGGCGACGTGCTGCAGGTAGCTGCTCTTGCGATGGAAGCGCGCGTCGCACTCGCCGCACGCGAACGGGCGCTCGTGGACCTGACACATACCTGATATACCTGACATACCTAATGGACGCCCCCTTACCTGCACGGTCTTCTCGGGCAGATGTATGGCGACGTGCTGCAGGTAGCTGCTCTTGCGGTGGAAGCGCGCGTCGCACTCGCCGCACGCGAACGGGCGCTCGTGGACCTGACACATACCTGATATACCTGACATACCTAATGGACGCCCCCTTACCTGCACGGTCTTCTCGGGCAGATGTATGGCGACGTGCTGCAGGTAGCTGCTCTTGCGGTGGAAGCGCGCGTCGCACTCGCCGCACGCGAACGGGCGCTCGTGGACCTGACACATACCTGATATACCTGACATACCTAATGGACGCCCCCTTACCTGCACGGTCTTCTCGGGCAGATGTATGGCGACGTGCTGCAGGTAGCTGCTCTTGCGGTGGAAGCGCGCGTCGCACTCGCCGCACGCGAACGGGCGCTCGTGGACCTGACACATACCTGATATACCTGACATACCTAATGGACGCCCCCTTACCTGCACGGTCTTCTCGGGCAGATGTATGGCGACGTGCTGCAGGTAGCTGCTCTTGCGGTGGAAGCGCGCGTCGCACTCGCCGCACGCGAACGGGCGCTCGTGGACCTGACACATACCTGATATACCTGACATACCTAATGGACGCCCCCTTACCTGCACGGTCTTCTCGGGCAGATGTATGGCGACGTGCTGCAGGTAGCTGCTCTTGCGGTGGAAGCGCGCGTCGCACTCGCCGCACGCAAACAGGCGCTCGTGGACCTGACACATACCTGATATACCTGACATACCTAATGGACGCCCCCTTACCTGCACGGTCTTCTCGGGCAGATGTATGGCGACGTGCTGCAGGTAGCTGCTCTTGCGGTGGAAGCGCGCGTCGCACTCGCCGCACGCGAACGGGCGCTCGTGGACCTGACACATACCTGATATACCTGACATACCTAATGGACGCCCCCTTACCTGCACGGTCTTCTCGGGCAGATGTATGGCGACGTGCTGCAGGTAGCTGCTCTTGCGGTGGAAGCGCGCGTCGCACTCGCCGCACGCGAACGGGCGCTCGTGGACCTGACACATACCTGATATACCTGACATACCTAATGGACGCCCCCTTACCTGCACGGTCTTCTCGGGCAGATGTATGGCGACGTGCTGCAGGTAGCTGCTCTTGCGGTGGAAGCGCGCGTCGCACTCGCCGCACGCGAACGGGCGCTCGTGGACCTGACACATACCTGATATACCTGACATACCTAATGGACGCCCCCTTACCTGCACGGTCTTCTCGGGCAGATGTATGGCGACGTGCTGCAGGTAGCTGCTCTTGCGGTGGAAGCGCGCGTCGCACTCGCCGCACGCGAACGGGCGCTCGTGGACCTGACACATACCTGATATACCTGACATACCTAATGGACGCCCCCTTACCTGCACGGTCTTCTCGGGCAGATGTATGGCGACGTGCTGCAGGTAGCTGCTCTTGCGGTGGAAGCGCGCGTCGCACTCGCCGCACGCGAACGGGCGCTCGTGGACCTGACACATACCTGATATACCTGACATACCTAATGGACGCCCCCTTACCTGCACGGTCTTCTCGGGCAGATGTATGGCGACGTGCTGCAGGTAGCTGCTCTTGCGGTGGAAGCGCGCGTCGCACTCGCCGCACGCGAACGGGCGCTCGCCGGTGTGCAGGCGCTCGTGGATCTAAAGGAAATTTACTAATCCAAATAATAAACCAGCCAACTCTTGCAGTGTGAACATCTCAGAAACGGCGAATCTGCCGAACCATCAGAAAACCAATGTTCCACCATCCACCTCAAACGACAAAAAAAAGCAACCTCTTATGGAATTTGAAGAAGTTCTCTACAATTTACTTATTAAGAAACTAAAGATCAGTTACGTTAATAACAAAATGAACCTTAATACAGATTAATTAAAATTCATAGACATAAAAATAAAATCATACCGTGAAAGAATTTGGCAGATTTAAATGAAATCTTTATTATATTTAAGGTAAATCTTTATTATTTTTAAGTAAGTACTTTAAACTTTTCCTACTTTGCCAAATTCTGCCAATTTTTGAAATCGCCTGTATAGTCTGGCATACTTAATATTCAGGTGCCTAATCTGCCCAAATGGCAGAAATCTGACACAATTGGTCACACTGCACTCTTCTTTCCATCTATATATAAACTAATACAGGGTGTCCCTGGAAACACTGTCAAGCGGTGGCCCAGAGGTGGAGCATCCCTTGGGCTACCTGAATAACCCTTATGTATGTTCCGCGATTATTGATACTTTAGAAGTTATGTTTTTTTTTGTAATATTTCATTTATTTAGGAGTTGCAAGACAATTTGTAGTGACATATTGAAGTGAATAATTGATATAAATGCTTGATTTTTTTTTTGTTATTCAGCTAATAGTTGGTGCTGTTCAATACAAAAACTACTGAGTTCACAAACCATACGATAGCGTCATAAAATTAAAGAACGATACGAAAAAATAATTATAAGAAAATGTTCCTTGACTATAAGGGCGTTTAAAAAAAAAGTCACTAGTTTTGTGATTCAACTTCCTTGTTTCATCAGTTATTTTCCCTAAAAATTTCATTGACCTATATCTATGGTATCATGGCAAATTTTACAGAAATGTGAAGAAAGTCCGAAATTTTAACTTTTTAGTCATAAATAAAACCAACTAAAATTGTAAATAAATCATTTATTTTTTAATAACTACAACCAATTCTCAAAGTGCTGACCTTAATTTTCAATACATAAACGACAACGACGAAAAAAGTTCTCTTGTAGGCGATTGAATGCACTCCTATTGTTTTTTATAGTTGTTTCTGCTTCTTGCAATTTGGTTTTTAATTGTTCCAAGCTTCGGGATTCTTTTGCATATACGAGCTCTTTATGATAACCTCACACAAAAAAATCTATAGGGTTCAGGTCAGGTGACCTAGGGGCCATGCAATAGGTCCTCCGCGACCAATCCACCGGTTTCGAAATCTTCTGTCCAAATGCGATCGAACATTACGTGCGTAATGGCACGGGGCTCCGTCGTTTTTAACCGACTTCAAAAAAGGAGGAGGTTCTCAATTCGGTTGGTATAATTTTGGAATATTAAATCTCTGCGTGTCTCCAGATCGACGTCAAACAACACCCCATTTAGGTCTTGTCAAAAATCTGAGATAAGATTCCCCGTTTAAACGATCTGGTAATTCAACTGGTCCAATTAGTTGACCGTTTACTATCCCGGACCAGAGACTCCACGAATGATAGTTGTGTGTATTAAAAATACCATTTCTTCTAAAATGGGATTCGTCAGTCCACAGTATGTTTTTAAAAAAGTTTTCATTTTCTGCTTGCCTTCTGAGCATTTCTTGGCAAAATTGTACGCGCCTCGGAAAATCCTCGGGTTTCAGTTGTTGTACTTTTCGAATGTGATATGGGTGATATCCTTTTTCCTGTAGTATGCGGTGAGCCAAAGATTTCGGTATTCCTGTGCGGCGTTGAATGACTCTGACATTAACATTTGAATCTCTTTCCACTTCTTCAACAACTGCGTCAACCAGATTCGGGTCACGCATTGTTGGTGGGCGCCCAGGGATAGTCCTATAGATATCCTATAGATTTTCAAAGGGATAGACCTTCCCTGTAGGCTTCGCGAACTGAGGCAATCGTGCGATGATCAAGCCATCTATCGGATAGAGCGTCCCCTCGACGTTCCCATTGCTCTCGAAACAATCTTGCTGCTTCGGAAGCATTTCCTCTTGCATACCCATAGAAATAATGCATTTGTTCGTCGTTCATCTTCATGTGAAAAACCGGGTATTCTTCTTGCCATGACTACCAAAAGATCTTTGGTATAAAAATTACTATCAAGCATTTATCTCATTTATTCGCTTCAATATGATCAAAATTGTCTTGCAACTCTTAAATAAATAAAATATTAAAAAAAAACTTCTAAAGTATCAATAATCGCGGAACATAAATGGGGGAGATTCGGGTAGCCCAAGGGATGCTCCACCTCTGGGCCACCGCTTGACAGTGTTTCCAGGGACACCCTGTATAATAAAAAGGTTTTTTGTAACGAATAAACTCAAAAACTACTAAACAGATTTTGATGAAATTTGGTACACAGATAGATATTTATAGCCTGTTTATGAACATACGATACTTTTTATCGGATTACACGCCGCTTGTCACATACGCTATTCGTCATAAACGCATTTCGTCGCAGACTTAGCTCGTCATAGACGCGGTTCGTCACAAAGTTCGTCACACGTCGTTAAAGATCAGATCAGTTGGGTGTGTATAGCAATTTGAATCTGCTCCATTCTATCCCTGGATGGCCATTATCAGATCACAGCTCGGTCAATCCTTGGCAAAGAACCAAGGCTCTAAAATGACCTCGACTGTATGAAAATTGGCTAGTGTCGTTAATTATTCAATTCAATTCAATTTATTTATTCATAGTCAACAAATGAACCAATAACAAAATAATGATAAATTACGAAATAATTATAAATTACAAAATTAATATAATAAAATAAAGTTTAGAAATTACCCACAATATTATTGTGACCACTGGATATGCTCTTACGCGAATCTGACGGATTGAGTAAATTAGAAGGCTGGTGACGAGTTGCGTAAAAGACGAACAGAGGACGTGACAAGCGGCGTGTAAGCCTTTTTATCCCGATATTCCCACGGGAATGGATAACACGCGGGTGCGTCCGCGACCGGCCGCTAGCAGACGAGATGTGTAAAAGACGAACAGAGGACGTGACAAGCGGCGTGTAAGCCTTTTTATCCCGATATTCCCACGGGAATGGAAAACACGCGGGTGAGTCCGCGACCGGCCGCTAGTAGACGAGATGTGTAAAAGACGAACAGAGGACGTGACAAGCGGCGTGTAAGCCTTTTTATCCCGATATTCCCACGGGAATGGAAAACACGCGGGTGAGTCCGCGACCGGCCGCTAGTAGACGAGATGTGTAAAAGACGAACAGAGGACGTGACAAGCGGCGTGTAAGCCTTTTTATCCCGATATTCCCACGGGAATGGAAAACACGCGGGTGAGTCCGCGACCGGCCGCTAGTAGACGAGATGTGTAAAAGACGAACAGAGGACGTGACAAGCGGCGTGTAAGCCTTTTTATCCCGATATTCCCACGGGAATGGAAACACGCGGGTGAATCCGCAATCGGCCGCTAGTATAGCCTTCCGTCTACGTGGAATTTGATTTTTACCCGCCGGACTTAAATTATTGCGCAGTGCCGCCATCTACCAGAGTCACCACCTATTTTTGGTTCCTGTTCCCGTGGGAATATCGGGATAAAAAGTAGCCTAAGTTACATTCCGTCCTTTCAACTTACTCTATGCCAAAAATCAAGTCGATTGGTTGCGTAGTTAGGACGTGAAGGATGAACAAACAAACAAACACACTTTCGCATTTATAATATTTTTGAAAAAGAAACCTCGCTTCAATAGCAAGGTTTCTTTTGAAGCAAGGTTTAAGCAAAATTTACTTCTGAATTGTGGAGACCGCAGTTCTTCCTGTAAATCACTGGCTCGACAATGCACGCACATAAACACATACAACGTCCACACTCGCCCCCGGCTCACGTGACACTGACTTACATTTACGCGCGAACACACGAGACAATGTATGTACGTCTTTGTTAGACATACACTACATGAATGACAACAGTTTAAGCTGAATAAATACGCTTTTTAATAAGAGCTTTAAAGGTATGTTTAGAAACCAAACTATAATCAACTAGCAGCCGTCTGCGGTTTTACACGCGTGGCTACCATTCCCGTGGGAATATCGGGATAATCAGTAGCCTGTGTTAGTACACTACTTGAAGTCCCTATATACCAAAATTTCATTCAAGTTCAGTCGTTTTTGAGTGAAATAGTAACCAACAAACTGACATACATTTGGATTTATAATAATAGTAGCAAGTAAGATAGGATGCCCACCTTGACCTGCTCTGCGTTGGAACCCTTGTAGTCGCAGTAGGAACATTTGTCAGTCTTCTCGTATCCGTGTTTGGCTCGGCAGTGCATCAACAGCAGTCTCCTAGTAATGAACTTCTTACCGCAGTGCTGCCAGTACAAAATTACCAATAGATTAATTCTATAATGTGTAACAAGAATCTATCAAAAATAGAACAACTTTATTACAGCAACATTGAAATTTCGTAAAGAAAACTACTCTCACATTTAAAAGGCTACACTTCATAATATTAAGTAGGTATGTAGTATTTTTTTAATTAGGTAAATTTTGACTAATTTTATAGAGAACTAGTGACCCGCACTCGCTTCGCTTCGGTGTAATGTGGTACCTATTTGACGCCATGTATTATACATATAAACCTCCCTCTTGAATCACTCTATCTATTAAAAAAAACCGCACCAAAATCCATTGAGTAGTTTTAAAGATCTAAGCATACATAGGGACATAGGGACAGACAGCGGGAAGCGACTTTGTTTTATACTACATATGTAGTGAAGAATAGAACTCAAGTCCAAACTAATGTGACACACATGCTAAAGTAGGTAACTTTCTGTTCATTAGAAGATTATATAGATTAGACCTCAGACACTATCTACCCTATCTATCTATCACTATCCAATTTTTATCACGAAAATTTGAAGTGATCCCTTAGTAGAGTGACATAATTGATTTACACACAAGACTGGACAATACTTTGTATATTACGTAAAGACTAATTACCTCACAAACAAAATCAAAACCAGTGTGAATTTTATAATGATTTCTTATTGATAATTTAGAAGTTAATATCTTATGGCAATATTCACATTCAATCTCTTCTTTCGTTGCCTCCTTTGATATACTTTTCTTTTCTTTTTGTTTTGTTCTTTCTTTAGTCTGTTTTGCGTTGTTTTCCTTTTTACTTCTTACTTTCCTTTTGACTGTTTTTTTCGGTATTACCTTTTTACTTTCGAAAACTATTTCATTGGGCCGATTCACTATATCCTTTACTGATGTTTCAAATTCTATGTTTGTCTTAATTTCTAGTGTACTATCATATTGTACGCTATGTAGGGGAATGTCATCATTATCAAAATTATCATGGGTATCTTCAAAATTGCTGGTTGTAACATCTGCATCGTTTTCGGTTTTAGGTATTAATGATTCTGTCTTGATACAGTTAAATTGTTTGTTTTCAAGTCTTTCCAATAGTTTCCTTTGAGCATGTTCTGCGTTTTCACGAAATTTGTTGATGCCATTTATGAATGTTTCACACATCTCACATACTAGTTGTGGTAATCTATCATCTGGTTGTATCTGTAGAAAAAGACATGAACGAAAACAAGTAAATCTAGGTTTATCTAAGTCTAATCTACGATTTAAGCATGAATGTTGCCGTTGCAAACTAGTCTGTGTACTTATTCTATATTTTTATACAGTTTATCATAAAACCTCCTTTGTGGCTTATTTGTCAAAATTTAAAATTTCAAAGAGAATAATTTAATGTCATACCCATCATTGTCATGGAATTATCTGTTTTGGGCAAAAATTATGTTTGTATTTGTATAATCATCAATTTTATAAACAGGAAAACCTGTAGATTATCTACAGGTTTTCTATTTTATCCAATAAAACACTATACTAAACTGGGAATAGACATTATTTTAAACGGGTATCATTTAATCGATCAGCAAAAAAACTCTAATCTAACCTAACCAATAATTGATTGGTCAGCAAAATACCAATTTGGTCAGCAAGTACTAGGTAAGCCAAATAGAGTTGCTGACCAAATAGATAATTTGCTGATCAAAATATTTATTCCTATTATTAACTGGGAATATGCAACAAGCGTATGGTTTACTATCGATTATTAAATGAATTTAATAATATTTACCTTAATGCCTATAGTTATATAAATGGTCTCGGCGAACTTTACATTATGTTCAGCAGCAGCAAAAATAGGTCTTAGCTTTTCAGTAGTTAAACATGTCCTGCAGCAATCCCATGCTTCCATTTTGATTAAAGATATATACTAATTGTTAAAAACTTTTAATAACGTTTCGATACATACATAAAATTCGCTTTTAACAGTTTTTTCCAAATAAAACATTGCCTTGAGCCTACTTTTTGATTGTTTACACAAATTAGTACAACAATGTACAAATTATTACCTCTTCTGTCAAACAAACAAATGTGTCAAACTCAAACAAAATTCAGGCATTTTCAATCTAATCTGAGATTCATAGTGATGTATGCGACTCGTATCCTAAAAGTATTAACCCATTCAATTAACATTCTGTTTGAAATAATCGTTAATAATATTAGATCTTTACATATGAATTTGCCGATATGTAACAATTTTTGCTTTAGTTACTATCGAAAATGCTTATGCCACATTTTTTTTATCTACAAGTGTTGTATAAAAGCTGAGCAATGTAATGTTATTTTAAAAATAATGAGTAGAGTATCATAAAAAAATAATGATATGGTCAGGGGGGCTATCGCGTAAAAAATATGGATATGGACATGGGCTTCATTTGAAAGTTAAATGACCATATATGGTAATTTTATGAGCTTCAACTGTCAAATGAAGCCCATATCCATACCCAGATTTTTTACGCGATAGCCCTGCAGTCTTCCTAACAAAAAAAAGTATTTTATATCATGTAAGAATGATAATAATAAACTTATGTTATAAATACTGATTCTTCACCGATAAGATATAAAATTAAGCAATTTATCTATTTTGTTTTTATCATAGAAGAAATGAGGTTCTCCGAAGTGTAAGGAAAAAATAGTAGGAGTAATTGTGTTCTGTTCTGTGTGTTTGATTGACAATCGGCAGAATCAGCTGTTAAGTATATGTTTACGCATTTTTTCGTATTATAAATAATGTAAAAGTTTATGTTTTAGTTAGCCTAGTGATACCTACTGATAAATAAAACTATCTATATTATGAGCGACATGCAATGTTGCCGTACTTGTCTCGTTACCGATGATCTGAATCCGATATTTCACGAACCAAGCAAATGCGATATTTATTCGAAGATATTGTTATTAACTACAGGATTGAAGGTAAATATACGAATAATTGGTTGCGGTGTAGATTTAGGGGCACTATGGGAAAAAGAACTTAGAATAATTACGTCGAAAATTTAACAACAGGATTGAAGGTAAATATACGAATAATTGGTTGCGGTGTAGATTTAGGGGCACTATGGGAAAAAGAACTTAGAATAATTACGTCGCAAATTTAAAAAATAAAGTGACCGGCAACCTCCTTTTTTGGTCTTTTTCGAAGCACCTAGAGGAGCAATTTAGGTCTTATAATGACCTAATTATTAAAGATATCTATAAAAGTGTATAAGGTTGCATTTTATAGTTTGATACAACTTAATAACTTGTACCAAAAGGGGTGACTTCAGAGACTATCTACAACATATTACTTGTCTTAATGTGATACAATTAGGGTCTAGCTGAAGAGTTTGTTTGTTTGAACGCGCTAATCTCAGAAACTACTGGTTCGAATTGAATAATTATTTTTGTGTTGGATAGTCCATTTATCGAGGAAGGCTTTAGGCTATATAACATCACGCTGCGACCAATAGGAGCGAAGCATCAGTGAAAAACGACACTCTGACCAAATGTTGCAAAAAACAGGGAGAATTATCCATATTTGAGGGCTTCCGTTGCGTGCGCTGCGTAAATGGTTCAAGTTACCTAAAAAATATGTATGAAAGAATTATTACTCATTAAATGATCTAAAAAAATGTCCACGACAGTATATGTCTATCTTATAAGATTGATTCATTATAACCTTTTTTATGGTAATCAAATTTGGTCGAAATTAATGCATTATTGCCAATTGACTGCCAAAGAGTTTTGCAATCATAATAACAGTAATTGACGCGGACGAAGTCGCGGGCAACATCTAGTAATTTTATAAATCCGGTTATTTTCCCATAGGAATATCGGCATATGTTTTAATCTAGGCTATCTTCTATTTGTGTGCCTAATTTCATCTAAATTGGTTCAGCAGTTTTTGCGTGAAAGAGTAACAAACATCGAAACATCGTCCCTCACAAACTTTTGCATTTACAAAATTAGTCGGAAGTTGCATAGGATAGGCAAAGACGAAGTCAACTATGTTTTATTCAGATAAACTTGATATAAGATTTCATTTTGCCTTTCAGATTAATCTAAATGACAGTTTACCGCAACAGATATGCACAAAGTGCGTCAACATTATCAACAACCACACACAATTTCTGGAACAGTGTTTCATATCGGAAAAAGCTTTACTAGAAAAAACAAATAACATCAAAACTGAGGTAAATGACGAAATACAAATGAAATTAGATTTAGAAACTGAACATAACGAATATGAAGAAGAAGATCAAACCAAAGAAGTGAAGAATACTACTGATGATGTCGTAAACTTTGAATCAACTGTAGCAGAAGTTTTAATGAAACATAAAGATATTGGATTTATTTCTCAAACGAACAGGATCGAAACTCATATGGAACCTGAATGTTCAAAATCATATGAAGTTAGTACCTTTGTAAAGAGAAGGAAAGTGAAGTTAGAATATCCAGAAGAGGATGTGGTAGTTAAGAAAAAAATTGTCAGCCAGAAAGAGCCATTTGAGTGTAAATATTGTAAAAAGATCTATACAACCAAAAATATACTGTACCATCATTATAAAACACATTTGGGAGGAAATATCGTATGTGAGGTTGGTAACGTAAATTCCTTTTGACTTTTAACACTAAACAAAATGTTATTTTTACATGTTAAAGTTTTTTTTAATAACGTTAGTGAGACTCTTAGCTTTCATCATACCTGATGTTAAGTATTGATAATGCTGAAGATGGAAGCAAGCCTCTCCCAGAATCCTCAGCCACTGAGGAACTGGCTATCTTATCTCAAACTGCCGGAACACAACAATGCCAAAACACTGTTGTTATGGCGTCGGACTTAGATAAGATGGTGGTAGCTAGCCAGGCGGACTTACAACAAGTCCTACCACCAACCACAATTTATTTATATCGGTATATTGTTGATGCGTCGATAGAACTTGTAATGTGTGTGGTTTAACGTGCCCTCCGAAGCACGGAAGTGCTTAGTTATAATTTTGCTTTACGTTCAACCATCCGACACCTGCCCGGGCCGAACTTTGCACACCTAATAACACACACAAGTATAGTGACTTTGCACACCTAATAACACACATAAGTATAGTGACTTTGCACACCTAATAACACACACAAGTATAGTGATTTTGCACACCTAATAACACACATAAGTATAGTGACTTTGCACACCTAATAACACACACAAGTATAGTGACTTTGCACACCTAATAACACACACAAGTATAGTGACTTTGCACACCTAATAACACACACAAGTATAGTGACTTTGCACACCTAATAACACACATAAGTATAGTGACTTTGCACACCTAATAACACACACAAGTATAGTGACTTTGCACACCTAATAACACACACAAGTATAGTGACTTTGCACACCTAATAACACACACAAGTATAGTGACTTTGCACACCTAATAACACACACAAGTATAGTGACTTTGCACACCTAATAACACACACAAATATAGTGACTTTGCACACCTAATAACACACATAAGTATAGTGACTTTGCACACCTAATAACACACACAAGTATAGTGACTTTGCACACCTAATAACACACACAAGTATAGTGACTTTGCACACCTAATAACACACACAAGTATAGTGACTTTGCACACCTAATAACACACATAAGTATAGTGACTTTGCACACCTAATAACACACACAAGTATAGTGACTTTGCACACCTAATAACACACACAAGTATAGTGACTTTGCACACCTAATAACACACACAAGTATAGTGACTTTGCACACCTAATAACACACACAAGTATAGTGACTTTGCACACCTAATAACACACACAAGTATAGTGACTTTGCACACCTAATAACACACATAAGTATAGTGACTTTGCACACCTAATAACACACACAAGTATAGTGACTTTGCACACCTAATAACACACACAAGTATAGTGACTTTGCACACCTAATAACACACACAAGTATAGTGACTTTGCACACCTAATAACACACACAAGTATAGTGACTTTGCACACCTAATAACACACACAAGTATAGTGACTTTGCACACCTAATAACACACACAAGTATAGTGATATTGTTTTATAAAAAAAAAGTATTTGTTGCTTTGAATTGTATCGTTACGAAACAAAGGTTAAGCTTAAATACCGATTGTTTCCCTGTTCAGCACTGCGGAAAGAGGTTCGTGACTAACCGGAAGCTGCTGATTCACTGCAAGGCGAAGCATGGATATGAGAAGACAGACAAGTGCTCGTACTGCGACTATCGCGCCGCCAGTAAGGACGGCCTCAAGGTAATCACAGACGCCCTGTTATATGAACATTGTCGTTAATTATGTGACCACCACTGTATGTATAGACTGTGCCGAAGACGACATTATTTTATTCGATCGGCTTCAATTTGTATGGAATGAATGACACATTCAAAGTTGTTGATCGCTACGTTTACCTTGGACAGTAAATCCAATTAGGCAAGTCCAACTTCGAGAAAAAGATCTCACGTCGAATCCAACTCGATGGGCAGCATTCGGGAAGCTCGGTCAAATCTTCGCGTCCAACTTACCGTAGTGTCTAAAGACGAAAGTCTACGAGTCAGTGTGTGTTGCCAGTGATAACTTACGGTAGTGAAACGTGGTCGCTATGGGTCTGATAAGAAAGCTCAAGTTCACCCAGCGTGCAATGGAGAGGGCTATGCTCGGCGTTTCCTTCCGTAATCGAATCAGAAATGAGGAGATCCGTAGGAGAACTAAAATAACTGACATCGCTCGAAGGATTGCTCAGCTGAAGTGGCAGTGGGCGGGACACAGCGAGAAGAACCGATAGCTGTTGGGGCGGAAAGGTTCTGGAATGGTGACCGCGCACCGGACGACCCCGCGAGTGAACCGACGATCTGGTGAAGAAGAAGCAAGAAGCCGCTGGATGCGGACAGCGATGGACCGATCGTTGTAGAGATCCTTGGGGGAGGCCTATACCCAGCAGTGGGTGTTATGTGGCTGAGACAACGACATACGATATTAAGATACAATATGAACTGCCAAAGGAATACGATCACAGGTCCACGAGCGCCTGCACACCGGCGAGCGCCCGTTCGCGTGCGGCGAGTGCGACGCGCGCTTCCACCGCAAGAGCAGCTACCTGCAGCACGTCGCCATACATCTGCCCGAGAAGACCGTGCAGGTAAGGGGCGTCCATTAGGTATGTCAGGTATATCAGGTATGTGTCAGGTCCACGAGCGCCCGTTCGCGTGCGGCGAGTGCGACGCGCGCTTCCACCGCAAGAGCAGCTACCTGCAGCACGTCGCCATACATCTGCCCGAGAAGACCGTGCAGGTAAGGGGGCGTCCATTAGGTATGTCAGGTATATCAGGTATGTGTCAGGTCCACGAGCGCCCGTTCGCGTGCGGCGAGTGCGACGTGCGCTTCCACCGCAAGAGCAGCTACCTGCAGCACGTCGCCATACATCTGCCCGAGAAGACCGTGCAGGTAAGGGGGCGTCCATTAGGTATGTCAGGTATATCAGGTATGTGTCAGGTCCACGAGCGCCCGTTCGCGTGCGGCGAGTGCGACGCGCGCTTCCACCGCAAGAGCAGCTACCTGCAGCACGTCGCCATACATCTGCCCGAGAAGACCGTGCAGGTAAGGGGGCGTCCATTAGGTATGTCAGGTATATCAGGTATGTGTCAGGTCCACGAGCGCCCGTTCGCGTGCGGCGAGTGCGACGCGCGCTTCCACCGCAAGAGCAGCTACCTGCAGCACGTCGCCATACATCTGCCCGAGAAGACCGTGCAGGTAAGGGGGCGTCCATTAGGTATGTCAGGTATATCAGGTATGTGTCAGGTCCACGAGCGCCCGTTCGCGTGCGGCGAGTGCGACGCGCGCTTCCACCGCAAGAGCAGCTACCTGCAGCACGTCGCCATACATCTGCCCGAGAAGACCGTGCAGGTAAGGGGGCGTCCATTAGGTATGTCAGGTATATCAGGTATGTGTCAGGTCCACGAGCGCCCGTTCGCGTGCGGCGAGTGCGACGCGCGCTTCCACCGCAAGAGCAGCTACCTGCAGCACGTCGCCATACATCTGCCCGAGAAGACCGTGCAGGTAAGGGGGCGTCCATTAGGTATGTCAGGTATATCAGGTATGTGTCAGGTCCACGAGCGCCCGTTCGCGTGCGGCGAGTGCGACGCGCGCTTCCACCGCAAGAGCAGCTACCTGCAGCACGTCGCCATACATCTGCCCGAGAAGACCGTGCAGGTAAGGGGGCGTCCATTAGGTATGTCAGGTATATCAGGTATGTGTCAGGTCCACGAGCGCCCGTTCGCGTGCGGCGAGTGCGACGCGCGCTTCCACCGCAAGAGCAGCTACCTGCAGCACGTCGCCATACATCTGCCCGAGAAGACCGTGCAGGTAAGGGGGGCGTCCATTAGGTATGTCAGGTATATCAGGTATGTGTCAGGTCCACGAGCGCCCGTTCGCGTGCGGCGAGCGCAAAGCGCGCCGGTGCAGGTAAGGGGATTTTTATACCTATGATAAACATTAAATAGTAAAATATTGAAATAAAACAACTTTTACGGATATCAAACGCGCTATATTTCCACGGGAATATTTGTAGAAATATAGCGCGTTTGATATCCGTAAAAGTTGTTTTATTTCAATGAACAGTGCGCGCCAAAACATAAGATGTACGTATAGTAAAATATTGCTAAAAAAAAAACAACTCGACCACAAGTGACTTCTGAGATGGGGCTAGAACCCACGACCTTTGGACGACCCTCGACCGACTTCTTCCGAAAAGTCTCGGTAGCTCAGTGGTTAGAGCATTGGACCGGATTTCCAAAGATCGTGGGTTCGAGCCCCATCTGAGATGTCACTTGTGGCCGAGTTGTTTTTTTTCCAATATTTTTCTATTTAAAATTTATCATTTTCTGGAGCCACATTCTGTATTAAAAATCACACGCTTATCACTGAACACAATTACCAACACTATAGGATTGTTTAATATCGTTAAATTTAAAACATTTTGTCAGTACCAAACATATCATACTGCTGTCAAAAGTTCATTTAAAAAAAAACTCATACCTTAAATATTTCCAAACAATCACACCAATTATCTAGCCCACGTTAAGTATCATGAAGAACTTGTGTTATGGATACTAGATAACGGATAAACATACTTATATACTTTTTTTTTGTAAATACATACATAATATACATATTAAACATCCAGACCAAGACAAATAGACATGTTCATGCACACAAATATTTGTCTTGTCCGGGGATCGAACCCGGGACCTCTGGCGCAGAAGGTGGGGTTAGTACCCCTGCGCCAAACAGGTCGACACCTTGCTTGCGGTTATTATCAGAGTTATAACAATAGGAGTGCTGGTTAATAATAATTATTATTCATTTTAATGTTTCCAGTGTGACGAGTGCCCAGCCCGTTTCAAGTCCGTTACTCTAATGAAGATCCACAAGCAACGACACCGCGTCCGTTACCGGTGCGGTCTGTGTGGCAACACTTTCGCGCGCCGGCTCAATGTTACCAGACACTTGGTTAATGTTCATAACATGTCGCCAGACCCAAAGCATATACTACGGATAAAAATGTAGCCTAACGAAATTTGTATGAAAAAGATTTAAGAGTTAAGTTAATTCTTAATTTCTGAAGGTATTGACATTGTATGTGTTATAGAACTTATAGAGCATTGGTTAAACTAGATTGCTAGAACAATACCAATTAATGTTTAATTTGGAGGGGAAAATCCGTCGTCCATTCAGGGCCCCCATTGTGGATAGTATAAATGCGCGCTTGTATAAATAAATACATAAATAATATACATTTAATCACCCAGACCAAGACAAATAGACATGTTCATGCACACAAATATTTGTCTTGTCCGGGGATCGAACCCGGGACCTATGGCGCAGAAGGTGGGGTTAGTACCCCTGCGCCAAACAGGTCGTCAAATCAAATCAGGTATGATTTGTAAGTCATCTCAATTTAAACTATATTCTGAGAAATAAATGATTATTGTTATTGTGCTCCGGCGCACCACACCAGAGTGCGGGACAGAAGGTCTCATAACAGTAGTCCGAAGGGACAAACGCAGGGCGGGGGCTCGGTAGTGCTACAACGACCCCGTTAGTCTCCGCCCCATGCGTCGAAACAAACCCCTGGGGTTTTAGTGGAATCACCAAATAACCACCCCCGTCTTCCCCGGTCGGGATCCCGAAGAGATTTCCAGGGTCAACAAAAAAAAGTTTTTGATTTGGATAATTATAAAATTCTTTTTTTTATTATGTGGCGCGCTGTCTGTATTTGGCAATACTTCGCGCGCCGGCTCAATGCTACCAGACACTTGGTTAATGTTCATACCATGTCGCCAGACCCGAAGCATATACAACGGATAAAAATGTAGCCTAACGTGTAACATTAATTTAATTTTAAGTAATGTTTAAAAGATTTAAAAAAACAGTTACAAGTCAATGTGTTTTTTTTTATAAAAGTGGTTATTTATTTAAAAAAAAAAATTAATAAATGTGGTATATTACCTATTTTTTTATTTGAGTGTTTATTTTCATACCGTTAAGATTCAAAGTGACCACTACCAAGTGCAGGCTCAAAGTAGCAGTTTTTACAGCAATATCAATAGCTACTGAGAAAATAAGTATCATACAAACCTTTTCTTTTTCTTTTTTTCTTTTTTTTCTTTTCTTTTTCTTTTCTTTTTCTTTTCTTTTTTCTTTTTCTTTTTGATAATTTTTAAATAGGAAAGTGTTTAAATTAAGTTGTTTTTTGTCTGCTTTCTAATAGTAAAAATTGGCGCATGTTGTGGCAGCCTTTAAGTATGACAACGATTTGAAATGCTTATAGAATGTGCATTATTGTAAATGTGAATATCGTTTGTTATGTTGGTTGTCCTTAAATAAATAAATAAATTTATATCTGACTAGCGGCCACCTGCGGTTTCACCCGCGTGGTTACTGTTCACGTTGAAGTATCGGGATAAAAAGGAACCTATGTTTTTATCCAACCTATCTTGTATCTGTGTACCAAATTTTATCCAAATCGGTTCAGTAGATTTTTCTTGAAAGACTAACAAACAAACTGACATACTTTCGCATTTATAATATTAGTAGAATCTACGGCTACACTGTTGTGTTTATTATCACGAACATTTGCCACTGCCACGACAAGTCGAGACAAGCAAAAGACACATTTCGATCACGGTCAGAAAGGTGATTATTGCTTGCATAGACTTCTCGAGGGCAATGTTGTGAGGCTGAAGGAGAAAGGAAATGCTTTCAAATCACCAAAGGCCTAAATAATTTTTAATTATTATTATTATTATATGGCCAGACCCAAAGCATATACAACGGATAAATAAATAAATAATTGCAAACAAACACACCAATTATCTAGCCCACGTTAAGTTTCATTAAGAACTTGTGTTATGGTTACTAGATAACGGATAAACATACTTATATACTTTTTTTTGTAAATACATACATAATATACATATTAAACACCCAGACCAAGACAAATAGACAAGTTCATGCACACAAATATTTGTCTTGTCCGGGGATCGAACCCGGGACCTCTGGCGCAGAAGGCAGGCTTAGTACCCCTGCGCCAAACAGGCCGTCAAATAAAAAAATGTAAATCGATAAAAATGTAACCTACCGTCTTTGCGGCGGCATGGTGAAAGACAATTTTTAAAAGAAATTGTACCAATTATCTGTAATTTGAGCCTAATGCATGTGTACTTTGGACAAAGTATGTTTAACCGTTATCTAGTATCCATAACACAAGTCCTTCATGAAACTTACCGCGGGTTAGATAATTAGTGTGTTTGTATGCAATTATTTATTAATTAAAATAAGTATTTGATCAAAAAATATTGTTGTTATATTTTTATCATGTTATAAAGCATTTTTTTTTTGAAGTACGGGAGCCTCTTAGTCTTCATCATACCTGATGTTAAGTATTGATAAGGCTGAAGATGGAAGCGAGCCTCTCCCGGAATCCCCAATCACTGAGGAACTGGCTATCTTATCTTTAACTGCCGGAACACAACAATGCTGAAAACATTGTTGTTATGGCGTCAGACTTCGACAAGATGGTGGTAGCTAGCCAGGCGGACTTACAACAAGTCCTATCACCAACCAAACCGAATACAATATGTACCCCCGCTGGGAATCGAACCCGGGACCCCTGGGTCTGATACCGGTGGTTGTACCACTAGACCACGGAGGCGGTTAAGCATGGAATATATACATTAAAATACATAAAAAAAATGTATTAAAATATTTCTTACTCACACCAATTAACCTAGCCCCAAAGTAAGCACTTTAAGGCTTGTGTTATGGGCTACTAGGGTAACGGATATATATACATATAATTATACATATATAAGAATTTATGTGTAGAAATATATATAAACGTCCATGAAAATGCTCGTATTTATCATACAAACATTCGCCCCAACCGGGATTCGAATCCGGGACCTCAGAGTAAGCGACACCTTGAAACCGGTGTACGTACCACTCTATCACGGAGGTCGTCAAAACCTTTTAACCGTAATATTTACCTTTTGACCTGTCATAACAAAACTATGACTTGGTTTAAAAATGCAGTTATCAGATAAATAATAAATATATAAATAATATTTCATACAAACACACCAATTATCTAGCCCACGTTAAGTTTCATGAAGAACTTGTGTTATGGATACTAGATAACGGATAAACATACTTATATATATATATATATATATATATATATTTTAGTAAATACATACATAATATACATATTTAACACAGACCAAGACAAATAGACATGTTCTTGCACACAAATATTTGTCTTGTCCGGGGATCGAACCCGGGACCTCTGGCGCAGAAGGCGTATTATTTGAAGATCTAGGGGTTTTACTGTTCTGTTGAGGGCTGTAGTCACTGCGACCTAAGAGATCTATTGTCTCTTTTAGCCCGGTGACTCCCAGAAAGTAGAATTTTACTAGCTTAGAGATTTCAGTTCCTACATTAGCAAAACTAATAAAATAACAAGAATAAAAATCATTTTTACAACCTGTATTTCATTAAGGAGATTACAATAGTGTTCGGTCGATACAGCTTTACTATAAAATTATTTTCTTATTTAATTTCTTTAGTAAACAGTTTTTGCACGTACTTTAAAGTTCTAAACATACACTTGTTCTTAACAACAACAAAATTTCACTTGGGCTGTTTAAATTGTTTAATGTCTAAAGTTAATTTAAGACAATTTTTCTTTTGGTTCTGTAAATAATACAACACTGTGATCCGGGCCGTGGAGGCCTGGTGACCTGTAAAACGGGTTTCTTACCTTAGTGCGGGCACCAGTCTCCACAATAATTTATAATGTAATCTTGACAAAATGTATTGTAAAAACCAAATTTATTGTGTAGCAAATTATTGTGAAGAGAAATGAAGTATTAAATTGAATTTAATTGATACATACAGCACAGTCTAAACATAATAAAATAAACAGTGGTTACTCTCGGCCGAAATGATGCGCTCACACACATGCGCCGGGTAAATCTACGGGCCGGTTTGAACGCCGTCATTGTCCTCAACATATTTTCATATTTTTAGGGTAATAAAATTTCCGTCAGGGCGACATGAGACTAGTTGCTTTTTTCTAGTATATTTTCTTGTTTAATATTTATCACATAAAATAGCATTGTAACATTAAAAAAATATAATTAAATTCCGTCCTCGTGTCCAGTTACGAATGTAGGTCCCAGACGAGTAGCGTTTAGCAGCATAACCTTTATTATTTTCGCACTTATGGCTGGTATACACTTTGATTAGTGATTAGTGCGAGTGGCATGTTTAGTGTTAATTGTTTAGAAAAAAACACGTTTGGGCAGTTTCTGTTTAGTGTTAAGTGTATAGTGCTTAGCGAAGTACAGTATTTACAGCGCGTTCTATTTTTTCTGTGAGTAGCGCGTCCCGCCTTCACCCCTCACTTGCTCTAAACACGAACTAAGCACGTCTGGACGTGACTGTTGAGTGTTTAGTTTATATCAACAAAGTCTCGTGTTCGTTTCTCCTGTTGTTGTGATTGATAAAAATATTTTAAAAAATCTCTACTAGGTGGTTCGAATCCGTAACCCACAAATTTGTGGAGTTGTATGTTCAACATGCGTGTTTATATAATGTAAAATGTCCTGAATATAAAAACAAATATTTATTACTAATCAAAGTATACAGCAAAATGTCGTCTAATTTTTTTTTTAATGAACTAAACACCGCCTACTAAACAGTATAGAACATCACTAATCACTTAACACTAATCACTCTACACACTTAACACTAAACACTTGGCACTTGGCTAATCAAAGTGTATACCAGCCATTATGCATGACACTTTATATGTCGAGGACAATGACGGCGTTCAAACCGCCCGTAGATTTGCCCTATATCGCTGTAGTCCGAGCCTAAGGGCCTGCGCGCACTTGCGATTATTTAGTCGGCCCATAGATTAGTCGGCATCACATGACCACCAGGAACCGAAGAACTTTCAATCGTCAACTCCCATATGTCTCTATAATGAATGTAATAAAATATTTGTTTATTTTCCCATCAAAAATAATAGAACCTAGGACTAGTTAATATTATAGAGTACGAATATACAAGGTTTCTACCATTTGTGAGGGACTGGAGCCTGAAATAGTTTTCAGAAATCGAAACCTGTGCTACAGGGCCCATACCGCGCAATAGGCGTCGTCATCGACATCGGCTTCATTAGACAGATGGATGTGACACATTGCTGCTTCTTTGACACAAATGAAAAAATACCAAAGACTAAGAGCAATATGTCACATCCATCTGTCAAATGAAATCGATTTCGATGCCGACGACACTTGCGCGGTACAGGGGCAGGTCGCCAAGCCCACTCACAAACCATATAATGACCTATAAATAATATAAATTGGTGTGTACACGTCTTAAGTATTGAATTTCAGGGTAACTTAAAACATAAAATAAAGTAAGTTAAATTATATAAAATAACTTTAACAAGTAGATAACCCAAAGCTAAGACATTGTGATTTAGTGAGAGCATGTGTGTGTGTGATACTTATTTCCAGAATTATTACTTAATATATACACCAATCATCTCACTTACCTATATAATATTGCAAATAAATTTAAAACAAGTTTTACATGTAAACGATTGTTGATTGAAAGGTTAAAAAAAACGAACTACGAGGAAATAGAAAAATTGATTGTACATATTGAGGAGTAGAGAATTAGATAATTACCTAGAACAATATATAAAACAAAGAAATAGTACAAAACACACACACACACATCCATGAGAGAACCTGTAGAAGCAAGAGTGAAACTTTATGTAAGTATATATATATATATATATTTCCATACAATCACACCAATTATCTAGCCCACGTTAAGTATCATGAAGAACTTGTGTTATGGATACTAGCTAACGGATAAAATACTTTTATACTTATTTTTGTAAATACATACATAATATACATAATGCACACCCAGACCAAGACAAATAGACATGTTCATGCACACAAATATTTGGCTTGTCCGGGGATCGAACCCGGGACCTCTGGCGCAGAAGGTGGGGATAGTACCCCTGCGCCAAACAGGTCGTTAATTATATATACCTAGATAATAAGATATTTGAAAATATGTTATAAGTAAGTAAAAAAATAACTGATATTGATACGCGAGAGCGATCTCTCCTGGCACAAGTGTTTTCTCACATAAAAGGAGGAATGAAATGAAAAAAAAAATGAAAAATGTTTTATTATCAGACATAAAGCTTTAACAATAAATTGAGGTTGATTCCTCCTTTTAAGTGTGAAAACACTTGTGCCAGGAGAAATCGCTCTCGCGTATCAATATCAGTCAGGAATCAACCTCAATTTATTGTTAAACCTATATGTCTGATAATAAATCATTTTTAATTATTATTTTTTTACTTAATAATCGCAAGTGCGCGTAGGCTCTAAAACACTAGCGAGCGCGCGTGCCTGTGTGAGTGTGTCATTCCGACCGCTTGTAGGCAGTGCAACGACTGTTATGCTGTGGTTCTAAAAGCGTAACTTTAAAATATGTTGTCTTCATAAACCAAGTTGTTATTACACGATAATTAATATTATTTTTAATACTACGTGACGTGTGAAAAATTACTTCTTAGATTCAATTTAGTAAAAAAATTTTTACTAAATAAATAATTTACGAAAGAAAAAATCAGCCTTATATTATTATAATATAAAACATGTATTTACAAATGTTGAGAATGTGTGTTTAAATTACTAGCAACAAGTCACAATCCTAAAATATTGGCTAGTTCATACATTACAATTAAACCTAATTTATTATTATGATATTCTATTAAAACAGATCTTTCATTTTAAAAATTATGCTACCAAGATTGACCTTCTTAAAAATAAATAAATTATACATTCCATGACAATTAAAATAAATATATAAATAAATATTTGCATACAATCACACCAATCATCTAACCCACGTTAAGTTTCATGAAGAACTTGCGTTATGGATACTAGATAACGGATAAACATACTATTATACTTTTGTTTTTTAAGTACCTACATACTTATAATACATATTTAACACCCAGACCAAGACAAATAGACATGTTCATGCACACAAATATTTGTCTTGTCCGGGGATCCAACCCGGGCCCTCTGGCGCAGAAGGCGGGGTTAGTACCCCTGCGCCAAACAGGTCGTCAGATCAATTAGACTGTGTGATGTGAATTTTTCAAACGTCATTTACCTAAATAATATTTATCACAGCATAAAGAAAATACAGTATTTTAGTATTATTGCTGCAGCGCGGTATACAATACGTGATAGGGCTTCCCACCAACATAGATTAGCAAGTAGGTTATGAAAAATTTGCAAGTACTTATACTAATGATAACTTTTAAATAGAAAAATATTGGAAAAAATTAACTCGGCCACAAGTGAATTCTCAGATGGGAATCGAATCCATGATCTTTGGAAATCCGGTCCAATGCTCTAACCGCTGAGCTACCGATACTTGCGAACCACCGTCGAAATTATTCATTCGTCGAAGTACTTCATTTTTTTCCCTTGTGTTGTTACGTTTTTATAACTTGTAAGTTGTAAGCAATATTTGCATGCCTGTGTTATAAATAAATAAATATTTCTATACAATCACACCAATTATCTAGCCCACGTTAAGTATCATGAAGAACTTGTGTTATGGATACTAGATAACGGATAAACATACTTATATACTTTTTTTTTGTAAATACATACATAATATACATATTAAACACCCAGACCAAGACAAATAGACATGTTCGTGCACACAAATATTTGTCTTGTCCGGGGATCGAACCCGGGACCTCTGGCGCAGAAGGTGGGGTTAGTACCCCTGCGCCAAACAGGTCGTCATCAATCGTCGTCGAGTCGTTTGTTATGGGTCAAATATTTGAAACTAAAGAATTATGATATCAATTGTACCATGTTTGTGGCAAATAAATGATTTCTATTTCCAGATTAGCCATTAGCACACGCTTACTATGTACAGTGCCGGATTCGTCGTCTCAGCCACATAACACCCACTGTTGGGTATAGGCCTCCCACAAAAGGGGGGTCTGCCATAATCGCCACGCTTGGCAGGCGGGTTGGCGATCGCAGTGTGGCCAAGTTTGTAGGAGACGCTACTGCCCGCCTCCTGAAGGCCGAGTCCCTTAGTCGCCTTTTACGACCCCCACGGGATGAGAAGGGGTAGTGCTATTCTAAGCCGACACTACACAACTTACAGAGAGAAAATATTAGGGAATTCCCCGTTTTGTTTAGCAGTATTGCCAACTTGCGTGTAGTCCGGTGCGAAACATGATTTTTGGTATGACCAGCAGATAGAAAAATAAAATTATAGTTGATAATTGAAGACGTCAGTTGATAAAGGCACTATGTAACATTTATGAAAAACTAATTTTATTATCTGGATAAAGGTGTTAAGGGCTGTTGTAACATATGACCATTGCATTTCATATTAAGAGAGCATTGAAACAATAAAATGGAAAAGGTCATATGTTACAACAGCCCTTAACACCTTTATCCAGATAATAAAATTAGTTTTTGCATAAATGTTACATAGTGCCTTTATCAACTGACGTCTTAAATTTTGATGCACATATTTTATTCCTAGTAATTGTGAGTTGTGACTAAATCTAATTATATAAATAATACTTTTTATGGTCAGAAAACGTTGGTGCGCAGCATTTGCTAGTCTTGCTTCGTGGCTAATCCGGCACTGACTGCGTACCATCGGGAAACTTCCCGGTTAATCAGTAGTTTTTCTGAGAACCGTTTTCTCGGAAAGTACTAAGGTCAGAACAATAATTTATTATTCAAATATTCTATGTGCCCAAACTTAAGGGGGAGGTTGTGTTATGTGTTTAGAACAAAATGAAGCGAAAATTTATTTTTTTTACTCAAATACTTATTTTGTCAGCGTAGCGATGCGATAAGCTGATAGCCCTGAGCCGAGCTTGGTGCACCCTCAATAGTTATTTTTACTATTATTGATATCATTTTAAGTTTGTTTGTCATTGCTTAGGTAGGTTTAATATCAAAATAAACGTCGCTAACACTTGATAAAATAAAAAATAAAAATTGAAGAAAAAAAATTTTTTATTCATAATTTTGTTCCAAACACGTTACAATACTCAACCTTAACTTTGGGCACAAAGAAAAAAAACACGGTATATATATATCTGTTACTTTTTTAATTAAAGCTCCTTGAAAAAAACTCAAACTCAACGTCACCGCGACGCATTCGAGACTGAGACGCTTGCCGAGGTCTCGCCGAGACGAGGCGCGTCGGATATTACTCACGAACGGACCTTTTATAGGAAGATTTTTTTTTTATTTTTTTTTATGAACGACGGGGAGACTCTTAGCCTTCATTATACCTGATGTTAAGTATTGATAAGGCTGAAGATGGAAGCGAGCCTCTCCCGGAATCCTCAATCGCTGAGGAACTGGCTATCTTATCTCTCTGCCGGAACACAACAATGCTGAATACATTGTTGTTATGGTGTCAGACTTAGATAAGATGGTAGCTAGCCAGGCGGACTTACAACGAGTCCTACCACCAACCAAACCGCATACAATATGTACCCCCGCTGGGAATCGAACCCGGGACCCCTGGATCTGATACCGGTGGTTGTACCACTAGACCACAGAGGCGGAAGATAGAATACTAAATGTATCTGTATACTGTGTGTTTATTATTTAGACTATAGATAGAGACATATAGATTTAATTTCTCGGGGTGGAGGGTTGATAACCTGAGATACAGGAGTCTTCCTGGTTCAGGTATCACCCCGCAAAAGTCTACTTTAGTAATAAGTAAACTCATTGTACTGTACTTTATTTAAGATTGATTGTGGTGTGAAATAAAAATTTATTATTATTATTATTATCGAAACATATCCTTGAAAGAACATTTTGCTAAAGATCACAAATGATAATAAAAGCAATTTTAATGTATATAATGTTTTGGCGATCAATAAATAAATAAATCAACTAAAATCATTGTCTGTAAACATTCTAATTCAATGAGAAAAGTATCTTTCAATCGAAAAATATGCTTCCGATATGATACATAATTAATAATAATACTTTGTAATTGATAACTATTTACAATAAAATAACTTATTTATTAAACAAGAAAATATACTAGAAACAAGCAACTTGTTTCATGTCGCCCCGACGGGATTCGAACCCTTATCCTTGGGAATCCGTCCCAATGCACTGACCAATTATGCTACAGAGACCTATGTTGATTCTTTCTAGTATATTCACCTTTCTACGGTGTTGGCCACCGTCGTTTCATCAATGAGAGAAATATCCTCGCATTCGAAAGAATCATTTTTACAAATGTTTGCCTATCGATTAAGAAGAAACAGCCATCTAATTATAATAATTATTAATATTGCTAATTACATCAGAGAGCTGCCTATAGTACAGTCTAAACATATAAAAAGTCTATGATAATTGAATTTTTCAATGCTATTTTTATACTTATGATATTTTTTTAAATAGAAAATATTGGAAAAATTAACTCGGCCACAAGTGAATTCTCAGATGGGAATCGAACCACGACCTTTAGAATTCAGGTCCAATGCTCTCGGTTTTCCAAAGGACGTGGGTGTAAAAATTTATCATAAATATAAAAAGTCGTTGCACTCGGCCGGCCCCTCGATCTCACTGGTTGTCAGGAGGCGTATTTTTGAGTCATTTGAAATTCTCATGCGACTTCAATTCGCATACGAATCGAAATTCACCGACTTCCATTATGTCGCATTTTTTGTATCACTCTAATACGGTGTTGCTATTATCTTAAACTCCCTTGACAGCCTTTAATTTTGCGCAAAATATTTAAAAACCGGAAACTAACTCTCCATAAATTTGATCCTGAAACGGACTTGAATTACGTGAAACGAAACGTTTTTAAGTTATCAAACTGTACGTCATGTCAATGTCAATTTGAAAATGACATTAAGTGCTAAACGTCAAACTTTCTATCGCTCGAATAAAAAATGCGTCGATTTTATTAAATTTTACATGGAGGTTGTTTTAAAAAATCGGCCAAGTGCAAGTCGAACTCGCACATGAAGGGTTTCGTCTCTCACCCAAGGTTGCCTGGAAGAGATTGCTACGTTGCAATAAGGCCGCCTATTGTGTGTTCCTCTTTTTTGTCATTTTCTCTGTATGCGTTTGTTTTTGTATCGTGTGCAATAAAGTTTCTATTATTATTATTGCCAAAATGCCACTATAATGTTTCGTCTGCAAAAATAACTATGTTTTTCATAGTGTTTGTATGAATGACAAAGTTATATTTGCGGTTTTGGAAAATGTGCTATAGATAGCTCTGAAACCAGTTTTCAAAGTTTTTATAAAGATCTGTATCATATATTTTTTTTGGATTTATTTTCTTATTTTAAAAATTAGAGGGGGGGGGGGGACACATTTTTCCACTTTGGAAGTGTATAACTTTCAAACGGTTGACTTTGACAAAAAACTGTTTTAGAATCTTCAATGTAATTTTTAAAGATCTATCTAATGATATCCCACACGTATAGGTTTGATGAAAAAAAAAATTTTCAGTAACAGTTCCATGTATGGGGAGCCCCATAATTCATTTTTTTTTTATTTTTGTGCAAAAACCGTAAAGCGGTTTACAGAATACATCTACCGACCAAGTTTCAACTGTGTAATCCTCATAGTTTTGGAATAAAGTGGCTAAGAGGCTCGACACATGATCACATGTGCGAGAGAAGGAACACTTGAACCAAACCCTCTACCAACCCGTCTGGCCAGCGTGGTAGCAGTAGGCTAACAGCCTCCTATGAACGCCACAATAGGCGTGAGGTAGGAGAGGCCTATGTCCAGCAGTGGACGTCCACAGGCTGATTACAACCGGACCTTAGTGTTCCACCTTAAAGTTGCACTCTGACAATAGGTCCGTGCTCTCCCTCCTGTAACCCGTGCACTCTTCGAGTATGAACCCTGACCTTATTCGGCTTCTCGAATCTGCAATTAAAGACAACACTTTTTTTTATGAACGATGTGGAGACTCTCAGCCTTCATCATACCTGGGCCCTTATTCTCTATGACCACTTTACGATTCCTTGCTTCAAAACCACGCCAATATCGTACATGGTTACGACATTTTCAAAATTCGTATTCTCTATGACACTTAAATGAAACCGTGTGATATGAACGTGACTTGCGCGTGGTTTGAACTGTCAAAAATTCCACGTTTTAGAAACGCGTGGAATCAACGTGGAATCTGCAAGGAATCGTTGTGACTGTGAAGAAATTTATTGTTTTTGTGCTAAAAACTATTTAAATAAATCTATAACGTACCTAAGGCCAAAAACCTTCTAAACACCATCTCTTTCTTTAAGTATTTCAGTGAAATTTAGTGTCAGCTATTTATATTATAATCTACTTACTATTACTAAGATTTTGTAAATTTTGTATCGAATTAAACCACATGTAACTATAAAACTATTTTATTATGAACTTTTATGTAAGTATTTTGCACGCAACTACCGAAGACCATTCTTGATCTACACTTATGAATGAACTTGTGAATCACATTTTTAAACAAATTGATTTCAATGAAGTAAGATGTTTTAGTTTTACATCGCTTTTAAATCTGGAACAAATGCAAAAGACATATGTTAGGGGTTATGTTAGTAAATTAGATATTATAAGGCAAGTAACTTGTAACATTTTTGGGAGTAACAAACGATTAGGTACTTACAATAACAAATCGCTTCAAATAAAATACCGCCAAGTAAATCAAAATTCTTCAAACAAAATATACTCCTAGGTACAATATTAATGTTTTGAAGTGTATGTATATATTTCCATTGAAATACTAAGTATTATTATTTCTTTCTTGTAATAAACATATAATAAACAGACAAAATTTAATCAATTAATTTTCATTGTAAAAATCGATAACAAGAAATAAAAAAGTAAAAAGGAACGTTCAAAACGTTCGAACGTTTTGGTTTTGCTGCGTGTTTGTTTAAATTATTGAGTAATATTTTTCTTTGTTATTGCTAAAATTGCATTGTTATGATATAAACGATTAAATATTAATATAAACATAATAAATCACGGTTAATTGTTAGTGAAATTAAATTTTGCAAGTAATAAATTTAAAATCTTAAAAGTTTTAAGTTTAGTTTTCGAACGCACTCGTGACTTCATAACGTACCAAAGACAATTTGTCTTGGAGGTGTCTTGGAGCGCGGTGGGACTCACAGAATAGAGTTGACCAGATTCCTTACCGTGACAAGACACGATATTGACGGGGTTTATGCGTGGTAAGGTTTAAGTGTGGAATCTAAGTGGTCATAGTGCATAAGGGCCCTGATGTTAAGTATTGATAAGGCTGAAGATGGAAGCGAGCGTCTCCCGGAATCCTCACCCACTGAGGAACTGGCTATCTTATCTCTAACTGCCGGAACACAACAATGCTGAAAACATTGTTGTTATGGCGTTAGACTTAGATAAGACGGTGGTAGCTAGCCAGGCGGACTTACAACAAGTCCTACCACTAACCAAACCTAATACATTACGAACAAAATATATTTGTATTTTAACTAAAAAAGCTATAATATATATAATATAATTGCATACCGCCTCTGTGGTCTAGTAGTACAACCACCGGTATCAAACCTAAGGGTCCCGGGTTCGATTCCCAGCGGGGCCGGTACATATTGTATTAGGTTTGGTTTGTGGTAGGACTTGTTGTAAGTCCGCCTGGGCTAGCTACCACCATCTTATTCAAGTCTGACGCAATAACAACGAATGTTTTCAGCATTTTTGTGTTTCGGCAGTTAGAGATAAGATAGCCAGTTTCTCAGTGATTGGGGATTCCGGGAGAGGCTCGCTTCCATCTTCAGCCTTATCAATATTAACATAAGGTATGATGACGGCTAAGAGTTTCTACGTCGATCATAAAAAAAAAAACAATTATCTAGCCCACGTTAAGTATCATGAAGAACTTGTGTTATGGATACTAGATAACGGAAAAGCATACTTATATACTTTTTTTTGTAAATACATACATAATATACATATTTAACACCCAGACCAAGACAAATAGACATGTTCATGCACACAAATATTTGTCTTGTCCGGGGATCCAACCCGGGCCCTCTGGCGCAGAAGGCGGGGTTAGTACCCCTGCGCCAAACAGGGGGGCTAATTGTCTAATTTCATTATATATCACAATCCCTTTCAAAGATATTGTGATTGTGCTAGTGATTTATGGAATTGTGTAACTTATAGTCGCAATCCCTTTGAGAACGAATGATGTTTCAAATTTCAAATGACACTTTATTTGACACTTCTCCAAACATTTGAAAGATATTTTCATCTGTCACTTTGCTTATACACTTCCATTTCGTTCATTCAATACCTTTCAAAACGCGTCCCGATCACAATCCGTTTCAAATGTCAAATAGTGACGGCCTGAAGTATGTAAATATCTTTCAAACGACGAATTGAAAGGGATTGCGATAGATTTTAAAATAAGACAATTACCGCCCTTGTCGTCATTGAAAAATATAATAAATGGTTGAAGTCCTATATTTGTCGAACCTGTGTTCGCAGACGGGGCATAAATAGCCGTACCGACGACCGGTGTGGGCGTTGTGCTTGTGGATCTGAAGGAATTTGCGGGATTTCAACCGTTTGGGACAGAGGTCGCACTGGGGACAAAACAATTTATTACAAGGTTGTCAAAATAAATACTCATATTTCCAAGTCAATAGTGCGATTCGGAACGCGTTATGACGTTTTATTTCTAAATCGGCGCAGAAATTGAATGAAAAAACCTCCTTTTCCAAGCGTGTAAGGTGAAAAAATTTATGTGTATTAAGCGCAACTTAATGTAAAGTAATGCACAATTTCTTCTGATATAAAAAAAACGCAAAGTCATCGCGCTCAACCGCTTGTCTTAATTTTATCTTGACCCTTACCTGGAAATTCCAACCATGTTGGAGCGGCGGTGGAAGGTGTATGTGTGTGTGTGTGTGTGATTTTACATAGTATAATGTAGTCTTCAGTCAAAAGAAAAGCAAATCTTCGACCCTACCTATAAGCATTCTAAAGCGAGGTTTAGACTAGCAATAAAAGTTTCTGAAGTTATTGAAATAAAACAACTTTTACGGATATCAAACGCGCTATATTTCACGAACTAAGTTGTAATTGTCCGTATTTTTAGGTTTTTTAGGGGTATTTTGATTTTCCCGACGTTTCGGCACCTTTTCAGCTGGTCACGGGACCACGGTAGCCGTATCCGTAAAAGTTGTTTTATTTCAATGAACAGTGCGCGCCAAAACATAAGATGTACGTTTCTGAAGTTAATTTCTGCAAGCTGTTACCACTGTGTAAATACGTATGGTAAGCTAACTTCTGCACATGATGCGACTTGCGAACCTTGCTGCAATTTATATAAACAGTAAAATAATTTAATGTAAACGATCCAGCAAGTGCTCTCTCAAAAAACTGCAGGAAGAACTTGCTAGTCTAAACCTTGTTAAAAACATGAACTTGCCCAGCGCCTACCAACAAATACCCAATCTCACCTGGAAGTTCTTCTCAAGGTGTATGGCGATGTGCGGCACCAAGTTGGAGCGACGGCGGTGGAATGTGTATGTATGAATTTATATAGTATAATATAGTCAAGAGGAAAATAAATCTGTAAGCATTATAAAACATAGACACGACCAACTCCTATTACCAAATACCCATCTCACCTGGAAGTTCTTCTCGGGCAGGTGTATGGCAATGTGCTGCACCAGGTTAGAGCGACGGTGGAAGGTGGCGCCGCAGTGGTCGCACACGTACGGCCGCTCGCCCGTGTGTCGGCGCTCGTGGATCTGTGTCGGAAAATTTGTTTATCTAGATGATTTTGTAATAGTTTCTAAATGTAAGTTTGACACTAGGACAGGTATTTGCTTTTTTAAAGGTCAAAATCTGTCAGAAGTAGGCATGTAGGTATGTTTTTTTTATGAACAACGGGGAGACTATTAGCCTTCATCATACCTGAGTATTGATAAGGCTGAAGATGGAAGCGCGGCTCTGTCGGAATCCTCATCACTGACGAACTGGCTATTTTCCGGAACGCGTAGTGGCGTCAGGCTTAGATAATATGGTGGTGATGGATAAGTTGGACCACCAACTAAAGGTAGTGGTAAACATACAAATATGGAGTGCAATCTTGACGATTTCGACATTGACAGTAATCAACATTTTCTGGATAAAGTTTATCTCATGAGCTGTGCCAGAAGTGACCATATAGTGGCAACACCAACAAATAAGGAATGTAGTAATGGTCGCACACGTACAGCCGCTCGCCCGTGTGCAGCCGCTCGTGGATCTGTGTTGTAAAATAAGTATATCTGATAAGTTCAGAAGCTTTCTCCAATTTAAGGTACTCGGAAGGAGGAGGAATATTTTGATGATCGATCAAAAACTAAAGGGATTTGGTACAAAACTATGCAAAGTGAGCCTCCTCGTATACCATGGTTAATTAGTAGTAACATAAGTAGGAAAAAGCTTAAACTATTACTTAGAATTAGGTCCGGTCATATTCCATCAAGGAAGTTTGCACATATGATGAAAAAAGTAAATTCACCTAATTGTGAAATATGTGAGCGAATTGAGGATGTGCATCACCTGTTGATGGAATGTGAGCGGAACTGAACTCAAAGAGCTTCTTTCCTAAGTAAATTTGATATACAGGTGATTTGTCTCGATGGAGCTGCCGTGTCTAGAGACAAAAGCTCCTAAATAAATAAAGATAATAAAAAAACAAAGTAGTAATAGTGTTTGATGTTAAGAGGACAGATATTTCCTTATTATGGGTATAGTTTATCTCATGAGCTGCCAGAAGTGGCAACACAAGCAAATAAGGGATATAGTGGCAACACAAATAAATAACCAATAAAGGAAGGGATGACAGTACTGTCGTAGAGATACCTGTTGGATGCAAAAGCCAGCGGTGACGACCTGATATTGTTGAGAGACACTATGGTTGAGTGCACGAACCAGACGTTAAGCCACGTCTTCCAGTGGGGTCACAGTAACCTGGTAAATTTGAACGCGACCAAAACGCAAGCGTGTCTGTTCACCGCAAAAAAGGAGTCCCTTTAACCTGACTCTTACTGTCCGGGGTACATCTGTACCTGTTACAGACTGTCTCGAACTTCTTGGCATGGAGTTGTGTCCAGACCTCCAGAACTTCGGCAACAGCATCGAGTCCAAGGCTCAAACTGCAGCCAAAAACCTGGGCGTCCTAAATAAGGTAAAGCGATATTTCACGCCGGGACAGCTTTCAACTCTCTATAAAGCTCAAGCCCGATCCTGCATGGAATATTGCAGTCACCTCTGGGACGGCTCAGCGAAATACCTGCTAAGCTGAATTGGACACGATTAAACGCAGAGCTGAGAGGTTAATTGGCGACAAAGGACTGATGACGAGCATGTTTCACACCCTAGCTCACCGCCGCAAAGTTGCCTGTCTGTCGGTCTTTTACAGACTACTTTAAAGAGAGTGCTCAGGAGCTGCATGAACTCATACCGCCATCCCCCTTCTTCCATCGGATATCCAGACACACTGCGGGCTACCAACCCTTCTTGGTTGATATTCCTAAATGTCGCACAAAGGGCTACTAAATATCGTTTATATTACGCGCAGCAAAGGGGTGAACTCCCTCCCTGTGTCTGTATTTCCGAGTACTTATAACCCGTCTATCTTCAAACCAAGAGTATTTAGGCACCTTCTGGGTTAGCTCACTCCATCGTCGATCCTGTCTTAGCTTTCGGGCTTGATCCCAAACAAGCTGTGTAGTGTCGGCTAAGAATAGCACTACCTCCTCTCATCCCGTGGGTGTCGTAAAAGGCGACTAAGAGACTCAGCCTTCAGGAGACGGGCAGCAGCGTCTCCTACAAACTTGGCCATACTGCGATCGCCAACCCGCCTGCAAAGCGTGGCGATTATGGCAAACCCCCTTTGGGGAGGCTTATACCCAGCAGTGGGTGTTATGTGGCTGACGACGACGACGACCCAATGATAGAACAGTGTAATATAATATAGTTCAGTAATATTCTCACCGTGAGCGCCTCCTTAGTTGCGGAGCTGTACTCGCAGTAGGCACACTTGTGTATGCGGCCGAGCCCGTGGCGCGCGCGCTTGTGCTCTTGCAGCTGATGGTTGTTGCGGCAGCGCTTGCCGCATGTCTGCCAATGAGGATCAGCGAGACTTTTAGTTAAATATGTACGATTATAGTCGCATCAAAACCAATTATTCCAGTGAAAGAATTATTGAAATTGGACCAGAAATTACGAAGTTGTAGCGATTTTAGTGTCGCATTCTCAAAAACGAGCGCTAATATGCACAATTAACCGATGATGTCATCAGGCACGATCGCGTTCACCGCCACCGTGCGTTCTACGACATATTTTGCTTGCAGCGCGTGACTTGTATTACACGTAAATGGATAATGTCGTCTTATATTAAATACTAGCGGATCATCGCGGTTTTACTCGGGTGGTGCCCGTTCCCGTAGGAATATCTGTATAAAATAAAGCCTATGTCACTCGGGAGAAATGTAGCTTTCTAATGGTCTAAGAATTTTCTAAATCGGCCCAGTAGTTCCTGAGATTAGCGCGTTCAAACAAACAAACTCTTCAGCTTCTATTCAGCTTTATAATATTAGTATAGTTTATACTGTGCCAGAATGCGAAAGTACAAGTATTATTACGCCAGAAACATTGCTTTTTGTGTCCTAAAGGACCCAAAAATTTTTTTTTAATTTTTTAGGTCGCTAGCGCAATATTGTGAATTTAGGATATGAATTTGATGCAGATTTTTAAAGTTTTGGATTCTGTGTTAAACTTGTGCTCAAAACATTAGAAAGCGGTGAAAGAAAAATCGTTTTAAAATTATGTTTCTGACACGTTCGCGCCTTCTTGACATACAGGGGTACCAACATAGCGAAAAATCCCTTTGATAATACGATGAAACGCACTTTAAATGGTTAAAAATGATGATAAACAAGCACTATAGTCTAGCCATCTTAAGGAAAGAATGTTTGTAAACAAACATTTGAACATACGTACCTCTTATGTTTTGGCGCGCACTTTTCATGGAAATAAAACAACTTTTACGGATATCAAACGCGCTATAATTCACGAACTAAGTTGTAAATGTCCGTATTTTTTGGTTTTTTAGGGTTTCTTTGATTTTCCCGACGTTTCGGCACCTTTTCAGCTGCCGTGGTCACGGGATGCCAATTACAACTTAGTTCGTGAAATATAACGCGTTTGATATCCATAAAAGTTGTTTTATTTCAAACATTTGAACACTTTTCGTAAATTATTCCACAAATACGTTATATTTCCGATAACTAATGCCGTACATCAAACTTAGACAGTATAAGTAAGCTATTAATAAAGTGCAAATATTTCTAAAACGTGTAATAAAAAAAGCACTTTGAGGTAAGCCCAGCAGCATCGAGGAGCTCTATTTTTGAAACATTCGTCTCGAGGATTCTACTGATTTTCGTACGACGATTGAGTTTCAGTATTCCGTAAAAGCGACCTTGCCCGTCTATACATAGCTTCGCTTTTCGGGTGGAGTACCGCCTCCCAACGCGAGCGCGCGAGGAGCAAAGCGAAAAGCGTGCTATGTCTACGCGTGCAAGGTCGCTAATCGCCTGATCGCCTCGCCACTCGCGCGACGAGTGATTCAATAATATAGGTCCTGTGTGCGTTGACAGATAGGTGGGAATCTCCACTCCAGCAGCATTGGGTGGCGCTTCATGTGCCCCGAATTAATAAATATGTATTTTATTTTTAAGTAATTTATTATTGTTATCTTAATATATATAAATCTCCTGTCACGATGTTTGTCCGCGATGGACTCCTAAACTACTTAACCGATTTTAAATTAAATTGGCACACCGTGAGCAGTCTGGTCCAACTTAAGAGATAGGATAGCTTTGATCCCAAAATTCCCATGGGAACGGGACCCACGCGGGTGAAACCGCGCCCGGCCTCTAGTTATCTATAAAAATATGGATGTAAAATTCTGAAATAAATGCTTATTATTATTATTATTAACTATGGGCGGTTTGTTTACAAACATTCTATCCCTAAGATGGCTGAAGTATAGTCTTTGACACTTACCTCACAAACACAGTAGTTTGTGTGGAATCTAAGGTGGGCCCTGTAGGTGGCCTTCATTTTGAACTCCTTATGGCAAGTCTGACATTTGTAGGACGACGCGTTCGGTAACGTTGAACGTTTGCTTCTGCCTGGTTTCTGGAAAATATAATAATAGAAATAAAATTCAAATAATACCATTTAAGATCATTTATTCAGTCTAGCTGTGTAGTGTCTTAGAATAGCACTACCCCCTCTCATCCCGTGGGGGTGGGGGGTCGTAAACGGCGACTAAGGGACTCAGTCTTCAGGAGACGGGCAGCAGCGTCTCCTACAAACTTGGCAATGGCCAACCCGCCTGTCAAGCGTGGCGATTATGGCAACCCCCCTTTTGGGGGAAGCCTATACCCAGCAGTAGGTGTTAAATGGCTGAGACGACGACGACGATTCAGTCTAGGCTGTTACAGGCACTTCTGAATGTCAAAGAAGCTACGCCATCAGTTCACAAGACCTTGTAACGAGAAGAACCGGCAAGAAACTCGTCAAGGGCCGTTTGTTTCTCCCTATTTTATTACGAATAGCTAGGCGATTGCGTAAAGTCACATTGTATCTTAATAGATGTCATTCCATACAAGATTTGTAAGAGCAAGTTGTAACTGTTATCATTACTGAATACTTTTGTCTTAGATTTTGTTTTTAATCAAAATTGCTGTAAGCAATTTCAATTATTTTTGTTTTAATTTTCTAGCATGTACTTTAGAATAAGCAAATGTCGTGTTCAGCTATTATCGGAATGCAAATTTAACAAGATTTATTAATTGATGAGTTGTTAGACGTTGGCTATGATTTGTATTCAGTTGCAGGGTGCCGTGTGGCGACGGCCTAAGAATACAAGTGTCACCACTCCCTTACATGCCTGGGATGTCGTAAGAGTCGACTAAGAGGCTCGACGCATTGAACACCTGTGCGAGAGAAGGAAAACTTGAAACAAACCCTCTGCCAACCCGACTGGCCAGGGTGGTAGCAGTAGGCTACTAGCCTCCTGTGAACGCCACAATAGGCGTGAGCTAGGAGAGGCCTATGTCCAGCAGTGGACGTCGACAGGCTGATGATGTGAATTGACTTACACTTTTATCAACTATTTGTTCAGCCCCCTCTTCAACAGCACAGCCCTCATCATTAACATCCTCAAACGATTCATTTTGGAAACCGTTGTCCTCGAAACTGCAGTCATTTTGAATGTCGTCTCTCTCTTCTTCATATGACTCAACTTTCATACCATCTTTAGCATCTGTAAATGAATTTGTTTCTTCTTTCTTTCGAAGATTATACTTTGTTTCTGTCGTGTTGGTTGTGGAAATCTGTAGCAAGGCCTTTTCTGCTTTACGGCATGCTCGCCTAAATTGCAATGCAGAGGTTAAAAGTTTGACGCATTTCTTGCAGATATTCTGTGATAAACCATCATCCATTTTGATCTGCAATAAATGTTATGGAGAATTACGAATAGTTTAGGATACAGACACGGTAGCATGGGTCACATTCGTATATTTCTTGTTTTAAGTTTGCATAGAAACTTCTTGTCAAATAGTTAAAAACTAGAATAGAAGAAAAAAGAAAATAAAGAAAAGAAAAAATATGACTGTGTTTTTCATTTTGATCAAAAATATATATTGTATGGACTGAGTGTCTGAATTTATTTTTAAACCACCTTCTGCTAGCTTCAAATCCCACTGTGCAACCTATTTTTATATAAACTCAACTTTTAGAAGTATTTGTAGGAAAATATAGACAATACAAAAGCACTTTATTATAGCCTATTTGAATAAAGATGATTTTTATTTGTAGTTAAAAAAATCCATTGTTTAAGCAGAACAAATAGAATATCCTGCTCCATGCCAGAGGAAATAATTGTAATTTAAGAATTAGCATTCTTCACAACAGTGGTCTAACTTAGAAAGTTTAATACAAAACAATAATAATATTTTTTATAAACAGACATTAAATATACATAGACTAGTGTCCATTATCTAGTACTTGGCTCAATTGGCTATCACCGGGCAGACCGTACAGTAAGAAATATAGGGTTGTTTACTTATAAAACCCAGATTGTTCGATATAAACTTACATTCAAACCTGTGACCAGTTTCAAATCATGCGATGTCTTCTTCTCGGTCTCTTTACTGGTGAATATCGGCCGCAGTTCATCTGTACCCAAGCAGGTTCTACAGCAAAGGGCTAACGGGTTCTCCGACCCTTTATTGTACGAAACATTCACTATAGTTGGATGCAACACTTTTTGTTTTTGGGCCACTCCTTTCGTAGTCATTCGATTCAGTAATAGCACCGCGAGCATATTTAAGACTTAATACCGAAGAATATAGATTGTGGTTCTTTAGTATATGCTATCAGAAACGAGAGACAACTTTAGAATCATCGAAAATAGCGAAAAACAAAACAGAGAAAAGCACCAACAACCATTATATTTCGGGAACTGATTTTGACAGTTTGTTTTTTTATACACTTAGACTTTATGCAAAGGTCTTTAAAATTTTCTACCTAAACTCCAATATAAACTCTTATTTTAAAGACTTGTGTTCAATATTAGTCTTATTAATATTATTTTTTCAAGCTTAGTTATAAAAACAAAGGTCTCATGATCAGTAAGATTAGAGAACTAGCAGTTAGCACTACTGGTGGTACAGTTAACAGCAACTACGGCTATACATTTTGACCTGAGAACGCTCGTCCCTGAGTCGCTCGTAATAGCGTCGGTTTTCGTAGTGCAAATGTAAAGCCGTACGTGCTTTGACCGCACATGTGAGAACAATGGGAATATATGTAGGTAACAAAAAAAACTTTAATTACAAAACTGCATTATTTTGCCAATTTCCATATTTTTTTATGAACAACGGGGAGACTTTCCGTCAGCCTTCATGATAGGTAAATCAAATCAAATCAATATCATTTATTCAGTCTAGGCTGTTACAAGCACTTATGAACGTCAAAGAACGTGATGTTAAGTATTGATAAGGTTGCAGATAGAAGCGAGCCTCTCTTGGACGGAATCCTCAACATTGAGGAACAGCAGGGCTATCGCGTAAAAAATCTGGGTATGGATATGGGCTTCATTTGACAGTTGAAGCTCATAAAATTACCATATGGTCATTTAACTGTCAAATGAAGCCCATGTCCATATCCAGATTTTTTACGCGATAGCCCCCCTGGGTTGGGTATCATATCTATAACTGCCGGAACAATGCTGAAAACATTGTTGTTATGGCGTCAGACTTAGTTATGATGGTGGTAGCTAGCCAGGCGGACTTACAACAAGTCCTACCACCAACCAAACTGAATACCATATGTACCCCCCGGGAATCGAACCCGGGGGTCTGATACCGGTGGTTGTGACCAGTAGACCACAGAAGCCGTTAAAAAACTACCTAACTAATAAACCTATGTGTTCATTTGACTTTTCACGATAAGATAGCCAGTTCCTCAGTGATCGGGGATTCCGGGAGAGGTTCGCTTCCATCTTCAGCCTTATCAATAAGTACTTCACATCAGATATGATGAAGGCTAAGAGTCTCCCCGTACTTCATTAAGAAAAAAAAACACTTGAAATACTGAACAGAGGAAAGGACGCAGATTAATTTAATTGTTTATCTTCTATGGAGTTATAAAACCAGTGTGTGTCAGTGTCAGTGAATTTTTGCGACTATTTAGAGAGATAAAGAAGACTTCGGAGAAATAAAATGTTTTACTTATACTAATCGTCATTTTTTGTAGAATAATAAATAAAGGCACGTAATTAACGCGGCGACTAAAAAAAATTTTTGAGCGGCAAAAATACTAGGTGAGCGACTTAGTCTAATATAATAATAGGTGAATTGATATATAAATAATTTAAGTAAATTGTATGATATATAAGTCTCTCTCTTACCAAAATTGTTATGCCGCTCAGGGCCTATAAGATCCTAACACATTTTGTAACACCTGTACCTACTTATGGAAAGCAATAAAATGATTGAATTGAATTAGTCGCCAATCTAATAACCTAAACCTATTTTTCCGCTGCCAACCTATTATTTCTGCTACCCCAACCTAATAATTTGAGTCGCCCGGTTTATTATATACTATAAATAAAAAATAAAACAACACGTAACTACAAATATTTTATTTCTATAACATTTGTGACACTTCGTTGTGCGTGAAATAATGAATTATCTACAATCCATTTGAATTGCGCTTTGGTAAAAAATATTATCACAATTTTATTTACAGATTCGTTCTATTTAAATCTAATACTTAAGAGTAGAAAGCCCAGTTGCGGCCACTTTAAACCAAACTATGTGAATAAGGACTAAATCAAAGTGGCCATAACTGGAGCTCTGAGTGGCTGCAACAGGAAAACAGGATACGTCTACCCCATATACAATAACTGACCAACAATATCAGAACAGAGTGCTTAGTGCGAGTTTCTTCTACTCACGGTCGATCGCGAACGCGTCGATTTTTAGGGTTCCGTACCTCAAAAGGAAAAAACGGAACCCTATAGGATCACTTCGTTGTCCGTCTGTCAAGACCGTTTTTCTCAGGAACGCGTGGAGGTATCAACCTGAAATTTAAATGTAATACTCAGGTCTACTGTCCCTTGGAGCTGTGAAAAAGCAAATAAGCCAAAGCAATCAAAAGATACAGCCGTTTATGCCGCAAATTTTCGAAACTCGCACGGGAATCAAAACCTACAGGGTACTTCCCGTGAACATAGAATCTTGAAATTTGGTACGAAGTAACGTCTTATAGTACAGATAAAAGAAAAATTGCGAAAACCGTAAATTTTTAGTTACATCATAGAATAAAAAATATTTTTGTAAATTTTAAACGGAACCGAGGTGCGCGAGTCCGACTCGCACTTGGCCGGTTTTTTGTATGAAATCAGCGGGACGCCATCTATCGGATTACGCCCAGACTACACCAACGCCAGACAAAAACCACTCGCATCCTATCGACCGTGGGTAGAAAAAACTGGAACTAAGCACACAGAGTAAATAAATCTCAGGAACTTAGTGTTTCTATCCGACTAAATCTTCCTACAAAGTTATTTTATGTAAATAAATAAATAAATAATTGCAAACAATCACACCAATTATGTAGCCCACGTTAAGTTTCACGAAGACTTTTTTATTGTAAATACATACATAATATACATATTAAACACCCAGACCAAGACAAATAGACATGTTCATGCACACAACTATTTGCCTTGTCCGGGGATCAAACCCGGGACCTCTGGCGCGAAGGTGGGCTGTACCCCTGCGTCAAACAGGTCGTCAAAATGTCGACGTAAAACTCATAATTACGGACAAGTTTTATTAGGTACTTCTTATCGTATGAGGATTAGTGGCCACCTCTAGTGTCAGAGTATATCAGGCCGCCTATAAGGCCTCTGACTTGGCTTAACGACTGTTATCAGAAGACAACACCGGGACCGACGGTTTAACGTGCCCTCCAAAGCACGGAAGCGCTCAGCTATAATGCCACTTTACGGTCACCCATCCGACACCTGACCGGGCCGAACGTTGCTTAACGAACGTGATCGAATACGATCGGTCTGTCAAGCGCGGCCATGAGCGCTTCAGTAGGTACTTATAATAACACACAATAAAACAGCTGTTCTATCCAAAACATTGTTTAAAGTCAGAAAAAAATAATTGGCATTCGTTTTGCTTCCTTCCATACATCAAAAATAATAATGATTTCTACAAATGGTTTCAAGAATTTTAGTACATTCAAGGCTATAATGAACGTGACAAAAAAATTAATTATCATGAAACATTTTCGACAGCTCTGCAGCGCCTCTGCCGCGTTAATTGAATACAATGACCTCTATTTTTGAATCACTCGTCGCGCGAGTGGCGAGATGAACGGGGAGGCGATCAGGCGAAAAGCAACCTTGCGAGTGTAGACATAGCACGCTTTTCGCTTTGCCCCTCACGCGCTCGCGTTGGGAGGCGGTATTACAGGCGAAAAGCGAAGCTATGTATATACGTACGTGCAAGGTAGCTATTACGGTAGTACGGAAGATACGGAAACTCAAACGTCGCACGAAAATCAGTAGAAACCTCGAGACGAGTGAATCAAAAATAGAGTTCCTGGAGTTTCACTCGAGTTTTATTCCATTTAAATTCAATCTACCGTTCAATTTATGTTATACAGGGTGTTAAAAAACCCATAACGAAAATGAAAACCACGTATTCCCCCCATCGATACTATAATTTGGTTGTATGGGGCCAAACCTGAGAAGCTAGTAGTTAAGGAATTATTGAGAATAAACGTCAATATTTCTTTTTTAAAGATTTTAGTTTAGTCACAAAACCGCAATCAATATCAAAAACCACTCAATGATACGGGGCCCCGGTCGCCTACTCGTACCCTTTAGACACAGGCAAACGTTGTTGCACGCGTTCCATTGCGTGTAAAAAATAACACCTAATTTTTTTTACTAAAAAGAAAAGTCGTTTCGCAGCAATTATTTTTACATAATCTTATTTGGTTTGACGTACAATACGCATATATCACGGCGTCGGTATGGGTCTTTTAACACCCTGTATTATAAAAAAAAAAGTACTGGCGAAATACAAAAGGGCACCGCCATTAACTATAAGAAGAAGATTTATTTGCCTTGTTGCAGGTGCGACAAGGCTTTTATTGAAAATGGTCAAAAATGGAACGAACGCCGCCATCTTGCTTAATGTTGTTTTTAACTGCTAACAGCGCCCTGTCCACGTTCATTATAAGCCTCGTTAACACGGTTCATCATCAGCCATTTCTATATCCCCACTGCTGGGGCACTGGCCTTCCTTATGGATGGATAAGGAGAACGGGCCATGACCCACCACGCGGGCCCAATACGGATTTGGTGGGTATTAACGACTGCAACTACAGCTGGGACTAACGGCCTAACGTGCCTTCTGAAGCACGGTTTCGCTCTATATAATAATTATCGAAGCGCTCATGGCCGCGCTTGACAGACTGATCGTATTCGATCACGTTTGTTAAGCAACGTTCAGTGCGGTCAGGTTTCGGATGGGTGACCGCAGTGGCATTACAACTGCGCGTTTCCGTGCTTCGGAGGGCACGTTAAACCGTCGGTCCCGGCTGTTGTCATCTGATAACAGTCGTTAAGCAAGTCAGAGTCCTTATAAGCGGCCTGATAAACTCTGACTGTAGAGGTGGCCACTAATCCTCATACGATTAGAAGAATGGAACTTGTGGTCACCCATTCTGTGAGCGACCATAGCGAGTTGCTTAACTGCAACAATCGCGTCACAGTACACACACGTACGCAACACGCATTTATCTGATTTGTCAATTATTATGACTTCAGTAATTAATTTAAAAAAAAAAACTTCTTATAACCTATTTACAAATTGTTTATAAAAAAACAATAATTAAAAAAAAATATTTTACAATAATTGTAAATTATTTGCGACAGCTACAATGCATTTCTATTGTCAAAACACATAATTGTATTTTGTTTTATCGAAATACTTACGTATTTTACAAATAATTGTTAGTGTTGCGATGCTTTTTTTTAAACACATTATGTCTAATTTTGTTTTACCAAAATACCTGCCTATTAGACAAATAGTTGTATTCTAATAATAATAATTTACGTGACCAATAAAGTTTAATGCATTCGTATCTAAATAACACAAGATATAATTTAGTTTACCAAAATAGTAACACATTCTGAAATCGCTCTAAGTTTAACAATTACAATATTATTCGATCAACACAATTTACAATGCGATGTTTCTAAATAATAAATGATATAATTTAGTTCATGAAAAATACTAGCGTATTTTACAAATAAAAGTGAGTTTTACAATTGGTTTGTAATAAAAAACTTATTTTTTTACAATAAATGTTATAACTAATTTGTTATTTTTGTTGCTAAAATGGCACTTGACCGAACTGCTTCAAACTGGAATCAAATCTACGACCTTCGTAACTGTAAACTGCGAACATTTGGTTTCGCGCGAATGTTCGGTGATATCAATAATGTTCAGTTCGAACATTCGGTCAAAAAACTTACAGGGGACATTTTTTTTCTATATTATTTAAGTCTTTCGTTACTAAGATATAGGTTTAAAAAATTGTGCGTAATTTTATACACGGACGAATTACAACAAAATAAACATAGCTACATAAATAAAATCGTTCTATATTATACACATTCATCTTTATGCATTTTCTATTTTTAGGGTTCCGTAGCCTAATGGCAAAAAACGGAATACTTACAGATTCGTCATGTCTGTCTGTCCGTCCGTATGTCACAACCACTTTATTCCGAATCTATTAAGACTACACGGTTGGAACTTGGTAGGTATTCTGTAAACCGCCTAACGATTTTTATACAAAAATTAAAAAAAAGATTAAGGAGGGCTCCCCATACATGGAACTGAAACTGTTTTTTTTTTTTCATTAAACCTTTAACTACATGCGGGTTGTCTATAGATAGAATATCAAATATGACATTGAGGTTCCTAAAATGATTTTTTCTCTAAGTTAACCGTTTGAAAGATGTACTCTTCCAAAGTGGTAAAATGTGTGTGCAACCTCCCCCCCCCTTAACTTAAAAAAAGAAAGTAAAAAAAATAGGCTGTAGATCTAAGTAAAAATGTTCAACGAAAATTGCTTTAAACGAAATATAGTAAGCAGTTTTAGAAATAAAGCACATTTTCCGTGACCGAAAACATAACTTTATATATACAAACACTATGAAAAACTAAATCATTTTTGCAGACAAAAAAGTTTGTGGTATGTACCACGGAACCCTAAACTGCGCGTGGGCCGTCATGCACTTGGCCGATTTTTTTACCAAGGCGTTTGGTAATATTTTTCTTTTAAACAAATATACTGACACAGTATAATTTGTTACACTGACTGCGTATTTATGTATGATTAAAATTATAAAAGGCGTTTGAACCTTTTGGCCTCGTAACCGGTCCGCCATTTTGAATTTTTTTCATAATCGCGCCGCACTGTAATACCTATATAAATGGATAGGGAACGTAGAGATCAACAAAAACTATTAAACAACATAATGCCCTAATGTGTCAGGTTAGTGAGATAATTGAAGTTAAAGATATAAAAGTGATACTTTGGGTCGGCATTATTCAGTTTTAACTCTAATTATCTGGCTAACGTGACACTTTAGGGCATTATATATAGTAACATTTTTTGTTCCTTTGTGTGTCCCCTGTTCATTTATATAGGTATTATCGTGCGATGTCATTTTGATAGAAAATTTACATAATGGCGTCCCATATTTGGATGGATTTGGGCGAGGCCAGCCTGCATATAAAAATAATCAAACCGCTTTGCATTATTGTTTTTTTTTTTTTTTAAAGAACATGATAGCACTCCTATATGTAAAATAACTAGAACTAAAAAAATAAGTTAGAACAGGGTTTCCCAAAGCATGGGTAGCGACCCACTGGGTCACGAGCGAATATTGAGTGGGCCCTGTAAAAAGACACACCAAACGACCGAGCCTACGGCCGGGCGGGACAATATAGGTAATTTCTGTTTCTTTTACATTCCAATAACAAACAAAACATAAGAGTTTTAAACTTTTGCGTTGCATTATAATTATACTAGGGCGGTTACAACCCGATACTCGGGTTCGTCGATCAACGAAAAATTCCAAATTATGCGAAAATCTTTAATTGCAGTTTGTGATCATCACGTTTAACATTTTGTATATTTTATAGTTTTCGGAACAAATAGACTCGAGTACCTTAATTTGATACCTTACTCGGCCGCGTACTACGCGCCAAAGCCCCTATCGAGTCGTCACAAATTTTGCGAACCTGAATTAAGTATATAGATATTAAAACAATACTAAAACGCGACATTTGTTATGTCAGTCTGCTTGTGACCACGGCTTTTGCAAAATAGCCGAAACATCAGGCTGTAAGTACATATATATGTACTGCGGCTGTGTTGCTACAGCTGTTTTTTTTTATTATAACTGGGCAGGCATTTGACCACCATCGTGGTTAATAACCAGGATGTGGTCTAAGGTGCAACATGCTTGCCCAGAAAATGCCTGTTCACTCTCGCCTTGAAGAGGCCAAGGTTGTAGGAATCAGGGACACATGAGCAGGAAGCTCATTCCATTTTTAGCAGTTCGCATGGTGCGCGGCGTCGTTCGTTCGGGCGGACTTAAAGATCTTCGGTCACCCTTCAAATTGTCACTTTTTATGTAATTATGTCACTTGTCACTTTTTATAAATGTCGCGTTGAGCCCCGTTTCTCTTGTTTACAATTATAATGGAACGCGAAAGTTTAAAATCTTAATGCAAGTACATAGTTGTACTACATAACAAATGTCGCGTTTTAGTCCCGTTGTTTTAATATATAATAACAAAGAAGACTGCATTAAGTAGTCTCGGAACTCGTCACTTGGCCCTAGCAACGACGCCCAACACCTTTTCCTAAGACATCCTAGAGGCAGGTCCCAAGTTTTAAAATTTGTATTAGATTGGTCTTAGCCCAGAGAACTTTGGGAACCACTGAGTTCTATCATTAATCATTAATACTCATTGTTTTTAAATCAACTCAATCACAAAACAAAGTATTACCAAACCTTCCAAAAGCTAACAAAGCGGGTAAATAAAACAGTTTAAACATATCTCAATTTCTAACCAGTTTAAAAACATAATAGTCTATATTTCTCTTTCTGATCACCCTGTATAATACAGTCCACTGTGTTAATGAACACCCTGGATATGATGGCGTCATCATTAGGAGCCCAGACCCGGTATTAACTTCTTGAAATCTCTCGTGCTTGGATCTTCAAATAAACTCTTCAAGAATATTACCTAGTTTAGAAAAAAAAAATGGTTAAAACAGCCATTTAATTGGAGCGCTAACCCGTTAATTATTAATTTAGAATGTTGATCAGATCCGGGGGCTAATTGTCTAATTTTAAATATATCGCAATCCCTTTCAATTCGTAATTTGAAAGTTATTCAGGCCGTCACTATTTGACATTTGAAAGGGATTGTGATCGGGACGCGTTTTAAAAGGTATGGAATAAACGAAATTGAACTGTCTAAGCAATATGACAGACGAAAATATCACAATCATAATACCTCTGAAAGGGATTGTGACAGATTTTAAATTAGACAATTAGGGGGCAGGACCTCTATTTTTGAATCACTCGTCGCGCGAGTGGCGAGGCTAAAGAGTAGGCGATCAGGCAATTAGCGACCTTGCATGCGTGGACATAGCACGCTTTTCGCTTTGCCCCTCGCGCGCTCGCGTTGGGAGGCGGTACTACAGGCGAAAAGCGAAGCTATGTATAATAATAATAATAATAATTAATAATAATTTGTTTATTGTCCAATACTAGCATAAACATAACAAAAAATTCTTAATAATAATTTACAATATCTCCATGCTAATCTAAACAATTATACTCTGCCTCCTAGTTTAGGTCAACCTGTATTCTAGGAGACAGATCCTTTCCACTTTGTATTCATTAGCACTTAACAAAACAAACGAGATGTACTATTTATAAACTGTGATTGGACGAAATTTGAGCATGTATCTGTGTGTGTGTGTGTGTGGGTGTATGTGTGTGTGTGTGTGCGTGTGTGTGTGTATAAACGAGCAAGGTCGCTTTTACGGAATAGGGAAACTCAAACGTCGCACGAAAATCAGTAGAATCCTCGAGACGAGTGAATCAAAAATAGAGCTCCAGACCGCGCAAGTGTCGTCGGCATCGACATCGACTTCATTTGACAGATGGATGTGACATATTGCTCTTAGTGCAATGTGTCACATCCATCTGTCAAATGAAGCGGCGCCAAGTACCCATTGGGTATGTATAGTAATCTGGATCTCCTTTATTCCACTACCTGGATGGCCATTATCAGGTCACAGCTCGGTCAATCCTTTGCAGAGAACCAAGGCTCCAAAGTTGCCTCGATTGTATAAAAATCGGCTAATGTCGTTAATCATGTGACCACCACTGTATATATTAACTAAATAAATAGAGAAGACGCACACATGTAAGTAGAGTAGAAATAATGAATCATTTATTTCAATAGTCTAACGTAAACATAGTATTGTGATATTTGGTTGGTGGTAGGACTTGTTGTGAGTCCGCCTGGCTAGCTACCACCATCTTATCTAAGTCTGACGCCATAACAACAATGTTTTCAGCATTCTTGTGTTCCGGCAGTTAGAGATAAGATAGCCAGTTCCTCAGTGGCCGAGGATTCCGGGAGAGGCTCGCTTCCATCTTCAGCCTTATCAATACTTAACATCAGGTATGATGAAGGCTAAGAGTCTCCCCGTCTTGCATAAAAAATATAAATAAATAAAAAATAAGAATCTCACCTGGGTGATTCCAACGGCTAGCATCAGCACAATTTGCCATAGTGACCAACTCATTACCCTGTAAAGAAAGATTTCAATATTATCATAACATAGTAATACATATTTGGAGTTTTTTGAGAGCTGTTGAGGGTACAATATAAAAATAATAGTAAAATCATTTATTTCATTAAAGTTTCGTCGTCGTCTCAGCCACATAAAACCCACTGCTGGGTATAGGCCTCCCTAAAAGTGGGGGTTTGCCATAATCGCCACGCTTGGCAGCACGGGTTGGCGATCGCAGTATGGCCAAGTTTGTGGGAGACGCTGCTGCCCGCCTCCTGAAGGCCGAGTCCCTTAGTCGCCTTTACGACCCCCGCGGGGTGAGAGGGGGTAGTGCTATTCTAAGCCGACACTACACAGCTAAATTAAGCTCATTAAAGTTTAGAACATCTAAATATTTTACAATCAAAGTCAAATTAAAATTATTTAAAGGTATTATTTTGCACTGATTAACAAACTAACTCGAGCTTTGTTACCTGGTAATATCTAGGTAACTGAGTTCTAGTAATCCATAACATTCTCATACTAATTATCTCTCACTGGGTTTTTTTTTAAGAATATAATACATTTTACGCGAAAGTAAATAAATAATTGCATACAATCACACCAATTATCTAGCCCACGTTAAGTTTCATGAAGAACTTGTGTTATGGATACTAGATAACGGATACTTATATACTTTTTTTGTAAATACATACATAATATACATATGAAACACCCAGACCAAGACAAATAGACATGTTCATGCACACAAATCTTTAATTAATCGAGATGGTTCTTAGCCACGTTTGATGAAAATCCATCTGGTCATTTATGGAGATGGTCAACTGCCCGCCGAAACGGTAAAAGATACAAAGGTAGTGCTTTGACTAAAATAATGTACACCTTGGGCAAATTAAGATGCATAAAAAAAAACAAAAGGGCGGCAAATTTTTTTTTTCTTTCTGTAGATAAATATTTGTAGTGCCTAAACGAATTAAGCGATTTTAAAGCGGTATTTTTTTTTAATTTTGTGTGTAATTTAAAAAGAATGAAATAAAAATATTTTTTTAAATATTGAAAAACCCCCGACACAAAAAAAAATTCTCTCTTGGTCGGGGGACCACAAAAAGAGAACCGACCGAGAGAGAAATTTTATTTTTTTGGTTTTTTTTTGTGTCGGTGGTTCTTAAAATTTTAAAATTTTATTTTTCTATCATCCTTTTTAAATTACATTATATTATTGAATAATTTGACATTCCTAATTTTGAAATGGATAGTGTTTATATAGCATTATTATTATTAGGTAATAACTTAATGCATGCAATATTATATTATTTTAATAATGTTAATGTTAATCAGATCAGTTGGGTATATATAGCAATCTGGATCTCCTCCATTAACTCCATGGATGGCCATTATCAGATCACAGCTCGGTCAATCTTTGGCCGGGAACCAAGGCTCCAAAGTTACCTCGATTGTATGAAAATCGGCTAGTGTCGTTAATTATGGACCACCACTGTATGTGTATGTAGGTATGTATCCTTATTATTATTATTATTTGGAAGGAGGGACGCCGGCAGTTCCCCAAAGTCCCCTGAAAAACAGGGGGGAGGGCGGGTTATCATTTACCCCACCGGCGTCGGGACCTCGAACCTACCTGTGCGCTTACAATACCTATTGAGTTGGCTTATCGTAAGCTGCTTTAAATCATCTTCTTTCAGCTTGTCTGCTTCAAAGAGTTCCCAGCGCAGCGATGCGTACATCGGGCATTCTGCCATGAAGTGATTTTTATTATTTGAGGATTTAGGGACTTTGCAACCCCGTTGAGGGCTGTAGTCACTGCGACCTTAGAGATCTATTGTAACTCGCCACCTATTTATAGTACCTCTTTTAGCCCGGTTGCTTCCAGAAAGTCAAGAATCTTCCTAGCTTTTAGAGATTTTAGTTCCTCTGGGTCGATGATGTGGCGACCCAGGTGAATACTGCGTTTGTGCATTAATGGCCCGCTGTCACACAGAAGGTGCTTTGGTGTCTCCCTCTCCTGTTTACAATAGCGGCAAATATCAGTATCACTCAATTTCATGTGAAATTGGTGCCTGTTTAATTTGCAGTGTAGTGCAAATTAAACATAGTGCCATGAAGTGATAGCTTGTTTCTTCTTTTACTAAAACTGGGTAGGAGAGACATAAGAAACATTGTAGGAGTATTGACAGGACACTGCCCCCTAAACAGACACCTGTCAGTGATCAATAGAGCAGAGGACCCTATCTGTCCACAATGTAGAGAAAAAGGTATGTATCCTTACTTAGCACACATCTCCTCCGCCCTATTCCTGTCCCTCGCCTCGTGAGCGGAGTGCAACTCCTGCAGCCTCCTCGCTGCTGTCACGTGTTCTTTCACTCGTGTCACCGACTCTGATATGTCACGGATACGCATCATGTAGGTCTCTGCTGAGGTTCCTGCGTGGAAATATTATTCAAAGTCAAAGTCAAAGTCAAAGATTTTTATTCAAATAGACTTATAGATAAGTACTTTCGAATAGTCCAACATTTTTTTCCCTACCAGCCATTCAGGACATCTTTTAACTGATAAGAAGAACGGCCGCAAGAAACTTATCAGCCTTAGCAGAAACAACAACATTTACAATGGAACATGTTGTTGCCAAACACAAATCTACAATCTTGAAATATATTTAATTAAAGAAGAAATGTATTAATAATAATAAAAGAAATGTATTTATTTCCCACAAGGTTTTGAACTTTAACATTTCAAACAATTTAACAAGTATTTTCTAGGTCTTGGAAATCTTCAGGGAGCTCCTGAAGATCCCCAAGACCTGCATCTTCCTGCATCTTGCAGGGCGGTGCATCTTGCATGTAAGTTTTTCTTACGGAATTATGCTACATATTTTTCATTCCCTACTGTTGAATAAAACAAAATTCATCCGCATTCAGCAATTTTGTTGTCGTTGCCGTGTTTTAGAGTTGCCTCGCGAGGTTGCCTCACCAACTTTTTGTCGTCGCAACAGTTGCGTACATAAAAGTCAAAACCACGGACATAAAAGTCTCCCCAGCTACGGTTGTCGTGTCGCTACGTGCGCCTACTCTTATACAAGCCCGTAGACTTGATGCGGTGTATTTATTTAATTTTAAGAAGATCAACAGCAACAAACAGAAATAAATAATACAAATAAAGTAGATATCCCATTACAAGTGGTGTCAGACACAAAATAGTTGCAGAGCCAAAAGTTGGAGCGCGGTCTCTCTAAGTGAATAATGTAACTCACCAAGTTCCATTTCCTTATCATCATCGTAATCTTTCTCCTGGTTATCTTCAGTGTCTATCATTATATCCAAAAATACCTGAAATAAACATATTACGTAATTGCGATACCGCCTCATGGCTAAGTTAAAAATAAATAGTTAATAATAATCTATACTATATTACTATATATAATATTATAAAGAGGAAATATTTGTATTTTTGTATGTAACGAATAAACTCAAAAACTACTAGTCCGATTTTGACGAAATTTGGTATAGAGAATCCTTAGACCCCAAGTAGTAACATAGGCTATAAATGATCCCAAAATTCCCACGGGAACGGGAACCACGCGGGTGAAACCGCGCCCGGCCTCTAGTAGTTAATAATTATTCACCAAACAAAAAGTTGATATGATTAATCTGATGATGACTGGGAGTCCAACCCAGAATCATTGGATCTGACACCGATTGTTTTACCACTAGACCACAGAGCCAGTGAAGGGGTGCAGACAGTCACACCAAAAAGCTTTAACAGACTCACAGTTGCCTACAGCGTATTAAAAATATAAAAGTATTGGAGAATTTCGAAGGTGGTTCGCAAGTCTCGGTAGCTCAGTGGTTAGAGCATTGGACCGGATTTCCAAAGGTCGTGGGTTCGAGTCCCATCTGAGAATTCACTTGTGGCCGAGTTGACATGTTTCCTCTTTTATTAAATATATTTCAATATTGTAAATTTGTGCTTGGCAACAACATGTTCCATTGTAAATGTTGTTGTTTCTGTTAAAGCTGATAAGTTTCTTGCGGCCGTTCTTCTTATCAGTTAAAAGATGTCCTGAATGGCTGGTAGGGAAAAAAATTTTGGACTATTCGAAAGTACTTATCTATAAGTCTATTTGAATAAAAATCTTTGACTTTGACTTTGACTTTGACAACGCTGGCCTACAGCATATTAAAAATATAAAAGTATTGGAGAATTTCGACGGTGGTTCGCAAGTCTCAGTAGCTCAGTGGTTAGAGCATTGGACCGGATTTCCAAAGGTCGTGGGTTCGAGTCCCATCTGAGAATTCACTTGTGACCAAGTTGTTTTTTTCCAAAATTTATCATAAGTATGAAAATCGCATTGAAAAATGCAAAATTTCAAAAATCATAGACTCACAGTTTTCTGGCTGAATGTACTAAATGTGTTATCAAAGCAGAATCTGTAGTCTCCATTGAGCGCAGCTGTGTGCCGGTGAGCATTCTCTGCTTTCTTGTAATCAGCAACAATGACTCTGCCAACTGGGTCGGTCAGCTGGAACGAGATGTCTAGCTCACCATGCGTTGCATCTATCACCTGTTTAGAAAAAAAAACATTATTGTTATTTTTATGTTCTGTTTTTATCTGCAATCAACATAACTTTTACAAAATGTGCGGGTAAACTCGCCACTGAATGTTTCTTCCCTTTCAGCACCCTGACCGCCTAACGGTATAGCATGTGCTATTGCTATATTTTTTTGGGGGTTGCATTTGATATTCGCATCCCGATTTAGTATTAAAGGGGGGTGGGAGGGGTAGGGGGGGGAGGAGGGTTCCTCCCCCTCACCCCCTAGGCGCGGAAACCTGTAGTTTTTTTTTTCCAAGTTATTCATTCCAAGTTGAAAAAACTACAACTTTGCTTGTGTGGAGACTGCATATAAGGGATAAAACAACCTAAAAGTTATTACTATAACATAAAATAATGTTCTGTTACACGTAACTTCAAACATGTGTAAAAAAAAACCAGGCATCTCCGCGGGGTGGGGGGGGGTGTCAATTGAAAGGGGTAACCAACCCCTACAAAAAACAACCCTAATCAATTCCTAATTCGGGATGCGAATCACTAATGCCAACACTTTTTTTGTGGTGATGACGGCTCATATTTACTTTAGTTGAGTCTGAATTTAGGGAATGGGTGTGATGGGGATGGAGGGAGGTGTCCCCCATCCCCCCCACTAAAGCATTTTACGTGGAAACACAATTTTTTTTTCATACTTTTTTAAGTTAGGTTATGTTAGAACTGCAACCAAAAAAAGCGCGAGACGAGTGAGGTGTAACAAGCGTACCGCGGCAACGGCCGGCTAAATTTTTTACGTTCCATTTACTTAAATATTATTGTGTATTTTGATTGTCAATTAAAATGTCATGTTATGTGGGTACTTAAATAATAAATGAGTTATGCTTTCATCTCGACTGGTGTTGTATCTTTTAATGGCAACGAGGATGGGATATGAACCCACGCGTATAAACTTACACTTTTTCTGATACATTTTTAGAAACTTAAAAAATTCGTAAATAAAAAAATGCATTTCTGCATCATATGCTTTCGTGCCCTCCATCCCCCTCACACCCATTCCCCTAAATTCAGACTCAACTAATGGAAATTAGAACCGTGATGACTACACCCTTGTGCAAAGGGGAATGAAAATCTGACCAGCAAGTTTTAGGAAAAATAGTAGGTTCTCTAGAAATACTAGAATTATGCTATCTTATAGTTTGTACACCTTAAATATATTCTTCTGCTAAGGGGACATAAATTTTATTGCAATAAGTTGTGTCATCATAGAAATTGGTTGTACATTGTGTTACTTATAATTTTTTTTATCAGAGAATGGAATGTGTAAGTAACTAAGAAAGATATCTGAATGGTTTTTATGTCTACTTTAAGGTTGTATTTCTGTATCTGTATGTGCATTAAAGAATAATAAATAAAAATAAGGTTATGTATTTGGTCAAGTTTATAAATATTTGTAAAGGATACCTGGTATTCCAAGTCGATAACTTCGTTTGGTAAAACATTCTGATAGAAACAGTCCGTCTTTCCAGCTTGCACAGTAAATGTAATGTCTTTTTCATACGCAAATACACAGCTAAAAATAGTAAGTAAAAAGTACGAGCGCATTTTCGGTTTATAAAGATATGTATCGGTTAAATTCAATTCGTGTTATGGATAACTCAAGCACTGAATCACACTCCAATGTTATTTTAAAGCGGTGGAAGGTGTTTGTGTTTATTATTTGAGTAAAATGAGAAAAAGATCGACGATAGTCCAAACGAAAACAACAACGATCGCGTAATAGACATAGGGAATAGGGATGCTCGATGATCATCGATTTTCGATGATCATCGATGTTAGAAGCTGAAACATCGATGTTTTAACATCGATATTGCACTATTTAAACATCGTAACATCGATGTCACGGACATAGTCATAATCGAAATTTGGTCGCGGACACATAATCGATTGAAATCTATGAACGTGATTATTTTCTAAGGCTGGTTCAACCTTATATCAACAGCGTAACAGGTTGAAAGGTTCTGCGCTTGCAAAATTATTATTTTTACAGTCAATTGACAAAAAGTATTGGAACTTATAATGTGATACTACCCCCTGATATCTCTAATATAATAATTTCTTTGTTTAATTAAAAATATCATGTGATTTTATGGTTGTTTTATTTTTTTATTGATGATGTTTGCAAAAAACATCGATGTTGGCTGACATCGATGTTTTGCGCTAGATGAACATCGAGTATCGATGTTCAGCTATCGATGTCATTATCGATGCCATCATCGATGTTTTTGCAACATCGATCATCCCAGACATAGACATGAGAATGAGACACACCGATTATATCAACCAACTAAATACCATATTGCATCGATATAATATTTTACGTAATCGATATTTTAAAAACTATATTATCATAAGACCAAAAATCAAAACGCGTAACAAAACAACTATATATCGAAAAACAGCAACGAAACAACAAAACGTAAATCAACGCAACTATTCATAACCGAACTTACGATACGATATCGTTGTTCAGTTAATTTGTTGCTTTTTCACGGGATGGGTGACCAAAAACTTTCAATCACGAGATCTTCCGTGCTTTGGAAGGCACGTTGAGCCGTTGGTCCCGGCTGCATTTGCAGTCGTCAAACTCACCAATCCGCAATAGGCCCTCGTGGTGGGTCATAGCCCAATCTCTTTATGCGTCCATAAGGAAGGCCAGTGGGTAGTGCCCTGGGTAGTGCCCCAGCAGTGGAGACATTAAAATGGCTGATGACAATATGTTTATTAAAAGATTTTCTGATAGTCCAAAGCCTAGCAAAGCATCTACTAAGTCATTGCGAACTCTCACATCAAAACTCTCTTTGTTAGTTAGTAGTACAACTATGCAATATTGATATCAGAGCCGTAACTGAATAAACCGTATAACCGTTCTTAGTTAGCAAACCATACAACCACAGTCTATATATTTCCCTTCTTACGCTGTGATACAACTAACTAGGTAATCGATATGTAATATCGATATTTTTATAATATTCGATATTAAATTTCAGTATCGGTTACATATACAGTTATCATAAAATATCGACTTCGCCCATGTCTGCTCGCCGAACCCATGAATAATGACATATACGCTTTCGTTCGGAAATATCAAATGACATTACGTCAGAACTAAAGAAAACATTAGCACGAGCGTTTTATTTAATGAATTCTGACGTAATGTCATCTGCCAAAAAATGGATAATCGTGCTAAAAAACAACCCATGAAAGTTACATAATTTGCTTACATAACTTGTTTTTATGATTTATTTATAGTTATGGATCATAATGAATTATGGATCACACCATGAAGCTATAGAGAATACTGGAGGCCAAACTCAGTTCTTAAAGTTGAAGCCAAGTAGGTATAACCTCAATTGACCTTTCGTTGGACTCCAGTGTGGCTATCTCATAAATCTAAATTTGCCCGGAGCCTGTTTCATAATAGTTAATGATATTAATTGCTAATATTATTAGACTCATAATAATAATAATATTAGTAAGCATTTTTCTGTTTATAAACTTTTTGACATCACTGATAAATGATATCTTTTTGACGTCACTAATATCATTAGACCTGAAAGCTTATGGAATCGAAGCCAATATGAAAAACTTAAACAAGAGACTACTTTGCAACCGCTAAAATTAGTTATAACCTTTAGTAAAAAATTATACGCAAAAATTAATTATGCTATAGGCGTAGCAGCATACGTACTTAGCTGCAAATAAATAGAAATTCGTAACTTTTGACGCAGTCATTTCAATTTCATTATTCAATATTCCCGAGTTGTAATTCAATCTGTAATTTGTTAATTTATATTTCATTAAAATTAAGCTATTTCCATAAAATAAATTAAATCATCTCAATATTGTTTTCTGAATTTCCTCATTATTGTGGTATCCGGCATCCTCGTGCAATGGTAACACCGTATGTGTCTATGTCAATCAATCAATATGGTGGATGTCAATTTCTAATTTTGCGGACTCGAAAGTTGCGATTCATAATACGACGTTTCTTGCTATCAAAACGTTATTCTATTCTGCATTTAAAAATATTAGGTCTTAAAGTATGAAATTGCCGTATTGTAAGAAGAATTTTAGGCAAATTTGAATTTTCATACTAAGTACTAAGATTTTGAATGATTTGAAAATAGCTTGTATGTACTATTTTTTTTTATTGCATTGAGCTAATTTAATTAAATTAGATTCTTAATTTAATGTTAAGAATCAAATGAATTTAATTTAAAAAAAGCAAAATTAATTCACATTTAGCCACCGCGATTTTTCCCTTAATACCTAATTCCGATAATACCATTCGTCTATTCTACCGTTACTTCTAGCATAAACTGGGTATATAGACATAAATTTGAACTGATAATTCTGAAACATAATGACAATTTCATATTGAGACCAAGATACGAGATAGACCTATTATTATCATCGTGTAAACTGTACACATGCATACCTACACAGATATTGATACGTTTTTACCTATATTAGTAGTTTTAATCTTTAAACTTGTCTCCTTTACTTTGTAGTTGTATGGACACCCTATTTAGAAAGAGAGGAGGGGGACCTATGGAGCGAGATAGAATGCAGTCAAGGTCATTTTTTTTTGCTTCAAGTAGGTATGAGGAGTTTGGCCTCCAGTATTCTCTATAGCTTCATGGATCACACTATCATTCGTTCTGAAATCGCACTATCATTCAAGCAGGCATTTGAAAGCTGCTGCTGTCATTTTAATCAACTGTCAAAAATAACAGCAATTTATGGCCACCGCAGACTTAGCTTTTATTTCTTATAAATAATAAACACAAATATTTAGCTCAGAAATTTTTAAAATGGCGCATCCTAGTGCGCCTGGTACGTCAGGATCAGGGGTGGTAAGGAACAGTGCATTGTCGTTTGTTGAGGAGGCTGCGCTTGCGCAGGGCGGTTTGCAACAACAGGATGTGGCACAGGCGCAGGATTCTAAGGATCCGGTCAGTCAAGGTACGGTGTCTCCAAATATAAATCTCTTTTTGTAACTAAAAAAAAACACAAATACTGTTTTTTTCTGTACTAATATTTTAAAGAGGAAAGATTTGATTGTTTGTTTGCATTGAATAGGCTCGGAAAGTACTGAACGGATTTGTATGAAATTTGGTACACAGATAGTAGATAGCCTGGTTATGAACATACAATTATTGTTGTCTTGGAGCTGTTATAGCAATTTAGTCAGTTTCTTGTAATTATTTTGATATTTTTTTGGTGCTGAAATATAGTTCTGGGGCTAATTGTCTAATTTTAAAATCTATCGCAATCCCTTTCAATTCGTCATTTGAAAGTTATTTACACACTTCAAACCGTCACTCATTGACATTTTATAGGGATTCTGATCGGGATGCGTTTTGAAAAGTATTGAATAAACGAAATTGCGCTGTCTAAGCAAAGTGACACTTGAAAATCTTTCAAATGTACGGAGAAGTGTTATTTAAAACATAATTTGTTCCGAAAGTGATTGCGACTATATGTTACACAATTCCATATATCACTAGCACAATCACAATATCTTTAAAAGGGATTGTGATAGATTTTGAAATTAGACAATTAGGGGGCTGGTTGTTACCTATATCGCCAGGTGTCTGGCGTACTGTATTTGTACAAATAATTTGGTCTGAACAACATGAAAGCAAAATTTATACTTTTAACATACTTATATTGTCTAAAGTTTTACTGTCTGCATGTAGAAGCACCCTGTTACTAATTAAGAACATATCTAATTCCAGAGAGAATGGTGCCAGCAGGCCTGAAGGCTTTATGTGAAGCGTACTCCAGGTTATATCCTGACCAACCCAATCCGCTGCAAGTGACAACAAGGCTAAAATATTGGTTTGTTATTTTTTATTTAAACAGGGCTTCTTCTAAAGCCTTGTTTGTGCCCACTGACCCTTTGTGGTAATTTTCACAAAATCCTTTTTTGTTTTTGAGTGAGGGGCATACCAAACGGTTATGCTGGAGTCATCTAGAATACCGGACTCGCGAGTCCAGCACCCTATCCCTCGCCGCCGCCCGACACCCCGTCGAGTCTAGTAGGCTCCGCTCCTCCACGACCGGGAGCGACCACCGCCTCCCGGGCCCCCCACTCACTCTCAAAAGGCTACCAGCTAAACCGCTCACTACTTGACCTCTCGCGGCCATACGTCCTGGGGGACCATTGTGGTAATCACCCTGATGACTGGCGGCCCACCCGACTACCCAGGCCTGTCGCAGCTGAGGGAGGGCCGAGCAAGTGTGGCCATCCCTCCAGACGGTGAGGATCACTCACCTTCTTCCATCTGATCCCACTAGAGCGGAATGAGTTGCGCATAGCTCTGCCTCCTCCTCCTACACAAAATCCTACTTCCTACTATCCTACTATATTATAAATGCGAAAGTTTGTTAGGATGTTTGGTTTGGCCATTTATTTTTGGAGAGGGGACACCAGCAAGGCCAGACGGCGGATCAGTCTCCTCAGTTGGAACCATTTCACCCAATTTGGTTGGGCCATTGTTTGGATGTTGATGTTTGGATATTTGCTACTCTTTCATGCAAAAACAACTTAACCGATTTGAATGAAACTTGTCACACAGATAGAAGGATTAAAACTTAGGCTACTTTACATCCCGATGTTCCCACGGGAACACCAACCGGCGGCGGGCTGGCCGCTAGGTACAAAAATACACTTCAATGCAATGTTAATAAGGATTAAATTAAAGTGGCCAGAACTGGGCTATCTCTTTAATGCTAAGAGTGGGCACAACTGGGCTATCTCCTTAACAGTTGACACAACCAGCTTGCCCTGATTGAATCAATGTTACTTACAGGCTTGGAGGCCATGATCCCTTGGACTACATAAGCATGTATTGGAACCCTGGGAAACCGGAGGAGAATGTGCCACCCCATTGGCATTATGTTGGGTAAGATCGTACATATATTTTTTTTAAATGCTACACCGATTATTCCCTAAATATTGATATTTTTGAAAACATTTGATTGTGCAGTGAAAAAGTTGCTATAAGGGCCTGCGCAAACAACGGACATTGAAGGATTTTTTTGTCCGGGACACAACCATATTACTAAGAACATAAAGTTGAATATATAACGAAGACTATCGCGTACTTTTCATGGATATACGCGATCTAAGTTCAGTCTTATTTGGTTAACAATAAAGACTTGTCGCGGACAAAAAGTCCTCCGTTATCCGTCATCTGCGCTATCTCTAAAGTGCCAAAAATAGAAATAATTAAATATTTCTTACACACACACCAAAAACAAAAAAAAATAGAAAAAGAGGAAGGCCAACACGAAGATGGTCGGACAAATATCGAAACCTGATAGACCCACTCTGGCTAGAGAATGGGTGAAATCTTATCTTTAACTGCCGGAACACAACAATGCTGAAAACATTGTTGTTATGGCGTCAGACTTAGATAAGATGGTGGTAGCTAGCCAGGCGGACTTACAACAAGTCGTACCACCAACCAAACCGAATACAATATGTACCCCCGCTGGGAATCTAACCCGGTACCCTGTGTCTGATACCGGTGGTTGTACCACTAGACCACGGAGGCGGTTAAAAATAACTAATCATAATTTTTTATTAATTGTAGGATATAGGGGCTATGCAGCTCCAGTTGGAACTGTAGTCACTGCGACCTATAAGATCTTTTGTAACTCGCCACCTTGTTATAGTATCTCTTTTAGCCTGGCGGCTTCCAGGAAGTCTAAAATCTTCCTAGCTCTGAAAGATTTTAGTTCCTCTGGCCGAATTATATGCCGGTCCAAGTGGATACTGCGTTTGTGAATTAGGGGTCCGCAGTCACATAGGAGATGTTTGGGTGTTTCTCTCTCTAATCCGCAGTAACGGCAAACGTCAGTGTCACTTAATTTCTGTGAATTTGGTGCCTTTTTAGTTTGCAGTTTGTAGTAGTTTAATAAATAATAAACATTCACACCAATTAGTGAAGCCAAGCAAAGCAAGCGTTGTATATAAGGCTTGTGTTATGGTGACGGCCTAAGAATACCACACCCTTACATGCCTGGGATGTCGTAAGAGTCGACTAAGAAGCTCTACGCATGAACACCTGTGCGTGAGAAGGAAAACTTGAAACAAACCCTCTACCAACCCGTCTGGCCAGCGTGGTAGCAGTAGGCTAATAGCCTCCTATGAACGCCACAACAGGCGTGAGCTAGGAGAGGCCTATGTCCAGCAGTGGACGTCCACAGGCTGATGATGTGTTATGGGATACTGGGGACATGGTTAGAAATACTTATATACTGTCTTTGTCTTGGTTGTTGTTGTAATTGTCTTTTTTTATGAACGACGAGGAGACCCTTAGCCTTCACCATACCTGATGTCAAGTATTGATAAAGCTCAAAGATAGAAGCAAGGCTCTCCCGGAAGCCTCAGCCACTGAGGAACTGGCTATCTTATCTGAAACTGCCGGAACACAACAATGCTGAAAACATTGTTGTTATGGCGTCAGGCTTAGATAAGATGGTGGTAGCTAGCCAGGCGGACTTACAACAAGTCCTACCCCCGCTGGCAATTGAACCCGGACTGTCTGATACCGGTGGTTGTACCACTAGACTTCAGAGGCGGTTTAAGTAAGTGTAATCTATTAAATTGCGCACCAACGAGCCCTAACAGAATACCAGCATTGCCGGGACACAACTTGTGTCACGGCTACACATGCTGATGCAGGGAAGGGCCCTTTTCTACCTGAAACCATACTGTATTACTTTGTTATTTGTGATTTTTTAGGGTTCCGTACCTCAAAAGAAAAAAAACAACCCTTATAGGGTAACTTTGTTGTCCGTCTGTCATTCCTACAGGTTCCGTACAAACCTGTAGGTATATAAGTAAAAGTTCACCCATCACGACAATCGAGTCATAGTTATGGTATTTTTATTGCAAAATGAAATTATAAAATATATTTTTTTTATGATGACAAAAAATTTACGGTTTTCTAAATTTTTATTTTATCTGTACTATAAGACGTTACTTCGTACCAAATTTCAAGATTCTAAGTTCACGGGAAGTACCCTGTAGGTGCGAGTTTGTATGTAAAACGGCTGTATCTTTTGATTGCTTTGGCTTAGAAGTTTGATATTTTCACAGCTCCAAGAGACAGTAGACCTGAGTATTAGATATAAATTTCAGTTTGATACCTCCACGCGTTCCGCTGAGAAAATCGGTCTTGACAGACGGACGGACGGACAACGAAGTGATCCTATAAAAGTTCCGTTTATTCCTTTCGAGGTACGGAACCCTAAAAAACATACAAATACAAATATCTTTATTGTGAAATGTAGGTATACAAATGCAGTTGTTAGGTTAGTTTATCAGTGTCTCACTACATTTCCACTTTTTACAAGGTATACAATATTACAGTACAGTAATGATTCTGTACAGTAATGATTTTGTTTGCGTTAGCTTCGGTCTATCCGACCTTCACGGCGACAGTCGCGTGCACGCCGCGGGCGCGGGCGCCTCGGGCTTCGGCCTCGAGCTGACGCTGCGGCTCGCCGCCGACGCCGCCGCCCCACCGCTGTGGCCCGCTGCATTGCTTCAAGCGCTGGCCAGATATATATTCACTACCGGTGAGTACCAGCGTGCAATGGAGAGGGCTTTGCTCGGCGTTTCCCTCCGTGATCGATTCAGAAATGAGGAGATCCGTGGGAGAACTAAAGTAACCGACATCGCTCGAAGGATTGCTCAGCTGAAGTGGCAGTGGGCGGGACACATAGTGAGAAGAACCGATGGCCGTTGGGGCGGAAAGGTTCTGGACTGCGCAGGACCGATCGTTGTGGAGATCCTTGGGGCAGGCCTATACCCAGCAGTGGGTGTCATGTGGCTGAGACGGCGACCGGTGAGTAGTCTTGTGATTAAGGCGATACTCGAAAAAAATATGCTGAAGCGAAATAGCAATGGGAAAACGACGCGCACGGGAGCGAGACCGATTTTGGAGATTAGGCAAAAAAAACACAAAATCACTTCGTATTAAAAAACTACAGCGATAAAAAAAAATGCTTCTATACGATCCTAAATATTATTGGTGTCCACTTATTAAACCAATTTGCAATAGTGTAATAAGTAACCCCATTTAAGAATAATCTTGAGTTATCGTATTTTTTTGAGGTCTTTTCGAAAAGAAAAAGTGCCGAGGCAAAATCATAAAATCGTGTTTTTGAAACTATACGAATCTAGATAAAGGTATGAAGAAATATATATGTTATTACCAGATTTGTAACAACTGTAACTGTGCTGTAGTTTTATATCAAAAAGTCCATACTTTTTCCGAGTAGCGCCTTAAGGTGGAACGATTTTCATACAAAAAACAGTCGCGATAATCTTGGTAGATTAACAGAATTAATACTTAAATATATGTGCAACTATTTATTCTCGGGTATTCATTTGCGCTAAATTAATAAACAAACATTGTTTCATTCAGAAATCACCTATAAATGAACACTAAATTTTTGCAAATATTACGACTGTGTATGTGACAAATGTCGTGTACGTATACAAAAATCGCGACGTTGCCATTCCATGCGGCTAAGACGCGCAACGCGCGAAGTTGCCGCTCTTACGTTTGTCTCGATTTAATAATTGTTTAAATTTCTCTTTACTAGATTTTTCAGCTGTGTTGCCGTTGCGTCCCAAAAGAGATGAGTTTCGTCAGTAAAAATTTACTTTGGGATTATGATATAAAGTTGTGATTTGTAGGATTTATCTTGACTCCGATTTAAAAAAATGCTAAACACGACTTTACATTTTGTTTTTATGCGTAAATCTTTTTTTCTCCCATCACTGTAAAAAAATAGAAAATAAGATTTTGTAAAGGAAAAAAAAGAAACGAAAATTGTATAGATCTGCTTCGTGCAAATAAAATTTACTTGTATTATGTAACGTACTTACTTAATATTGAAATTTTTTATTTTTATTTAGACAAATGTCATGTGGTCCCTTTTCAAATATTAAATTGTCCGCAATCACATCTACGTACTGACAACACCGTTCCGTATTTGTCATTTGTTTGTAGTGTTTTTTCATTGTGACTAGGGAATGGGTCCAGTCATTTCACTGAAATGAAAATTAAATATAAACGAAATTTATGAAATCTTTCAAAACGGGTGGAAATATTTCAGTTTTGCGTGAAATTTATTTTCTGACTAGAAATGATTTATTTTACGTAAATCTTAATGATTTAACGATCTTAATGATTTATTTTATTTTTAATTTTACAATTCTAACGTATTAAATGTTCACTTAGCTATTCAAAACATCATAAGAATGATGATAGCATAGAGATAAACATAGACTAAGCCAAATACAAAACATGAATTTGACGTCACATATCACTTGACTATTGTTGTTTCGACTATGAATCAGGACATTTGCGCGAAAAGCTAATAACGCGAAAGACTTACACGAAAAGCCGTTTGCTCGAATAAACATTTGCGCGAATAGTGCACAAATGTAATTAAATTTGCCTTAATTATTGGTCAGTTAGCCTTCAGAAACATTTTCACCGTACAGCGCATGAATGAATGTTAGCACTATCTCAGCACTTTTTTTTCTAGATTGTACTTAACATTACATAATACATATTTAAGATACACAAGAGGTTAGCACTTTTTATTTTATAACCTCTCAGGCATCGGAAAACGAAACACAATAGATATTTAATTGTTTCCAACCCCGGTGTTCGCTGCGCTGCTTTACGAATTAAGTATTTGTTGAATAATACAATTTCATTTTGAGGTAAGTACTTAATAGTAATTTTTTTTGGGGCATTTTTGCTTACTTACATGTTTTATGTATTAATATTTTATAATATCAGTATCTTTATAAATTAAAACACGAAATTAGTTATATGCACATAAGTGCTTTTAAAGACTCAATCCTCAGAAACACGTGAAGTATAAAATTGATATTAATAAAGATTAAAGTGGTTCCCCCGAACTGTAAAAATCAAGCTTCTAAGTTTTTACATCACCATAATAAATTATCGCAGTAAATTAAAGCTTTAAAGGTAGAATTTAACAAGATTTACAAGATGTAAAATTTCACCACATAAGTAAACAAAAAGAGTAAGTATAAAAATGGCGTCTCGAGCTTGATTCCAAAACTATTATAATATAAAATGGAGATTGTAACTAACAAACAAGTAGACAAAATATGATCATTTGCGCAAATTTATATACGCGCCAATATACCGAAAGGAGCTAAATGTATTGATTTTAAATAAAACTAATATAATAGTATTGTAGTATTGTACTAGCGGATCCTCGCGGTTTTACACGCGTGGTACCTGTTCCCGTGGGAATATCGGGATAAAATATAGCCTATCTTAATCAGGGATAGTGTAGCATCCTAAAAGAATTTTTGAAATCAGTCCAGTAGTTTTTGAGTTTATTCATTACATACATACATACACATCTTTCCTCTTTATCACTACATAGTATAAAGCAAAGTCGCTTCCTGCTGTCTGTCCCTATATATGCTTAGATCTTTAAAACTACGCAACGGATTTTGATGCGGTTTTTTTTAATAGATAGAGTGATTCGAGAGGAAGGTAAAATAACCTTCAATATATAGTAGAGAAATACTGTAATTTTTAAGGTTTCTAATGTGATGTCGTAAATGATTACATTTTTTCCGCTTACATTGCAAACGCAGGCTGAACCCTACGAGATTTATCAATATAAGGTAATAAGTATTTGTACACCTTGAAAATGTCTACAGAAAACTCCGCGGTGGTTTATGTTTATCTCTTATGGATAACCCACAATAGCATAAGTCGTGTAGTCCACGCGGGCGAAGCCGCGGGCGGGAAGCTAGTAATATTATATAGTATAGAAGTATAGAAAACGGTAACATGATGATCCAACAACCACCACCACTTTGTTTTTGATTGAGGAAACACTGCAATTTTAATCAAAATCTGTTCAGCAGTGGTTTAAAAAAAAGATATTATAATGGGCAAACACACTAAGAAATCTTAAAATTTAGAGTATCAATTACATTCTTGTCACTTGTGCAATTTAAAAAAGTTGCAATTGCATTTGTTGCAATTTATACATCAAAATTAATATTGTGATGTTATTTAAATAAACAATAATATAAAATAAATAATTAAAAATAAAAAAAATCTATCATCAGAAGTCTCGAACCCTAACTCTTTGATATCTAAGCCGAGTACGTAGACCGCTGGGCTACTTTATCATTTTCAGCTGGGTCGAAATATTCTACTACAAGAAACTCAGAAATAAGGTATGCATGTGTGAGTGATTAGTAAAATTGGGAGACAGAAACACTCTCTCGAGATATTTGGATGATTTATGTACTACAAAAAGATAAATGTTGGTTTCGAAAATTCAATATTTATTCATAGAAAGCTGAACGGTCGTTAGATGGCGCTACTTTCGCTATTTAGTAGTTTTTATTTATTTGTTAATTGTTCTTTGTATTTTTTTAACTCAAAATACTATTAGCGCATTCTATGAATAAATATTGAATTTTCGAAACCAACATTTATCTTTTTGTAGTACATAAATCATCCAAATATCTCGAGAGAGTGTTTCTGTTTCCCAATTTTACTAATCACTCACACATGCATACCTTATTTCTGAGTTTCTTGTAGTAGAATATTTCGACCCAGCTGAAAATAATAAAGTAGCCCAGCGGTCTACGTACTCGGCTTAGGTATCAAAGAGTTAGGGTTCGAGACTTCTGATGGTAGATTTTTTTTTGTAATTTTTTTATTATTTATTTTATATTATTGTTTATTTAAATAACATCACAATATTAATTTTGATGTATAAATTGCAACAAATGCAATTGCAACTTTTTTAAATTGCACAAGTGACAAGAATGTAATTGATACTCTAAATTTTAAGATTTCTTAGTGTGTTTGCCCATTATAATATCTTTTTTTTAAACCACTGCTGAACAGATTTTGATTAAAATTGCAGTGTTTCCTCAATCAAAAACAAAGTGGTGGTGGTTGTTGGATCATCATGTTACCGTTTTCTATACTTCTATACTATATAATATTACTAGCTTCCCGCCCGCGGCTTCGCCCGCGTGGACTACACGACTTATGCTATTGTGGGTTATCCATAAGAGATAAACATAAACCACCGCGGAGTTTTCTGTAGACATTTTCAAGGTGTACAAATACTTATTACCTTATATTGATAAATCTCGTAGGGTTCAGCCTGCGTTTGCAATGTAAGCGGAAAAAATGTAATCATTTACGACATCACATTAGAAACCTTAAAAATTACAGTATTTCTCTACTATATATTGAAGGTTATTTTACCTTCCTCTCGAATCACTCTATCTATTAAAAAAAACCGCATCAAAATCCGTTGCGTAGTTTTAAAGATCTAAGCATATATAGGGACAGACAGCAGGAAGCGACTTTGCTTTATACTATGTAGTGATAAAGAGGAAAGATGTGTATGTATGTATGTAATGAATAAACTCAAAAACTACTGGACTGATTTCAAAAATTCTTTTAGGATGCTACACTATCCCTGATTAAGATAGGCTATATTTTATCCCGATATTCCCACGGGAACAGGTACCACGCGTGTAAAACCGCGAGGATCCGCTAGTACAATACTACAATACTATTATATTAGTTTTATTTAAAATCAATACATTTAGCTCCTTTCGGTATATTGGCGCGTATATAAATTTGCGCAAATGATCATATTTTGTCTACTTGTTTGTTAGTTACAATCTCCATTTTATATTATAATAGTTTTGGAATCAAGCTCGAGACGCCATTTTTATACTTACTCTTTTTGTTTACTTATGTGGTGAAATTTTACATCTTGTAAATCTTGTTAAATTCTACCTTTAAAGCTTTAATTTACTGCGATAATTTATTATGGTGATGTAAAAACTTAGAAGCTTGATTTTTACAGTTCGGGGGAACCACTTTAATCTTTATTAATATCAATTTTATACTTCACGTGTTTCTGAGGATTGAGTCTTAAAAGGCACTTATGTGCATATAACTAATTTCGTGTTTTAATTTATAAAGATACTGATATTATAAAATATTAATACATAAAACATGTAAGTAAGCAAAAATGCCCCAAAAAAAATTACTATTAAGAACTTACCTCAAAATGAAATTGTATTATTCAACAAATACTTATTCGTAAAGCAGCGCAGCGAACACCGGGGTTGGAAACAATTAAATATCTATTGTGTTTCGTTTTCCGATGCCTGAGAGGTTATAAAATAAAAAGTGCTAACCTCTTGTGTATCTTTAATATGTATTATGTAATGTTAAGTACAATCTAGAAAAAAAAGTGCTGAGATAGCGCTAACATTCATTCATGCGCTGTACGGTGAAAATGTTTTTGAAGGCTAACTGACCAATAATTGAGGCAAATTTAATTACATTTGTGCACTATTCGCGCAAATGTTTATTCGAGCAAACGGCTTTTCGTGTAAGAGTCTTTCGCGTTATTAGCTTTTCGCGCAAATGTCCTGATTCATAGTCGAAACATCAATAGTCAAGTGATATGTGACGTCAAATTCCTGTTTTGTATTTGGTTTAGTCTATGTTTATCTCTATCCTATCATCATACTTATGATGTTTTGAAAGGCTAAGTAAAAACATCATAAGAATTTGTACTTGAATACTTAGATTATTTTCTTAACTTTCTTAACGGTTAAATCAAAATTAAGTCTGTTATTATCTGTTCGGGACGGCCGGCAGAATAGTGCAATAAAGTGAACAATAGACAGTGACTAATAATTGTGGTAATAAAGTTGTATTGTGATGTGAAATTTCGTGACTAGTTATAAGTGTAAAATCTATTGAATTCGTTGTCTATTAGTGTTTTATAGTATAATAATAAGTTTCTTTGTGTTTGGAATGTATTTAGTCGATAATATTTGCAGTTAGTGTTTTTCGTGTATTGTAAAGCTTGTTCGTGTTGTACTAGTTTGTATGAAAGTTTTATGCAGTAGGTATTTATAGAGTAGGTATTTACAAATAAATTATCCCATGTTGATAAATTGATGTTACGCACATAGCGGCTAATTAGACCTTCACGATAAGGTATGATACATAAGAGTTAAGTAAATAGCTGATAAGATATTAAGAAATAAAGTATATTTTTTCGTGTGTTTTCTCATTTCCCAAAACGATTTATAGGTAGATTAGAAATAGTATTGAACGTAGTATTGAAAATGTAACTTAACTTGATAGCAATCATTTTTTAGAATATTTTAATATGTAACATGTAATATTGTGACTGATAAGGAATTGTTAGTGATAAGAAACGTCGTATGTGCATAGATAAAATGAGATAAATAAAGTTGAAAACTGGTGAGCTTGCGCGCGGCACTCTATACGGTATTGCCTTTAAGTAGCTTAGTGAGAGTCGGGTTTCTATGGCTACGGATCATCACTTGTCCCACTCTCGCCTCAAGACTCTGAAAGAGACAGCAAGCAAGCTCTCCTAGTTCCTGGTACAACAAGCTCCTCTGCGTTTTACTTCGCAACCCAGCACCCAGTTCGAAAAACCGTACGTCTCGCCCTCCGCAACGATACAGTCCACTGCCAAATCCGAGCGGGGCGTGCGGCACATTTTGGTCCATTGCGAGCCGAATATCGAAGAAACGCAGAAGCCATGCCTGTCACAAGATCGACCAGCGGAGGAAGGAGCCACCGTGAAGAGGCCGGGAGTGAGGACGCCACCGCGTCAAATCCGTCATCGGGGACCACCGAGTCCGGGACCACTATGGAGTCCACCACGGGGACCAGCGAAGCGACAACCACCGTAGTGCCGACCGCAGACGTCGCACTATCTCCGATACCGCAAGTCGCCGCTGGAAGAGCCGCCGCCGCCGCCGCCGCATCGAACGCCGCCGCCGCCGCCACGCCGTCCCACCGAAGCAAGAAGTTAAGGAAGGCTCAAGCAATCGAAGAAGAATTAGCTTTAGAGCAAGAAATATTAGAAATGAAGATCGCGCTAAGCATTGTAAAGAAGAAACGCTTAGCAAACCGTGTTGCCGAAGAAGATAAAGAAGATAATACGTCACACATCAGCGAATCCGACGCCGATGTGAATGAACGAGTCCGATCGTGGATAGAAGAGTCCACACCATTGGCAATTAGCGACAAGCCGCATTGCCCCGCCGAGTCCGCCGCCCCCGCCGTGTCCGCCGCCGCACCCGCCGAGTCCGCCGCCGTGTCCGCCGCCGAGTCCGCCGCCGTGCCTGCTTTCGTAACTGGAGGAACTACATGTCCACGAGTACAACCAGTCGCCGTTACGAACAGCATTGAGAAGATGACGTCCGCCGAGCCTGCCGTCGTAACTGGAGGAACTACGTGTCTACGAACACAACCAGTCGCCGTTACGAGCAAGATAGAAGAGATAACACCGCCGTGTCCGCCGTGTTCATCGCCGAATCCGATCAATGTAGAAATCGGGAACATTAAGGAAGCCGTCATCGCCCTAGCCGAGCGCTCTCTACGTCCGCACATGCACAGCGCGTCCTCCGAGCTACCTAAATTCGGGGGAGCCTTTCAAGAATGGTTCGCATTCAACACCGCCTATGAAGAAACCGCCGCGCACCACTCACCACTTGATAACAAATCAAGACTAAGAAGATGTCTCTACGGCCGCGCCAGCACCGTCGTCAACAGCCTACTGAGCAGCATCCAGAGCACACCGGAAGACATCATGAAAACCTTGGAGTGGAACTTCGGAAGAGCGGAAACCATAGCAACGCACGAGCTCGAACGACTACGAAACCTACCGAGAGCGGGCGACGACCCAAAGGACCTTATTTCGATGACGTCACGAGTCAAGGACGCCGTCGAAGCGCTGCAATCATTGAAGAAACAACACTCGTTGTACAACGACGAAGTGGCCAGAACGATAGTAAAGAAAATGCCAGGTTCAGTACGCTACCGATGGTATGAAACGTGTCAAGAAATGACAGAAGAAGATCCGCCGCTCGTCCAAATTAAGAAGTTTCTACTTAAATACGTGGGAGGATGCGCCCAGTACGCCGACCCCGAGATTGCGAAAAATGAACATAAGCCAGCGCCGACGTCGTATCAACAACAAAGAAAACAGCGAACATTTGCGACTCAAGACGCCGAAGATAGCGAGACAACACTGCGCGACAGAGATAGAAGATCGCCGTCGTACGGGGGGAGAAAATATTATGAAGAGAGGGGGAAGAAAGAAGAGCGAGACAGAAAATGTATTATCTGCGAAGAGAAACAACACAATATTCGAGAATGCAAGAAATTCAACGAAGCGGATATAGATAGAAGATGGGACTTAGCGAAACAACATCAATTGTGTTTCCGTTGCCTGCGCTTTAGAAACAAGTCTCACAGCTGCAACATGAACCGCTGCAACATAAATGGGTGTCCGGCGGGACACAACCGAATGCTACATCGCGAAAAGAAAACTGAAAATGTGAAAAAAGAAGCCGAAACAGTCACTACAACGTGGACAAATATGAAGTCGAAGTCGTATCTGAAGATGGTACCTGTACGGGTGTCTGCACCGGCGGGAGAGATTGATACGTGGGCGCTACTGGACGACGGGTCAACAGTGACATTAATCGACAGCAACCTCGCTGACGCCATCGGCGCGCGGGGACCGATCGACCCACTCCATATAGAAGCGATTACAGAGAAGAATTTGAATGCGTCCCGCTCTCGTCGAGTTACAGTTACACTACGCCGCAACAACGCCGTGGAAAAAATACACGCACGCACCATCGACCGCCTACGCCTGTCACCACAACAAGTCAGTGCGAAGGACATCGAACGCTGTCAACACCTGCGCGGGATCGAAGACCACATCAAGTACCCGCACGCGGAGCCCAAAATCCTGATCGGTCAAGACAACTGGCACCTACTGTTGGCTGCAGAGGTACGAAAAGGGCACCGCGACCAGCCGATCGCGTCATTGACACCACTGGGTTGGGTGCTACACGGCGCGCACACACGTTCCATCGGCCAGCGTGTCAACTATGTACACCACCTGAAGGCCATCGACGAAAACATGGATGAACAGCTGAGACAACACTTCGCGATCGAGAACATGGGCATTGAACCCAAGAAGCCGTCCACTGACCCTGAGCAGCGCGCATTGAAAATCTTAGAAGAGAGTACCGTACAGCGCGCCGATGGCCATTACGAAGTGGCGCTACTGTGGAAGAGCGACGCCGTGACCATGCCGAAAAATTATGAAAATGCCGTGCGCCGCCTCCACTCCGTGGAAAAGAAGCTTGAAAAAGATGAAAAACTAAAGAAGAAATATAGTGAACAGATGGAAGCATTGATCGAGAAAGGCTACGCCGAACCCGCGCCCGAAAAGCGGGAGGTTGGCAAATCGTGGTATTTACCGCACTTTGGAGTAACAAATCAAATGAAGCCCGACAAACTACGCATCGTGCACGACGCCGCCGCCCGCACCGGAGGGACATCGTTGAACGATCAGCTGTTATCCGGTCCGGATCTACTACAATCACTTCCGGGCGTACTTATGCGCTTTCGTCAACACAAGATCGCCGTGTCCGCCGATATAGCGGAAATGTTTATGCAAGTGAAGATTCGTGAAGAAGATCGAGATTTTCTACGATATATATGGAAGAACCAAGAATACAGAATGACTTCACTCATATTCGGAGCAACATGTTCACCGTCGACCGCAATATTCATTAAAAATAAGAACGCGAGCAAGTTCCAAGAAAAATACCCAGAAGCCGCCGCAGCGATAGTAAAAAACCACTACGTCGACGACTACCTCGACAGCTACGAAACCGAAGAAGAAGCCGCGCGCATAGCAACACAAGTACGAGAAATACACCGGGGCGCGCGACTTGAATTAAGAAAATGGGCGTCGAACTCGCCACCAGTATTGAAACAGCTGATCGACGACGAGGGGTCAACGACCGGAGATAAGAAAACATTGGCGGACGGGGCTAGCAGCGAACGCGTGCTGGGACTAGTTTGGAAGCCGGACACCGACGAGCTGGCATTCAACCTGGATCTCGCACGTATACCGAAAGAAATGTTGAATCGAGCTGCACCAACGAAAAGAATCGCGCTGAAGATAGTTATGTCACTCTACGATCCGATGGGGCTCGCCGCGCCAGTGACAATAAAAGCCAAACAAATACTACAAGAAGTGTGGCGCCGCGGCACCGAATGGGACAATGACCTCGACAGTGACCTCAGTGAACAGTGGCGAGAGTGGATGTTACACCTCGAAAACCTACGCTTCGTGTCCGTACCAAGAAGATACCTACACTACAGCGACGCCGTGAACCTACAGTTGCACACGTTCGTCGACGCTAGCGAAACCGCGTATGCCGCAGCGATATACTGGCGCGCGGTCACTCCAGAAGGTCACGTGACACTCACCTTAGCAATGGGAAAAGCTAAGGTCGCTCCACTGAAGCTAACATCGATACCACGCCTCGAGCTACAAGCAGCCGTAATGGGAAGCCGCATGGCCGCGGCAGTTATAGAAGAGCACGACCGCAAACCCGACTCCAAAACATACTGGACAGATAGTAAAACCGTTCTTACTTGGGTGAAAACCGGATCGCGCTCATACAAACCGTTCGTCGCGCATCGGCCGCCATTGAAGAAAACACCGCTGTACACGAGTGGCGGTGGGTACCTACGAAACTAAACGTCGCGGACGACGCGACCCGAGACGTGCCGCAGGACTTCACTAGTGCACACAGATGGTACGCCGGGCCGAGCTTTCTACAGAACGACGAGTCAGAGTGGCCAACAGAACGAGTAAAACCGGGGGAGCCAACGGGTGAAGAAAAGTGTACCTACACACGAACAGCTGATTCAAGAAAAATAAGTGAATGTGTTCCCGACCCCGAAAACATATCGAAATGGCTTATATACCTACGAGCTACGGCGCGAGTGCTACAGTTCATCGACCTCTGCAGACAGAAAAAAGAAAAGGTCAACTACAAAAGAACGAAGAAAATCGAAAAAGGCGATAAGGAATACAAAATAACAACTGATAAGAAAACAGTTGATAAGAAGTTACGCAACGCGACGCCATCTACCGGAAAAAATGTGCAACGACGTTATCACCACATTGATAACGCATATCTACGTCGTGCAGAAGATTTGATAGTTCGTGCAATACAAGAAAGTTGTTTTCCGAGTGAAATAGAAGAATTGAAGAAAGAAAAGACAGTTTCAAGAAATAGTCGTCTCTACGCGCTCGCCGTAACTTATGAAGATAACATAATAAGAGTGAAGAGCAGAATAAGCGCAGTTCGCGACGTCACCGCGACGGTGGCGCCACCCGTGACCGACGGCAACGACCGAAGAGTGAAACTGTATATAGAAAATGTACATAGAAGATTATCGCACGCCGGGGCAGAAATGACAATCAACGAGTGCCGACAACATTATTGGATTTTACGTCTACGGCCCGTTACAAGAAAAATAGTCAACGAGTGTGTGTTGTGTCGCATAAGAAGAGCACAACCGTCGCAGCCATCTACTGGGAACCACCCACCGAGTCGACTCGCACATCACCAGCGGCCATTCACCTACACAGGGCTCGACTACTTTGGGCCACTGACCGTCACCGTGGGCCGCACGCAGCAGAAGAAATACGTCGCGATATTTACGTGCCTAACTACCCGGGCCGTACATCTGGAAGTAGCGGCATCACTCAGCACCGACTCGGCGGTCATGGCGCTGCGGCGCATGATATCTCGACGGGGGTGTCCGACGGAGATATGGTCGGACAACGGGACCAACCTGCGCGGCGCCGACAAGGAGCTGCGCCGCGCCATCGACGAAGCCACACACTCAGAAGCAGAGAAGAAGATGATCAGCTGGCGCTACATACCACCTGGGGCCCCGTTCATGGGGGGCGCCTGGGAACGCCTGGTCCGATCAGTCAAGGTCGCACTGGCAGCCACACAGCAGAGTCGCCATCCTACAGAAGAGGTACTGTCGACACTACTCGCAGAAGCGGAGTACACAGTCAACAGTCGTCCGTTCACACATGTCTCCGTGGACCACCAAGACGAAGAGGCCCTCACTCCGAACCACTTCCTGCTGGGCGGGTCAGCTCTGACACCCGCACCCGGCAGCTTCTCCGACGGGGACCTCATCGGGCGCGCCAACTGGCGCGCGTCTCAACGTCTCGCCGACCTATTTTGGGCGAGGTGGCTACGCGAGTACCTACCGGAGCTCCAGCACCGGCGGGAGCCCCACGGGAAGGGCCCCGCACTGCAGCTGGGCGACCTGGTCCTCATCGTGGACAACACGCTACCACGAAACACCTGGCCCCGTGGAATGGTAACGGCGACCTTCCCGGGAACCGACGGCGTGGTACGAGCGGCGGACATCAGAACGAGAGGCGGCATCCTTCGACGGCCAACAAAGAAGCTGGTCATCATCCCCACGGCAACGGCGGCCGACCCTTCACCGACAACTGGATGTAACGACGGCGGCGGCGCCGGCGTTACACGGCGGGAGAATGTTCGGGACGGCCGGCAGAATAGTGCAATAAAGTGAACAATAGACAGTGACTAATAATTGTGGTAATAAAGTTGTATTGTGATGTGAAATTTCGTGACTAGTTATAAGTGTAAAATCTATTGAATTCGTTGTCTATTAGTGTTTTATAGTATAATAATAAGTTTCTTTGTGTTTGGAATGTATTTAGTCGATAATATTTGCAGTTAGTGTTTTTCGTGTATTGTAAAGCTTGTTCGTGTTGTACTAGTTTGTATGAAAGTTTTATGCAGTAGGTATTTATAGAGTAGGTATTTACAAATAAATTATCCCATGTTGATAAATTGATGTTACGCACATAGCGGCTAATTAGACCTTCACGATAAGGTATGATACATAAGAGTTAAGTAAATAGCTGATAAGATATTAAGAAATAAAGTATATTTTTTCGTGTGTTTTCTCATTTCCCAAAACGATTTATAGGTAGATTAGAAATAGTATTGAACGTAGTATTGAAAATGTAACTTAACTTGATAGCAATCATTTTTTAGAATATTTTAATATGTAACATGTAATATTGTGACTGATAAGGAATTGTTAGTGATAAGAAACGTCGTATGTGCATAGATAAAATGAGATAAATAAAGTTGAAAACTGGTGAGCTTGCGCGCGGCTCTCTATACGGTATTGCCTTTAAGTAGCTTAGTGAGAGTCGGGTTTCTATGGCTACGGATCATCACTTGTCCCACTCTCGCCTCAAGACTCTGAAAGAGACAGCAAGCAAGCTCTCCTAGTTCCTGGTACAACAAGCTCCTCTGCGTTTTACTTCGCAACCCAGCACCCAGTTCGAAAAACCGTACGTCTCGCCCTCCGCAACGATACAGTCCACTGCCAAATCCGAGCGGGGCGTGCGGCACATTATCATTTAATACGTTAAAATTGTAATATTAATTAATAAAATAAATCATTAAGATCATTAAATCATTAGGATGTACGTAAAATAAATCATTTCTAGTCAGAAAATAAATTTCACTCAAAACTGAAATATTTCAACCCGTTTTGAAAGATTTCATAAGTTTCGTTTATATTTCATTTTCATTTCACTGAAATTTTAGTCAGTAGTATTGACCATCCCTAGTCACAACAACACAACGAAAAAACACTATAAAGAAATGACAAATACGGAACGGTCGGTGTTGTCAGTACGTAGATGTGATTCCGGACAATTTAATACCTATTTGAAAAAATAAAATATTTAAATATTAAGTACGTTACATAATACAAGTAAATTTTATTTGCACTGCCGTCCTTTAACTAAAACCACGTTAAACCCAAAAAGTGACATTGGAAAAGAACGCAAAAAACGCGGGAATCATGGTTTCTAAGAAACCCTTAAAGACAGATAAGTGACTGTTATGCAAAATGTAACCTTGTATTCCCATGCATCATTTATGATCTATACTGCACGGTATCTACTGTAAAATATTAAAAAAAAACGTCTTTTTATTGTTTAGCGAAGCTAATATGTATATTTTTGACTAATAATACTGTGCTAAAAGGTCTCTAACCTACACTTAGCGACATTTTAGTTAAGTATTTTCTTTAAATTTGTCATGTCCGTAATATTTTATAAATTTACTAAGAAATGCTTAACTATAAACTCGCTAAGTCGTTTAACTGTATTATAGCAAAGAATGTTGTTCATATTCACATATTATTTACCTTAGTTAAAAGAGGCTATAGCTTCTTAAACTGTTTTAAGCTAAGTGTTACCGATAAAACAAAAATCATTTGTAAATACATACACTTGTTTACTAAGCTAAAACAAGGCAATTCTTCCTTTGATTTTGATTAGCGTCTTTATAGCCAAGCATTTCATACCCAAAAAGTAGAAAATTAAATGAAAAGCAATGTAAGAATTATATAAAATTTTATTAAAAAGGTAAAAAGAAATAAGTTCCTTCTGCTTATGTTTAGTGTTTTTATAAAACAACAATCAATCATTTTCTAATATTTAATTAATGTTCTTCCATTATTTTATGAACAACAGCATAATTACATTGGTATCACTTGACATAAAATTATTCTTGAGATCGTATGAACTACCACTAGAAACAGCCTTGTATTAATTTTCTTAACTAACTAATAGGTAAAAAAAAATATTAGACTGTAAAAAATAAACTCCGAAACTACTGAACCGATTTTGAAATTCATACACCACTAGAAAGCTCCGTTATAAATTTTGAGCCGGTTTTTTACACCTTGGTTAACATAATCTGTTTTTTTTTATGTCTAAGTTTTTTTTAAAAAAATATATAATCTATATTACTCCCTGATAATGTAGCTTTCTATAATGTAAAAAATGTTATAAATAAATCCAATAGTTTTGGAGCATATTCGAAATAAAGTAACAAAAAAAAATTTATAAAAATAAAATACAGTCCAAGTGAATTTGCACCTATTGAATTTTGAATTGGTTGGTATTGGTATTGGTATTCCAGAACGTGACTCAAACAGTTGAGTGCAGTTAGAAAGGTACGACGCTCAATTACTTTACTCTTTGACGACGCTACAAACGATGAATTAAGCGCGTCCTTTTTTAACTGTTTTTAGGTATATATCACTGCTTAAATTACGTTCTGAATTACGCCTTAAACTATTATTTTGAAAGGGTATGATATAGCATTCAGAGGATATATTTTAAGTATAATTAATAGTAATTATTATAAATGGCTCTTATCTCTCTTTCTCTCTTATCTTATTAATCAGTGACTCTTTTTTTATTTTTCTGTACTTCTAAATTTTCGTTATCACCACAAGTAGGTAAATTTTGCCAGAAAATAATCTTATTTTTGGTATTATAGGTAATAGCTTATGAATTATTTTTTGCTTCCGATCATTCTATATTCCTTTGAGTAGAGAACGAAATCCTAACAGAGGATTTTTCAAAAACTTGTCATTCAATAATTTTAGAGATTTGTAGTTTTCAGCAAAATCATTTTTGTAGTGTAGATCGAAGCTTGATCTAATAATACCAACTTGAGATATATTTTTGATATACACCCTAGGATTAGCATTTTGAATGCGTCTCTTTGATATATTATTGGTATAATCAATAAAGTCTGTCCCACCCAAGTAGCAAGAAACTGATAAATATCGGGAGATCCGAAACAAAATAAGGTATGACAAACACGTCACATCATTGCTTAAGTTTAACAATATCTAAGTATTAAATTATACTATATATCTTTCAGTATCTATCTATTTGATAATTATTCATCTCAATATTAATAACAAAAAAAATATTTATCAGGTGCAGCTACAACTTTCATTACATTCTTTCAATAAGATTTCACCCACTTCTAGATATAGGCCTCCCCCAAGGATCTCCACAACGATCGGTCCTTCGCAGTCCGCATCCAGCGGCTTCCCGCGACCTTCACTAGATCGTCGGTCCACCTTGTTGGGGGCCCCCACGGAGCGTCGTCCTGTGCGCGGTCGCCATTCCAGAACCGCCCCACCGCAACACCAATCGGTTCTTTTCGCTATGTGTCCCGCCCACTCCACTTCAGCTGAGCAATCCTTCGAGCGATGTCAGTTACTTAAGTTCTCCTACGGATCTCCTTATTTCTGATTCGATCACTTATAGGGAAACGCCGAGCATAACCCTCTGCATTGTACGCTGGGTGACCTTGAGCTTTCTTATCAGACCCATAGTAAGCGACGACGTTTCACTACCTTAAGTCATCACTGGCATAGACTTTAGTCTTGAGACACTGCGGTAAGTTGGACGCGAAGATTTTACGGAGCTTCCCGAATGCTGCCCAACCGAGTTGGACTCGACGTGAAATCTCTTTCTCGAAGTTGGACTTACCTAACTGGATTGTATGTCCAAGGTAAAGTGGTCAACCACTTCGAGTGTAGTGTTCCCAAAGTGAACTGGAGAGGGTATGACATGGGAATTAGACATGATTTTCGTCTTATCCATGTTCATCCTAAGACCCACTCTTTGGGAAGCACAACGGAGATCTTCGAGCATTGTGTTCAGGTCCTCCAGGGTCTCAGCCATAAGCAATAGCCATATTATCGGCAAAACGAAGGTGTGTCAAATACTGGGTATTTATGTTGATGCCGCGTCCTTTCCAGTCCAAGAGCTTAAAGATGTCCTCCAAGGCAGCTGTGAACAGTTTCGGAGAAATAATGACGTCTCCCACCTCGCTGCAGTTGGATGGGGCTTGTGCTCTGGTTCTGTAATCGGACCGACATGGTGGCATGTTTGTATAAATACCTTAACAACTTGAAATCATTATTAAATAGTTAATATCGGATGATGACCATGATTACCTATTTGGCATAGGTTCTCGGTATTGATTTAATAACATAGTACTTAGGTAAGTGAAAATTTGATTTATTCAATTTACTCTAATGTTAAGTCTAAGGTTAAACAGATTGTTTGACTGATTTTTTATGGTGACAGTATATATACCATATCGTTTTTTCAAAATAATATCCAATAACTTAAGTACAGAAAAACAAAAACAAAATACAATTTAGGCGTCTTAATATTATACATTTTATACACAGTACTTTACTCTCCTTTGATAGTGTGTCTTTACACAGTCTAAATGCAATCTCACTAAGCGTAGCATGTTAGCTATAATAGCCCTTAGTACAAAAAGCACGCAACACAACTTTACAATAACGCATTTCAAGCTTTTAGGTTCCTGAGAATACGAAGTTAGTTAGTCCAAAGAATTTCGCTTTAAGAAATATATTTATTAATACAATAATGTTACTTACCTCGTAATACTCACCGACTTAATAATATTTGAGTATTAGCGGAAAACACGAACACGCAATTGCACCTCATGATCGACCGCTCCGAGCAGTTTAAGTGATGCTCCGGGGTGCCGGGTCCCGGACCCGCGGCTCGCGCGCAAACCTATCGCATCCCCGCACCGCGCACGCCCGGAACCCGGAATGAATGAAGCGCGAGCAACGAATAACGTGTTTCTAGTTAAGAAACGTGGATTTGCGGTTATTAAGTTAAGGAAGACTAAATTATTTCTTTAACAAATTCCTTAATAAAGCAAATAACGTTTTTCTAGCGAAGCGTTTTGAAGCAACTGCAGTTTGGAATACTTGACTATACTATCGTTAAGGGAGTTTAACTTGAATTAAGACTAGTTTTTCATTGTAAATAGTTTATAGCGTTGCTTTTTTGTTTGTTAATGATAATTGGTCCTTGACTATAAACACGTTAAACTCACTTAGCGTGTTTGTAATCAAGTATAATCAAATCACGTAGTTTAAGCTAAGTAAATGTTAAAAAAATATTCGGTTAATTTAGTAATAAAGGTACTTTAACGTGTTTTAAGCTAAGAAGTGTAGGATAGTCATTTTTTAGTTAAGGATTTGTAAAATATTTTGCCATTTAACGGGATACAGGGTTTGAATAACTCCAAAACTATAAATGATAGAGCTACCGATCCTAAACAGAAAGATAGATAAATTTAAACTGTGTTAAATTGCATTCAAAACTCAAAATCGACCATTTGAGGGTTAACGTGGTTTTAGTTAAAGGACGGCAGTGCACAAAGCAGATAAAATTTTCTTTTCTTTTTTTTTGTTTATAAAATCTTATTTTCCATTTTTTGACAGTGATGGGAGAAAAAAGTTTTACGCATAAAAAACAAAATGTAAAGTCGTGTTTAGCATTTTTTCAAAATCGGAGTCAGGATAAATCCTACAAATCACAACTTTATATCATAATCCCAAAGTAAATTATTACTGACGAAACTCATCTCTTTTGGGACGCAACGGCAACACAGCTGAAAAATCTAGTAAAGAGAAATTTAAACAATTATTAAATCGAGACAAACGTAAGAGCGGCAACTTCGCGCGTTGCGCGTCTTAGCCGCATGGAATGGCAACGTCGCGATTTTTGTATACGTACACGACATTTGTCACATACACACACGTAATATTTGCAAAAATTTTGTGTTCATTTATAGGTGATTTCTGAATGAAACAATGTTTGTTTATTAATTAAGCGCAAATGAATACCCGAAAAGAAATAGTTGCACATATATTTAAGTATTAATTCTGTTAATCTACCAAGATTATCTCGACTGTTTTTAGTATGAAAATCGTTCCACCTTAATCGTACAATTTCGATTTGCACTGTTCTAGTACAGTCCGAGTACTAGTACACCTTTTTAATACTTAACAGTACACTGAAATAAAGTCGTTACGTGTAGTGTACCGCTGACCTGCCCCCTAATTGTCAAATTTCAAAATCACAGGTATTGTGATTCTGATAGTGATTTATGGAATTGTCTAACATATAGTCGCAATCCCTTTCGAAACGAATGATGTTTTAAATGACACTTCATTTGAAGGAATGAATGAATAAGAGTTTATTTGGATATACATACGAGACAATTACAATTTTATAGCAAAAAAATAAAAATTAAAAATCTAACTAATCGAGTCATTTAAAATACTTACTGGACACTACGACCTCCACAATCTTCATAACTTGTTTAAGCGTAATCAGGACCGTTACCTTAGGGGTCACAGCTTCAAGCTCAGTACTTCAATCGCAAACAACAACCCATGCAAACATTTTATCAGTAACAGAGTCGTCAAAGAGTGGAATGAGCTTCTGGAAGATGTAGTCCTCGCCTCTAACGTTAATTAATTCAAAAATCGACTGGACAGATATTTGGAATTTAAATTGTGAACAAAACGCATAGATAGCATGATACAGGCGCTATCAGTTGTAACAACTGCTAGCCGTGTTAATAATAATAATAGCACTTTTAATAATAATAATAATGGAAAGATGGAAATGGAAAAATATGGAAAGATGGAAAAGAAATAATACTTACCTACCGAAAAACTTGTAAAAGTGATTGGCAATGTTTATTTTACTAAATATGCCTGTCAGAAACCAGTTTTAATTGATATCAAATACGTTTTTTTTATCTTTATTACAATAACATGACTTTGAAGTAATATTGTTTGTTGTATCAGTTTTAAATAAAAACCTAATTCCTATAATTTCTTTTCTTCTTAAGAACCAGTACTTTTATTTATTAACAGTTGACGAAACCGCTCTTATCATTCAAATAATAATAATAGTTAATAATAATAACACAATTATTTCAGATAATAATTGAGAAATTATATTACTCAATTAAAATTGTATTAAATAGTTTATAACTGACATTTTCATTAAACATAATTCACTGACATTGTTCTTATTGTTATTGTAATATATTTTTAAAAATTCATTTGCATAAGCTCATGTCCAATATATTAAATAATTATATTTCTGACATAAGTTTCATTTGAGTATTGTTATAAATTTATTTTTTTTTATGTGTGACAACATTTTCACGTTGAAGTTCTCAATAAAATATGCTGGTGACTTTATTATAAAATATCAAATTGTACTATATTTCTAAAAATAAATAAATCTTATCTTATCTTAACAAGTTGTTCACTTACCTATTCTTAGACGAACTTAAAATTTTAGATACTGTTTAAAAAGCCGTGTATATTTGTATGTCATATTTTGTAGTTAAATACGGCAGCACTTCTAGTATGAACACCGCTTTATCTCGCGATCACAGACCTATATCGAGATAGACGGTAAAAGTGTACCTTGCGTGCCAAAAGTTTCATCCACGGTCAAAGTTTTACGACCCAAGTCTGTCCACTTGAGACTATTGCCATGAAAACACGCGTCACTCAGAAACGAAAGTGGTTAATAGGCTATTTGACAGGTTTTGAAAATCCATTTTATATTATGTAGTGGAGTTTAAGGAACCCAGTTTTTTTTAATTCTGGTACATATTTGCTGAAAAATATCAAATTAAAAATCCAATATTTAAATAGCGCGCCAAAACGCTACTTTGACAATATGGCGCTGCAATGGGGTCGGTGACGTCACTTGCCTGTATTCTGCATATCATCCACATACGTAGGCAAACGAGGTTTACAAGCAGGTGACGTCATGATAAACTCGACGAATCAGGAGCGTTTTGTGTCACGTGACAAAACGTTTAAAAATTGCATTTTTATTTACGGATTTTTAAATAAATTCATAATTATTTTCAACTTACGTTAATAAAAACCCATTTTTAAACTCATACTTTATATTGATAACAGTAATTGACACTTTATTTTTCGCATTGTCAAATAGCCTATTGTGCGTTGCTTTCTTGCAAGAGCTCGTCAATAACATGTCCACATCACTAAATCTCGCTCGTGACGTCATCGTAGGTACGAAAAATTCAACACGCTTCTCATACAGCTTGAAGCGCTCTTTTCGTCTATCTCGATATAGGTCTGTGAACTAAACTTAATATATATGCAATATATTTCAAAATGACCTCGAAATATGTCTCCAAAAGTCATTTAAATATATCTCAAAATGTAACTCAAAATATGTTTCGAAATGTCCAAAATCGACTTTAAACCTACAGACCGACGTATTAAGGTTTAAAATCCCCTTCAGGCAACAAGTTCTGCGCGGGCGACCACATAAGTTGGCATGCTCCGCTGGACGGCGGACGCGGGTCCCGGGTTCGACACCTGCTCGTGGCAGAGGACCCGCAGCTGAAGGCGATCGATACGCCGCATGGGACTGTGGAGTTCTTGCAGGTATTTATAACATACGAACTAAGTACTTAAGATATATTTTAAATAGAAAAAAAATACTTTGGCAAAGTGAATTCTCAGATGGGACTCGAACCCACGACCTTTAGGAACCCGCTGCTCCGACCAGTGAGCTACCAAGACTGTTCCATTGAGAATTCACTTGTGGCTGAGTTGATTATTCCAATATTTTTCTATTATCTCATCATGTAAAGATCTACATATAAAAGAATGTTGCAATTTATAAAAAAAAGTTTCTATTTTACTAGTCTACACTTATTGAGTTATGATGTTAATGTTAAAAAAGCTCGCTCACACATACTCGTGTATAATACCTACCCCTCATTATGCAACAGTTTCTTAATAGTATATGATTCCTCGAATCCTATTCATTTTTGTCTGAAGATGGAAGCTGAAGATGGAAGCGAGCCTCTCCCGGAATCCCCAATCTTTGAGGAACTGGCTATCTTAACTTTAACTGCCGGAACACAACAATGCTGAAAACATTGTTATTATGGCGTCAGACTTAGATAAGATGGTGGTAGCTAGCCACGCGGACTTACAACAAGTCCTACCACCAACCAAACCGAATACAATATGTACCCCCGCTGGGTGGCGAACCCGGGACCCCTGGGTCTGATACCGGTGGTTGTACCACTAGACCAGAGAGGCGGTTGATATAGCTTCACTTTGATAGGTGGTTGGGTGTACGGGCAGAGAACTGAGGGCCGCCCAGCGCGGCTCGTGTGTGGACGTGCTCAAACTCATCGCGGAAGATCCCAGGTGAGTTCACCGATTTAACAAAAAATTGTAATAAATAAATAAGGCTTTTATTTCCTCATCACAAACTGCACGAAAGGAGCCTCCCCGCAGATGTACCTCTAGCCTCTGTACATCGGTCACACCCTGGTAACAGCTTAGCTAATCCCTTTAAGCTAACTGGCAAATCCTTTCCCCACGATGGCAAACATACCCACCAGTCCAACATTAAAGCCGGCCTTGCGAGTGGTTTCGATCAACATCGAGGGTTTTTCTCAGGTTAAGTCTGAGATCCTCTCTGAACTCAGCCGCACGACCCATTGTCATCCTCTGTGTCCAGGAAACTCATCGAGACCAAACTCAAGGCCGGCCACACAGCCCTGGACTCACACTCATCGCCGAGATCTCCCATCCGAAGCACGGTAACGCAGTGTTTGCTGCTCCCGGCATGAGTGTAAAATCAACCAATTGCTCGACCCAGAATCACAAACTTACAAAATCTCATTATATAGGAACATGAACATGTTGAACAAAAACAGTTTGTGTTAGACTGATGCCTGAGCTAGGTATATACCTGTGTTACAGGTCATCAGGCTCCCACATCCTCGAGCCATTTTTAACCGACTTCAAAAAAAGGAGGAGGTTCTCAAGTCGACTGTATTTTTTTTTTTTTTATGTATGTTCCACCATAATTTCGCCAGTTGTTAACAGATTTTTAAAATATTTTTTTTATCTGGAAGAAAATGGTTTATGTGATCTGGCTAGTAGTTTTTTCATAATCCTGAAAAATATCAATCACCTTTTGGCAAGTAGTCGTATACCTAGATGACATCATTGTTGTGTATGGGCTGATTTTTAGTGTAAGTAACGGCACATAATGTAACAAAAAAAAACTGAAATAAAAACATTTTATAAAAAAAAATCAAACTGACTTCAAAAAGTAAAAAATAAAACTTTTGGAGTCGGTGCTAGTTAGCTAAGGCCAAAAAAAATATAGTTAATAGAAGTGCAATGTAGAATGCTTTGGCTGGCACCGACTCCAAAAGTTTTATTTTTTACTTTTTGAAGTTGGTTTGATTTTTTTTATAAAATGTTTTTATACAAAACTTACACAATGTCATTTGGATTACAATAAACAGGAGAAAGAGAAAATATGCTAAAGTGATGTTTATTAATGTTTTGCTAGTTGCTAGTGTAAGTGTGTATGTGTGGCGTGTGTGTATGTGTGTGTGGCGTGTGTGCGGGTGTGTATTTGTGTGTGTGTGGGGGGGGGGCGAGTATGTATGCGTTTGTTAATCTATGCGCGTATTATAAATTTTTAATTTTGCATTCCACAATGCTATCTTTGTGAAACAAGAAAATATACTAGAAAAAAGCAACTAGTCTCATGTCTGTCATGTATTTCTCTCATTGATGAAACGACGATAGCCAACACCGTAGAAAGGTAAATATACTAAAAGAATTCGACGTGTCCTCATAGGTCTCTGTAGCATAATTGGTTAGTGCATTGGGCTGGATTCCCAAGGATAGTAACGCAATAGTATCGCTATTGGCTATCGAAAACTTCTTAGCGTGGCGACTCTGGCTATCACAGACCTATAAGTGCTTAGAGCTTAAATATTTTCATCTATAATAAATTACTATTGTGTGCCGCACGCCCCGCTCGGATTTGGCAGTGGACTGTATCGTTGCGGAGGGCGAGTCGTACGGTATCGTGGACTGGGTGCTGGGTTGCGAAGTAAAACGCAGAAGAGCTTGTTGTACCAGGAACTAGGAGAGCTTGCTTGCTGTCTCTTTCAGAGTCTTGAGGCGAGAGTGGGACAAGTGATGATCCGTAGCCAGCCATAGAAACCCGACTCTCACTAAGCCACTTAAAGGCAATACCATATAGAGAACCGCGCGCAAGCTCACTAGTTTTCAACTTTATTTATCTCATTTTATCTATGCACATACGACGTTTCTTATCACTAACATTTCCTTATCAGTCACAATATTACATATATTAAAATATTTAAAAAAAATATTGCTATCAAGTTAAGTTATATTTACAATACTAAGTTCAATACTATTTCTAATCTACCTAGTCGTTTTGGGAAATAAGAAAACACACGAAAAAATATACTTTATTTCTTAACATCTTATCAGCTATTTACTTAACTCTTATGTATCATATTACATACGTATATGTATCATACATACCTTATCGTGAAGGTCTAATTAGCCGCTATGTGCGTAACATCAATTTATCAACATAGGAGAATTTATTTGTAAATACCTACACTATAAATACCTACTGCATAAAACTTTCATACAAACTAGTACAACACTAACAAACTATACAATACACGAAAAACACTAACTGCGAATATTATTGACTAAATACATTCCAAACACAAAGAAACTTAAAACACCAATAGACAACGAATTGAATAGTTTTTACACTTATAACTAGTCACGAAATTTCACATCACAATACAACTTTATTACCACGATTATTAGTCACTGTCTATTGTTCACTTTATTACACTATTCTGCCGGCCGTCCCGAACATATTGACTTGTGTGTACGTTGCAACTTGCAGTACCGTAACCTTGTAATGCGAGAAATGTTAAAGTCCTTCCTTGAGAGTTGAAATGCTATTTTTATGTGATAAATATTATTTATACTAGAAAAAAGCAACTAGTATCATGTCGCCCTGACGGGATTCGAACCCGCAGCCTTGGAATCTCAAGGTTGCGGGTTCGAATCCCGTCAGGGCGACATGATACTAGTTGCTTTTTTCTAGTATATTTTCTTGTTTCATATTTATCACATGAATAAATGATATTGATTTTTTTATTTTTTTTATTTTATATCGAGGTAGACGGTAAAGTGTACCTACCTTGCGTGTCAAAAGTTTGATCCACGGTCAAAGTTTACCGACCTAAGTCAGTCCGCTTGAGACCATTGCCATGAACACACGCGTCACTCAGAAACGAAAGTGGTTGATTGTGCCAGGGGGTCGACACTTCATACAAAAATGTAAAATATATGGATTTATGAACGTAGTTTGTGCCAACATTACATTATGAAAAAGTCCGACTTATGAAAAAGAAAGTTTAATCGCTTTGTCCTATCGTATTATAACGACACGGTAATTTAGCCGCATTATACATCACGTCATGTTGGCCAGCATGTGACGCGCCGCCAAATTTAACTTTATCTGTCAGTGATAACATAATATTTTGCTCGGAAGTTTTTAATTTCATTTAAAATTATGTTAATAATGTTATTAATTACAAAGAGACATAATAGGTGGCAAATCTTTGCGAACGTGCGAAATTTATTTTTTATTTATAAAGTAATATTTTTGGCTAAATTCCCGCTTGAGCTGAACAGGTAATATAATCAATTGATTTAATAAAAACATTGTATAAAGTCCATTTGACAGTGTTAATAATAATAGTATTATCAGTAAATATTATGGATTTAAGTAATAATTTTATGAAAATTACAATATCGTATTGTTTGTACTATATTGTCATAGTGCTGTGTCATTGTCATGTTATTAGTTATCGATATTGTTATACTTTAGATGTCCGTCATGGGACGAAGACTTCCATCGGTTGGATCCCGGTTCCCGGGCGAATAACATCCAGTCTGGAAGAAGAGCTCACCGCTGTTGTCTTTTCTATCAGTGGCTGCTTCATTCTCCTGATACTGCCTTCCACCATTCCTACAGATTTATCTGAATTACATAAATCATTATGAAACCTTGTTTTATTTGTGCAATACTATACTTATAGGTAACTAATAACTTCCGAGTGGAATGTGAAAAATTATAATGGTGTAAGTACGTATTGTATTAGTATTTTTTATCGATATCGATACGTATACGTTTAGGGGTGCAACCCTAATCCCATGTCATTTTGACAACTGACACTGTTATGTTGGTACCTCTTAGAAAAACTCAGGTTGGTAGAAACTACGTTCATAAATCAGTTTAGTTGCTTGTATGGAAGTGCCGTCTCTTAAAAACGTAGTGATTACTTGCTCAGTGGATTGTGCAGTGCTTTCTTGCCAGAGCTCGTTAATAATTAATGCTTAATGATACCATAGACTGGTCACACAGACTACAATACTTTCATAGTATATTTTTTCATGTTGGTACCCCTGTCTGATCAGTCATAAAGGTTAAGTTTATATTTGTTTTAGTTGTAGTATTTTGTTGTAATGTTCCGGATAACATGGCTCTCAGCCCCACCAAAACGGTACCGACGGAAGACCAGCGCTGGCCAAAAAACCAAGCATTATGCTGAGTCGGTACCGTTTTGGGACAAACTGTGCTCTTTTTTTCTGTACTACTTTGTTGTGTCTTATAGTCGTGTTTGTCTCAAAAAAATATATTTTTCTTTTTTTCTTTCTTTTTTTCTAATAACATTTACATATCACTAAATCTCGCTCGTCACGTCATCGTAGGTACGAGAAATTCGACACGCTAGGTTCTCATACAGCTTGAAGCGCTCTTTTCGTCTATCTCGATATAGGTCTGTGTTGGCTATAATTTTGCCACCGAAACGGCACTATCTGTGGCTTTGTAAAGGCCCTCACGTGTACACGTAAGAACACGCAGCGCAGGACAAAAGGTGTGCCATGATCTGGGGAGAGATACCACATAGACACGCGCTCTCAGAGCTGTAACCCCACCTGCGCATACTTCGCCCAATTTGAGTCCGCAACATTAAAAAAAAAAAAAAAAAAAAAATTATTTGGTACTAATAAATTGTTACAGCATTGTGATTGACTCCCTCTATTAATGTGCATAGTGCACCTGTGCCAGATGGAGTCGCTCTTCCATAAAACATCTAGTATTAGTAATGGTACATACAATGTGCAAAGGTTCCAAGTAATTATTGTGCCAACTAAGTAATAGGAATAACAGTAAGTAATTTACTAAAAACGAAATAATATAAATAACTGTAAATGTGTGTGTGTGTGAGAGAGAGAGAGAGTGTGTGTGTGCGTGTGTGTGTGTATGTATGTTAGGTTAGGTGTAGATTACATATTTAAAGACTTCAAGTCGTCAACCAATCCGAGTAGATGTTGTTTTGGACGGTCCGACCAGCCAATCAGTGTTCTTATTTCGTAATAGCCAGGGATTCTTTTCGTAATCTTACTAAGGCAACCAGTTTTTTCGCTAAAATTCTATCTTTTTTCAGTAGGATTGAGATATGACAACACCATTGTCTAATTATCCGTGTTTTCGCAATATCCCTAGGATTTTCGCAAAAAATCGATTTATCTAATTATCCTGCGACGTATACATAGCTTCGCTTTTCGCCTGTATGAGCGTGCTATGTCCACGCTCGCAAGGACGCTAATCGCCTCGTCGCCTCCTCGTTCGCCTCGCCACTCGCGCGACGAGTGATTCAAAAATAGAGGTCCTGGACAATAGGCGTAAAGCGAAGCTATGTATATACGTGCAAGGTCGCTTTTACGCCATACGGAAACTGAAACGTCGCACGAACAGCAGTAGAATCCTCGAGACGAGTGTTTCAAAAATAGAGGTCCTGAACCACTATTTTTTAATCACTCGTTGCATGAGCGGCGAGGCGAACGGGGAGGCGATCAGGCGAAAAGCGACTGTGCGTATGTAGACATAGGTCGCATTACGCTTTGCCCCTCTTGCGCTTTCATTGGGAGGCGGTATTACAGGCGAAAAGCGAAGCTATGTATCTACATGTAAGGTCGCTATTACGAAAGTACGGAAAATACGGAAACTCAAACGTCGCGCAAAATCATTAGAAACTTCGAGACGAGTGTATCAAAAATAGAGGTCCTGTATCCTTCCACTGGTGCACAGATGCGGTGCAGGCACGTGGCTGGTGACCCGCGCCCGCACCGCGTCCGCGCGGGGGCTGCGCCGCGCCGCCGCCGCGCCCGCCACGCTCGCCGGCGTCAGCGCGCCCGTGCGGTGGGCCGCGCTGCCCGCACAGGTGGGTAGCTGCAGTGGGGGCCACGTATAGGTGTGGCCGCTATGGTGACTGGTGTGACGTCACCCCCGCCACGCTCGCCGGCGTCAGCGCGCCCGTGCGGTGGGCCGCGCTGCCCGCACAGGTGGGTCGCTGCAGTGGGGGCCACGTATAGGTGTGGCCGCTATGGTGACTGGTGTGACGTCACCCCCGCCACGCTCGCCGGCGTCAGCGCGCCCGTGCGGTGGGCCGCGCTGCCCGCACAGGTGGGTAGCTGCAGTGGGGGCCACGTATAGGTGTGGCCGCTATGGTGACTGGTGTGACGTCACCCCCGCCACGCTCGCCGGCGTCAGCGCGCCCGTGCGGTGGGCCGCGCTGCCCGCACAGGTGGGTAGCTGCAGTGGGGGCCACGTATAGGTGTGGCCGCTATGGTGACTGGTGTGACGTCACCCCCGCCACGCTCGCCGGCGTCAGCGCGCCCGTGCGGTGGGCCGCGCTGCCCGCACAGGTGGGTAGCTGCAGTGGGGGCCACGTATAGGTGTGGCCGCTATGGTGACTGGTGTGACGTCACCCCCGCCACGCTCGCCGGCGTCAGCGCGCCCGTGCGGTGGGCCGCGCTGCCCGCACAGGTGGGTAGCTGCAGTGGGGGCCACGTATAGGTGTGGCCGCTATGGTGACTGGTGTGACGTCACCCCCGCCACGCTCGCCGGCGTCAGCGCGCCCGTGCGGTGGGCCGCGCTGCCCGCACAGGTGGGTAGCTGCAGTGGGGGCCACGTATAGGTGTGGCCGCTATGGTGACTGGTGTGACGTCACCCCCGCCACGCTCGCCGGCGTCAGCGCGCCCGTGCGGTGGGCCGCGCTGCCCGCACAGGTGGGTAGCTGCAGTGGGGGCCACGTATAGGTGTGGCCGCTATGGTGACTGGTGTGACGTCACCCCCGCCACGCTCGCCGGCGTCAGCGCGCCCGTGCGGTGGGCCGCGCTGCCCGCACAGGTGGGTAGCTGCAGTGGGGGCCACGTATAGGTGTGGCCGCTATGGTGACTGGTGTGACGTCACCCCCGCCACGCTCGCCGGCGTCAGCGCGCCCGTGCGGTGGGCCGCGCTGCCCGCACAGGTGGGTAGCTGCAGTGGGGGCCACGTATAGGTGTGGCCGCTATGGTGACTGGTGTGACGTCACCCCCGCCACGCTCGCCGGCGTCAGCGCGCCCGTGCGGTGGGCCGCGCTGCCCGCACAGGTGGGTAGCTGCAGTGGGGGCCACGTATAGGTGTGGCCGCTATGGTGACTGGTGTGACGTCACCCCCGCCACGCTCGCCGGCGTCAGCGCGCCCGTGCGGTGGGCCGCGCTGCCCGCACAGGTGGGTAGCTGCAGTGGGGGCCACGTATAGGTGTGGCCGCTATGGTGACTGGTGTGACGTCACCCCCGCCACGCTCGCCGGCGTCAGCGCGCCCGTGCGGTGGGCCGCGCTGCCCGCACAGGTGGGTAGCTGCAGTGGGGGCCACGTATAGGTGTGGCCGCTATGGTGACTGGTGTGACGTCACCCCCGCCACGCTCGCCGGCGTCAGCGCGCCCGTGCGGTGGGCCGCGCTGCCCGCACAGGTGGGTAGCTGCAGTGGGGGCCACGTATAGGTGTGGCCGCTATGGTGACTGGTGTGACGTCACCCCCGCCACGCTCGCCGGCGTCAGCGCGCCCGTGCGGTGGGCCGCGCTGCCCGCACAGGTGGGTAGCTGCAGTGGGGGCCACGTATAGGTGTGGCCGCTATGGTGACTGGTGTGACGTCACCCCCGCCACGCTCGCCGGCGTCAGCGCGCCCGTGCGGTGGGCCGCGCTGCCCGCACAGGTGGGTAGCTGCAGTGGGGGCCACGTATAGGTGTGGCCGCTATGGTGACTGGTGTGACGTCACCCCCGCCACGCTCGCCGGCGTCAGCGCGCCCGTGCGGTGGGCCGCGCTGCCCGCACAGGTGGGTAGCTGCAGTGGGGGCCACGTATAGGTGTGGCCGCTATGGTGACTGGTGTGACGTCACCCCCGCCACGCTCGCCGGCGTCAGCGCGCCCGTGCGGTGGGCCGCGCTGCCCGCACAGGTGGGTAGCTGCAGTGGGGGCCACGTATAGGTGTGGCCGCTATGGTGACTGGTGTGACGTCACCCCCGCCACGCTCGCCGGCGTCAGCGCGCCCGTGCGGTGGGCCGCGCTGCCCGCACAGGTGGGTAGCTGCAGTGGGGGCCACGTATAGGTGTGGCCGCTATGGTGACTGGTGTGACGTCACCCCCGCCACGCTCGCCGGCGTCAGCGCGCCCGTGCGGTGGGCCGCGCTGCCCGCACAGGTGGGTAGCTGCAGTGGGGGCCACGTATAGGTGTGGCCGCTATGGTGACTGGTGTGACGTCACCCCCGCCACGCTCGCCGGCGTCAGCGCGCCCGTGCGGTGGGCCGCGCTGCCCGCACAGGTGGGTAGCTGCAGTGGGGGCCACGTATAGGTGTGGCCGCTATGGTGACTGGTGTGACGTCACCCCCGCCACGCTCGCCGGCGTCAGCGCGCCCGTGCGGTGGGCCGCGCTGCCCGCACAGGTGGGTAGCTGCAGTGGGGGCCACGTATAGGTGTGGCCGCTATGGTGACTGGTGTGACGTCACCCCCGCCACGCTCGCCGGCGTCAGCGCGCCCGTGCGGTGGGCCGCGCTGCCCGCACAGGTGGGTCGCTGCAGTGGGGGCCACGTATAGGTGTGGCCGCTATGGTGACTGGTGTGACGTCACCCCCGCCACGCTCGCCGGCGTCAGCGCGCCCGTGCGGTGGGCCGCGCTGCCCGCACAGGTGGGTCGCTGCAGTGGGGGCCACGTATAGGTGTGGCCGCTATGGTGACTGGTGTGACGTCACCCCCGCCACGCTCGCCGGCGTCAGCGCGCCCGTGCGGTGGGCCGCGCTGCCCGCACAGGTGGGTAGCTGCAGTGGGGGCCACGTATAGGTGTGGCCGCTATGGTGACTGGTGTGACGTCACCCCCGCTACGCTCGCCGGCGTCTTAGGGTAGCTGCAGTGGGGGTCACGTATAGGTCACGGGCTGAAGATGGATGAAGTTGAAAATAACTATTTTTTTAGATTTTATTAACTTATACTTATTTATGGGAGAGATGAGTGTGTGCGTATGTGCATTTTTTTTACACCTATTATCCTATATATTTTTTTAAGTACGAGTATGATCAAAATATTATATTTGCTGACGATACTTATAACAATACCTGCCCCCCTAGTATGAACACCGCTATATCACGCGATATGATATGGCGCATGATGCTGTCTTACTTAGCCCGTTACGATGAGAGCGAGACGGTGATACGTTATCGAGCTATCGAGTCGATAAAAGTCGCTCATGCTAGGCTAGCTGTAAGTATATTTTCTCTAGAGAAAAATTGCTAGGAATTAATTAAAATAAAAAAATTGTTTTGAAAAAATTCAACCTTATTGCAAAAAAATATATAAATACTATTTTATGTTACAATTCAAGATATGTTTAGTTCTATGACGCGCCGACAGATGGCGCTGTCTTCAAAAGTACAACGCGTAGACTGCGGTGTTAAGATTTTTGTGCATTTACATAAGATTTTAATTGTTCTTGTTATTAGCTGAATAAATTGGGTCACAGACCGAGGTCGGCAGATCTTAATTGATCATAGCACTCATCCGGTTGTGAAATGAAGGGTCCTACTTTTTTTTGAATTTAGAAACCCCTTTATCAACCCCCAGAAAATGAGATAATTCTCTCAACATTTAAATAAACCTCTATGGAGGTTTAACAAGATACCTTTCGAAACTTTGTCTTTGATCGAAAATTAACAAAGAGTAATAATGCCTTTTTTTTTTTTTATTTGGCTCACAAAACCGGATACAAACTATAGAAACACAATGCAAGTTTTTTTTTATATAACTTATACTAGATTGATCCTACTATATAGATGCAAGCACAGCATGCATAAGAAAAATAACACATTACACTGTAGACTACTAAGTTAAGCTATACAATACAAAATTAACTACTTTTCACTATTTATTTATTTATTTATTTATTTATTTTTACATGGAAAACAAACAGCATATAATACTAAAATATAGATAAATAAAGAATAGCACAAACATGCCTTTATCAGTTTTCACAAATAGAAACATATACATACAGAAAAAAGGTATTTAAAAAAAAGGATAATGTGCAATAACAAAGTTAACTAAATTTCTAGCAGAATGCATACAAAAAAATATAAAATTTATTTAAAATAACAAATAAGTACTTAATCTGTAAGAAGCCAAATCAATAATCAATAAAAGCAGAAGAAATAATAGACTAACTGTCAAAGAAACCTAAATTTATTTTCTTTTTGAAATAATTGGGTCTCACTATAAACAAATCTGTATCTTCAGCGTGGTTGTGGTTAAAAATAGTAAATACCCTATAAAAATAACAATTTGATCTGTAGTTGGCAATACCTGCATCTACATAGAACTTAAGATGATTTCTCCTTGAGTTCGTACGGACGGGTAGTTTAAAATAAATTAAAGAAAGTAACTCAGGACAATCCATTGAGCCATTGATTATATTAAGAAGGAAAGTTAGATCAGATGCCTCTCTACGCAAGGTCAATGGAAGTAAGTGTTGTTGTTTGCAATTGATCTCGTAGATTGGGCTAAGGTTTAACCTGCATTTATAATTTAGAAATCTGAGAAACTTTTTCTGGACTCCTTCTATTTTTGAAATATATATATATTTAATAAATTTAAATGAATAATTACTAAACTGAAACTAAAAGTACAATTTTTAATGAGTTGGGAGCGTTTTGGTTGAACCCTTCTTTAAATTCTAATCAGTGCAATTCTCCCTGAAAAAAAAAATCATAAAGTCAGACGTGATAGTGATGGCCCATAAGTCCTATAAGTGAAAACCTGTAAATGACTCATTAGTCACCTAATAATATTTAACTATATTGTATTTATTTTAGAGCAAGTTTTCCTAACTAAATAAATAAATAATTCTTCCCTATTTCTAGAGCACCCTCGACTCCCCCGGATCCCCTGGATCCCCCGGACTGTCCCCCCGCGTGGAGCAGGAGATCAAGGACACCTTGCAGCGGGGACTCAGCTCCATGAGCACTGACAGGAGTGGGCCTGAAGGTAACTAAGATCTTATTGATTGACTAGCTGCCGCCTGCGGTTTCACTCGCGTGGTTCCCGTACCCGCGGTAATATCGGGATAAAAAGTAACCTGGGAATTTCCCGTCTGAGAATTCACTTGTGGCCGAGTAATTTTTTTCCAATATTTTTTATTTAAAATTTACCATAAGTATAAAAATAGCATTGAAAAATGCAAAAATTACAAAATCATAAATTATTGGCAGTTGCATCTTAATCGATCGTTAAACACCTGAAAAGATGTTTCTTTCGAATGCAAGGATATTCCTAGCATTGATGTAACAACGCTGGCCTACAGCGTATTAAAAATATAAAAGTATTGGAGAATTTCGACGGTGGTTCGCAAGTCTCGGTAGCTCAGCGGTTAGAGCATTGGACCGGATTTCCAAAGGTCGCGGGGTCGTTTCCCGTCTGAGAATTCACTTGTGGTCGAGTTAATTTTTTCCAATATTTTTCTATTTAAAATTTACCATAAGTGTAAAAAGTAACCTATGTGAGGAACATAGGATACTTTTCCAGGCTTTAAATTATCTGTTACGACCTGTTTGGCGCTGGGGTACTAACCCCGCCTTCTGCGCCAAAGGGTCCCGGTTAGGTCCCCGGATAAGCCAAATATTTGTGTGCATGAACATGTTTATTTGTTTGGTCTGGGTGTTTAATATGTATATTATGTATGTATTTACAATAAAAAAATGTAAGTGTGTTTATCCGTTATCTAGTAACTATAACACAAGTTCTTTATGAAACAACGTGGGCTAGATAATTGGGGTGTTTGTATGCAATTATTTATTTATTATTATTATTGTATGATATAGAGTCTATGCAGATCCAGTCGGAACTGTAGTCACTGCGACCTAAAACCTCTATTGTAACTCGCCACCTTGTTATAACTTAATAAATAAATAAATATTTCTTACACTCACACCAATTAACCTGGCCCCAAAGTAAGCACTGTAAGGCTTGTGTTATGGGATACTAGGGTAACGGATATAAGTACATATAATTATACATATATAAGTATTTATGTGTAGTAATATATATAAACGTTCATGACTCAGGTATTAATTTTTTTATTCTTATTAACAACGGGGAGTCTCTTAGCCTTCATCATACCTGTTGGTAAGTAATGATAAGGCTAAAGATGGAAGCGAGCCTCTCCCGGCATCTCCAATCACTGAGGAACTGGCTATCTTATCTGTAACTGCCGGAACACAACACTGCTGAAAACATTCGTTGTTTTGGCGTCAGACTTAGATAAGATGGTGGTAGCTAGCTAGGCGGACTTACAACAAGTCCTACCACCAACCAAATTCTCTCAGTTCATCATCATACAAATATTTGCCCCTACCGGGATTCGAACCCGGAACCTCAGAGTAAGCGACACCTTGAAACCGGTGTACGTACCACTCTACCACGGAGGTCGACAAATTATAGTCGTCGTCGTATATCGTCGTGTTATAGTATCTCATTGAGCATGGCGACTTCCAGGAAGTCTAAAATCTTCCTAGATCTGAGAGACTTTAGTTCCTCTGGCCGAATCATATGCCGGTCCAAGTGGATACTGCGTTTGTGAATTAGGGATCCGCAGTCACATAGATGTTAGTGTGTTTCTCTCTCCAATCTGCAGTGACGGCAAACTGCGGCTTTCAGTACTAGCTCGTCTGCGTAAATAGACTAAAGTCTCTATTCCATATCGCTTAGACGGGACTCGAACCCGCTTTTGGAATCCAGTCAAATGCTCTTACCGTCGAGCTACCGAAAATTATGAGGACATCGAAATTTTTCAGTATTTTCACTTTTCTACGCGTTGGCATCTTTGACAGAAGGCTGAAAATTCGTCTTGTTTCAGGTCACATGTCTACAGATAGCTTCGAAATGTCGAGTATAGAGCGAGCGCTACCTCAAATACCAGAAGTAATGCAGGTTAGTAATTAATTATATAGGGTAGAAGCCTCAGTTGTGGTCACTTTGAATTTTAACAATATAATTTACTAAGATACCTATATAATACAGTGAACTCGATCCTCTCCTTGTACTCGCTTAACAGAAGGGCTTGCAAAATAATAGTGACCTCATGGCTCTTACAGATAAACTTTGACGAAACTGAAAATCTATTGTTAACTATGGCATAACTGCACCCATACAAACATACACGCATAGATTAACAAACGCATACATACTCCCCCCCCACACACAAATACACACTCGCACACACGACACACACACATACATACATACACATACATACACACACATACATACACACACATACATACACACACACACCCCACACATACACACTTACTCACACCAGCAACAAGCAAAACATTAATAAACATCACTTTAGCATATTTTCTCTTTCTCCTGTTTATTGTATATCCAAATGACATTGTGTTGTTCACTTTGGCTCGAGGATGTGGGAGCCTGATGACCTGTAACACAGGTATATACCTAGCTCATTCATCAGTCTCACACAAACTGTTATTTTACCATGTTTTTACCAACTGTTATTTTACCAACTAAAAATAATGTAAAATCCTTCTGTCTTAAAGTTGGTGATAAATTAATTGAATCTGACGTTGAGGTTGCCCGTGTTTTTGAAGATTTCTTCTCTCGGGTACCCTTAGAAACTACCAGTAAGTTGAATTCCTGTCCAAACGTTGCTGCTGCCCTCTTAGAGTCTTGTGTTGATAAGTGTAATAAAGTATTCAATTTTAAACATATTAATAGTGAAGACATTTTAAAAGCTTTCAAGTCTATAAATATTAAAAAGACTGAAGATTTATGGGGCATGTCAACCAACATTATTAAATCAATTATTGATACAATAGCTCCATATTTAGCTTTCATTTTTAATCAATGCATAGATGAAGGTACTTTTCCCGATTTAATGAAATGTAGTAAGCTTATTCCTCTTTTTAAATCGGGTGACAAAAGTGACCCTACAAATTTTAGGCCGATTTCAGTACTACCGGCACTTAGTAAAATTTTTGAAAAAGTTATATACTCTCAATTATTAGACTATTTAACAATAAATCGAATCCTTCATAACAATCAGTTCGGCTTTTCTAAAGGTAAAAATACTACTGATGCTGGCATTGCACTCCTCAAACATATTTTTGAGGCTTGGGAGGGCAAGCAAGACGTAATTGGTATATTCTGTGACCTGTCTAAAGCCTTCGATTGCGTTGATCACGTTACACTTTTAAAGAAGCTAGAACATTATGGTGTCTCTAAGAAATCTGTTAGCCTTTTGCAGTCATACTTGCACAATAGAAATCAAAAAGTAATTGTCAATAATACTGCTTCTACTGGAGCCCCCATTATTATGGGCGTGCCACAAGGTTCAATATTGGGCCCTTTGCTGTTTTTAATTTATATTAACGATCTCCCTCATTACACGAGTAATTTATGTGAGACAGTACTATTTGCAGATGATACATCTTTAATTTTTTAAATTGATAGAGGAAACAATTGTTCTGACGAAGTAAATAGTGCTCTCTCTCGAGTCGCACATTGGTTCAACAGTAATAATATGTCTCTTAACCCTTCTCATTACCATTACCTATTCTCATTACCTAACGTAGTGCAGGTCGATATGCATATCAATTTGAATGGGAATGTAGTAGAGTTAGTTGAGAGTACAAAATTTCTTGGCATTACATTGGATTCAATGCTGCAATGGGATCCACATATTGAAGCCTTGTCGAGTAGACTTAGTTCTGCGGCTTTCGCAATAAAGAAAATAAGGCTCTGTTGCGGCTTACCATTTCGCCTATTTTACGAGGAGAGATGACAACACCAGAAGAAGTCTTTGCCGTCGTTTGTTATCGGGCGTTTACGTAAAGCGTCGGTACTTCAACGTCACATCTTCATACAACCGTTACTTACCTGTTCGCTATCTACAAGGCAACATTGTATTTCAATTCATTATATATATTTCCGAGTTAAATCAACTAAATCTTTTATTTGGCTCCATTGTGTCGAGACAAGACATAAATTGGTGGCCCATGAGGGGAACCCAAAAATAAGAAGAAATTACGAAGAAAGTTCAAACCAAAAGTGCAGATTCCAACGGACGTTTGAAGGTCATACAAATTTCACGAAATTTCTGATGGAGATTTGAAGACAGCAGCAGTCAGTAAAGCAGCAAAAGCATTACACTGGGTCGTCGTCATCATCGTCATTGGATTAATGAGATAAGTGCCTTACGTCCTATCCAAATTCCTTAATCCAAAGTCTATACCTAAAACAAACCTATTTTTTTCTATTGTATTGTCGTTTTCACTTGTTGCAAGCAAAGTCGGCAAAGGTTACGATAATTATTAGTGAAAATTATTGCAAAATTTTACCATAATTTTTTAGGTGCAAGGTACCTACCTACCCACTTTTATTAATATTTTGAATAGCTCAATAAAATTCATTAATTTGTCCTTATATCTCATAATATTCAATTACTTAACTCGGTATTGTCATTGCTTCTAAATAACCGAGTTTGATGGCCCATAAAATATTAACTTTCTACGTGACATTTTAGCCGAAATTTAAAACTCGAGTCGGTTAGTAACTCGTCGGTCATAGTTGTTTGCCGAACGTTTCAGCCTCATCGACAGTATCAAGCCAAGAAAGTTCGGTGACCAAAAGGAGCACTGAGCGTGTCTTAGCTGTGCGCTGTTGTGCTGTGCATTAGCGGCGTCGGCGCCGGTTTCCCGATTCGGCGCGAGGACACCGAGGAGGAGCGTGAGCTAAAATTTATTATTTGTTCCTTCTTACTTGCTTGCTGATTTATATTCAAACGCATTTTTATGTAAATTAATTTTATTTGTGTTTCTTTATTACGATAAATATGATGGATTCGGAATGATTTGGTAAGTCGACTGTTGATAAGGCCGACGAGAAAAGGCTGCGAGAATTAAGTATAAAGCGAAGTTCAGTAAAAGGTCAAATTACTAAATTCAAAAATTTTTTGTCGAATATAAGTCAGCAAAATGAATTGGCTCACCTCGAGCTGGCTGAGTTGACTTTGAAGCTCGGTAAGTTCGAGGCTTTGTCCATGAAATTCGATGAGTTGCAGAGTCAGATTGAAGTTTTTAATCCTGATAATTTGGAAGGGGAGTTAAATGAAAGGGAGAATATCGAACATGATTTTGTAGCAAACATAGCATTGGCAAAAAATATTATAGAACGTCAAAATAAATTACAAAGACGCGAATCCTTTTTTGACGCGGATGGTCATTGTTCTATTGAAAATAACGGTAATGCTAATGGCAATGCTATGGGGTTCAAATTGCCTCAAATACAAATTTCCAAGTTCGATGGAACATATTTCAGATGGCTTGAGTTTCATGATACCTTCGAGAGTTTGATACACAATAATTCCCACATTTCTCCTGTCCACAAGTTTCATTATCTTGTCTCATATCTGGAAGGAGAAGCTGCTAGGGTAATATCCAACTTAGAGATATCAGCATCTAACTATAAGGAAGCGTGGGAGTTGTTGTGTAATCGTTACAATAATAAAAGATTGTTAACCAATCACCATTTAAATTCCTTATTTAATATTCAAACATTAACTCGCGAGTCGGAAAAGTCACTTCGTTTTTTGGTCGATCATGTGACGAAAAATTTGCGTGCATTGTCTAACTTAGGTCAGCCCACCGATAAATGGGATGTGCTACTTATATTCATGTTAACAGCTAAATTAGATAGCCAAACACTCGCTAAATGGGAAGAGTACCGCAATGTGTTAGATGATATCCCCACGCTAAACCAGTTTAATAAGTTTTTGCCGGACCGCGCAGATGTGCTCGAGGCTATACATCGAAGTAGGTATGATAGTCATATTAGTCATGCGCCGAAGGGATCGTTATCAGCTGCGGCGGCGGCGCCCGCGCGCCACCATGCTACGCCGCACAATAGTAAACAAAACCTTAATTATCGGAGTGCTAATACGAAGTCGTTTGCAGCGTTAACTTCCAAACAATCTGGCACTTATTTATGTATTGTGTGCGGTGACAATCATAAGATTTACGATTGTCCTAATTTTAAATCAAAAGACGTGCAAGAAAGAATTAATTGTGTTAAAAAATATAAGCTTTGTGCCAATTGTCTGCGTCAAGGTCACCCGGTAAGCGAGTGTCGTGTGGGTCCGTGTCGAGAATGCAAGGAACGTCATAACAGTTTATTGCATATACCTAAAACGACATCGGTTCACAGTGCGCAATTAGAGGATTATTCTAATGAAACATTAGTTAATTTTTCGAAAGTCAGACAAGGTCAAGTGCTCTTGTCAACTATTTTATTAGAAATTTCCAATCCGAATACACGCGAATCGGCTAAAGTTCGTGCATTATTGGATTGCGGAAGCCAATCGTCGTTCATAACTAAATCGCTACAAGAAAAATTAGGTTTACATTTGAACCCAGTGAATAATATTAACGTTATCGGCGTAGGTAACAATTGCGCTAATAAGGTTGTGGAGACATGCACTGCCCAAATACGGTCATTAATTAATAAATCAAACAAAATTAATTTACAATTGTTTGTGCTAAACGAATTAACTAGTGAGATACCTACAGTTAAAATTGATATTAAATCGTTGAAAATTCCAAAAAAATGTACATTGGCAGATCCTAATTTTTATCAACCGTCCAAAATTGATATTTTAATTGGTGCCGACATTTTTTGGGACGTGATAGGAAGTGAACAGCTGTCATTAGGTCCTGGTTACCCTAAATTGTGTAACTCTAAATTCGGATGGCTAGTTACCGGTCCATTTACTGCAATGAGACCCGAAAATTCAGTTCAGTGTAACTTCACGCTTACAGAACAAAATGATTCTTGTGAAGAGATAGAAAGATTACTACCTATTTTCTGGAACTTGGAGGAAGTCCCATGCCAGAAAAATATAAACGAAAGTGATAATTATTGCGAAACTGATAATTTTAATTTTCCTACTAAACCCCTTTTAGAAAACAATACCATAACTAAAAGATTTATTATGTCGCAGTCATTCAAAATATTCGACCCACTCGGTTTGTTGTCACCAGTTATTATTATACCAAAAATTTTAATTCAAAAATTATGGGCTCAACAATTAAGTTGGGATGAGCCTGTTCCATTATCTATTGCAAACGAGTGGAAGTCATTTTCTAAACATATTCTAGAATTGCAAAAAATAGAAATACCAAGATTCGTTTTATGTATTAATCCCGTGCATATTGAGTTACACAGTTTTAGTGATGCTTCCCAGCACGCGTATGGGGCATGTGTTTACTTAAGGTCGGTGAATGCTCAGAATGAAGTTACCGTTAGGTTGTTATGCGCCAAATCCAAGGTCGCGCCGCTAAAGGCGACCACTATGCCACGATTAGAGATGTGCGCGGCGCTCCTCGCAGCCAGGTTATGCAGGGCCGTATGCGAGTCCCTCCGAGTGCAGCCGGCGCGCATGACTCATTGGTGCGATTCGAGCATAGTGTTAGCGTGGATACGTAACGGAACCAGCAAACTAAAGGCTTTCGCCGCAAATAGGGTGCATGAAATTACAGAATGTACTGACGCCGGCGCATGGCGTTACGTTCCCACCGCCTTCAACCCGGCTGACTTAATTTCCCGGGGTGTAGACGCAACACGGTTGACAGCCATGAATTTATGGTGGTTAGGTCCGGATTTTATTTCAAAGGAAGAATCTGAGTGGCCTATATTAAATAATAAACATTTAGAAATAGAATTGCCAGAATTGAAATGTCATAGTGTAACGGTAACTGAACCATTTATTAAGTTTGAAAATTATTCAAATATTTCTAAATTGCAGCGTACTTTTGTGTATGTTAGACGATTCATACATAATTTAAGACATCCTGAAAATAAACTCACTGGTAATATTACAATTGAAGAATTAAATAATTCATTTCACTTTTTATGTGCGACTCCTCAGCGTGAGTCTTTCGCTTCGGAATACGAAATTCTCAAAAAAGGTCAGCAACTAAATGCTAAATCAAAAATACTTTCATTGTCTCCATTTTTTGACAAACATGGCTTAATAAGAGTAGGGGGGAGAATACAGAACTCATGTTATGCTTACGAAAAAAGACACCCTATACTATTGCATTCCTCACATCGTCTTACAAAATTATATTTTGAAAGGGAACACATTAAGCTTCTACACGCGGGGCCGCAGTTATTATTGTCAACTATTAGGGAAGTTATCTGGCCGGTAAACGGACGGCGCCTGGCCAGGACTGTACTATTTAACTGTGTGCGTTGTAAGCGTTTGAATGCCAAACCCTTATGTCCTAAAATGGGAAATCTTCCCGTAGAAAGAATAACACCCAGCCATCCTTTTTTATCCGTAGGGCTGGACTTTGCGGGACCATTCATGATTTTAAACAAGAAAGGCAGAGGTAGTCGTTTGATAAAATGCTACATGTGTCTTTTTGTCTGCTTGCGGTATAAGTGTATTCATTTGGAAATTGTCACAGATCTCACTAAAGACGCTTTCATAATGACCTTCCGCAGATTCATAGCACGCAGAGGCAAGCCATCTGAAGTGTTTTGTGACAATGGACGGAATTTTGTTGCGGCAGCTAAAGAGATTTGTGGTTTTTTGTTAAATAATAAGCAGGAACTATCTGACTTTGCGATTCAGGAAGGAATAAATTTTAATTTTAGTCCTGCATATGCTCCACATTTCGGAGGCATTTGGGAAGCCGGCGTCAAGTCGGCTAAATTTCATATAAAGAGAGTTATGGGCAACAGTCATTTAACTTTAGAAGAATTAGCCACATTGTTTGCACAAGTGGAGGCTATACTCAATAGTCGTCCCTTGTGTCCTCTCTCTTCCTCTCCTAATGACCTCCTATCCTTGTCCCCAGGGCACTTTCTCATAGGAAGACCCTTGACGGCGCTGCCATCGCCAGACCTAAAGGAAAACAAAGAAAGCAATCTTCGTCGCTATGCCAGAGTAGAAAGGGTTCATCAACATTTCTGGAATCGATGGCAACGAGAATACATTAGTGAACTGCAGCATCGAACAAAGTGGAGAACTAACAAGAGCAATCTGATAGTTGGCGACCTGGTGCTCCTGCGAGAAGATGATGCACCTCCATTATGCTGGCGCCTAGGTCGAGTCACCAGGCTATTTCCGGGTTCTGACGGAATCGCACGTGTAGCTGAAGTCAACACTATGAGAGGCTCCGTGCGGCGACCACTGGTTCGGTTATGTCCTCTACTGACCGAGGATCAAGTCCAGGGTTGAAAGAATGCTTTCAACGCGGCGGGAAGATGTTGCGGCTTACCATTTCGCCTATTTTACGAGGAGAGATGACAACACCAGAAGAAGTCTTTGCCGTCGTTTGTTATCGGGCGTTTACGTAAAGCGTCGGTACTTCAACGTCACATCTTCATACAACCGTTACTTACCTGTTCGCTATCTACAAGGCAACATTGTATTTCAATTCATTATATATATTTCCGAGTTAAATCAACTAAATCTTTTATTTGGCTCCATTGTGTCGAGACAAGACAGGCTCTTAACTGATATTGAAACGGCAAGACTAGTTTACTTTAGCTATTTTCATAGTGTAATGTCCTATGGCCTGTTGTTGTGGGGCTCAGCAGCTAATATAGAAAATGTTTTTATACTTCAAAAAAGAGCTGTGCGCGCCATTTACAGCCTTCGACGGAGAGATTCTCTTAAGGATTTGTTTAAAGAGATTAATGTACTAACTTTGGCGGGACAATACATCTATGATAATATAGTATATGTAAGGAAACATCTTGATTTATTTATTAAGCATAGAGATGTCCATAATTTTAATACTAGAAATAAGAATAAGCTTGCCGTTCCAAAATTTCGACTTGAAAAATGTAGACGCTCGTTTTTGGGGAAAGGTATAGCTTTTTTTAATAAAGTTCCACAACAATTGATAGAGCTGCCTTTGCATAAATTTAAAATATATGTTAAAAAGTCACTCTTAAGCAAAGGTTATTACAAGGTAGATGATTATTTAAAAGACCAAAATGCATGGATGTGATACTAACATAAAACATAACTATTATAAATTAGATAAAAGGAAAATATTCTAATAATTGAATATTGGAAAATTTTCCTCTTATATTAAATATATTTCAAAATTGTAAATTTGTGCTTGGCAACGACATGTTCCATTGTAAATGTTGTTGTTTCTGTTAAAGCTGATAAGTTTCTTGCGGCCGTTCTTCTTATCAGCTAAAAGATGTCCTGAATGGCTGGTAGGGAAAAAAAATTTTGGACTATTCGAAAGTACTTATCTATAAGTCTATTTGAATAAAAATCTTTGACTTTGACTTGTAATTACATTTTGTAAGTTTGTGAAGAAAAAATAAAAGCCTTATTATTATTATTATTATTAATTTAATTTTAATAATTTATTTATTTATTACCAAATTCAGTTTTACAATATTACAATTCGAGTCTCCACACTAGGCTCAGCCTGTCCTGTGGTCGTCCTGCACACGATTTACAAAAAGGGCAAACTGAACACAGCATTTCCTTACATATCATAATAAAGTAATAATGATAAAAAAAGCAAAAAATACAAGAAGCATCAACAATATTATATCTATTACCTAATATTACCCTAAACTTTTTTCTGGGGTAATGGTATGTGTGTGTCTGTCATGCGATATGTTAATAAGGGTAAAGTAGCCAAAGCTTTCAAATAAACTAAAAAAAAAAGGTTAATTTAGTCATTATTTTCAATTTGACGACTTTGTATGAAATAAAACAGAAAGAAAAAACAGCCCTTGAAAAGTTTCTTGTCGATTCTCTCGTTACAAGGTCTCCCGCGGGACAATTAGGTACCTATCTTTGCAACAGCAACGCGACAGCGATAAGTCACGTATCACCATAGCAACCGCACGTATATATACGTGACTTATCGCTGTCGAGTTGCTGTTGCTTTGTTGTAGCAAAAATAGCCAATAACCCCGCGGGAGAGGATTTGCGAACCGATAGCAAAGCTTCTTTGACGTTCATACGTTCTAATTTTAAGGCTGTTACAGTCTACAAATAAATCAATATAATTTATGATTTTTTATTTTTTTTAGCATTTTTAAATTTTTATAATTATGAAAAATTTTAAATAGAAAAATATTGGAAAAAATCAACTTGGCCACAAGTGAATCCATCCATCAGAGAGTTCACTTGTGGCCGAGTTGATTTTTACCAATATTTTTCTATTAAAACTTAATCAATATAATTTTCAATGTAAGGTAGATGACTTGATTGTGGCCGCCCTAAACCACAGATTCGTCGTCTCAGCCATATAACCTCCACTGCTGGGTATAGGCCTCCCCCAAAGGGGGGATTGGCAGGCGGGTTGGGTATCGCAGTATGGCCAAGTTTGTGGGAGACGCTGCTGCCCGCCTCCTGAAGGCCGAGTCCCTTAGTCGCCTTTACGACCCCCGCGGGGTGAGAGGGGGTAGTGCTATTCTAAGCCGACACTACACCTAAATAGTTAAACCCCAATTGTAGCGTGTTTAATACTTTGTTCTAGGGTTCCTGGCGAGATGACGAAGACCTAGAATATTACCCTGGAGTCCACCTGATAATGAATGCAGAGGGAGCCAGTTTGTTGCCACTGGCTATAGAGTAAGTCGTCGATTAATAATCATTTATTCATATATTTTTTTATGAATGACGAAGAGAGTCTTAGCCTTCATCATACCGGATGTTAAGTATTGATAAGGCTGAAGATCCCATCCTTGTATACAAACTAGAAAAAATAGGCATCAGATATAATCAACTTTCTATTTTTAAAGATTATCTTAGCAATAGGAGACAATTGGTAAAGCTGGATCAAGTCACCAGTGAATACATTACTGTATCAAGCGGGGTTCCACAAGGTAGCGTGCTTGGCCCTACCTTATTTACTATCTATGTAAATGATCTTTGCAATATGAAAATAGAAAACGCAAATTTTTTTTCATACGCTGATGATACAGCAATTGTCGTTACTGGTCCGACATGGGACGATACTAAATTTGCTGCTGAACAAGCAATGGCTCAGGTCGCTAACTGGTTACGAAACAATTTACTCACACTGAATACAGCCAAAACAAATTATATTTCCTTTAGTATTTACAATAGCCAACAACCAAAAGATAATTTTAATATAAAAATTCATAACTGCAATGGATTATCTGATAATATGTGTGTTTGTCCCTCTTTTAAAAAAGTGGAGCATACTAAATATCTTGGTGTGATAATTGACCAGAGATTATCGTGGTACCACCAAATAGAACTGTTATCGTCAAGGATCCGAAAGTTTATCTAAATATTAAAAAGTCTGAGATACGTGGTACCAAAATCAACTGGAGATGATACTGCCAGAAATATTTTAAATGAAATTTACATTGCCCTAGTGCAGTCACTTATATCATCATTATATTATACATACTGTATATCGGTATGGGGTGGAACTTATAAAACTCGTTTTCTGGAAGTTGAAAGGGCGCAAAGATCCTTGCTCAAAGTAATCTACTTTAAACGGCAACGTTTTCCCACTGAAAGTCTATATAAGATCAGCAATTTACTCTCTATCCGGAAACTATATATTGTAAACATGATACTAAAAATACACAAAACCTTAACGTATGATCCCAATTTAGAAAACAAAAGAAGAAAACATAATGTTTTAAAAGTTCCTGCGTCAAAAACGGTATTTGCAAGTATACAATTTAAAACGCAATCAGCTTATATATATAATAAAGTAAATAAAGCAATACAAATTTATTCTATGTCTTATCACGAATGTAAAACAATATTAATATTATGGTTAAAAACTTTCAGCTATGATGATACAGAAGCGCTCTTAGTACCACACAGTTATCTGTACCTGTAATATTGAATCTGTAATTATAAAATCTTATGTGTTAATCCCCAATCTTTCCGTCCGCTATAATAATATGTACTGTACTCATTTAGTTATAAAATATATAGATAAAAGAAATAAATTGTGCCTCTTTAGCTTTAGTTTAAGTTAATTATAGGAAAGTTTATGTTTTATTTTGTTAAAATGTTACAAAACCTACAGTCTTACAATATATATATTTAATGTTCAGGAAGAGCGGTGCCCCCTAATACAAGCATTTTTATGTTTAAAAGGGGACATTAGTTACATACTGCTAAGTTTTCCATTGTAATGTAAATAAAGAATTTTTGATTTTGATTTTTTGAAGATGGAAGCGAGCCTCTCCCGGAATCCTCGGCCACTGAGGAACTGGCTATCTTATCTCGAACTGCCGGAACACAACAATGATGAAAACATTGTTGTTATGGCGTCAGACTTAGATAAGATGGTGGTAGCTAGCCAGGCGGACTGTAAGTCCTACCACCAACTAGTATTACTGTAGCACGAGTTGCATTGTTAACTTACTTAGTAACATTGTAAGTTGTGTCTTACATTAATGCACTTTTATCTTTCTTTTTTTGCTGTTGCTATTGTATTTTTTATATTTATACTGCTTAACATAAGTACCTGAATTACGTCATGCTCACTCAAACGTTTCTTCGGCGGTGTCGTGTGAGGCGGGTCGTTACGATTCCTTAAAATTTGGTTGAGCGAAGCGATGGTTGGTTCATACGGTTACATAACCATAAAATGTAATATTATAATAAGTATTTTCTTTTTGTGATGGAAATTGACCTTACTGATATGTTAAGGTCACTTTTCAATTTGACGACTCTGTATGAAATAAAATAGGGAGAAAAAAAACAGCCATTGACGAGATAACGGATAAACATACTTATATACTTTTTTTTGTAAATACATACATAATATACATATTAAACACCCAGACCAAGACCAATAGACATGTTCATGCACACAAATATTTGTCATGTCCGGGGATCGAATCTGGGACCTCTGGCGTAGAAGGCGGGTTTGGTACCCTTGCGCCAAACAGGTTGTCAAAAATGGATGGTTTTGTGTGTACTATCTGTCAAATAATAGCTTATGAGAACTTACTTTATATATATTACGATGACCTGTTTGAACCAGGGTAGTAAGCCTGCCTTTTGCGCCAGAGGTCTGGGGTTCGATCCCTGGACAAGACAAATATTTGTGTGCAAGAACGGTCTATTTGTCTTGGTTTGGGTTAGGTTAGGTTAGGTTAGCTATAAAGATTCCTATTTGTATTTATATTTATATTATTTCCCCACAGCGGTCGCGTGCTCGTGGGGCGGCACTTCACGTGGCGCTGCGGCCCGCGAGCGGTCACCCTCCTGCCGCCCGCCACGCCCGGCGCCGCCGCCGCCGCCGGCCGCCGCTACGCCAGGCTGGGGCCCTGGCTGCAGGTATGGCGACCCACAGCTGGTCACCCTGCTGCCGCCGCTACGCCAGGCTGGGGCCCTGGCTGCAGGTATGGCGACCCACAGCTGGTCACCCTGCTGCCGCCGCTACGCCAGGCTGGGGCCCTGGCTGCAGGTATGGCGACCCACAGCTGGTCACCCTGCTGCCGCCGCTACGCCAGGCTGGGGCCCTGGCTGCAGGTATGGCGACCCACAGCTGGTCACCCTGCTGCCGCCGCTACGCCAGGCTGGGGCCCTGGCTGCAGGTATGGCGACCCACAGCTGGTCACCCTGCTGCCGCCGCTACGCCAGGCTGGGGCCCTGGCTGCAGGTATGGCGACCCACAGCTGGTCACCCTGCTGCCGCCGCTACGCCAGGCTGGGGCCCTGGCTGCAGGTATGGCGACCCACAGCTGGTCACCCTGCTGCCGCCGCTACGCCAGGCTGGGGCCCTGGCTGCAGGTATGGCGACCCACAGCTGGTCACCCTGCTGCCGCCGCTACGCCAGGCTGGGGCCCTGGCTGCAGGTATGGCGACCCACAGCTGGTCACCCTGCTGCCGCCGCTACGCCAGGCTGGGGCCCTGGCTGCAGGTATGGCGACCCACAGCTGGTCACCCTGCTGCCGCCGCTACGCCAGGCTGGGGCCCTGGCTGCAGGTATGGCGACCCACAGCTGGTCACCCTGCTGCCGCCGCTACGCCAGGCTGGGGCCCTGGCTGCAGGTATGGCGACCCACAGCTGGTCACCCTGCTGCCGCCGCTACGCCAGGCTGGGGCCCTGGCTGCAGGTATGGCGACCCACAGCTGGTCACCCTGCTGCCGCCGCTACGCCAGGCTGGGGCCCTGGCTGCAGGTATGGCGACCCACAGCTGGTCACCCTGCTGCCGCCGCTACGCCAGGCTGGGGCCCTGGCTGCAGGTATGGCGACCCACAGCTGGTCACCCTGCTGCCGCCGCTACGCCAGGCTGGGGCCCTGGCTGCAGGTATGGCGACCCACAGCTGGTCACCCTGCTGCCGCCGCTACGCCAGGCTGGGGCCCTGGCTGCAGGTATGGCGACCCACAGCTGGTCACCCTGCTGCCGCCGCTACGCCAGGCTGGGGCCCTGGCTGCAGGTATGGCGACCCACAGCTGGTCACCCTGCTGCCGCCGCTACGCCAGGCTGGGGCCCTGGCTGCAGGTATGGCGACCCACAGCTGGTCACCCTGCTGCCGCCGCTACGCCAGGCTGGGGCCCTGGCTGCAGGTATGGCGACCCACAGCTGGTCACCCTGCTGCTGGTCACCCTGCTGCCGCCGCTACGCCAGGCTGGGGCCCTGGCTGCAGGTATGGCGACCCACAGCTGGTCACCCTGCTGCCGCCGCTACGCCAGGCTGGGGCCCTGGCTGCAGGTATGGCGACCCACAGCTGGTCACCCTGCTGCCGCCGCTACGCCAGGCTGGGGCCCTGGCTGCAGGTATGGCGACCCACAGCTGGTCACCCTGCTGCTGGTCACCCTGCTGCCGCCGCTACGCCAGGCTGGGGCCCTGGCTGCAGGTATGGCGACCCACAGCTGGTCACCCTGCTGCCGCCGCTACGCCAGGCTGGGGCCCTGGCTGCAGGTATGGCGACCCACAGCTGGTCACCCTGCTGCCGCCGCTACGCCAGGCTGGGGCCCTGGCTGCAGGTATGGCGACCCACAGCTGGTCACCCTGCTGCCGCCGCTACGCCAGGCTGGGGCCCTGGCTGCAGGTATGGCGACCCACAGCTGGTCACCCTGCTGCCGCCGCTACGCCAGGCTGGGGCCCTGGCTGCAGGTATGGCGACCCACAGCTGGTCACCCTGCTGCCGCCGCTACGCCAGGCTGGGGCCCTGGCTGCAGGTATGGCGACCCACAGCTGGTCACCCTGCTGCTGGTCACCCTGCTGCCGCCGCTACGCCAGGCTGGGGCCCTGGCTGCAGGTATGGCGACCCACAGCTGGTCACCCTGCTGCCGCCGCTACGCCAGGCTGGGGCCCTGGCTGCAGGTATGGCGACCCACAGCTGGTCACCCTGCTGCCGCCGCTACGCCAGGCTGGGGCCCTGGCTGCAGGTATGGCGACCCACAGCTGGTCACCCTGCTGCTGGTCACCCTGCTGCCGCCGCTACGCCAGGCTGGGGCCCTGGCTGCAGGTATGGCGACCCACAGCTGGTCACCCTGCTGCCGCCGCTACGCCAGGCTGGGGCCCTGGCTGCAGGTATGGCGACCCACAGCTGGTCACCCTGCTGCCGCCGCTACGCCAGGCTGGGGCCCTGGCTGCAGGTATGGCGACCCACAGCTGGTCACCCTGCTGCTGGTCACCCTGCTGCCGCCGCTACGCCAGGCTGGGGCCCTGGCTGCAGGTATGGCGACCCACAGCTGGTCACCCTGCTGCTGGTCACCCTGCTGCCGCCGCTACGCCAGGCTGGGGCCCTGGCTGCAGGTATGGCGACCCACAGCTGGTCACCCTGCTGCCGCCGCTACGCCAGGCTGGGGCCCTGGCTGCAGGTATGGCGACCCACAGCTGGTCACCCTGCTGCCGCCGCTACGCCAGGCTGGGGCCCTGGCTGCAGGTATGGCGACCCACAGCTGGTCACCCTGCTGCCGCCGCTACGCCAGGCTGGGGCCCTGGCTGCAGGTATGGCGACCCACAGCTGGTCACCCTGCTGCCGCCGCTACGCCAGGCTGGGGCCCTGGCTGCAGGTATGGCGACCCACAGCTGGTCACCCTGCTGCCGCCGCTACGCCAGGCTGGGGCCCTGGCTGCAGGTATGGCGACCCACAGCTGGTCACCCTGCTGCCGCCGCTACGCCAGGCTGGGGCCCTGGCTGCAGGTATGGCGACCCACAGCTGGTCACCCTGCTGCCGCCGCTACGCCAGGCTGGGGCCCTGGCTGCAGGTATGGCGACCCACAGCTGGTCACCCTGCTGCCGCCGCTACGCCAGGCTGGGGCCCTGGCTGCAGGTATGGCGACCCACAGCTGGTCACCCTGCTGCCGCCGCTACGCCAGGCTGGGGCCCTGGCTGCAGGTATGGCGACCCACAGCTGGTCACCCTGCTGCTGGTCACCCTGCTGCCGCCGCTACGCCAGGCTGGGGCCCTGGCTGCAGGTATGGCGACCCACAGCTGGTCACCCTGCTGCCGCCGCTACGCCAGGCTGGGGCCCTGGCTGCAGGTATGGCGACCCACAGCTGGTCACCCTGCTGCCGCCGCTACGCCAGGCTGGGGCCCTGGCTGCAGGTATGGCGACCCACAGCTGGTCACCCTGCTGCCGCCGCTACGCCAGGCTGGGGCCCTGGCTGCAGGTATGGCGACCCACAGCTGGTCACCCTGCTGCCGCCGCTACGCCAGGCTGGGGCCCTGGCTGCAGGTATGGCGACCCACAGCTGGTCACCCTGCTGCCGCCGCTACGCCAGGCTGGGGCCCTGGCTGCAGGTATGGCGACCCACAGCTGGTCACCCTGCTGCCGCCGCTACGCCAGGCTGGGGCCCTGGCTGCAGGTATGGCGACCCACAGCTGGTCACCCTGCTGCTGGTCACCCTGCTGCCGCCGCTACGCCAGGCTGGGGCCCTGGCTGCAGGTATGGCGACCCACAGCTGGTCACCCTGCTGCCGCCGCTACGCCAGGCTGGGGCCCTGGCTGCAGGTATGGCGACCCACAGCTGGTCACCCTGCTGCCGCCGCTACGCCAGGCTGGGGCCCTGGCTGCAGGTATGGCGACCCACAGCTGGTCACCCTGCTGCTGGTCACCCTGCTGCCGCCGCTACGCCAGGCTGGGGCCCTGGCTGCAGGTATGGCGACCCACAGCTGGTCACCCTGCTGCCGCCGCTACGCCAGGCTGGGGCCCTGGCTGCAGGTATGGCGACCCACAGCTGGTCACCCTGCTGCCGCCGCTACGCCAGGCTGGGGCCCTGGCTGCAGGTATGGCGACCCACAGCTGGTCACCCTGCTGCTGGTCACCCTGCTGCCGCCGCTACGCCAGGCTGGGGCCCTGGCTGCAGGTATGGCGACCCACAGCTGGTCACCCTGCTGCCGCCGCTACGCCAGGCTGGGGCCCTGGCTGCAGGTATGGCGACCCACAGCTGGTCACCCTGCTGCCGCCGCTACGCCAGGCTGGGGCCCTGGCTGCAGGTATGGCGACCCACAGCTGGTCACCCTGCTGCTGGTCACCCTGCTGCCGCCGCTACGCCAGGCTGGGGCCCTGGCTGCAGGTATGGCGACCCACAGCTGGTCACCCTGCTGCCGCCGCTACGCCAGGCTGGGGCCCTGGCTGCAGGTATGGCGACCCACAGCTGGTCACCCTGCTGCCGCCGCTACGCCAGGCTGGGGCCCTGGCTGCAGGTATGGCGACCCACAGCTGGTCACCCTGCTGCCGCCGCTACGCCAGGCTGGGGCCCTGGCTGCAGGTATGGCGACCCACAGCTGGTCACCCTGCTGCTGGTCACCCTGCTGCCGCCGCTACGCCAGGCTGGGGCCCTGGCTGCAGGTATGGCGACCCACAGCTGGTCACCCTGCTGCCGCCGCTACGCCAGGCTGGGGCCCTGGCTGCAGGTATGGCGACCCACAGCTGGTCACCCTGCTGCCGCCGCTACGCCAGGCTGGGGCCCTGGCTGCAGGTATGGCGACCCACAGCTGGTCACCCTGCTGCCGCCGCTACGCCAGGCTGGGGCCCTGGCTGCAGGTATGGCGACCCACAGCTGGTCACCCTGCTGCCGCCGCTACGCCAGGCTGGGGCCCTGGCTGCAGGTATGGCGACCCACAGCTGGTCACCCTGCTGCCGCCGCTACGCCAGGCTGGGGCCCTGGCTGCAGGTATGGCGACCCACAGCTGGTCACCCTGCTGCCGCCGCTACGCCAGGCTGGGGCCCTGGCTGCAGGTATGGCGACCCACAGCTGGTCACCCTGCTGCCGCCGCTACGCCAGGCTGGGGCCCTGGCTGCAGGTATGGCGACCCACAGCTGGTCACCCTGCTGCCGCCGCTACGCCAGGCTGGGGCCCTGGCTGCAGGTATGGCGACCCACAGCTGGTCACCCTGCTGCCGCCGCTACGCCAGGCTGGGGCCCTGGCTGCAGGTATGGCGACCCACAGCTGGTCACCCTGCTGCTGGTCACCCTGCTGCCGCCGCTACGCCAGGCTGGGGCCCTGGCTGCAGGTATGGCGACCCACAGCTGGTCACCCTGCTGCCGCCGCTACGCCAGGCTGGGGCCCTGGCTGCAGGTATGGCGACCCACAGCTGGTCACCCTGCTGCCGCCGCTACGCCAGGCTGGGGCCCTGGCTGCAGGTATGGCGACCCACAGCTGGTCACCCTGCTGCCGCCGCTACGCCAGGCTGGGGCCCTGGCTGCAGGTATGGCGACCCACAGCTGGTCACCCTGCTGCCGCCGCTACGCCAGGCTGGGGCCCTGGCTGCAGGTAAGGCGACCCACAGCTGGTCACCCTGCTGCCGCCGCTACGCCAGGCTGGGGCCCTGGCTGCAGGTATGGCGACCCACAGCTGGTCACCCTGCTGCTGGTCACCCTGCTGCCGCCGCTACGCCAGGCTGGGGCCCTGGCTGCAGGTATGGCGACCCACAGCTGGTCACCCTGCTGCCGCCGCTACGCCAGGCTGGGGCCCTGGCTGCAGGTATGGCGACCCACAGCTGGTCACCCTGCTGCCGCCGCTACGCCAGGCTGGGGCCCTGGCTGCAGGTATGGCGACCCACAGCTGGTCACCCTGCTGCCGCCGCTACGCCAGGCTGGGGCCCTGGCTGCAGGTATGGCGACCCACAGCTGGTCACCCTGCTGCCGCCGCTACGCCAGGCTGGGGCCCTGGCTGCAGGTATGGCGACCCACAGCTGGTCACCCTGCTGCCGCCGCTACGCCAGGCTGGGGCCCTGGCTGCAGGTATGGCGACCCACAGCTGGTCACCCTGCTGCCGCCGCTACGCCAGGCTGGGGCCCTGGCTGCAGGTATGGCGACCCACAGCTGGTCACCCTGCTGCCGCCGCTACGCCAGGCTGGGGCCCTGGCTGCAGGTATGGCGACCCACAGCTGGTCACCCTGCTGCCGCCGCTACGCCAGGCTGGGGCCCTGGCTGCAGGTATGGCGACCCACAGCTGGTCACCCTGCTGCCGCCGCTACGCCAGGCTGGGGCCCTGGCTGCAGGTATGGCGACCCACAGCTGGTCACCCTGCTGCCGCCGCTACGCCAGGCTGGGGCCCTGGCTGCAGGTATGGCGACCCACAGCTGGTCACCCTGCTGCCGCCGCTACGCCAGGCTGGGGCCCTGGCTGCAGGTAAGGCGACCCACAGCTGGTCACCCTGCTGCCGCCGCTACGCCAGGCTGGGGCCCTGGCTGCAGGTAAGGCGACCCACAGCTGGTCACCCTGCTGCCGCCGCTACGCCAGGCTGGGGCCCTGGCTGCAGGTAAGGCGACCCACAGCTGGTCACCCTGCTGCTGGTCACCCTGCTGCCGCCGCTACGCCAGGCTGGGGCCCTGGCTGCAGGTATGGCGACCCACAGCTGGTCACCCTGCTGCCGCCGCTACGCCAGGCTGGGGCCCTGGCTGCAGGTATGGCGACCCACAGCTGGTCACCCTGCTGCCGCCGCTACGCCAGGCTGGGGCCCTGCCTGCAGGTATGGCGACCCACAGCTGGTCACCCTGCTGCCGCCGCTACGCCAGGCTGGGGCCCTGGCTGCAGGTATGGCGACCCACAGCTGGTCACCCTGCTGCCGCCGCTACGCCAGGCTGGGGCCCTGGCTGCAGGTAAGGCGACCCACAGCTGGTCACCCTGCTGCCGCCGCTACGCCAGGCTGGGGCCCTGGCTGCAGGTAAGGCGACCCACAGCTGGTCACCCTGCTGCCGCCGCTACGCCAGGCTGGGGCCCTGGCTGCAGGTAAGGCGACCCACAGCTGGTCACCCTGCTGCCGCCGCTACGCCAGGCTGGGGCCCTGGCTGCAGGTATGGCGACCCACAGCTGGTCACCCTGCTGCCGCCGCTACGCCAGGCTGGGGCCCTGGCTGCAGGTATGGCGACCCACAGCTGGTCACCCTGCTGCCGCCGCTACGCCAGGCTGGGGCCCTGGCTGCAGGTAAGGCGACCCACAGCTGGTCACCCTGCTGCCGCCGCTACGCCAGGCTGGGGCCCTGGCTGCAGGTAAGGCGACCCACAGCTGGTCACCCTGCTGCCGCCGCTACGCCAGGCTGGGGCCCTGGCTGCAGGTAAGGCGACCCACAGCTGGTCACCCTGCTGCCGCCGCTACGCCAGGCTGGGCTTTTATATATTTAGCATAGATTTAGCTTTCAATTTAGACGTTTCGTGTCGGACCGCTGCGGTACCGAAGCGGTGCGTTTGTCGTTTTGCGCACGGACGGTCGTTTGTATTCTTACAAACCGCGCGATCGATTCCGACGCCGCACAGTTACCGCACCGCAGCGGTCCGACACGAAACTTCTAAATTGAAAGCGCCCTCAGGCAAAAAAGTAAAAAAAAAAACATAATTAGGAAAATTAAAAAATAAATACGTCCCAAAAATATATTATAATACACTTTAATTTAATCATTCAATTATAATGCGAGAAATTTTGTAATGTATGATAGATAAAACTTTCTTTTTGCCAGTTGAAAATTGTTTACGGTTACAATAACCATAAAATGTAATATTATAATTACTATTTTCTTTTCACCTCACATGCTCTGAAAAGGAGGTTTTGTCAATCAGTTTAGGCGTAGAAAATCGCTTTTTGCGGCCTAGCGCGGCAAAGTACTTTTTTAATTTAATACCTATAAATATGTCATAATGCGTTCCGAATCGCGCTATTGACTTTTTGTTACATTTTATTCTTACTTTAAATAGCTTTAAATTAATTATAATACTCCGTTTTGGTTTTATTATATTATTTTAGTTCATTGAACCATAAAAACAATAAAAATAACATTCAACTATTTGTTATAAAACAATTATATTAGGCTGAGCGAGATGTCACAACCTATGATTGGATTTCGGAACGTGACATAAATCTTTATTTTTAAATTGTCTTTGTCTTGTACCTCATGTCAGTGTCAACATTTACGGAATCGTTTTTATTGTTATTTAAAAGTAACAATATATTCCTACTTTAAATTACTTTGAATGAAATATAATACTCCCTTTTTTATTATTTTAGTTTTTTATATCATTAAAACAACGAGAATAAGGTATATTTAGATTAAACTTTATGTTTAAAGAATTTTTTACCGGAACCGCGGAAACAACCATAAAATGTTCCTCGCTGTTCTGAGGTGAAAAATTGTGTGTTGCGCTCGGCAGAAAAGTTTTTAGCGTCTTGTACCTTTGAAATCCTCGCTTCGCTCAGGATTCAATCTTTGAATCCTTCACTTGCTCAGCTTTCAATAGAGGTAACTCGCCGTTAAATAACCAACTTTCCAGCCTTGCATAACAAATAACTATTTCTAAAATAAATTGATACTGACCTGTATGTTCCTCTTGCAGTACAGTAATCTTGTCATGCGAGAAATGTTGTAATGTATGATAGGTAAGTCTTTCTTTGCCAGTTGAAAATTGTTTACGGTTACAATAACCATAAAATGTAATAGGTATTATAATTAGTATTTTCTTTCTTTTTGTGATGGATTACTGATATGTTAAGGTCACTTTTCAATTTGACGACTCTGTATGAAATAAAACAGGGAGAAAAAAACAGCCCTTGACGAGTTTCTTGTCGGTTGTTCTCACAGAACAGAAAAAACAGTAGAAGTAGCATGAGACGGGTCTCTCATAGAAAACCTGCGTACCCTGGGCGTAGCCAACTCACACAAGTGTAAAATAGCATCTTCGTTGTGATTGGTTAAAAAAACGCATTCCGAGTTGAACTCTTATGCTATACAATTATAGTTCATAATTAAATAACAGCGTGAATGTGCCAAGTAGTGCATCTATTCTGCACAAGGTAGCGCTACAGACATGCTGCTAATAGCTTTGCTTTTGCCATGTTAATTACGCTATTCCACACTAGATGGCGCTTTAAAGAAACAAGCTTACTGATTATTAGGGTTGGACACTATTAAGTATATCGATACGTCGATCAAAACCTAAGCACGAGTTTCGGCAAATAAATTGGCACTAGCGTGGCCAGCGAGGCATTAGATTCGCTGTAACTACAAAAACTAGTGATTGCTCATCTTCTGTCTTTCCGCACGTGGGTCTTAATAATTGCCGGTATCGTTATTAAGATTTGAAAACAAGAAATTAAAATGATTTTTGTAACGTTATATATTACTAACAGGGTGATATACCTAAACTCAATACACCGTTACACGTTACACACACAAATCATGCATAACGCTGTAACGCAAGATTACAATATACAATAAATATAGCAGCTACATTTTGTAATCTTGATTTATGTGTAATAATAATATAATATAATAATATATATTTGCATACAATCACACTGATTATCTAGCCCACGTTAAGTTTCATGAAGAACTTGTGTTTTGGATACTAGATAACGGATAAACATACTTAAAATACATATTAAACAATCACACATCACATCATCAGCCTGTGGACGTCCACTGCTGGACAAAGGCCTCTCCTAGCTTATACCTACTGTGGCGTTCATAGAAGGCTATTAGCCTACTGCTGCCACGCTGGCCAGACGGGTTGGTAGAGGGTTTGTTTCAAGTTTTCCTTCTCTCCCACAGGTGCTCAATGTGTCGAGCCTCTTAGTCGACTTTTACGACATCCCAGGCATGTAAGAGAGCGGTGACACTTGTATTCTTAGGCCGTCACCACACGGCAAAACAATATATATTAAACAATAATACAATTTAATTAGTTATTTATTTTATATTTTTATCTTCAAAGCATATTTAGGAAAATGAAACGTGGAAAACGTTTTAAAAATATTATAATGTTTGATATTATATCAGTACTAATAACCATCAAATTATATTAATCATTGGTAAAACAAAAAAATATCGGTCATGTACCCGATTATGTTACAAGATCACCTGTAATTCTGGTACCTTAGCGGACGGACGGCCTAGTTTGGTAAAAGATATTAAAGTACAACCAAATGTCGCTATGCTTTTTAAAAATCAACAAATGCAATTTTACTTTATGGCAAACGGTTTTCATAAATCAAAACCCTTTCATAAATCAAAGAATTTGAAATCCATGTCCATATTAAAATTAAACGTTGTTTTTGTATTATTTGTATCAATGTTAATTCACAATTTGCAAAATGGAAATGCCTATTAGAAATCGGTCGCAAATTATCTGCATCTATACTTATCGATATCTGTAGTCTATACGATAATAAGGCGCATCACTAATTGAATAGCAAATCGCCAATCAATTTAGTGATGCACCTGAGCATACAACGAGAATCCCCGGGAATTAACTGGTACCGGTATCATCGTATCGGAGAATTGGTATATACTCTCGGTTCTCAATAATAGTAAAAAACCATTCAAATTAATGTGTTAAATTTATGATTCTTTAATTGATGCATTTTTCAATGCAATTTTTATACTTTTGATAAATTTCATATAGAAAAATATTGGAAAAAAACAACTCGGCCACAAGTGAATTCGCAGATGGGACTCTACCCACGAACTTTGGAAATCCGGTCCAATGCTCTAACCACTGAGCTACCGAGACTTGCGAACCACCATCGAAATTCTCCAATAATTAAAAATGGCAGTGGTGGCGACCCTGCCAATTTTATTTACAGTCACGCCCATTATTTGTAAGATAATGGATAATTTTAACATGGTTTGAAATTAACGCCTTATTGGCAAACTTTCATCATATCAACTTCCCGACTGGTTTGTGTGTCTGGATAACGAACTTCTTGAGGTTAGTCAATTTGAGTTCTCATTGCTATTCAAGTTCAGTACTCTTTGTTGACTATTTCTGCTTCATACTCAAATTAACGATCTGCTAATTCATGGTATTTTCTTCTAATACAGACATTTAGCTTGTAAGATTAAAAAGCTTTGCATACTGGCAAAGGTGAGAAAGTACTTCATGCTTGAATATTTGCTCAAACACAAGCTCGATTACATGCTTAATCGAGCTTGTGTTTATTAAGCATGGAGTCTCACTTTTGAGGTGGTTTCCCAATACAACCTTTACACGCTTCAGTTAAAGAGGACGGTTCACATTTCGGTCAGTGTGCAGCTGAAATAGTTAATCTCATCCCCATCACCTACTCTCAAAAAGTTATGGATATCTCAAAGACACGCGCTCAGCATTTATTAGCTTGAGTGAAACTTATTTATCGGAGTCTGTGTTTTGGTATATCCAGGCTAGTGCGATCATCGTAGATCGCATCACCGCTTATCTACATGGTATCAGTGCAGTAACCGCTGTTTGCGTCATATTATACTGAACTGAGATCAGTAATGGCATCACATAGCATGTGTTGCTAATAACAAAATTAAATATTATTCTATTATAATCTTACCATCAGGCGAGGTAAAGGTCAAACGCTGACCTATCTATTACAAAATGATGCGACTTTGAACTTTGTAACATGTTAAATCTAACTTTGTGATTCCTACTTATTTCTTGATAATACTTGTTTTCATAAAGTTTTCATATAACCACTCATTCTAAATAGCTCAATATAACAAAAGTAGATTATTTTTCAATAGAGGTTTCTCAGTACCGAGTACCGGTTTTCCCGAGTCCAACACCCTACAGTACCGGTACCGAACAAAACTTGGAATTGGAACCGACCGACCCCGGTTATGTATCAGCGAAAAGGCGCATCACTAATTGAGTGGCGACCAAGTACGACGAAAAGCATGCTTTCAGTACTTCGGATTATGCTTAGAAACTTCTAGAAACGGTAAACTGTACATTGAAATATACACCTTAAGAACGTAGACGGAAGATTAGATTCAGATTGTTTATTTTTAAAAATATTACAATTTATCTTTTTTGTGAAAATAAGTGAAAATAACAGAAAATATGATTTACCGATGATATGTTATGCCTCCTTTAGACTAATTAGTCTCTCGGCTATAATTTTTTCACTTCAAAACTGCACAGTATGGCATTTTTCTAATTTTTCTCTATAATATTCCGCGTGGAGGTTACGACCGCGACTGAGTAAGCAAAACGACGATGTACTTGAACATAGGCAAACCTTTGCTCATGTGGGGCTACGCGGGTACCGCCCACTTGCGACTTCTACTGTTTTTTCTGTTCTGTGGTTGTTCTCGTTACGCGGTCTCCCGCCGTAGGGTTTGTGAACCGATGGCTTAGCTTTTTCGACGTTCAAAGTGCTTGTAACAGCCTAGACTGAATAAATGATATTGCTTTTTATGTCAAACTTTTAAGAGAGCATAGATATTATGTACATTTTATTACATAAAACCCATTACTGAAAACCGCATCAAAATCGGGCTAGTAGTATTGGTTTTGCTTAAACAAATGTTTACTGCAGTTTACCTGGTGAGTTGTCACCGTAACACTTATCTAAGAATATTCACCAATCAAATCCAAACCCATCACTGAAAACCGCATCAAAATCGGACTAGTAGTTTTGGAGATAAATTGTAACATTGGTTTGCAAAACAAATGTTTACTGCAGCGCCCCCTGGTGAGTTGTCACCGTAACACCTATCTAAAAACAAGCACCAATCAAATCCAAACCCATCACTGAAAACCGCATCAAAATCGCACTAGTCGTTTTGGAGATTAAAAATTAAAATAAAAAAATAATTATTCAGTAATATCAAATTTTAGAAAACAATTAAACTGAGATCTCCTTTTAAGTATTAATATACTTGTGCCAAGAGACCTCGCTCTTCCACATCGTACATTACAAAAGAATAAACACTTTTGGAGTTGCATTTTTAGAGGTACTACAAGAATAATTTAAGACTATTAACTAACGGTATAAGTGTGTGCGCGTGTGTGTGCGAGCATGCGTGTGTGTGTGTGTGTGTGTGTATGTGTGAGAGAAATGGTAACATTGGTTTGCACAAACATACAAACAAACAAACAACCTCTCACCCCAAACGCATAAACCGTCTCCGTACCGTTCGCGGGCAATAAAAAGAGCATTGTAAAATGAAAAATTATAAAGTTATAAACGCCTGTATGCCTAAAATGCTTTTATCGACTCGATAACTCAATAACGTGTCACTGTCCCGCTCTCATCGTAGCGAAGCAAGACAGCATGATGCGCTACATCGAGATAGACAGTAGAAGTGTACCTACCTTGCGTGCCAAAATTTTGATTAACGCTCAAAGTTTCAGTCCGCTTGAGACCATTGCCATGAAAACACGCGTCACTCAGAATCGAAAATGGTTAATTGTGCACTGCTTCCTTGCAAGAGCTCGTCAATAATAACATTTAACCGCCTCTGTGGTTTAGTGGTACAACCACCGGTATCAGACCCAGAGGTTCCGGGTTCGATTCCCAGCGGGAGTACATATTGTATTCGGTTTGGTTGGTGGTAGGACTTGTTGTAAGTCCGCCTGGCTAACCACCATCTTATCTAAGTCTGACGCCATAATAACAATGTTTTCAGCATTGTTGTGTTGCGGCATTTAGATATAAGATAGCCAGGGCCTCAGTAGTTGAGGATTCCGGGAGAGGCTCGCTTCCATCTTCAGCCTTAAGGTATGATGAAGGCTAAGAGTCTCCCCGTCGTTAATTTTTATTTTGTCAAAGTTTTTATTATTATAATGATTTTTGAATTTTGCATTGGACCGGATTTCCAAAGGTCATGGGTTCGAGTCCCATCAGAGAATAGGCTATTTGACAGGTTTTGAAAATCCATTTTATATTATGTAGTGGAGTTTAAGGAACCCAGTAAAAGTTGTTTTTTAAATTCTGATACATATTTGCTGAAAAATATCAAATTAAAAATTCAATATTTAAATAGCGCGCCAAAACGCTACTTTGACAATATGGCGCTGCAATGGGTTCGGTGACGTCACTTCCCTGTATTCTGCATTTCATCCACATACGTAGGCAAACGAGGTTTACAAGCAGGTAACGTCATTATAAACTCGAGGAATCAGGAGCGTTTTGTGTCACGTGACAAAACGTTTAAAAAATGCATTTTTATTTACGGATTTTTAAATAAATTTATAATTATTTTCAACTTACGTTAATTAAAAACCATTTTTAAACTCATAATTTATACTGATAACAGTAATTGACACTTTATTTTTCGCATTGTCAAATAGCCTATTCACTTGTGGCCGTGTTGATTTTTTCCAATATTTTTCTATTTAAAATTTATCATAAGTTATTTTTCTTTCCAGATAATGATCCCGAAACCATTAGCTTTGGACATGTCAAAGAAAGTCGCGTTGCTGGCAACACTGGCTGAAACCGACTCGGAGACGGACAGCGGCGACGAGGAGCGAAAGAGAGAACCCATAGTCTTGCCTCTCACTCTCTCGTGGCCGGAGTACAATTTTAAAGTCACCGTAGTACAGGATATGGAAGTTTTATAACATTGTTGTTCAAAATAATGTTTTATAATGTTACCACATAATGTTCTCGAGTTTTGTTGCGTTTATTCAAAATATACAGCAACCGTGCAACCGCCTCTGGTCTAGTGGTAACAACCACCGGTTTCAGGCCCAGAGATTCCGAGTTCGATTCCCAGCGGGGGTACATATTGTATTTGGTTTAGTTGGTGGTAGGACTCGTTGTAAGTCCGCCTGGCTAGCTAACACCATCTTATCTAAGTATGACGCCATAACAACAATGTTTTCAGCATTGTTGTGTTACGGCAGTTAGAGATAAGATAGCCAGTTCCTCAGTGGCTGAGGATTCCGGGAGAGGCTCGCTTCCATCTTCAGCCTTATCAATACTGAACATCAGGTATGATGAAGGCTAAGAGACTCCTCGTCGTTCATAAATAAATAAATAAACTATTATTTGAAACGCAGTTCTTCTTCTTATCGAGTGAGGATTAGAGGCCACCTCTGGTGTCAGAGTTTGTCAAGCCGCATATTAGGCCTCTGGTTTGGCTTAACGACTGTTATCAGATGGCAACAGCCGAGACCGACGGCTTAACGTGCTCTCCGAAGCACGGAAGCGCTCAGCTATAATTCCACTTTAAGATCACCCATCCTACACCTGACCAGGCCGAACTTTGCTTAACAAACGTGATCGAATACGATCAAACGCAGTGTCCATTTTAAATGTGTGCTCAGCACTAAATAGTCATCTCATCATGTTTGTATATTATAGAATACATCTGATATTTAATAAACGAATTTGTAATTTTTATTGTTGTATTATTATTACTGTTACCTACCATTCGAATCATCTACAAGAAAACAAGTTATAAACGTATAATGCGGCTACTGAGAATTTAATTTGATTTTGAACTCCTGCCGAGGGCCCATTGGTGATCTCGGCATCAGCGCTTTGGCATGTTTTCTTGTTTTGCCCACAGAACAGAAAAAACAGTAGAAGTAGCATGAGACGGGTCTCTCATAGAAAACCTGCGTACCCTGGGCGTAGCCAACTCACACAAGTGTAAAATAGCATCTTTGTTGTGATTAATTAAAAAAAACTAACTCCTATACAATTATAGTTCATAATTAAATAACAGCGTGAAAGTGCCAAGTAGTACATCTATTCTGCGCAAGGTAGCGCTACAGACATGCTGCTAATAGCTTTGCTTTAGGCATGTTAATCGCTATTCCACACTAGATGGCGCTTTAAAGAAACAATCTTAATGATAGATTAGGGTTGCACACAATTATATCGATGCATCGATCAAAACCTAAGCACGAGTGTCGGCAAATAAATTGGCACTAGCGCGGCCAGCGAGATATTAGATTCGCAGTAACTACAAAAATAGTGATTGCTCATCTTTTGTTTCTTCTGTTCTGTGGTTTTGCCAGTGGAAACGGGGCGGTTACCTACGTCAAAATTTTGTTTAAGGCTGGGAATACACGTCAAACTTTTTTCTCTTCTTCTTCCTTAATTAATGGCCTGCTCGCGATGAAATTCACGAATTTTGCCAATGTCAAGTAAATATATTTTGTAGTATAAAGGAATTGTACGGTAAAATCTAAAAAACGCTATGACCCGCGGCAATTTTTCTAATTTTTTTTTCATATAATAACCCTTCGACCCAGATTGCCTATATATATTTAGAAAGAAGCTTAGAATAGGTAGTTTTTCTTTTCTCTTAACACTTATCAATTAGTACTACACAAATATCTATAAAATTATAAGTGATTATTAGAAAAAACTTTCTGTAGGTCTAGCATGACTCGGTAACGTGTCACTCTTCCGCTCTCGATCGTAACGGAGTAAGAGAGCATGAATGATGCCATATATTCTGTGACTGTGATGATGGGCTATAATATCATAACGAGAAAGAAAGAAAAATCTTTTATTGACATACACAGCACACGGATAAAAAAAGCATAAAAGAACATGAAAAATAAAAAATAAAATTAAAACCTTACTACATATTTACAACAATACAACAAAAACAAAAAAAAAGAACAGAAAAAAAAAAGAGTAAGTATATATAAATTTCAGTATAAAATGCGTGTAGTCAATAAAACCCTGTCTTAGCAATTATCGCAATTATCCCCTGCGATAATAATTATTATTATTATTATCGCGGGGGATTTGTTTGGCGAGTTTTTTGTTATTCATAATCATAATAACGTTATTATAACTTTGTACGGTTTATGTTATCCTATTTCATATTTTCACAATCATAAATTGTAGTTTAGTCAGCACATTCATTAACTTAACTTCAATTCATTAACTTCAAGAAGCGAACTTCTATCGTTTATCACTGAAGTGCTAATTAATCAATTGATAGGGAAAATGCAATGAAAGAGGCGGGGTGCAGGCTTTGAAAATACCGCATTTTTGTTATGCCATGCGCCTAATTGTCTTGGTCGAGTAGTAGGTACGTAGGTAAATCAATTCAGAACTTTGTGCAGTACCTTCTATTATAAATAATTTGAACAGTTTCGATCTAACTCCAAATTACAGAGACTTATGCTGTATGCCAATAATTCCATTGCCTTACCAAAATGTGATTCATAAAAATGACAAACAATTGTCAATGTCAACGTGTGATCGCGTGACGCGTGCGTGAACTAAAAAACGGTAGGTATTAATAGTTAGTTACGTACGTTACGGCAGTACGCATCGGTTATCGTTCGTTGAGAGATCGTTGTGTAAAAATAACTAAATCGTTAATAAAATGGCGAAAGTAACACCAACAGAAGCCGGCATTTTTGAATATTTCACCAAAATATCAGAAAGCCTAACAGAGAAAATAGCCGAGTGTGTTTTTTGTAAGAGTCAACTTAATTATATATCAACCATTCATAACCTCAAAGCTCACCTAAAAAGAATACATCAAATTGATCTGTCGAGTATCGATAAAAGTAACTGTGTGATTAGACCTCGCGTAAGACGCGGTAAAAGGAGTATTGTTTGGAATCATTTTACTAATATCGACAACGATGAAAAAAAAGCTACATGCAAATATTGCAATTTAAGACTTTCGTTTTATACAACAACTGGTAATTTAAACTCGCATTTGAAACGGTGTCATAAAGAAGAGGTCGACGCTAATTCTTCTCCGATTATTAAAGTGGAAGAAGATGACAAAGATGGATCCGAATCAGCAGATAACGGAACTGAATTCTTGGATTTGGGTAAGCTTTCCTTTTTAATTAAATCCTGACCAGAAAAATAGAAACCCTGACCTGTGGACCCACTTCTATTTCCATTATGTACTTATAATTCAGTAGAACAAATTAGTTCATGGTAGATTAGTCGAAATGTGGCGAAGGGAATTTGTTTAATTGGTCAGGCTTTATTTGTATTTTTTTAATATACTTTAAGCATAACTGGTAAATATAAAGTTCTTTTAAATTTACCCGCTTTTTTTATGCGATTTAAATCAAATTTAAAGTCGAAATCGGGTAAAAATAACAGTTACGAATAATAATACCTACATATCGAATTTCAGATATCAGAAACGTGATATCAGTCAACATTTATCAGATATCAATTATCAGCCAGATATCAATATCAGTGACACAAACAAGATACATAGTTATTAAACAAAACAAAACTATCTATATAATTTGTGAACAAAACCGACGTCATTGTACAGTCAGTACAGAAAACCCCCGCTATTACGAGCAAAAAAAATGTGTTTTTCCGCGTCTCAGGTTTTTTTTTTTCAAATTAATGCACTGATAAAAGTTGGCTTTATTATGACGTAAAATAAAAGCATTTTGAAATTATATTTTGTTGCGGCCTGCCTGGTTTTAAAAATTAAATGAGATAAGTAGGTATTTCGACAAATGAGAATTTAATTACTATACGATCTCTCTTCTCTATGGTCTAGTGGTAATACTTCTGGTATTAAATCCAGAGGTACCGGTTTCGATACTCAGTGGAGGTGCATGTTTTCGGTTTGATTTGGTTGGGTTGATATTTTATAATAAGACGCCATCTATCCTTTACCAACCACAACAAGTTAACTTAAACTGTCACTAGATGTCGCTAGCAGTAGCTTAGTCTGGTAATGTTAACTTTTAGTTTGAAAACTTTCTGAAATCTACATAGTTTTTCTATTCATAGTGTTTGATTTGATTATAATAATGTACTTTGCTTTATTATTATGATAACATTATCTAAAAAGGTTTGACATCTTTCTGAGGTATATTATAAAACCACCTTTTCCTGATTACTGTCTTATTTAAGAGTACTTTTATTAAAACCATAGTTTTACAACAATTTTCTATTACCAACATATACTACTTCATATAATGTGATTTTCTTCACGTAGTTCACGTACTCTTGTATCGCGCTATAGAGGACAGTCACGTATACACCAACATTTAAATATGAACTCTATCTCAATGGAATACCATCTAATTTACCATCACCTTCAACGTTGTTTACATCACAAATGCATTTTGAAGTGTCATAATCAGCAATTCGTGGAGTAGTAATTTGATACTTATTGTGTGCGTGTAAAGGCGAGTTTGCTCTGCGAGTTCATCGTTCACATTATGAAGCGCTGTGTTTTTGACGTAAGAACGGCAACGTCGCGTAGGACTGTTTGTATTGATCATTCTATAAATGGAAGCGCCATACTGGGATAGCCGGGTCCGGGACTCCGGGAGTAAAGTACTTACCAAAAAGAATGTCATAGTTTTTTTTTTAAAGAAATTACAAATATGCTTTCTGCGATCAGACTTGTACTTATTAAGTATTCTGTGATATCAGTACAGTACTTAGTTCAGACGGCCGGTGCGTCGAATTTTGTAGTAATTTTGCAGTTAAATTTATCGTTTTTATTAAAATAGGATAATAACTTCATGTTTAAAAATTATTAAATCTTTATTCCTCATGATGTAACAATTATTGTGGTACAAATTTTGCTCAATAATATTATCGTAGACAGGAGAAATTCACAGTTAACTTTAAACGATTTTCTAAGTTTTTGGTTTAGTTTTTTTTTTCTATATTAAATTAATGATATTTCAAAATTCCGACCCCGCTTCAGACTATACGATACGACTATATAAGGGGGATTAAGAGATATCATTCTAATTTTATTTTATTTGTTTAGAACAGTACTGCTTGCCTCGCGCATTTTATGAAAATCTTTCTCTGCAATTTTGGGTTTAATTAAAAAGTTAACCAAAATTTATAAAAAGCGAGGCCGCTACGAACTATGTCAATAGCTTCACTATTCAATAAGTCAAAATTGTTAGGTATGTATTTTTGTTTCTGAGACACCTTCTGAGATCAAGAACGCCAAAATTGGCCATGCGAAAATGTGGTAATATCGAGATAAGCCCATCTAGCCTGCTACGTTAGTTTCCGTTCTTTCAACTACCTAACTCTATGCCAAAAATCAAGTCGATTGGTAGCTCAAGGGTGTGAAAGAAGGACAAACAAACACAATTAAATTTAGCACATCATCAAATGTACGATAGAATATGACAGAACGAACCCATTGTAACAACCACCACCATATTCTTGCAAATAAATGGATTTATTTATTATTATCATGAAACAACAGTTTTTTTTGTGATGTAAAGCAACTGTGGCATCGCATAAATTATATAAATACCTATTTTAGAAGATAACTATAACTTTAGTAGATAACTAAATTCTGTTTTAGTAGGCTATTCTATAGATCTAAGGTTAATAAAGTTTTTTATAGTTCAGAGAGCCTATAAAGTGCGCTAACGCATTATTACTAAGTAAATTCCCCAACAATTCATACAATTGTTTATTTTCTATGGAGTTTAGAACAGAGTCAGTGCAGCAGAATTTGCTTTTAATTTTTGAAGGCAAGAAAACTTCCAAAGGAACTAAAGAAATAAATGAATTATCAGGGAATTCCTTAGCAATATTGCTTTCACGCCCTTTTTAGACCAATCAAAATCCTACTTTATTTTGTTATAAGAGTCATATCCAAAAAAGTGTACATCAGGAAATAGTTAGGAAAGGGTATTGTCAAGAAATGTTAGGAAATAGTAAATGTAAACGTGCGTTTTGAATAAGCATTTCTGTAGTTAATGCTCGTATGAATAAATAGTTAGCTTCAAGCAATTATATTTTCACATATTATGATTAGCTGGGTAGGGTAGATTACGGAAATAAAATACAGCGAATAGCGCACTTCTCGGTAAAGCAGTATAGTCTGCTAAATCGACATAGCCCCATAGCACATCACGTCATGACGTGACCCCGAACCATTGCTGGTTATTATCATGTTCTTGCTGATAATTATTAACGCGCACCGCAATGTAAAGCAAACGTAGCGGTGACTCGCCATATTGAGTGAGTGAGATAGATATTGGTTTTAGAAAATATTGCGTCGCGCGCGCGAATGCGACGCGATATTCGTCGGTCGAGTCGTCTTGTCAGTCAAGCCGCCATTACATTAGTATAGCGTGCTTCTTTGAGGTTATATCAAATAAGACGCGTTTTAAACTATTAACCAGCTTTGAATATTATTCTTAACGCGCTAAACTAACGAATTTATTGAAATTAACGTGTTTTGTGTTGAAACATGCCGCGTATCTGTTCAAATGAGAACTTACCAATATGGGAGTTTTTCGAAAAAGTGGACACAAACAAAAACGTTCGTACAGCATTGTGTAAATTTTGTAGCAAGGTGTTGTCTTACAAAACTACTATAACGAATCTCAATAGCCATTTGCAAAGAAAACACAGGAAAGCTTATCGCCAGTTTATTGAGTTGAAGAACAGTTTAGAAGGTGTTGAACCGACGACATCGCGATTGTCTGAAAATGAACAACACGAGAGCTCAGGTGAGTAGATTTTCTTCATTACTTAAATTCAAAAGAGAGGTCCTCCACAGCGTAGCATACACACAATAATGTGTACTAATTTGCTTGATATTGAGTTTAAATGACAAAAGTAACTTGTTCTATTTAAGTATTGACGATCTGACGAACGACCTAGTGAGAGTGAGAGAGATTTTTTTAATCCTTGGACCTACCGCCCTCTTTTAGCGCAGTATTGTTTCAATATTAACATGCTATTTTGTACTTACTACGAATCTCTTAAAGCAATAAGCAAGCTTGTTTTTTGACGGAAGTTTTGTGACGTCTTCGTTCAATCATCGCCTGCAAAGTATGAAGTGTGTCAAATTGTGTCAACTTTAATAAATTGCGTTTTGTTTTTTAATAAACGCAAATAAAACGTTCTTGACATGATTTATTTATTTAAATTTTATTTTCATGCCAAGAATATACAAAGTTTCAGATAAAGGTAACTTATGAGTACATGATGGTTTCTAATAAATCATGGTAAGCCCGCGGGTGTTTTTATAACTACTTACCTTCTATATTAAATAATACCTACTAGAAAATGCTTACATTTTATAACTTTATTATTCTCATCTCACGCTAATGCTAATTATTTATAAACCAACGCGCTTCACCGCGACCCACAACGTTACTTTTTCAGAGCATTATTTATTCCCAAGCTGGCACTAAAAAATTATAACGTTTTGCTAATGTAAGTACAGACTGTCATAACATTATATAAGAAGATGTTTTTGAGTGTGGACTGTGGTAACCACAATTTGTCGATGTTGTCGATATAATTAAGTACATTCAGCAGCAAGTCAAGCTTCCATAGCACTTGTGCTATGAATGGGCAGTCTCATATTTTCAAGGTCATACCATAAGACTTGATTTGCTGTCGTGTATAGGTATAGTCATTAAATTGCAGTACGCTATATTATGATTATGATGAGCGATGTAAAGGCGCTCTCATCTCAAGGTCAAAGTGTAAAGCCGTGGCTGCTTTTGACTGTACAATGCTATTTTTGTTATTTATTATTTTTTTATTTATTTATTTAATAATGCCAACTAAATACATAAAGGCAAATTACATTAAGTTTACAGTACTTAGCAAAATATGTACCTACTTATATGCATTTAACTTAGGTATGCATAACATTGTTATTATGTTTAAGACGTTTTATTTTAGGTTTTATTGATAGACTAATCAATAATAATACTAAGAGAGAGAAAAAAAATACGGTAATTAATGAAAAAATACAATGCAGAAATTAAAAATTATCCATACAACAACAATCCAAAATTGATTTTAATAATAATACTTTACTACATACACTAGAGCCCTATTATTATTATTTTTTTAAATAGGACGCTGTGATTGGAACATTTGTGTAGTATTGTTACCCGAAACAAGTATGGTTTGTAAAAAGGAGGGATATTCTATTAATTTGTTGTGATTGTGAGGTAAAAAATCTGTTTCTTACTTTATTTCTTTCATACTAAAGCAGACGAAGTGGCGACAGCTGCTATTATTATCAATGATACTATAGTAAAAAAAAAAGATATCATTGATTATAAGTCCTTCGGCTGAAGGTCATAGAAGCCAAGGCCGTTTATGTTAAAATATTTACAAAAAAAGCTTCTAGGTAAGTAAATCAGTTTTTTTAATATAAAAACAAATACATTTATAAAACTTACAAGAGAAATAAAATTCCTATTTTTTTTATTCATTAAATTGACTGTTATCTATCCTTAGTTTAACTAGTACCTACATAAACAAGTTTTATTTTTGTCACACAACTGCGCAGTAGGCTGGCTAATTTGCTACAAACAAACTGATAAACATGGCTATTGGGTAAACTTAGGCTTGTTATTTATTTATTAACGACGGGGTGACTCTTAGCCTTCATCATACCTGATGTTAAGTATTGATAAGGCTGAAGATGGAAGCGAGCCTCTCCCGGAATCCTCAACCACTGAGGAACTGGCTATCTTATCTCTAACTGCCGGAACACAACAATGCAAAACATTGTTATTATGGCGTCAGACTTAGATAAGATGGTGGTAGCTAGCCAGGCGGACTCACAACAAGTCCTACCACCAACCAAACCGAATACAAATTGAACCCCTGCTGGAAATCGAACCCGGGACCCCTGAGTCTGATACCGGTGGTTGTTACCACTAGACCACAGAGGCGGTTGAAGGCTTGTTGATATGAAGATAAGTACTAGCGGCCGCACATGGTTTCACCCGCGTGGTTCCCGTTCCTGTGGATTATTGAGATAAAAAGTATCCCATGTTTTAATCACAGAGCACTTTATAAAAGCCTATTCCATAACAGCTTAACAGCCAACACCTCAGCTTTAGGTAAATATGCATCCGATTTCCGATCACCGATCTATCTGAGAAACGAATTACATATTTGTGACATACTAATATTTCGAAATTAACCACATAAAAACACGGGTTGCACTCGAGTGCCGGCAGAAGTGAAAACCGCTTAAACGAAACAGCAGGAGCAGGCATACATTTTCGCCGCGCGGTAGAAAGAAAGCGAGGGGGATATTTACCGTAGTAACTATTTAGTAATCTGTGATATTACTTCCTTTCCTACGCGCCCCGCCCGTCGGTCTACTCTCCCACGAATATTCGATCAGTAATTAACGAAAAAATACAATGCAGAAATTAAAAATTATCCATACAACAATCCAAAATTGATTTTAATAATAATACTTTACTACTTTCCCTAGAGCCCTATTTTTTTTTTTTTTAAATAGGACGCGTGATTGGTTCATTTGTGTAGTATTGTTACCCGAAACAAGTATGGTTTGTAAAAAGGAGGGATAGTCTATTTGTTGTGATTGTGAGGTAAAAAATCTGTATCTTACTTTATTTCTTTCCTTCGTATCCTTAGTATCCTTAGTATCAGTTTGGCAATCAAGAATCGTTTTCGAAAACTATCGCTTTGTCTCTTTCATATCCATGGACTTTCTATCCGACATGAGTAGAGTATTCGATAGTAGTCGAAAACGTTGACAGTAAATGTCAACTCGTACTAAGGGCTCAGGTCACGTGTCCTGCCTGGCGCGTCTTTAACATTTTTTACCCATCCTCGAAATTTAAAATTGATGTGACAACACCGCTAAAGAAGTTTTCTCTTCAAAAATTATTATAAACGACTCTGGGTCATTCGTGGTCGTGAATTTTATAATAATAAAGAAAGGTCACGAGTCGTGACCTTTCTTTATTATAATAAAATTGTTATTTTGGGGGAACTCATTGCAAATTCTTGTGAAGTAGTCAGCTTCTTCAAATTGTAACATTAAAATGTGGTCAAAGTGGTTGGTCTTATAGTTATATTACTATATATATATATATAGTTATAAAGTGTTACCTTATAAGAATAATACACAATATAAGACTGTTTATTGACCCGAATAAATAAATAAAAAATAGGGTGAAGATCGAAGCGAGTCTCTCCCAGAATCCTTAACCAGTCAGGAGGAAGGTTTTGCTTCAAACGGTAGGTGACAAACATCCATCCTCATTCGCATTTAGATAACTTGTATCTTTCGAGAAACAAGGTCGTCTAATTTTACACCTGTTGTGAAAGAGACTACAAAAGACACGTCTCTTTTTTTTTATAAAGCTCATTGCGGTAGGTATTCGTAAAACGGCACACCGGGCCTACCAGTCGTATTATTATTCAAGCAAGCAAACCCCATTTTGATTTGACCAGCCATCAACTCGTTGCCATTGCGTCACATGTTTTTATGCACGAAGCGGCAACGTCGCCTTTCTCCCGTGATATCTACTTGCGTACGGTACGATCGATATTCCAACGTGTTTTTTGTACAATGGGTGTTTTGTGCAGACAAGTTTGTAAATAATGCTGTTAAGAGTGGTAATGGATGGCGAATACAGCTGAGTTTTAGGCTTTGTGTGTAGTCGCGTAGTATTTGTTACTGGTTATGCTGGGCCGAGCCTAGATCTCGAATCGAGGAGAAACTGTTTCGTTTTGAACATGCAATTTCATCCTTCCTTCCTAAGTAGGTACAGTTTCTTAGGGAGCTTTATTTAATATTACAGAAAACGTTATACATATCACATAGGATTTTCATTTGAATAATAGTTTATTTCTATAACCTTGCTACTTTCCGAGAAAACTTTCCCCAAAAAAACTTACTGATCAACCTGGAAGTTCCCGGACTGTACCTACTTAGGCAATAAATGCGAAAGAAACTCGTCGGTCTTAGGTTCACCTTTTCCCTACTAAATAAGTAGGTTTACTCACCAATTTTGATGATTTTTAGCAGACTTATTTTAGTGATCTACTTACCTATAAACTTTAGAGAAAGTTTTAACGAAACCGCCTCTGTGGTATAGTCGTAACAACCACCGGTATCAGACCCAGGGGTCCCGGGTTCGATTCCCAGCACATATTTAGGTACATATTGTATTCGGTTTGGTTGGTGTTACTTGTTGTGAGTCGGCCTGGCTAGCTACCACCATCTTATCCAAGTCTGACGTGGAACAACAATGTTTTCAGCATTGTTGTGTTCCGGCAGTTAGAGATAAGATACCTAGCGAGTTCCGCAGTGGTTGAGGATTCCTGGAGAGGCTCGTTTCAATCTTCAGCCTTTCAATACTTAATATCAGGGGGTCAATTCTGCTAAATTTTTGTCAAAATCGTCTCTCAGTGGTTTTTCAATAGTAATGTTTATTTACACTGTTGTAACAAGAACTGTGTAAAAAAGGACTACCATTGAAACACCATTGGAATACGATTGTGACTAAGCATTAACAGAATTGGGCCCCTGGTATGATGAAGGCTAAGACTCACATACAGTAGAATTTTTGTTCAAAATGGGGAGACCATTTTGAATAAAAACTCTACTGTATGTGACGGACGCTACCTACTTAGTTAAAAATAAGTAGTACCTATCTATTGTATCTAGAATACATTAATTAGGTACCTACTTACTTACTGTAAGCATAGGTACTTGTAACTTGCTAAATGGTCTAATTTATAAACTTCAAACAAAGGAATTAACCAGCTCATTTAAAAAATAAACGCTAGGAAGTAGTATGTGGCCTTCAAAGACAAGATTCGTTCGCTGCTTCCTCTAAAATGGCTGCTCTTTATTAATATTACCAACCATATTGACATTGCAGCAACCTCTTGATTTGTAAGTCTATTTGTTTACCGGTGGTCCCCGTGGGACCATTACCGGGTCCATGGGTTTTATTACCCGTGGTTCCGTGGTATGGCATTAGGAGTTACCTACTATTATCGATAGAAACTACACATACATACATACATACATCATCAGCCTGTGGACGTCCACTGCTGGACATAGGCCTCTCCTAGCTCATGCCTATTGTGGCGCTCATACCTAGGAGGTTATTAGCCTACGGCTACCACGCTGGCCAGACGGGTTTGTAGAGGGTTTGTTTCAAATTTTCCTTCTCTCGCACAGGTGTTCAATGCGTCGAGCCTCTTAGTCGACTCTTACGACATCCCAGGCATGTAAGGGAGTGGTGACACTTGTATTCTTAGGCCAGGCCCGTCCAACATACGGCCCCCGGGCCATAATGTAGCCCGCATAAATGCTTCATCCGGCCCGCGACAACATGATCAATAGCTAGAAGAGTGCGTATTTAATCCTTCGCTATTGGGCTTTTCCTTTGGCCCGCTACGGTTACAAAAATACTTAACCTGGCCCTCCACAAAATTATGTTACCCCTGTTAGGCCGTCACCACACGTCTAACTATTACACACAGACACACAAATCCCCACCCCACACTATAAATCCCTTCTAGGGTTAGCAGTGCATCAAAGGTGAAGGTGAAATGTATAAATATCATTCTCATAGCCTCTCGTGCAGAAGCGCTCTCTCTCGGGCGCAGAAGACGGGCGCAGTTGACGGAACAAAAATATTAAAATAATTCGATCTGGCGACTGCGCCTGTGCCAGTTAAAGTGGGCACAGTCGCCGAGATCTTCTGCGCCCGAGAGAGAGCGCTTCTGCGCGAGAGGCTATGAGAATGATATTTATACATTTCACCTTCACCTTTGATTCCTTCCCTATGTTTTTTTTCAGTAAGGCTAAGCGCGCACTACGATTATTTTTACAAATAATGACGAATCTCTGCACTTGTATACCTTGACTTTAAATAATTCTACAACTTCTATGTCATATAAACTATTGCTCCAAACGACTAGTTCTAACCACACGTAGCAACTGAGATTTTAGCAAACGATGTGAACTTGTGATTGTGAAGGAAGGAGCAATCTGCGATTTTCACAGTGTGAAATTGTAGCAGTCGATGATGCGAAGGGAAGGAGCAGGTGTGAATAATGAAAATCATATCATATGATTTTTTATATTCTATTCATGAAATGTTCCATGCCTAGACTCTAGTTGTATAGTATAGTTCACACTTTCACAGGCGAATAATTATTATTCGCAACAATTAAAATTCGTAGTGCGCTCTTAGCCTTAGTACTTGATATTGAAATTGAAAAAATCTATAGATACTTATTATCATGACTGTGGGTATATTATATATTTATGATTACGCTATTGTCTCTAAGTTAATGAGGTACCTGTGGATACATATTATTGCTCTTGTCTGTTTACCAAGTAATGTTCAAATTGTTGTATACTTATTTTTGTAACTTGTGGTGTATACATATCTTTGACCTTGACTGTACAACAACAAGTACCGCGATTTGTATGAAAACCGAGCGTGCCACTTTTTATGTACCTACAATGACGTCTACGCTAATAGTGATGGGAAATCTCTTACCGTGCTATTGCTAAGTCGATCGACTAAAGTATTCTTTAGTCGATCTGCGTTGCAATATTCATGTATTTTAGATGCAAGTCATTTTAGTTAATAATAAATAGGTAAAAACTTTAGAAATCACATAATTTTAACAAGGTTATAATTCAAATTATTTTTATTTTTACTTTTGTGCATTCACAATGCAAGTTTTATTAGCTTTAAAAAAATCGACCCGTCTCACAACTAGGTCCGATAGGACTCGAACCCACGACCTTTAACTGTCCGGGCGAATGCTCTTTAACTTCATTTTCATTTGTTTTTAGTAAGATTATAATTTGTATATTATTGAAGGTGATTATTTATATAAGATAGCAGCACAAAATATACACACCACAAATTTTTTATTAGTACAAAGATTTTAGGGGATGATATGAACAACTTTTACTAAGGGACCAACCACAGAATCGCGAAAAAAAATTTGCTGTTCCATAGAAAAGTACAACATCGACTCGACTATAATGTATGGAACGCTGATTTTTTTTTGCAATTCCGTGGTTGGCCCCATAGTTAAAGAGATAGTAAAAGTTGTTCATATTGCTGGACACTATCATCCCCTAAAATCCCTTAAATTATTTGTAATAGGTAAATATAACGTACGATGAGAAATAAAACTACATAAATAAAAACAGCAAACTTTTGGTTCACTCATAATGCAATAATGAAGGTAAATTGTAAATTTTGAACTGGATTAATTATGATTTAAAATTAACAAATACATGATATTTAGGATCAATTAAAAACCGAAAAATGAGCAACATTTAAAAATCAAATTTGACAACTTTAGTTCAAAGTTCAAGTACCAGTTCCCCGAAGAAAACTTAATCACATATACAAGCTGTGTATTAATTATGGAGCGTCTTTATGCGAAAAATACAGACAAATTAGAATTATTGTCTTATATCTATGTACCCAATTCAAATGCGAATAAAAAAAATAGGAATAATATTTAATACAGTTGAACTTAATTCACTTTCAATATCTACCTTATTGAACTTGCTCATCATTAATTAAACATTTTCTTTTCATGCACTCTAATAACCTCATCAGTGCAGCTATTTTTTTTACTTTCCGACGGTTCTGTTCCCTTAGTCTTTTTATATCTTTCTTTTGTTTTTCAATTTTTTGCTGAGCATGATTCAATTTCTTTAATATATTTTTCTTTTCTGCAGTGTTCTCGCATGATGAAGACGGTTCGTAAATATCCTGTAATATAAAAAAATTAAGTCAACTTCAAAAAACTAAACTAGTTGTCACTACAACCAACCACCTTAAATAACACTCTTAAAATAAAGATTTTGTAAAATGTAGACAATTCCGGACTATTTCATCAATTATTTGGTTTCAAATAATAAAGAAAATTCAAAGTACTTTACAGGTATCACAATATTTATAAATATCAATCTTTACACTTAAATTAAATAAATAAAAGTAATAGAATCGTAAAACGCTGTAAAAACGCGCTACAGTTATTCCGTGAGCAAAACGGACAGCCCGGCCGATATTGTCCTCGCCGAGGACAGGACGCCGAGCGCTAGTTGCCTATCGCATACCTACACGTGGACTTGGAGTGACAGAGCCCTGTTACAACGTGAACGCATTTAACATGTATTTTAAAGTTTTAATTTTGATTATTTACAATTTCTTTTTTGCAACAATGTCGAAATAAACGTGAAACAAAAACTACTATAATACCTTTTCTAATACTCTCTTGCTTGGTGAAGTTTTTTTTTGTGTAACTAATGGATCTCCAATCTGTAACATAAATTTAGTTTAGTTATATAGGTAAGTACTTATAAACAAATACTAAAACACACTTACTTCATTAGTTGTGGTTTTCAATATATCAATAGTTGGATATGCTGTTTTGATCAATAGTCGACGCTTTTTCCCTTCAATAAAGCTGGCTTCATTAAAGTGTATTGAACAAATAGTACTATATTTGGTTGGGAACCAATCTTTATTTCCCGTCGCGTCAATCCATTTTTCTTTTAAATAAGGATCATTCGGAAAACTAAAAAAGAACGAAAGGTTAGTGTAGTGTTATTTAAAAAAAAAAAATTTACTGCAAACAAAAACTGACTTGCCAAACACACGTGAAAATTAAACCGTAAAAATAGTATAATGTTATTTAATTAAACTGTATAATGAGCAAGCGTAGCGCAATGTGCAAGGACTAAAACTGTACCCCATATCTAAATAAGAACACTCAGACAAGCACCACCCTCCAACTGTTATGCAGTTTTACCTGCCATCAGCTTACCTAAATTACTTGAAAGAATAATAATAACAATAAACTTTATATTTAGAAAATTATCCTCCAACTCCTAACCATTGAGGAGTTGTACCTTCCATCACCAGCTTATCATCATGAGATGATAACTACCAGATGCAAATACTTGAAAATCTTTAGAGAATAATAAATAATATATGAAACACCTAAACTAACTATACAATTTGAGGGTTTTTCTTGATTTCCCCTGGATTCCATCATCAGATCCTGACGTGGTAACCTTGATAACAATGGGATCATCTCAGAAGTAAACTCTTTCGAATAAAAAATAATCATTGAAGTAGATCAATAGTTCGTGAAGATATTGACGCGTAAAGCAGGAACAATCAGTGGACAACAAAGTTTTTTTTCAGGATTCCTAAAATACTTCTGAACCGTCTACTGTAAATTTTTCACAGGACCAAATTGAAACTTTGATCTTACAGATGAAAAAATAATGATCAAAATCGGTTCATAATTGGCGGAGTTATCGTGGAATTCGTGGAGCATACATATAAAAAAATGACAGACGACTTGATAACTTCCTCAGTTTTTCGAAGTCGGTTAAAAAGTTTAATAAGTAAGGTGTACATGCGTTTTAAGTTTTTTTTGTGCAACGAATTAATCCTCTGTTTAAAATATCGATTATAATTTATAATCGAAAAATGTGTTTTAAAGAGTGGTTTTTTTTATTTTTTTTTTATACACCAATTATCTAGCCCACGTTAAGTATCATCAAGAACTTGTGTTATGGATACTAGATAACGGATAAACATACTTATATACTTTTTTTTTTATAAATACATACATAATATACATATTAAACACCCAGACCAAGACAAATAGACATGTTCATGCACACAAATATTTGTCTTGTCCGGGGATCGAACCCGGGACCTCTAGCGCAGAAGGTGGGGTTAGTACCCCTGCGCCAAACAGGTCGTCACATCACTAATCTCTTAAAAATTTGAAAAGCTACGCGTAGCGCGGTATACAATACTTACGCTGCTTCGATATTCATTGCCTATTAACGCAGTACGTTAAATTTACCGCGCTAAATAAAACCCCGCAGTCTATTACGAATTAAGTGGCATAGACGCGTTTGTACATTTTGTGGTTTCAATAATAAAATTATTGATTTTAATATAAATTAAGCTTAATTTTATTATAAAATCACTTACCGGTGGAACGAAACGTCTACGTTTATTCGGTTACTCTCAGATGTGGTGTTTTTACAGTTTTTAATCGCGCAATTAGGCATTTTTTAAAATTTTAGATAGCGTTCCAGCTGTCTGTCACTGAGATAGCGGTCGGACGCGGACTGAGCCGTCATAAGTGTTTTTGGCATAAGCAGGGCACGCGAAGTATATACAGTTACGTCGTCGTTACACTTGGTAGCAAATAAATGGAGCCACTGTGTTATTTTCATACAAACATGCTCACTTTACAGTGTCATTATTCAAAACATATGAACAGCTATGTAAACATTTGTACGTCGAAGTAAGAGTCGAATACTCGACTTGCGAAAAAAAGTCCCTAAAATTCAAGAAAACTTTCAGTTTTGTGCAAAGTAAGGAAAACAAATTCACTCAATCGGGTTTCCTACAACTTTATATGGAATGAAAATTAATCATTTGTTTTACGGAAATTTTAAGAAAGCAATAAATGTCTTTTCAGTTGTTTTAAATGCTAATTGGTTAATTGAACATTTGACCTCGCCATCAACACCAAAATCTTTGCAGAAATACACATACTTTTATATACCTATATAACTTAATTGATTTAAAAAGTTATAATTAGATGGCTGTTTCATCTTAATTGATAGTCAAATATCTGTAAAGATGTTTCTTTCGAATGCGAGGATATTTCTCTCATTAATGAAGCGATACGGTGGCCAACACCAAAGAACGGTGAATATACTAGAAAAATTCGACGTGTCCTCATAGGTCTCTGTAGCATAATTGGTTAGTGCATTGGGCCGGCCGGACTGCGACATGAGACTAGTTGCTTTTTTCTAGTATATTTTCTTGTTTAATATTTATCACATAAAAATAACATTGTAAAATGCAAAATTAAAAAGTTATAACATACTTTTTTATTTATAAGACCGTGAAGTGAGTATGTTTGTATGAAGATAACGCAGTGGCTCGATTTATTTGCTACCGAGTGTATGTCTGTGGTCAAAAAAACCCTCCTTATGCGCCAGCCAGTCTGACAAAACGTCAGCATATCGATACCTTGGGGCTCAAAGGGCGTAACCACCAAAACACGACTTTTCAGGAGAGCCAAAAAACTAAAATTTAAATTTTGTATTTATCACAACTTTGTTGTTATTGATCCTATAAATATGATTCTTACACCAAAAGTCGTTAATTTTTGATGTGCATAATGTTAAAACATAACATTTTAAGAAATATTTGTAATTAAAAAGTTAGCTGGTGAATACGCCCCACAAAATCCAATATGAATGTCTTTTATGCCCCATAAAATGACTGCTGCGTTAGTAACGCTGTCTTTTATGCCCCATAAAATGAGTGCTGCGTTAGTAACGCAGAGTGTAACCACCAACTTTCAAAATGAAAACTGTAGTTTTTATCGATCTGTTATTAGTTATTCAACTTTTTTGGTTTATATTACAATACTTACAACTGTTTTTAGTAAAATAGGTCAATTTGGCAACCCTTAGTCCATCAGAGGCTTGTATTCTGTTCTGATATTTATAAGTAGTAAAGTTTTTTTTTTACTTTTGGAATGACAAAATAAATTTAGTATTTTATAGTTAGTTACTAGTAGGAAGATAAGAGTAAAAGGCTACTATTGCAAAACAATCTTGATTGTTGGCTAGTTCTGACGAAGGTAATAAATATTAAGACAAATTAATTGGAACTACAAATTATTTTTAATGATTATTTTTAACAATTTGCTACACAGCCAGTAAGGTTTAACTAACCTTAAGCTACAAAATTTGCAAAGCTTTACAGCTTTGTCAAATGTTAGGCACATTAAAGCAATGATTGTGGCTTTAAAATTAAACCTAGTTTTGGAGGGCCTTAATATGGGTTATAACTAAACTTTTTAAGAGGAATGTGTAGCAAACGGTCTCCATACAAACGGCGATAACGTTTCCACCCTCTAAACCTTAACATACAACAATAAATTATGATGAAATATATTAAATATATTCTTTATGGCTTTAAGTCGTACAGATATACGCCCTACATTTTCATTTGAGATTGTCGTTTACGCCCAGTTCTTTGATGATGCCTAATAATTATTGCTTTTACGTCCAAAAATACAAAAAAATCTGCATTAGCAGCCTTGAAATTTGGGGTCGTATTCACCATTGTTTTCCGAATTTGAGAACTTTAAAAATACAGTTCGATAGCGCAGAAAAAACTGAATAAGATGGCATTTAAAACTCATTTTGACCAAAATGGTGGTTACGCCCTTTGAGCCCCAAGGTATCGATATTGGTTTCGCCAGCCAGCTCTTGGCTGAATTTGTAACAATACGGGAGCTTTACTAACCCCGTATTTTATTTTCTCAATTACGGGTTTCTGTATTATCAATGCCTGAAAAACGGGGTAACCCGTAAACGTAGGGGTCTCACTTCACCTCAACGAACACATTTAGCATTTGTTGGGTTCAAGATTTTTTTCAAATTTTAACTGTCATAGTTCCCGTGATAATATATTAGGATAAAAAGTAGTCTATAAGTAATTGATCCATACTAAAATTATCTGTGTCAAATTTCATCCAAAATTATGTGACTCTTTAATTCTGCTTTCTATTTTTATGCGCGTGGTGCCCGTTCCCGTGAGAATATCGGGATAAAATATAGCCTATGTCACTCGGGAGGAATGTAGCTTTCTAATGGTCTAAGAATTTTCTAAATCGGTCCAGTAGTTCCTGAGATTAGCGCGTTCAAACAAACAAATCTTCAGCTTTATAATATTATAATATAGTATAGATATTAAATATGAAAATATACTAGAAAAAAACAACTTTTCTCATGTCCCGTCCGAGCGACAAGTTGATGTGTGTGTCTACAGCTTCCTCGTTCTGGAGACACGTTACACATTTTGAATCACTGTAACTGTATAAGTTAGAGTCTCGTATTAAGAATCAAATGATACCTTATAATAGGTGCACACGGCACGAAGTTATGGTTGCACCTAAAATATCACGGACACGTTTGATTGCTCCTAATATGCACTAAAATATGGCATGCTTAGAATTTCTCTATGTCTTATGAGGAAGCTGTAGACACACATGTGGGGGTCGAAAGAGGTTTTATACCTCATTGTTTTCGATCTTCCACAAAATAAGAAAGATAAAACAAGGACTTGTCAGTCATGACAGTTACGAGAATAAAATGGTATATATTTTGATATAGTGAAATTATAATTACCACAATTTGATAACTAATGCTATCTGTTAGTGTTGTAAATATTATGTACATAATACACAGTTGTAAATATACTGTTGCCGTCTTATTTGAATATCCTCTTTAAAGTGCGGGATGAAAATCTCGTACATTGGTGACCCCGACGAGCGACGCGGCCTTCAATGTTGTTTTGCCTATGGCCGAAATAGTGGTTGGGAGCGAATTAAACATTATCAGCACCAGAATACGGTGCGGTGATCAGCGCCGTGTGAAGTTTCTTCGGTAAGGTGTGGTGTTGCCGGCCGCGGCCGGCCCATTCCGGCCGTCCCGTTCCGCTCACCCAGTACCGGCCGCCCCGTGCAGCCTTTCCCGACTGCCCCGTTCCCGCCCGTCCTGTTCCGGCTGCCCCGTCCCGACTGCCCTGTTGTATATTCGAGGAAGTATTTCGGTGTGGTTTTGAAACTATTGGCTTTTGTGCGTGTTACGATACGAAGTGGTTATATTATATTTAAGAAACTGTAAGTATTTTCTTTTGTTGTTGTGTTAAATGTGTTTTGTTGTTAATTTGTGTAAAGTATACCTGTAGTATACCTTCAGTATGTGTATGTATTACTACTTACTTAAAGTTAGTGTTCCTTCACTACTTACTAAGGTTGTTTCGCACGTTTGCATGATTTTTATTTGTATAAAGTGGGATATATTGTTACGTTTACGTTTAATTGCTGATTGTATTGTATGTAAGTAACTAGGTATTTGTTGATACTGTGATGTGCATGTCATTACTTTCATTATTTCTATTAATGTCAGGTGTTTGTACAGTTATATAATTTTGTGTTGTGTATGATCTGTTTTGGTTTTGTTCTATATATATTGTTTTTTTTTGTGTGATATACCATGGCTGAGACAGATTTAAAGGAACAATTGAGGCAACTCCAGGAGCGCGTTTTAAACCTGTCTTCTGCAGGTGCTCATGTGAGTGAGGTAAGAGTGAAACTTCCTGCTTTCTGGGCGGATAAGCCGAAGTTATGGTTCGCTCAGGCTGATGCTCAGTTCGATCTCGGTGGCATTAAGGCCGACACCACTAAATTTGGCTACGTTTTGTCGATGCTGGACACGAGGGTTGCCGCTGAAGTTGAGGATGCAATTACTAATCCTCCTGCAGATCAGAAATATGAACATTTAAAGAACGAACTCATCAGTAAGCTCTCTATTTCCAGAACCCAGCAGATTCGGCAGTTGCTAAGCGGTGAAGAGCTGGGCGACAGACGTCCGTCAGCGTTCCTCCGCCATCTTCGATCCCTTGCTGGTACTGAATTGGGTGATGACAGCATCCTGCGTGAGTTATGGATGCGCCGTCTCCCAGGTGAAGTGCAGCGTATACTCATTGCGCAGAAGGACCTGAAGCTCGATAAGGTGGCCGAAATTGCTGATGCCATTGCTGAAGCGTCACCTCCGCCACCGGCAGCAGTCCATGCTGTCAGTTCACCAGAGTTGTCCTATATAATGAAACGGCTTGAAGACCTTTCACGGAAAGTTGAGGCTATTAGTACTGAGAGTTTTCGTCGTTCGCGTTCTGGATCTCGTGTTTCTACATCCAGGTCGTCGAGTAATTCTCATGACCGCCTTTGCTGGTACCACAAAAGCTCCGGTGTTAAAGCTGCCAAGTGCATTTGCAGATCAGAAGGGAAACCGCTCCAGCAATCAGTAGAGGCGGCAGATGATTGCTTGAACCCTAGCCGCCGTTTATTTGTTACAGATTCTAAGTCAGGCCATCGGTTCCTTATTGATACCGGGTCAGATATAAGCTGTTTTCCCCGTCATTTACTTAAAAGTAATTACCACCTAAGTACCTTTGATGTCCGCGCTGCTAACGGCAGCACCATCAAAACGTATGGGTCCATTTTATTACGTTTGAATGTTGGTCTCCGACGGGAATTCCAGTGGAATTTTGTTATTGCTGAAGTTGGTGTACCCATTATTGGTTCAGACTTTTTAGCTGAATACCACTTGATGCCAGACTGTCATAATCAACGATTACTTGATGGTCTTACTAAGCTAACTGTTGCTGCAACTGCTGCTAATTCTACCCAGGCGAGCGTTAAGACTGTCGTTGCCGAAAATGCTGAGTCACCTGCTGCTCAGCTTTTATTGGAATTTCCAGATATTTTGCGTCCGCCTGGCCTACCACGAGTTGTCAAGCACACGACCTTGCATCATATCATTACTACTGACGGTCCACCAGTCTCGAGTCGTCCTCGCAGACTTGCGCCGCAAAAACTCCAGGCTGCTAAAAAGGAATTTGAGCAGATGATTAGCTGTGGAACAGCTCGACCTTCCAGCAGTTCCTGGGCATCTCCGTTGCACATGGCTCGCAAAGGAGAAAACGGCTGGCGTCCTTGTGGTGATTACCGCGCATTAAACGCCAGAACTGTTCCCGACCGCTACCCTGTTCGCCATATTGCAGACTTTGCTCATAGTCTGGCTGGCGCTACTTTCTTTAGTACCCTTGATTTAGTGAAAGCATACCAACAAATTCCGGTTAATAAAGAGGATATTTGCAAGACAGCTATCGCTACACCATTCGGATTATTCGAGTTTCCCTTCATGACGTTTGGTCTACGAAATGCTGGACAAACTTTCCAGCGTTTCATTGATGAAGTCGTAAGGGGACTCGACTTTTGTTATCCTTATGTAGATGATATTTTGGTGTTTTCCCAATCGCTAGAGGAGCATATCAAACACCTTCGGTTGTTGTTTCAGCGGTTGCGTAATTATGGGGTTGTCATCAACCCCGCCAAGTGTGTGCTAGCAGCCAAAGAAGTAAAATTTCTCGGATATGTTATCGGCAAAGATGGGTCCAGACCTCCCCCAGAAAGGATTGAAGTTTTGCAAAGCTTTCCTCTACCAAAAACGGTTGAAGGACTTCGCAGGTTTCTTGGCATGGTGAATTTTTACCGCCGTTTCATTCCAGGGGCAGCTGAACTTCAGGCGCCGCTTATAGATGTGTTAGCCTCGTCTCAACTTAAAGGCTCAAAGCCTGTGCCATGGACAACGGATTTGGAGCTTGCGTTCCAGAAGTGTAAAGACCACCTTGGTAGTGCTACTCTCCTGGCTCATCCTGTTCCTGACGCCCAATTGGGGCTTTTCACAGATGCTTCATCGAGCCATGTTGGAGCTTGTTTGCAGCAAAACATAAAAGGCTATTGGCAACCGCTGGCATTCTTCAGTAAGAAGCTGTCGGTGAAACAGACCACCTGGCCAGCTTATTATCGTGAGTTACTTGCGGTATATGAGGCGGTGCAGCATTTTCGCCATATATTGGAGGCGCAACATGTGACGGTTTTCTCTGACCATAAACCATTAATTTACGCGTTTTCCCAGCGGCGTGAAAAGTTGCCGCCTGTGCAGCTCAATCAGCTTTCTTTCATTTCCCAGTTTACGACAGATATAGTGCATATCAGTGGAAAAGACAATGTCGTTGCTGATGCTCTGTCTCGCGTAGACGCTCTTTCCTTGGAAGGTAATTTCGCTGCCCTTGCTCAAGATCAGGCATCGGATGAGGAGTTGCAAAGGATGATTATTAGTTCCTCACTCAAACTGGAGAAGGTGGTTTTACCCGGCACGGATGTATCCATTTACTGCGACTCGTCAACGGGGAAGCAAAGACCATACCTGACTCCATCTTTCCGCCGCCTACACTTCGACAAGCTGCATGGACTTAGTCACCCTGGCCCGCGAGCGTCTGCTCGCTTAGTTGCTGAGCGATTTGTGTGGCCTGGTATTCAGAGTGACTGTCGTAACTGGGCGCGAACCTGTTTGAATTGTCAACGTAGCAAGGTGTCCAGACATACTGTTACTCCCCTTGGACAATTTCCTTTACTATCTAAGCGTTTCCGTCATGTTCATATCGACATCATCGGTCCTCTGCCTCACAGTGGTGGTTTTCAGTACTGTCTCACAGCTGTGGACAGGTTTACTAGATGGCCGGAGGCCTGGCCGATGACTTCTATGACGGCGGAACAATGCGCTGAGACGTTCATCAGGGAATGGATATCTCGCTTTGGCGTTCCTTCTGTTATAACTACAGATCAGGGACGTCAATTTGAGTCCGGCCTATTTCAGAGTCTCTTGCGCTATTGTGGTATACAAAGAATTCGCACCACTAGTTACCATCCTTGTGCGAATGGTCTTGTAGAGCGCATGCACAGGCATCTTAAATCAGCTCTCATGTGTCACAATGACACGTGGCATAGAGCCTTGCCAATTGTCCTCTTGGGCATGCGTTCTTCTTTTAAAGAAGATCTTCAGGCGTCTCCGGCTGATCTTGTGTATGGAGAACCTTTGCACTTGCCGGGTGAGTTTGTGTGCCCCTCTTCTCTTCTAGGGCTTATCGGAGACTCTGCTTTTGCAGAACAACTTCGCAAACACATGGCGTCTTTAAGCCCAACTCCACCCTCGCGCCACGGTGAAAGACGTACTTTTATTTTTAAAGATCTTGAGTCGGCAACTCATGTATTTTTAAGAGATGATACGATTAAATCATCTTTAAAGCCACCTTACTCAGGCCCTCATAAAGTTATATCCCGTGCTCAAGATGGCAAAACCTTGACAATTTTGGTGGGTGAAAGGCATCTTACTGTAAGCCTCGATCGTGTCAAGCCAGCATTTATCTTGAGCGAGCCTTCTCTTTCGGCTCCATTACCTGTTGATCTTGGGCCTCCTTTAACCTCCTTACCAAGTCCATCTTCTCAGCCACCGGTATATCAAACACGGTCTGGGAGGAAGGTTAGGTTTAGGGTTTAAAGTTTAATATACTTATGTATTTTCATTGTATTTTGTAACTACTCAGTTGTTATTGTTACTTGTTAGTCCTAAGTTTAGTCCTAAGTTTTTTTTCCTTATTTTTGTTTTTTTTTTCACTCCGTAGGGGGGTGATGTGGGGGTCGAAAGAGGTTTTATACCTCATTGTTTTCGATCTTCCACAAAATAAGAAAGATAAAACAAGGACTTGTCAGTCATGACAGTTACGAGAATAAAATGGTATATATTTTGATATAGTGAAATTATAATTACCACAATTTGATAACTAATGCTATCTGTTAGTGTTGTAAATATTATGTACATAATACACAGTTGTAAATATACTGTTGCCGTCTTATTTGAATATCCTCTTTAAAGTGCGGGATGAAAATCTCGTACACACACATACAAGTTGCTTTTTACCCGACTGCAAAGAAAGGGTTGATTTTTCTAGTATATTTTCTTGTATAAGTAATATTTATCTCATCCAAAACTATTCAGGCGTTTTCGCGTTCTTAAGTACCAAAACAAACATCAAATTTTTACATTTGTAATATCGTTGGAAGGAGAATAGGATAAATTAGGATAGTATAGGATGTAGGATAGGATAGACCAGGGATAGCTAAGCAGCCAATTAGATGAAGAACCTCCAGTTGTGTGCCAAAACAATAGACCTATATCCAGATAGACGATAAAAGTGTACCAACCTTGCGTGCCAAAAGTTTGATCCACGGTCAAAGTTTTACGACCTTAGTCTGTACTTGAGACCATTGCCATGAAAACACGCGTCACTCAGAAACGAAAATGGTTGATTGTGCAGTGCTTTCTTGCAAGAGCTCGTCAGTAACATTTATTAATTATAAAACTAGGGCGGTTACAACCCGATACTCGGGTTGTTCGATCGACGAAAAATTCCAAATTATGCGAAAATCTTTAAATGCAGTTTGTGATCATTACGTTTAACATTTTGTATATTTTATAGTTTTCGGAACAAATAGACTCGAGTACCTTTAATTTGATACCTTACTCGGCCGCGTACTACGCGCCAAAGTCCCTATCGAGTCGTCACAAATTTTGCGAACCTGAATTAAGTATATAGATCACGCTAGTGACGTTATCTTCTTAGGTACGAAGAATTCGACACGCTAGGTTCTCACATAAGTTTGAAGCGCTCTTTTCGTCTATCTCGATATAGATTTTGGGTCAAAACAAAGAGATCAATAAAAATCGCTTTAAAAATTTCTAATTTAAATTTAATTATTCAGGAAAATCTTATACTTAAGTACAATAATTAGGCAAGTATCTAATAGTAACACTTGTGTAAGAAATATGAGGTCTTGTTAAGTCTTAAAATAGTACTTATGAAAAACAAAATGCAAATTTCAATCACAATATCTTAATAGCTTTCGTTATGACGACAACATTATTTTTCTATTTAGTTATTTCATTTTTTTTTAACAAAAACATCTTATTCACTTTCGCATATTCAATCAATATTAATAATTATACATTACTTAGTGCATTTTTCATAATATTACCTAGTTTAGCTAGTCAAAATCAGAAATACCTACCATTTGAAGGTCAATCATATATAAAAAAGTTTAATCAAAATTAAATAGAACTTGAACATTTATATCTTGATGTGTTTTGTTTCATTACATCACGCGGCGCGTGTGGGTAGGGATGTCTTTCCTGTCAAAAAAGACAAAAAAAATATCAGACAGACCACATCTCATCAAAGAATACTATCATCTCATCTACCACACATTGATCTTACTCCAAAGTAAATATCTGATGTATGATTTCAATGCCCCCTAACTTTAGGGGTTTCGTAAACATCATACTGTCTTACATGATTCAAAATAATTTATTCAGTATATTGAAGTATTATTGTACTGACGTAGCTCAATGATTCAGTCTAGCTAGGCTGTTACAACCATTAAAATAAATCAATCCAATTATCTACCGGGGGAGTGACCTTATGAACGTCAAAGAGGCTGCGCCATCAGTTCACAAGTAACAAGAAGAACCGGCAAGAAACTCGTTAAGGGCTGTTTTTTTTCTCCGTTTTATTTCATACAGAGTCGTCAAATTGAAAATTTACCTTAACAAATCAATAATATCAATTTTCATTACTAAAAAGAATACCTACTAATTATTCAAAGGTATTATTCATTCTTCATATGTCAAAGGTATGAAAAAGACGTGATATTAATAGCTAGTCACCTAAAGACACAGGGATTGACCTTACTACGAATCAAGTATCTAATGTCCGATTTCAATGCCCCCTAACTTTAGGAGTTTCTTAAACATCATACAGTCACTTTTCAAGTCGAATGAAATAGGTGACATGATGCTTAAGGGCCACATAAAGTAAAAGGGCGTTGGTGAAATCGGCGGGCTTAAAAGCACATGTTTTAACGAATCATAACCAACGGACGGAGGACGGAATATCACAAATATTCACATTAAAGATTTACTTTAAAAAACATTCGGACATACAACAATGATGTTCATCACAAAAATATTTGCTTGCCTTAAGTGGGAATCGAGCTCACGACTCCAGGCGCAGAAGACAGAAGGTAAACGTAGGTAGGATTAGTACCACTGCACTTAACTATCGAAATTCTCGTTTTACCTTCAAAAATTATCTTAAAGTGCTCCTAAACGGCGCCTTTTTACTATAATTTCTGGCCGGCAGATAATGCTGTAACTAATTATAGCCAGCCACACATTTGAGCAAAAATTTCGACCGTTTAGGAGCACCATTAGAACAAAAAACTGTGGTTTAAATCATAATCCTTACATAAGTATAAAAAAAGCATTGAAAAATGCAAAAAATAAAAAATCATAAATTATTGGCTGTTGCATCTTAATCGATCGTTAAACACCTGAAAAGATGTTTCTTACGAATGCAAGGATATTCCTAGCATTGATGTGACAACGCTGGCCTACAGCGTATTAAAAATATAAAAGTATTGGAAAATTTCGACGGCGGCGATGGTTCGCAAGTCTTGGTAGCTCAGCGGTTAGAGCATTGGACCGGATTTCCAAAGTTCATGGGTTCGATTCCCATCTGAGAATTCACTTGTGGCCGAGTTAATTATTTCCAATATTTTTCTATTTAAAATTTATCATAAGTATAAAAATAGCATTGAAAAATGCAAAAATGCAAAAATTCAAAAATCATAAAATACAATCCTTACCTTTCAAAAAGTAGAACTCCATATAGTTCCATCTAAAAAGACCCTATGCCATCTCCTGCTTAAATTCAATGGTCGCAACACCATTATCTTCAACCATCACAGACTCGTCAAACTCATTCTTGATTGGAATCTCGGCAAACTTGTCACTCTGTCCTTCTTCATCTATTCCTTCTCTTTCTTCATCATCTATAGGTTCAGATTTGACTGGAATGTTGTTAAATGATAGAGGATCATCATCAATCGTTTCTTTTTTCACTTCTATTTCGACCTCAAACTCTTTTTCACCTTCCGGCTCTCGGGGAGACTCCAGTCTTCGGTCTTTTGTTTCTTTTCTGTAACAAAGATTAGAGGAATAAATTACACTGAGATATCTAATTAAAATTGAGTACGTATAGCCATAAAATATGGATAATATGGATTCAATGAAGTTTACCAATTGAAAACCCAAATTAATCAGGTTCCCTGCAGTAATTAAAGATGAATACGACCTTAAAATAAATATATATATATATAATTATAAATTTATCCTACTTTATTTAACTTCTATTTAAGTCTCTTTTAGAAAGCTTTTTATTGAACCCATAGAAAACTTTGCTGTATTTAAGCAACAGAAACTGTTTCATAAATATTGTAAACCATTTTTATTTACAAATAGATTTAAGTAGATATTAAAAATAATTACCACAGAAGTCAAGAAATGAATTAAACGGAGCATATTACGCATTTAAGTAATGAAAGAAAGAAACTTAGATCGAATACAAGCACGTAGCCCCTAACAACGTACTTCAGAAAAAAAACATACAAAGACAAATTTGTATGACCTTTTTCTGTGTTTCGCAAAAATGGGTGGCGACCATTAAGGTATATTATTACGAACGTACGTCAGTACAATAATACTTCAATGGTGGCGACACGACTACTTTTAACATCTTTCTTGTGATCTGTGATAATTACTTTGTTATGTTTGCTGCTCTCTCTGATAAAAGACTGTTATTTTCTTCATTCATTTCATTTACTACATCTTTTGCACCGACTCCACACGTTTCCGGTTCTTTTTCTTTTTCTGTTGTTTTATCTTCGTCTTTTTCACCTTTCTTCGATTTTTTCCTTCTCTGGCGGTACTTCTTTGAAGTCTCTCTCCACAGCTCTCTCTGTTTATTTCTTTCTCTCTCCGACATTTCATCTATCGACTTCCTTTTAGCCGTCTCCACCCTTTTCCTGTAGTATTCTCTGTCCTTTTCCCTCTTCAATGCTTTTTGCTCTTCGGTCAACTTCGCCAGATACCTCAACTTTCTAAGTCTAGCTTTCACCCTTTCTGTGGGATTTAAGACGCATTTCGTATCCAGTTTTTTGTTCTTCTTTTTGCCCGACTCCATATTGATAGAATCTGAAAAATATTTACTTCTGAATTTCAGTTAAGTCTAGTAAGTACCTAATTATTACGTACTGGCACACGGTTTCACTCGCGTGGTTCTCGTTCACGCGGGAATATCGCGATAAAAAGTATGTTCCTCTCCAGGCTTTTAAGTATCTGTGTACCAAATTTTGATCAAAATCCATTCAGCCGTTTTTGCGTGATTGAGGAAGAAACATCTAAACATCCAAACTTTCACATTTATAATATTAGTAGGATTAGAAAAGGATAGTGGAATGACATATGAAAGGAGAATAAGTAGGATACAAATTAATCTAATTGTTAATAAGAACGTTGGAGGAAAGAAGGTCGTCGTCGTCTCAGCCACATGACACCCACTACTGGGTGCCTCCCTCAAGGATCTCCACGACGACCGCGAATCAGATCTTCGGTCCACGGAAAAAAGGTGTCACTAGTGAAAGAGAACTTCAAAAGAATCTAGTAACCCTAGAACTCTATACAAACACGACGGTTAAGCCATATGAACAATATATCTTTAGTGCGCGTGCCATTATAATCTAAAAGGTGATGTTTGTGGACTACTGAAATAAACAGTTTTAGTCAAGTTTTAGTTCTTTATTATCTCAATTTCCTTATTATCAAAACATAAGTTGCATTGGCCATTTCAAGCATTAATGATATTCAGCATTCAATAAATTTTCATTGTATTTTTTTTTATTTCAGTAGAATCTTTAGCTACCCACCTTTTTTGTTTATATTACAAACACCCTTTTCTTCAGTTTCCAAATTACTTTCACTCGTAGAAGGTATAGGATTGCAAATATTTCGAAGTAAATTTCCGTGTTTTTTTCGTTTATTTTGAATTTCTTCAAAGTTATCTTCTAACTTCCTCTTCTTATCAGTAAAAAGTTTCCTTTTAATGATGCTTAATTCTCTTTTCAGTTTTTCTATTTCTTTTTTATGTTCTTGAAGTATTTGCACTAGCTTTTTTTCTCCAGGAGTAAGTTCCGTCAAATTTATAGTTGATTCTTTAATAGCGTGTTTATTGTTATTCAATGAATGTACAGAAGTAATAGTAGGTAAAGCGGAATTTTGTTCCTGAGACGCTGTATCTATTGCTTTAGAAGCTGCATCGGGTCGTTTCGTTTTCTCATAACCGAGACATTGACACCTTATCGATGAGACATTGTCATTAGTTTGAGTCTGCCTTGTCTGAAACAAATCTGCTTGCGTCTCAGTTTCCGTATTTCGTGGTTCAACCTTAGTTTCGATAATCCCAGTTTCATCCTCTTTAATATCTATATTGTTCTTTGAACTGCTAGACGCTGATTCGGTTTTCGGTAAATGTAATACAGGTGTAGCGTATGATTTAAGCCGTTTATTCTTAAGCATATCCATTGAAAAATGTAACGAACATACAAAATACTTGGTATTTGTTTTGCTTAATAATATATCATTACGATCCATTACCTTAGCCCATATCTTCTTTCTGTAACAGAAGGAAGAACATGTAATGTAATGTATACTGGAAATGGCATGGCAATTAATGTAGCAACTCGTTCAAGCAAAGCTCCGTAAGTACTATCAGCATAAAAATCATCATCATCACCATCATCATCAGCCTGTGGACGTCCACTGCTGGACATAGGCCTCTCCTAGCTCACGCCTATTGTGGCGTTCATAGGTGGCTATTAGCCTACTGCTACCACGCTGGCCAGACGAGTTGGTAGAGGGTTTATTTTAAGTTTTCCTTCTCTCGCACAGGTGTTCACTCTTACGACATCCCAGGCATGTAAGGGAGTGGTGACACTTGTATTCTTAGGCCGTCACCACACGGCTCTCTTAGGGTGTCATGTATAAAAGTAACATGATATTATTTATTTTACGTCTAATCTAAATCTAAGCTTAACTCGGTTTGTGATTTAAAATATAAAATATATTTCAATTGCGTTTTAACCGACGTGGGTTTTTTTTTTCAAAAAGTTTAATTTTGCTTTTCATTATGGATATATTTATCAAATATATAGTATTTTTATTTTCAATTTTCATGCAAACTAAATGCTTTAATATAAATAACCCAATGAAAAAAATACTGTTAAGGCGAATGAAATGCAATAGGCGGTTAATATTTAACCGCCTCTGTGGTCTAGTGGTACAACCACCGGTATCAGACCCAGGGGTACCGGGTTCGATTCCCAGCGTGGCTGCATATTATATTGTTTAATATTTATCCTGCGAACATACATAATGTTCGCAGTATTTATCACATAAAAATAGCATTGCAAAATGCAAAGTTATAAATAGAATAAAATCACAATAACTTAAAAACTAAGCTTTATAATGTACTACTTCCTTTGTAAGATATGTTTAGTAAGAGCTATAGAAACATTTTGGGAAATTAATGTATGACCTCAGGAACACGCGGTGTATAGGAATAAAGTATTTTTAATCCAAATTATAAATGTCTGCTAGCAGTTTTATTCAGCGTGGCCAAGTGAAAAACATACAAAGTTACACCGTTTTACGTTTTAAAGTGTAATACAAGTAGCCTTTCATCTAGGGTTGCCAGATGCCCCGTATTTTATGGGTTACCCCGTTTTCCAGGCATTGATAATACATACAATAATTGGGAAATAAAATACGGGGTAAGTAAAGCTGCCATATTTTTACTAATTCAGCCAAGAGCTGGCTGGCGAAACCAAATGCTGACGTTTTGTCAGGCTGGCTGGCGCAAAATGAGGGTTTTTGACTTTGTGGTTTAAAATCGCTGTTTTTTTTTTGAACATACAAATATTTTTTTATATAAATTTGCTTTATAAAATGTTTAAAAGCTGCTTATTTAAACAATAAGTATAAAGGCGAAAAACATATCTTCTTAAAGCAGTACTATTTTAATTATCTCCCGTAAAAAAATCAAAAAGCCGTATTTTAGACGTTGGTAGCCCTTAAGTCCGGAAGAGGGAGGTGGCAACCATACTTTCATCCAAATTCGTTAAGCCGTTTTCGCGTGATTTGTTAACAAAATACTATATATTATATATACCATCCAATCGTCAAAATATAGTGTCGAAATACCTATTCAAAACCTCGTAAAGCAAAAATACTTTTTTATTGTAGACCGTAACAAATGCTAAAAACGTTTTATTCCGATACTTATATTCCTTGTATGACTAATCACAATCGGAACGCGCGGAAGAGCGAACGTTACATTCCATACACTCATTTAATATCAACATAAAAAAAACACACAAAAACATTGCTAACCTGTTTTCATCCTTTGGCACTGCAAAGAAACTCAGATGAGGCATCCATTTAGAGTTGCTTTCACACCCATAAACATGGCAATACGTTACCATTTTAATATTTCTCACAAATTCACGTCATTTATTCAGTGGAAACGTGTGCGCAAACGCGAGCGCGCGCCCTTACTGAAATGCAGTTAAACCGAATAGATACCTACTAAGTAAGTCAAGCGCGACAAGGGGGAGTATTACGTTACGTTAATGACAAGTGACAACATAGTCTCTCCATCTTTCGCGGAAGAAACTGTCAAAGTCAAAGTCAAAGATTTTTATTCAAATAGACTTATAGATAAGTGCTTTCGAATCGTCCAATTTTTTTTTCCTACCAGCCATTCAGGACATCTTTTAACTGATAAGAAGAACGGCCGCAAGAAACTTATCAGCTTTAACAGAAGCAACAACATTTACAAAGGAACATGTTGTTGCCAAACACAAATCTACAATCTTGAAACATATTTAATATAAGAGGAGACTGTGCGGCAAGGTTCAAAAATAAAAAGGTGCCAACTACTTTCTCTTCTTTGTGTTTCATTTCTTTCGTTCTCTCAAACGTCGCACAAAAATCAGTAGAATCATCGAGACGAGTGAATCAAAAATATAGAGCTCCTGTGTGTATTTAATAGTTTCTAAAGCAATTGGTTAAATTTAATATAAGTACTAAAGGCTACGCCAGCCAGACTGTTTAGTTAGGGGCCGGTTACACCAAACAAAGCGGTAAGAGGAAATCTTAGCCTGCGTGCATTAATTACGTTACGTTCCGTTAAGGTTACAGAAAAAAAAACCGGCCAAGTGCGAGTCGGACTCGCGCACCGAGGGTTCCGTTTAAAATTTTTTATCATATGATGTAACAAAAAAATACGGTTTTCGCAATTTTTCCTTTATCTGTAGGTACTATAAGACGTTACTTCGTACCAAATTTCAAGATTCTAAGTTCACGGGAAGTACCCTGTAGGTTTGGATTCCCGTGCGAGTTTCGAAAATTTGCGGCATAAACGGTTGTATATCTTTTGATTGCTTTGGCTTACAAGTTTGATTTTTTCACAGCTCCAAGGGACAGTAGACCTGAGTATTAGATATAAATTTCAGTTTGATACCTCCACGCGTTCCTGAGAAAAACGGTCTTGACAGACGGACGTACGGGCGGACGGACAACGAAGTGATCCTATAAGGGTTCCGTTTTTTCCTTTTGAGGTACGGAACCCTAAAAATATTTAAAGAGGAAACTTTGATTTTCTTTCTATGTCGTAAGATTAAGGAGAATTACAAAGAAGGTTTATCGGTTTTTTGTTCCCGCAATAGTAGGTACGAAAGAAATTTAAAAAAAAACGTACGAATTTGTTTTTAAAATTCCACGCGGACGAAGTCGTGGAAGGAACTCTGGGCTCTGGTCACCCTTTAAAAAAGGTTTTGGCGACTCCTTTTCTTTTTTCAGCACATCACTACTATTGCCATTTGAGTTTTTCTTTTCACGGCGCCGAAATTCGTGTAATAGCCTGAAAAGTTATTTAATTAAATATTAAAATCAAATTCAATCTGGTGTACGGTATGTTTGTGCATTAAACGAATTTGTGTTATTCGTCAACAGAATAAACTGACAAAATACAGTGCGACAAGCATTTTAATGAACGTGGACGCTGTAACTGTCAAAATTAACGTAAACTAAACACAAGATGGCGGTGTTAGTTTCTTTTTTGTCATGTTCATTGTAGGGCTTATCGCACGTGCGACAAGGCTTAGACAGTGCGTTTCATCCTATATTCCCTTTTTTGTTCGGTTGGTACACCTGTCGATTTCTGTCAATAGGTTAGGTTAATTCAAGATTATAATTTGATGCAGATATTTTAAGTTTTGGATTCTGTGCTAAAATCATGCTCAAAACATTAGAAAGCGGTGAAAGATAAATGGTTTTGATTTGATGTTTCTAACACATTCGCGAATTTTATCGCGAGCACGCCATTAATTAAGAAAGAAGAACACATTCGTGCCTTCTTGACAGACAGGGGTACCAAACCAACCTAACAAAAAAGGGAATATAAGATGAAACGGAGGCGCTGCACAACTGTCAAAAATGACGTTTCATGTTAATTTTTTTTTTGCCACGTTCATTCTATTTGCATTGTATTTTATTGAGAAACTTAAAAAAAATAAGAATCAGAAAGAAGTACGCGCGAGCTTTATAAAAGGAAAAATATATTCTTGTAGTTACTTACTTTTTCTTGAGTATCATTACAGCTACAAGTTTTCGTAAACTGATCAAACGCTGACTTTTGCTTCTTTTGTACCTATTCCTTTTATTAGCCATTGTTGTTGGTCAAATATTATTTACATAAATTAACTGGAGGGTTTCTCTTTCTCACTCAACTTACAAAAAAATTGGTACAGTAATTATCACTAATATTATGTATCTCTCTATACTTTTGACATTTTAATTCGAGCTCTAGGCAATTTTTGGCACAGGTCCATCTTTGGCGGTGGTCACGTGTCGAATGCTGAATTGAAGATGGGAGGGAGTTATCTAGAGCAGGGGTTCCCAAAGTGGGTGCCGCTAGCGTATGACAGGGGTGCCGCCAGCGTATGCAAGCGGTGTCAACACATTCCATAATTTTCACAAAAAATGGGATTAATAATTAGAATTTAATTTTATAATTTGCAATAAAAATACTTGTGCGTTTTACCACTTATTTATCTGCGACTGCATTCTCAACGTATGCCTACATAAAAAAACAGATACAGGAGCTAACTTTCAGCGTCAAGTGATTTAAAGACTTGTACTTTTTAACCGACTTCAAAAAAGGAGTTATAATTAAAATATATAGTTAATAGAAGTGCAATGTAGAATGCCCTGGCTGGCACCGACTCCAAAAGTTTTATTTTTTACTTTTTGAAGTCGGTTTGAATTTTTTTTATAAAATGTTTTTTAGTATTCTGTGTTTAAGGGTAACATTGACAAAACTTCCTATCAACTTAAAGGAAATAAGTAATAAATATCAAACAAGAAAATATACTAGAAAAAAGCAACTAGTCTCATGTCGCCCTGACGGTTCGAACCCGCATCCTTGGGAATCCGGCCCAATACACTTACCAATTATGCTACAGAGACCTATGTGGACACGTCGAATTTTTCTAGTATATTCACCGTTCTACGGTGTTGGCCACCGTCGTTTCATCAATGAGAGAAATATCCTTGCGTTCGAAAGAAACACCTTTACAGATGTTTGACTATCGATTAAGATGAAGCAGCCATCTATTTATACATTTTTAATTTTGCATTTTACAATGCTATTTTTATGTGATAAATATTAAACAAGGAAATATACTAGAAAAAAGCAACTAGTCTCATGTCGCCCTGACGGGATTTTTTCTAGTATATTTTCTTGTTTAATATTTGTCACATAAAAATAGCATTGTAAAATGCAAAATAAAAAAGTTATAAAAAGGAAATAAGTAATTAAAAAAAACATTTAAACAGTTTCATTCTTTCCATTGCATTTGTAAAGTGTTAATAACGCTTAAGAAAAAAATTAAAACGTGCGATTTTTTTGACGTTAAGTGTAGTACAAACATAGGTATTTCATTTGTATAATAAATTATTTCTATAGTCGTGTAGCCGTAGAAAATGTTTCTAAAAAACTACTGGTTAAAGGTAAATGAGCACTAAACTGCATTGTGCTCTCTTGTTTTCCTAAATAGCCAAACAACTGTAAGCGTAGGTGTGCCGCGAACAAATATAAGTCAATGGCCGCGAATGTTTTTTGGCGCAACAAGGGTGCCGCTGCCGCGGTGAAAACAGTTTGGGAACCCCTGATCTAGAGAAAGCATCTCGCACGCGAAAAAACGAGATGGCATTAGAGATGGGCAAAGGACCCGATTTTGACCCGACTATGGGGTTTAAACCCAGTTAAGGCCCATAGATCATTTTGTTGAACTAAATAAAATCTTTAAAAATAAGAGATGTTTCGGCCTTTAATATTTTTGTGTATTGATTTAACAAGAAATTGTTTCCATAGCAACGTCACATTTGAAATATCAATAGAAATAAAAAAAATGTAATATGTTTTTTTTTTTTTATTATTAGGTTTAAATGCATTTAAATCCAGTCCTTTGCCCATCTCTAGATGGCATATCTGAGTAAACGACGCGCGCAGGTGCGAGACCGATTTTGCTGATAGGCGACAAAATCGTAGTAAATAACTTTAAGCGATTATAGAGATATCAAACTACACGGTGCTAAATATTATTCATCATCATTAGCCTGTGGGCGTCCACTGCTGGGCATAGGCCTCTCCTAGCTCACGCCTGTTGTGGCGTTTATAGGAGGTTATTGGCCTAGCCTACTGCTACCACGCTGGCCAGACGGGTTGGTAGCTAAATATTATTGGTGTTAACTAATTACACCAATTTCCAATAGTATATTTAACCCTAAGATTTAACCCCATTTGACAATAATCTTGAATTTTCGTTTATCTATGGTGTCTTTTCGAAAAATAAGTCTGGTGACGTGCCAGTTATATTCTTTGCCAAAAACGTGATTCGCGCCATAAAAATAAACGTCAAAATTACGCGGGAATTTTGTAAACAGTTTAAAAATAGAATTTTAAAATTGGCTTACAGTAATAATCTTTCTCGAACTGAGATTACGTATCAAAATACTTGTGATGATTCAACGCGACAATTTTATAAGCAAGGTGACATCACGGGGGTATTATTTATTTATTTATGACTATTTCGGGGGTATTTTCATCTCAAATAAAATAAATTGCTATTGACCTGTACGTACGTCACAACTTGCAGTACAGTAACCTTCTAATGCGAGAAATGTTATAATGTAAGTCCTGTCTTGCGAGTTGAAAATGTAAAACAATTTTCAACTCGCAAGACAGGACTTACATTAGGTTAGGATAACCATAAAATGTACTTCTATTTTAGTTTTTTTTTGTGATGAAAATGATCTTACCCATGTGTTTAAGGTCACTTTTCAATTTGACGACTTTGTATGAAATAAAACGAAGAAAAAAATAGCCCTTGACGAGTTTTCTTTCCTTTTATATTTTGATTTTCCTCATAAATTAAATATATTTCAAGATTGTAGATTTGTGTTTGGCAACAACATGTTCCGTTGTAAATGTTGTTGTAAAGCTGATAAGTTTCTTGTGGCCGTTCTTCTTATCAGTTGAAAGATGTCCTAAAAAAAATTGTTGGGACTATTCGTAAGTACTTATCTTTAAGTATATTTGAATAAAAATCGTAGACTTTGACTTTCTTGCCGGTCCTTCTCGTTACAAGGTGTCCCGCCCGTAGGGTTTGTAAACCGATGGCGTAGCTTCTTTGACGTTGCTGTGCTTGTAACAGCCTAGACTGAATAAATGATATTGAATTTGATTTTGACGACTTAGCACAAAGAAAACGACAAATAGAAAGCCTATAAAATGTAAAAAAAAAATATATATATACAGAACCAGGCAGGGAAACTCCTTACCATCTATTTTAAGCTGTTAGAGCACTTGTACATCGCCATCGATCGATTCATAAACCCTACGGGGGCAGCGAGATACATATAACGTGAAGAAACGGAAAGAAACTCGTCAAGGGCTGTTTTTTCTTCCTGTTTTATTTCGTAAAGAACCGTCAAATTGAAAAAACCAGCCAAGTGCGAGTCATACTCGCGCACGAAGGGTTCCGTACCATCATACTAATATTATAAATGTGAAAGTTTGTATGTTTGTTACTTAATCGCGCAAAAACGGCTGAATGGATTTTGATGAAATTTGGGATGCAGATACTTGTAAGCCTGGAGAGGAACATAGGCTACTTTTTATCCCTAAATTCCCGCAGGAACGGGAACCAGGCGGGTAAATCCGCGGCGGCAGCTAGTTATCTATAAAAAACGAGCTAGCGGCCCCCTTAAATATTTATTTTATTCTCTTTAGCGGCCACAGAAATACATCATCTGTAAAAATTTAAGTATCACGGTTCATGAGATACAGCCTGGTGACAGAGGGACGGACGGACTGCGGAGTCTTAGTTACAGGATCCCGTTTTATCCTTTGGGTGCGGAACCCTAAAAATAACCTCAAGTTATCTACTATAATTGAAATTTGAATACCAAAGTACCTAAGTAATTACAAGAATATATTTTAATTCTTTTTATAAGGCTCGCGCATAACTTCTTCTTTCTGTTTCTTATTTTTTTATTAATAAAATATTTTTCACCTCACATGCTCGGAAGAGGAGGTTTTGTCATTCAGTTTCGCTTTTTGCAGCCTAGCGCGGTAAAGTACTTTTTTAATTTAATACCCAAAAATATGTCAAAATGAGTTCCGAATCGCACTATTGACGTTTTTGTTACATTCTATTCTTGTTTTAAGTAGCTTTGAATTAATTATAATACTCCGTTTTGGTTTTATTTTATTATTTTAGTTCATTGAATCATAAAAACAATTACAATAAGATTAAACTATTAGTTATAAGAATTTGATATTAGGCTGGGTGAGATTTCACAACTATGATTGGATTTCGGAACGTGACATAAATCTTTATTTTTAAATTGTCTTTGTCTTGTACCTCATGTCAGTGTCAACATTTACGGAATCGTTTTTATTCTTATTAATAATTAACAATATATATATTCCTACTTTAAATATCTTTGAATTAACTATAGTACTCCCTTTTTTATTATTTTAGTTTTTTATATCATTAAACAACGAGAATAAGGTATATTTAGATTAAACTTTATGTTTAAATAATTTTTCACCGGAAGTTGACCGCGGAAACAACCATAAAATGTTCTTCGCTGTTGTGAGGTGAAAAATTGTGTGTTGCGCTCGGCAGAAAAGTTTTTAGAGTCTTGTACCTTTGACCAATAGAGGTAACTCGCCGCTAAATAACCAACTTTTCACCCCTGCATAACAAATAACTATTAACAGTTTACTCTGTTGATGAATAACACAATTAATATTCGTTTAATGCACAAACGGATTATAGGAAAGGGATTGTATAGGGACTTACCGTACTTTGTTCATATGTGCAGCCTTTTTCAATAAATTCATAATTTTCTTATTTCTCCTTGGCATTTTGTAAAAAACTTTGTTGTCTAATCTATGCTTTAATCTCAAAACAAATTATATTCAGTGTCCATTCTCAAATAAAACTAAAACTTAATATTTAACGTTTCGCTGCCAACGAACAGACGAGACACAATAGAATTTTTTTTGTTATACATTAAAATATGTCTGCTTGCCAGTGAAGGGGATCAATGGTTTTTGTACACGACATTAGAATAAAAAAATAGTCTTTGATCCGAAATCGAAAGTAGATCGCGCTGATATGCGACCCAGCCTTTCCGTGCCATGCTGGTACGTCACTGGACCTCGTCCTCCCGTCTCCGAGGAGTAGTGGGGGGGCAACGCGATAACTAGTAGCTAACGTAACTAACCAAATCGACACGTAAATTATATTTTTCTATGTCCAACTTAAATTATTTGAATCATTAAATTATCTCTCAGTGAAACACTTATCAAAATCGCTTCAGCCGTTTAAGAGCAGATTATTAGGACAGACGGACCACAAAGTGTTCGGAACCCTAAAAATGGAGCCAAGGTAACAAATGACTCGCTTGAAGAAACAAGTCAAATAAAATGAAACTGATTTATTTCATTTAGGCTGTTACTACTGTATAGGTATGGGACATTATCTGAATAGCATTTGAAAATCATATTAATTTTCATTTCATTTTAATTTTCACTACTGCTACTGCTCTTCACATCGTATGAATTAGCAGATCGTCGACGATTGGACGATCAATACTTCCATTTATTCTTTTCGTTTCATTGCATTGAACAATGCGATGTAGCGGGAAGTCCTTGAGTGCAAGCGAGCGAGTATGATTTGTACGCTGTGCTTGTTAGAAAAAGACAAACATACTCAACTAGTTTTCATTCGCTGATGAGTGACGAACGATGAAACCGGTCTCGTAAACTTAGTGGAGTTAAGTTAATATTCTTTTGTAACGATTTATACGAGTAGCAGGTAGAAACGCGTTCGTTTCGTTGGTGAAATTATAGTGAAATCATATCGAATGAAATTTCATTTGTCGTTTTCGCGCGGTGATTGCTATGTGTGAAACATATTGTGTGTGTGTGTGATGTTTTTTTGTTATTATTAGATGAGATATTAAATAAATAAGTGTACATTGAGATCTTTCGTTTTAATAAACACTAACAATGAGTGCTATTTGGAACCATTTTGAGAAAATCTCAGGGAAATTAGCGAAATGTATGTTGTGTGAAAATTTATATTCCTATAAAACTAGCGTCACTAATTTAAAGAAACATTTAAGCCATAAACATAAGAGTTATTACCAGAACATTTCAAATTGTGATAAAAACAGAAGGACTGGTGAATCTATTGAATATCAACAAGCGCCTGTTCCCAAAGGTACGTAGCCGAAAATTATACGCACAGCACATTACATATTTCATTTAAGTCGCAAATTACCAATCATTTATCTTACTCATTACAAGAAAAAAAAAATCGGTAGCAATAATAATTGTGACATTAGGGCTGTGAAACAAAAACCGTTGCCTGTGAAATTTCACATTTATCATTTCACTGAATGAAAATTAACAATAATTTCAATATTTATAAATGTCAGAATTACAAACTTTGTAACGAGAAGAACCGGCAAAAACTCAACAACAAGGGTTGTTTTTTTTCTTGCCTTTTTATTTCGTACAGAGTTACAAATGGGTTTCGGTTATTTCGTATGGAATAGTGGCGTCAAATTTTTGTTTTATTACTTTTTTAAAGCATCACAATGAAGATATATTTCTGAGTGATTAACTTTGTCCTAAGTAATATCGGAGCTGAGATATGTTTTTATTGTTTATTTTTTTACCTTATAAACGTCTAAAATCTCGGTTCCGATATAGTTTCAGTATATACGTTTCATTATGAGATTTGTGTCTTTTAATACGCTCTTTTTAAATGTACTTTTTCCGTGTAAGTGGCCTTCATTTTCCCTTTTTAGTAGAAAGTTGAATGGGGTATCCATTACAATCTGTCAAAGTGTCATTTTTAAAAAACAACACAGTGCTGGGAATAGGCCAAGTGAAATTACAGGCAGTTATTACGTATTTTTAAACGTGATAGCCGTTGAGTATACGTGTCAAAAGTATAATAATTATAAGCAAGGTCTATTGCTAAGGTCAGAGCCAAGATTGCTAAGCCAACCTAATAAAATTTTAAACATCACGTTAACGTGTTCTTACTTTGATTAGGAATATTAAGCAACCTTCGCAGAGGTCAGCCGTTGGATGGGTGATCAAATTTTTGTCAAATTGTCTAAAAGGTGTTTTTTACTTTAATTTTGCATTTTACAATGCTATTTTTATGTAAGTAATTAAACAAGAAAATATACTGAAAAAGTCACAGATTTCATTCATTCACAGATTTCATTAAAGAAAAAGGGAAGACTAACTTTAGTAGCATTTTCCGGTCCAATGCTCTAACCGCTGAGCTACCGAGACGGTGGTGGTATAAAAATAGCATTGAAAAATGCAAAAATTAAAAAATCTAAAAAAATAAATTATTAATTTCAGTAATATTATTTGATATTAATTTTATATTTTCAAATGTAAAATAAAGTAAAAAGCCTTTCTTTTAGTTGAAACATACATTTCTCGATTACAATTAACATAATCGATAAAAACGGAACGTGGCGTTATAGACATTTCCAAAATCATTCGACATTATCATCTCTACCGAGTGCGAGAATATCAGTTTTAGGAAAAATAGAGACCTCAGTGACTTTTTCGTTAGACATTGAATATTCAACATTGTCTATTCGAGATTTATGTCGCACGTCACGAGAATCGGCCCCCAGCACCTCCACCGCCTAACGGTATATAGCTTATGCTATCGCTAGGGCTGCCACCTGACTCTACCTGAGTTAAGGGCTACCAACGTCTAAAATACGGGTTTTTGATTTTTTTACAGGAGACATTTAAAACAGTGTTTTAAGAAGATATTTTTCCCCCTTTATACTAGTTGTTTAAATAAACAGCTTTTTAACCACTCTTTATTTTAAAGGGCAAATGCACAAAAATATTTGCATGTTCAAAAAATATTACACATGGCGATTTTAAACCTCAAAGTAAAAACTCTCATTATGCGCCAGCCAGCGTGAGAAAACGTCAGCATTTGGTTTCAGCTCATGGCTGAATGAGTTAAAAAACTTTATTTGCCCCGTGTTTTATTTTCGCAATTACGGGTTTTTGTATTAACAATGCCTGAAAAACGAGGTAACCCGTAAAAAAGGGGGATCTGGCAACCCTAGCTATCGCTATCAAACTTCAAACTCTCATAAAACCCTTCAACGATAGGGTTTTTGTCTAATTCCTACATATTTCTATTCATCTATTGGATTCATTATTGCATTTTTAGTATGAAAGTGATAGCGTCAGCGAGTCCTTGTAGGGGGTTTGAAACATCTATAGCTTTAGCGATAGCACAAGCTATAATAACGTTAGGCGGTCGGGGTGCTAAAGCGCTCAGTATTGGCAGTCGCCCGGTTGGATTGCTACGCACACAAACACACGTGTCCATCGATAGGCATTACTACAAGTATGGCTCACCCGCGCTGGTGAGTTAAGGCGGTACCCTGACCGAAAGTGGCGCCGCGTTGAATTTTATTTAATATCGTAATTCTAATTCACAATTTTAATAAAACTTTACGTGGAATTTTTAGAGCCCATAGTCTAGTATTTTTAGACGGTATCATTACATTCCCTCGTAGTCACTGCTAGAAGTAGATAGCAAAAGTGGCCGTTTTTGACACATTTGCTATCTACTTCTACGAGATGTAGCGATACCTTCTAAAAATACATGACAATGGGCTCTAAAAATTCCACGTAAAGTTTGATTGAAATTGTGAATTAGAATTACGATATTAAATAAAATTCAACGCGGCGCCACTTTCGGTCAGGGTACCGCCTTAAAGTTGTTCATGCCGTTCAAATAAAACTTTTCTATTGTTATCGGTTTAACGACACTTGTAGTTGTACCCCAATTTATTTAAATAACAACGTACGCAGCTTTGCTAGACATTCATCAAAACATTTTTTTTAAATTTAAAACTGACCTTAGTTTTGCCAATTTTGGAATTTGTTCTTCTTTTCCTTTCTTCGGTTGTCTTTTTCTTCGGTTTTTCATCGGTAAAATAAAATTCGAAGACCTGTTTGCGTTTCTTTCTTTTGTGTCTCTTTCTTCTCGTAATATTGTTTGCACTAATCTTTCACTAACTCCGGTCGCTTCTGCAGTGCGCTTCGTAATATTTCGCAAATGGGATATATCACAATTAGGTTCGCGATGACTTTCCGTGAAATCATATTCTTGTTTGAGAAAATGATAAACATTTGCAATAATTTCACGACCCTAAAGTAAACAATACATTATTTAAATCTCGTTTGAACATGTTATTATTAAATTAACTCAATACACAAACAATTATAAGACGTATTAGCACACCAAACATAGACATGAATTTGCCTTACCTGGCTACCAATAACTTTTCTCCGTTTACTCGTACCTTCCATGTCTTCCATTCTGACGGTATTCGGTGAATAGTTGTGGCGCAAACAAAACATCACACTAACTTAGCCAGCGACTCGGCCCAGACTGAGTGAGCCTGAGCGTGAGCGAGCGCTCCCGAGCTTACGTAGAGACAATGTGCATGTACATTAACACACACAAGCGTGGCTCACACGCGCTGGCGCGATCGTAAGATTTAGGCTGGGAATACACGTTAGATTTTTCTCTCCGATAGTAACTATTTTAGACCGATCGCGCTGAGTTATTTTGTAGGCAAAACCTTCAAAAATTCTAAAGTTTATAAAAACTTGCCTGTGGATGTATTTGCATATAAAAAGCTTATTTTTGCGTTTTGTGTCATTTCTTGCCTATGGATCTATAGAAATTCGTATATTTGTGGTGGATATAAATAATTCAAAATAAAACTTACAAAATTGATTTCAAGTTAAAAAACGCAATGGTATTGAATTTAAGATAGCCTGCGTAGTGTACAAACCTAGTTTGTGTCACATTCGTCCAGGGGAAAGTGACTTAAAGTCGGTACATTAATAACTAAGGCAAAAAAAAATTAGAGTTTAAATAACTAGTACCATAATCTGCAGATTACTTAAATAAACCCATGAAATAAATTTGTGCCAGATTCAGGCATGGGATTTTAGTATTTTCAATTTTTTTGTTTGTCCGAGCTATAAGTGCTTTAAAAAAATATTACAATTATTAGAATTTACTTATTTGATATTAAAAATGCATGATTGATGGACAGTGTGAATTTGTGTCATATTAATGCACGGCATTATTAATTAAGAAAAAAATACAAAAAAGCGCACGAAGTTAGTAGGTACATAGCGCGCGATGCGAACGAAGCGCAGACGGCAAGCCCGGCGCGGTCGACCTACCTATACGCGTGGACCGTGGTGTGGTGATGGTGACATCGCGGCGTCCGACTCAGTCGGGTTATATTCGGTACCTACTATAATAGGTAATTAGATTATACCGTGATTAGATCAGATTAGGTAAGGATTGAATTGATGAACGAAAGAACACACGCTGTCGTTGGGTTATGTAGAGATTATCATCACAGTCTATATTAAGCGTTAATCTACTATGCAGACGCAGGTCACATCTAATTTTCAATACTGTTACTTTAATGCAAGTGAAAGAATGACAGGGTGTCCCTGTCCGGGTTGTCGGTCGCATAGCACAGCATATATTATACCTATATGAGTTATTTAGTAGATTTTCACTTTTACTTACAGGTACCTATCGCTTTTCGGTAGTTTTTATTTTTTTATATATCATATAAAAAAACGTATTCTGCTTTAAGTAGAGTCAGCAAAACAAAATTTATAGCGTATACTTACGAAATACGGCATAGTCGTAGATTTACAGGAACCGGGTCCGATACTCCGTTAAGAGAACCGGGAATATCGCTACTCCCGGTACTGAGAAACCCCTAAAGCTTTTTTGTATTATTGAGCTGTTTAAAATGTGTACATAAATGAAAATGTTAGACGCAAGATGAAAGAACCATAGAAAGTGCTGCTGCTGTGAAACTATTTTTTGGTAGTTCCCCGCGTGTACACACACAAAATTCAGCTTTTATACTATAACGTACTATTGAAATACACTCATATTACCGGTCATATTATTGTCTGGCTATTGCTGTCTCACTCTGATAAATAGGTCTCTGCCCTGTTATACCGCCTAATGATAAGCTAGGAGTATCATACAATCAACGATGAGCCAAGAAGGTATTCATTAGGGATTTAGAATCCCCGGGTTTGTAAGTATTCGGAAACACAAGAACAGGTAAGAAGTTACACTCTAGCGCGGTACAGAAGATAAAAGAATCAAAACGCTTAGCCGATTTCGACGCATTGAACGCCAGTCTTTGGAATATATTGTGAAGTACATATTCGTATTTATGCTTGTCTAATGGCAGGGGAAGAGTATAGCTGTCCATTTCAGACCGAAATATATCAGATAATAAAGCGTTAAACTCGCAACAACGCTACTTTCTGTCTCTGCTCAAGGGGTTTGCGTTCAAGCTTATAGCAAAAATATCTTTTGTGCGGCGTCGGTACCGCCTCAAAAATAGATAGATACCGACGCCGCACTGTAACCGCACCGCGCGCTTTGTATGGAAACAAACGACCGTCCGTCCGCAAAACGACAAATGCACCGCTTCGGCACCGCAGCGATCCGACAAGAAACGTCTAAACTGAAAGCGCCCATAAAGATGTTTGGATCTAAACTTCGATCATCAAGTCGTAGTCATCGTTTAAGCCACATGACAACACTGCTAGGTATAAGACTCCCCCAAGGATCTCCACAACGATCGGTCCTGCGCTGCCCGCATCCAGCGGCTTCCCTTGACCTTCACCAGACCGTCGCTCGGTCCACCTTGTCGGAGGCCTACCCACGTAGCGTCGTCCCGTGCGCGGTCGCCATTCCAGAACCTTTCTTCCCCAGCGGCCATCGGTTCTTCTCTATGTTCCCCGCCCACAGCCATATCAGCCGAGTAATCCTTCGAGCGATGTCAGTTGCTTTGATCAGTTTAGTTCTCCTACGGATCTCCTCATATCAGATTCGATCACGTAGGGAAACGCCGAGCATACTCATAGTTAGCGACCACGATTCACTACCGTAAGTCATCACTGACAACACAAACTGGTCATAGACTTTCGTCTTGAGACGCGATGATTTTACGGAGCTTCCTGAATGCTGCCCATCCGAGTTGGATTCGACGGGAGATCTCTTTCTCGAAGTTGGACTTACCTAACTGGATTGTCTGTCCAAGGTAAACGTAGTGGTCAACATTTCGAGTGTAGGGTTCCCAACGTGAACTGAAGTGGGTATAACATGGGAATTTGACATGATTTTCGCCTTTTCCATGTTCATCTTAAGACCCAATGTTTGGGAAGCACTACGGAGATCTTCGAGCATTGTGTTCAGATCTTCCAAGGTCTCAGCCGCAAGGACTATATTATTGACGACCTGTTTGGCGCAGGGATACTAACCCCGCCTTCTGCGCCAGAGGTCCCGGGTTCGATCCCCGGACAAGACAAATATTTGTGTGCATGAACATGTCTATTTGTCTTGGTCTGGGTGTTTAGTATGTATATTAAGTATGTATTTACAAAAAAAAAGTATATAAGTATGTTTATCCGTTATCTAGTATCCATAACACAAGTTCTTTATGAAACTTAACGTGGGACTAGATAATTGGTGTGATTGTATGCGAATATTTATTTATTTATTATTTATTGACTAAACGAAGATGTGTCAGATACTGGCCATTAATGTTGATGCCGAGTCCTTTCGATTCCAAGAGCTTAAAGATATCCTTTTTTAATTTTTTTATGAAGTACGGGGAGACTCTTAGCCTTCATCATACCTGATGTTAAGTATTGATAAGGCTGAAGATGGAAGCGAGCCTCTCCCGGAATCCCCAATCACTGAGGAACTGGCTATCTTATCTTTAACTGCCGGAACACAACAATGCTGAGAACATTGTTGTTATGGCGTCAGACTTAGATAAGATGGTGGTAGCTAGCCAGGCGGACTTACAACAAGTCCTACCACCAACCAAACCGAATACAATATGTACCCCCGCTGGGAATCGAACCCGGGACCCCTGGGTCTTATACCGGTGGTTGTACCACTAGACCACGGAGGCGGTTAAAAAAAAATCCTTAGACGCAGCTGTGAACAGCTATTATATATATTTGCCAGTAAAGCAAAGCTTTACTGGCAAATATATATAATAATAATAAGCAAAAATCCTGTTAATCTTACAGCCTCAGTGGACAACCGAATTAGGGAATTAGGGACAAGATGTAAGTTAGCATTGGCTTGGCTATTTCACTAAAGGCCAGGGCGAAAAAATTTAACGATTCTACATCTATATCAATAAAAGCTATAGACTTGCTCGGTCGTCAGCTGAAGCTTTTTGGGTTACATGACAAGGGGGCAGAGTTGTATTGCGCTATTAAGAGTCTGCCTGCGGAGACAGGTTCATGAACCAGTACAGTAGGGGCTCGTGCATCAAATTTAAATTCAAATTCAATATCATTTATTCAGTCTATGCTGTTACAAGCACTTATGAACGTCAAAGAAGCTACGCCATCGGCTCACAAACCCTACGGCTGGATACTGGATTTTCTTTTCTAGGAAGGCATTAAATCATGACCCGATATTAAATTTTCTCCATACTTGTGAACAACGATAAGATGCTTAATTAGTAGCTACCTGGGCAAATGAACCTGTCTTCACAATCCCCCCAAAACCGGAAAGTTTCCGATCTCAGGAGATTGCAATGCAAATATGGCTAGCCAAAGGAAAGGTCAGAAGTCAGATAATGTTTATATAACATTGATAAATAATGCTAGGGCATAGTCCCAGGTACTCCTGGTTACGAATTTTCCCGAGATTCCCGATACGGTACTTATTGGGGCACATTAACTGGCATCGGTTTTAACATGGTATCGCAGAACCGGTTCTCATTAATAGTAAACTTCAATATAAATTATATTCAAATGAATGTTCGAGATAGGGAAACGTACCGGGAATTCAAAGTTCAATCCATTTACCGGGACTCCCAGTACTGACGCAAATTAACTGACACCGGTACCATCGTATAGAAGAACCAGTATTCTTGGTTCTCATTAATAATAATGAATGGGTTAGAAATGCAAAACTTAACAAAATGTATTAAACGAGAGATTGACAGTGGTTGCATGATTTCTAATTTCAATTTTAACAATCAGAAAGGCTGTCATTTAGAATAGTGGCACTTGAGGTGGTATAAAGTAAAAACAAATTATACTTACTTACTTGCCTAGATCAGATATATTTTTTTGCTTTTTATTTAATGTTTAACTACTTCTAAAAAACATCTTAGTCTGGTCATCAACTTACTTAAAAATAATTAAGTAGGTACCTTCTTGACTAGCAATGTAGGTACCGTCAACAGCACGTACGGCTTTACATTTGCACTACGAAAACCACCGACGAGCGACGTAAGGGCGCTCTCAAGGTCACACACACCGCTCGCGTGTCGCGTCGCGTCTAGGGCATGCAGAACCGGGTCCGGTTCTAGATTTTGCATACCCGGTTCTAGAGGTAGTCGGAACCGGGTCACCCGGTTCTACCCGGTTCCAAGCGACCAAATCGTATTTTTTATTAAAAAATGTATAAATGATAATTGAGAGTTTGGTAACGTAGGAGTTATAATGAGATATGAATAAAAAAACCAAGTTGGTATTGGTGTCAAATCAACTTTTGTCAAATAACTATTATATAATCAAATAAAACTAACTCTTGAAACTATTATTAAATAATTAACAAAAACTAGCTCTTGAAACAATTTAAATAATTTGGTTTGATTTTTTTGGTTTGCAGTTGACAGAAAATTAGGAAATAATAGTTCTTACTTAAATAAGAGATCTTAAAACAAAATATATTATACAATCGAATTATACGATCGAGACGAGATCCATTGGATGGAATATGTAAAAAATAAACAATAGTCAGAAAAAAATAGTTATTTACAGCTTTGGTAGACTGTTTTTCTTGGTAATAAGATCTTAAGTAACTTATTTCATCCAAACTCTGGTGACTCAACGAGGTGCATAGACGATTACAAATGTACCCTGCGGAGGATAAAATTCTCTCTGGTTCCACACTTTTTGGTGGTATAGCTTTCAGATATTCATGAGCCATTGATAAGAAGTTACCGCGACTACCGCAATTTACGAACAAAGTCATCTCTATCTTGACAGTCATAAAACAGTCGTCGTTGTTCTGACTAATTGACTTAACACGGTTGTCGCTTTTTCAATTTCACGATTCAACTCTTGTTTTTTTGTCTAAGCCGAAGCTGCGACGAGGACATCATCATCATCACCTCCGTCTAGATTTAGTAAATCGTCCTTGTGCTGTTGAGCTGCAGCATTTAAGTTACCGTCGCTTGTCATATCCTGAACTAGGTTAACGATACCCTTGCACATTTCATCAGAAGTGGGGCGAGTAAACACACACAAGTCGTCGTTTTCTATATCTGCGAAGTATTGGTCCGGGTTAGTTAAGTACTGAAGTGTAGCTGCTTCAATCAGTCGTCGCTCCATGTATCTTTTTTTCAAAGATCTCTCCATTTCACTACTCAAAGCTGTATTCATCTTTTGCAGTTTCTTCAGTGCATATTTAAGTTACTAAGGTGACATTCCGGCGACACAAAGTTTCCACTACAATTTTAATAATATCTAATATTTCATGAAGCTCATTCAAAGTTGTCCATTCGTCCTGACTGAAAATGATCTCAGAATTAATATCAGTTTGCTGATGCATACGTTAAGCTTGAGGAACCGTTCGAGCATATCTGCCATACTGCTCCACCTTGTTTTTGAATCTAAAATTAGACAGTATTCTTTCCCGAAATTCAGAAGTAACATATTTTTGTAAGACGTCTTCATTTCTCGTGGTCTGTCGGATACGCGCGCGGCTGGCGCGGGCGGCGGGGTAGTGTACATGTAGGCGTGCCTGCGATGAAAGTGACCTCGCGCGACGTTGCCAGCTCGTTATACATCAAAAGTTCCACGACACTTCGACGCGCGTAATTTAAATTAGCAATTAATGCAAAATTATAATATCTTATCAGAACCGGGCCAACCCGGTTCCATCGCTCAGAACCGGTTCCACAGATTTATTGAAATACCCGGGTATACCCGGGCACTTCAGAACCGGGTGTACCCGGGTGCATGCCCTAGTCGCGTCCCATGCGCTTGCTCTTAGCGGCAAATTTCAAAATGTTCCGGAATTAAACTGAATCTAATAATATAAGATTCCATGGATAAAAACGACACAAATTTTGAATAGTGTTTCGTTATATCATAAAGATAATAAAAACATAAACTCTAATAACTTGAATTTTCTTTTGTGACTTTTACAGCGTTTTGAACAAAAAAAGGAAAGTTTCTGAAAATGCCATGGAGGAATCTGACACAAAACATTATAAACAAAAGATACCATTGATCTAAAACTTATAACACTTATTTCACCAACTCTAATATTCTTTTGTGCTACTGAGGCGACATCTTAGGTAATGGTTAAATAACAGTATTCCCGTGGAGAGAGATGACACAAAACCCTCTTGTACATCGTTTACGACTTTCTAATCCCCATGAAAGTAAAATTATCGTCTCTAATTTTCTTTTCGGCCGATAATGTCAGAAAAGACAAAAACGTCAATATATACTTATCCCTGCACCTAAGATGACACAAAATCATATATTAGGTTAAGTAAATGGTCCTGGAACTGTATACCAAAAATCAAGAACTTTAATATTTTTGAAACCTCATAACTTATCCCTATCGGTCTATTTATTAATCTGTGCCGATAGTCTGATCAGACAATCGGAAGCAAATCGGCAGGGCTATTCACACAATGAGTGAATTGCACATCAGTTGGTGCGTTTCATTGACATATTTGATTAGACGTCTGTCGCGAGCGTGCATTGATTGCGCTATTCGCTTGCCGCCGCGTGGCCAGGCTATCAGTACCTACCGACAATAACAATAGTAGAAGCGTATTTTATCAATTTCTTGGTAACAATCAAATCAATTCTGCGCATATTGCGCTGCGAACTGTGAATTTTAGAGGTACCCCGTTGGTCCATTGGTTGGTTTGTTATGAATTTCGGCGAGTTTTTATGTCAACAGTCCCGACAAAAAAAAGGGATTTATTTCCGATTTATTTTAATCAAAGGTTGTAACAGGTAAAAACTAACTTGCAGTTTAGAGGTAAGTACCTAATTTTTGTCTACTGATTTCCTATGCCTAGGTTGCGTTGTTTTATTTTTATTACCTACTAATATAAATATTTAATTAATGTCTTGTCTCTCTCGAAGTTTAGGTATAATCAGAAAAAGACAGGTAATCAGACAATTTTTACTTACCGTACTTTGTTCATATGCGAAGCTCTATTCAAGTAATTTACAGCTTTTTTTTTCCGGCGTGGCATCTTGTGTTACACTTAGGTACCTATTCAAATGTTCTCAAAACCGTTTATAATAGCTAATACATAGGTATTAGTGATAGTTTTATTTGCGAGTGAACGCTGAATTAGTGAATTTTAAATTAGCAATTGTAAATAGTTACAATTACTAATTTACAATTCACTAATTCAGCGTTCACTCGCAAATAAAACTATCACTAAATATATACAAAGTACCAACTTGTATGTGGGTAGGTGTACAAAATATTTACAACACTTATCTATCACTAATATTAACGTCCAAGCGCAAACTTTCAACAGCCGAACTGCTAACTATACGTACTGTACAGAGTGTACCATCTGCGCTATAATTTTTTGCCGAAAAACAAAGGCAAAAGAATGGAACGGAGCGGGCCGAAATGCGACACAGCCTCCCCGTGCGAACGCTAGGGAGAGACTGACCGCCCGTCTTCACGCGGCCCGCGCGTGTAAATTACAGGGTATGATTGATTGTATAAAACGTCAATCATTATTTAAAAAAAAACAAACTTGCATTTTATAAATCATTAAATGTTCTATCATTTGGTGAAAGAATCATTAAAATCGCTTTAGGCATTTAGAAGCAGTAAGAAATTTTATGGGTAAAATTAGAGAAAAGTTAAGATTTTTTTTTTGTTAAAACTAACAATAATTAAAAAAAAAATAACTTGCATTTTAATGTTCAATATATTATATTTATCATATATATTTTTTATAATATTTGGATCATCCGTTTAGGAGAAGAAGGCCTTCAAAGAGAGGTCTATTTTGTAGTATGGCCCTACCTATCGCCTTAACTAGCGGATCCTCGCGGATTTATCCGCGTGCTGCCCGTTCCCGTAGGAATATCGGGATAAAATATAGCCTATGTCACTCGGGAGAAATGTAGCTTTCTAATGGTCTAAGAATTTTCTAAATCAGTAGAGTAGTTCCTGAGATTAGCGCGTTCAAACAAAAAAACTCTACAGCTTAATAATATTAGTATAGATTAATGCCATTTTTATTTTGACGTTCCGCAGCGATCGCGCAATATCTGCTATTTTTTTAGGTAATAGCCATGCGTCTATTGCCAGCCGTAACATCTGTAAAGTGCGTGTCATCGTATATTTCCTTTGCCGCTATGTTGGCTGGCACCCCTGAATTCCAAGCATATTCCAAGAAAGCGCGCACGCGTTAGAAACATAATTTCGAAAGCATTTTTCTTTCACTGCTTTTTTAATGTTTTGGGCAAACATTTTAGCACAGAATCGAAAACTTTAAAAATCTGCTTAAAATTGTAAACAAACATTGCACATTAATTGGTTCATCATACCTTAATAGTTCATAAATACATGCGCAACTAACTCGATTCAGTTATTTGTTTGCGCGAAATACTTAATTAAAAAATTGTACTTTCATACATAAGTCACAAATAAACTAATATCTTATTATTTCAATAATTCTACGTATGTGTGTGTGACTCATCGCATTTATACACCTCATGTATGAAAGTATTTTTTTTTAATAATTTCACGCAAACAAATAACTGAAACGAGTTAGTTGCGCATGTATTTATGAATTATTAATGTATCATGAACCAATTAATGTGCAATGTTTGTTTGTATGGAAGTCATTCGTCTTCGTCATCGCTTGAATGACGTATGTAAATGGCGCTGACGATGGTATGACGTCAGCTGACGTTTGTGATGCTCAATTACGTCAGTTGAGGAATGTGTCGTTGAATGATGATGAATCAAATAACCCAACCAAACCACTAACATGAATATGAGTTTAAAGAATGACATAGTTTTTTACGACTTCCAAAAAGGAGTAGGATCTCAATTCGGCCTGTATGTTTTTTTTATGCCGATTACGCCGAGATTTCGGAACCGATATACGTGATTAATTTTTTGCGGTAAATGTAAATGCGGTATAGAATGCCATTTGGTCCCATAAAAATTGGATTCCGTTTGGTCCAGTAGTTTTTATTTTATGAATCAGAATCAGATGTGAGCATATTTGTTGACCTGGACGATGTAATATCAATATCACGTTACTGTTTATAATGTACATTACAATTACACCTAATCCAATCTAGATAAATCCTACTGTAAAGCAAAAAAAATCTGCGTTAAAAAAACCGACTTCAAAGATTAAAAAGCAAAAAATATGCCCTATGGAGGAGTCGGTGCCAGCCAAGGCAAGAAAAATAAAGTAGATTAGTTCAAAATAGTATTTCTTTAAAGTATGCGTATTTCCTTAACCGTATTGAATTAAGTTCGCCTCTTTCTTGCGACTAAGTCAATATCATTTATTCAGTCTAGGCTGTTACAAGCACTTATGAACGTCAAAGAAGCTACGCCATCGGTTCACAAACCCTACGGCGGGAGACCGCGTAACGAGAAGAACCGGCAGGAAACTCGTCAAGGGCTGTTTTTTCTCCCTGTTTTATTTCATACAGAGTCGTCAAATTGAAAAGTGACCTTAACATACTAATACTAATTATAACAAAAATACTAATTATAATATTACATTTTATGGTTATTGTAACCGTAAACAATTTTCAACTGGCAAAGAAAGACTTATCTATCATACATTACAACATTTCTCGCATTACAAGATTACTGTATTGCAAGTACAGTACACTAAGAGCTAGCGCAGACGACGGATAACGGAGGACTTTTCGTCCGCGACACGTCTTTATTGTTAACCAAATAAGATTCAACTTAGACCGCGTATATCCGCGAAAAGTACGCGATAGTCCTCGTTATTTATTCAACTTTATGTTCTTAGTAATAAGGTCGTGTCGCGGACAAAAAGTCCTTCAATGTCCGTCGTCTGCGCAGGCCATAAAAGATAACTCATAGTAGTGCGGGTCCGAGTCGAACCCAAGCCGGTATATTTTGTAATAGCTTCCGCCCGCGGTTTCACCTGCGTCGTTCCCGTTCCTGTGGGAATATCGGGAAGAAAAAAGTACCGTATGTTACTTTCTGTCCTTTCAACTAACTCTATGCCAAAAATTAAGTCGATTGGTTGCGCAGTTGACGCGTGTAGGACAAACTAACACACTTTCGCATTTATAATAGTAGTTAACCGCCTCTATGGTCTAGTGTAGGCCCGTCCAACATACGGCCCCCACCCCGGGCTACAATGTGGCCCGCATAAGTCCTTCATCCGGCCCGTGACGACATCAATAGCTAGGAGAGTGCTAACTTAAACCTTTGCTATTGGGCATGCCATTTTGCCCGTTACGGTTACAAAAATACTACACCTGGCCCTCCACAGAATTATGTTGGACTAGTGGTACAACCATCGGTATCAGACCCAGGGGTCCCAGGTCGATTCCCAGCGGGGGTACATATTGTATTCGGTTTGGTTGGTGGAAGGACTTGTTGTAAGTCCGCCTGGCTAGCTACCACCATCTTATCTAAGTCTGACGCCATAACAACAATGTTTTCATCATTGTTGTGTTCAGGCGGTTAGAGATCAGATAGCCAGTTCCTCAGTGATTGAGGATTCCGGGAGAGGCTTGGTTCCACCTCCAGCCTTATCAATACTTAACATCAGGTATGATGAAGGCTAAGAGTCTCCCCGACGTTCATTAAAAAAAATATATACTAGGATGGACAACTCTCTCAACACTCGGTTGCATTGTGGAGCAATCAAGCCATGTCCCAGCAAAATGTATTGGCGAAACCTCGGCTGGGGCTCGGCTCGGACCTGGCACGGTGTAGGGTGAAGCATCCATAACCTTTCACTTTCACACACTCCGGATTATCATACACAATAGATATTTTTAGCAACCCCCCCCCCCCCCCCACTCTGCTTTCCGTTGGATGACTGTTTGTGATAGACTGTGATATTAGTGTGTAATGTGATAAAGTGCTGTCCAAACTTAAGTCTTTTATAAAATTTAAGTTGCCTATAAAAATAAGTGGCCTAGTCTTTTTTTGAAATGTATTTTTTTTTAAATAAAGGAACTTAAATTTTTTTTGGTGTAACTTAGTTTTCTTATACAGTAAATTTTCGTAGGCTGAACTCAGTCTGCAAAAATTTACTGTATAGGAAAACATGTAGACATATTTATTTAAAAAAAAATAATTTAACATTAAATATCCAACTAAAATAGAATTTATAATTATTATTAAAGTATGATCATGATAGAAAATAATTTGTTCTAGCACCAGTTAACTTTAACTAATTACAAGCTGTCAAACAGTCAAATCCAATACATTTTTCCACCGTTAAAGTTATAGTTATCATTAAAGTTAGATGTTACAATCCAACCCTAACCTGCATACGAGTATTGTTAAATACACAAATATATTATAGTATTTCGAATTCTGTAGTATGTAAGGTCTATGGTCTAGCGCAGTATCTGGTAGTGATGGGCCGAACATAGATTTTACCGAATACGAACATTCGGCCGAATATTCGGTTAAATTTTCACCGAACCGAATATTCAGCCGAATATTCGGCATACCAGAGCAGGTCTATAAGTGTTTACGCTAACCGCGCGACTCCCCTCGCTAACTCACGCTACACTTGTCAATACGTGTCATTATTATTGCATCATCCAGTGCGAAATGAAACAGCACCACGTGCATTTGTTTTGTTTATGTGTTAATAGTTTTTTTTTACGTTTATGAGCTAAAACAAAACAAACTTTTGCCCTTCAAAGCAGAGCAACATAATTTACCTCTCTTAAATTTTAAATACTAAGTGAGAATTACATGCTACTTAAAAGTATTTTAGTTTTTTGTTTGCAAGGTCAATTGTTTTGTTATGATAATATTACAGTTTTGCAATAACGTGCTCAATGTAACTACTTTTCAATAGGAACTTTTAATAAATGAAATCTTTCAACATAAGTTAATGTTGAAATATTTCATTTATTAAAAGTTCCTATTGAAAAGTATTCAAAACGTTCCTATTGAATTTGATCACACAGTCATAAAAGGATTATATTAAAATGATATTAAAATCAAAACTTTTAAGTTCTGTATAGTTGATTTTTAAGTTAATATAATTATTTTTTGTATGGTTCATCTCTCTTTTTCTGACATGCTATTCTTTGGTTAAATAAATGTTTGAAACAAAATTTAAGAAATCGGAGTCCGTGCTAGCTAAGGCCAAAAAAATATATAGTTAATAGAAGTGCAATGTAGAATGCCTTGGCTGGCACCGTCTCCAAAAGTTTTATTTTTTACTTTTTGAAATCGGTTGAATTTTTTTTATAAAATGTTTTTTAAGCCCTTCTTCAAAAGACTTCTAAAATTGTTCATTCAACAGAATTTCAGAGGCTATAAAATTTGAGTTTGCCTTTATGTAAACTTCATCCATGTCGAATTTATACAATTCTTTTTTTTACACAAACCTTTAATCCTGGATATAATTAACACTTTGCAATTCGCACATTATCCAATTTGGGGCAGTTAAGTTAATTAAGAAATCGTTGTAATAATGCAACTTATTCTTACCAATAACAATAAACAGTTATTATAATTTCGAATATATATTTCATTTCTTACACTAAATAAACCCTCTGATTAAATTTTAATAATAAATAGGGTCTCAAATTACTGTATCTTGATATTCTTGTTCAATTATCATATTTTCATCTACGATTATAAAGAAATACAGCTACACTATCTCAAAAGTATAAAGCTACACAGTGATTTACTTAGGTTAGGTCTACCTATAATATGCACATGCATCGTTCAATCAATCAATCTCAGTCTAATATAGTTCACAATAGAGAACCTGTTATTAAAATCTTTAAGTACCACTGTCCCGAATATTCGGCAGATTTACCGAACATTCGGCCGAATACGAATGTTCGGTAAACCTGCCGAATATGCCGAATACCGAACATAAAACGAATATTCGGCCCATCCCTAGTATCTGGTTACTGCTCAGTGGTGGTTAATGGGTTAAGAGTCTTGCAGGAGCATAGAGTAAAAGAATTGATAATACAGAAATCCTTTTTCAAGTTTGCTCAAATAACTACTGTAAAATATATCATATAGATTTATTATCAAATTTTCTCAATTTATTCCATTGTTCACAACTCTTCTTTATGTTGTTATGGGTCTGAGGCTTCGTTCTCATCACATACCTCTAAACAAGTTCGGCTTTACAATGAATAAAACTTATTCACCAAATTGTACAGAATGTGACTTGGTGGAGGACGTTTATCACATTATTGCAGAATGTGCCCGGAACAAATCTACCAGGAAAGAAATAGAGCCAAATTTAACATTGGCCTTATAGATATTGGATGGTGTAATAGCATTCTGGCAGGTGGGTCAAAGAAACCACAGATTGTAACTCTCGTTAAATTTAATGTACAAGAAGATAATTGTAATTTCCTTATAGGGGTGGCATGTTCGCAGTCAAATAAACCCCTTCAATAAATAGAAAAACAAAACTCTTCTATATTTGATAAACGAATTTTAAGGGGCATCATAGGAAATGGAGGTTTACTATTGCACACATTAATTTTAGAACAATCACACACTTACCTTTAGAGCTATTTACAATGATGTGTTTAATGATGTTTTGGTATTTGATCTCTCGACATTTTGGCTCCTTTGGTGACCGAATCAGACTACAGCCCCCACCGAATCATAAATTCAACAAATATACGTCCTAAATTAGTAAAATATAGACCAAAAATCATAAATAAGTTTATATTACCTTGCCACGTTATTCCGAACCCCTGGTCTCCTTCGAATCCTGCGGCGTTTATTCAATAAGTTTATGTAGTATAACGCGATTATATCTTCCACATCACTGTCACCTTCCTCGAGAAGTAACATTAAAGTCAGGAGCAATTTTGGATTCATGGCAAAATATATTTTTAGGAACAAAACATAAAATTCCACTTTGTTTTGACAACCACACGCACAGACTAGCTAGATTACACAGAGTCGGTCAGCTGTCATGTCAGAGTCACAGTCACAGATTGATCGTCAGTCAGCCAACATTACACGAAGCCGACACAGTTTGCTTTTTTGCTTTACTTTGTTTTTTTATACTTTATATAATTATACTTTTATTTTTACGTTCACACTATTGTTTGTTCTCTTTCTTGTCTTTATTTCAAATAAAATGTTACTGGTGTCAGCTCGGCTCTAATTTGATTACCGTTCTGACACTGTGACTATGACACATGTCAAAATCACAGTTAAAATGGACGCCGTGCCGTAAGTATTCGATGCCGAAATATCGTACCGATATATCTGCTATTTCCTACTTTTGTCATTGTTTATTATTATTATTTACATGTTTCAGTAAGAGTGAAGAGGCTCAAGAAAAATACCCACAAACAAGTTCAGTTTGGGATTATTTCAAGAACGTATGCAGGGACGAACGTACAGCAGTGTGCAAGCAATGCGATGAAACATTGTCTTATAGAGCAGGCATATCTAATTTAAAAAAGCATTTGGAGAGACGGCACAGTATGGTTCCTAAAAATGAAGATATCGATATTTCCGATAGTGAACAGGAAGTAGAAATGGAAGAAACTTACCTGGAAGAAGATATTATGTAAGTTTGTAATTTTGTATTCTTTCAAACCTCCACTTTCCTAGAAACTAAGCACACATACGCGGTACAAAATCGATGTTCTGTCACTGTTCGGTAACCGTTCAGCTGATCACAATCATTTGATAACTTAGGAGTATTTTAGACCAGCTAATTTTTATAGTATTGAAACTACTGAAATAATACTTTGTAAATGTAACCAGTGACTTTATGATGTACTAACAATAACAACTCACTGCTATTGGAATTTTCATACCTACTCATAAAATACCTGTAATGTAATCAGTTTAAAAATGAAATTAATATTTAACTAGTGAACATTTATTTCAGTACTTCTCATTGACAAACCTGTGTGACTACTGGAGTTGTTTTTTTTTCATAGTCTTTTAATACTAAAATAAAAAACTGTACCTACATATTTCTATCTATTTGTGCTTTGCTTTAACTGTAAAAGCAAAGAGATCACATAAGCTTTGCCTTTTTCCGTTGATACAGCACACAGTTTAGATTTATGAAGTAGTTTATTTATTATTCTGCTCATTTGTTTTTCTGTTTCGGTTGAGTAATGGAAATAAAGTAATTAGGTATTTATGTATCTTATCTATATATTCAATGAAAGGTATAGATAGCTATGCTTAAGTAGATGGACAGGTTCTTTTTATAATGTATGGGTTCGCTCTTGATCCTTGTCTAGCCCGGAGCCTAAAGACAGGATCTGCAGGTATAAAAAATAAAACAATAAACGGTTTTACCTGCATGGTTCCATAATGTGGTTTCATTTATAAAAATCCTTTCCTAGCGCTCGCATACATTGTTAAGGGAACCTGTATGCAACTATTCCAGCTTAATCGGTTTAACCGTTTGGGCTATGCATTGTCTGTCAGTCAGTCACAATATTGTTTTATTAATTCTGACTAATTGAATCAGTAAATAATAACCAGACACTATTCCAAAAATTGCCATCTTATCCATATTTGTGTTAAGTAAAGGATCAATCCCTCAATCTCTGGTTAGGTACCTACTTAGAGAGGATCACTAGCGAGCCTTATCAGCTAGTTGATTATCTAACTCTGTTGCTAACAGATTTTGATTGAAATTTATTGAAATTGCATACATTACATTGCTGCTTTAGTAAGATAGCTGTCACATTGATTTTTACTAACGCAGCAATGCGACTGCACTTTCAATCAAACGTTGATAGAAACAAGTTACATAATTAGGGGGCAGAGGCCCTACCGCGTAACTGTCGTCGGCATCGACATCAGCTTTATTTGACAGATGAATGTGACACATTGCTGCTTCTTTTTGGATACAAATGAAAACTTACCAAAGACTAAGAGCAATATGTCACATCCATCTGTCAAATGAAGTCGATGTCGACGCCGACGACACTTGCGCGGTAGGGCCTCAGGGGGGCAATTCTCGCGCTGAGATATGTCGAATTCGACATTTTTCAAACCATAATTTCTTTATTAAAAATGTAAGTAAAATCTTTACTACGGTCATAATACTTTAGTTTCAATGATCTTTGATAATCCTATAATGTTGAAGCTTGTTTTCTGTGAGTTTTAAATATAGATTTATGGCTCCAAAAATATCGAATTCGAGATATCGAAGGCGCCAGAATTGCCCTCCAGGTCAAGATCAAAATTACTACAAAAGATGGCGCATATTAGGCGGGCCACATCGCAATGCGCGCACTGGCAGATCACTTCCTATAGTCTGTTCTGTACAAAGAAACGAGCTGGTAATGAAGAATTTAAGGAGCCCGTGGCTCAATCGTTCGCGCGCTCGGCCTGCGATTGTTAAGGTTAAGCAACTTTCGCAATGGTCGGTCACGGGATGGGTGAAAAACTTATTACTCGAGCTCCACTGTGCTTCGGAAGGCATATTAAGCTGTTAGTCCCGGGGGCTAATTGTCTAATTTTAAAAGCTATCGTAATCACTTTCAATTCGTCATTTGAAAGATATTTACATACTTAACGATTTGACATTTGATAGGGATTGTGATCGGAACGCGTTTTGAAAGGTATTGAATGAATGTAATTGAACTCCAAAGTCCAGCAAAGTGACACACGAAAATATCTTTCAAATGTATAGAGAAGTGTCAAACCGCCTCTGTGGTCTAGTGGTACAACCACCGGTATCAGACCCAGGGGTCCCGGGTTCGATTCCCAGCGGGGGTACATATTGTATTCGGTTTGGTTGGTGGTAGGACTTGTTGTAAGTCCGCCTGGCTAGCTACCACCATCTTATCTAAGCCTGACGCCATAACAACACTGTTTTCAGCATTGTTGTGTTCCGGCAGTTCGAGATAAGATAGCCAGTTCCTCAGTGGTTGAGGATTCCGGGAGAGGCTCGCTTCCATCTTCAGCCTTATCAATACTTAACATCAGTATGATGAAGGCTAAGAGTCTCCCCGTCATTCATTAAAAAAAAAAAAAAAAAAATGAAGTGTCATTTAAAACATCATTCGTTCCGAAAGGGATTGCGATTGCGACTATAAGTAACACAATGCCATAAATCTCTATCACAATCACAATACCTTTGAAAGGGTTTGTGATAGATTTTGAAATTAGACAATAAATTAATGGGCCGGCTGCATTTTCTGTCGTTAAAACCCACCAATCCGCATTGGGCCCTCGTGGCGGGTCATGGCCCTTTCTCCTTATCCATCTACAAGGAAGCCAGTGCCCCCGCAGTTGGGACATTCAAAATGGCTGATGACGACGACGACGAATGAGAGAATTTGCTCGCTCTTGATTACCTAAATACAACGTTATTTTATGTTTAACCAAAACCTTAAAACCATTTGTAGAAGAATTAATTCGTCTAAGGAATTTTCTCAGTACTACTAGCTCCTTTCACGGGGCAGACTAACACCCATATTCTAAGTCGTTCCTCCAAAACTTACTCGTCCTCGACTTAACGAAACCTCATTGAAAACCTCTTCGAAATACTTCTCGAAATCATAACTCCGTAAGGACCTGGAGGAGCCAAAGAGTACGTAGCCACTCTGTGTTAGGCCTAGCGCACACTACCATTTTTATCCACGACGAGGTTGAGTAGAGTGTAAATTTGGAGGAACGACTTAGAATATGGGGGTAAAAGTGCGTTTTCTCATACATGCTTGGAAATATGAGCATTATTTTGACAACCTTTTTCGAGATAAATCGATATTGCTGTACTGGCCACATCCATGCGAGCAGCGGCCGGCAAAAGTTGTATGAAAGAAAACATATCTGTCGTGTAATTTAAAAATGGAACGATATTTGCTCCGAAATATGGCAACCAAGGAGGTAACTTACCAAAGGTTTTATTTAAATTTCGAACTGGCTTGCCAATAGAAAGCTGTAAAATAAAAATAAAAACGACAAATTAACACTTTAACGCCGGAAAAAATATTGTTGTTCGTTGTTCGTCTGATTACGTAGTTTTAATTTTCGCGTATTATTTGAGAAAAGTACTATACAAGCCTTGGCCACAACTAGGCATTGATGGGCTTACGTATGTGTGTTTCGACTACGCTTCGGCCCACATTTTACACGTTCGTCCATCAATGCCTCTTTTGCTGGCCGCTGCAGTAATGCACTATTATGCTTTGCGACGCGGCTATAGTGTGCTCGAGCCTTTAATATAGAAACGCTATAGACCATTACCGCTTCCGATTTTTTCCCAGCCTTGATTCAGAAGACAGACATTTAGACAAACGCAAGTCACTCCGCAGCGAAGTATGGTCTTACTTTGAGGTTACGGATGAGGGGCGGCGTCTGGCTACCTGCAACTTGTGCCATGAGGACTACTCGTTTCGCACCAGCTCTAGTAACTTAGCTAAGCATCTAAAGAGGCGCCACTCGGTGGATATTATTGCAAGGCTCGTTGGAGATGAGAGTGATACCAATGGCAGAGAGGAGAAGAGGTGAGCACTCTTTAACGCTTTTCAGACTACGCTATAATAATAATAATTAATAATAAATTTATTTCCCAAAAAAACAATAAATACAAGGCATATTACATCTACCTAGCCTCCACACTAGGCTGGGCCTGTCCTGTGGAGGTGGAAGCGTTTACCATTACACTTTATTTGGCACTATTTGTTTACAAACAGGTCTGAAATTGACAATCTCTATAGCAGTAACGAGGCGCTATGCATAAGAACAACAAACAAACCCAAATAGTATATTACTCGTTGTCCCGATGCATTGTGTTGTGGCAGTGTGGTGAGGGAGGGAATATAATAGCTTATAGCTCATAGCACAACGATATCGCTCACCATACATTTACTTAGAACACGTTCGCACTTATTAGCTATAATATATTATTGGCTTGCTATACGCTATCTAATTAAATGTATGGTGAGCGATAGCGTTGTGCTATAAGCTATATGCTATTATATTATAGCGTAGTCTGAAAAGCGCTTTATTTCTTTACTTACATACCATCGAACTCGAGAACTCGGTATTTTTGTATATAAAAAAAAAATTAGAAGTCATGACATACTTAAAACTTTGTGTGTGAAAGGTTTTTCATACATTAAAGCCGAGTTTCTATAAAACTATGTATAAAAACACTTTTTCACAATTTCGAGTTTGCTTTTGACAATAATTACTCGCATTAAATTTTTATTAGAAAAATATTGGAAAAAGTCAACTCGGCCACTAGTGAATTCTCCGGTGCAATGCTCTCCCTGAGAATTCACTTGTGGCCGAGTTGACTTTTTCCAATGTGGGGCCGTTCAAGTATTACGTAAGCAGATTTTTGCAATTATTAACCCACCCCTCCCCCTCGTCAGCAAAAGTAAGCAAAGCTCTTACCCCTCCCCCCCATGCTTACGTCAACATTGGTACAATTATTGATTGATTTATGAGCACCAGTTATAAGGAATAGGTTTGGAATAGAGGACTGTAATCCCCGAAAATGCATTTCGTTTTCTGCATAGACAAAGTGTGGGTTACGATGTGTAAAAAAGTAAATAGTTACTGCTGGTAATCACTATCTAGATCCCTCACCCCCAACCCCCCATGTCATCAAAAATAAGCAAAGCAAAGACCCCCCCCGCCCCTCTGTAGTGCTTACGTAATACTTGAACGGCCCCTATTTTACTATTTAAAATGTATCATACCGAAATATAAAAATGGCACTGAAAAAATGCAAAAATTAAAAAAGTCATAAAAAACTTACATTAAACTTCAGAACTCTTACCTTCCGCAAGTCGAGCATGGCTTGGGATTACTTCACGATCAAAGACCCTGAGCGACGCATAGCAACCTGCAAGGTGTGCGAGGGAGAGTGTTCCTACCAATCCTCTGTATCCAACCTGATGAAGCACGTGCGAAGGAAGCACGGCATGGGCATGTTCCATTTGACCGATGAGCAAAACGAAGATGAGGAGAAGGAGACGTGAGTTCCTATCTACTATCCTATCCTTTGAAAATATTTTGCGAGTTTTAGAGAGCGAGAGAGAGAGAGAAACATTTTATTGACCAAAGACAACTAAATTATTACCAACATAACAAAAATACTAAAATGAAAAAAGAAACAACACACATTACTTACATCAATGGTCAATTAAGCGCTTTTCAGAGTACGCTATAATATAATAGCATATAGCATATAGCTCATAGCACAACGATATCGCTCACCATACATTTACTTAAAACACGTTCACACTTAGCTTTAATATATATTGCATGTTATTGATGTTTAATATGTATATTATGTATGTATTTACAAAAAAAAGTATATAAGTATGTTTATCCGTTATCTAGTATCCATAACACAAGTTCTTCATGATACTTAACGTGGGCTAGATAATTGTTGTGATTGTATGGAAATATTTATTATTTATATATTGGCTTACTATACGCTAAGTAAATGTATGGTAAGCGATATCGTTGTGCTATGAGCTATAAGCTATATGCTATTTATTATAGCGTAGTCTGAAAAGCGCTTTAGGTCCTGCCTCAGCTTTGTGTTGCCATGACACTAAATGTGTTACAGTAACGCTGGTATTCTAACAGGCCCTAGTGATGCGTGGTTGGCGCGGACACACACGCGGTTTTAGTTCAAACCTCTTTTAGTACATTCACGAGCAATGATAAGTATACACTATACAACCTTATCGTATGGAAACACAGCCCTCTCTGTCCACAAATGTCATTTGCCAATTCCTTTGCCAATTTTTTAATAAATAAAAAATACAATAAATAATTGCATACAACACACCAATTATCTAGCCCACGTTAAGTTTCATGAAGAACTTGTGTTATGGATACTTTTTTATTGCCGCCTGGATATCTCTTTTACATCCTTTCCGGTTGACAGGTAGAGAATGCGAAAGGGCATTAAGTCCGCCATTTGCTGTATATGTGCAATAAAGATTAAATTAATTAAATAAATAGATAAAGGTTAAACATACTTATATACTTTTTTTCTGTAAATACATACTTAATATACATATTAACCACCCAGACCAAGACAAATAGACATGTTCATGCACACAAATATTTGTCTTGTCCGGGGATCGAACCCGGGACCTCTGGCGCAGAAGGCGGGCTTTATACCCCTGCGCTAAACAGATCGTCAAAATGTAATGTGACAAGGTAGCTAAGTGATTGACGTACACCAGTTTTAGGTACCGCCATTAGTGATGTCAATAGAACGATTTTTCATAATTATCGCTTGTTAATTGTAGCTTTATCATAGTCATGTATGTGCAATGTACATCACTCAAATATTTGTAGGTACTGGATAGGAATCGAATCGTCGATCCCTGGCGTAGTAGCTAGGCTTGGGGCCACTGCGCAAGTCGGAATCGGATGATGCCTAAATTAAATAACTTCTCCTTGTAACATTTTAATTTTGCAATTTACAATGCTATTTTTATGTCAAAATTGTTAAACAAAACAAGAAAATATGCTAGCTAAAAAGAAACAAAAACAAGAAAGTTGCTTTTTTTTAGAATATTTTCTTGTTTAGCAACTTCTTCTTAGCTTGGCATGTAGACAAAATATAATTTTTTTTAAATTCCCATTTGTCACTAGTAGGAACTACTGGGAATTCCGATTGCAACTGCAAAAAAAACCAGTCAAAGTCAAAGATTTTTATTCAAATAGACTTAAAGATAAGTACTTTCTAATAGTCCAACATTTTTTTTCCCTACCAGCCATTCAGGACATCATTTAACTGATAAGAAGAACGGCCGCAAGAAACTTATCAGCTTTAACAGAAGCAACAACATTTACAATGGAACATGTTGTTGCCAAACACAAACTATACTAATATTATAAAGTTGTTGTTTGAACGCGCTAATCAGGAACTACTGAACCGATTTAGAGAATTCTTAGATCATTAGAAAGCTACATTAGTGTACTACGAGTGACATAGGCTATATTTTATCCCGATATTCCCACGGGAACGGGCACCACGCGGGTAAAACCGCGAGGATCAGCTAGTTTAATATATAAGAAAAGAAACTCGTATTCAGTTATTAGAATATTTTCCTCTTATACAATACAAATGAATAATATCATTGAAATGGTAACCTTACAATATTTTTAGGTCACCCAATTCCCGTCACAGCCGTTCCTCCATATGGCTATATTTCAAAAAGCTTAACAACAAGTCAGGCATTGCAGCCTGTCTGATATGCAGGAAGAGGTTAAGCCATTTGACCTCGATCACTAACTTGAAACGGCATCTTATGAGGAAACATCCTCACTTAAAACTGGATACAGCAAATGATGTAAGTGCAAATGTATCCATCTTTTATTCCAGGCTATAAACTGTCTATACACAAACATCACAAAGGCCGCTAAAGTGCGCCTTGTCCGGGCATTAGTGTTTCCCATATTCCTTTACGGTGCTGAGACATGGACCTTAAGAGAAAGATAGACGCTTTAGAAATGTGGTGCTGGAGGATAATGCTTGGCATTACTTGGACGCAATTCCGGACCAACGTCTCAATCCTCCAAGATGTCTGCATTAAGCAGCGTCTTTCTTCCATCGTCCAGTGTCGTATTCTCACTTTCTTTGGACACATCACACGTCGAAATGATACATCTGTGGAGCGACTTGTAGTGCAGGGAAAGGTCGAAGGCACTAGAGCACGCGGCAGGTCACAATTGCGCTGGACCGACCAAGTTAAAACTGCGCTCAATGGTCCGCTCCACGAATGCACAAGAAGAGCCACAATACGCCACAAATGGCGACGGATTGCCACCACCCCTGAAATGACGACCACGGCCACTCTGCCAAGAGTGTGACGACGAAGAAGAATAAACGATCTTTGTGTCAAATTTAATCTATATCTGTTTATTCGTTTAGCTGTATTCTGAATCTCCCGCAAACAAAGTTGCGGGCACAGCTAGTTTATAATATTACTATGCCCATTTTTATCGTGTGTCGTATTGACACAACACACCACAAAAATGTGGTTCCGTTTGCGCCAAGCTCGGTTAAAATTTAACCCAGAGTTAGTCTATACGTAAAAAAAGATTCAAACCGACTTCAAAAAGTAAAAAATAAAACTTTTGGAGTCGGTGCCAGCCAAGGCATTCTACATTACACTTTGATTAACTATATATTTTTTGGCCTTAGCTAGCTAGCACCGACTCCAAAAGTTTTATTTTTTACTTTTTGAAGTCGGTTTGAATTTTTTATTTCTGATTTTTTAGTTACAACATGTGCCGTTACTTACACTAAAAATCAGCCCATACACAACAATGATGTCATCTAGGTAAACGACTACTTGCCAAAAGGTGATTGATATTTTTCAGGATTATGAAAAAACTACTAGCCAGATCTTCGTAAAAATTATATGGGACCACACGTAAACCATTTTCTTTCAGATAAAAAAAGAATTATAAAAATCTGTTAACAACTGGCGAAGTTATGGTAAATCATACATAAAAAAAAATAAAAAAAAAACCGTCGACTTGAGAACCTCCTTCTTTTTTTGAAGTCGGTTAAAAAGTAGCACTAACTCAGGGTTGAATGTGTTATCCCAGCTTGGCGCTAGTGGCCCTAAGTATAATGTTGTCGAAATGAGATTTTACATAATGTGTCCGGTTTCAGAGTAAAAAAATGATAATATCGAGCGATGGGCAACTGTATGAGATAGAAGATGACCCGAAGCAAGAAATACTCGATGATGACGATCGAGATGACGACCAGGTAACAAAACAAATGTTACAGTAACAAACTGTGGTTGACTATACATTCGAAAGCAAGTCAATATTTACAGTTACAAAATTAGCTTTAACTTTCATGTGGAGCGGCGGGCCTGTTTTGGTGGATGACCGGTGCGGTGGGGGTCAATAAGGGCCCGCCGCCATATTTTGATGATTTATTTCTACAATTGTACTCACAAACCGAAAACTATATTTGTCTTTTGTCGACCTCATAGTAATAGCGAATATACCTACACGCTCCGCAAGAGAGAGAAAAAACTATAGGCCTACCATGAGACATTTTGTCACAAATGTCATTCTATATTGCAATGGGACAAAGTTGCTTAGCGTTTCTATGTCATTGCACGTGACGTGACATAGAAACACTAAGTTTATTATACTTACTTAAGTTTATTATTTTTATACTTATGATAAATTTTTAAATAGAAAAATATTAGAAAAAATTAACTCGGCCACAAGTGAATTCTCAGATGGGAATCGAACCCACGACCTTTGGAAATCTGGTCCAATACTCTAACCGCTGTTCTACCGAGAGTTAAGTCTCGGTAGCTCAGCGGTTAGAGCATGGTTAGAGCATTCTAATAATTTTCTATTTAAAAACTTATCATAAGCATTGAAAAATTCAAAAATTAAAAAATCATAAATTTATTGTTTTTGTTTACCCAAAGTACAGGCAAATACGGTCAAATTTCTACAGACAAATCTGAACTCAACGGCTTACATCTTAAAATTTAAAATCGATTGAATAAAGGACATCAGGCAATTTTCTATGAAAAAAAAAACTAAATGTATAGCATTTCTGTTTGGTTTAAAATAAAGGCGTATAATCAATAAGTCATAGATAATATTCATCGTTTTATAAAATCATTTATTTTGGAAGTTATTTAAATTCGAAACTTTTTAAAGAAAAGCCAAAACGGAAGCAGTCGTACGAAACAAAACACTTTTGGCAGTTGACTGACAGTAACAGTGACAGTTGAACAAATTTTTGGCTGTCATTAGTGTCAATGTTACGTCATTTATCATGACATTATACTTTTTAATGTGCCTAAGTTATCAAAATGGTGTCCGTTTTATCTATTTACTTCCATTTTATCAAAAAATAATTTAAGCAGTTAAATAATAAGCTAACTATTGTTTTATTATTCTAATAACATATATATATTATATAAAGGTAGCAGAATTATATTGATACACTTTTGGGTCTTACATGCCTGATGTCCTTTAACAGTTTTGTAAAGTCGTACCTGCTGTTGAGTGTACGATGACAAGTACAGTAGGTCTGGGGCCCTACCGCCTAAAAAATATGGATATGGACATGGACTTCATTTGACAGTTAAATGACCTTATAAGGTAATTTTATGAGCTTCAACTGTCAAATGAAGCCCATATCCATATTTTTTATATATATATAGTTACTTATGTCCTAAATAAAAAAATACTATTGATTTTTCCCTTTCAGAACGCCGAGCCAATGCAACAAATATACTTAGACGAAATAGAAGGAAATGTCATAGAAAAACCTGAAGTTAAAAAAGTAAAACGAATCGTTATGAATGACAGCCCAGACAGTTCCGACGACGAAGTAACGTTTAAAAAACGGTACGTCAGAAAGAAAAACGATACGCTAGACCGATTCGGGAAGTATTTAGTATCGTTATTGAGACAGCTACCGAATGAAGTTTCGAACCAATTGCAAGCTGATTTTATAAAACAAGTAATGAATTGTCAAAATAATGATGTGGGCTATATAGAGAAGTTGAAAGATTGCACTCAGGATGATGCGGTAGCAGTGAGCAGTGTTAATAACGATGAAGCTTACGTTAAAACAACTATTATTGTGGATAATAATAATTGTCAATAAAAATAATTAATATTGCATATGTGTCTTTGTCTTTCCCACTTCGTAGCCTAGCTAGGTAGTCAAACATTTAAGTCATTCTTAGAGTAGCATTAACTCGGAGTTAATGTGTGTTTACCAAGCTTGTTCATTATTCATATTTCTTTATGCTGCCGAAACGTGGACCTTACGAGAAGTGGAAAGGCAGATGATAGACGCTCTGGAAATGTGGTGCTGGAGGAGAATGCTTGGAATTTCATGGACCAAGTTTCGTACAAATGTATCCATACTCCAAGAACTCGGCATAAAGCAGCGTCTATTCTCCACTGTACTAACATTCTTCGGTCACGTTTCGAGACGCGATAAAGTGTCCATAGACGTCCTTGTCGTCCAGGGGAAAGTAGAGGGCACCAAACCACGCGGGAGGTCACCTACGCGTTGGATCGATCAGATCAAGTTCATTGTGGGCGGGTCCATAAACGAGTGCAGTAGGATGACTTTGAGCAGAGAAAAATGGCGAGGCATCGTGCGGCGTGCTGTATCTGCCCTGCACTTCTACGACTACATGACGACCACGACCGCTCTGCCAAGAGTGTATCGATGAAGAAGACCAAGCTTGGCGCAGGTGGGCCTTATTGACCCCCACCGTTTTTGAGATAAAAGGTAAAGAGCCCGCAACGCCCAACCCCAAACCTGGGCTTCTAAGTCATGCCCTAACCATTGCTGAACCTGGGGGCTAATTCTCTTATTTTTAATTCCCTTTCAATTCGTAATTTGAAAGATATTTATTATATTTATTTTTACATACTTCAGGCTGTCACTATTTGACATTTGATAGAAATTGTGATCGGGACGCGTTTTGAAAGGTTTTGAATGAACGAAATTGAACTGTCAAAGCAAAGTGACACTCAAAAATATCTTTCAAATGTATGGAGAAGTGTCAAATATGAAGTGTCATTTAAAACATCATTCGTTTCGAAAGGGATTGCAACTTTAAGTTACACAATTCCATAAATCACAATCATAATACATTTGAAAGGGATTGTGATGGATTTTGAAATAAGACAATTAGGGGGCTGGTAGTCAATACAATAATTCAAGCTGATAAGCTGCACCCTACAATAATTATTTCAATGTTAACATCATTGCAGCTATAGGAACCTAGGTAATTGCGAAAAACTGATTTTTATGACCTTTGATATTGAATAACTGACGGCGGGGGTTAAAAAGGACACAAACGCATTATTGCTAGTGAACTCACTGACAATTCATTTTGTTGTTTAAGATTTCCTATGGAATTTGCTTTTTGTAATTTTTCTTGCCTTCAAAAAATTCAAAGCAAATTCTACACTGGCACAGTTCTCAACTCAATAGAAGATAAACAATTAAAATTAAATTAATTGTCAGGGAATTCACGGCAGCTGTATAGGTGCCGAAACGTCGGGAAAATAAAAAAACCCCTAAAAAACCTAAATATACGGACAATTACAACTTAGTTCGTGGAAATATAGCGCGTTTGATATCCGTAAAAGTTGTTTTATTTCAATGAACAGTGCGCGCCAAAACATAAGATGTACGTACAGGCAATTCACTTTGCAATATTGCGATTGCGTCCTTTTTAGACACTCAGATTTTATGAGACTTGAGACAACTTTTAGAACACTAAAATGATGGTGTATACCAGTGGTGCCCAACTGGTATTGCTACAAGGGCTATTTTGAAAAGCCCGATAAGTCACGCGGGCACCACCGAGTTATTAAAAAAAAAAGTGATATAAAGGAAACTACATTATACACCTAGACCACTTTTTATTCATTATATGACACACCTACTACACTTAAAACAGAATAGACCTAATGCGATACTTGACTATTCACATTTTCAGAAAGCTTCTTAAATTCTGATTAGTAATATTGTGTACCTACAACCCAAAATCATTAAATTTTTGACGTGTTCGTCAGTTTTATTACTTTACTATTAAGTATTCTGTGCTTTTAGTTGAGAAAAAGCACGTTCGCATAGATATGTTGACCCAAAAAAAATGCTTTAATGACCACAGTTACGTACGTTTTTGTATTAAACAGGGTCCATGAGCTTGAAAACTTCGTCGCTTTTATTGTCTGAGCTTTTAAGGATGATATCACTGCGAAGTGTAATAATTTCTTATTCAGCTTCCGCTTTATTAACGAAGCAATGGGTTTCCATCAACGAAGCTAGTTGTGAAACATCGCTAGCAATAAATGCATTTTTGACAAAAATAAACAGAGGTTCCATACAGAAAATGTTGTCAAAACGCCTTTCGAATTTCGATTTTAACTGATGAAATAGCTCCACATGTTTAGTACTGTATGGCATACAGCGTAATTTAGTTATTGTTTATTTGATTTATTTGACCTATATTGTTAGCGGGCGCCTAGGTAACAGGCCGCGGGCTACCCGGTGCCCGCGAGCTACCGGTTGGGCACCACTGGTGTATACCTACGAGTTTACAGCTTGGCCTCTTTCATTCAGAGATTGACCCCTTTTTTGGCTTAAATGAATGGACTACATACTTATACAGTTTGAGTTCCTCATTAATTGATGTTAATGGATTCTGCCCTTGAAAGCATGTGAAAAATCATATGAAAAAATACTTTCATTATTCACACCTGCTACTTTCCTTCATATCAACTGCTATAATTTCACACTAAGCAATCGTATATAGAGAACAATGTTCGACTCGATGATTTCGCTTAATTTTTCAATCAAGGTTATTTGTTTGGCTGGATTAAACACTAATAAATACTATTAAATAGACATCTATTTATAATCGGACACACAGACAAATGTTAATCACATAAATATTTCTCCTGGATTGAGATCGAACGAGATGATATCTGCAAACCGTTTTCAGTTACGTTTTGATATATCAGTCTCTCTCTCATGTCTAGGGGTGACGACTGGAGTGGAGTCCGCGCCACGAAAGAAGTCCCCCTGAGAGCGGCGCTGCAGTCGCATTCAACATTCGAAAATAAGTTATATTAATAAACAGATAAGCAAACCACATTTTAGTTCCCGTAATATTCCGCGCGACTTTTCTCGTGCCGCGGACGAGATCTCGGTGCGATGCGAACGAAACGTAGAGTCCACGCCACGGAAGAAGTTCCTTGAGAGAGGCGCTGCAGTCTATGGCCTGACCCGTTCAACATTCGAAAATAAACTCTATTACTTTATCGATAATTTTAGTTCCTTAATATTCCGCGGGACTTCTTTCGTGGCGCGGACTCTATTGTCATTGTCACAAATCTGTGACACAGATTAACAATATTGGTAAATTATGTTGTGTGCTATCGTCTCACTGTATGTGTGATTTGTTTTTATAATTACTGGTGCGGCGGTTTGCAGCTTGCAGTGTTTATCTATAGTTCATTAATCATTAAAAATGAGTTCCTACATTTGGAAGCACTTTAAAAAAATCTCACAAAAGCCTTTGGCAAAGTGTATAATATGTGAAAATGTATATTCTTATAAAACTAGCATCACTAATTTAAAGAAACATTTAAGTCACAAACATAAAAGTGCTTACCAAAACTTTTCAAATTCTGACCAAAATAGAGTGACTGTTATTACTACACCTATTGAATATCAACAAGAGTCTGTTTCCAAAGGTACGTAGCAAAATACGACAGACTGATATATGTACCTCTTTTACATTAAATTAATGTCACAAATTAGCAAATCATGTATCATAATAATCATACTTCGTTACTATTTAATTGTGATATTAGGCAACTGTGAAATAAAAATAATTGCTTTTAAAATTTCACATGTGAAATCATATGAAGAAAATTCATAACTTCATTGAATAAAATTAAGGAAAAAGTAGCAATCATTGATTATTTATTTCAATAAATGAAAATTAAATTTGTGCAAAGTACATAGCTTTAGATAACAGAACAGCAGTAAGCTGTGTCTGCCTACTTTGGCAAAATTCCTGAAAAGTTCTTTAAATAAATTACTTTAACAGACATAATAAAACAATTAAAGAATAGGTTAATATAGGCCAAGATATTTAACAATTAGATAGATACAGTCAAGGAACTTTCCGGTTGATCAGTACCTAGAGTTTTTTTTTGGAGCTTTATTTTAAAAAGTATCAAATAGGTATAAATATGAAAACTTTTATATCACAAATAATAGAATATTAATAGGTATTTTATTTGAATAGTAAATTATTTGTCTAATCTAACCTTAGTACCCAAAAACATTGCCCAAAAAAGTTCTAGTCAACCGGGAACTTCCCGGATTGTACATAATAATCATCCACACACATTAAGTTTGCCGAGACCTACAATATCCTAGTCTCAGTCGAGACATGGTTGCAATACTGACCTAATATAAATTTTAATAGTTAAATTGCAATACTTAGCATAAACATATGAATATGTACTTACCTACGTACCATTTTTTTTTATAAGTAAATAATATTTTATTTCACCAAGGAAAAATACAATGTTTGACAAGTTACAATAACTTACAACTATAAACATAACTTAGTTCTTAATTGTATTAAACCTTAATTGATGTATTAGGTAGGTCATAAGTCTCCAATGGATGGTAGGAAATTTTTGAGAATTCCAAAGCGCTTTATTATGTAAGTACTAGCTGCCGCCTGCGGTTTCACCCTAGTAGTTCCTGTTTCCGTGGGAATGTCGGGATCACAGCCTATGTTTTAAATCCAGGCTCTTTTTTTATCCGTGTGCCAAATTTCATCCTTATTTATCGGGTCAGTAGTTTTTGCGTGAAAGAGTAACGAATATCCTCACAAACTTTTGCATTTATAATATTATTAGGATAGAGGTTAGGCTGTCTTTTGAAAAAAAAGATATTATTTAACCGACTTAAAAAAAAGGAGGAGTTTTTCAAGTGTATACTATTTTATTATGTAAGTAAGTAGGTACATAAGCAATCCTTCGAGCGATGTCAGTAACTTTAGTTCTCCTGCGGATCTCCTCATTTCTGATTCGATCACGCAGGGAAACGCCGAGCATAGCTCTCTCCATTGCAAGCTGAGTTACCTTGAGAAATTAAAAAAAATATAATAACTGTTAGGCTGATTGTCTAATTCCTACAGCATATTTAAAATAAATCATAATTGGTTTTTTTTAGAGAAGCTAATCTGTTTTAAAAAAATGTTGGAACCGGAAGTTGGATGTTGGAGGGAAAAAGGACCGATTGAATCATGGCGGAAAAATGGCGGCATTCTGTTGAAGGCGGTCAAAGTGTCGACATGTTGGAAAATAACTGTGACTTTACTGGTTGAAATATTAATTGCTGTTTGCTGTGTATATTGGTGAATAAATTGTGGTCAACCGGAGTAAGGAGTTTTATTTCACTTCAGAAGTGGGATACGTAAGTACGCCTGTTTCCTAATTTATTTACAGAAAAAAACTTTTCGTATATAAACTAATGTAGTCATTATTTTGATGAAAAATTCTTACGTTTTGAACAAACAGCTAAAAACTGTGTTATTTGTTTCTAATCACTTTATCCAATTCCAATAAAGCATGCCGCTGTTTCGTTCAAACAAAATGCATTTACGTCTACTTTTACAAAACCGTTAGAACTGATGACTTGAAAATTATTTGTAATAAGACTGATTTATGTGTTGAACTGGTCTATGTGTGTGACAGTAACTAAGACACACTTGATGAATAAACCAAGGGCAACTAACACATTAAGGCATTGTAATTTTATTGAAGTGTATCATAATTTTCTTTAACATTTGACTCCTTTCGCACCTTATTCTTTTTTCCATTATTATAGTATTTAGTGTCAGAATTTAGATAAACACCTATTTGTCTTTAAAGTATAGGTTTTTGACAAGAAGGTTGTTAATACATTTAAATATCTTGATGACCCAATAAACAAACTTTTTTATTTGGTGGTATCTTTTGAATACGGTAATAATTGGGGCAGTTTGTGAGATTTACTAGGTTACTTTAATCTTTTTAGATATTAAGGAAATAACATGTCCGATTCTGCAAATTTATTTATTTATTAGGTAAGAACTTATGTTTTAACTAGAAATTCATACACGTATATTTCTTCCCGAGTTTCATATAATGGAACGTGAAGTCGGAGGTGAGGCGGAGGAAAGGCGATTGAAAACGCCCGAGTCAAGACTATCGTCGCGTTCTGCCGAGCGAAGGCGACGTGACAGCCGCAGCCGCAGCCCAGCTCGCAGCCGTAGCCGACAACGGTCTACTGGTCATCTGCGGGATCAAGAACAGGAACTGAAGCGGGAGCGGGAACGACTGCGGCGGATGGAACAAGATCTTCAGGATGAAAAGCAGCGACTACGAGAGAGGGAGCGCAGTGGGTCTCTGCGGAGGTGTAGCGACGTGGATGCTCGGGAATCGCAGCGCAGCCGGCAGTTGAGGTCCCCGGTGTTGCCGATCAAGGAGGTTAGTCCTGATGCTGAATTAAGTCGACGAGTTACTCCATTGAATCGATCTCGAAGTCCAGTATTTTCATCAAATGATGTTATGAATATTCTTAGTTCTCTCAAAAACCACCCGCCACAGCCATCAACGACAGCCACTAAAAGTTTTGACTTTAATAATATATTACCAGAATTTGACCCCTCTAGTAAAAATCAAAGAATAGATACGTGGCTGAAGAAGGTGAATGAGTGTGCTTCCGTTTATGGTTGGGACGAACGAACGATCATACATTTCGCGATGCAGAAACTCCGGGGTTTGGCCAAAACTTGGTATGAGAGCCTTGATTCTATATTATTCACGTGGGCTGAATGGCAAGAAAAGTTAGTGAGCGCTTTTCCCTCAGAACAAAATTATGGCCAAACCCTGGAAGAGATGCTTAAACTTAAGTAGACCTAATGAAGCTATCGATGTCTATTATTACGAAAAGCTAGCATTGTTAAACCGTTGTGACATTAATGGAAAACGTGCAGTGGATTGCATCATCCATGGCATTAGCGATAGAACAACAAAATCAAGTGCCTTAGCTTTGCGTTGCTCACAGCCGGAACAGTTGTTGCAGTTCCTTATGAGTAACAAAGACTGTAATAGCTTTGAACGTCCTTTATTTAAGAGTAGACAGATTTATGATCAAGGAGCAAACAGTAGTATGAAATTTAATGGTAGAGAACGTCAGACGTCTGATTTGTTTTGTTTTAATTGTAAAGAAAAGGGGCATCCTTATTTGAAATGCCCCAATCCTTTGCTTAAGTGTGCACGATGTAATAGACTTGGTCATAAACCTGATGCTTGCAGGACACCTAAATGTTCGTTTTGTGAGAAATTCGGTCATTCGATAGAGAACTGCCTAAATAAAAATAGCAACAAACATACAGACACCGTTAATAAGACTATGTGTATTTCCGCGGCCTCACCAAGTTAAAAATTTCTAAAAAGCGCCTTTGTCAACGATAAAGTTTTTGAAGTTTTCCATGATTTCGGCAGCGAGGTCTCGTTAATAAAACATTCCATTGCTATTAATCTTGGGCTACCTTTTGATTCTAATCCTTCACCGCTCAAGGGTTTTGGTAATATTATTGTTCACACTCTTGGGAAGGTCCTGGTCGATGTAGTTATTGATAACGTAAGGGCCGTGGTACCCTGTCTTGTGGTGTCAGATGCGCACTTGGATTCACCACTTTTAATAGGCCAAAGTTACACTGAGCAACCGCATGTTGTGGTATATAAGGACTCGCAAACATTGAATTTTTTTGGGGCAATGATCAAGAAAACTCATTCGATCTTTTGAAAAATTTACGGAATTACACACAGACGCAAGCAAAGTAGGAATAGGGGGTATTTTGTTACAAAAATCCAAAGATAATGATGGTAATTAGAGACGTTAGCGGTCATCAGTTCCTTGAGGAAGTTCAGGGTTTATTTGCTTGGGTTAAATTTCAAAATAGTTACTGACTGCAACGCGGTGCGCTCAACCTTTAGCAAACGTGACCTGATACCCCGAATAGCTCGCTGGTGGCTGCAAATACAGCAGTACCAGTGTACCGTTGAGTATCGTGCGGGGACTAAAATGGGACACGTCGATGCTCTCTCTAGAAATCCTATCGCTAACGAAGAGAATGAGATGTTGGAGAGTTGCCCTTCAGTCATGTCCATAAGCAATGCTGATTGGCTTCATACTCTCCAGTTAGGGGACTCTGAACTGTGCCGAATTAGGGATGTTCTTACTACTGATCTTGATGAAAATAGCCTGAAACATATTAAAGATAATTATTTAATAAAAGATAATAAGCTTTATAAAATTCTAGATGGGGATAGATCTAATATACGTTTGGTGGTACCGAAGGGTGCAAGGTGGCAATTGTGCAAACTCAATCATGACGAAATGGGTCATTTCGGAATAGAAAAAACTACTGAACGTATTAAGAAATCTTATTGGTTTCCGAAAATGTCCCGATTTATTAAAAAGTACGTGTCTGCTTGTATTAAATGTGCGTATTCAAAGAAAGACACAGCTTCATCTGCCGGGCATATTTATCCTATTCCCAAAATAGATATCCCCTTTCACACACTGCACATTGATCACCTTGGACCCTTCGTTAAATCTAAAAACGGAAATTCTTACCTGCTCGTTATCATTGATGTTTTCACGAAACTTATATTCATTAGACCTGTTAGAAACAGTAATATGCATTATGTGCTAAAGGTGTTAGAGGAAATATTCTATACATTTCGCACCCCCAATCGTATTATCAGTGATAGAGGATCGTGTTTCACATCTCATCTTTTTAGAAGGTTCTGTTTGGACAAGGGTATAAGACATAGTCTGAATGCGGTCGCGTGTCCTCGTTCTAATGGACAGGTTGAACGGTACAACCGTACAATACTTAGTTCTCTGACCGCAAAGAACTTGAGTGACGATGAACGATCTTGGGGCAGTAATGTAGGCAAAGTGCAATTGGGCCTTAATAATACAACTCAAAAGACAACGGGCAGGACTCCATCCGAGGCCATGTTTGGTCCAATAATGAGTTCCGAGGTTGATCCAAATCGTAATGAAATTAGACAGGAGACATGTTCTGATGGTGATCTGTCCGTTGTCCGACAAGAAGTTAAGGACAACATTGATAGTGCCCAGGATAAGATGAGAGATAATTTTAATAAAGATAGGCGCCCAGCGCGTATTTACAATGTAGGAGATCTCGTGAAAATAACAAAGGCGTCCTTCAATAACAATGGGAAAAGTAAAAAAATTGTTAGCGTCTTATATAGGTCCATTTAGGATTGTAGCAGCGCTTTGGGCAAGACCGTTATAAAATTGCTGCGGCCCCAGGATTAAGTAGTGGTAAATACAAACGTGGAACTACCGTTTCAGCTGACAGGATGGCTCCTTGGATTCACATAGCTTCACTTTCGATTGATGATAGCAATAATGATGAGAACGATATAGTACTCAAAACTAACAAACGCGGCTTGAGTGATGATCTTGGTGAAAAGGATACAGATGAGGATTTTATCGTCACTTAATGCCATGGATGAAGGTAGTTTATTCTAGCTCCGATTAAGTAGGTACGCTCATATTTAGAATTGTGTATTTTTTATTTTATTTATTAAAATTTATACTGATATTAATTTATGAATATAAGTTTAATTGTGAAATGTAATATAATATGATTAAATATAAATAAGGAATATGAATTTATTGTTGAAATATAATATGAATGAATATGAATGATTGAATATAAATTATGAATATGAACTTATTTAAGAAACCTAATAGAAATTGATATTAATTATGAATATGAATTTACATATACAATAATATACAATGGAATAAATGGAAATAAGGGAATTATCGGATTGATATGTGAGAAATGGAAAAGGGTTCACATATTAATTCGCGTCAATCAATTGTTGAAATATAATATGAATGAATATTAATGATTGAATATAAATTATGAATATGAACTTATTTAAGAAACCTAATAGAAATTGATATTAATTATGAATATGAATTTACATATACAATAATATACAATGGAATAAATGGAAATAATGGAATTATCGGATTGATATGTGAGAAATGGAAAAGGGTTCACATATTAATTCGCGTCAATCATGAGAAATGGAATGGGTTCATGATTGACTTGTTTGGAAAATGATTATGGAATGGAATCTGATGGAATTCTGGAATGAATACTTTTGAATTTAATACAGTATCGAAGTAAACAGAAAATACGTTAGAGTATTTTATTAGTTACTTATTAATAAAAATTGTGAATTAAGAATTAACAAGTTAGTGATAGATAATTATTGTCAACTTCCTAAAGAAATATATAACTGTTATCGATTTCCAATTTTGTACATATCTGTTATGTTATATTAGTGGAATCTTTAAATGTTTAAGAGATAGTGTTTGTTTGAAGTGTTTATACAATTCTGATGATCAAATAGTTAGATTTGTTAACGTTAAAGCACGTTATTATTAACTATTTTATTTTTCTCGCTTTCTTTACTTAATCACTATACAGAATGTTCATAAATCAGCCGTGATTCAATCGACCGAGTGTTAGGCTCAAAGAAAGTGTATGGGGACATACACTCCGTCAGGATGGACGAGTGTTAGGCTGATTGTCTAATTCCTACAGCATATTTAAAATAAATCATAATTGGTTTTTTTTAGAGAAGCTAATCTGTTTTAAAAAAATGTTGGAACCGGAAGTTGGATGTTGGAGGGAAAAAGGACCGATTGAATCATGGCGGAAAAATGGCGGCATTCTGTTGAAGGCGGTCAAAGTGTCGACATGTTGGAAAATAACTGTGACTTTACTGGTTGAAATATTAATTGCTGTTTGCTGTGTATATTGGTGAATAAATTGTGGTCAACCGGAGTAAGGAGTTTTATTTCATAACTAGTGATTGGATTTCCCTGTTAATCATAGGCCTTTGCCAGGCAGGGGGCACCACTCTTCCATGAATAGAATCAAAGACGTATTCTGTAAACTTTTATGTTATCAAAAAATCAACAAGAGATCACAAAAAAGACTTACCTACTTAATTCAGGAATATTAAAATATGTACACCTAAACAAGTACATGTGTATGCCTGTGTGCTGTGCATGTGTGTGTGTGTGTGTATGCGTAGGTATGTGGTGTGGTTACATTTTGCAATACGTAACTCATGTGATAAAGACATCATATTTTTTACTAAGTATAAAGAGTACAGTCCCAAGTAGCACAGAACTGCATTATTTATATGATGTCACAAAAGTTATACATCGGTATCTTCAGCATTTATAAAACTTATTAGAGTACACTCGATCTGCAATAGCTGACAATTATGCTGTCGTCTGTATATTAACAGTATTATGCGACACGGATACAACACTGTAATGTTGCAAGCGTTAATATAGGTAAGCTGTTCAGTACTATACAGCTTTTAGCACTACAACACACACTACACTACACTAGTCCGAGGCGTCCAACACTATGTTTTCCGATATGCAGTCTACACCAAGAGCTAGTGGTATTTATGTAATACCGCGTAAAGTACTTTCGTAGTTTGTCCAATGATTGAATGTGCTTGTGATGTTATTAAGACAGTAGGTATTTAGAATTCTATAAAAAAAAACAAAATATCTACCAAATAAAGAAATAATGCCAATTATATTTTTCATACAAAACTTCAATACGAGTTTATTTTAAATTCGCTAAGTATTTAGGATTCTTTTTTTAAGGAAAAAAAATATTTTTCAAAAATACTGTCTTAATACGAATAACATCACAAGTGTAGAAAATAATGCTCTAACTTCAAATAATTTTGGTATTACGTTAATATGGCCGGCTATGGAGTTTTGCCGGCACCTGTGGGGATGGGTCTGCTAAGTAGGTATCAGCTAGAGCTTCTGGAATCGATGTCATGTCTATCTGTTCCTCCAGCCCCTTTCCACCATCGTACGTCGTAGACATTCCAGCGATCCGTACCAAGCGCTTTGCTGACACATTTCTTATGCGAACCGCTAAAGAATGGAATACGCTGCCTGCTCATGTGGTCCCCGATTCCTACAACCTTGGCCTCTTCAAGGCGAGAGTGAATAGGCTTTTCCTGGGCAAGCACGCAACACCATAGACCACATCATGTTTGTTAAGCACGATGGTGGTCAAATGCCTGCCCAGTTATTACTAAAAAAAAAAAATATGGGGAGCTGACCGATCGCCGGCCCCTTAATCAGATAAACTTCAACAATAAGTAATCAACTATGTCTTGTCCCTAGATGAGAACAGCGATGACGAGGAGTCCAGCTCGCCGTACTGGAGCTTCTTCGAGCGCGATGGGAAGGGGCGCGCACGCTGCGCCGTCTGCTGCGCCAAGGTGTACAGCCACGCCTCCGCGTTGAGCTCTCACCTGAAGACCAAGCATCCGAAGCTGGTTGCTGAGATGTCGCCACAGGTACAATTGATAAATAAAACCTTTACAACCAAAAAGTAATCTATATCCTACCGCGTAAAAAAATATGGGTATGACTAAGGCTTATTTGGCAGTTGAATAATTGTATGGTCTAGTAATTTTTTTTCATGAACGACTGGGAGACTCTTAGCCTTCATCATACCTGATGTTAAGTATAGATAAGGCTGAAGATGGAAGCGAGCCTCTCCCGGAATCCTCAGCCACTGAGGAACTGGCTATCTTATCTCTAACTTCCGGAATACAACAATGCTGATAACATTGTTGTTATGGCGCCAGACTTAGATAAGATGGTGATAGCTAGCCAGGCGGACTTACAACTAGTCCAACCACCTACTAAACCGAATATAATATGGTACATATTGTATTCGGTTCTGGGAATCGAACCCGGGACCCCTGGGTCTGATACTGTACCACTAGACCACAGAGGCGGTTAATTAACGGGCTTTATGATTCATAGTATTCATTCCCATTTTAACGTGGTTGCCAGCCCGGTTGCAGTATTTGAATTATCCAGCGCCTTACAACAGCGATATTCGTCCAAGACAGCGATGCCAGTAGCCAAGAACAGTGCGAATCAAAAGGCTTCTGTTAAGTTATACTCAAATTGCTGCGCGATATTTAGTTTAGGCACAGAATACTTAATAGTACAAGTATTTAGGGCAGTTTAGGTGTCAGCTGGTTCTGGGGCACACCATTTGCTCACTAACTTTCAAAAAGAAAGAATGAAAGAAATAACTTTTATTCGGCTAACAAACAGTTTAACACATAGAAACAATAGTAACAAATAATATAATAGTAGCCGAAATGGTCTCCGACCTCAGCTTCTGTCACATATTAATGTGACGCTGGCTGGCTGGTTTTCAGGCGGAACCAGAGAGTAGATAGAGGCACAGCCAAACAATGAACATTAATCTGAAATGAAAATTAAATTAAAAAAAAAATTGAGTCCGTTGAGAGGAGGGCCAAGAAGTTCATCGGCAATGATGATCTATTTGTTATTAAACTCAAACAAAACCCTTGAGCATAGACGAAAAGTTGCTGGACTATCCGTTTTTATAGGATACATTTTTATTTATTTATTTGATCGCATTCAGCGCATAGCACTTTTCAGACTACGCTGCTATAATATAGCATATAGCTTATAGCTCACAACGATATTGCTCAGCATACATTTACTTAGATAGCTTAATAGTAAGCCAATAATATATATTATAGCTAAGTGTGAACGTGTTCTAATCTAAGATGAGCTATTAAGCTATATATGCTATTATATTATATCGTAGTCTGAAAAGCGCTGTAGTCGGATTTTCAATTCAGTTGAGCGATTTGACTGTTTGTCAATGTCACTTTGTAAAAAGAATGCTGCCTAAAAATGTAGCTAAAATTTCTGTATGTGAATGGAATCAATACTTACTGAACTGGAACTGGATTTGCGCAAATCATTACGAAAAACAGTTTACAGGGCATGTTGGTGGTAACTCTGGCTCTCATGTTTTAATGTATTAAAACACAGCTCTGCAAGCTCACGGAAGATGAGCGAAAAGGCTCAGCTTCCGAGATGACTGGAAGAAATCTACCAACTGCGTTGCCAGGGCAGTTTGCCACCATGAAAAGGGCCGGATTCACCATTTACTGATAAGTTCTGGATAGCTTATCTGGCAGATTATTTGACAGTTTTGTAATAAGAAAAATATGTCAAGCTATCCAGAACTTTACAGTAGGTGCGAAACCAGCTCTAAGTGTGCCATGCCATAACCAAACCATCTTTTATTTTCAGGGTTCAGAACATCAAAACGCGGACGAAGAAGAAATATACACAGACGTAATTTACCTCGAGGAAGACGTCAAAGATTCTTTCTCTATCAAAGAAAAGAAAGATAAAAAAGAAACTTTATTTTCATTTAAAAGCCAACCAAGTACATCGAGATACAGTAGCAGAAAACGCAGCATCTCGCAGAGCTCGGAAGAAATTGTGTACAAGAAGAAACGAAACACATCTGACAGACGTCAAACTGTGGACTCACGTCAAACATCATCCTCCAAGAAAGGGACAGATGGGGAAGACACTGAAATTGAAATGTTCGGAAGTTACGTTATCTGCTTATTAAAAAAATTACCAAGACACGTCAGACTTACACTGCAACGGGACATTATCAACTTGATTATGAATGCAAACTTGAATGAAGAATCTAACGAAGCGCCTAACAAAATTGTTCTAGATGGCAGTAAAATTTACATGATGTCGAAAACAGATGGCACATCTAATACAATTAGTGAAGGAACTGCTACTTTGGAAAATCACAGTTACGATATGAAGGTTGTGACTGAGAATGACAACACTGAAAAACAAGATAGTGATGCGTGATCTCTTCAAATATTGAATTAGTTTTTTTTGTGACGTTTCCAGATTTTTTTTTAATTATAATTTGTTTGTTAATGGATTGTACGAAGGACCATATTTTTTTTTATAAGAAATCTTTGTGTTTAGGCACGGACAATACAACTAAACAGACTTATTAAACGAAAAAAACTAGTTATAGCTATAATGTAAGAGAAGATAAGTAGGTATACTTATCTATTAAAAATAAACTTTTAAGTAAAATTTCGGTTGTGTTCTTTGTTCTAATGATGACGCGATTAGGAGACGGATTGCAATAGATGACAAACGAAGCCACGAGCTACCGGTAGACAAGACGTCTGTTTGTTTGCAGCGGTGATTTACCCATATTCTAGGAACCGATCCCACTCACTACCTACCTACCGCTAGTTCATGAAATCTTTGATACAACAAAAGTACCTCGAAGAAAAAAACGGTTTAAAAGGTCATCGCCCCGTGCCCTTCACGTTTGTTTTGTTTATTCGCTCCTTATATAGTAAATATAACAAAGGCAATAGGTATAGTAACGTCATCTAAGTCTCTAACTAAAGCAATTATGGTAGGTAATCATTTCTGTACCCCTATTATGAGTTTGGTAAATATGACATTTATTACTTACCTACTATTTGACCAAGACAATTAGGCGCATGAGAGCCGAGAAAAGCTTAAAAAATCTAAGTAAAAAACCAAAATTTCAAGAAGCGGTAAACAATCAGTCAATCACTGTAACGCTAATTAATCACATAATAACTGAAGTGCGGTGATAGAAGTGGGCAGCAGGTGCCAAAAGTGCAAAACCGCATTCCTGTCATGCGCCGAATTGTCTTGGTCGTATAGTGATTGAATCAGAAATGAGGAGATCCGTAGGAAAACTAAAGTAACTAACATCGCTCGAAGGATTGCTCAGCTGAAGTGGCAGTGGGCGGGACACATAGCGAGAAGAACCGATGGCCGTTGGGGCGGGGCGGTTCTGGAATGGCGACCGCGTACCAGACGACGCTCCGTGGGTAGGCCCCCGACAAGGTGGACCGACGATCTCGTGAAGGTCGCGGGAAGCCGCTGGATGCGGACTGCGCAGGACCGATCGTTGTGGAGATCCTTGGGGGAGGCCTAAACCCAGCAGTGATGTGGCTGAGACGACGACGACATTTATTAATAAAACCAGTAATAGTATTCTTCGATAAAACTATCTCGGATTTTTAACGCGCAATTTATTTTATTTACATATTTAACTCGCTAGGTTCTTTGTACGTAAAACTGTGTTGTTTAGTTCAGCGAAGCTATTGACGTTTGCTTACAACACCTGTGAAAACAAGTTGTTTTGAACGCACTTTGTTTTCAAACAGTTAACGTTTACACGACGCATATTACGCAAAAAACACATACCTAGGTATATCGAGATAGACGAAAAGAGCGCTTCAATTCGTATGAAAACCTTCTACACGAGTCGTGTAGTAGGTTTTCATACGAATTGTACACGACCAAGACAATTAGGCGCATGACAGAATGCGGTTTTGCACTTTTGGCACCTGCATCCCAATTCTATCACCGTACTTCTCTCACTATCTGATTAAATAGCGCTACAGTGATTAACTGATTGATTACCGCTTCTTGAAATTTTGGTTTTTCAGTTACATTTTTTAAGTTTTCTCAGCTGTGATGCGCCTAATTGTCTTGGTCAGATAGTAGCGTGTCGAAGTTTTTGTACCAACGATGACGTCACGAGCGAGATTTAGTGAGTGTAAATGTTGAGTGTAAATTGGCGAGCACTTGCATGAAAGCACTGCAATGCAACTGCACAATTAACCATTTTCGTTTCTGAGTGACGCGTGTTTTCATGGCAATGGTCTCAAGCGAACTGACTAACTTAGTCAAACTTTTGGCACGCAAGGTAGGTAGACTTTTACCGTTTATCTCGATATAGGTCTGTGGCAAAAAACTATTGTGTACCTACTTATTACGAAAGTAGTAAGCAAAACCAAAACATAATAATATTTTGAATACTAAGTACGTGTGCTTAGTGAGAGGTTTTACTTCAAGGAATCAGCAAGTAAATTTTTTGTCGTAGTATACATATCGTCGTCGTCGTCTCAGCCACATGACACCCACTGCTTGGTATAGGCCTCCACAACGATCGGTCCTGCGCAGTCCGCATCCAGCGGCTTCCCGCGACCTTCACCAGATCATCGGTCCACCTTGTCGGGGGCCTACCCACGGAGCGTCGTCCTGTGCGCGGTCGCCATTCCAGAACCTTTCCGCCCCAACGACCATCGGTTCTTCTCGCTATGTGTCCCGCCCACTGCCACTTCAGCTGAGCAATCCTTCGAGCGATGTCAGTTACTTTAGTTCTCCTACGGATCTCCTCATTTCTGATTCGATCACGTAGGGAAACCCCGAGCATAGCCCTCTTCATTGCACGCTGGGTGACCTTACACCTTACCTTAGTATACATAATATTATAATAAAATAATATATATTATTACCGCTGTACTTACGACAACCAACGTTTAATGACAACAAAGATAACGTACCAAGCTTAATGACTAAATCTTTTCTTCTTTACGAAGTTCTTTATTTATTTAAGTATTTATTTTCTTAGAAAACCAACAGCGTAAATGTATATAAGTAACAAAATTAAGTAAACAGAAGTATGGCCAATAACAGGTTTACCTTACTAGGTATGAACGTATTGTTGGTACTTAGAGGGAACAATATTAGATAAAAATGATAATAATAACAGTAACAAGTTGATTTCTTCGTTATTAATTCTTAATCCGATAAACACTAATATCATGTAAAGATGAAAGTTAGGATGTTTGTTTGTTACTCAATCACGGAAAAACGGCTGAACGCATTTGGATATTTAGCACTGTTTATTTATAGCCTGCGTAAGAAACATTTTATCCTAATATTCCCACGGGAACGGGAACCACCCGACTGAAACCGAAGGCGGATACTAGTCCTACTAATATTATAAATGTAAAGTATGACAGTTTGTTTGTTACTGGATGTAATTTGGCACTCAAATAGAAGACAACCTGTAACACATAGGCTACAATTAAATAAATAGATTAACAAATAATTGCACACAACACACCAATTATCTAGCCCACGTTAAGTTTCATGAGGAACTTGTGTTATGGATACGAGATAACGGATAAACATACTTATATAAGTACTTTTTTTTGTAAATACTGAAGCAGTGACACCAGCAGCAGCAGCGAAGCAGTAAGCGGGAACGGTATTTCAACTTCACTTGGGTTTTATTTTCTTTAAATTAAATAAGTTTTATAATTTTACAATGATGGTTTTATGAGCTATTACTAAAACTGACACACTTCTTGATAACTAGTGGACGGTACCGTAGTCAACGATCGAATGATGATGATGACGCTCTGCCGACGCAGAGACCCAGCCCAACCACCCGGTTGGGGTGGGGGTCTATGCGTCGTGTTGAAGTTAGCGCGAATGGTTTGGCGCGAATTGTAACCGGAAGTCTAAGTAGTAACTTTTAATCTTTAAATTAGAATGTATTAATAATACAAATATGACGTTAAAAATAAAACAAAGATTTATGTACTGCTACAATACATACATGGGCCCCTACCGCGCAAGTGTCGTCGGCATCGAAATCGACTTCATTTGACAGATGGATGTGATATATTGCTCAGTCTTGCTTTGCTAGTCTTTGGTAAGTTTTCATTTGTGTCAAAAAGAAGCAGCAATGTGTCACATCCATCTGTCAAATGAATCCGATTTCGATGCCGACGTAACTCGCGCGGCACGGCTTGTAATTACAATTTATCCCGATATTCCCACGGGAACAGGACCCATCCGAGTGAAACCACGGACGAAAACACTCACTAGTAACATAAGATAGCGCAAGGTCAAACTGATAAGACAGAGATGTTGTTGCGTGTAATTAGGAAGGAAGGATCAGAATAGAAACATACGTAACATACGGAAGTTAATAATCTATAAATCAAGATAAATAAAACCGGATGTAAGATATTCTCTTTGTTTCATAATCACAAATCTATAAGTACATTTTCTATAAGTATTAGGAGCCAGAAAAAAATTCGTTGTGGTAATCAACTAATCACAAATAAAACAAAACATAGGGTAACCCCACTAATATAATAAACTAGCGGCCGTGTAGTTCCTGTTCCCGTGGGAATATCGGGATAAAAAGTAGCCTATGTTTTAATCCTGGCTATCTTCTAGCTGTATGCCAAATTTGATCGAAATCTGTTAAGTAGTTTTTGCGTGAAAGAGTAAGAAACACCCAAACATCCTCACACACTTTCGAATTTGTTAATACCTACTCGTATTAGTAGGATGTGAAAGTTTCTTAATTAATAGTTATTTTAGCCTAGATTGGATCATAGGACCATGCATTAGGTTCAACTCAATATTCCCACGGGAGCGGGAACCACGCGAGTGAAACTTCGGAACGTAGGTATCCGATGGTCCGAATCCGAAGTAGGTACCTAAGTAGCTGTACTTCGGTAGGTACGATGGGGTAACTTCCCGGTTGACCAGTACAGTTTTTTGGGAAACTTTTTCTTGGAAAGTACTAAGGAGTTATTCCCCAGAGATACACTTTCCCCGTGGAGACACTTTTAGTAAAATTGCGCTTTTATTCCTGTAAGATACACTTTTTAAAAACCCTTCTTGTTTGTCCTCTTAAAATAAATACACATTTCGGTACCTACTGTTGTGTATAAAATAAATGCGTAAGATAAATAATTTGCGTTTGTTGCTCGTGTTCCTAATCCTAGTACTTTCCATTAATAATACCGGACATACTTTGTTGGTTGTATTTATGTTACAACCGTAAGTAACCTGTACAAAAATAACAAGAACTAGAAATATATCGTATATATAAGAAAAACGTTATTATAGAATATAACTTTTTAAATGAAAATATAATAAGCTGAAAGTACCAAGGCCGCATAGCTAAAAAGGAGTTATTTCAGACGTTTTGAGAATTCTGTTTTTTTTTATAGGGAGCAGCTTTTTATGTTGGTATAACTCCTGGTTAGCTATGCGTCCCTGGTACTCTAGCTAATAAGATTTTCATTCATTTAGTTATTATATACTTTTGGATTTTTTTGTCGAGTAGGACATTTCTTGTGTAGTGGCTCTACGGGGTATTATAAAAAGATTTTTCTTAAATATACTATATATTTCTAGTTTTTTGTTATTTTTGTATACCTAGGTAATTTTTGGGGAATAAAAGCTTTAGTTTTGTTTATTTATGATTTATAAAGTTTTTTCCTCTTTTTCATATTTAAAACATTTCTATTTAAATGTACTAGCCGAAAGTGTATCTCTGGGGAACAAAAGCGTTATTTTATTAAAAGTGTATCTACGGGGAAAGTGTATCTCTTAGGAATAATTCGTACTAAGGCTTAAAGAAATTATTTATTATTCGAATGAAATACCTGTTAAATGTTCTATTATTTGTGATATAAACATTTTCTATACACCTTTTACTTTTTAAAATAAAGCTCCTTAAAACAACTCAAACAACGAAAAATGCTCAGTTTTAAGTTAAACAAGTTAGCAATCTTTTCCTGAAAGAAACGTGAAAATATCACTTGTAGTTTAGAAGCAAGTTGAAAACAGCTTCATTTCAATGTTTTTTTTAATAATATCTTAAAGACTATTTTTTTTAAATGCTCAGATTGAAGTTTATATATCAACATTTAATATATATTCATTCTGGATTCATCAGTAGGCTAATTTATGAGTTTTAGGGCCTCAAAAATGATCGTTTCACGACCATGCGCCTTAAACTACCATACAAATGGTTTAATTCCACGGAACGAATTTTTAGGGATCGTGCGGGTTTTTACAACTTTGTCCATCGAGATAAATAAATATAAATAAATAAATAAATATTTCTTCCCCTCACACCAATTAACCTAGCCCTAAAGTAAGCACTGTAAGGCTTGTGTTATGGGATACTAGGGTAACGGATATAAATACATATAATTATACATATATAAATATTTATGTGTAGAAATATATATTTAAACGTCCATGACTCAGGTACAAATGCTCGTAATCATCATACAAACATTTGCCCCTACCGGGATTCGAATCCGGGACCACAGAGTAAGCGACACCCTGAATCCGGTGTACGTACCACTCTACCACGGAGGTCGTCATAAAATCCCGTAAGTATGTGTCGTCATCAGTGCTTAGTAAATTTCATCATCGCACAAAGCAGAACCGGCCGTTTCCGCTTTCGTGTGACGTAACAGAGAAGAAAAAGACTCGTTTGTTAGGTTTCGTTCACATTGGTTGCCAACTATGTATTGTAGGAGAACTAATCATCATCATAAATATTAAACAAGAAAATATACTAGAAAAAAGCAACTAGTCTCATGTCGCCCTGACGGGATATGGGACATGAGACTAGTTGCTTTTTTCTAGTATATTTTCTTGTTTAATATCACACAAAAATAGCATTGTAAAATGCAAAATTAAAAATTTATAATAATCATCATCTTGACCATCATCTTACGACAAGGATTTTAAAGAACGTGGACGGGGGTAACTGTCAAAATTGACGTTTTATGTTTGTTACTTTTTTGCCACGTTCAATAACCTTGTCGCACTTTATTCCATTTGATTGAGATCGGATCAGGTGGCTCAATCTTCGGGCGGTTTGAACGCTGTCATTGTCCTCAACATATTTATATATTTTTAGAGTAATAAAATTCTGTCCTCGTGTCCAGTTACGAATATAGGTCCCAGACGAGTAGCGTTTAGCAGCATAACCTTTATTATTTTCCCACTTATGCATGTTACTTTATATGTTGAGGACAATGACGGCGTTCAAACCGCCCGAAGATTTAACCTGGTACGTCTTTTCCACTCCACTTAGTCACCCGTCATCTCCTCATTCATACACAATCTATCCAGCTTTCTTGTGGTCTTCCTTTCCATCCATCAACGTTCATGTCCATCACCTTTTATCATTTCGATCATCCCATTATAACTTTTTAATTTTGCATTTTACAATGCTATTTTAATGTGATAAATATTAAACAAGAAAATATACCAGAAAAAAGCAACTAGTCGCCCTGACGGTTTATTAATTATAATATATTCTTGTTTAATATTTATTCGATCATCCCTTTTACTGAAAATAACATTTTTGTTTATGAACAACGGGGAGACGGCCTTCATCAAACCTGGGGGGGTATTCTCTGTAGATATGGATAGGACTATCTGACATAGTTGCCTAGGATATTTTTGTTAATATGACTAAAATAACGGCGGTTGCTAGGCAACCGTATCTACAGATAGGTTGTTAATATCGAGCGTAAACATCGACGGTTGTCATGACTGAATGTCACATTAGCTGTAGTATTGAAAATGGAGCGATCTCCGCTGTTTCAGCCGACATGAAGGATGTTTGCTTAAAGAATAACCTATCAGATGTTAAGTATGATAAGGCTGAAGATGGAAGCGAGCCTCTCCCGGAATCCTCAATCACTGACGAACTGGCTATTTTATCTCTAACTGCCGGAACACAACAATGCTGAAAACATTGTTATGGCGTCAGCCTTATGATAAGATGGTGGTAGTGGTAGCGAGCCTGACGGACTTAAACAAGTCCTACCACCAACCAAACCAACCCCCGCTGGGAATCGAACCCGGGACCCCTGCGTCTGATGCCGGTGGTTGTCAGCACTAGACCACAGAGGCGGTTAAAACATGTCCGTACATACCAGGCGATTTCTCCATCTTTTCTGAAGAATTTGATTTTCCTAACAACTAATACAATATTCAATTATTCTGTGATTTGACAAACATTTTTCCTCGTCCGCCTGTCATGTCACCGTGATCGCGGCCGCTGCGGAGCCAAGCAAGACCTTGACTCACATTGAAATTCGCAAACACGGCCGAAACTACGGCCGTTGAAGATTGCGTCACTACTACCAAACGTGAATTACAAATGCTGCGTATAAGAAGTCCCCTGTACCAGTTTGGATAAACTACTTTCCTACTTATAACTTTTTAATTTTGCATTTTACTTACAATGGTATTTTTTTTTATGTGGTGATAAATATGAAACAAGACAGTATACTAGAAAAAAGTAAACCCCGTCAGGGCGATATGAGACAAGTTACTTTTTTCTAGTATATTTTCTTGTGTTGGCAACGAAAGGGTCATGTACCGGCCGCTAATCAAGAAACAACGACGAGCCGTGTCCTGTGCCGGGCCCCTGGAATGTGTTTACATAGAACTTTTGATACCGCTCCGTACATTTTGTTTATATTAACGTAATTACGTCCCGTGTGTTGGTTCTGATATTATTTCGTTGAATTTAGCTAAGTCGTAACTTGAGTTCGTTTTGTGGGAATTGACGGGGAGGTGGATGAGAACCGTCTTGTAGTGTACACGCTCCGGTGCCCAATTCAATATGTTATTGTTATGAGTACATTAGTTAGTTTGTATATTGTGTTGAAGTAAATAGTTTGTGATCATTCAAGACTTTTATTAATTAAGTATTTTAAAACAAATCTTACACTTGTTTAATATTATTAACTTACCTGCTATTCGTTTTTGAAAACTATCGCTTTGATACTTATGATTAATTTTTAATAGAAAAATATTGGAAAAAATCAACTCGGCCACAAGTGAATTCTCAGATGGGACTCGAACCCACGACCCTTGGAAATCCGATCCAATGCTCTAACCACTGAGCTACCGAGACTATCTCTTTAATTCTTTCATACGAGTATCTATAATAGACTAGACTGCTATACCGACATCGGCAGTGCTTCCAACAGTTTTCGATAACAACCCGCGGGGCTATTACACCTATCTTGCAACAGCAACGCGACAGCAGAAATTGCGCGATAATTGCTTTACCTCACGGATCAACAGTGCGGCCTCTACCGAACAAACGATGAACTACAATGTGAATCATTTAGTTCCTTTTATTGCTACCAAATTGTTTTTGGCGCTAGGGTCATAGCAACACGCGGCGTCTCACTCTCGCACCTATGTAGAAGCGCGAGAGAGTGAGACGCCCGTTATACTATAGATTTGCCAACGAATATAGAAATAAAACTTGTAAAAATAGATTTTAGGTATGATTAAAAAACACCTGCTGCAAAATATAATACCTATTAATAAATAATAATAATAATACCTATATAAACTAGATCAATAAGTAAGTACAACTATATTATTTAGATGCATTTTTTTATTTCATTACAGCTGTATAGTCAATATTTAATTTAATTACTTATATCTAATAATTTTAGGTAATAATTACTTATAGATAAAAGAGACAAGAACCAAGACAAACCGACTAGTCGGTTTCGCGGGACTATTGTAAAAAGAAAATTGTAAGCTGCTTGTTATTATTAAATAATTAATACGAACCATCAGCGAGCGAGTAGCCAAAACGGTCACATACGTAATACCATTTTTGTTTTGACGTTCCACAGCGATCGCGCAATATCTGCTATAATATCTAATTATTATTAGGAAATAGCCGTTAAAACACAGTTTTTCCCAGCGTAACGTCATGTCTATGTAACTTGAGTATATGTCTATAGTCTAGTATATGTCTATGTATTTAGTATTCTGCGACTCAAGCCGAATGTTAATAAATTAATATATCATGCACTAGCGGATCCTCGCGGTTTTACCCGCGTGGTTCCCGTGGGAATATCGGGATAAAATATAGCCTGTCACTCGGAAGAAATGTAGCTTTCTAATGGTTTAAGAATTTTCTAAATCGGTCCAGTAGTTCCAGAGATTAGCGCGTTCAAGCAAACAAACTCTTCAGCTTTATAATATTAGCAGGTGACCTGTTTGGCGCACGCCGCAGGCATACTAAGCCCGCCTTCTGCGCCAGAGGTCCCGGGTTCGATCCCCGGACAAGACAAATATTTGTGTGCATTGACATGTCTATTTGTCTTGGTCTGGGTGTTTAATATGTATATTATATATGTATTTACAAAAAAAAATGTTTATCCGTTATCCATAATACAATTTCATCATGACACTTAACTTGGGCTAGATATGTGGTGTGTTGTATGCAATTATTTATTAAATATGTTTGTTTTGTTACTAAATCACGCCAGCTAAGCGAATTTGGATCAAATATACAATATAAAAGAGCATTGGACCGGATTTCCAAAAGTCGCGGGTTCGATTCCCGTCTGAGAATTCACTTGTGGTCGAGTCAGTTTTTTCCAATATTTTTCTATTTAAAATTTACCATAAATATAAAAGTCTTACACTGGAAACACAGGAATTCTGGAATAGCTAATAGGATACATTTAGTCCGATATTCCCACGGGAACGGCAAACACGCGAGTGAACCCGTGGGCGCCCACTTGTGTTAATAAATGTGAAAGTTTGTTACTCAACCACGCATAAACATGTTGAACGGACTGTGAAATTTTGCATAACTCGAAATAGGATGTAGTACCTAGATACAGGATAGGTACTTTTGATACCGATATTCCCACGGGAACGGAAACGACGCCGGTAAACTCAAATAACTAATGGAAAGTTATTCCCAAATAGAAGATCGTTAAAATATACGCAATTTTTAAACCCTCGTACATTTTCAACTTTGGACGTTTCTATTTTTTAATTTTATCATTTACTAGAGGCCGGGCGCGGTATCACACGCGTGGTTCCCGTTCCTGTGGAGAGGAGTTCGATTCCCAGCGGGGGTACATATTGTATTTGGTATGGTTGGTGGTAGGACTTGTTGTAAGTCCGCCTGGCTAGCTACCACCATCTTATCTAAGCCTGACTCCATAACAACAATGCTTTGAGCATTGTTGTGTTACTGCAGTTAGAGATAAGATAGCCAGTTCCTCAGTTCCTTAAGGATTCCGGGAGAGGCTCGCTTCCATCTTCAGCCTTAACAATACTTAACATCAGGTATGATGAAGGCTTTAAGGGGTGCGTACTATCCTGGTCCCCCGTGTGGCCTGTGGCAGTGAGGGGTTTAGCTGGTAGTGCCCCCCCCCCCCTCCCGGTCCTCCGGTCTGTCTTCCGAGACAGACTGGGGGGTCGCGAGGTAGTCATGTCCCGATCTCCCATCCGCCCTTTGGCCCGGTGGAGGATCGGGAGTGGGTGAGTCCTACCCCGTAACCCCGCCAAGCCTATAGGCTCGACGGGGTAACGGGGGTGGCAAAAGATAGTGTGCTTGTTCCTAGGTATTTACCAGGACGGGTATGCTAGGTGACCCCAGCATATCCTCAAGGCAGGAATCTGTAAAGACTGGATTCCCCTCATTCAAAAAAAAAAAAAAGGTATGATGAAGGCTAAGAGACTCGTCGTTCATTAAAAAAAAAACTATAATATTAGTAGGATTAATAGGACTTGAATGGGACGTGATTTTTTTACCAATCAAAATATTAACATCACACGTTTCTAACAATACCCGGGTATTTCCGCATTTCCTCATGCGTAGAACCGTTCTCGTAGAGACGGACGACGACGTAATACAAGATTGAGTAAACAATATGGCTGCCGCGCTGCCAGGACCCGACCTAACTTTATTTATGTAAATAACAAGAAAATTCCAGAACCACACGACCTTTGGTGCGGAATTGACCCAGTAAAAATAAGTAAATAAATAAATATCGAACAATATCTATCACATACGTCCATCTGATTCCAAGATTAAATTGATATCAAAATTTGTTATATTTATATGATAACACCAAGGATATTATATACATATGAGTGTACTTGAAGCAGGTATGATATGATATGTCATGTCATACAAGCTCGCATTGTGAAAATTGGGAAGACCCTATATGGGTTTCGAAACTCTTAATCAAATTGATATCTCCAAATAAACATGTCAGTTGTCCAGGGGTCAATTCTGCTAATTTTTTGTCAAAATCGTCTCTCAGTGGTGTTTCAATAGTAGTGTTTATTTACACTTTTGTAACAAGAACTGTGTAAAACAGGACTACCATTGAAACACCATTGGAATACGATTGTGACTAAGCATTAGCAGAATTGGGCCCATGGTCGCAGTTTCCAAGGAAAATACTATGAACGTTACATGTCTAATAAATAATAACCGATTGTCGGTGATAAGTTTCACAATCATAAAATATTATTGTATAACACCCAGACACGAAACAAACTGAAAATGGTGGTAAAAAAACAAGCTACGAGGCATTGAAATAAAAAATATATTAAGAATGATCTAGTACTGCCGATAAAGCTCAATATCTAGTTAATTTTACGAAATATTGTGAATGAATTAGATTTGCAGTATCTAAATAGTACCTACAACTATTTTGGTCTGGGTGTTTAATATGTATATCATGTATGAATGTATTTACAAAAATAAACACATTTTATAAAAAAAAATCAAACCGACTTCAGGCATTCTACATTGCACTTCTAATCTATTTTTTTTTTTGGCCTTAGCTAGCTAGCACCGACTCCAAAAGTTTAATTTTTTACTTTTTGAACTCGGTTTGATTTTTTTTTATAAAATGTTTTTATTTCAGATTTTTTAGATACATCATATTGTGCCGTTACTTACACTAAAAATCAGCCCATACACAACAATGTCATCTAGGTAAACGACTACGTGCCAAAAGGTGATTGATATTTTTCAAGATTATGAAAAAACTACTAGCCAGATCTTCGTAAAAATTATAGGGACCACACATAAACCTTTTTCTTTCAAATAAAAAAAGAATTATAAAAATCTGTTAACAACTGGCGAAGTTATGTTAAAACATACATAAAAAAAAAAAAAAAAAAAAAACCGTCGAATTGAGAACCTCCTCCTTTTTGAAGTCAGTTAAAAAAATATATAAGTATGTTTATCCGTTATCTAGTACCTCTCTATAACACAAGTTTTTCATGAAATTTAATGTGGGCTAGATAATTGGTGTGATTGTATGCAATTATTTATTACTATTTATAATGAGCTGTGTAGCTTACAATAGCACTAACCCCTCTCATCCCGTGGGGGTCGTAAAGGCGACTAAGGGACTCGGCCTTCAGGAGGCGGGCAGCAGCGTCTCCTACAAACTTGGCCATACTGCGATCGCCAACCCGCCTGCCAAGCGTGGCGATTATGGCAAACCCCCCCTTTTGGGGGAGGCCTATACTCAGCAGTGGGTGTTATGTGGTTGAGAAGACGATTTATAATGATTCTTTATTTTTTTGTGAAATTATGATTGAACTAAAAATATTTTCGAACGAAAATATTTTGACCTCTATAGAGACTAGCAAGTTCTTCTTGCAATTTCTTCAGAGAGCACTTGCTGGTACGTTTACATTACTTGCAATATATATCTGTAGCAAATATCCCCTGCACCTATCTATTAATATAAATAAGTCCTTCGGTGCCTGTGACCTTGTCCGGACGTCCCGGATCGACCTTCAGAACCCGGGCGAGGTCAACCCGGATATACTAACGACCTCAATACAAGGTCACAGAGATGGATTCTGGTTACATTATTTTTGGCATTGTATTATTTTATGACATCTGTGAAATTTCTTAATTTCAGATACCTTGGACATTTATTATATTTTCATTAAACATTTGCGAAGTGCACTTACGTGTTAGACATGTTACGGTAGTTCTTATCTAAAGAACTTTGTTATACATGTTTTTGCGAATAAAATAAATGTATTTTCTCAAACATGCATGGAAATGTTGTCATTATTTTCGAAAAAGAACACGCGAAGTATCGAATTTACGGACAAAGAAAATCAAATCCATTGCAGGAGCGTTTTTTTAATTTGGAACATTACAAAGAGTATTTAACAACTCCAGCACGCCGGTTCATACAACATTGCTGGAGCGCTGTAATGTTCCAAATTCAAAAAGACGCTCCTGCAATGAATTTGATTTTCTTTTAGTAATCATTAAATGTATAATATAAAAACTTTTTATAAAAAAATTAAAACCGACTTCAAAAAACTAAAAAGCAAAAAATAAACCTTTTGGAGTCGGTGCCAGCCAAGGCAAGAAAAATAAAATAGTTGGACCGCAAAGTAGAAACACCACTGAGAGACGATTTTGACAAAAATTTAGCAGAATTGACCCCAGGACAACTGATATGTTTATTTGGAGATATCAATTTGATTAAGAGTTTCGAAACCCATATGGGGTCTTCCTAATTTTTACAATGCGAGCTTATATGACATGACATATCATTATCATGCCTGCTTCAAGTACACTCATATAATATAATATCCTTGGTGTTATCATATAAATATAAAAAATTGGTTTTGAATTTAGATATCAATTTAATCTTGGAATCAGATGGACGTATGTGATAGATATTGTTCGATATTTATTTATTTACTTATTTTTACTGGGTCAATTCCGCACCATAGGTCGTGTGGTTCTGGAATTTTCTTGTTATTTACATAAATAAAGTTAAATCCATTGCAGGAGCGTAAATCCATTGCAGGAGCGTTTTTTTAATTTGGAACATTACAAAGAGTATTTAACAACTCCAGCACGCCGGTTCATACAACATTGCTGGAGCGCTGTAATGTTCCAAATTCAAAAAGACGCTCCTGCAATGAATTTGATTTTCTTTTAGTAATCATTAAATGTATAATATAAAAATATTTATATAAAAATTAAAACCGACTTCAAAAAACTAAAAAGCAAAAAATAAACCTTTTGGAGTCGGTGCCAGCCAAGGCATTCTACTTTGCGGTCCAACTATTTTATTTTTCTTGCCTTGGCTGGCACCGACTCCAAAAGGTTTATTTTTTGCTTTTTAGTTTTTTGAAGTCGGTTTTAATTTTTTTATAGAAAGTTTTTTATTTCACAATTTTTAAAGGTAGAACAGGTCTCGTACCTACGCTAATAACCTTATGTCAACTCCTCATTACCTTTTACAAAGCTGCTTTTCCCGGTGCAGGGACGTTACTTATTGATGGTTTATAGCCTATAGGTATGTTGGCGAGGACCAATAGCTATTTAACAAAAAAGTTTCATCAAAATCCGCTCAGTAGTTATTGCGTGAAACTTCAGCTCGAACAAGAATCTAACAATTACCTGGATGATATGATTGTTTCATGACTTCCATGACATTAGGCCCCATATCTCCGAAGATTATCATCGGATCTCAATGAGACTTATATGGGACCAAATTGACAGTGTACCCGATCAAACAAAAAAACAACTATTAAAATCGGATCACCAACACCGGAGTAATCGGTATACATGCGTCGGACAAAAAAAAAAAAAAAGGGTTGAATTGAGTACCTCCCTCCTTTTTTGTTGAAGTCGGTAAAAAGTATGTTTTATTTCCCGGCATTATTTTGAGAAAAGCACTATATATGCCTCGGCGGAAATGGCAATTGCCTGTCTCGTATTAATGAAGTCCTCGCCTACGGCTCGGCCTTCAAACTCATACTCGACCTGCAATTGCCTATTTCACGGCCTTTATTTACATAGATTTCGAGGTACACGAGGTAAATTAGCAGCCACCCGCGTAGTTCCCGTTCCCGTGGGAATATCAGGATAAAAGCCTATGTTTACTCCAGGTTTACTTCTATCTGTGTCCCAAATTTCATTCAAATCGGTTCAGGCGTTTTTGCGTGAAAGAGTAACAAACAAACATATAAACAAACTGATATACTTTCGTATTTATAATATGTAGTGTGATATGAAAGTTCACGCGACGGCGAAAACAGCTAAACGGGTTTGTGTATTTATCACACTGTCACAAATCTGGATTAAAACATAAAATTGATTTCCGTTCCCGTGGGAATATTGGGATATGTTGTTGTGCAAAAAGTAAATAATATGCTAGTTAATGAGATAAATTGGAGATTACACAGTAAATAGGTACTGCAAAACCATTTTGAAGCAAAGAGGCCACCACGATAACAGATAACCTTTTTATCAAACAGTTTTTAATTAAAAACAATGATAACGACATTAAAAAGATTATCGCAAAGCTTTGTATGTAACGTAGGTTTAAAAACTGGAGCATAAACATAGAATAATAATACTTATAAATGGGCGTTTGTTTCGCTTGTTTGTCACATCGTGAAAAACCGGTTAACGGGTGTGAATGGATTTTTGACAGGATGACAGGACAATCCCTTGGACGAGTTAATTCGTCCAAGGACAATCCCGATCGATAGTCATTCATTTAATTGTTTTTCTGGTACCTCAAGAAAACGGACTTTATTGTCCGTTCGTTTTCGAGTATCTCGGGAACGCGTGGAGGAAAATCGAGTTGAAATTAACACCATATTCAGGTCAACAGTCTGTTCAAGGTGTAAAAAAAAATCAAAGTTGTAAATTTACGAAGAACCGTTTATGTAGCAAAAGGTAGATACACTCTCAAATCAAGGGAATCAAAATTCATTCACTTCCCGTTGACATAGAACTATAAATTTGGCATGTAATATCGTCTTTTACTACAAGTACAGGATAAACTCTAAAAACTAAGCATTTGTAATAAAATCACACAAATATAGCCTTTAGTTCTGGAAACTGAATTTCGGGAATGCGTAGAGCTATCGAGCTAAAATTAAAACCGTATACCTATATTCAAATCAACAGTACCTTGAAGCTGTGAAAAAATCAAACTTGCAAAATGAACGTAAAAAAGGTAGGGCCGTTTATGCCGCAAAAACGTATATTTCGACTCACTCAAGCGAATTAAAATTCATAGGATACTTCCCGTTAAATTATTAGTTAGTTTATAGTTAAATTTGGTAAGTAATATCGCCTTTTACTTTAAAAACAGGAAAAAATCTAAAATTTAAAATTAAATAAAAAAAATATAGTCTTTAGTTTTGGAATTTCGAAAAAAAAACTCGGGAACGCGTGGTGGTGGTATCGAGCTTAAATTAAGGCCATTTATTCAAGTAACCACAGTCCTTACCGTCCTTAGTTACTTAGTTACAAGAAAGATAGTGTGTCACAAAATATAATTTCTTACTGTGCACGACCACCGTTACTTGTCACTGAATTGTGCTGTTTTTTTATAATTATTCTACATAGCGGTGTTAAGAATTTTTGCTTATAACTATAAGATATAAAGATTAGTTCTTACTCTCTTTACTAGATGGCGCAGTGAGTTTTGTTAAATACGTATTGTTTCGACGCATAAGGAAGGGAATCAATTAGTTACTTTCCGTTGACCTAGAACTATGTTTGGTGGCTAGTAAAAGTAATATTCTTTTACAACAAATTCAAGGAAAAATCTGAAAACTATCGACGGTGGTTCGCAAGTCTCGGTAGCTCAGCGGTTAGAGCATTGGACCGGATTTCAAAAGGTCGCGGGTTCGTTTCCCGTCTGAGAATTCACTTGTGGCCGAGTTAATTTTTTCCAATATTTTTCTATTTAAAATTTACCATAAGTATAAAAATAGCATTGAAAAATGCAAAAATTAAAAAATCATTAATATTTCTCAAGCTGTTATCGTGTAACATACGTATTTTATCGTTCCGTTTCGTCAGTTACCGGTTAGTGACCCAATGAGTAACGTACCAGCTAATAATACTGCAATAGTGATTCATTTGGTTCGTTCGTTACTATTCTAGAACCACGTGGTGAATTAGACACATGGTTTGGTCATCATAAATGGCAATATTTATAATAAACGTTTATTTTTAAACTAAACTGAACTAACTAAGAAAATGGCCGATTTTATAATCTACAACGGGTGAAGAAAACTATCTAGTTGGGGAAAACGATGAGGTACCATATTATAATAGTATTGGGAAAAATATATAAATAAATAATAATAATACCCTCTTATAGTAAAGTTTTGGGAAGGGCTATTTGAATACTTTATACCGTACTAACTTAAAATAAAAATACATATACAGTGGTGGTCAGATAATTAGAAACACTAGTCGATTTTCATACTAACGAGGTAACTTTGGAGCCTTGGTTCTCTGCCAAGAATTGACCGAACTGCGATCTGACAATGCTCATCCAGGGAGTGAATGGAGGAGATCCAGATTGCTATACACACCCAACTAATCTGATCAACATTTAAAGAAATGTATGGATATGTTAAAAAAGCAGCGAAAATAGCATAAAACTTTATGGAATGTTTGAATGTAGATCAATCCTTAGCAGAGAACAAAGGCTCCAAAGTTACCACGTTTGTACGAAAATCGACTAGTGTTTCTAATTATCTGACTACCACTGTATATACAGTATAGGTAGTAGGTAACTTAAGAAAGTACATCCGGATCTCGTGTGATAAATTGATAATGTGTCGAGGTCAAAAAACATATCTTATTAAGAAGTGATTTAGGTCGTCTTATCAATTTGTAAATATTATTAATGTATGTAGTAAAATATAAGTAGTACTTATGTAATAGGTAGGTTAGGAACCACTAGGATACATTTATAAGAACAAGTTCGATTTCTCCCGACTCAAATAAGACAAAAAAAAATGTTGGCTTATGTCTTTATAGTTGTGTCTGTTTACAGAAAAAAAACTAAATATTATGGCCATTTAATTTTCACACACAACTCAAAAATCAAAATGTAGCTTGAATTGAACAAAATAAAAAATGATATTAAGGGCTAGATCGAGGTGTTCAATATTACTTTTTGTGTGAATACTGTCAACAATCCTAAAAATAAAATCAGCTGTTTGATATGTTTGAAACAGAAAATTTCTGGATTTCAGGGTTGACCCCACAGAATGTGTTGTTCATGATAATGATTTAGAGGTTTTTAGTAAGACTGAAATTGAGGTATTTGAACTAGTTATGAACAAAATAGTGCAACTCACCAATGAAATAATATAAGTTCAGGATCAGTAAAATCCTCCCAGTTTCTTGGAATATTTCAACACAAAACACAAGTTACTGGAACTCACACAAGAGTTTTCTTATTTCTGACAAGAATTCACTGAAAGAGAAATGTTAAAGATTTTTAAGGTTTAGGAAAGGATTTAGTTAAAATATAGTATTGGAATGTAGGACAATAATTAACCAAATGATTAATAGGAAAACGGATCATAGTCAATGGCAAATTGGTCATCAATGAATCATTACAATCAATAATTATGCATTGATGACCAATTTACCATATGTAATGAAATCTAAATAAGGGTTAAAACGAAAATTAAGATTTTGAGGGCTAGGAAAATAAGAAAAGCTGGTAAAGGGCAGAACAATAAATTAACAACATCATTTTATTATCTTCTTGAGGACTTGATTCTTGCCGCTTCCTTGTTTCAATAGCATCTTCTGTCTTGGGCTGAAAAAGAACGGATACTCAAGGTAACCAATACTGATACTGACGTAATGTTCTGGAAACAACAGAATCATTTGTCGGACTCCGAAGAGCCCTGGGACGGGACAGGAAGAAGGATGGGACAGGGTGGGATAAGGAACGCTGCGGACAGTTTGTGCACGACGACGTAGCCGCCGCCGTACCATCTTCACTTAACGTTAATTACAAACTAATTATAAAAAACTTGTAAAATTCCAAATATACTCGTTTTTTTTTGTACATCACAGAAGCGCCTTCACAAACGGGCACACCGCCCGCAGCTGAGATCAATATATTCTCTGTACAAACATATTTTATATAATCTTCAATTGTTAACAGTCAGTATTACAGATTACCGTATCGTTAAATTTTACATCTACAGCTAGAATTAGAGCGCCGAGGGCCCGCAAATACAATATTTCTTTAAAGCTCTCTGCCGGCGAGGTGGTTGGGGTGTTGGGTCAGACGCGAGCGCTCGCCGTGCGGGCCTCGGTGCTTACAAATAAAATACATTGGTCTCGAGATAAATAAAACGATACGACTAGGGGGGCGGAGCCCCGCCCGCCGCCGCGAGAGGAAAAATATAATAATAACGCTTCATTTATAAAAGAAATGCAACGTTCGTGCGCCTTGCAACGGCAAGAGTCGGCAACCGCAACAATAATAAAAAGCGAGGACGGCGCCTCTCGCGCCGCACCGGACCGCGAATAATTCTTAAAATTAAGTATAACTCCTCCATTCAGTCAACAAAAATTCTCATGTCGTTAGATCCGGTGGGCGCGCGGGGCGCGGGCCGCTTGCGGGTGCAAGGCCGGCCGAGGGGCGCAGCGCCGGGCCCGGCCGCCGCCCGCCCGCCTGCGCACCGGTACTCCTCATTTTTTTGTGTTTTTCTCGTATTTTAAAGTGGAGACGGAGCGCACAGGGGAGCGCGCGACGGCGCGGACTGCACTTAACTACTAAAATTTTCACAAAATAATACCTAACGCCGGAATTTGGTCGACGCCGGGACGCCGCCGCGGGGCGAAGCGCTCTGGGGCGGCGTCGGGGCGCGATGGCGAACGCTCATCGCGTACGAAATAAAAAACTTAGCACGATAGGGTCGAGGGCGCAGCCCTGCGTGTCACGTCGGGCTGCGTCCTCGCAGCACTAACACTAGAGTCCGTTACGTGGGGCGGCGGCCTATGCGATGACGTTGAGCATCAGCTTGAGGGTGTGCGCGCGGTCGGGCTCTGGTCGGCAGCGGCCCTCGCGGCGCCAGTGCGTGGGCGGGGGCGGCAGCGCGGTGGCAGAGGGCGCGGCGCCCCACTTGCTGCCGGCGTATCGCTCCTCTCGCCGTTCGCGCTCGCGCTCGCGGCGCGCGCTCAACGCTGGTAGGGGCGTGCGGACCACCCTCCGGCGGTTCCGCACCTGCTGTTGCCCCGGGCAGTTCATCACTCCACACCACAGACCTCTCACTGAGATACGACGACGGACGACAGTTCACTTATCACTTTAGCGGTAGCTACGGCGCCCTCGGAGCCGAGCGCGACGTTTCGCATTCACAAAATGGACGCCTCGATTGTGCGCGGACCGTTCTTTTGGTACCTCGCGATCCGCCGTATCTCGGCCTCGAACCACTGTCGATCTATGGATGACACGTCGAAACACTACACTGCTTTACTTTCACGACTTCGAGTCGGCGGTCGCGCTGCTAGCTCCGGTGATAATCGATTTTTAGGACAAAATATTGACGCCACCTCTCCATTATACACACACCTAGACCTCTCGATTTCGACTACGTGACGTAGACGGCGCTCACCGTATTTATACCTTCATGGCGGCTGCGCGATAAACATGCGCAGTGGGGATGTAAAGCACACCATGCATGAAGCACAAAAATGTATATAAAGTACTAGCAGTAGCCCGCGGTTTCACCTGTTCAGTCTTGGATATTGTATACTAATCTTATAAAGAGGACATATTATATTGTTTGTTTGAATTGAATAGACTACGAAGCTACTGGGACCGATTTGAAAAAAAAAATTCTTTGACCGTTGGGAAGCTGCACTATCTCCGAGTACGGTAATGGGAACCACTTGGGTGAAACCGCGAGCGGCCGTTAGTTACTAATATTATAAATGTGAGAGTGTGTTTGTTTATTTGTCCTTCTCCTATAAGCCGTAACTAAGCCACCAATCGACTTGATTTTCTGGCATAGAGGTAATTGAAAGAACGGAGAGTAACATAGATGACTATTATTTTATTATTACTTTTTACCCCAAATTCCAACCCATATTTTCAAGCCTCTACGAAAGTGAAGTGTTATCATTATCAGTTTTACGTTTTTTTTAGTGTACCTATCTGTCTGTATAGCATAAATATACAGACAGACAGACAGACGTATACACGTATGTCTGGCTATATGACATCGTGTCATGTCGTGTAGCTTCCAAAAAAAACGAAATGAAACTGATTATAATCAAGATGAGATGATTCTTCTACAATGAGAATAAAATCATATTTCGATTTATACAATTATCATATTATAGTTCGTTTAAAAAAAAGTACCTACTGTTTTTTATTCTTTTCGTATGTGGTATGGTATAGTTCTCGAAATACTTGAGTTTTAAACTACGAGTCGGTGCCTCAAGCTGTAACGTCACTTTATAACACTATTTATGGCCACTCGCGCAGCTTGCGGCTCACGCCCAAACAAATTGAACGATAATTGCATAAGTGAAGTGACAATATGTGAGAGCGCAAAGATCAAGTTTGAACACTCGTAAATCCGAAACAACTAATCGTATTTGAATTAAACTAAATGCGTTCACTTCTCTTACGTTTAAGTTATGCTGTTACAAAGTTTCAAATGATTTAGTATGGCGGCTGTTATTAGCCATTATCTATACCATTTACTTTCTTTTTCATAGATTTGTTGTGGGGAAACAAGTTTTATCATTTGTTACTTATCATTCGTTAGTGTTATGTATCATCATTACCATTTGCAGGTACGTAAAACTTTTTTTTGTTAAATTTAATGAACCAAATTGATTGTTCATTAAAATCTTTAGTAATCTTAATGAAGGTAATTTAGATGGATGAACTATTTACTTGAGTAAGTTAATACTGCTTGGCCCAATTAAAGTGTTAGCATTTGATTAGTTAATAATAAGAACAATATAGTTATTTATATAATGATGTGTAATTACTTTTAGTCATTTACCTTTGTTCCTTAAGTTACATTTAATTCACTTTATGGTGAAAATATAGCGTAAATCATAGTATTTACAGTGGATAGTGCAATTACATTATTTTCAGCATTTTTACCACTTTCCGAAGTGCTGCAGGCTCTATAGTAGTAGGCTATAATGCGTTGAATCTTGATCTTAGCTTGCCACGGACTCTGGAAGACCACAGTCCGTGGCATGCTTTGCAGACTTTAGACTTCAAGCAACTCCTTAAAAAATCCGTTGGCTTCAAATCGGGTGACCAGTCATATCTTTTGAATAAGCGTTTGACGCACTTATGTCGTGATAGTTCCCTGTCTGAATGGGCCGGTGGGTGGCTCCATCCATCCTTTAATTGGGCCACTCTGTGGAATCAATGTTGTATTAATGCCATTTGCTAATTGTCGACAATCCAATCAAACAAAGAAGAAGAATATAAATACTTTTAACATATAAGTGTTGAACAAGATAGGGAAATCAAGGAAAATAAGGTTTCAAGGCAAATAATAATAAAGAAGGCGGAATTGGTTTTCATAAGTAGCTACCTCATTCATCACTATCTTGACCTTATCCTAATTTTATTTAAAATCTGTATTCTTATAAGTATGTCTAACTCCTTCACTCCACTCCGTCATCTATCTCCTTATACACTCTCTTCTCTTTCGTATTATTTTCTTTTATCTTTTCTGTTATTGGTGTCACTTTCAAACTTCCTCTCATAATACTTGTTTCTGATATTATCCATATACGTTATTCCGCAGATTTATCTCTCTCAGCATTTTCATCTTTGCGCTTCATGCAATTTCGTTCATCCATCTTTTTTGTAATGCTGCTCATTTTTCTCCATGCCTACACGACGACGACTGGTCTTATTAATCAGACTTACACATTTTGCTTTTAGCTTTATTGACATCCGCTGGTTACTACGAGTGCGCTACTTGGTTCCAAAATTCAAAAGTTTGAACTCAAATTACTCATGTGAGGTGTCCCCCAGTTCATCTACGCTTTGTTGAACCGGTTGTTTATGTCAAACAAACTTAGGCCCACTTGCGCCAAGCTAGGTTAATACATTTAACCACCTGCTTTTGTATGCACTAACCTTGGGTTAATTATTTAATTAACCCGAGGTTAGTGCAGTTAATATAGGTTAATAATTATTTTTTTTCGAGCTAGGGGCTTTGTAGCTCCATCGAGAGCTGTCACTGCGATCTAAAATCACTATTCAGGTTCCTAATAGTCGGTTTATGAATTGAGAATTTCAAGTTGAGAATGTCTCAAACTATCTAAAAACAAAATGTTCATACAATATCATTCAGGCTTGAGTGGAGACGTCTTATCCTTTACTTGAAATTCTTGATTTGGAAACCGACCAAAACTGGAGCAGACAAACAGGTCCGCCTAGGCTTACGGGCTCAACTAGAGTCGCCGCTCAAAATTAGTTGTCTGAATTAAGGAGATAGGGTGTGAGTGAGGGGGACGAAGGGGGTCCCCCCCCCCCATTCCCTTAACGCGGAAACGCATAATCTTTTTCATAAATTTTTAGGTTAGGTTAGGGTTAAGACCCGTCAATCAGTCGCAAATACAGGAAGCTGGGGTTCGAGGGGCGGGCAGGCTTTTTTTCAGCGCAGCATTTATCCAAAAAATGTTTATGTAAAATTTACTCATATACCACTTTTTAGGTTCGTTTGCCTTCATTGGCCCGGTGTGGAGTGGACGCAGCATAATAAGCATAATACTAATTACTAGTTCAATCAACTATGCGTGTAACATGTATGGTGTGCTTTACATTGAATCGAGCGTCAACCAATCAGCTAGGCTCATTGAAAAAAAAACTTCACGACGAAAACAAGGAGGTTGATTGCAATCCGACCGGATTCAGATGGACGCCAACACAAAGAATTTAAGCGCGTCACTATGACTATCGACTTTAACCGTCTTACTAATCTAATATGGCGGACGTGTTATTTTGGAACACGACTCCATGATAACAGTTGTTTGTTTTTGTTTAATGCTTACGTTGTTGTTATCAATCTTAATATATAACGATTCATGTAATAAATCAGCACATTCATTTGCTGATTGAGCTATTGTCACAAGCAAAATGTAAACAATATAAATACCTACTGATTACGTGTGTAAGTAGGTAGATAAGTACTTTATATGCCTACACTGCCAGGTAGGTCTGCCAGGAAACTTGATAATCTTTTCAATTAATTTACACCAAGAAAACTGTAGTCCTCAAACCACTATAGCCGGTTTGTCGTACTCTATTAGATAGTACGACCCACGTTTATCAACAGCTTTCTAAAACCAGAATATATAAATAAACCACACGGGTGCATGCAATGCAAGTAGGTACGTACGTAGCAACTACCCGTACCGTACATTTTATGGACCATAAATATCTACATTTTTTTGAGTAGTTGATAAATAATAAAATATTATTTTATTCTAAGTAGATTTACAAAAATATCAAGTAGGTTCTTTTTAAAGTTTTGACTAACTGGTTCCATGGGATTGATGAAATTGTGTGGTCGCGTCATTTCCCCATCCCTGCCCTAGCCTGTAGCTTCAGAATTACACTATTACCAAATACGCCGTCAAGTTCTATTTTATGTTTACGTAACATAACTACTTATACATAGAAGAATCCAATCGCCAAAAGTGAAATTGGTCAACTTGCTCAGACGGGACTCGAACCCGCAACCTTTGATTTTTATGAATATCTTAATTATCTTATTTTTAGAATCAGAATAATTTATTCCTTAGAAAATGGTACCTATTATATAAGACGGTAGGTAGGTAGGTACAATTAAAAAAGTGCAAACATTTTCTGCGATTAAAAAAGCGTAGGAATTAGTACATAGGTACATACAATACATGCATTAAAAATACAAATGATTATTAATATTGAAATAACAAAATTATTTACTTAAATGTCAAATGTCATGATTACAAAAATTACATACTTACTTAAATAAAAATAAAAAATTGTACATTATCCTGCCTAAACCTACAAACTCTTAGGACAACGATATCGCTATATTGGCTTACTATTAATTCGTCCAAGCTTACTATACGCTATCTAAGTAAATGTATGGTGAGCGATATCGTTGTGCTATGAGCTCTAAGCTATATGCTATGCTATTATATTATAGCGTAGTCTGAAAAGCGCTTTATACCAACAAAGGGACACACAGAGGAACAAAAATACCTATCTTATGTAACGTAGGCTTTTTTATTATACGGGTCCAGTCCCTTGCTCTATAAAACGTCACTTTTATAAAAAAAAATAACACGTTTATTACTATGCGGGCCTTTATTTTATTATCCAGACATGTACAGCCAACCACGTCAGACCACACACTCTCTGCGAAAATCGCCGTTAATTCAAGCTTCTTAGGGGCGTTCTCAGGGTGAATCTGTGAAACCGGACTTTCTATAGACTGTACTTCTACAGGATGGAAGAAATGTATGGGCCCTGGAGGAGAACCACCTTAAATCCTTTAGTTAACTCATTTTACTGAACGGCAACATTCTGTTATTATTCAAAAGAAACAAAACTGCATTGTTTTTTTTTAATACGCTCCCACACCCAGGAATTGAACCAGTTCAAAACTGTAAATAATAACATCCCGTACTTTTATTGCCATCAATCGATTGAAAAGGATCAACTCTCTCTAACAAACATAGTAAATTAAATTAAAGGAAACACATGAAAACTCAACTTATAAATACAATAACCATAAAATTTAATATTATAATTAGTATTTATTTTTGTGATGGAAATTGACCTTACTGATATGTTAAGGTCATTATTCAATTTGACGACTCTGTATGAAATAAAACAGGGAGAAAAAAACAGCCCTTGACGAGTTTCTTGCCGGTTCTTCTCGTTACAAGGTCTCCCGCCGTAGGGTTTGTGAACCCATTGCATAGCTTCTTTGACGTTCATAAGTGCTTGTAACAGCCTAGACTGAATAAATGATATTGACTTTGACTTGACAATGTGACGTGCGGGTAAAGCACTTTTATTCAATTCAAGGCTCTTTTGAAAAAAATACAAAAATCTTTGTAAGCAGTTTTGTTTCTTATAAAAAATAAAGAAATGTCATAAATCTTATAGTAAGCTCATTTTACTGAAAGGAATTCAGTAAAATGAGCTTACTATAAGATTTATCCTAGTTCCCCTCCAGTGCCCATAGATTTTTACCATCCTGTACATAACATGAAGGGTTCGAATAGATTGTACTGCATCAACAAACGGGGGGCGGCTCCATGTAATAATTTTAATTGTTTAAAAAAATCAGTTGCTGTGCTGTTTGAAAGGGGAGCCATCGTATAAAAGTTATAGAAAGTACAAGCAAACAATTTTTTTTATACAAAGAACCACAGAACATTAAAGCGCAAAGAACGGTTGGTGCAGAAAGTCAGTTAAATCATTAGCTCGTATATCGAACCATTTTTTATTACTATGTAAAAAAACGTCGTTAAATGACCTCGATGGCGCAGTGGTACTACTACCAATACCTATTATCACCGAATATGTTATGGCTGTTGCTGAGCCAGGGGCTTAGACGAATTAACCAATGGTTAATTCGTCCAAGGCCAGGGGTCATGGGTAACATTTATGTGATGTTCAGTTTTTATGGTAAATTTTAAATAGAAAAATATTGGAAAAAATTAACTCGGCCACAAGTGCTCACTCGGTAGCTCAGCGGTTAGAGCATTGGACTGGATTTCCAAAGGTCGCGGGTTCGATTCCCGTCTGAGAATTCACTTGTGGCCGAGTTAATGTTTTCCAATATTTTTCTATTTAAAATTTACTATAAGTATAAAAATAACATTGAAAAATGCAAAAATTACAAAATCATAAAATGTTCAGTTTGGTTTTTTTTTTACTTAATAAGTTTTTTAAAAGGATGTAAGTATTTTGGTACAGTACAGTACCTATAGTACGAAAGAAGGTAAATAAATTACCCAGATTTTTTTTTTAGACATCATCAAAATCTCAAGAAGTACACACTGTAAAAGTATTGAACAGGAATAGATACTGATAAAAATTAAAAAATTAAACATCATCCTAACCAAGTCCACATCCTCCCCTCCCGTTCAGAAAAAACAAACAGCTGTATGGAACCTGTTTACTGCGACCTAAAAAAGTGGCTGGCGTGTATAACAGCTGATTCCTTTGCCTGTTAAAACTTTTTTCTCTAGCTTTCTCTTTTGTTACCGTGGGTTAGAGAGAGAGGCACAAGGGATGTAGGCTTGCTTAACCAATATGGGCACAGACATTATTTACGTTTGGAATGTTGTTGTTTTTTCATAAGTTCTCACAGGTAGACGAAGCTTTTATCTAAATAAATATAGGAGTACCGTAGCGTAGTATCCCGACATCGTAGCTTATAAATTAATAACACAGACTATAGGTAGATAGAAGTCTTATTTGAATTTATTTTAAAATAGCGGATCCTCGCGGTTTTACCCGCGTGGTGCCCGTTCCCGTGGGAATATCGCTTGGACGAATTAACCACTGGACACGAAACCCGAGAAGAATGTATGAAAACACGATCAACCAATTCTTGCGGGGGTGAGGGGCGATTACTAATGTCAAATAATGACATTAGTGCTTGAAGTAATCGATAATTTTTTTTTATCGATAAGTAAGGAGTGAATGAATAAACCTATTGAGATTAATAAATCATGTGTGTTTTAAAAAAAATAGTAAGTTAATTGTTTATTTCGTGGAAAAATAAATAGCACGATAGGTAAGGAGTGAATGAATGAACCTATTGAGTTTAATAAATCATGTGTGTTTTAAAGAAATTAGTAAGTTAATTGTTTATTTCGTGGAAAAATATAAAGCACCTAATAATATGAAAATCTCATTAAAAAAATACCTCAAATTCATAAAAACTATACAATATGGTTTCCAAAGCGTTTGTGTTTGGGTTTATTTTGTGAAAAATGGGTAGATACATGCAACCTGATACTAGTACTGTACTGATAAGGCTTAAGATGGAAGCGCGCCTCTCCCGGTATCCTCAATCTCTGAGGAACTAGCTATCTTACCTCTAACTGCCGGAACGGACTTGGATAAGATGGTAGTCGCTAGCCAGGCGGACTTACAATTTACTTACTAACACTTTTTAAGTGAGTAAAAAACATTAATATTTGGTTTATATAATAATATAATTCATTATTTACATTAACTTCTTCAATTACTCGAGCTTTTTTATATAAAACAAAATATGGGTAATTAGTTCATTACAGAACCATTGTATAGGACATACACAATAGCAACCCCTCCATAAGTGTTTAATTTTATAATCGATTGCAATCCCTTTCAAAGGTCAAATAGTTGTTGCGCGATGCTATGTGATGCGATGTGAATAATATGTACCTTTTAAATGAAAAATTTAAAGGGATTGTGATAGACTTAAAATTAGACAATAAACCCCCTGTGTGCTTCTCGAGCTGTGATATCTCGTATTCTACATTTTTTTGGAGCCAAAAATCTAAGTATACTAAAACTTATTGAAAATAATCATCGACATTAGAAGATCGTTGAGACTAAAACATTTTAATTACAACTCTAGTCCATTTACATTTAAGAAATATGCATATTTGTAAGAAAAAATATAAACTTGTTTTCACTTTATTAAAGATCTCAAAATTTACGCCACCGTACGAAATTAGCACAACCTAAACCCAAATTAGAAATAGTAGACTAGCGTTTGGATAGCGTATGGTCCAGCATACGCTATGACAGTATTAAACAAACTCCCAGAAGTTATAATTATATATAATTACCTATATTTAAGATAAAGCCAAGGCAGTATCTTTCTAGCAACTACTAGCTGAAATACTAATTGCAAGTATATTGCAACCAATAGTTTATTGTAGTTTTAAGATTGTTTTACTTGAATATAATAAAACGATCTTAAAATTAAAATATTATAAGATTAAAAAATAGTATAATATAGCTAAGTACATACATAAATATAATTAATTTTATTCTTGCTGTGACCTAACAAGGTCTATGTTAGAAACAAATAATAAATGTAACCACCATTTATGATACATTTTAACAAGAAAAATATTGGAACAAATGAACTCGGCCACAAGTGAATTTTCAGATGTGACTTGAACCCACGACCTTTGGGAATCCGGCCCACTGCTCTAACCAATGAGCTACCGAGTTTTGCGGACCACTGTCGAAATTCTCCGATACTTTTATATTTTTATACGCTGTAAGAATATCCTTCCTTGCGTTCGAAAGAGAAAAAAAAACAAATGTTTAACGATTAATATTATGATGCAACAGCTAATAAGTTATGATTTTTTAATTTTTGCGTTGTCAATGCTATATTTATACTTATGATACATTTTAAATATTAATGTACAACACACCATGATAATGTACAACATAAGTCTAATACCTACTAAAAAACAATACCGTGACTGACTTACAGGCAAGGCAACGCACAGCCCAAACGGATAAACCAATTAAACTGAAATTTTGCATACAGGTTCTTTTAACGATGTTGGCGAGCACTAAGACAGGATTTTTGATATTACCACGGAAACGGGAACCATGCGGGTGAACTAAGCAACATTTTTTTTAAAGTTTGAAGAAATATAACAAGCTCAAAGTTCTGTAATTAAACGACGCAACCCTGCGTCGTTTAATTACAGAGTTCCTATAGCCATCTTCGGGCTCCATCATCAGACCTTAGATGTTATCTAAGACCTGAGTACTCGTCTATGTTATCTCCCTGCGTACCGCTTCCACCCAATTCTTCTTGTTAGGGGCTCAACTGTAAATCTGAAATTAATTTAAATAGTTCCTACATTAAAATTGGATTCGTTCGTTCATTTACATACATCGATATGTTTATCGATATGTTCAAGCCCTATACGACATAAAAATGACAATTGAATGAATGAGTGATACGTATAACCCAACCAAATTACTTATGCAATATCTTTGAAGAATTTACACGTACAATGATTACTTTTTGAAATGACGTATTACATTTTGTTTACATACCAAATTGTATTTATTTTACGAAAAATTGCTACTCTAATAGATTGAAATTTTACTTACGCGTGAAAAGAAAAATGTTTTGATTGTCCGGTATGATTTTTACAAATTAAATCAGCGTATTTACCCATTTTTGAGATAATGTTCCACTTCGAGATCTCGCGTCATACTGACAACGCCATATTGCTTACTGTGTCTAAAAGGCAGGGTAAGTGACAGAGGGGTAAAGGCGAACGCGGTCCTCGTTACGCGTCCAGTGGTTAATTCGTCCAAGGAATATCGGGATAAAATATAGCCTATGTCACTCGGGAGAAATGTAGCTTTCCAATGGTCTAAGAATTTTCTAAATCGGTCCAGTAGTTCCTGAGATTAGCGCGTTCAAACAAACAAACTCTTCAGCTTTATAATATTAGTTAGCAGTAAGTACTTACATAATAAATAAACAATACTGTCCATGCTTATCTTATCAGTCTTATCACAGAGCAGTGAGCAGTGGACCGGGAATCCATTAAGATATATAGGTAACGGAGAGGTTGCGAGTTCTATTCCCGTCTGAGCATTTTTGGTATTTTCATGTAACATATACTTATAATGGCATTCAAATATTTAATTTAGCGTTACAAATCCATGATTAAGATAGTAAACTGGTAGGTAACATAGTTACTAGACACAGTAACTTATTCTTCTAATCGTTTGAGGATTATTGGCCACCACACAGTAATTAAAATGAAAAAAAGGGTTATTTTATACATATAGTACCGTACTGTAGTACCTATGTAGGTATTGTTTATTGGTGGTATAATAAATATATACCTACCTATTGTGTGTTAGTATTAGCGAAATAAATTAAACACCTACGTACCTAGCTAATTGATCAATTATTTATTACTTAGTATTTCATTGTCATTTATTTGCTATCGCTCGATGACCAAATAGGTACAATCAAGACTATATTTAGATATACATTTTGACATTGACGCCATTATAACGAACGTTTATATGTGCTATTTTCGTGTAACTTTATGTGCTATCTTTAAAATTTGACGTCTAACATAAATAAAGATAATGACGATATTGTTGATAATTTATTAGATTAAGAAATACCATTTCCTGCCTTATCTTGTTTGTAAAACCGATTATGGTGGTAAAAACAATGCAAGCCTGTAAAGCAGGCCCGTCCAACATACGGCCCCCGGGCCACAATGTGGCCCGCATAAGTCCTTCATCCGTACCGTTTTGGGACAAACCTGTGCCTTTTTTGTGTTATTTTTATGTACCATTATCGTGTTTGTCTCAAATAAATATAATTTTCTTTCTTTCTTTCTTTCTTTCATCGGGCCCGCGACGACATCAATAGCTAGGAGAGTGCTTACTTAAACCTTTGCTATTGGGCATGTCATTTGGCCCGTTACCGTTACAAAAATACTACACCTGGCCCTCCATAGAATTATGTTGGACACCCCTGCTGTAAAATAATGAACAGACTTTTTGGAGTCACGATACGATGCACGCTGAGTAATTGTCGGTAATTACTACAATAAATAAGTATGTAATTTGTGACACTGACGAAAACGACGAGCAAAAGACGTACTTGCCTAATAATTTAATTTAATCATCAGACCATCCACTTCTAATATTTTTCTGGTTTTCTGTGGGCCTGGCCTTAATTTTATTTAAGTATAACTTAATATTGTGGAATACGCTTGCTTCGCTTTTTTGACAATATTGTTTGACCTTGTGGATTAAAAATCTATAATTAATCCATCAATCATAATAATTAACAGAAAAACATTGGAAAAATACTTAAAAACAACGTTCACTTATCAGTTAAATGGGTCCACAAAGCGGTTATGGTACGGCTGATAAAACACATTGATAAAAATGCGTAGGCATAATAAAATAACCATGACTTTGTTTGTTATGTAGGTACTAAAACAAGTTTGTGGTAAGATTATACTGAGGTGCGGTCGCTTGTACCTACGAATTTTAATTTAATACAACATACCCCTAATACACATTAGCATTGAACAGAAACGACTACAAATATTTCAATGTAGATAGTTCAAAGTTTCAAATTCAAATATACTTGTAACTAAAGTTTGTATAATAAAAAAACAGTGCTTTTCATTTTAAAGCAGTTGGGTATATAGGTGTTTGCATTGCTTGCTAGACAAGATTTTACGGAATAAAAAAAAAACTACTGTCAGTTGACTGTTGACTTGACAGTGACAGCTACAATAAATGTCATTATGTCAGTCAAGTCAACACTGTCGGTCGACTGTGGTGCTGTGTCGAGTCGATCAGAGATTTTGGGTTTTTATTTATTAAAATTCAAAGAAATGCGTAGAGAATTCATATTAGTATTACTCGGAATAATATGTGTGTCGACTATTTCCTCATATTTAGGAGGTTATGTGCAAATAGAGGCGGATAAAGTGCTTCTAGACACAGTTGTTGGTGCAGTAGGTGCTGGTAACTTTTCCTATTGGCAATTAGGCCACACCGGGCCTTTGCTGGTCGAATTAACTTCTTTATCAGGTGACGCGGACCTTTACGTGTCGGACTCTATCAGGTAAATTCAGAAAATAATATTTGTTTACACGAAAATCTTAAAATATTACACACTATGTTCTGGACTATATTTGCTATAAAAACTTAATTTTAACTGTATTATTTTGGAAATATGAGTAAAAATGACTTACGTGCTGCATAAACGAACTGGTTATTAAACAATTTATCAAATAAAACCAGTTAAGTGCTGCCCGATTCTTCATAAAAAGGTCAGTGTCGCAAATAATATAGGTACCTTAACTCTGTGCTTATGTTATTTTCTGCAGACCAAGCTATGAAGTGGATAAGAACAACTTCAGCTCCGTCACGTGTGGCCCAGACTTGGTCAGCATACCTGCAGACTTTCCGAGACCCATAGGTATTTTTTTGTGTTTCTAATAAATGTTGTTATAGGTTTGCCCGTGTAGGGTTGCCACCTGTCTCTTCCTGACTTAAGGACTACCAACATCTAAAATACGTGTTTTTGATTTTTTTTTTACATGAGACATTTATCTTCTTAAAACACTACTGCTTGTAGTGTTTTAAGAAGATATTTTTTCCCCTTTATACTAATTGTTTAAATAAACAGCTTTTTAAACACTCTTCATTTTAAAAAGCAGACGCACAAAAATATTTGCATGTTCAAAAAAAATTACACATGGCGATTTTAAACCTCAAAGTAAAAAATCCTCATTATGCACCAGCCAGTTTGACAAAACATCAGCAGCTCTTGGCTGAATTAGTAAAAAAACCGGACCTTTATTTACCCCGTATTTTATTTTCGCAATTACGGGTTTTGTATTATCAATGCCTAAAAATCGGGGTAACCCGTAAAATATGGGGCATCTGGCAACCCTCTACCCGCGGCAGTGCTGTCATGGCACCCATCCATAGGAATATCACTGAATAGCTTCCTAGGAGTTTCACCCAAGTTCTTTTCATTATAACATGTGTTGTGACTTGTGAGACTCCATTTTAACTTAATCTTTTATACAATTTCTATAATTATTATATAATAAAAACTGCGTACTGGCAAATCCAAAAGGGAACCACCATTAAATATAAGAAAAAGATGAAGAATAGCTTCCTACTACCCTGTCTTGGTCTATATTTGGTAAAATTTTAGAATAATTGAAATTTTATATATCCCATGATTCGGATGTTGATCATTTTATGGTAGAAAGGTTTAGGTATAGGAAGACTTCCTGCCAAATTTCCGGCTTAGGACTTTATACAAATTTCAACTATATCTCCTCAGCTATTTCATGTGATTGAGTTATTACAAACATTTGCATTTATAATATTACTAGTCCCTAGTCACCCATGTACGAGTAGTTCCCATTTGCATAAGATAAAATGTAGCCGAAGTTTAAATTCAGGTGAGAAACAACCACAGACGTTGAAATTTCATCCAAATCCATTCACCAGTTTTTATGTATATCCATCCTCACAAACTTTTCATTTATAAGTAGGAAATATTATTATTAGGTATTTGGAAGGAAGGACGCCGGCAAAGCCGGACGGGCGATCAGTCACCATAAGCGGAACCATTTCGCCCAGTTCCCCAAAGTCCCCTGAAGACAGGGTGGAAGGCGGGTTACCATTTACCCCACCGGCGTCGGGACCTCGAACCTACCTCTGCGCTTACAATACCTATTAAGTTGGCTCATCGTAAGCTGCTTTAGATCCTCTTCTTTCAGCTTGTTTACTTCAAAGAGCTCCCAGCGCAGCGATGCGTACATCGGACATTCTGCCATGAAGTGATAGCTTGTTTCTTCTTTATCTCTACATTGCGGACAAATAGGGTCCTCTGCTCTATTGATCATTGACAGGTGTCTGTTTAGAGGACAGTGTCCTGTCAATACTCCTACAATGTTTCTTATGTCTCTCCTACCCAGTTATAGTAGCTCTCGGGTTTTCATCTTGTCTACTGAATTGATGAAGAATTTGGACTGTTTGCAGTCCTTTCTGTTCATCCATCTTTGGTTAGTTTCTTTGATTGTCCTGATCTTGATGATGTTGATGAAGTAGGAAGAAAGATTAACAGGATAATCTCTCTCTAATCATATGAGAATGAGTTGCCACCTCTGGTGTCAGAGTTCATCAAGGCCTCCTTAGGCCTTTGACTTGGCTTAACAACTGTTATCAGATGACAACAGTCGGGACCGATGGTTTAACATGGCCTCCGGAGCACGATCAGGATAATAAAGCTGCAGAGCATTTATTTGTAAACTTACAAAGCATGAAGGAGTTCAAGTGAATATTATTTATTTTGACTTTTAACAAAATTTTCTTCCCAGGTATTGGTGTGTTTGGCCACTGGTCTCACTTTCTGTCGGAGTACAGCATCCAGGTGTTCCTGGATGCTTCGTTGGCTCTCTCTGATGAGCAGCTGCTCGCTGTGGAGACTCGCCAACATATGAACGATGGACCAGGTAAGGAAAAAAGAAATAATAATAATAATATATATATAAAAATATTACACATTACTGTTCCACATTTATATATATTTTTTTAAATTAGGTTTCTTATTTCTGTACCTTTTGGCATAGACCACTCCAACTCTTTCCATTGCCCTGTATCGTTTGAAACTGTTGTCCAGATAGGTCCCCTATGTTAGCTGGATGTCGTCCACTCATCTCCTCAGTGACGCCCGGGTAAATCTACGGACGGTTTGAACGTCGTCATTGTCCTAAAGTGTCATGCATAAGTGCGAACATAATAAAGGTTATGCTGCTTAACACTATTCGTAACTGGACACGAGGACAGAATTTTATTACTCTAGAAATATGAAAATATGTTGAGGACAATGACGGCGTTACAAAACACCCGTAGATTCACCTGCCCTCTCTTTATTTTTCCACTCCGAGGGAAAAAAGAAATAGAACAATCTAATATAAAAATACGAAAGTAACTTCTATCTGTATCTTTACACACATCAATGGAGGTGGAGGAGGAGATCGAGGTGCGCATGTTACTCCTGCTAAATAACTTCTAAATTCCCCCAATAGTAGAAGAGCTTAGCGACAAAAACGTATGAGACTTGGCACACTTGTTCCCTGGGTCAAAATAAGCCGATTAAGATCGGTAGCCCCTGGTAGCCCCCTGGTAGTCCGGCTTCATTCCAAAAATTATAACTGTCCATGTAGAGCTAATAGGTCAAGTTTGGTATCATTTTCGTATAAATCTATGACGAGGAATTCATTACTGGTATAAAAAATGAAGATAGATAGACTGTGCTACTTACTAGGCTGGTGTGACCACAGAACTATATCGAGATACACGAAAAAATATTAATATCGATATGTCCTACATTTAACGATACACGCGCAGATATAATAACACTCTTTCATACGCACGCACAGAGATGAATACACATATTCACACGTACACACACATGCACATACCTACATTCTCATTCAAACATACCTATGTAAAACCACACACACAATCGCACATCTGCACTATTGTTTATACATTTTTATGTATATGACATCCAGGTGTCAATAAACTAAAAGCGGTCTAGTTGAAAACCAGCGTCAGTGTAATACTGACACAATGCTGAACTAGGTCCCTTTTAGTGCAGCCGTGGGACAATTTATTCAATACTGTAACTTAAAATTAAGTTTTTTTTTTTGTTAAGTATCCTTTTTATTGTATTATGTTAATATCACTTCTATGTCCTTCGCCTGTACTAAATAAATGTTGTGAGTATGAGTATGAAAAGAGCGCTTCAAACTGTATGAGAGCCTAGCGTGTCAAATTTTTCGTACCTACGATGGCGTCAGGTCAGGAGAGAGATTAAGTGATGTCTAAATGTTATTGACGAGCTCTTACAACAGCTGCTATTTATGTATTCGGAACTGGGCCCCTACCGCGCAAGTGTCATCGGCATCAACATCTATTTCATTTGACAGATGGATGTAGTACATTGCTGCTTCTTTTTGACACAAATGACAACTTACCAAAGACTAAGAGCAATATGTCACATCCATCTGTCATATGAAATCGATGTCGGAGGCGACGACATTTGCGCGGTACGACGCCTGGTCAGTTACAGAACAATATTTAAAAAGTATTTTTAACATTTGAAAATTTAATTCTTTGGCACAAATGACAGATACATGAAACAAATTGTATTCTTCATACAATTTGTTTCATGTATCTGTCATTTGTTTATCATTTGTGGCTTGTGGTGTCATTTTGAAAATTGCGTGACTTTATCACTAGGATTTAACTTTAGAAAATTTTCGTGCTATGATTTACTATGATTTTCGACGAAGGCTAACTCAAAAACAGTGCATCGATTAACTCACTTCGACTTTTGGGGACGAAGCACCATCGTAAACTACTGTGTATAACTGGTTTAGTGAGTTTAATCGAGGGCGGTCTGTGCTCACGGACGAATTTAAATAAGGGAGCTCTATAAAAAAAACATGCATACAATCACACCAATTATCTAGCCCACGTTAAGTTTCATGAAGAACTTCAGTTATAGATACTAGATAATGGATAAACATACTTATATACTTTTTTTTTTTTGTAAATACATACATAAGATACATATTAAACACCCAGACCAAGACAAATAGACATGTTCATGCACACAAATATTTGTCTTGTCCGGGGATCGAACCCGGGACCTCTGGCGAAGAAGGCGGGTTTAGTACCCCTGCGCCAAACAGGTCGCCCTATAGCGGTTGTTGTGCCTCAAAATATTGATGTTATGTAACATGCTAAAAAGACGTTCCGTTTCTTCTATCCTGTGATTAGTACCACTACGTCAACGGGCGTTAATCAATTTAATAAATTATTTTTTACAGCTTTCAAATTAATTAAAAAAATATTAAAAAAAAAAAAAAAATCGCCTCCTTTTGTTTTAAACACTTACCACAACTTCCCCCTTAAAATTGGGCACATAAAACAAAAACACCCTGTATAAAGAAACACTTGTTTTTTTTTGTTACAGATTTTGAAAAGAGAAGTAAAGAGAAACCAGTCTCTCGAAAGTCGGAAGAGGAGTCCAAACCAATATACGTTCTGAAACTGTTAAACATTTTAAACATGGTATTCGAGATGTTTGTACTGTGATATGGGGTCTCTGAAACTGTTTGGGGTTCAAAACATACGAAGAGATACTTGGACAGCTGAGAATCGATGAATATTTTTTTCCCATCCGGCTACGGCTCCGAGGACTATTTTTTGGTTGATAAACCGTTTATTTTCGTGTTTTACTTATGGTCACACCAGGGCTTGTATTCACTATGACCACGCCAAACAAGGGGCTAATTGTCTAATTTTAAATCTATCGCAATCCCTTTCAATTCGTAATTTAAAAGATATTCAGGCCGTCACTATTTGACATTTGAAAGGGGTTGTGATCGGGACGCGTTTTAAAAGGTATGGAATAAACGAAATTGAACTGTCTAAGCAATATGACAGACGAAAGTATCACAATCACAATACCTCTGAAAGGGGTTGTGATAGATTTTAAATTAGACAATTAGGGGGCAGGTCGTCATAAAATAAACCGGCTTTTCCCATGGTCCCACCGGTTTGTCCCTGGTGGGTGCACGGATATTTTATTTCCCCGTAGTCCCACTGCGCTACAGTTTTTACGTCTAGTGGGTCCATTGGTAATACAACAGATAATTTTCTTAGATGAATATCCAGGGAAACATATGGGCCCTTATCTACGACCACTTAGCGATTTCTTGGTCAAACCACACGAATCTCGTACTTTCGACAATTTCAAAATTCGTTTTCTCCATGACCATTACAAATTTTAAAGTTATTTTACTTGTATAATAATAACAACATGATTTGTAAGTGCCATGTACTTGTACAATAACTAAACAATTTGCGAATGTCATGAACTAAATCTAAACTATCAGGTTCCTGGATTTGGCCCCATACAAGAAAATGATAGTAAAGATGAAGAGAATACGTGGTTTTCGTTTTAGTTATGGGTCTTTTAACACCCTGTATATATGTCGTACCCTGCTGTGTAGTGTCGGCTTAGAATAGCTCTACCCCCTCTCATCCCGCGGGGGTCGTAAAGGCGACTAAGGGACTCGGCCTTCAGGAGGCGGGCAGCAGCGTCTCCCACAAACTTGGCCATACTGCGATACCCAACCCGCCTGCCAAGCGTGGCGATTATGGCAAACCCCCCCTTTTGGGGGAGGCCTATACCCAGCAGTGGGTGTTAAGTGGCTGAGACGACGACGACGACGATATAATATGTCGTAGGATAATTTGATAAATAAATAGAATTTTCGCAATAATCCTAGGGATATTGCAAAAACACGGATTTTTCAGTAGGAACACTTTTTTCAGTAGGATTGAGAAATTACAACACCATTGTCTAAAAATGTTTCTACTGCGACACTATATTCCTCACATTAAATAAATAACGCTATCTTACACCAGGGAGCTAATTGTCTAATTTTAAATCTATCGCAATCCCTTTCAATTCGTAATTTGAAAGATATTCAGGCCGTCACTATTTGACATTTGAAAAGGATTGTGTTCGGGACGCGTTTTAAAAGGTATGGAATAAACGAAATTGAACTGTCTAAGCAATATGACAGACGAAAATATCACAATCACAATACCTCTGAAAGGGATTGTGATAGATTTTAAATTAGACAATTAGGGGGCAGATACAAAATTATGAATCCTAGGTTGCTCTCTAACGGAAGGAAGTAGGAAGGTGACGCGTTTGAGTCCCGTCTGACCTGGGAGCTAATTGTCTAACTTTAAAATCTATCGAAATCCCTTTCAATTCGTCATTTGAAAGATATTAACATACTTCAGGCCGTCACTATTTGACATTTGATAGGGATTGTGATCGGGACGCGTTTTGAAGGATATTTATTGAATGAAATTGAACTGTCTAAGCAAAGTGACAAACGAAAATATCTTTCAAATGTATGGAGAAGTGTTATTAAAAACATCATTCGTTCCGAAAGGGATTCCCTAGATCACTATCACAACCACAATACCTTTGAAAGGGATTGTGATAGATTTTGGAATTAGACAATTAGGGGTAGTTACTAAACATTTTGCTTGTTTGTATTTTAAAACTATTTATTAGGAAAATGCTCATATCATAAGTGTCTGAAAATGTGACTTTTCGTCAAAATGTTTGGAGCCTGACCTTCCAAGATCTTCCATTGTGCAGTTTATTGTAAATATTTCTTCATTTGTCTAGTCATTAAAATAATTGTAAGTGAATGTGTGTTTTATTTGAAATTAAAATGGAAATAATATACGTACATCTTATGTTTTGGCGCGCACTGTGCATTGAAATAAAACAACTTTTACGGATATCAAGCGCGCTATATTTCACGAACTAAGTTGTAATTTTCCGTATTTTTAGGGGTTTTTGATTTTCCCGACGTTTCCCGATGGTCACGGCAGCTGAAAAGGTGCCGCAACGTCGGGAAAATCCGGACACTTGCAAACTTGGTTCGTGAAATATAGCGCGTTTGATATCCGTAAAAGTGGTTTTATTTCAATGGAAATAATGTAATTTATAAGATCCAACCACGATTTACTTTCTTGTGCATTTAGTGTGAAGAATGCACACAAAATAAATATGGAACCTATACTCCAGCCATCTTAGGGAAAGAATCTTATTTTTCGTAATTATTCCACAAATACAATAAATATCAGTGCCATATATCAAACTTGAACAACGTACTATCCGACCAGAACAATAAGGCGCATGACAGCTGAGAAAAAAAATCAAAAACTTAACTAAAAACCAATATTTTAAGAAGCGGTTATCAATCAGTTAATCACTGTAGCGCTATGATTTATTTGACTACCTGTTTGGTGCAGGGGTTCTAACCCCGCCTTCTACGCCTTTTAGGGGCATAAGGTCAAAAGCGCAAAATGACAAACGATAGCAAATTATCAAAAAGAGTAGAATGTCAAAAGCGCATAATGTCAAAGGTGCACAATGCCAAAAGCGCATATAGTCAAAAGCGCAGAATGTCAAAGGCGCACAACGTCATTTGTTGGTATTATTATTTTTGGCGAGTAAATATTAAATATGGGAAATGAAATATAAGTACATTATATTAAATTGTTAGGAAAAAGATTTTTTAATGTAAACCTAAATATGTATAAAAAGTAATAAAATCAACAAATATAGACATATGAAGTCAACTTTTATGTTCTAATGACACAATTGCTCTGAATTTGTGAACAAAAAAAAATTAAGTTATCCTTTTTAGTAAACATCAATAATTATTTTTGAATAGGTCCAAGATTTTTTTCTCGTTCAGCACTTCATTATCTAATTGGTTCGGTTGACATGTATGACTACACTTTTCTTTTCTCAATATGTTTTTATTATTTCTATCCGTAGTAACTGATGCATTACATACCGTTCTTTGGACACATCTCCATAAGGTGGTTACCACTCTTGTTGGTTACATTTTTTGTATACTTAAAACAACCGCGTAGTAGTGCCAAGTTACATTTTTGATTAGTAACTATCTCAAATATTTTATGTTTTAAAGATTTTATATTCAACGACGAAAAATTTTGTTTATATAGTGTCTTGCATGTTTCTTTGCTCTCTAAAGGCATCTGCAGAAAACCAGTGCCGTGGTGACAGTAACGTTATCATGGCTTATACTGAGCAGAGGCCTATTTGGTACATAGGTTAATATTATTTTTGTAATTTTTTATAAATATGTTTTTGTGTATGTTTTACCTGTACCAAACAAACGCTTTCTATTCTATTCTAAATTCTTGATCAGCCATAACATACCGAAAAGTAGCTAAAACGTTTCACTTTAAACATATACTATCTCACATGTGTAGCTGTAATTTTAAATTTAGTTTGTCCGAAACACAACAGCACATTCTGCAGGAAAAGAGTTCTGTCTCAATTTATTAGAAAAAGTACATAATTTTATAAAACTACCCTCAAATAACTTAAATTACTATAAGATGACAGAATGCGTTCCATTCTATGCATACAATATAGCTATTATGAAATACCAGTAAAATATGTATGAGAGTTATCTCCTTATTATTAAATAAGGATGTGTGAAAAAGTAAGCAATTATAGCTAGTGGTGGCTGATCACGTAGGAATTTATTGAAAATAAATTGAATGTATGTTTAAGTATTTTATAATATTTTAATTAGATGTCATAAGAACTTGTTTTATATTGACTATAATGTCTAAAATATATGTCAAAACTAAATATTTTTCCTTAAAATTTAATATAATAAATATAACCAACAAAACCAGTCTAAGTTGATTTTGGACATTTGACATTCTGCGCTTTTAAAATTGTGCGCCTTTGACATTCTGCACTTTTGACATTGTGCGCCTTTGACATTCTGCGCTTTTGACATTCTGCTCTTTTGACAATTTGCTATCGTTTGTCATTTTGCGCTTTTGACCTTATAGGAGCACGCTTCTGCGCCAAAGGTCCCGGGTTCGATCCCCGGACAAGACAAATATTTGTGTGCTTGAACAAGTCTATTTGTTTGAGGTTTTTTGGTTTCCCGACGTTTCCATCCGTTTGTGAACCCGTGACCACGGCAACTGAACCGAAACCGAGAAATTATAGTACCAAGTATATATTTCGGGTAAATAAATCGCACTAAATATTCCGCAAAAGTTGTTTTATTTCAATTTAGTAAGTACATACTTTTTTTTTTATAAACATTTTACCTAAATTGACTGAAGTATAGTTCTGTAATAAATGATTCGAACTGAATTAAAAAGGAAACTTCAAAACTATTTGTTTTTCACAAAAATAAAACTATTATTTTAGCAGTGTTAAAATACTTTTATTATATTATTATTAATAATAATACCTAAAACAACTTACTCGCTAGCATTTGTGAGGCGTTAAGGCGAGATGCGCATCCCTTGCCAATTTAATTACATGAATTTAAATATTATTTTAAACATATGCAGAAACTACACATTTCATAACCATAAATAATAAAAACAATTGTTACAGCGTAATTTAGTTACAAAAATATACGGCTTAGCTCAAAATAAAAGAACTATTTTACGGATCAAAACGCGCCGTTTTTAAATTGTTTACATAAAGTTGATATTCGTTCACCCGTTGACAATTTTATTTTATAGATATACGGTCAGTTTCAATAACTTATCTACAGTAAGAGATAGGCTTACTAGAGCTTTGTTGCTTAGATATTTTTGTTATTCAGCCCAAAATAACCCGAAATAACAGCGGTTGCTAAGTAACGTAACTAAGACAGGCCTATCTCTTGTTAGGGATAAATTATTGAAACCGGCCGTTAGAGAACCGATATCTCTAGTTATGGTTTTTGCATTTTTCAATGCTATTTTTATACTTATGATAATTAAATAGAAAAATATTGGAAAGGACTCGAACCCACGACCTTTGGGTATCCGGTCCACTGCTCTAACCACGGAGCTACCGAGAACCAGTCTCGGTAGCTCAGTGGTTGAATTTTCCAATATTTTCCTATTTAAAATTTATCATAATCATTTACGCTCGTAATTAATAACCTATCTGTGGATATGGATTGGGCTATCTGAGATAGTTGCCTAGGATATTTTTGTTAATAATTATGACCAAAATAACGACGGTTGCTGGGCAACGAAGCCAGTATCCTAGGCAACCATCTCAGATAGCCCAATCCATATCTACAGATAGGTTTATGATTTTGTAATTTTTGCATTTTTCAATGCTATTTTTATACTTATGGAAAATTTCAAATAGAAAAATATTGGAAAAAGTTAACTCGGCCACAAGTGAATTCTCAGACGGGAATCGAACCCGCGACCTTTGGAAATCCGGTCCAATGCTCTAACCGCTGAGCTACCGAGACTCTGGTTCTCGGTAGCTCAGTGGTTTAAGCAGTGGGCCGGATACCCAAAGGTCGTGGGTTCGAGTCCTTTCCAATATTTTTCTATTTAATTATCATAAGTATAAAAATAGCATTAATTTTTTCCAATATTTTTCTATTTAAAATTTACCATAAGTACAGATAGGTTATTAATTTTGGCCGTTACTTAGGTCCACCTGCAGCAAAATTTGTTAAATCTCGATTCGATTTAGTCTAGAAAGTGTCAAAATACCTCTGAACAACCGCTTGGAGAACTGTTATTCCAATTCCAATGCCAATTCATAACCCTTTTCATGGTTCTGGTAACATTTTGTATCATATTCAGAAACAAATTCAAATTGGATATCATCAGGACGTTCAGTGAAAGCTTGTCTGACATTATTGTTGTATTCGGCTTCTGGTTCCTCAACCAAATTTGCGAAGTTTACTGAAGAAAATCTGCCTGACCAGCAGTTAATGACCAGCACCCCGACCGCCTAACGGTATAGCTTGTGCTATTGCTATAGTTATCGATTTTTCAAACCTCCTACAAGGGCTCTCGCTGACGCTATTACTTTCATACTAAAAATGCAATAGTGAATCCAATAGATGAATAGAAATATGTAGGAATTAGCCAAAAATACTATCTTTGAAGGGTTTTATGAGAGTTTGAAGTTTGATAGCCATAGCAATACCACACGCTATACCGTTAGGCGGTCGGGCCTCAGCAGACCGTTAGGGACTCGGCCTTCAGGAGGCGGGCAGCAGCGTCTCCCACAAACTTGGCCACACTGCGATACCCAACCCGCCAGCCAGCGCCGATTATGGCAAACCCAGGCCTATACCCAGCAGTGGGTGTTGTGTGGCTGAGACGACGACGACGAGATTTAACCCATACAAAATATTAAATCTAGATTTAAATATTTTACATTTTTGTAGGGCTAAATCTAGATTTAACAAAATCGAGATATAGCCAAATTTCCTGCAAATAGACCTTAGTTTTAATAATATCTAGATTTAGCATATTTAGCCGCAAGTGGACCTTAGTTTCATACATTATAGTATTGTAGCAGTAAGGGTTACCAGTGGGTGCGCTAAGAAGGCTATAAATTAAAATATAATTATTGAATGGTCATCACGTTCAGCCCATCCGCGGGCGCCCCATCCCGCGGCCGGCCGCGGGCATGTCGCCTCCACTCTTGACGTTCTTTATCGTTTCGTCCACGGAGAGGATCTGTAAGGAAAATTATGTTATTTATAATTTTTGATTTTTCGCATTTTCAATTGAAAAATATTGGAAAAAGAAAAACAAGCCGGCCACAAGTGAATTGTCAGATGGGACTCGAATCCACGACTTATGGAAATCCGTCCAATGCTCTAACCACTGAAAGTGCTCAAGTCACTACACTCAAGCCTCGAAGTTATCAGCTATGTATGTATATATATATATATATATTTATATGTGTATGTATGTATGTACATACCGAAGCAGCGGCCTCGCAAGCTGCTGTAATAGCGTTGACTTTGACTATAGCGGGCTCCTACACTCATACCTCGAAGTTACCAGCTATGTATGTATTATATATATGTATGATATATGTGTATGTATGTACATACCGAAGCAGCGGCCTCGCAAGCTGCTGTAATAGCGTTGACTTTGACTATAGCGGGCTCCTACACTCATACCTCGAAGTTACCAGCTATGTATGTATTATATATATGTATGATATATGTGTATGTATGTACATACCGAAGCAGCGGCCTCGCAAGCTGCTGTAATAGCGTTGACTTTGACTATAGCGGGCTCCTACACTCATACCTCGAAGTTACCAGCTATGTATGTATGATATATGTGTATGTATGTACATACCGAAGCAGCGGCCTCGCAAGCTGCTGTAATAGCGTTGACTTTGACTATAGCGGGCTCCTACACTCATACCTCGAAGTTACCAGCTATGTATGTATTATATATATGTATGATATATGTGTATGTATGTACATACCGAAGCAGCGGCCTCGCAAGCTGCTGTAATAGCGTTGACTTTGACTATAGCGGGCTCCTACACTCATACCTCGAAGTTACCAGCTATGTATGTATTATATATATGTATGATATATGTGTATGTATGTACATACCGAAGCAGCGGCCTCGCAAGCTGCTGTAATAGCGTTGACTTTGACTATAGCGGGCTCCTACACTCATACCTCGAAGTTACCAGCTATGTATGTATTATATATATGTATGATATATGTGTATGTATGTACATACCGAAGCAGCGGCCTCGCAAGCTGCTGTAATAGCGTTGACTTTGACTATAGCGGGCTCCTACACTCATACCTCGAAGTTACCAGCTATGTATGTATTATATATATGTATGATATATGTGTATGTATGTACATACCGAAGCAGCGGCCTCGCAAGCTGCTGTAATAGCGTTGACTTTGACTATAGCGGGCTCCTACACTCATACCTCGAAGTTACCAGCTATGTATGTATTATATATATGTATGATATATGTGTATGTATGTACATACCGAAGCAGCGGCCTCGCAAGCTGCTGTAATAGCGTTGACTTTGACTATAGCGGGCTCCCACACGCAAGCTTCGAAGTTGTCAGCAATGTCTTCTTTCTGGATATCAACGCCGTACCATACGTCACCTGGAAATAAGTTATGAATGTTAGACATTGCCAGCATAATTATATTTCCTCCTATATTAAATATTTTTCAAGATGTACGACCGTGAGACTCTTAACCTTCATCATACCTGATGTTAAGTATTGATAAGGCTGAAGATGGAAGCGAGCCTCTCCCGGAATCCTCAACCACTGAGGAGCTGGCTATCTTATCTCTAACTGCCGGAACACAACAAGCTGAAAACATTGTTGTTATGGCGTCAGACTTAGATAAGATGGTGGTAGCTAGCCAGATGGACCTACAACAAGTCCTACCACCAACCAAACCGAATACAATATGTACCCCCGCTGGGAATAGAACCCGGGACCCCTGGATCTGATACCGGTGGTTGTACCACTAGACCACAGAGGCGGTTAAAACAAATAGACTTATTAATTAGATTTGTGTTTGGCAACGACATGCTCCTTTGTAAATGTTGTTGCTTCTGTTAAAGCTGATAAGTTTCTTGCGGCCGTTCTTCTTATCAGTTAAAAGATGTCCTGAATGGCTGGTAGGAAAAAAAATTGGACGATTCGAAAGCACTTATCTATAATATTTGAATAAAAATTCAATGCTATGCTTAAATATATGCTAATATGTCTATGCCCTAAACTCTAAAACGTGGTTGCTTTTAAGCATTTAGGTGTTCTGCTTGATAGTAGACTCTGTTTTAAGAATCACATTGATTTCATTGTGTATTTGTATTTAAAAAAATCTACGGCATGTGCTAGATGTTAAAGCTTTTAAAGCAAGTGTATTTGGCTCTTGTAAAGTCACTCATTGGTTATTGTATTGTATCGTGGGGTGGTGCCACAAAGACAATTTTAAAATCCTCCTTTATTGAAGTCGGTTAAAAAGACAAAGCGATAATTTGCCAAACTCGTACTAAGGACACTGGTGGTAACTCTGTTTCACCCAATCTGCTGATATCTCTATCTAACTCACTCGGTGATGTCTCGTCTATTCTCCTATTGATGTCTGTCTCATGTTTCAGTCATTATTTTACTCAGTAAAGACACCCTACACTCAGTTAGATTACCAATTTAGCGTTTACCCACTTATTTTTAACTATTTAATTTATTTTATTATTGTTTTTTCATCTAAATCTATCTGACTCACCCTGGCGATGTCTCTGTCGCAGCGTGTTCAGCAGATTAGTCGCATCAAACCCAGCATTGTCGCTCGACTGTCGTGTAATCGCCTCACAATTTTTAACCGACTTCAAAAAAGGAGGAGGTTCTCAATTCGGTTGGTATATTTTTTTTTTTACACCGATTACGCCGAGGTTTCTGAACCGATTTCCGTGATTCTTTTTTTGTTCGATGCAGAATAGTTGCCCATTGGTCCCATAAAAATTTGGTATAGTTTGACCCAGTACTTTTTATGTTATGAGCATTTTTATATATTTCATTTCATTGTTAACTTGGACGATGTAATTTTTACGATAATTTTGTTTATAATGTACATGAAACCTTATCTAATCTAGAAAAACCCTGCTTTACTTTACAAAACAACCTATTACAGACACTAAAAAGTATGTCCCTTAGAGCTGTCAAAAAATCAAACTTCTAAGCCAAAGCAATCAAAAGATACAGCCGTTTATGCCGCAAGAATCTAAACCTACAGGGTACTTCTCGTGAACTTAAAATCTTGAAATTTAGTACGAAGTAACGTCTTATAGTACAGATAAAAGAAAAATTGCGAAAACTGTAAATTTTTAGTTACCTCATTATAATAAAAAATATTTTTGAAAATTTTAAACGGAACCCTCGGTGCGTGAATCCGACTTGCACTTAACCGGTTTTTTTACATGATCTCATCACAGCTGTGTAGCGGCTTAGAATAGCTCTACCCCCTCTCATCCCGCGGGGGTTGTAAAGGCGACTAAGGGACTCGGCCTTCAGGAGGCGGGCAGCAGCGTCTCCCACAAACTTGGCCATACTGCGATACCCAACCCGCCTGCCAAGCGCGGCGATTATGGCAAACCCCCCCTTGGGGGAGGCCTATACCCAGCAGTGGGCGTTATGTGGCTGAGACGACGACGACGACGACGACCTCATCACTACATCTCACACTATCCCATCTATCTGACTCACCCTGGTGATGTCTCTGGCGAAGCTTGTTCAGCAAGTTGGTAGCGTCAAAGCCAAATTGCCAAACTTGTACTTAAGGGCACTGGTGGTATCTCTGTTTCATTAAATCTGCTGATATCTCTAACTCACTCAGTGATGTCTCGTCTATTCACCTAGTGAAGTCTCTATCTCATTCACCCAGTAACGTTCCAGTCACTATTTTACTCAGCAATATCACCCTACACTCAGATTACCAATTCAGCGTTTACCCACTTACTTTTGAATTTTTCATCGGGGAGACTCTTAGCCTTCATCATACCTGATGTTAAGTACATCAAATCAGATGGAAGCGAGCCTCTCCCGGAATCCTCAATCGCTGAGGAACTGGCTATCTTAAATATTAAATATCATATCATCATATACGTCCAAGAATACAGCTTTAAGCAGTCGCATTAATTTTCGCTCCAACTAAATTCATAAATTTCTAGTGTTTTTTGAAGTGTTTTCGCCCAAAATTTATATCAAAATAATGTTTATTGTATTGGCAGTGCAGTGATCTATAGATACCAGTGAAAAAAGTGTAGTTTCCGGCTCAAATTTCCAAGAAACATTCTAAATTTCTGTGAAACGACCTTCATTTGCCCTTGGATCAGGTGCCCGGTTGTCTACGCTTTTGAATAAGAACAAAAGACTTTTTTTATGTCACTGTTTTTTCTTGATGTTTACTAATACATCCATCTAAGTGACTAGCAATTTCACCTCTGAAGGTACTGCGCCCGTGGTGTAGCGAGTTACGTTTTGGACTGTTCATCGGCCGTGCTCACTGATCTCAAGTTCGATCCTCTTAGCTCCAATTATTTTTTTTTGTTTTTTGTATATACTTTCTTTTTTTTTTGTTTTTTTTTTTTTTCCGAACAATGAAGTTTGCCTGTTGTAAATTGACCTCGGGGAGCGCATCTGCAATTTTGAACTGTTCGGAATGTAAACATAATTATCATATATTATGTGTTTACCCAAACGACAAGAAGAAATTATTATGTGCCTGTTGGAAAACACAGCATCGCATTATGAAGAAGCAGTGTGAACTCACCTTTAATATTCTACTTACGAACGTGTGTGTACCCATTAACTGCGTCCTTTGCCTTTAGATTTTATGTTATCTGTGGCTGTCACCGCAAGGCGGGAACCCGGCTGTCAATGTCATTGCGTGTGTTTCTCGCCGGCAGGAAACTTTGTCTCGAAAGATATTCAAGTTTTTATTAAGTTTCTTCAAGTGTTTTAGTCGTGATTAAGTGTTTGGTCATTTTAAACAATGAATAGTGATGGAGAACCCGCCCCACATGCGGAAGAGAACCCACAAGTTGGTCACGAAGCCTCGGACTCGGATTCGTCCAGTTCGTCGGCTTCGTCTCACTCCGAGAGTGGGAGGCCTCCGTTCAAGCGAAAATCCAAAGAAGATCCTCGCATTGAAGCATTAATCAATCAGGTAGGATTTTTATCCAACCTTTATATGCAAAACCTTACCGTTTCACAACAAAATTATAACCAAAAGTTGCCAATCAAAAATGACCAATTTCTTTCTGTGCCTATGCCTACATCAACAAATTCAAAACTTGAATTAGGCCAAATATGTATTGATATCGATAAGTCAAAATTAGTAAAGCCTGCCCTTCCGGAGAGGGTGGAGAAAATAAAGGCACTGCAGCATTTTGGAGTGCCTACATGGCAAAATGTTAGGTACTCCAAGGTACTGCAGTCCTTTCTAGCGACACCTGGCTTCACCGAACTTAAAGTCAACGATGAACTTGCTCACTTGAGCAAATTAAAAGACTTTTTAGCTGGCACTGAAAATATTATGGCCGGTATGTCTAATGCTATTTTCGAAAGTAACGACCTTCTCCGTGCTGGCCTGCAGTCCGTCGTTGACTGGGCTTTCAATTCTCCGGAGGAATTAAAGCCCGCATGTCTTGTTCAAAAAATTACTTCAGCCATTGGGGAAGGGTCCTCATTTTCTAAGCATACAGAAAGTATTTTACAAGTTTTGTGCGGCAAGAGATCCGAATGTATTGAGACCCGGAGAGAAAGACTAATTAAAGAAATTTCAAACAAATCCATTCAGTTGGCCCTTAGAAATATACCACCATCAGAGACTTTTCTTTTTGATCAGGCTAGACTTAATACTTTAATTCAAAATTTTGGTGGCCCCCAACACTGGGTTAGTTCACTGGGGGTGAAAACACCCAACTCCTCCCTTAAGAGGAAAGTAACAGAATCTTATCCGTCTGGAAGCTCTGCCCCAAAAAAACCAAGAAATGAAACTCCTCGGAGGAGCAACTATCCCAATAATAATAATTATTATCCTAAGACAAAGGGCAAAGGTAAAGGGGTTGGAAAGAAGTCCTTTCGTCCCCCCGAACAATATAATCAATGACTGTCTTTTGGCCTTCAGGGGAGGTCTGTTGAAAGAATTTCGGAAGCGGTGGGAAGATCTCGGAGCCACTCCCTTTGTTCTCAAAGCAATAACAGGTGCACGGATACCTTTCTGTCAACAACCTCCCTTGACATATCCCTCTCCAGAGGTGATACAAAGATACGAAACAAAACCGTCTGTAGAAATGACCCAACAGGTAGAGGAATTGAAGGAACTCGGAGTTCTGGAAAAACCTACTACGTTGACCCCCGGTTTCTTCTCCCGGATGTTTCTTGTAAAGAAAAGCGATGGTGGCACCAGACCCGTTTTCGACCTCCGGCAATTGAACAAATTTGTAATAACAAAGCACTTTCACCTCATAAGTCATGCAACAGTTCCCGAGTTTCTCCAGCCTGGCGATTGGCTGGTGAAGGTAGACATTTCTCAAGCGTACTTTCACCTGCCAATAGCCAGGTCACACAGACCATTTCTGAGGCTATTTTACAAACAGGAAATGCTTCAGATGACTGCTCTCCCATTCGGCCTCTCTTCGGCTCCGAGACTTTTCTCGGCAATAACTTGCTGGGTTGCGGAAACCCTACGCAAGAAGGGGATGCGAGTCCTGGTGTACCTGGACGACTTCCTCTTGGTAGACCAGGACTCCTCCAAGCTTGCTTCACAGGCCGCGGAGGCTGTGGAACTGCTGGAATCCCTGGGATGGCAGGTCAACCACAAAAAGTCAATCCTGATACCAACAAGGCCACTAGAATTTCTTGGTATAACTTGGGACACGGAAAGAAATTTAATGTCTTTACCAATCAACAAACAGACTTCAATAGCTGTAGCTCTTCAAAAGATTTTGGACAATGGAACATGCAACCTTCGGCAGCTGCAAAGTCTACTAGGACAGCTAAATTTTGCATGCTTCGTAATTCCACGAGGCCGACTTCACTGTCGGCGCCTGCAAATAGTCCTAAGGAAATGTCCTCAGAGTCAGCCAAGGACAAGGATATTGATACCGCCGAAAGCAATGTCAGATTTGCAGTGGTGGCACAGAGCCCTTTCTCTGACAATACCAATTCACCCGAGGAGTGTAACTCACTTCCTAACCACAGACGCCTCGGATATCGGTTGGGGCGCTGTCCTAGACAAGAGGGCCATATCCGGGAAGTGGTCTCTTCCTCAGAAACGTTGGCATTCCAACAAAAAGGAGATGTTTGCAGTACTCTCTGCCATCGGAGAGCACGCAGCGAGTCTCAGAGACTCCCATATACTACTGCAAACAGACAACAAAACGGTAATGGCCTACATACGCCGAGAAGGGGGAACTCGTTCGATAGGAATGCTATCTCTGACTTTTCATCTCCTCGAGCTCCTAGACAAGTGGAACATAATATTGTCAGCTCAGTACCTTCCGGGGAGGTACAATACAATAGCAGACCGACTGTCTCGGAGACATCCTATACCAGAATGGCACCTGTCACCAAAAGCAACTGCGGAAGTTTTCAAGCGTTGGGGCAAACCCGACATAGACCTTTTCGCATCAAAAAGGTCCGCTATAGTGCCAAAATACGTAACATTAGACTCTCTAGACAATACCGCACAATTCGTCGACGCATTCTCAAGAGACTGGAACTATCGACTGGCATGGATTTTCCCTCCTCCAAATCTAATACCAAGAGTGCTGTCGCATTTAAACCGGGCGAAAGGAACTTACCTTTTAGTAACACCGGATTGGGAGCAACCGTTCTGGAGATCGGATCTTCAGACACGAACCCTGGACGATCCAATGACTGTAGCCAGCTTACCGGAAGTGTTGGTGGATCTGACGACAGGACGTCCACCCCCACAGATAGACCGTTTAACCCTGAAGATTTGGAAAATTGGGGGTGGGGGCACAAATTAGCATCATGGTCACAAGCCCAAAAAGACCTTTTGAGACTTAGTTGGCGTCAGTCTACATTAAGTACATACCAACCAGCTTTAAGGAGATGGATAGCTTGGTGTCATGACAAACAGCTCGATCCAAGATCACCAAAATCTGAACAAGTGGCACAGTTTCTTGCAGATCTGTTTTTAAAAGAGGGATTTGCTTATCGCACCATGTTAGTGCATAAATCAGCTATTTCAACCTTTTGCGGCGACTATAATGATTTCTCTAATACCTTTATAATAAAACAGGTGTTGAAAGCCATCCAGAATTCGAAACCACCGGCCTTTAAACCTCCTGTCTGGGATGTAAGGCAAGTAATAGATTGGCTCAAAAAAGGACCAAATGAAAGTTCATTGTTTGAAATTGCTAGACGAACAGCTACAATCCTTCTCTTAACCTCAGGCCGTAGATTGCATGATTTAACTTTGTTAAGAATCTCTGAACAACATTTTAATGATAATGGACAAGAAATCACTCTTTGGCCTGTATTTGGAGCCAAAACAGACAAGGGCTCTAGACGTCAATCTCAATGGAGACTTTTACCCAATCAAGATAAGAATCTGTGCCCTGTAAGATGGATTAGACTCTTCATTCAGGAGACTGAGTCAAGACGGACTGGAGAAGTGGGTAAACACTTGTTTATTTCTATAAGGGGCACCCCTAAACCGGCATCTAGAACTATAATAGGAGGTTGGGTTAGAACAGTATTAAAGGAGGCTGGAATAAATGCTGCCCCTGGTTCATGTCGTTCAGCAGTTGCATCCTTAGCTTGGCTAGAAAACAGACCAGTTGATGAAATTTTAGAACGTGGTAACTGGGCATCAGCTCAGACAATGAGAAAATATTATTGCCGAGAGATAGATAATACACAGGAACGCGCCAGTAATGATAACTTATTTGATAATTTTCAACCTGTTTGATTGATATATGAGTGCATTAAGTGATTGATATCATATTGTGATTTTTAAGATGATCTCATTAATAGTTCCTATGAAATGATAATAATTAAAGTTATTATTTTCCTATTTACAGTAATAAAAGTTAATTTTAATAGATTATTGTAATTTTAGGAAAAATTGTTAGCTTATAAATGCAATTAACCATTCATATTATTTTGTTTAGGAAAGGATATTAAAACAGTTTTCACTCTCAAACATTTATTTCACTTCAACATTGCATGTGTTATTTATATTAGTCACCAGCAGATATCAAACACGTCTTCATAATGCGATGCTGTGTTTTCCAACAGGCACATAATATAAACGTTTTACACAACAATAAAACGATTATTATGTGCCGAAAGAAAACACAGCATCGCAGGAACGTTCTTCCTGGTGAAGACAGCAATGACATTGACAGCCGGGTTCCCGCCTTGCGGTGACAGCCACAGATAACATAAAATCTAAAGGCAAAGGACGCAGTTAATGGGTACACACACGTTCGTAAGTAGAATATTAAAGGTGAGTTCACACTGCTTCTTCATAATGCGATGCTGTGTTTTCTTTCGGCACATAATAATCGTTTTATTGTTGTGTAAAACGTTTATATTCTCTGCCGAAGCAAAAAATACATGGATTTGTCCAGACTGCTCATTAACCCATCCTAGACAACGTATCTCTGATAATACACCTATAAGAGACAGTTCGCGCCTGCAGCAAAATATTGCGGTGCAAAGAGGTGGTTCGAGCACAATTACTCCACCGTCTGTTACCAGTCCAGACAATCACGCTAGTCAAATAACAATGGATGCCATTAAGAACTTCATTAGTTCTGAATTTCAAAGATTAAAAGACGAATTAATGACAAGCATTGCTGAAATAATCTCAAATGAAAATAAAACCATTAGAGAGGAAATGGCCGGTCTAAAAAATTCAATATCATTCATAAATGACAAATACGAGGATGTGTCAAAAAAAATTGAAAGCCTTGATAATCGAGTAAAAATCATTTCGTCTCATTCGTCTGATTTAAATAATATGAAGATCGCTGTTAATAAGATTGAATTCGACAATAACTCTCGTGAACAGTGGTCGCGGAGGTCCAACGTTGAAATATATGGAGTACCAGAGAAGAAAGGTGAAAACCTTATTTCTATATTGAAAAGTATAGTGCAGCGAGCAGAGATTCCATTCGACGCTTCCAGTGATTTAGACTTTATAACAAGAGTTTCTCCGAAGAGTAATGATAATAAGAAGATCAAACCTATTGTTGTGCGTTTTCTCGCACGATACAAGAAGGACGATTTCTTATCAAGAGTAAAGAAGCTCAAGCTTACATCAAGTGACATTGGTTTTACTGGAAATAAGTCAATGTTATATTTTAATGATCACTTGACCAGTGCTAATAAAATTCTCTTACAGCGTGTGAAAACGCTTGCTAAAGAGCGTAATTTTCAATATGTCTGGGTTAAAAACTGTGCAATATTGGTTAGGCGGAATGATACAAGCCCCGTTATAAATATTTCTAGAATTGAGGATTTAAACAAGTTAAAGTAGGAACAACATATCTTGTATTAATCCTAGTTTTTGTTATATATTGCAATTGTGGAGTCATCACACTATTTGTTTATTGTGATTTCGGCATTATTACGCGTAATGTAATTGGCATTTTTATATTTAATTTCTGTTATTTACAATCATTTTATAAAAATTGTATTTTAAATTTGTCTGGCATACTTAACATTAATCTCTTGATAATAATTATAATTATTAAGCACTGTAGTTTATACTTTCTAAATGGCAGTTGATGGTTTTTCAGTATACTACCAGAATGTTCGTGGTTTAAGAACGAAAACTGGCGCATTTTTTCGGAATTTAATTTTAACTGATTACGCAGTAATTTGTTTGTCAGAAACGTGGTTGTTGCCTGGTATTTTTGATACCGAATTATTTGATGAACGGTATAATGTGTATAGATGTGATAGAGACTATTCGCTACGAGGTGACAATTTAGGCGGCGGAGTTTTAATCGCCGTCCGTCGTAGTATAACTGTTATTGATGCCTCAACTGTTATTTGTGATGGTAATGCAGCTGACGTAATAAAAATATCTGTTGAGTTGTCCTCAAAAATTATTAATATATACTGTTGTTATTTCCCGCACTGTCGTGTGCACTGTGACGTCATTTGTAAGTTTTTTGATAGTGTTTCAGATATCTCAATCAATCATCCATCTCAGGATATTTTTATTGTTGGTGATTTTAATATTTCGGAGGCACAATGGGATTGTGTATCGCTTGGCTTATGTAATGTCAATTCAAGTAACATATTAATACAGGCAATGTTTAACTTTTTAAGTCTGACTGACATGAAACAATATAATCATATACTTAATAAAAATAACAAAGAGCTTGACCTTGTAATCAGCAGTTTACCTTGTACTGTAAGTCATTGTAATAAGCCTCTATTGATAGAGGACAAACACCATCCTGCATTGGATATTATTTTACAGTCTGTTCAGTTACGTACTCTACTTCCTGAGCCACGTAAAATTAAATTGTTTCGACATGCCGACTATGAAAGAGTCAACTATGAACTTGCTCTAATTAAATGGGATGAGTTGTTTGGAATTAGGGATATAAATCTTGCAGTGAGAAAATTTTTACGAACTCTTAGAAACAATTATATCTTTGCATATTCCTGAAAAACTGTTAAATATGATTCTCGTTTCCCTCCGTGGTTCTCGAAGGCACTTGTGAGGATCATTAAGGAAAAGTTAAAATTTCACAGAAAATGGAAAACGTATGGTAGAGTTAGCGATTATGACACCTTCTGTGTGCTAAGAGAAAGAGAAAAGGTTGTACACGAGCAATGTTATGACAATTTTATACGTACCGCTGAATTTAGAATACAGCAAAATAGTAAATGTTTTTGGTCATTTGTTAAAAATAAAAAGTCACATACCGGAATTCCTGACTGTATGTGTTCGGGACGGCCGGCAGAATAGTGCAATAAAGTGAACAATAGACAGTGACTAATAATTGTGGTAATAAAGTTGTATTGTGATGTGAAATTTCGTGACTAGTTATAAGTGTAAAATCTATTGAATTCGTTGTCTATTAGTGTTTTATAGTATAATAATAAGTTTCTTTGTGTTTGGAATGTATTTAGTCGATAATATTTGCAGTTAGTGTTTTTCGTGTATTGTAAAGCTTGTTCGTGTTGTACTAGTTTGTATGAAAGTTTTATGCAGTAGGCATTTATAGAGTAGGTATTTACAAATAAATTATCCCATGTTGATAAATTGATGTTACGCACATAGCGGCTAATTAGACCTTCACGATAAGGTATGATACATAAGAGTTAAGTAAATAGCTGATAAGATATTAAGAAATAAAGTATATTTTTTCGTGTGTTTTCTCATTTCCCAAAACGATTTATAGGTAGATTAGAAATAGTATTGAACGTAGTATTGAAACTGTAACTTAACTTGATAGCAATAATTTTTTAGAATATTTTAATATGTAACATGTAATATTGTGACTGATAAGGAATTGTTAGTGATAAGAAACGTCGTACGTGCATAGATAAAATGAGATAAATAAAGTTGAAAACTGGTGAGCTTGCGCGCGGCTCTCTATACGGTATTGCCTTTAAGTAGCTTAGTGAGAGTCGGGTTTCTATGGCTACGGATCATCACTTGTCCCACTCTCGCCTCAAGACTCTGAAAGAGACAGCAAGCAAGCTCTCCTAGTTCCTGGTACAACAAGCTCCTCTGCGTTTTACTTCGCAACCCAGCACCCAGTTAGAAAAACCGTACGTCTCGCCCTCCGCAACGATACAGTCCACTGCCAAATCCGAGCGGGGCGTGCGGTACATTTTGGTCCATTGCGAGCCGAATATCGAAGAAACGCAGAAGCCATGCCTGTCACAAGATCGACCAGCGGAGGAAGGAGCCACCGTGAAGAGGCCGGGAGTGAGGACGCTACCGCGTCAAATCCGTCATCGGGGACCACCGAGTCCGGGACCACTATGGAGTCCACCACGGGGACCAGCGAAGCGACAACCACCGTAGTGCCGACCGCAGACGTCGCACTATCTCCGATACCGCAAGTCGCCGCTGGAAGCGCCGCTGCCGCCGCCGCATCGAACGCCGCCGCCGCCGCCACGCCGTCCCACCGAAGCAAGAAGTTAAGGAAGGCTCAAGCAATCGAAGAAGAATTAGCTTTAGAGCAAGAAATATTAGAAATGAAGATCGCGCTAAGCATTGTAAAGAAGAAACGCTTAGCAAACCGTGTTGCCGAAGAAGATAAAGAAGATAATACGTCACACATCAGCGAATCCGACGCCGATGTGAATGAACGAGTCCGATCGTGGATAGAAGAGTCCACACCATTGGCAATTAGCGACAAGCCGCATTGCCCCGCCGAGTCCGCCGCCCCCGCCGTGTCCGCCGCCGTGTCCGCCGCCGAGTCCGCCGCCGTGCCTGCTTTCGTAACTGGAGGAACTACATGTCCACGAGTACAACCAGTCGCCGTTACGAACAGCATTGAGAAGATGACGTCCGCCGAGCCTGCCGTCGTAACTGGAGGAACTACGTGTCTACGAACACAACCAGTCGCCGTTACGAGCAAGATAGAAGAGATAACACCGCCGTGTCCGCCGTGTTCATCGCCGAATCCGATCAATGTAGAAATCGGGAACATTAAGGAAGCCGTCATCGCCCTAGCCGAGCGCTCTCTACGTCCGCACATGCACAGCGCGTCCTCCGAGCTACCTAAATTCGGGGGAGCCTTTCAAGAATGGTTCGCGTTCAACACCGCCTATGAAGAAACCGCCGCGCACCACTCACCACTTGATAACAAATCAAGACTAAGAAGATGTCTCTACGGCCGCGCCAGCACCGTCGTCAACAGCCTACTGAGCAGCATCCAGAGCACACCGGAAGACATCATGAAAACCTTGGAGTGGAACTTCGGAAGAGCGGAAACCATAGCAACGCACGAGCTCGAACGACTACGAAACCTACCGAGAGCGGGCGACGACCCAAAGGACCTTATTTCGATGACGTCACGAGTCAAGGACGCCGTCGAAGCGCTGCAATCATTGAAGAAACAACACTCGCTGTACAACGACGAAGTGGCCAGAACGATAGTAAAGAAAATGCCAGGTTCAGTACGCTACCGATGGTATGAAACGTGTCAAGAAATGACAGAAGAAGATCCGCCGCTCGTCCAAATTAAGAAGTTTCTACTTAAATACGTGGGAGGATGCGCCCAGTACGCCGACCCCGAGATTGCGAAAAATGAACATAAGCCAGCGCCGACGTCGTATCAACAACAAAGAAAACAGCGAACATTTGCGACTCAAGACGCCGAAGAGAGCGAGACAACACTGCACGACAGAGATAGAAGATCGCCGTCGTACGGGGGGAGAAAATATTATGAAGAGAGGGGGAAGAAAGAAGAGCGAGACAGAAAATGTATTATCTGCGAAGAGAAACAACACAATATTCGAGAATGCAAGAAATTCAACGAAGCGGATATAGATAGAAGATGGGACTTAGCGAAACAACATCAATTGTGTTTCCGTTGCCTGCGTTTTAGAAACAAGTCTCACAGCTGCAACATGAACCGCTGCAACATAAATGGGTGTCCGGCGCGACACAACCGAATGCTACATCGCGAAAAGAAAACTGAAAATGTGAAAAAAGAAGCCGAAACAGTCACTACAACGTGGACAAATATGAAGTCGAAGTCGTATCTGAAGATGGTACCTGTACGGGTGTCTGCACCGGCGGGAGAGATTGATACGTGGGCGCTACTGGACGACGGGTCAACAGTGACATTAATCGACAGCAACCTCGCTGACGCCATCGGCGCGCGGGGACCGATCGACCCACTCCATATAGAAGCGATTACAGAGAAGAATTTGAATGCGTCCCGCTCTCGTCGAGTTACAGTTACACTACGCCGCAACAACGCCGTGGAAAAAATACACGCACGCACCATCGACCGCCTACGCCTGTCACCACAACAAGTCAGTGCGAAGGACATCGAACGCTGTCAACACCTGCGCGGGATCGAAGACCACATCAAGTACCCGCACGCGGAGCCCAAAATCCTGATCGGTCAAGACAACTGGCACCTACTGTTGGCTGCAGAGGTACGAAAAGGGCACCGCGACCAGCCGATCGCGTCATTGACACCACTGGGTTGGGTGCTACACGGCGCGCACACACGTTCCATCGGCCAGCGTGTCAACTATGTACACCACCTGAAGGCCATCGACGAAAACATGGATGAACAGCTGAGACAACACTTCGCGATCGAGAACATGGGCATTGAACCCAAGAAGCCGTCCACTGACCCTGAGCAGCGCGCATTGAAAATCTTAGAAGAGAGTACCGTACAGCGCGCCGATGGCCATTACGAAGTGGCGCTACTGTGGAAGAGCGACGCCGTGACCATGCCGGAAAACTATGAAAACGCCGTGCGCCGCCTCCACTCCGTGGAAAAGAAGCTTGAAAAAGATGAAACACTAAAGAAGAAATATAGTGAACAGATGGAAGCATTGATCGAGAAAGGCTACGCCGAACCCGCGCCCGAAAAGCGGGAGGTTGGCAAATCGTGGTATTTACCGCACTTTGGAGTAACAAATCAAATGAAGCCCGACAAGCTACGTATCGTGCACGACGCCGCCGCCCGCACCGGAGGGACATCGTTGAACGATCAGCTGTTATCCGGTCCGGATCTACTACAATCACTTCCGGGCGTACTTATGCGCTTTCGTCAACACAAGATCGCCGTGTCCGCCGATATAGCGGAAATGTTTATGCAAGTGAAGATTCGTGAAGAAGATCGAGATTTTCTACGATATATATGGAAGAACCAAGAATACAGAATGACTTCACTCATATTCGGAGCAACATGTTCACCGTCGACCGCAATATTCATCAAAAATAAGAACGCGAGCAAGTTCCAAGAAAAATACCCAGAAGCCGCCGCAGCGATAGTAAAAAACCACTACGTCGACGACTACCTCGACAGCTACGAAACCGAAGAAGAAGCCGCGCGCATAGCAACACAAGTACGAGAAATACACCGGGGCGCGCGACTTGAATTAAGAAAATGGGCGTCGAACTCGCCACCAGTATTGAAACAGCTGATCGACGACGAGGGGTCAACGACCGGAGATAAGAAAACATTGGCGGACGGGGCTAGCAGCGAACGCGTGCTGGGACTAGTTTGGAGGCCGGACACCGACGAGCTGGCATTCAACCTGGATCTCGCACGTATACCGAAAGAAATGTTGAATCGAGCTGCACCAACGAAAAGAATCGCGCTGAAGATAGTTATGTCACTCTACGATCCGATGGGGCTCGCCGCGCCAGTGACAATAAAAGCCAAACAAATACTACAAGAAGTGTGGCGCCGCGGCACCGAATGGGACAATGACCTCGACAGTGACCTCAGTGAACAGTGGCGAGAGTGGATGTTACACCTCGAAAACCTACGCTTCGTGTCCGTACCAAGAAGATACCTACACTACAGCGACGCCGTGAACCTACAGTTGCACACGTTCGTCGACGCTAGCGAAACCGCGTATGCCGCAGCGATATACTGGCGCGCGGTCACTCCAGAAGGTCACGTGACACTCACCTTAGCAATGGGAAAAGCTAAGGTCGCTCCACTGAAGCTAACATCGATACCACGCCTCGAGCTACAAGCAGCCGTAATGGGAAGCCGCATGGCCGCGGCAGTTATAGAAGAGCACGACCGCAAACCCGACTCCAAAACGTACTGGACAGATAGTAAAACCGTTCTTACTTGGGTGAAAACCGGATCGCGCTCATACAAACCGTTCGTCGCGCATCGCATCGCCGCCATTGAAGAAAACACCGCTGTACACGAGTGGCGGTGGGTACCTACGAAACTAAACGTCGCGGACGACGCGACCCGAGACGTGCCGCAGGACTTCACTAGTGCACACAGATGGTACGCCGGACCGAGCTTTCTACAGAACGACGAGTCAGAGTGGCCAACAGAACGAGTAAAACCGGGGGAGCCAACGGGTGAAGAAAAGTGTACCTACACACGAACAGCTGATTCAAGAAAAATAAGTGAATGTGTTCCCGACCCCGAAAACATATCGAAATGGCTTATATACCTACGAGCTACGGCGCGAGTGCTACAGTTCATCGACCTCTGCAGACAGAAAAAAGAAAAGGTCAACTACAAAAGAACGAAGAAAATCGAAAAAGGCGATAAGGAATACAAAATAACAACTGATAAGAAAACAGTTGATAAGAAGTTACGCAACGCGACGCCATCTACCGGAAAAAATGTGCAACGACGTTATCACCACATTGATAACGCATATCTACGTCGTGCCGAAGATTTGATAGTTCGTGCAATACAAGAAAGTTGTTTTTCGAGTGAAATAGAAGAATTGAAGAAAGAAAAGACAGTTTCAAGAAATAGTCGTCTCTACGCGCTCGCCGTAACTTATGAAGATAACATAATAAGAGTGAAGAGCAGAATAAGCGCAGTTCGCGACGTCACCGCGACGGTGGCGCCACCCGTGACCGACGGCAACGACCGAAGAGTGAAACTGTATATAGAAAATGTACATAGAAGATTATCGCACGCCGGGGCAGAAATGACAATCAACGAGTGCCGACAACATTATTGGATTTTACGTCTACGGCCCGTTACAAGAAAAATAGTCAACGAGTGTGTGTTGTGTCGCATAAGAAGAGCACAACCGTCGCAGCCATCTACTGGGAACCACCCACCGAGTCGACTCGCACATCACCAGCGGCCATTCACCTACACAGGGCTCGACTACTTTGGGCCACTGACCGTCACCGTGGGCCGCACGCAGCAGAAGAGATACGTCGCGATATTTACGTGCCTAACTACCCGGGCCGTACATCTGGAAGTAGCGGCATCACTCAGCACCGACTCGGCGGTCATGGCGCTGCGGCGCATGATATCTCGACGGGGGTGTCCGACGGAGATATGGTCGGACAACGGGACCAACCTGCACGGCGCCGACAAGGAGCTGCGCCGCGCCATCGACGAAGCCACACACTCAGAAGCAGAGAAGAAGATGATCAGCTGGCGCTACATACCACCTGGGGCCCCGTTCATGGGGGGCGCCTGGGAACGCCTGGTCCGATCAGTCAAGGTCGCACTGGCAGCCACACAGCAGAGTCGCCATCCTACAGAAGAGGTACTGTCGACACTACTCGCAGAAGCGGAGTACACAGTCAACAGTCGTCCGCTCACACATGTCTCCGTGGACCACCAAGACGAAGAGGCCCTCACTCCAAACCACTTCCTGCTGGGCGGGTCAGCTCTGACACCCGCACCCGGCAGCTTCTCCGACGGGGACCTCATCGGGCGCGCCAACTGGCGCGCGTCTCAACGTCTCGCCGACCTATTTTGGGCGAGGTGGCTACGCGAGTACCTACCGGAGCTCCAGCACCGGCGGGAGCCCCACGGCAAGGGCCCCGCACTGCAGCTGGGCGACCTGGTCCTCATCGTGGACAACACGCTACCACGAAACACCTGGCCCCGTGGAATGGTAACGGCGACCTTCCCGGGGACCGACGGCGTGGTACGAGCGGCGGACATCAGAACGAGAGGCGGCATCCTTCGACGGCCAACAAAGAAGCTGGTCATCATCCCCACGGCAACGGCGGCCGACCCTTCACCGACTACTGGATGTAACGACGGCGGCGGCGCCGGCGTTACACGGCGGGAGAATGTTCGGGACGGCCGGCAGAATAGTGCAATAAAGTGAACAATAGACAGTGACTAATAATTGTGGTAATAAAGTTGTATTGTGATGTGAAATTTCGTGACTAGTTATAAGTGTAAAATCTATTGAATTCGTTGTCTATTAGTGTTTTATAGTATAATAATAAGTTTCTTTGTGTTTGGAATGTATTTAGTCGATAATATTTGCAGTTAGTGTTTTTCGTGTATTGTAAAGCTTGTTCGTGTTGTACTAGTTTGTATGAAAGTTTTATGCAGTAGGCATTTATAGAGTAGGTATTTACAAATAAATTATCCCATGTTGATAAATTGATGTTACGCACATAGCGGCTAATTAGACCTTCACGATAAGGTATGATACATAAGAGTTAAGTAAATAGCTGATAAGATATTAAGAAATAAAGTATATTTTTTCGTGTGTTTTCTCATTTCCCAAAACGATTTATAGGTAGATTAGAAATAGTATTGAACGTAGTATTGAAACTGTAACTTAACTTGATAGCAATAATTTTTTAGAATATTTTAATATGTAACATGTAATATTGTGACTGATAAGGAATTGTTAGTGATAAGAAACGTCGTACGTGCATAGATAAAATGAGATAAATAAAGTTGAAAACTGGTGAGCTTGCGCGCGGCTCTCTATACGGTATTGCCTTTAAGTAGCTTAGTGAGAGTCGGGTTTCTATGGCTACGGATCATCACTTGTCCCACTCTCGCCTCAAGACTCTGAAAGAGACAGCAAGCAAGCTCTCCTAGTTCCTGGTACAACAAGCTCCTCTGCGTTTTACTTCGCAACCCAGCACCCAGTTCGAAAAACCGTACGTCTCGCCCTCCGCAACGATACAGTCCACTGCCAAATCCGAGCGGGGCGTGCGGTACAGTATGTTTTATGATTCAGATGCTGCAACTGACGGGTCTCAAATCAGTGAATTATTTAACAAATACTTTCATTCGGTTTTTGAGTTGGATAATACAACAGATCCTCTATTAAACCGACCCTCGCACAACAGTAATTCAATTTCAATTGGTCATCTGGCCCCTATAACTGAAGAAAGTGTCGAAAAATATTTAGCTGGTCTTGACATTGATAAAGGCAGTGGTCCCGACAGCATTCCTCCGATCTTTCTCAAAATATGCCGTAAAAACCTTGCTCGCCCTCTCAGTTTCCTATTCAATCTCTCTCTGGAATCAGGCGATATGCCCCTCGAATGGAAACGGTCATATGTTGTTCCTATTTTCAAATCAGGAAATAAACATAATGTACAGGACTATAGACCTATCTCAAAACTAAGTACTATTCCTAAGCTATTCGAGAAAATAGTGTATGATAATATTTATCCATTTTTGAGACCTGTAATTATTGATCAACAACATGGCTTTGTTGACAAAAAGTCGACTGAGACTAATCTATGCGAACTTATTCATAAGGTGTCAGTGGCGATGGATCAAGGTGATCAGGTTGACGTCGTTTATACCGATTACTCCAAAGCATTTGATAAGATACCCCATTCGCTACTTATTAAAAAGCTTGAAGAAATCGGTATACATGGCGATCTATTGCGATGGTTGGAATCCTACTTGAAATGCCGTAGTCAGGCAGTTACTGTGAAGGGTTTTTGTTCTTCTTTTGTGCCTGTGACTTCCGGTGTACCGCAAGGGTCTCATCTAGGACCACTGCTATTCAATGTTTTTATTAATGATATTTCGTCTGTCTTTCATAACTCCATGATATTATTGTACGCGGACGACATGAAGATTTTCAGAAGGGTCAAAACTCTTGTTGATTGCCACTTGTTGCAAGAGGATATTGATGAGCTTTGTTCATATTGTAGGCATAATTTTTTATTTTTAAATATTAAGAAGTGCAATGTTATTTCATTCTCCCGGAAAAAGAATACTATTGAGTATGACTATAAAATAGATAATTCTTCAATTGCTAGAGTATCCGAAATAAGAGATTTGGGAGTTTATTTGGATTCCAAACAAACATTTAGCCCACATTTTAGTCATATAACATCAAAAGCTTATCGAATGTTGGGCTTTGTATTGAGGGTTAGCAAAGAGTTCAAATACCCTTCAACCATGACTCTTCTCTATAACGCGTACGTCCGTTCTATCTTGGAGTATGCTTCTACAGTTTGGAATCCAAATTATAAGAAAAATATTTCCGAAATAGATAAAATTCATCATAAGTTTTTAAAGCACCTTGAGTTTAAATGTCGCAACCAGGAACAACATATTGCTGCGTATAGCTCTTCAAACCTGACTGATCGTCGAATGACGAGAGACTTAATGTTTTTATATAAATTAATAAATAATTTGATAGAATCCCCATTTTTGCTCGGTTGTCTGAATATTAGATGCCATCGTTCTATTTCCCGTAACTTTAAGTTGTTTAGTATGCCCACTACAAGAACTAATTACGCTTCTAACACATTTATTTTTCGTACGTGTAATTGTTACAATGATAAATGCCTCCACATACACATATTCAATGCCACCCCAAATAGCTTTAAGAAACAAATAGTAATATTGTTTGACTAACTGTAATTGACTTTAACTTTAACATTAACTTTAACTTTAAGTTCACTGCACGTTGCACTTTCATTTGGTTTTATTTGCTTAAGTTTGTTGTTTATGTTATCTTTATTTTGCTGTATGCTATATGTTTACCTATTAGTGGAAACTTCACTGATTTATGTACAAACTTATATTTTTATCTGTTTATCTGTGTCTGGAATATTGTATGTTTCCCAAATAAAATAAAATAAAAATAAATTAAACAAGAAAATATACCAGAAAAAAGCAACTTGTCTCATGTCGCCCTGACGGGACTCGAACCCGCATCCTTGGGAGTCCGGCCCAATGCACTAACCAATTATGCTACAGAGACCTATGAGGACACGTCGAATTTTTCTAGTATATTCACCGTTCTACGGTGTTGGCCACCGTATCGCTTCATTAATGAGAGAAATATCCTCGCATTCGAAAGAAACATCTTTACAGATGTTTGACTATCGATAAAGATGAAACAGCCATCTAATTATAACTTTTTAATTTTGCATTTTACAATGCTATTTTTTTGTGAAAAATATTAAACAAGAAAATATACCAGAAAAAAGCAGAAAAAACCAGAAAAAAGTAAAATCCCGTCAGGGCGACATGAGACTAGTTGCTTTTTTCTAGTATATTTTCTTGTTTAATATTTATCACAAAAATATAGCATTGTAAAATGCAAATTTAAAAAGTTATAACTGGCTATCTTATCTCTCTGCCAGAACACAACAATGCTGTAAACATTGTTGTTATGGCGTCAGACTTAGATAAGACGGTGGTAGCTAGCCAACCGGACTTACAACGAGTCCTACCACCAACCAACTATTTATTTTATTACAATTTTTTCATATCACTCAAACCCCGACCGGACACCGGTGTCCTCTCCGAATTTCAGCCGAAACCCATAATTTTCTAATAGTTAAGAGTTTAGTCTTGTATGAACATCTTGATTTCAGAATCGAACCCGATAAATATACTCCAATCTGTGATAAAAATTATAATCTACTCTTTGGTTTGAAGTGACATTTGACATTATTGAAAATCGTGAATTTTTTTGGGGTTGTTTTTTTTGTTTGTGTGTTTTTTGCTATTTCTAACCACATAAAACAAAATTTGTTTATATAAAACAGTATATTTAATATACTGTTGATGTTATAGTTTTTTTAGTTTATTATCGGAACATGGTTAAAATATTCATCAATCTAATACAGTTTACAGATTGAAAAAATATGGTATGTACGGTAACTTATAAAATTTTATAGAAAAGTATTATTTTAGGTAAATGGTTTTAGACTTCTAAACTCTAAAGTTTAGAAAAGTCTTATAATCCCTCTCTGTCCGTCCGTACGTACGTACGTATGTATGTACGCATCGAGATCTCAGAAACCATAAGAGATAGAGACAAACGGTCAACGGGAATGAGTTTAGGACACCTTGGACATGTGTCAAATGTACTTTTTTTTTTTTTTTTTTTTTTTAGTTTCTACACTACAAAACAATAACAACTGTCACGTGGTTTAGAAGTCTATTTTGTGCCTGCTAACTAGCAGGCGCTGCTAACTTGTTTTGGCATGTCATTAGTATGGCCCGGAATCGCTCGGGGTCGGAAAGGTTAAATCAATCTGACTCACCCTGGTGATGTCTCTGGCGCAGCTTGTTCAGCAAGTTGGTGGCGTCAAAGCCAGCATTGTCGCACAGCTGTCGCGGGATCGCCTCGAAGGCTCGAGCGACTGCGCCGAGCAACAGTTGCTCTTTCCCGGCGACATTCTTGGAGTATTCCCGGAGGTGTTTCGACAGTTCCATATCGATTGCGCCGCCACCTGGAGGGAACAATAATAATAATAAATTTCATACAATCACACCAATTATCTAGCCCACGTTAAGTTTCATGAAGAACTTGTGTTATGGATACTAGATAACGGATAAACATACTTATATATATATATATATTTTTTGTAAATACATACATAATATACATATTAAACATCCAGACCAAGGCCCTTATTCTCTATGACCACTTTGCGATCCTTGCTTCAAATCCACGCCAATATCGTACATGGTTACGACATTTTCAAAATTCGTATTCTCTATGACACTTAAATGAAACCGTGTGATATGAACGTGACTTGCGCGTGGTTTGAACTGTCAAAAATTCCACGTTTTAGAAACGCGTGGAATCAACGTGGAATCTGCAAGGAATCGTTGTGACTGTGAAGAAATTTATTGTTTTTGTGCTAAAAACTATTTAAATAAATCTATAACGTACCTAAGGCCAAAGACCTTCTAAACACCATCTCTTTCTTTAAGTATTTCAGTGAAATTTAGTGTCAGCTATTTATATTATAATCTACTATTACTAAGATTTTGTAAATTTTGTATCGAATTAAACCACATGTAACTATAAAACTATTTTATTATGAACTTTGATGTAAGTATTTTGCACGCAACTACCGAAGACCATTCTTGATCTACACTTATGAATGAACTTGTGAATCACATTTTTAAACAAATTGATTTCAATGAAGTAAGATGTTTTAGTTTTACATCGCTTTTAAATCTGGAACAAATGCAAAAGACATATGTTAGGGGTTATGTAAGTAAATTAGATATTATAAGGCAAGTAACTTGTAACATTTTTGGGAGTAACAAACGATTAGGTACTTACAATAACAAATCGCTTCAAATAAAATACCGCCAAGTACATCAAAATTCTTCAAACAAAATATACTCGTAGGTACAATATTAATGTTTTGAAGTGTATGTATATATTCCATTGAAATACTAAGTATTATTATTGCTTTCTTGTCATAAACATATAATAAACAGACAAAATTGAATCAATTAATTTTCATTGTAAAAATCGATAACAAGAAATAAAAAAGTAAAAAGGAACGTTCAAAAACGTTCGAACGTTTTGGTTTTGCTGCGTGTTTGTTTAAATTATTTAGTAATATTTTTTCTTTGTTATTGCTAAAATTGCATTGTATGGTATAAACGATTAAATATTAATATAAACATAATAAATCACGGTTAATTGTTAGTGAAATTAAATTTTGCAAGTAATAAATTTTAAATCTTAAAAGTTTTAAGTTTAGTTTTCGAACGCACTCGTGACTTCATAACGTACCAAAGACAATTTGTCTTGGAGGTGTCTTGGAGCGCGGTGGGACTTACAGAATAGAGTTGACCAGATTCCTTACCGTGACAAGATACGATATTGACGGGGTTTATGCGTGGTAAGGTTTAGGTGTGGATTCTAAGTGGTCATAGTGAATAAGGGCCCAAGACAAATAGACATGCACACAAATATTTGTCTTGTCCGGGGATCGAACCCGGGACCTCTGGCGTAGAAGTTGGGTTTAGTACCCCTGCGCCAAACAGGTCGTCGAAAAACAATAAAAAAAGATCATTTAAAAAACTGAAAAATATTGCAAAAAATCAACTCGGCCAGGAGTGAATTCTCAGATGGGACTCGAACCCACGACCTTTGGAAATCCGGTCTAATGCTCTAACCAGTCTCGGTAGAAATAAAACAACTTTTACGGATATCAAACGAAGTTGTAATTGTCCGTATTTTTTGGTTTTTTAGGGATTTTTTTGATTTTCCCGACGTTTCGGCACCTTTACAGCTGCCGTGGTCACGGGATGGCGTGTTGTTGTTTTATTTCAATGAACAGCGCGCGTCAAAACATAAGATGTACGTACACTCTAGGTAGCTCACAGCGTCGTTCTTGATAGTCCTATGCACGATCATTATGTCTGGGTGTTTAATATGTATATTACGTATGTATTTACAAAAAAAAGTATATAAGTATGTTTATCCGTTATCTAGTATCCATAACACAAATTCTTCATGAAACTTAACGTGGGCTAGATAACAGGCCGTTTGACAATGCGAAAAATAAAGTGTCAATTACTGTTATCAGTATAAATGGTTTTTTGTTAACGTAAGTTGAAAATAATTATAAATTTATTTAAAAATCCGTAAATAAAAATGCATTTTTTAAACGTTTTGTCACGTGACACAAAATGCTAATGATTCGTCGAGTTTATAATGACGTCACCTGCTTGTAAACCTCGTTTGTCTACGTATGTGGATGTTAAGCAGAATACAGGCAAGTGACGTCACCGACCCCATTGCAGCGCCATATTGTCAAATTAGCGTTTTGGCGCGCTATTTAAATATTGAATTTTTAATTTGCTATTTTTCAGCAAATATGTACCAGAATTTAAAAAAAAACAACTTTTACTGGGTTCCTTAAACTCCACTACATAATATAAAATGGATTTTCAAAACCTGTCAAATAGCCTATTAGGTTCTAACTAGTTGACTGACCGGCCACCACGGCGTCGTTCTTGATGGTCCTGCGCACGATCATGATGGCGTCGTGCAGAGAGCGCTCGGTCTCTTCCAGGAACTGCTCTGCTCCTCCACGAAGGATCAGAGTGCAAGTCTTGGCGGCGGGGCAGCCTGCAAATAAAATGTATTATTCTAATAAAACAACTTTTACGGATATCAAACGCGCTATATTTCCACGAACTAAGTTGTAATTGTCCGTAATTTTTAGGTTTTTTAGGGGTTTTTTGATTTTCCCGACGTTTCGGCACCTTTACAGCTGCCGTGGTCACGGGATGACTAACTACTTATAAGTCTACCCTCGAAAAGTTAATTTATTTTCGTTCGGATACGGTTAGACATTTACTATGGCACAAATTATTATTGATTTGATATTTTTATTTAATTGTTATTTTAATTCTTTATTATTAAGAAAAGAGAAAACTAAAGACTCTACTGGCAGTTCACAAATTGGGAGGACCTTCGAAGAAAGAAAACTGCCAAGAAAACTTCGAAAGCGGGCCGACCTCCATCTTTATAAAAATATTAAAAAATTAGGATATGTTGTCTCCACCTTTACTTTTTTATATTTATTTATCTACAAAAAGAGCTAACCGTATCTTTGGGTCTTGCAGTGCGTGATTTGGGTTGAGACTTTAATTTATGGATAATAGGGTCCCAAGCTGGTGGAATCTTCCACCCATCATCTCTATTGAAGTTTGGGTATTTGGTAATTTCAATAGCCTCACGCAGCATTCTGGGGACAAATTTTTGTTCCTTGGCGAGGATCTGTGGCTTATCAAACCTGATGTAGTGGGTGGGTCCCTCAAAAGCATGTTCACACACTGCAGACTTGTTATCGCGCCTATTTTTCACATCAGCTACATGTTCTCTAACGCGGGTCCCTATGCTTCTCTTTGTCTGCCCGATGTAGGAGAGCCCACAGTCACAATCCAGTTTGTAGACACCTGCGACTTGAAAGGGTATGTTGCACTTGACTGGTGGTAGGAATTGGTTGATCTTCTTGGGCGGCTTGAAGTAAGTATTAATAGAAGCACGCTTTAGAATTCTCCCAATCTTGTCTGTGACACCTTTCACAAATGGTAAAATGGCAGGTTGACGTTCTACTGTGACTGGTTTGGCGCGGTTTCTGTGACGTCTGCGTGGTACTTGCAACTTGTTGTTTCTCAGTACTTGCTCGACATGTCGAAGCTCCGCAGTCAGGTGTTGCTCGTCACAGATGCTGCGTGCTCTCTGAAACAAAGATTTCCCTACGGTAGCTAACTGTGAAGGATGATGGTGTGAATCACCATTTAGATATCTGTCTGTATGTGTTGCTTTCCGATACACTGTGTGGCTCAAAGTTTGATCAGGATTCCTAATAACAAGTACATCTAGGAAGGCTAGTTTATTGTTTGCCTCTAACTCCATAGTGAATTGGATGTTTGGATGAATAGAGTTAAGATGGATAAGGAAAGCAGAAACACTATCTCTAGGTAGTACAGTGAAAGTGTCATCTACGTACCGTTTGTAGAACCGGGGATACACTGGTGCTGAAGCCAGCGCCTTCTCCTCGAAATCCTCCATAAATATGTCAGCGACTATGGGGGATACAGGAGAACCCATTGCTACTCCATCAACTTGTACATAGAATTCATCATTCCACATGAGATAGCCTGATGTTAGGCAGTGTTCAAGTAGATCTGCATATTCCACAGGCATATTGTTGTTTTCAAGTCTCTTCCTAGTAATATTGATGCAGTCCTGTACTGGTAGACATGTGAATAAAGACTGTACATCAAAGCTGACCATGATTTCATCATCGGCGAGATTTAGGTGTTGTATCGCACTGATGAAGTGGTAAGAATCCTTCACAAATGCTGTTGTGGTGCCTCTTAGTGGTGAGAGGGTTGTCGCTACGTGTCGAGCCAATTTGTAAGTTGGTGAGTCAATTTGGCTGACTATAGGACGCAGTGGAGCATCAGGTTTGTGTATCTTCGGCAATCCATACAGTTTTGGCGGCTTTGGGCAAGAAGGAATAAGTAAATTGACGTCAAGATTCAACGATTCTGAATGTTCCTTGATGAGGTCACTAGTCTTTTTAAGGATCTTGGTGGTCTGATCGCTTTTGACGTGTTTGTATGTTTTCTCATCTGATAATAAGAGTTGTATTTTCTCGTTGTAATCTGACGTGTCCATTACAACCGTTGCGTTACCTTTATCTGCACGGAGAATAGTCAATTCTGTCTTAGTTCGCAGGTTCTTCAATGCGAGATATTCGTCACGAGGGAGGTTTGCTTTCGGTAGGTGGCTATGCCGTAAGACGGATGAAATGTCCTGACGTATAGCTTCGCTATCCTCCTTTTTCATATTGTTTTTTACTAAGCAATCCTCAACGTTGCAGATTATATCCTCAAACGGTATCCTCTTCGGTGCCACCGCAAAGTTTAAACCTTTATTTAAAACTTTTAAAGTAGGTTCGTCCAAAGTTTGTTTTGATAGATTGACAACTGCACGGGTTTCATTTGATCTTTGGTCTGTGGTTTTTTCTTTGGCTGTGTTCCGTTTCGCGTTTTGTTTATAGTATAATTTCTGATATTTTGAAATTTGTCTACGCTTGCATTTATCAAATTCGGATGTTTCCCGTTTTTTAGTTATTTGAATGCAATTCTCAAAGTCCTCCGTGTTGAGTTGTATTTTTAATTCTTCGGACAAACCATCTATCTCATTACTAATGACTTGTAAATCGGAATGATATTCTCTGATTAGACTTATAAGTAGCTTTTTGCTTGCCTGTTGTAAGATCTTGGCGCTCCCTCGTATGTCATTTTTTGGAGAAATACGGACACAGCACGGGATGAGATCTTATGTAGCTGATGTGAAAAATAGGCGCGATAACAAGTCTGCAGTGTGTGAACATGCTTTTGAGGGACCCACCCACTACATCAGGTTTGATAAGCCACAGATCCTCGCCAAGGAACAAAAATTTGTCCCCAGAATGCTGCGTGAGGCTATTGAAATTACCAAATACCCAAACTTCAATAGAGATGATGGGTGGAAGATTCCACCAGCTTGGGACCCTATTATCCATAAATTAAAGTCTCAACCCAAATCACGCACTGCAAGACCCAAAGATACGGTTAGCTCTTTTTGTAGATAAATAAATATAAAAAAGTAAAGGTGGAGACAACATATCCTAATTTTTTAATATTTTTATAAAGATGGAGGTCGGCCCGCTTTCGAAGTTTTCTTGGCAGTTTTCTTTCTTCGAAGGTCCTCCCAATTTGTGAACTGCCAGTAGAGTCTTTAGTTTTCTCTTTTCTTAATAATAAAGAATTAAAATAACAATTAAATAAAAATATCAAATCAATAATAATTTGTGCCATAGTAAATGTCTAACCGTATCCGAACGAAAATAAATTAACTTTTCGAGGGTAGACTTATAAGTAGTTAGTCATCCCGTGACCACGGCAGCTGTAAAGGTGCCGAAACGTCGGGAAAATCAAAAAACCCCTAAAAAACCTAAAAATTACGGACAATTACAACTTAGTTCGTGGAAATATAGCGCGTTTGATATCCGTAAAAGTTGTTTTATTTCAATGAACAGTGCGCGCCAAAACATAAGATGTACGTATGTATTATTCTATTTATTTATAATTAAACAGGTATAAACCAAATTACGTAATTATCTATTTTCTCTTTAATTGGGTCAACAAACAACTACATATTACATAGCATATTTTCTTAGGTAATTTATGATTTGGTAATTTTTGCATTTTTCAATGCTATTTTTATACTTATGATAAATTTTAAATAGAAAAAAAATGGAAAAAATTAACTCGGCCACAAGTGAATTCTCAGACGGGAATCGAACCCGCGACCTTTGGAAATCCGGTCCAATGCTCTAACCGCTGAGCTACCGAGACTTGCGAACCACCGTCGAAATTCTCCAATACTTTTATATTTTTAATACGCTGTAGGCCAGCGTTGTCACGTCAATGCTAGGAATATCCTTGCATTCGAAAGAAACATCTTTTCAGGTGTTTAACGATCGATTAAGATCACTTGTGGCCGAGTTAATTATTTCCAATATTTTTCTATTAAAAATTTACCATAAGTATTTCTTAGGTAACTTAAACAAATATGCAGTCAAAGACGTTAACCACAAGTTACTTTAAAAAATAAAAAGTTTATAAGACAGTGTGATGCTAAGCAACAACAAAATATAAAAATACAAAGCATCACTACTTTTATACTAAAATAAAAAAAATAAAAAAAACAAGACAGCATTACTGCTGAGCCAAACAGAATAAGTTCCTACGTATTTAACTTAATTAAAATTTAACCAATAAAGTTTCAATTACTGTTATCAGTATAAATTAAGACCTTAAAAATGGTTATTTATTAACGTACGTTGAAAATTATAATAACTGCATTTTTTTAAACGTTTGTCACGAGACACAAAATTCGTCGAGTTTATGATGACGTCACCTGCTTGTAAACATCGTTAGCCTACGTATGTGGATGATTATGTCCCACAGATCAGAATACAGGCAAGTGACGTCACCGAACCCATTGCAGCGCCATATTGTCAATGTAGCGTTTTGACGCGCAATTAAAATATTGAATTTTTAATTTGATATTTTTCAGCAAATATGTACCAGAATTAAAAAAAAAAAAAAACAACTTTTACTGGGTTCCTTATACTCTACTACATAATATTTAATGGATTTTAAAAACCTGTCAAATAGCCTATTAGGATATAGGTATACTTATGTTTCATTCATTATTTTCTTGGACGAAAGAAATCTTAAATGAAGTACTAATGAAATGAAGATGAATGATGAAATGAAGTATAATTTACATATATAAAAACCAAAAAGATACAATTAGATAGTTAAATTCGATTCGATAACCGCCTCTCTGGTCTAGTGGTACAACCACCGCACAGTGTGTTTTTGACCCTCATTTTGGGACAGCCTAATTTTTTTGAATGATCGAATGGAGAAATATATCACAAATGCTAGAGTAAAACTCCCGCGAGCCTCGCTTTGATAGTTTTTGAAAAAATGCGATCTAAGTAAAAGTACCGGTATTTAATTTTTTTTTTGTTTTTATTATTTTTTCTTTTTTCTATGAATGTAACACTTAATTTTGCAGTGTGACCGTAAAGGCCTATCATAGGACAAAATTATGAACCATGCACGAGGAAGCTACGACTTCACAGTTTCAAGATAATCGCAAAAATAACAAAATTGTAATTATTTTTTTGCGGCTAAAGTATTTAGTATTAGCATTTAATTTTTACTTAAGAACATAACTACATATATGGACTACTACCACAAAAAAAATCGATTGCTAAAACCGTGGGACTTCGGAGATATTAATTTTTAAAAAGTACCGGTTCGTTACCGGTTTTTGGTTAAAGTTCTCAATACCACTTTTTAGCAATATCAAATACAGTTCTTTATTGCAGCCTCTTGGATGCGGAAGAATGCTCTCGCAGGCAAGTATTTCGTGCAAATTCTAGGTATAGGAAATCATTATATGTACAACAAGGATTTTCTAAATAAACTCATTTGCAAAAAAAACGGGCACCTAAGCAATGAACCACTCCAAATGTTAATATTGCTTTGTTTGATAATTATAGGTAGTTTTATCCTCACAATTTGGTAAATTAATAAGAAAATAATCGTTTTCATCAGTATTTCATAAAATTTAGATACAATTTATGGGAAATAATGCTAAACCTCGCTAGTAGTGTATGTTCGCTAGTAGTGCATATACTCATGAAGTAAAAATAAAAAAGTTTTTTTGTTTGTTTTTCTTTAATAAAGTAAAAGCAGATAAATGTTTAGTATCGAGTGTGACCCCCTCTAGCTAAAATCACAGCTTGAATTCGTCTGGGCGATCTAGCGAGTATATCCCGAATACTTGCTTGCGGAATACGTTCCCACTCACATTCTTCAGCTCTCTGATGGTCTGCGGAGCCGGGTGTACTGATCTCACACGCCGTTTCAGAACGTCCCAGACATGCTCTATGGGATTGAGGTCGGGACTTCGAGCTGGCCAATCCAAACGACGAATGCCGACCTCTTGCACATACGCATTAACATCGCGGGATCGGTGGGCGCGAGCATTGTCGTCCATAAAAATCGAGTCTTCACCTAGAGCGGCCAATGCGGGTTGTGCATGAGGAATTAGAACTTCCGTTATGTATCGATGCCCAGTCAGTGAGCCGTTTTCAATAAAGACTAACTCTGTACGATCCATTGAATTTATTCCTGCCCCAAACATAACAGAGCCCCCACCATAAGGTGTGATTTCTTCGAAACATGCCTCTGCAAAGCGTTCTCCATGTCTTCTTAGCACTCGCCGACGTCGATCTTCACCGAACAGAGATATCCTGGCTTCATCAGAGAACAAAACCCTATTTCAATCTTCTTGAGTCCATGATTCACAATTTCAAGCGAACCTAAGCCTGTGAACTCTGTGCTCACGGAGTAATTTGGGGCCGCGGGTCGGGCGGTGACTGCGTATATTGGCAGCGAGAAGCCTCCTCCTGACCGTCCATAGACTAATATGCACATTTCTTACTTCTTGGAGGTTGTTCTTAAGATCCACATACGAAGATTTGCGATTTCTCAATGCGCGACTCACAAGAAAACGATCATCCCGTGGTTGGGTACATGGTTTTCTTCCAGAACCAGGCCTTCTCTCGACGGAACCAGTCTCCTGATATCGCTGCCAGGTCCTTTGGACTGTCGAGCGACTAACATTTAGCCTCCTAGCCACGAAACATTGGCTGCAACCCTCTTCAAGCAGCGCGATAATTTTGGTAGCTTTTACCACTTTATCTACCATTTTTGATACAGCCAAACAGCAATAAATAAAGCTTTGACAGTCAAGGATATGAAATTAATCGATAAAAATTGAATAAAAGTTATGAAAGTCGATGTTAACTTCTGGAACTTCACGCCAAAAATGTAGGATAAAAAGGGGTTTTCTGAAAAATGAGCATCAAATGAAAATTTGAATTTAGAACGTACTTTTTTAAATACCACATAATTTTTAAAACCGGCCAGTAACGTGTACAAACGATTGAAACCTTTTTAGTATTGTATCTTTTTAAAGATGAATTAAAATCAAAACCGCCCGTTTTTTTTTGCAAATGAGTGTATTATAACGCGCTCCGCCATTGCATGCTTCTCATGTCATGTGGAATGCACGGTCTACCAATCGAATCTTCCGATGATGAGTAATACGTAATGCGGGAAGGAGTCCACCCTCGTCAGGCATGCTGAAACCCCGCATTCATACATATTACCTGGAGGATGCGGGGGTGAGGCGCTATGAAGCCGTTCCAGACTCATAGTGCCACTTTGCCTCAGCAGGGCTTTCTTAAATCATATATTTTTTATCATTTACACCTTGAATGTGTGATATGTATGATGCATATACAATTATACATTTTCAGAATGTACAGATCACGGCCTTTAATTTAGAACGAGAAGGATATGCTTCACTATTTTCAGCCATGTTTTACAAGAAAATTTAAAAGCGAGAACAAAGTTGTTTACAAATATTTTATAACACAACTATGGGCATGTAGCCTGACAGGCTCTATACGATGTTTAGATGAATATTACTTACATGTTTTTGGTGGAACGATGCAATCTTCTTTATCACTGGCCGTTTCGATACTAAAACTAAAGCTACTAAGTTGTTCAGGTGCGTAGAGTGTGGGGAAAGTACACAAAACTTAGACACTAACATACTTTCCGGAGCCTTTGAGGCTACACGTCCATACTTAAAAGTTAATGTTAGAAGTTTGAAGTTGTTAAAGACCGGGGAATTTTGCCCATTCTCCCTTTTTAAAATTTAATCGACGTTACCCTAATATGGTGAGCTACAATAAAGAATTGTATGTGATATTGCTAAAAAGTGACATTGAGGACTTTGCCCAAAAACCGGTACCGAACCGGTACTTTTTAAAAATTAATATCTCCGAAGTCCCACGGTTTTAGCAATCGATTTTTTTTGTGGTAGTATTCCATATGTGTAGCTATGTTCTTAAGTAAAAATTAAATGCTAATACTAAATACTTTAGCCACAAAAAAATAATTCCGATTTTGTTATTTTTGCGATTACCTTGAAACTGTGAAGTCGTAGCTTCCTCGTTCATGGTTCATAATTTTGCCCTATGATAGGCCTTTACGATCACACTGCAAAATTAAGTGTTACATTCATAGAAAAAAGAAAAAATAATAAAAACAAAAAAAAAAAAAAATACCGGTACTTTTACTTAGATCGCATTTTTTCAAAAACTATCAAAGCGAGGCTCGCGGGAGTTTTACTCTAGCATTTGTGATATATTTCTCCATTCGATCATTCAAAAAAATTAGGCTGTCCCAAAATGAGGGTCAAAAACACACTGTGCACCGGTATCAGACCCAGGGGTCCCGGGTTCGATTCCCATACATATTTTATTCGGTTTGGTATATCGTATTCAATCGGCTGCAATTTGTATGGAACTTGACACTGATACTGATACTGATACAATATGAACTGTCAAATGAATACGATTGAATACGCAATCACCTAGCTGATCAGCTGCAATTTGACACTGATGACATACAATATGAACTGTCAAATGAATACGATTGAATACGCAATCACCTAGCTGATCAGCTGCAATTTGACACTGATGACACACAATATGAACTGTCAAATGAATACGATTGAATACGCAATCACCTAGCTGATCAGCTGCAATTTGACATTGATGACATACAATATGAACTGTCAAATGAATACGATTGAATACGCAATCACCTAGCTGATCAGCTGCAATTTGACACTGATGACATACAATATGAACTGTCAAATGAATACGATTGACTACGCAATCACCTAGCTGATCAGCTGTAATTTGTTTGGAATTTGACATTGATGCAATACAATATGAACTGTCAAATGAATACGATTGACTACGCAATCGCCTAGCTGATCAGGTGCAATTTGTATGGAATTTGACACTGATGACATACAATATGAACTATCAAATGAAAACGATTGACTACGCAATCACCTAGCTGATGATCAGCTGCAATTTGACATTGATGACATACAATATGAACTGTCAAATGAATACGATTGACTACACAATCACCTAACTGATCAGCTGCAATTTGTATGGAATTTGACATACAATATGAACTGTCAAATGAATACGATTGACTACGCAATTGCCTAGCTGATCAGCTGCAATTTGTATGGAATTTGACATTGATGACATACAATATAAACTGTCAAATGAATACGATTGACTACGCAATCGCCTAGCTGATCAGCTGCAATTTGTATGGAATTTTACACTGATGACATACAATATGAACTGTCAAATGAAAACGATTGACTACGCAATCGCCTAGCTGATCAGCTACAATTTGTATGGAATTTGATACTGATGACATACAATAGGAACTGTCAAATGAATACGATTGACTACGCAGCCGCCTAGATGTACCCTTAGTACGAGTTTGGCAAACTAAAATCATTTTCGGAAACTATCGCTTTGTCACTTTCATATTCATAGACTGCTTTACCGACATGTGTAGGATTCGATAGTTATCGAATTGTCAACTCATACTAAGGGCTCTGATCGGCTGTAATTTGTATGGAATTTGACATTGACATACAATATACTGTGTAGTGTGGTGACGACCTAAGAATACGCGTGTCACCACTCCCTCACATGCCTGGGATGTCGTCAGAGTCGACTAAGAGGCTCGACGCATGAACACCTGTGCGAGAGAAGGAAAACTTGAACCAAACCCTCTACCAACCCGTCTGGCCAGCGTGGTGGCAGTAGGCTAATAGCCTCCTATGAATGCCACAACAGGCGTGAGCTAGGAGAGGCCTATGTCCAGCAGTGGACATCCACAGGCTAATGATGATTATGATACAATATGAACTGTCAAATGAATACCATTACTTTACACGATCGCCCAATTGAATGTCCAAAACATATTCTCTCATTTACTAGGAATTTTAATGCTCACCATCAGGGCGTCCCTTTTTACAACCTGTGGAGAAAGGAAGGGTCATTTTGAGGAGATAAGGATAGGAAAGTAAAAGTACAGGTAGAAATATTACACCTCTACAGATGATGTTTTTTTTTTTACTATTGGATAGGTAAAGCGCTTGACCGCTATCTTGCCTGATGGAAAGCGAAGATGCGATCTAGGATGTAACGCGCTTGCCTAGAAGATACCTATTCACTCGTGCCTTGAAGACCCCCAGATTGTAAGTGTCAGGAAACACAGACTGAGGCAAGGAGTTCCACTCTTTAGCGGTGCGGATGATGAATGTCCAGTCAAAACGCTTAGTGCGACTCTTGGGTATATCAACCATATAATTGTGGCGCTTATTTGTACGTCTGGTTGTCCGATGAAAAAATGGGGATGGTGGAATGAGGCTGTGCAATTCCGCTGCACACTCCCCGAAATGTAACCTATAGAATACGGATAGACCAGCAACCTTCCGTCTATGTTCAAGGCTCTTTAGTTTATTAAATAACTCATCGTTGCCGATGAGCTTCTTGGTGGGGTGAACATTGTGATGGTGGTAGTAGATATGGAAAAGGGTGGTAGATAATCCACTAGTAGGAAGGTCGAATAGAGAGCTCTTCCTCCAGACTGGGTGTCGGTAGTGACTGATGTGCGTCGGACTTGGTACATGAAGCGGCTGGCGAAACTCTGTAAGCGCGATGTAGGTTTACCATACTGAGGGATATGGGACAACACAATAAATGAGACAACGTCTAGCCGGTAATGCGAATATATTCGGACTAACACACTGGTACAGACACACAATTAATTCATATGCAGGTTTCATGTATACCCTCAATAAACTAATAAACACATACATTACACATACGTGTTGTTGTTGTTGCTCCATAATGTTGTCAGCGCCATCTATTGACACGGTAGGTAGGTACTTTCTTGCGCCGTGTGTTGTTGTATGTGCGGCGTCAGGTATTTGCCGCCACACACCAATAGGAATATCACACGGAAAGTGTCTATTTGTGTCGACTGTCTAACTTTTTAGCAAGCCCTTTGCGTTCCACGCATATCTTCGGTAGTGTGTCAATGTGTCTTATCGCCTTCTCTGTGTATTTCTGTGTAAACTTGTGTGCGAGTGTGTCTTTCCTTTGTGTCAGAATCTGCTTAGTCTGAGTAAGTCTATTTATGTCTGACTGTGTTTATTTGTGCCTGAATATAGCTATTTGTGACAGAATGTGTCTATTTGTGTCTGAGTGTGTCTTTTTATGTGTTCGAATAAGTCTTTTTGTCCGACTATATATTTTCTGTCCAAATGTGTCTATTTATGTCGGAATGTGTCTATTTGTATCACCTCTCTTTGTGTTTTATGTTTTGTGTAAATATAAATTTGTGTCCGTTTTTTTCGCACTTACCAGTAAGTAAATTATATCTCTCCCCTCCCACTCGCCGCTCAGTGAATCTATGGCATCTTCCCAGGGCGGCTTCTTGCAAAAGGAGGCATCGGAGCGGATACGCGAAGAGGACGCTCATGCGAATCGGCTCCGACGAAGACGGGTGGGGCGAAGAAGGCGGCGCTATGCGCACCTTATCCCCCTATAGCGGGGCGGTGCGGCACCTTATCCCCCTATAGCGGGGCGGTGCGGCACCTTATCCCCCTATAGCGGGGCGGTGCGGCACCTTATCCCCCTATAGCGGGGCGGTGCGGCGCGGGAGACGGCTTGTGAGTCGTCTCCCGGATCGCACGGTCCCCCCTCACCCGTCTGAGAGATGGCTACGCTTGCCCAGCCATCTCTAGCCGCGAAGAGGCCCGGACAGCGGGCAGCCTGTCGGTCTAAGGGGTAGTGTACCACCCTGATCCCCTATGGCCTACGACAGTTTGATGGCAAGCAGTGAGGGGTTTAGCTGGTAGTGCCCCCCCTCCTCCGGGCTCCCCATCCAGCCTTTTGAGGCTGAATGGGGGACTGGGAGGCGGTGGTCCCTCCCATCTCCCGTCCTCCCTCCCGAGCTTTCGAGCTCGTTGGGGGGATGGGAGCTGGTACGATCCTACCCCGAACCCCCGCCGAGCCTACTAAGCTTGACGGGGTGTCGGGCGGCGGCGAGGGATAGGGTGCTGGACTCGCGAGTCCGGTATTCTAGGTGAGCCCAGCATAACCGTTTGGTATGCGTAAAAGCATTCCCATCACTCAAAAAAAAAGAAAAAAAAAAGGGCGGCTTCTTGCAGATCCCTCGTAGAGTTAACTACGGCTCCACCACAAGCCCTTTGCATGCGACGCATATATTCGGGATTGTGTAAATGTGTCTTATCGCTCTCTCTATGTATTTCTGTGTATACTTGAGTGTGAATGTGTGTCTTTTCCTTTGTGTCAGAATCTGCTTAGTCTGAGTAAGTCTATTTATGTCTGACTGTGTTTATTTGTACCTGAATGTGGTTATTTGTGACCGAATGTGTCTATTTGTGTCTGAGTGTCTTTTTATGTGTCCGAGTATGTCTTTTTGTGTCTGACGGTATCTTTCTGTGTCTATTTGTGTCTGAATTTGTCTATTTGTGTCATCTCTCTGTGTTTTACATGTATACATGTATATTTTGTTCAAGTATAAGTTTTTGTCGTGTCTTTTTCGCACTTACCAGTAAGTAGATTATATCTCTCCCCTCCCACTTGGCGTTCAGTGAATCTCTCGCACCTCCCCAGGGCGGCTTCTTGCAGATCCCTCGTAGAACTAACGACGGCTCCACCGCAAGCCCTTTGCGTGCGACGCATATCTTCTTCGGGCACTCGGCCAGCGCAGAACATGTCGCTAGGAATAAATATTAGAGATTTTATAAAGTTATTCAGTTCCAACATATCGTTACAGGTAAATATATGTGGGAGAAGGTTTATTTTTAGGCTATGTGAAGTTGCTATTATTGTTCTTTTTATTCTCTTTGGCCGGAGGAAGGTGGTCGTTGGTTTTTGGGGAAGGAGTCAAAGTCAAAGATTTTGATTCAAATAGACTTATAGATAATTGCTTTCGAGAGAGTCACGGAGAGAGAGAGATGTCAAACGTATTAACAGATTATTTGGAAAATTCAACCCCTGTTTTCTTCAACGATTCCACATATATACGAGATTTTACACAATTAAGCCGACATAAGCGTATTCCTTTTATATTAAATTAAATATATTTCAAAATTGTAAATTTGTGTTTGGCAACAACATGTTCCATTGTAAATGTTGTTGTTTCTGCTAAAGCTGATAAGTTTCTTGCGGCCGTTCTTCTTATCAGTTAAAATATGTCCTGAATGGCTGGTAGGGAAAAAAAATGTTGGGACTATTCGAAAGTACTTATCTATAATCTAAAAAAGCTCTTAAGCAAAGGTTATTACAAGGTAGAAGATTATTTGAAAGACCAAAATTCATGGAAGTGATACTAACATAAAACATGACTATTGTAATTGTATAAAAGGAAAATATTCTAATAACTGAGTATAAGAAAATTTTCCTCTTATATTAAATATGTTTCAAGATTGTAGATTTGTGTTTGGCAACGACATGTTCCTTTGTAAATGTTGTTGCTTCTGTTATAGCTGATAAGTTTCTTGCGGCCGTTCTTCTTATCAGTTAAAAGATGTCCTGAATGGCTGGTAGGGAAAAAAAATGTTGGACTATTCGAAAGTACTTATCTATAAATCTATTTGAATAAAAATCTTTGTCTTTGAAAAATAATTCCCGTGGATCACTCGGGTAAAGCCGCTGGCGAAAGTTAGTGTAAAATAAAATGTATAACAAGGCCTCATGTCTATTATCATGATCCACACAACCATTTCAGTAATTGGATCCGTGTGATTTAATCATCGGCCAAATATACATATGGAAAGGTTCAAGAGGAACAACAGCCTCTGTGGTAATAACCACCTTTTTTTTTTATACTAGGAGAAATGCTTTTACGCATCCCTCGCTCCCAGGTGCAGGGGCGATTGGAAATGTTGGACTCACCTGGAGTACACGGCCCATACAAACATATAGGCCACGCACTCCATCCCAGGCCCCTCCCGTACCCCCACCCAGCGTGAGCTCGGTGGAGGTTCGGAAGGGGTATATATCCCCTTGTATCCCCACCTTCCCATCCTAATGACGAGAAAGTGGGGGGGGGGGGGGGGACACCCGCCTCTCGTCCCCCCATCGAGTCTACCAGTGGTAACAACCACCTTTCAGACCCAGAGGTATCGGGTTCGATTTCCAACAGGGGTACACATTGTATTCGGTTTGGTTGGTGGTAGGACTGGTTGTGAGTCCGTCTGGCTAGCTACCACCGTCTTATCTAAGTCTGACGCCATAACAACAATGTTTTCAGCATTGTTGTGTTCCGGCAGTTCGAGATAAGATAGCCAGTTCCTCAGTGATTGAGGATTCCGGGAAAGGCTCGCTTCCATCTTCCATCAGGTATGATGAAGGCTAACTTCATCTAGTCTCCCCGTTATTTATTTATTTAATTTATTTATTCGAAAACCAACAGCGTTACAAATTGTTTAATTAAATAGGTCTATATCGTAATCTAGTAAAGCCAATTACAGGCTTTCCTTAAAAATATATTTTTCTAAATTAAAGGGATAAACAAGTTTAACAAAAAAAAATTACAAATCAGTTTCAAAGTTGCATAACAATACAAACAACACCCCATTAAATATTCTCAGTTATTGTTGAAATTTAGAGGTTACTTTAAAATTATAATACTATACATTTTTCTTCCGTTCACCACTGAATCATCTACTAGCATTACCAAATTAGTTTTTATATCAAATTTAAACTAAATACTAACAATTAGTTAGATTAGCTTAGATTAATCGATTGTGAATGTACATAAGAACAATATGCATATTTGTAAGACAAAACATAGATTATTTCCCTAAACATTCGGATGTCTTAGAACGACAAACTAGACATAAGGAGAGATTGTATTTGCCAAAATGTAAGCTACAAATGTTTAAGAAAAATGTATATGCTCAAGCAATTATTATTTTCAATAAATTACCTGACGAAATAAAGAATTTGCCATTCCAGTTGTTTTATAAAAACATAACAGACTGGTTGCTGGAGCATTGTTTCTATACAATAAATGAATATTTAGAACGGAAATAATGCCGTATTATATTATAAAATAAACACTTAATTTACATTAATAATAATAATTATGTATCAGTCTGTGACGGGGCTCCTAGTCCGGCAGCACTAGAGTCGCCGGAACGTCGGAACCGCCGCACTCGTTTAATAAATAAAGAAACGAAAATAAAAGAATCGTTCCAGGAGACTTGACTTTTTATTTATGGAAATAAGGAAAATAAGGAAAATAAGGAACCCGTGTATCGGGTTCCTGATGTATTTAGAGTAATAAATTATTTACAACTTCAAAACGTACCGTTCAGGTAGCTGGTTCCTGTATGATTGCGTCAAAATGAGCCGAAAAGGAAACGTGGAACGGAGAAAATTTGAATTTAGACAGAACAGATAAAAATACAATTTGATTACCATAGAGTGAGACTACGGAGTTTCTAGCCATTATAGAGGTTTCATCCCTCTATAAGGCTAGAACGAAATGGCATCGTTACAATACCGGGGCGGCCGGCGCAAAAAAATCTTTAAAGGATTTTTTTGTAAAAGAAAAACAATATGGCAATGTTAACGATGTCGTTTCTGCACTTAACTTAATTTGGAAAATAAATAGGTAGTAACAAACAAGTCTCTTTTATAAAAAATACAATATAGGTAATAAAATATTAACTAATTTAATGGATGTGCATGATAGAATTTTGAGTATGTAAATGGTTTTTACAGTGAGAAATTTACACTAGGTTGGTTCCGGTTCCATATAAATACTAACATCCGTCATATCTATCAAAGTCTTAATTCAACAAATTTTGAATTAAGGCAACAGACAAGTAGAGAAATCTTATATAAAAGAAGATATTTCTCATGAAACCAACCCAGATAGTGCAGGCTTATTTAAATATGCCAGTCACCACCCGCTGGCTTTTGGTGATCATGTTCAGTGTATATGTGTGCGATGAATGTCATGTACAAGTGTTTATGTATAGTGCCTTAAAATATACAAGTTTACTAACCATAATAAATGGTCAGGAAAATAATGTTAAATCTCGTTAGAGAATAAAAGTAAGTACCTAGAATAATAAGGTAATACTATAAGATAATAAGTAAGTTGGTAAGTATGCAACTTATTACGATAGTCGTAAATACGACAAATTAAGTTAAAAATAGAATGTAATCATCTTATATGTACAGAATTATGCATTAATAAAGTAGTTGATGGTTAGCCAAAAGGATGGAGGTGTATATAAAAACAGAACAATTATACAAATCATAAGATTATGTGACATGCATCACGCTTAAAGTAGGTATGTAATAATAATGAAAATATGTAATAATAAATAAATTAATAAGTAAAATAAAGAAAATATGCTAAACTAATGAAGCTTTCCAAAAATCAATGCCAAGTATAAATGATTCAGAGATGCTAGGTATAATGTGCGCTGTAATATTAAAGAACTGATTATTATATATAGTAGGTAAGTTAATATAACCAATGGAACGTATGGGTTGACCATTTGCAACCGTACCGTGTATGATGTTATTGTGTTTTATTTCAAAACCATGTTCAAGCAATAATTTATGTGAGTTATTGCCTAAAATAGTGATTGCACTACCACTATCCAATAAACCGGATAATGATAAACCGTTGACGTTAATATTAATGTAGGGACGTTCGGTATCAGTCGTATTTGTAAAGAGAAGCGTAGTAATTTTATAAGATTTAAAAAATATTTTAATAGTATTTAGCCAGTTGTCCCAATCTGACTTGTCGAAATTCGACTTACTACGATTCTCACTTATTAGTTTTTTGGAGAAATATTACACTTCGGACAATTAGTAAAAATAACGTTTTGTTTTCCGCAACGAAAACAAACTTTATTGTTACTAGTGCAATCTATCAAGATGTGGTCATCTGTTCGGCAACGAGGACAAGAAAATATTTTCCGTTGTTGAGTAGTAGAAACTGCATGAATAGGTGTTGATGGCGTGTAGGTACGTGAATGCGTACTATTATCAAAGCTGTGGGACATTGGAAAATATTTTTGTTTCGATGAGGTAGGTAAAATATCGGAAAAATCATTAGAGTTAGAATTTGAAACTTCTAAACAGTTTTCAAACCATTTACAAGATTCAAGTAATGTATTTACTGAAGATAAATCATTAGGTACTAATCTGTGACCGAACTCTGGTCTCAAATTCCGTCTTAAAATTTCAATTTTCTGTTTTTCTGTCAATGGTTCATGAAGTTTATGGAATAAAGATTCCATTGTGGCAAAATAAATATTAACTCTTTCGTTATGTTTCTGTTTACGTGAATCTATAAATTTTTTGAGCTTGTAATCATAATCCGTAATCTCAAAATATTTATAGAAGGAGGTTTTAAAAGTTTCCCAATCCCTTATAAAATCTTTGTTGGCTCTAAACCAATCTAAAGCTATTTCCGAAAGTATATCGTAAATGTGGGCAAATAAGGTACTAGGGCTAATATTCCTTGCAGTAGCAAATTCTTCCACTTTTAAGATAAACTGTCTAGGACAACCTTCGCCAGAGAAGGAGAATTTTTTAATCTCAGTGTTTGGTCGAGTATTTGCAATATTTGCTAAAGTTTGTGTTAAAGTATCAAAAAATGAATTAGGAATAACATTTTCTTGAAAAGATTCAGTTGAATGATAGGTAGTTGTTGATGGAGATGGTTCGAGAGATCGGAAATGTTGTTCAAGTGTTTTAAGTCGATCCCAAAGAGATTTATAAACTTGAATGTCCTGGGGTGAATTTTCGGTGTCAATTTCTATTATAGCCAATCTATTACGAACGTGGGTAATATAAGGTAATATTTTCGCTTTCCTATTAGGATAGGAAGATATGGTTACATCAATTATATCTAAACATTTTGTTACTTCCTCCGTATCTAAAATAAAAGTATACGGGCTTGATGAAGATGGTGGGTATAAATTCGGTTCCGATAAAATAGTAGTTAAAAGTTCACGTAATTCTATGGCAGTTTGAGTCGGTTGAAAATCCGCATTACGTAATTTAAGTTCGTAAATAATTTCAGGTTTATTTAATTGTGAAATATCCATATTTATATTTGGTATTATAGTAGGGAAAATGTAATTAAAAAGTATTTAATCACTGTTATAAAAATAAGGTATAAAACCTTTTCCGTGTTTTGTAAAATCGAAAAAATGATCGATTTGAAAATAAAATAATATGACAACGTCGGACAATGTCAATTGACATAAAACGTGCAAATAAATATTACGACTTATAATAAACCAATAAAAGAATTAAATAACAATTTGATGATAAATATGAAAAAATTGTGTAGTGGATCTTGGCAAAAGATACTCTCCAAAGCCAAGGGTGTGTAAGTAATTAGTGTGTGTTTGAAATGCCTCCGCTACTATGACATCGGGAACCGATTACATTTGTAACCAGCCATAGTAGCGTCGATCGTGTATCTGTCTGTTTGGTGTGTGTAAAGTGTATGTAGTGTAGATATTTGTTATAAATAAGTAAATATTTGGATAGTGTATAGTGTGTTGAAATGAGAATGGTTGAAAACAAATACAATAATTATAAGTAGACGCAAGTAAAAATTGTTAACTGGGCCGAAAGGTTTTGGGGTCGAAACAGGCAAATTGTGCCGGGTAATATTTTAGAATTTTAAAGACTTAGTATAGAAAAACACATAAAACACAAATAACATAAACATTAATTTTGCAGGTATTAAAAGGATATGGTAGTCTTCACTCAGTCCGAGCTGCAGAGAAGTGGTAGTGGTTGTTAGTTTCGCCGGAGAGCCAGTGTGACGGGGCTCCTAGTCCGGCAGCACTAGAGTCGCCGGAACGTCGGAACCGCCGCACTCGTTTAATAAATAAAGAAACGAAAATAAAAGAATCGTTCCAGGAGACTTGACTTTTTATTTATGGAAATAAGGAAAATAAGGAAAATAAGGAACCCGTGTATCGGGTTCCTGATGTATTTAGAGTAATAAATTATTTACAACTTCAAAACGTACCGTTCAGGTAGCTGGTTCCTGTATGATTGCGTCAAAATGAGCCGAAAAGGAAACGTGGAACGGAGAAAATTTGAATTTAGACAGAACAGATAAAAATACAATTTGATTACCATAGAGTGAGACTACGGAGTTTCTAGCCATTATAGAGGTTTCATCCCTCTATAAGGCTAGAACGAAATGGCATCGTTACAAGTCTACAAATTTAATTAATGTATTATTTAGTTTTTTCTGACATGTTATTTTTCTGACATGTAAACTTTAATTTTTATATTTGACATTTTTGTAATGATAACATTTGACATTAAAATAATTTTGTAATTTCACTATTCATAATCAATTGTATTTTTTATGCATGTACTAATTCCTACGCTTTTTTAATGGCAGAAAATGTTTGCACTTTATTAATTGTACCATCTTATACAATACCATTTTCTAAGGAATAAATGATTCTGATTCTGATTCTGTGAGTCGTTCAATCTAAGCCAATCCCACACATTAACGCATGGAAAAGACTTATTTAAATATTATATTATCCTGTAAGTATATTTTTATATATTTGTTTATTTATAAAAAAAGAGAAAATAATTTAGTGGAAGTTTCCCGGTTGTAAATGATTAAAGACTCACCGGTCAGCGAAGAACTGAGTAGCCACATCTCCTATAGGTAGTTTGCTGAGTACTACAGTTGCGCCACTAGCGTGAAGAGCTGATAGCTTCTCGTACAGAATCTGCCATTCAGCATCCACCACTTTCTGGTACTCTTTCACGTTATCCACGCGAACCTGGGGGCAAAAGTTGTATATGTAATATCAAATAGTATTTCTGGTTGTGGGTTCCTGTCTTGTCGAACAATTTCGAGACTATACTTCAGCCATTTTGCGGAAAAAATAACAAATATCCGAGAATTTATACTTGAGTTTTGATGGCGCAGGGGTACTAAACCTGCCTTCTGCGCCAGAGGTCCCGGGTTCGATCCCCGTGTTATTTATTATGATCAGAGTCATAGGACTCGATATAGAGGAAGAGTAAGATAATTATGGAGGCAGTTTTGACATTAGACTGACATTAACATTGACAGATAGCTGCGTTCAGAAATAACAATAGTTTAACACCCCGGACAAGACAAATATTTGTGTGAACATATCAAATTTTTTTAATTGTCTTGGTCTGGATGTTTAATATGTATATTGTGTCCTATCGCCGTTATTCGAAGCCTAGATAAACATATTTTGAGAGAGATAGTCCTTCCGTTTCCGTTCAGCTTCAATTTTCTTATTGGCTAGTCTTACCACGTGACGTCACATCCGAGCGACGTCATACCTCACCCCACCGAGTTTACCAGGCCGCCATTGCTGCTTTCCCGCGCTCATTGGCGTCCTTTATTCGGAACCGTTCACTTCGCAGTTTAAACGCTGTTAGCGTTCGAAATTTAAAAAATAGATAAATTCATATTTTATTATTTAGTTGTTCCTTTTTCAAAAAATGAGTTCAAAACCGAATAGTAATGTTCGTAAAGATAGTGTTAGCGCTGATTCGGATTCGAGTTCTACGACGAGTTCACGCGGGTCATCGCCTTCAAGGCCAGTGAAGCGGAGATCGAAGAAATCACGTAGGAGCAAATATGGAAAAAGGCGCAAGATGAATACTGAGGTAATAGAGCACCTCAGTCAACAGGTCAGTGACTTGAAAAAATTTTTGTATGGTAACGCGTATTACCCGCAACCTGTAGAAAATTTTCAATCGGTTGAAAATGAACCGGTTTATAAATGTGAAAATGTTGAATTTTTGCCTGATCCGCTACATATTGATTTTGAATTTGGCACGGTTCTTAAAGAACCTAGCGTTCCGGCTGCCACGGCGGAACATTTAGAGATTTTACAATCATTGCAACATTTTGAGTCGGAAAATTGGAATAGCGTTCGATATTTCGACATTCAGAAAAACTACAATGCTAAACCGGGGTTTGTCAATCTTGAGATTAATGACGAATTAAAAGGTTTCGTTGATAAACCAAATTATTTAGTTTCGGAGGAAAAGTTTTTAGCGGCCATGACGCACGCTTTAATAATGCAAAGTGCAGCTTTTCAAAATGGCTTTACAAAATTATTTGATTGGGTGAATTCGTGTGAAAGTTTAGTAATGACTGATTTTAAAGAAAATTGTACTAATATTTTCAAGGAAAATTTCCTAAAAATTTCCAATGATTGCTTACAATTAGTTTGCGGTCGAAGGGCTGATATTATAAAACAGAGGCGAGAATATGTAGTTAGTAATTTCGTAAAAGAGAAATATTTACGGGAGAGTTTTAACAATATTCCACCTACTTATAAGTTTTTATTTGATAAATCTTCTTTTTCTGAAATAATAAAAAATAATGGTGGTGTTAGTAAAGTTTTGAAATATAATACTTTAGCTTCTGGTGAAAAGAAAAATTTTTCTGGGTCTCAGACTTCACGGACTGGGCTTGTTGCAAAAAGCGGTCGATCCGTGGCATCGCCCACTTTGTTTAAATATAGACCACCTTATGGTGTTACAAATTTCCCTGCTTACGCAAGTAACGGGGATCAATTTTTTCGACAAATCAGACCTCGCATGCCGGGCCCTCGATTCCAAAGACCACAAGGCTACCCAATGCAATATGCGGCGGGGCCGTCCGCCGCCGGTCCCAGACCGCACGCGCCCGCCGGTCCCAGACAACACGCGCCCGTCACATTTTCTGGAAGATCAAATAGAAAATATTGAGGTAGGGCAGGAGTTTCGAGGGGGACGGCTGGAGAATTATGTCGAGAAGTGGTCGTCACTGGGGGCGCCCGGTGTTCTTCTCGAAATTATATCGGGATATCGAATGCCATTCGGAGGCAAACCACCGCTTGTGTTACCGAAAGATTGCATACATCGGTATCGAACTCCAACATCACCGGAGATGGATCAGATAATTTTAAAATTAATGAATCAGAATATTCTGGAAGTGGCCCCCGAGACTCCAAGTTTTATATCAAAGTTTTTCCTTATTCCAAAAAGCGACGGGTCATGTCGCCCGATTTTCAATTTGAAGCGTTTAAATCATTATCTGAAAATAGGAAAATTTCGGTTGATTTCGGTGAATCGCATCCCAGATTTTTTACAAGCTTGCGATTGGATGGTCAAAATAGATTTGACTCAAGCATACAATCACGTGCCGGTAGCGGCAACCCATCGCTGTTTCCTTCGCTTAATATACCGAGGAAAACTTCTTCAAATGACTTGTTTACCATTTGGGTTGGCAACTGCGCCGAAAATTTTTGCTACGCTGACGAATTGGACTGCGCAAATCTTGCGCGAACGAGGTCTCAGAGTCGTAGTGTTCTTAGACGATTTTTTGATAGTAAATCAAAACAGAACGATTTTGATAGAACAGGTGGGAACCGCCTTTCAAATTTTTCAACAACTCGGATGGGAAGTCAACAGCGAGAAGTCAGTAGTACTACCTCAGAAAGCAATAGAGTATTTGGGCTTAATGTGGGATCCGTGGCAAAATCGCAAATTTCTCCCAGTACAAAAAATTCGGAAGCTGCTTCATATCACGTCTCGATTAGTACAGTTCAAGAAAGCGACCCTGCGGGAGGTTCAGTCAGTAGTAGGTCTGCTAAATTTTGCTCGACTAGTAATCCCTCGGGGACGTCTCAACTTCAGACACCTGCTAAACCATTGCAATTCGATTTTAAAGCAACCGCTAAACACTCTTCTCGTTTTGCCGGAGAAAGTGATCGACGAACTTCAGTGGTGGCATCAAAATTGTCGAAAGGTGAGCAATCTGCACCCGCCGAGTATCACTCATTTTTTAACGACAGATGCTTCCGATCTAGGTTGGGGCGCAGAGTTAGACGGCTGTCACATGAGTGGAAGTTGGGCACCCGAAGAAGAGCACTTTCACTGCAACCAGAAAGAAATGTTGACGATTCTCAAATGCTTAACAGAGTACGCTCCGTTTCTATGTCATTCGACCCTGATTCTACAATGCGACAACAAATCGGTGTTAGCTTACCTTCGGAACGAGGGGGGTACGAAATCGAAAACGTTAATGACCCTTACATATCAAATAATGGCGATAATTCACAGTTTCGACATTCATATTTCGGCTCATCACATCCCGGGAAGATACAATGTAACAGCGGATCGTCTGTCTCGATTAAGTGTGTTGCCGGAATGGCATCTAAGTCCTTCGGTGACAGAAATAGTGTTCAAGAAGTGGGGTGTCCCGGAGGTAGATTTGTTTGCATCCCGCACGGCACACGTAGTCGACAGATATGTGACACTGGATCACCGAGACCAGGAAGCCTGGAAACACAACGCGTTCGCAGTGGAATGGGATTTCAAACTAGCGTGGGTTTTCCCTCCCCCAAACCTCGTTCCCAGAGTACTCATGCGGTTGAATCAAGCGAAAGGGATGTATCTAATTGTAGCCCCTCGGTGGCCACAGGCGTTTTGGAGAGTGGACTTGAAGGCAAGGGCGATTGCCCCACCCTTCACAGTTCGCAACCTAGACAAAGTTTTAGTAGACACGTCGACGGGCCGACCGCCACACAAGGTTCAGGAACTGACGCTCGAAGTTTGGAAATGTGGGGGTGGACAAGTTCATTAACAACGTGGTCAGAAGAACAGAAGAAATTACTTAATGCAAGTTGGAGAACTTCCACAATAGGGGTTTATAAACCAATCTGGAATCGATGGGTCGCGTGGTGCGCAGAAATAAATGTAGATTTTTGTAATCCTTCTCCAAGCGACTTGGCTAAATATCTAGCAGATTTACATTTAAAACATAAGTTAGCATATAAAACTATTCTTACCCACAAATCCGTAATATCTACGCTTAGTAATGTTGATAGGAACGACCGCTTAAGTTCACATTTACTTGTCAAGAAAATCCTTAAATCTATAGCACTGCAAACGTCTACTCGTCGTCGGTCGGCTATTATATGGGATTGTCAAGTATTAGAGACATGGCTGTCGAAATTTAAGACAAAAAATTTAAATTTGTATGAAATATCTCGTCTCTGTGCGGTTATATTATTGTTATGTTCAGGTAGGAGAGTTCACGATTTAACTTTGCTAAGTGTTTCTTCAGAAAATTGTATAGTGAGTGATAATGATATAATATTTTGGCCGAATTTCGGTTCCAAGACAGATTCGGCTACACATATGCAATCGGGTTGGCGTTTATTACAGAACCAACAGAGTTCTTCTTTAGACCCTGTATATATGATAAAAAAATTAATAGAAGCTGGTACAGATAGGAGGCGATTAGCGCCGACACACAGTTTATTTGTCACTGCATGTGGAGTGCCGAAACCAGCAACAAAAACTATAATTGCTAATTGGGTTAAGTCGGTTTTAAAAGATGCGGGAATAAATGCTTCCCCAGGTAGCATACGGTCGGCGGTCGCTTCTCGCAGCTGGTTAGATAATGAACCGTTGGATACAATAATGGCGAGAGCAAACTGGAAATCTAGTAACACCTTCTTAAAGTTCTATAGAAAAGAAGTAAGGTCAAGTAACGTAAAGTATGCGTCAAAGGATAGTTTAAGAAATCAGTTTCAACCAGTGTAACGTTTAATATGATAATATGATTTAATTAAGATATTTAATTTCAGATGGTTATCAAGAATTGATGTTTTATTTTTGTTTGTTTGAGCTTCGTTATATTTCATGTTTCTTGGCTATATTGCATAAGCATAATAATAGTAAATATAAAATAATAATAATTGGGAAATAAATAATTTTAAAGATACATACATACTTTCAGTAAATAAACCTTTTTTAATCACATTGGCGTCCTGTTCACCAGGCGATAACAAACAAGGTCTCAAAATATGTTTATCTAGGCTTCGAATAACGGCGATAGGACACAATAGGAGCGTTTTACCTACCATTAAAACGCATATTGTGTCCGGAGCCTTATTCGAAGCCTAGCTTTAAGGTCTGCCTGGTGCAGATTTTAACCGTAAGGGTTTTTGAGTATGTTCCAGATTTTGAGACTACAATGAGCGCGGGAAAGCAGCAATGGCGGCCTGGTAAACTCGGTGGGGTGAGGTATGACGTCGCTCGGATGTGACGTCACGTGGTAAGACTAGCCAATAAGAAAATTGAAGCTGAACGGAAACGGAAGGACTATCTCTCTCAAAATATGTTTATCTAGGCTTCGAATAAGGCTCCGGACACAATATGCGTTTTAATGGTAGGTAAAACGCTCCTATTATGTATGTATTTACAAAAAAGTATATAAGTATGTTCATCCGTTATCTAGTATCCATAACACAAGTTCTTCATGAAACTTAACGTGGGTTAGATAATTGGATTGTCAGAGATGTGCAATTCACTTGCCGAGTTGATTATTTTCCAATATTTTTCTATTTAAAAATTATTATTAGTATAAAAATAGCATTGAAAATGCAAAAATTAAGAAATCATAAACAAATACTTTTTTTATGATTTTGTAATTTTTGCATTTTTTCAACGCTATTTTTATACTAATGGTAAATTTTAAGTACAAAAATATTGGGAAAAAATTATCTCGGCCACAAGTGAATTCTCAGACGGGAATCGAACCCGCGACCTTTGGAAATCCGGTCCAATGCTCTATCGATTGATCGATCGACTGGTCGATTCCCGTCTGAGAATTCACTTGTGGTCGAGTTAATTTTTTCCAATATTTTTCTATTTAAAATTTACCACAAATACTTTTTATTGTGCAATGTAGGTATTACATACAATAATGGAGTACAGTGAACATTTTTTCTAATTACTTATATAGAATTAAATAAGTATGTGATGTCAAAGATTTGTCTAGCTATTCACAGGGGGTTTAAAACGCTGCCAGTATCTTCGGAACTTTGCCTAAAGGGACTCCTTTAAATAATATTTTTTTTTATGGTTTTTAGTTTTAGGTTCAATGTTCTTGTATATTTTTTTGTCAAAAAATAAATGTAAATATTGATTAATTATTAATGTCATGATTAAGATAATAATATTAATGCAGTACAAACAATTTCAAAATTAAATAGAATATCAGGCATCAAGTCAATTAGTTAACTGAAATAAAACGTTTTTGTGAAATAATTACGAATAAAACTCAAACATTTGTTTAAATTCTTTCCGTATGATGGCTAGAGTATATTTTTTGTTCGTATAAAATGTAATAAAGCCTCATCAACATAAATGATCCTCACAACCATTCAGAAATTGGATCCGTTGTTATAATCATCGGCTTTTTGTCTATATCTAGATCTAGATATTTATATAGTTGTTACTGATTTCCATGACAAAATCGTCTGGAGCGGTAAATAATAGAAAATACTAAGGAAAAACACTCTTTTACAAATCACACCTATCTCAGCAATATCCAATAGGTATCCGCCCGCGAATTCATTCGAGTGGAACGTAAATACATTTTATTACGATTAAAAAAATTAAGGAGCGAATCAGAATCGGTGTATGTATATCATAAAGTAATAATTATTTAAATTGCAAGCAAGCATTTCTGTTGACCTAAATTATTACTTACGTGTATAAATATATATTAAAGCAGTGCAATAAACGCATTCTATCACCGCGGTCGGTTTATCATTTTTCATGTCTCATATTCTGAAAGTAACTCATAACTTGCCTAAAATGCGGGTTGAAAGTGATATGTGGCGGCCCTAGGGCTGTAATAAATTTGAAAAAAGAATAGGGGGTGTCATGTCAAATCGATATCTGTAATCTCTTTGGACTTTTATTTACCAAAGGTATGTAGGCAAAGGCACAGAAGCCTATTCAGCTTATTTTGCTACATTATAAAATATTAAAATCGTAGAAACCTAACAAAAATTTTTTTAGAATATTCTGTTTGTTTTTACTTTCCTCATATTCAAAATGAAAAGTAGAGTGTTTACTTCGGGTGTATGGGCCCATAACAGTCTCGAACTATCGGCGCCCTCACTTCGTTCGGGCGCCAAAACACTCGACTGTTATGGGTGTCATACAGCCCTTGGTAAACAATCTACTATTAATAGCATTTCCCTTCCGCAAATTAGCAGCATCTTTATCATTTTATCATTAGCATTCAGCATAGTAATCAATGTGTGGTATAGTATCACACAGAAGGTTAATAACTTCCTCCTAGAAACATGCGTGGAAAAATTATTGGCCTAAACATGGAAATCGATTGACTACAGGAAGACTAAAATAATTTTTATTAACAGACTTCCAAAAGGAGAAGGTTGAAATAAAACAACTTTTACGGATATCAAACGCGCTATATTTCACGAACTAAGTTGTAATTGTCCGTATTTTTTGGTTTTTTATGGGTTTTTTGATTTTCCCGACGATTTGGCACCTTTTCAGCTGCCGTGGTCACGGGATGACTCTGGATGTCATCCCGCGCTGAATGTCAGCAAGTTTGATATCCGTAAAAGTTGTTTTATTTCAATGAACAGTGCGCGCCTAAAAATAAGATGTACGTAACGAGAAGGTTCTCAATTTAATATTATTTTATTTTTTAGGACCTGATGTAATTAAATTAAATTATAAAGAAAAATATTTGAATAAATTGTACAGAATGTTTTTAAATAGATATAAATTATAAGATAAGAATTTATTATTATTATTAATTATTATTTGAATTGTGAATATTGTAAACGCTGACTACACTATTGTATTAGGAACTTTCCTGTAATGATAGATGTAACGTGTGTGTGTTAAATAAATAAATAAATTCGGTTATACAGGATGTTAAAAGACCCATAACGAAAACTAAAACCACGTATTCTCCCCGTCGTGACTACCATATTCTTGTATGGAGCCAAACCTAGGAAACTGATAGTTAAGGAGTTATTAAGCATTAAAATCATATTTTTTTCTAAAGAGTATCGTTTTATTCAACATGGTAAATATTATTTAGGAATTTATAGATTTTATATAGGGGTTTCTCGAGAATATTTTTTATAAATATTACATTGATTTCCGTTAAATATTATAATTTTAAAAAGTAACTGTTAGCGCCATCTAGTAAAGATGAATGGAGGCACATGACAGCTGACCGGACCGGGGCGTGACGTCACCGAATGAAGAGATACGTCATACATTCATTAGTCATTCATTATTCGTCTCACTCACTGACTTCGATTCTTGCTATCTCATCGCTTGTACTTTTATTATTCGAATTAAACGCATATTTCTTATTAAACGAAAATTCTTCATTTTTGTACCGAGTACATTGATTATTCGACCCCTGAGCTTTGACAGTAACAAAACCGCAATGAATATCAAAACCACTCAATGATACGGGGCCCTAGTCAACTACTTGTACTTTATAGACACACGCAAACGTTGTTGCACCCGTTCCATTGCATGTAAAAAAATAAAACCCATTATTTTTTTACTAAAAATAAAAGTCGTTTCTCAGCAAATATTTTTACATAATCTAATTTAGTTTGATGTACACTACGCATATATCACGGCTTCGGTATGGGTCTTTTAACACCCTGTATATGTACGATGACGCCGAGATTTCTGATCCGATTTACGCGATTCATTTAATGTTCGATGCGGAATAGTTGCCATTTGGTTCCATAAAAATGTGGTTCAGTTTGGCACAGTAATTTTAATTTTATGAGTATTTTTGTTAACTTGGACAATGTAATTATCACGATACTTCTGTCTTTCCAACCGATCTAGGAGAAAGTTGTTTACTTACCGATTCTGAGTAGCTCTTAAAAATTTTGACACTACAAAAAAGGCACATTCGGCCACCAATCCCGTGGCACACCACACTCACCGCTGCACATTACTTACCTCAGCATTATCTCTCTCTGCCTTCAGCTCGAGCTCGATATTGAGAAGAGCTATCTTGCAGTCTTCGTAACTCTTGGGCTGCATCTCAAAGCCAGCGTACGAGAAAGTCTTCTTGAAAGCTACTCCAGCGACTAAGAATGACTCTTCTAACGCACCTCCTGACACTTTCTTGATGCCTGGTACATATATCGAATATTTAGATATTCATCTATAATTAAATATGATTAGTGATTTTATATTTTTTGCATTTTTCGATGCTATTTTTATACTTAAGATAAATTTTAAATAGAAAAATATTGGAAAAAATTAACTCGGCCGCAAGTGAAGCATTGGACCGGATTTCCAAAGGTCATGGGTTCGATTCCCGTCTGTGAATTCACTTGTGGCCGAGTTAATTTTTTCCAATATTTTTCTATTTAAAATTTATCTTAAGTATAAATATGATTATTATAAAACCTGCTTGTTACATTACATCCTCAGTTTCACGCACACACGCACACACACACAACACACGCACACATACACATACTTAAATTAGCCACAGAGTGATACGTATGTAAGTGTTTTACTAAAAAAAAAAACTTTTTTTGAATATTATAACTATTTTTTATATTAGAACTTCTATACCTATTTCAACAATATCTAATTTACTGTGTTAACTTGGGAAGGTACTGACTTCTAAAACACATGTTTACTTATGATTTTGTAATTTTTGCATTTTTCAATGCTATTTTTATACTTATGGTAAATTTTAAATAGAAAAATATTGGTAAAAATTAACTCGGCCACAAGTGAATTTTCAGACGGGAATCGAACCCGCGACCTTTGGAAATCCGGTCCAAAGAGCAATGGCGAGTCTGAGAATTCACTTGTGGCCGAGTTAATTCTTTCCAATATTTTTCTATTTAAAATTTACCACATGTATACTTACCTTAGAAGTCAGGGCTTATTTCATTTCGTTTTTATTCATTTATAAATAATAGTAATAATAACTGTGCTGTGTAGTGTCGGCTTAGAATAGCTCTACCCCCTCTCATCCCGTGGGGGTCGTAAAAGCGACTAACGGCCAGTTTTAATAAGCTAACCGTAAGAGATATTATCTTGGTTATGTTACGTAACAACCGCTGTTATTTTGGTCTGATTAACAAAAGTATCTAGGCAACGAAGCTCTAGTCAGCTTATCTCTTATTGAGGGTAGGTTATTGAAACCGACCGTTAGGGACTCGGCCTTCAGGAGGCGGGCAGCAGCGTCTCCCACAAACTTGGCCATACTGCGATACCCAACCCGCCTGCCAAGCGCGCCGATTATGGCAAACCCAGGCCTATACCCAGCAGTGGGTGTTATGTGGCTGAGACGACGAATAATAACTGATTGTAAGTATTTTTTTTATTTCTTTTTTATGATTTTTGTAATTTTTGCATTTTTCAATGCTATTTTTATACTTATGTTAAATTTTTAAATAGAAAAATATTGGAAAAAATTAACTCGGCCGCGACCTTTGGAAATCCGGTCCAATGCTCTAACCGCTGAGCTACCGAGACTTGCGGACCAGCGTCGAAATTCTCCAATACTTTTATATTTTTAATACGCTGTAGGTCAGACGGGAACCGTCTGAGAATTCACTTGTGGCCGAGTTAATTTTTTCCAATATTTTTCTATTTAAAAATTTAACATGATTGTAAGTATTCATAGGTTTTGATTTAAGTGTTACATAGGTGTAGGGGCCAGGTAGCACTCGGTAAATGATACTTCAGGAAATTATAAAAACTGTGTGTACTGCCATAAAGGTCGGTTACAAAAGCGGGAATGAAAATTGATTTCTCATCGTCGTTAACGGTTGAGAGAGAGTAAAAAAAAAACAGACGTTCGCGGCACTGGCTCCACGCAGAACTTGACGGCATTGGCTTCACGCGTGAACAATAGGTTTTTAAATACACATGCGAGCAAAGAAATTTTCATACACACTTCACAAATTACTTAATCAAAAAAGTTTCAGGGTGACAACATTGTCCTTTTATATCTACAATAAAAGAAATCGTGTGCTTGAAATCTAACCTATGCAACTAAAAATATGTAAATAAGTGGTGATAAATTGGTTTAAATCTAAAACATATGAGGAAGTTGAAAACCTACTTGTAAGAACAACATGAATTTCGTTGTAAATACATACATAACATACATAATAAACACCCAGACCAAGACAAATTGACATGTTCATGCACACAAATGATTGTCTTATCCAGGGATCGAACCCGGGACCTCTGGCGTAGAAGGCGGGTTTACTACCCCTGCGCCCCTGTAAATGGCTAACTTATCTCTAACTGCCGGAACACAACAATGCTGAAAACATTGTTGTTATGGCGTCAGACTTAGATAAGACGGTGGTAGCTAGCCAGGTGGACTTACAACAAGTCCTATCACCAACCAATGTATACTCTGTATCAATCCAATTTAATGAAAAGGTAAACAAAGACGCCATTATTCCGACCATAGACTATTTAGTGATGTGGTAAAATTTTACATTTATAAATCGATAAATTAATTGATTGCTTCGATTCGATTAATTGAATAGTATTATGTTGGAGTATTATGTTGGAACGGTTTTTCCTATGTAGGCATACCTAGGTTACATAGAAATTGTGAAAACGTTGCTTTAAGTAAAATGATTCTACGTACGGTAAAGTAGCAATGACATCGTTTCGGCAAATTATGCACACGGAATTCCGCTATGTCCCAGCCCTAACGGACCCGAGAATATACTTTTTTTTATACTTCTGATAAATTTTAAATAGAAAAATATTGGAAAAAATTAACTCGTCCACAAGTGAATTCTCAAATGGGAATCGAACCCATGACCTTTGGAAATCCGGTCCAATGCTCTTGGGCATTAATTTATTCCAATATACGAGTTAATTTTTTCCAATATTTTTCTATTTAAAATTTATCAGAAGTATAAAAAAAATATCATTGAAATATGCAAAAAATAAAAAAATCATAAAATATACTTTTTTTTTATATTTGAGATTTTTGTGATAATTTTTATCAATAAATACAGTGATATTTTATCTTCGATAACATAACTCGATTCATAATCGATATAATTGAACTATCTGTTAGACATTTTACGTCAAGCACTATGCGACCAAAGATTAGACAATATTTTTGCTTCGATAAATAACCTCACTTTTCTTCTTAAAATTTTCAACTAAATTTAAAAAATGTTTAACAAACTACGATCTTTGAAACAAATTAGTGAGATATAAGTTGAAACCTTCTAATTACTTATGAATGTGTTTTTAAATTCATTTAGTGGCCGAAAGTGTTTGTTTACATTTTCATTAAATTGGATTGAGACAGAGTATAATACCGTTTTGTTTTTTATTTTTTTTATATGTGTGTTTTTCTCTTTCCCCGGCTCTGGCCTCACATTATGGTGCTTGTACTTGGTTTGGTTATATAGAAATAGAAATAGAAATATATTTATTTGCTTTAAATAGGGTTTACATTAAGGTGTTCATCACATCCATATAAATAAGTAAGTAGCTTAACCTATTTAGCCATTAAACATATAGCATGCAAACTCGACAAAAAACAAAGTAAATATGATTTTATTCGCTAACATGTCAGATAGATTAATCATAATTTTAATGTCAATGTTTCATGTTTTTATAATGTGTTGTGTTTTTTCTTTCTTTCCTTTCTCATTTTTTTATCGTTGTATTTATTGTTCATTTTGTGTTACTTTGTTTATCTGTGTGTTTACCTTGTAGCGGAGTCAACAAACCGGTTCCGGCGGAAGATCAGCGCTGGTCGTAGACTATGCATTATGCTGAGCCGGGACCGCTTGTTAATTTATTATTTATTAAACATTTATTTCAGATAAATTAATCCATACATTTAATATTATTAAAATTATTACAATTTTTTTTATTTAATTATAGTGTTAGTAATAACTTAAGAACTATGTTAGTGACACTAGATTTTAAAAATTAATGCTTTTGTGTTAATTATTAATAATATGTTCAATTGTCCTTGTTTTTATTGTCTCAATAAAATTAATTTTCTTTCTTTCTTTCTTTTAATGCGTCTCTCGCGTTTTTCTACGGTTGAAAGCTGAAAACCAGTGTTTTGTTCCTTCGGGGCAAAAATATACGCCGAGCTTTTGCCTCTTTGCATCGCTATGACACACATGCACAGATATAATTTTTGCATGCCTACAATATTTAAGGTAGAATACAGTAGACCACAGTAAACACACATTGTCAACCATCTCAATGAATCACACTGTATTGAGCAAATAAATAATTTCTATTTCTATTTCTATAGGTACTTATGAAATTAAACAATAGTTTGATTTCATGGGTAGGTCTCTATACGAACCTATGTGCCCGCTTATTTTATGGGTACGGTAGGTCTCTATACGAACCTATGTGCCCGCTTATTTTATGGGTACGGTAGGTCTCTATACGAACCTATGTGCCCCCTTATTTTATGGGTACGGTAGGTCTCTATACGAACCTATGTGCCCGCTTATTTTATGGGTACGGTAGGTCTCTATACGAACCTATGTGCCCGCTTATTTTATGGGTACGGTAGGTCTCTATACGAACCTATGTGCCCGCTTATTTTATGGGTACGGTAGGTCTCTATACGAACCTATGTGCCCCCTTATTTTATGGGTACGGTAGGTCTCTATACGAACCTATGTGCCCGCTTATTTTATGGGTACGGTAGGTCTCTATACGAACCTATGTGCCCCCTTATTTTATGGGTACGGTAGGTCTCTATACGAACCTATGTGCCCCCTTATTTTATGGGTACGGTAGGTCTCTATACGAACCTATGTGCCCGCTTATTTTATGGGTACGGTAGGTCTCTATACGAACCTATGTGCCCCCTTATTTTATGGGTACGGTAGGTCTCTATACGAACCTATGTGCCCGCTTATTTTATGGGTACGGTAGGTCTCTATACGAACCTATGTGCCCCCTTATTTTATGGGTACGGTAGGTCTCTATACGAACCTATGTGCCCGCTTATTTTATGGGTACGGTAGGTCTCTATACGAACCTATGTGCCCGCTTATTTTATGGGTACGGTAGGTCTCTATACGAACCTATGTGCCCGCTTATTTTTGTTAGTCCGTAAGTAGTTTGTTGATTTTTCTTTTCTTTTATTTTGTTTATCTGCATGTGTACAAAGTATTAGCGTCAGCAAAATAATATGGCACAACGCGTCACGCGCGCTGTCGTTATTAATTATTCAATAAATTTATAATTTAGTTCTAAGCAGCCTTTCTCTGTGTGCACACAATTCTTTACATTTTACAATAAATCAAGTTACTATTTTCCGAGTGTTGTTATTATCAAGATCTCATCAAGACAGATATATCAAGTTAATGTATGAGTTTAGCAAGGGCTCGTACAGCATGTATGTTTGTGATGCGAATAAATGATTTTATCTATCTATCTTATCTATCTATCTTTCTAATAAAAACACACAATTTGTAGATATATTTAGTATTGTACAGCACTCACCGATCATATCCAAAGGCAGCAGAGGCGCGTCCAGCGACAGCACGGCGTCGACCACCATGTTGGAGAAGTGCTCCTTCTGCTGGTGGATCAGCTTGGACGACATCGCCGTGGCCGCGCATTTGCGGAGGAGCTCCCTATCAATAAATATATATCAATAATCTATCAATAGATTATTGAGGAATCACAAATATATTTTTTGGGCAAACACAATAATGTAATTGATTAAATGAATATTTACTCTATTGTATTAAGTTAATCCTGTAAGAGCCTCGCCCTAGATATCAAACATACCTCTATTGACGCGATCAACTGATATCCTCGCCGTAGATATCAAACATACCTCTATTGACGCGATCAACTGATAACCTCGCCCTAGATATCAAACATACCTCTATTGACGCGATCAACTGATATCCTCGCCCTAGATATCAAACATACCTCTATTGACGCGATCAACTGATATCCTCGATCTAGATATCAAACATACCTCTATTGACGCGATCAACTAATATCCTCGCCGTAGATATCAAACATACCTCTATTGACGCGATCAACTGATAACCTCGCCCTAGATATCAAACATACCTCTATTGACGCGATCAACTGATATCCTCGCCCTAGATATCAAACATACCTCTATTGACACGATCAACTGATATCCTCGCTCTAGATATCAAACATACCTCTATTAACGCGATCAACTGATAACCTCGCTCTAGATATCAAACATACCTCTATTGTCGCGATCAACTGATATCCTCGCTCTAGATATCAAACATACCTCTATTGTCGCGATCAACTGATATCCTCGCCCTAGATATCAAACATACCTCTATTGACGCGATCAACTGATATCCTCGCCCTAGATATCAAACATACCTCTGTTCCTAGACTTATACATAGTCACACATACATCATAAATAGTCATACATACCGCTGTTCCTCTGGCGACTTGTTGTCGATCTTGACGGCTAACTCCTTGACGCGATCAACTGATATCCTCGCCCTAGATATCAAATATAGTTCTGTTCCTAGACTTAAACATAGTCACACATACATCATACATAGTCATACATACCGCTGTTCCTCTGGCGACTTGTTGTCGATCTTGACGGCTAACTCCTTGACGCGATCAACTGATATCCTCGCCGCGGTACGGACTGCACGAACGATCACACGAGGGTGGACTCCTGAGGGTGTAAAATAAATAAATTTAGAAAACATCATCATCACATGATAAATATTGTTGCTTTTTTCTAGTATATTTTCCTGTTTAATATTTATCACATAAAAATAGCATTGTAAAATGCAAAATTAAAATGTTATAACTTGTCTCATGTCGTCCTGACGGAATTCGAACCCGCAACCTTGGGAATCCGGCCCAATGCACTAACCTATATCAGAATCACATGTTTGGACAACATTTTTACTAGATAGAGCAGATTTAGGGTAGCCTCAAGTTTTCCCTAATTTTCATTTGACAAAGCCTCATCAACAAAAATGATCCTCACAACCATTCAGAAATTGGATCCGTTGTTATAATCATCGGCTTATATTTAATACTCAATACATTTATTGCATCCATAATGTTGAATCATAAAAAAGTACAAATTATGGACCATGTCGGGTATTGTAATTCGAAAAAGAAGAGCGGAGACTTTCCCAATCACAAATAGATTTTAGGCCATTTACAGAATATTTACTACTTGTTAATTTCATTTTCATCTCACACGCTCTGAAAAGGAGGTTTTGCCAATCATCTTTGGCGTAGAAAATCGTTTTTTTGCAGCCTAACGCGGCAAAGTACTTTTTTAATTAAATACCTAAAAATATGTCATAATGCGTTCCGAATCGCACTATTGACTCTTTTGTTACATTTTTTTCTTATTTTAAATAGCTTTAAATTAATTATAATACTCCGTTTTGGTTTTATTATATTATTTTAGTTCATTGCATCTTAAAAACAATAACAATAAGATTAAACTATTTGTTATAAGAATTTTATATTAGGCTGGGTGAGATTTCACAACCTATGATTGGATTTCGGACTGTGACATAAACTTTTATTTTTAAATTGTCTTCGTCTTGTACCTCATGTCAATGTCAACATTAACCGAATCGTTTTTATTGTTATTTATAAATAACAATATATTCCTACTTTAAATAACTTTGAATTAACTATAATACTCCCTTTTTTATTATTTTAGTTTTTTATATCATTAAAACAACAAGAATAAGGTATATTTAGATTAAACTTTTTGTTTAAAGAATTTTTTACCGGAAGTTGACCGCGGAAACAACCATAAAATGTTCCTCGCTGTTGTGAGGTGAAAATTTGTGTGTTGCGCTCGGCAGAAAAGTTTTTAGCGTCTTGTACCTTTGAAATCTGAGCAAGTGAAGGAACCTAAATAGAGGTAACTCGCCGCTAATAACCAACTTTCCAGCCTTGCATAACAAATAACTATTTCTTTTATTTTATCGGAAAATAATTCTTGTATATTGTAGTAACATTTTTGAACTAATAAATTGGTCACATACGTACATCTTAAGTTTTGGCGCGCACTGTTCATTGAAATAAAACCATTTTTTACGGATATCAAACGCGCTATATTGTTGCCATAGTAAATGTCTAACCGAATCCGAACGAAAAAACAAATTAACTTTTCGAGGGTAGACTTATAAGTAGCCAGTCATCCTGTCACCACGGCAGCCGAAAGGTGCCGAAACGTCGGGAAACTCAAAAGACCCCTAAAAACACCTAAAAATACGTACTATTACAACTTAGTTCGTGAAATATAGCGCGTTTGATATCCGTAAAAAGTTGTTTTATTTTAATAATTGTTTTAACTATTTGTATTTTTTTATTCATTTCTAAAGTTCTCTGGAAGTTTGTGGTAGATTTTTACAGACATTATATAAGACAGACTTGATAAGCATAGATTAACCTATCCAAATCCGGACGACAGCCCGGGCTGCCATCGCGTGCTCCGAAGACGTCCGAACGACAGCCCGGACTGTCGTCGGACCGCACTCGATTATATTCGCTATTATTTTAAAAATAAGACTACCTTCGGCCTGAAACAAAAACAATCCCGCAAGGCAGATCTCAGCGATAAAAAATCACGAGCGGTGTCAAGTGGCCGGCGCTTACGTAATTCGACGCGGGTGGTCCGGTTTCGGAAGGGTTAAGGCGCGTGTTAAAGTGTGAGTGTCTGCGTGTATGGGTGTAGTGTTGTGACGTCATGGAAAGTGCGTGGGCGAAGGATCGGTGGGACTGGACAGACTCTCGTTTTAGAACCTAAGAGATGGACGTTGTTCACTTTTAAATTTTCAATACAAAAATAGATAGTTAATTCAGTTTTTTATTTAAGGGTAATCCCAAAAGTATATATCTCGCGCAGTTGGAATCATTAACTTATTTTTTTATGTCCTAAGGAGTAGTGAGTTGGTATTGCATCCTTTTTTGTGCACAAATTCTTATTTTTTCTAACAAATTTACAAATTTCTAAAATGTATAAGCAGGATAAAGTTAGAATTCTTCAACAAACAACAACAAAATTCTTCAATCAATGTACGAAAGTTTATTAATACCATCCGGCTCGAAGGACCATGCCTATAAAATGAAAAGTTATATGTACAAAGGAAAACATATCTTACCTTCTTCTACAAAAGGCTTCAATCTCTTCAGCAGCTCGCCAGCGAGTATCACGACTGAAGTTGTGCCGTCACCTACCTACAAAGTTACGTTTATTATTAATAATGATTATAATAAACTAGGGCGGTTACAACCCGATACCACAGAATACTTAATAGTACAAGTACAGAAGGTTCACTTCGTAACTCCATTCAAATAAATTGCTAGTCTAGCTCACGACGCAATAAAGTCCAATTCACGTCGCGCTGCGCTAAATGCCTAGCATTATATTCACCTACATGTTTTGAACAAATAAATTATCTTTATCTTTACATTCTGCGTCTCTTTCTATCGCGTAACTCGTATTCTTTCTGACGCAGCTAGGGTTGCCTCTTTGTGATTCATTTATTTATAGGTAGACTTTGTGTCGGCATATGCATAGTATAATCAAAAGGTAGATATATTAAAGGTTAATAGGTACCTACCAAAAGGTAAAAAAAATAACAAACCTACCTAAAGTACCTACCTACTTCTTTGACAAAATGATAACGATACGGCATACATTACTGTGTACTTAGTATAAGAAATTTAATATTATTTAAATATTTATGTGTTTATGTAGGTAAGTTGCGTATTAAATCGGAAAGACATATTACGAGACCTCGAGGCACACCCAATGAAGCGCATCCAAACTGTTTCTCGAAGCACACCTTTCAGGTGCGCTAACGAAATCAACTACGGTTAAAAGGTGCGCTTCGAGGAATGTTTTAGGTGCGCTTGTAAATAGGAGCGCTTCGATTAATATCTCGTAATATGGTAGTATTCCTCGAAGCGCACTTATTTTCAAACGCACCTTTACTATTTCTCGAAGCACACCTTTTAGGCGTAGTTGATTTCGTTAGCGCAAAGCGTTAAAGTAGAACTTGCCTTTCATCGTCCTTAGGGAGCGTAAAAAAGTTAACTTTGAATCGCGATTCGTGCTTAAACAGTTGAACACTGCACAATATTTACGAGCTTTTTTTTTACGTGTTGCCATTTTAAATTTAACTTATTTTAAGGTAGTTAGCTACGGTAAGTAGGTGACAAACAAAACTCGCTTGTGCGTCACTGCTGATCCCTACTAGATTGGCCCCGCCGGAGGGGCCGCCGCGCGTAGGTATGTTTTCGAGCATACACGGGGAGTGAAACAGGCCTGCCGATACTCGGATTCGTCGATCGACGAAAAATTCCAAATTATGCGAAAATCTTTAATTGCAGTTTGTGATCATCACGTTTAACATTTTGTATATTTTATAGTTTTCGGAACAAATAGACTCGAGTACCTTTAATTTGATACCTTACTCGGCCGCGTACTACGCGCCAAAGTCCCTATCGAGTCGTCACAAATTTTGCGAACCTGAATTAAGTATATAGATAGATGAGTGATTTTCTGGTATTAAAATCAATACGTAGTTTCTAACAATAAAAGCCTCATGTCTACTATCATGATCCACATGTTGGTATTCAGTAATTGGATCCGTGTTTATAATCATTGGCTTTTATGAAACCGCCTCTGTGGTCTAGTGGTACAATCACCGGTATCAGACCCAGGGGTCCCGGGTTCGATTCCCAGCGGAGGACATATTGTATTCGGTTTGGTTGGTGATAGGACATGTTGTAAGTCCGCCTGGCTAGCTACCACCATCTTATCTAAACCTGACGCCATAACAACAATGTTTTCAGCATTCTTGTGTTCGAGGATTCCGTGAGAGGCTTGCTTCCATCTTCAGCCTTATCAAAGTTAACATCAGGTATGATGAAGGCCAGCCACCATATTCTAAGTCGTTCCTCCAAAACTTTTTACACTCCACTCAACGTCGTCGTGTGTAAAAATGGTAGTGTGCGCTAGGCCTAACACGGAGTGGCTACGTACTCTTTGGCTCCTCCAGGTCCTTACGGAGTTATGACTTAGAATACCGATTTCGAGGAGTATTTCGAAGAGGTTTTCAATGAGGTTTCGTTAAGTCGAGGACGAGTAAGTTTTGGAGGAACGACTTAGAATATGGGTGTAAGTCTCCACCCGTCGTTTATAAAAAAAAAAAAACATTTTAGGCGCCATTACTGTACTTTCATCATCACATTCTTGATACATGTCATTTATCGTCCGAGATACCTTATTTGCTAATTAACAATCATGAAAATTGTGAATAGTACAGTTTATAACTACCTCAGCGTCCTGTGATTTTGCAATGTCCACTAGCGTCTTCGCTGCTGGGTGTACTATGTCCAATAACTGTAAATAAAACCACAAAAACTATGATAAGACAAAATAGTGATAATAATCATGTATTTGCTACAGTGGTGGTTCAGATAATTAGAAACACTAGTCAATACCAACGAGGTAACTTCGGAGCCTTGGTTCTCTGCCAAGGATTGACCGAGCTGTGACCTGATAATGGTATTGTTACTTAATAAAATTTTATTTTATTTATTATTTATTTATTTATTACTTTACAATTTCTATAAATACAAAAAAAAAATACTTGACATTGGCAAAATTAGTGAATTTTATCGTGAGCAAGCCATTGATTAAGAAAGAAGAAGTAATAACATTGACATTTAAATTACTTGGCGTACTAATAAATATTAATGTGTACAATGAATAATAATTAAAATCTGTATAGGTAAGTGTAAGTCATCAGCAAAATATTAAGAATTTATAATAATTAATTAGATTTTACTTTTGTCTTGGTAATCAATTATATTTTAACCGCCTCTGTGGTCTAGTGGTACAACCACCGGTATCAGACCCAGGGGTCCCGGGTTCGATTCCCAGCGGAGGTACATATTGTATTCGGTTTGGTTGGTGGTAGGACTTGTTGTAAGTCCGCCTGGCTAGCTACCACCATCTTATCTAAGTATGACGCTATAACAACAATGTTGCGGAATCGAGTCACACTTGAAGAACTTACGAGACTGTTCGTATTTATCAAGTATGAAAATGTATATTGTCGTAAAATTGCATTGCGTTGCAAGAATGTAAAATAAACAACATTCGATTGGTGGTAGGATTTGTTGTAAGTCCGCCTGGCTAGCTACCATCATCTTATCTAAGTCTGACGCTATAACAACAATGTTTTCAGCATTGTTGTGTTCCGGCAGTTAAAGATAAGATAGCCAGCTCCTCCATGATTGAGGATTCCGGGAAAGGCTCGCTTCCATCTTCAGCCTTATCAAAACTTAACAGCAGGTATGATGAAGGCTAAGAGTCTCCCCGTCGTGCATAAAAAAATAATAAAAAATGCTATTGTATATGGCCGAGTAGGTGAAACTACCAATTCACTTGTAATCATCTGTATTTGTACCCCATTCTTAGCAAATAAATGATCTTTATCTATTAAATACGTAATATAAGTTGCTTTATCTATTAAATACGTAATATACGTAATAGAATGATCAAATATTAAAAGATTCAAAGATTCTGAGTGTTCTGATTCTAATTTCTAGCTACTTCTTATAAAAACTCTAATTTTTATAACATTCTGCATCTGCATGTCTCTACATATTTATTTTTATCTTGAGATTTATCTCGGAACTTGTAACCACGAGCGTGTTGATGCCCGCCCCCACCTACTTACCGCGCGTGCGATCCGCCAGTTATATGATCGATCTATACAGCTGTATTATTATGGTATTCTTCTTTTTATTATATGGCGGTGCACTTTTGGATTTCGCCAGTATCAAATTTTTCGGCTGAATAATAATTTTCTTTCTACAGACTCTGCTTTTTCAAGGCGTGTCGTAAGAATTTCATAAAGAAGTATAGAGGTGAGCAAATTTTAAATTTAGATCCAGCTGTTGATAGTCCTACCTTCATGATGGTGGCGCCATCGTTGGAGATGACAGCTTTCCCGCCATGGTCCACGATGAGCTTATCCATGCCCCGCGGGCCCAACGTGGTGCGCACCTGGACAACAATACACAACAAATTATACCACCACTGACCTTCCTTATGGATGTATAAGGAGAATGGGCCATGACCCATCACGCGGGCCCAAAGCGGATTGGTGGGTTTTAACAACTGCAAATGCAGTCGGGACCAACGGCTTAACGTGCCTTCCGAAGCACGGAGGTCGAGATAGTAAATGTTTGGTCACCCATTGTAATGTCGTTTCTTGTATAAGGCAGTATGTCTGCAGACTTCGGTCATTTTAAAATTTCCTTTCATTAAGATTATATATATATATATATATATATATATATATATATATAAATATATAGTAGGTGAGGTGGATAGGTAGGTACGATGGGTGGGAGCTAGTAGAAAAAAAATGTAAAGGAAAAGAGATGCTTAATTCGGTGAATGACTGTATTTAAATGTTTTGTTGTGGTGGCCGAAACGGCTCTTCCGAACCTTGTTAACTTTACAGGTTTTCATTGTTCAGAGGTAGCATCAGCCTTGGCTTTTAATTTTGGCCATAGTACACCAGGAATATTGTCTCATTTACCCGTTGTTGTCCTAGCCGAAAAAGGTAAGTCTATTAAGTAAGTTCATATTATTATTGAAAGAGAGAAAACAACATTACACCATCCACACATGATTTTAATGAACTTTGGTATGGAGAAAACTTGAACGCTGAAGATGAACATAGCAAAGAATACTTTTTAATCCAAAGTTCTTAACGTTTGCTGAACGTTTGCTGATGAAGGCGCTTTTGGGATTACGCTATAATATATAGCATAAAGCTCATAGCACAACGATATCGCTGACCATACATTTTCTTAGATAGCGTATAGTAAGCCAATAATATATATTATAACTAAGTGTGAACGTGTTCTAAGTAAATGTATGATTAGCGATATTGTTGTGCTATGAGCTATAAGATATATGCTATCATATAATAGCGTAGTCTGAAAAGCGCTCAAATGGTGAAAAACCCAGAATTAACAGTATGTCAAAGTCAAAGATATGCTAAAGTTTGTGAGGATGCTTGGAATGTTATTTACTCTTTAACGCAATAACTACTGAACCGATATGGATGAAATTGGCATACAGCTAGAAGATAGCCTGGATTAAAACATAGGCACATTTCTTCCCGATATTCCCACGGGAACGGGTAACAAACGGGTGAAACCGCTGTCGGCCGCTAGTAAAATTATAAATGCGAACGATGATGTATGTTTATTACTCCTTCACGCAAAAACTACTAAACGCATTTAGATGAAACTTTACAGTAATATAGCTTATATACATAAGAAGAATAGGCACATTTCATCGCGATATTCCCACGGGAACGGGCAACAAACAAAATATACCATATTTTTCAGGCGTAAGCTTGCTATCTTGCTATATATATATTAATATTTTAATTAGTATTTTCCTTTTGTGATGGAAATTGACCTTACTGTTATGTTAAGGTCACTTTTCAATTTGACGACTCTGTATGAAATAAAACAGGGAGAAAAAAACAGCCCTTGACGAGTTTCTTGCCGGTTCATCTCGTTACAAGGTCTCCCGCCGTAGGGTTTGTGAACCGATGGCGTAGCTTCTTTGACGTTCATAAGTGCTTGTAACAGCCTAGACTGAATAAATGATATTGACTTTGACTTTGACTTTGATCGCTTCACAGCTCGGCGCTGCTGCATAGCCTTTGCCTATGGGGGTTTGCCATAATCGCCACGCTTGGCAGGCGGGTTGGGTATCGCAGTATGGCCAAGTTTGTGGACGCTGCTGCCCGCCTCCTGAAGGCCGAGTCCCTTAGTCGCCTTTACAACCCCCACGGGATGAGAGGGGGTAGAGCTATTCTAAGCGACACTACACTTACACACAAACACACACGCTTATTTTATCTTAGCCTACTAATATTATAAATGCAAATGTTAGTTTCACGCAATAATTAGTGAACGGCTTTGGTTGATATTTAGCACACAGATATCTTATGGCCTTGATTAAAACATAGTGTTCGGTTTATTACCGAACACTTTCATAGCTTAGGTGTTTCGATTCTATTCTACTTAGCTACCTAAACTGACGTAGCGCGGCGCATGACCCGTTTCTAGGTCAGCGGTCACTCGTCAATTATAATTATTTTAACAATTAATATTAGTGCATATTTTATCGCGTTATCGATCGGATGTACTCATAAACATTATCTCATCAACATTATCTCATTATCTTTATAACATTAACATTAACATTTTCATATAGTTTAAACAATAACAATTTAGTGTAAACACCTTCGATAGTTTCTAGTGAACTTTGTATGGACTTAACCCCAATAAAAGTGACTTTATATTTAAATAACATCTTTCTCTAAACATTCCTTGATTCACATCACTCATCCCCGAACACATAGAAAGAAGTAAGAAACAATTATTTTATAGGATACTTTTTATGTGGTTTAAGACATTTATTCTCATAAGAATTAATACATAATACATTAATACATTCACTTACAATGAGACGACTTCCGTGGTCGAGTGGTTCGTACACCGGTTTCAAGGTGTCGCCTACTCTGGGGTCCCGGGTTCGAATCCCGGTAGGGGCAAATGTTTGTATGATGAATACGAGCATTTGTACCTGAGTCATGGACGTTTATATATATTTCTACGCATAAATACTTATATATGTATAATTATATCCGTTACCCTAGTATCCCATAACACAAGCCTTACAGTGCTTACTTTGGGGCTAGGTTAATTGGTGTGAGTGTAAGAAATATTTATTTTATTTATTTATTTAAATAAGAATACAACGGTCACCGAACGTGCCATGCAATGAATATTACAAAGTTAAAACATACTTATTTACTAACAATAATGTGGGTAAGTTGATTATTACAAATAATTATTAAAAATATTATCCCGATATTCCCACGGGAACGGGAACAAAACTGCTTGCATTATAAATGCGAAAGTTTGTCTAATTGTTCCTTTTTCACGCAAAAACTACCGAACGGATTTGGATGTAATTAAAGAAAAGAAAGACTACTTTTTATCCCAATATTCCCACGGGAACGTGACACACGCGGGTAAAACCGCGGGCTGCCGCTAGTATCTTACATTAAAACATTTCCCTTTAGGCCCAGATTCATGTTCAACAAATAAGTGGATATCTATCTGGCAGATAATTTAACATATTTTTGTCAAATAATATTAATATAATTTTGTCAAATGTCAAATAATATAATTTTAATTGCTTTTTATTATTTTTATTGTAATGAGTTTTTTTTTCTCCCTTAATTTTGTATTATAGCGCTTATTGTTTTTTATTGTAACGCCATTTGTTCCCTTTTTTTTCTATGTTTTTCATAAATATTTGTTTTTTATTTTTTAAACGAACTGTTAATTTGGCTCGCAGTCCCACCAAAACGGTACCGACAGAAGATCAGCGCTGGCCAAAAGCCATGCATTATGCTGAGTCGGGACTGTTTTGGGACAAACGGTTGTTAGTCTTATAGGTGTTTTTATTTTGATTTGTATGTACTGTCTTTTGTTTGTCCCAAATAAACTTCCTTTCTTTCTTTCTTTCAAATGTTCTTTGAAATAAGGTACACAGAATTTATCCGTCGGATGTGAAACATCCTTAGAGTTTCACGCGAGTTATTTTCGTAATAACACGTGTTGTGAGGCTCCATATTTAACTCAATCTCTCATTCAATTTCTATAAATACTAAAAAATATACTTGACATTGGCTAAATTCGCGAATTTTATCGTTAGCAAGCCATTAATTAAGAAAGAAGAAGAAACATCCTTAGGGTGGATTGCACCATCTAACTTTAACGATAACTATAACTTTAAAGTTAACTGGTACCTACATAATGGTCCTTTGAGTCAGAACTTAAGTTTGAAAGTCCAACCACAAATGTTTAAAAAACACAACATTACTTACAGCATCGACAACGATTTGGCACGCATTGATGTTGGAGATGAGCTGAGGCTTGCCCTGAGACTGGTCCGTCCCCTCCTTCAGTACGAGGATCTGAGGTTGCTGTGGACATGAAAATTAAATAGAAAATCATTAGTATTTGTGCTGACGCAGGGGGTTTTAGCTTCACATATTTATAATTTTTGTAGATTTTCTGCATATAATTATTACAAATATTCTGTCATGTACAGTCACCAGCATTGACATGTACATTTTACAACCTTCTCGCATTGAGGCAAATGGAAACAAAGCTCCTCTCTGTCCACAAATGTCATTCAACATTCTCCGTGTCATTCTATCTTCAAATTGTTCAGCCCCGTAATTGTCTGATTTCAAAATCTATCATGACCCCTTTCAAAGGTATTGTGATTGTGATAGTGATTTATGGAGTTGTGTAACATATAATCGCAATCGCAGTGTTATTTAAAACATCATTCGTTCCAAAAGGAACTAATGATGTTTTAAATAACACTTCATTTCACACTTCTCCATACATTTTAAAGATATTTTCATCTGTCACTTGTACAATTAACTGCTTATACAATTCAATTTCGGTTTATAGAATTTATTCTCATAAAAACACAAAGTTTACTTAAAATGAGAAAACAAATATTACATAAATATGATTATTTTCTTAGTGGCTATATGTAAACATCGGATACGCGGCACTCATACCAATAACAAACTTGAAAACATTTATGAAAATAAGACTCAAAAAATGTATGTTATTTAAAAAAATATATATAAGTTGAGTTATAATTGATAAGTTGTATTAATTTCTAACAATCACTTATTAATTAAATACCAATAAAGGGCAGCCGAAACAATTAAAACTGAGATAAGGTTGAGGTTTTTAAATAGACATAACGGCAAAACAACAATAAGCACAGTCACACACCCTAAAACAGATATCGTTAGATAAAACTAATTTGGGTCCGTTACACCATTTATAAATCAAGAATGGTTTAATCGTTCATTCAATTCAATTTCGTTCATACAATAAAAAAAAATTAAAAAACGTCCCGATCACAATCCCTATCAAATGTCAAATAGTGAGCCTGAAGTATGTGAATATCTTTCAAATGACAAACTGAAAGGGATTGCTATAGATTTTAAGGAGTTTCACCTGTGTTCTTTTCGTAATAACACGTGTTGTGAGGCTCCATTTTTAACTCAATCTACCGTACAATTTCTATATATTACAAAATATATTTACTTGACATTGGCAAAATTCGCGTATTTAACGCGAGCACGCCATTAATTAAGAAAGAAGAAGAAGAAGAAGCTATAGATTTTAAAATTAGACAATAAGCCCCCTGGTCGGATAGTACAATACACATTAACTGCTACTTGAGTGAGTCCGCCTGGCTAGCTACCACCATCTTATCTAAGTCTGACGCCATAATAACAATGTTTTCAGCATTGTTGTGTTCCGGCAGTTAGAGGTAAGATAGCCAGTTCCTCAGTAGTTGAGGATTCCGGGAGAGGCTCGCTTCCATCTTCAGCCTTATCAATACTTAACATCAGGTATGATGAAGGCTAAGAGTCTCCCCGTCGTTAATAAAAAAAAAAAAAAAAAAAAAAAACTTTGATGCTACGGGTAGACTATCGTGTTTAACGCGAACTTTAGCTACTTCCATGACAAGTCTGGCCAAGCAATAGTCACATTTCAATACACTCATAGAAAGGTGATTATTGCTTCTTCTTCTTTTTGTATAATGGCGGTGCCCTTTTGGATTTCGCCAATATTTTCTTTCTACATACTCTGCTTCTTCAAGGCGTCTCGTGAGAATTTCATGAAGAAGTATAGAGGTGGCCAAATTTTAAATTTAGAGGCTGTAGATCCAGCTGTTGATAATTGCTTAGCCACACATGTTGTGGAAGTAGCAAAAGTTGGTGTTAAACATGATAGTCAGTCTGCATCATAAAGAATAGGAGATTGATTATTAAAAACAATAACATTTAGGTATTGTATTGTAACCTAGAAATCCTTAGTTTAGTACTAGCTGTATTTTAACTCCTTTTTAATTGTTAACAGATAACATACATTGTACATTTATATTTTACATATTAAAAATAATACTGTAAAAAAAAAACTAACCAAATAATACTATTTTTTTTTGTCACATGATCAACAGATTTAATTCTGAAGAGGTTAGAAAATAATTTAATGTAAACAAATGGGTAAAATAGCATTTTCTGACGATTTTACTACAAATGTTTCAGTAAAACTTGTGATAAATATCATGTGATAGTTTTTTCAGTATTTTTTTACGAATCTTGGGAGCAGGTTTTTGAAATGATTCATAGAGAAAAGAGACTGTCGGCTTTTTGAATGAAAACAATGTTATTATCAACTAATTGATAAAGTTCCATGTTAAAACTTTACTTTCATACATTGAGGAGCTTATGTCCACTAAATATAAAGTAAATAAACCATAAAAAATCTAAAATTTTATTTTTCAAAGTATTTAAGTGAAATACTTCGACGCTGAATTTTTATTAGAATGAGGCCTAAAAATCCAAAATAGGTCACATAAATTAATATTTACACACACCAACATTCACTGAGTACACTAAAACACAATATAGTTCAGAGATTCTATTGATAAAATTGAATTTATTTACCATTTTGGATTCTTCACTTCAAGTTAACAAAATTTGACACCACAGACCAGACAGACTATTTTAATTTTTTAATTTCACCATGACAATGACGTGACATGACATGACATGATGATATGGTGACCATGTGCTCCTCTGGCTATATCATAAAAAACCCACCTAGAAGGAATGTGACGATGATATGGGGGGCTATCGCGTAAAAATCTGGGTATGGATATGGGCTTCATTTGACAGTTGAAGCTCATAAAATTACCATATATGGTCATTTAACTGTCAAATGAAGCCCATGTCCGTATCCATATTTTTTACGCGATAGCCCCGCTGATATGACTTCGGTACTCATTTTCAATGTACCGGCTTCACGACAGAATGATTGATCAAAATTGGTGAGCCAGAGGGGCACATGTTTTTTAAGGTTAGGTTTAACTTATATTGACAAATTCCAAGAGCATTACGGTATGTACCGACGGGATGTACAATTCAAAGAAATGTAACAGCATATGTGACAGATACTGATGCATTTAATACATAACATACGCAATTGGCAAAGCGAAATAAGCATTTACTTCTCAAAAAGCATGTGCTTGTCTGGTTCATTAGTTAAAGTCGAAAATCATCGTGAAATTGGCATCATAATAAATATAAAACGTGAATCCTAAGCCTTATCGTCACGGTAAACAGCTTATAAGTCTATTTCAGTGACTGCTTCATTAGTTTTGAAGAATATTCAAAAAAAATTTTACTATGGACAGTGTTAGTGTAGGGTGACCATGGCCATAATATTTATCCCAGGATTTTTCCTTATTAAAGATTTTACAGTCGAGTCTGAATAAAATCGATTTGGTGGGCTTTTGAGATTCTTATTTCTGGAATTAATTCTTATTTTGATGCGGCTTTCCGAACAACTAACCGTAGAGAATCATTATTCTTGATAGTATTTTGGGACCACTGTTACAGTACAAACACAGTTTCTATCTTTATTGCCTATGTCGGGAAAGTACAGTCGTAGAAAAAATCAGGTGGAATAAAATGTAAAATGATTTTTTTATAAACTATATATTTTTTTTTAAAAAAACACTGTTTTACTTAAGATATAAACATTATAACTTATTAATAAAATATTTATGCTTATTACTAATGTGACTTAAATGTACACGCTTGTACATAAAGAGTGATGTTGAAGCTCATAAAATTACCATATATGGTCATTTAACTGTCAAATGAAGCCCATGTCCATATCCATATTTTTTACGCGATAGCCCCTCAGGACCAGGGGGGCTATCGCGTAAAAAATATGGATATGGGCATGGGCTTCATTTGACAATTAAATGACATTTTTATGAGCTTCAACTCTCAAATGAAGCCCATATCCATACCCAGATTTTTTACGCGGTAGGGCCCCAGGGCAGTATAATCCAACCAAGCTGGCGTTGGTGGGTGTGCCATCGCCGGCCTTGCACGGTTTCCACCGTCTGGGAAGATGGCTAAACTTGCTCGGCCATCTTCCAGCCGTGAGGGGGCCCGGGTAACCGGGCCACGGCCGCCTGGTCTTTAGGGGTGATTGCGAACCCTACCCCCCGTGACCAATGGCGGCCTGGAGGGCAAGTACTAGGAGTTTTAGTTGGTAGTACCCGCCCAGGTGAGTCCAACATTTCGAATCGCCCCTGCACCTGGGGGCGAGGGATGCGTAAAAGCATTTCTCCTAGTATAAAAAAAAAAAAAAAAAAAAAAAAAGGGCAGTATAATCCACCACATAGGTGTTGCGGAAAAAAATATCATATTCCTTTGCCAGTGAGTTGATATTGTATCATATTCTATGTTATTCCATTCAATACAAATTGCAGCTGATTGAATACAATATGAACGTTCAAATTAAAGAGCTCTCTGTCTCTTTTCAAAGTCACGATTTGAAAAATAAAATGGTTTCAAAAGTTATCACAGATTAAATGTCAAAATTGCTTAGCCCTCAATCGGCAAAAAAGAAAATCCTTTTTTGCTGTCACAAACGTCATTTTAAAAAGATCTCATTACCTTACGCAATCGCACCTATTTCTAATCGCAATACTTATACGAATATTTAAAAACTAATATGTTTGTTTGCATCTCTAATTATTGGCAGACTTGGAAAACGTGTCTTCGGCACGTAAAAATACGACTTGTGCATAGGGCCTTAACCGCAACAACGACGCGACGGAGGGCTCCCCGGCCATAGTTTATACTGTGTTCCGGCTATTGCGAACCATAGATTGACTCATTCATTCCTTTCATTTAATTTTTCAGTCGAAAGCACAAGTCAAGCAAGAGAGTATTGTTTTCTGAGGTTGCTGCGAAGTGAAAGAAGTTGAAGTTGAATTGAAAATGTCTTCTCGTAAACGAAATCAAAGTGACATGGAAACACTTAGATAAATTAGAAATTCATCAAATAAATTAGTCTTTTATTACCATGGCGAGATATTCGTATTCGTATTCGTCGAATAGTAGGTTTGATATTCCTATTCGTATTTGTAAAAGTAGTATTGGTTGCATCAGTACTTTTTGGAAAAAAAAAAAATAGCATTGTAAAATGCAAAATTAATAAGTTACAAATAAAACTTTTTATTACCCCCCACTTTCTTGATTGAGATACTCGTGTCGAGCCCCTCACTAGCAACAGGCGACCTCTGGTGGCTGGCAGGCAGCACTACGCCTGTTACGTCATAGTGACAAATACACAAAAGTAAGCACTATGGAGATATGAGAGAATGTACGAGCGAAAAAATTCTAAAACTATGGAGATATACACGATGGAAATTTAAAACGGGCACGAAGGACAGGTACACATAACCGATGTAGCTACATGAAAACGTTCTTAACCATCCTTAATTTTATGAGAAATTTTGAACTGACTGCATCAATTCATCAATTTTGAAAAAAATATAGTCGGCAGGAAAATTTTCTATTTTTGAATATTTTTTTACGCCAATCGATCTTGTTTCTAGAGAATCAAAACACTTTACGATACCTACGGAGGTTTGAGTACTATAAAAGTTAGAAATCAGAGTGCTTTAATTCTTACGAGAAACAGGATCGAATGTCATGAAAAATATACATTTTGAGAACTGCCCATTTTCCTGCTGACTGTATTTTTTTTCAAAATCTACGAAAACTGTTAAATCTTCGACTTTAACTAATGAGCCAGACAAGCACATGCTTCTTGAGAAGTAAATGCTTATTTCGTTTTCCCAAATGCGTATGTTATGTATTTAATGCATCAGTAGCTGTCACATTTCTCTGAATTGTACATCCCGTCGGTACATACCGTAATGCTCTTGGAATTGGAATTCGTCAATTTATGTTAAACCTAACCTCAAAAACATGTGCTTCTCTGGCTCACCAATTAATCAATTTTTCTGCCGTGACATTGAAAATGAGTACCGAAATAAGAAGTCATCATCGTCACATTCCTTCCAGGTAGTTTTCTTTATGAAATAGCCAGGTAGCCAGAGGAGCATATGGTCACATGATAAGTGATGTATAGGTACAGCTGTAGCATAGAGATACAACAGTCATATTCACAATACACACATATTTACAAGTCAATGAGCTGTAGTGTTTGACCATGAAGGTATAGGTATAACTGGAGCTAACATTCTGTACACCTACTTGAATTCAATTGAAAATTAAAGCAAGATTTTATGTAGTGTTATCATACTCTCTGGTGAAATCTCTCCCTTTCTAACTAATTTTGGTTTCCTTTTTTAACACAACACACAATTAGTGATGGGATAAGTTCCGGTAGAACACACAATTAGTGAAAGGATAAGTTCCGGTAGAAGCGTGTAGCGTTGTGAGATAAATTGTCCAAGAATCCGTTAGATAGGCATAGGAAATGATATATATTACAACCCCAGGAACCTGGGGGGCTATCGCGTAAAAAATATGGATATGGACACGGGCTTCATTTGACAGTTAAATGACCATATATGGTAATTTTATGAGCTTCAACTGTCAAATGAAGCCCATATCCATACCAAGATTTTTTACGCGATAGCCCTGCTGTCCAGAAAAGACAACCCCCCCACAACCGAGTATCGTATATCTCGCATTGAATCGACCAACGAATGAAATCCATATCCATATTTTTTACGCAATAAGGGGGGCAAGGGTGCTGTTTGACAATCAACAGAAGACAGAATATTAGTTCTATTTTAGACGTAAGCTATACATATGTTTTATATTACAACAGCTGTCAAATTATCAGCGAACTTCTCAGTCGATAATGGTGTATCAAGTTATAAAAAAAAACAGAGACTTTAACTGAAAACGAAAAAAACTAAAACACACGGTAAAAAAAAACTGTAAAAAAAAACTTGTAAACAATTGAACTCATCCGCACATTCAATTGGTATTGAAATATCCTGCACTTCGTTACTTCACTAACTGTCACCAAACCACAAATTAAAAAAAAAGGTCAATCAATCAACTGTCAAAAAACCTAGCCGGTGGTATCTGCGTTGCGTTTATCCAATAATTTATTTTATTTATTTGTAAGAAAAAAGACAATATCAGGAATAAGGTTTCAATTAATACTCTCATCATCAAAAATGAGTAGAGAAGTAGACGTAAAAGCGTTGATATCGCACATAGTGCGAGGCGATGGAGGGGACAAATGTCGAATTTGCATGGGAGATACTACCGAAGGCCAAGTATACCTTGGAGATACGGTCATGATGGACGGGGAGAGGCCGGTCACCCTCGCGGAGTTGCTGGAAGTCATCACTGGAGTCGAGGTTAGCATATTTTTTTTTCTTTAACTACGTATTCAATATGATGTGATTTGTTTATTTTCTGCGAGAAACGGAACGGCGTCATTCCCGCCATGTCAAACAAAATGGCGGTGGCAGATAAAAATTAATAATTTTTTTGTCACATCATGTTGCATTGTAATAGTTTTTTAAGATTATGTTTAATGTTTTTGGTAAATTGTTATCAAACATATCTCACATAAATTATGTATCATGATGTACTTACTAAGTAGGTACTAATTTTAAAACTTCATAAATTGCCTCACTTTGTATGTAACAAGATGAAAAATCTACTATTAAGTTTTTTTTGTAGCATGAAATTAAACTATACATTTGAGCAATAAACAGCCTCTTTATTAAGGCCCATTTAAATGTATGAGATTGGCACTTTTACCGTGACCCGTTGACTGATCCGGTGGTTGCAGGTTGCGGAGGATGCCGAGCTACCGAATGGTCTCTGCTCCACATGCTCAGGTCATGCAGTTGATGCAGGCCATTTCACCATACTCTGCCGGAAAGCCAATACACGTTGGAACACAACGCTGAGCTTATTAAATGACTTACCACTGCCAAACAGCTTACCAGACTTATGTAAATCCATTTATGCTGTTTTAGAAAAAGACCAACTTACACTTATTCATGATTTTAAAAAGTCAACTGAAGGAAAAACAAATGAGTTGGCTAACTCTGTGAAAATTAAGAGGAGTAGAAACACTTATCAAGCATTGATTTGTGTATGTCCAACGTGTAATAAAACTTTCCGTAATGCTCATGAATTATCAAAACACATGAAGGAGTCAGGAGATTACCAAAGAGCATGTCATTTTTGTGCCGAAATAATGTCTAGAGATGATCTGATCAGCCATTTGGGTTCTATACATGGGGTTTCGCCATTTGATTGTAAAAAGTGCCCAGCGTTATTCCAATCTCATATTAAATATAAGAAACATATCAAGGAAGCCCATGTTGTTGGTGCCTGTACTTGCGGTGACTGTGGTCGCAGCTTCAGCTCTCAGTTTGGCTACCGAGCCCATCAGTCAGTTCACTTACCAAAAACATGCCCTGCTTGTGACCAACTATTCCGCAATCAAATGTGTTACATTCACCATTTAAAAGTATGTTGCAAGTTAGATGAATTAAATCAAAGAAGACATGAGACAAAAAGCAAAGTGACAATTGAAATCAAAAACAGATCTAGTAAGAAAAAGGTTAGAGTTGGTTTGCGTGGTAGTGCTCAAAAGGAATGTATATGTGATTATTGTGGGAAGAAGTTTGGTAGTAAAAAGCTGATTAACGCTCATATCCAGCATGTGCACATGAAGAATACACACAGGCCTTGCCCTTACTGTGGGAAATTATTAGCTTCAGCCCATATGACGGAGCATATTAAAAATCATGAACTTGTAAGGTCATATAAATGTGAATACTGTAACTTAGTACTTAAAACGAGGCTAGGTTTCATCCAGCACTTGTGCTTGCACACCGGAGAAAAACCCTTTCCTTGCAAACATTGTGGGGAATCATTTTCAGCATCGTCAAGGAGATCTGAGCATATTCGTAAGGTGCATAAGGGTGGGATTCCGTTGAAACATGCGTGTGAGATGTGCCCAGCACGGTTTGCTCTCCCTTTCCGATTGAGGAAGCATATGGCTGCAGTTCATAGTATCCAAGGTGATAAGGTTGTGTTCGAATGCAAGGAATGCCATGAGAAATTCAGCAGCTGTCGTGGTTTGATCCACCATGGAAGGAAACACCAGAAAGATGTTATACTGCCATCTAGAAAGAGATCAATTAAATTAGATCCCGAATGATATGGTATCAAATGATTTTGTGTTTATTATGTAAAAAAATAAAGCAATACATTTTTAAAGCATACTTGTCCACTTCTTTTACATAATATTTCGTCCATGTATATTGTACCATAATTTATAATCATATAGGTTACGTCACAAATGTAGAGAGCCTTGTGGTGACTGCATGAACCAACACCAATAAAGATATCAACTTTGTAATTAGAAATTGATCAAAAGTTTTAGAGTCTATAATTAAATAGTTTAAGTTACATGTCCACGAGACGGTTTTCCGCCAGACATCGAGCCAGATTCTGAAGTATCTTAAAATTTATTTGCAATTTGCTCTTAATTATTAGAGTGTTAAAATACAATAATAAATACAATAAAATGTGGTCAAACGCGAATAGCTAACAAGCTCGTTAACTTATACAAAACACATGAAGTGAACGATGGACGTTGTTCCAGATGGAGACGTCGTCACTTCTACCAGGCACGGTCTGCCCCAGGTGCGTAAACACAGCCACCGTTGCCGCGCCTTTCATTCAACTATGCAAGAAGACAAACCAAAAGTGGACAGAGATCTCAGATTGTCTGATAAACTTAGACAACACCATCTCGAGAACAGCTAAAAGCGCGTTAATATGCGTCGATCCAGATAATATAATCAAGATCTTTGAATGTAAAGAAAACGTTATCAACACAAAGAAGGCGCTTAAAGTAATCAAAAAGACTTTTGATAATCCAATCACCACAGTGCGAGAAACCAAGGAGATAGATTCGGATATGAAATGCCCCGAATGCGAAAAAGTCTATCCTAGTATATTCTCATTAAATGCACACCTAAAAGATATCGATAAGAAGATGTGTTATTATTGTAAACAAATAGTGAACATAGACAAATTCGCTAAACATGTGGCGAAACACGGTGCTGTTCTTTTCACGTGTAAAACATGCAAAACTATGTTTAAATACAGACCCAATTACATCAAACATGTCAAAATATGCAGGAGAAAAGGAAAGCATGTGTGCGTTGAATGTTCACAGTCTTTCGTCAAAGCAACCAACTTGGTAGCGCATTATGCGTCGAAACATAGTCCTAAGATATGTGCGGCATGTGATAAAAAATTTATTAGCAAAATGTGTTTCAGAAATCATGCGAAATACTGCATCAACTCGAAATCAGTTGGGGAAAAATATATTTGTGATTACTGTTCCAAAGAGTATAGCTTCAAGAACGCTTTAAGGTTACACATACGCTTCTCTCATCTTGTAGGTTGGGAGTACCAGTGTGAGCAATGTGGAAAGAAGTTTTCAAATTCCGCGCATTTGCGAGAACATGACAATAAACACAACAGGGTGGACGACAGATATGTCTGCAAAATCTGTGGAACAAAGTATAGCACAAGGAGAGGTTACGAACGTCATTACAAACGGCATTTCGATGAAAACGGTCAGCTGACCGTAACGTCCAAGCCTCCGAAAATGAAGCGTCCATCACGCACACTACAGCATTGCATACTCTGCGACTTTGCCTCTGCCAATAGAAAAAAGTTAGATAAGCATCTTAGCGTGAAACATAATATATTGCAATGGGAGGTTATCCACCAGTAACCATTTAAAATATATATATCTTTAATTTTTAAGTGCCTTACACCAAATATATATTTATCCCTCGAAGAATATTAATTCAGAATGTAGATTTTGTAAATTTGAATTTTATACCGAACCGTGGAATAGCAAGAGGAACGGACTGATTGATGACATGGTTTCAGGTGGAGTTTGACGGGGGCTTACCACAAGGACTGTGCACAGTGTGCTCAGAGAGCGCCATCGCCGCTATAACCTTCCGACAACTGTGCAAGGAGTCCATCAACCAGTGGAGGCAGGCAACCTCCATTGTGGACAATATTGTGCCCCCGTCGAATGAAGACGAAACATATTACCTATTCTACAATACCGATGCGTCGATGCAAATTCCAACAGTGAACGTCGTAAAGAAGCGCGCCGTTCCAGATAAAGTTGACGCGCCTGTAGGAGTGAAACTAGCGAAATCACCTCGTTTGTTATCTTCAATGCAATGTCCAGATTGCGGCAAGAAGTTTCCTAGTTCCGTTCATTTAAACTCACATTTGAAGAACTCGGTGAAAAGAGCATGTGACGTATGCTGTTTACTGTTCGACAAATCAAAATTCGCACAACACTTATACAAGGTTCACAATAAGTTGGTGGTTTCCTGCGCCTCCTGTCATCAGATATTTGAGGATGATCTTTCGTTAGCTCTACACTCGCAAAAAGCACACGGGAACAATTCTCATGAATGTAAAGTGTGTGGAAATGGATTTAGCAACGAAAGGGCTCTCAGCGCGCATTCGTATAGTCATTCCCTCTTCCTCTGCACATCATGCGGTCGAACATTCGAGAACCGAAACTGCTACATGTACCATCGACAGCAATGTCAGACGACCACTACTACATTAGAAACGAATGAGTACGTTTGTGACCATTGTGGCAATTCTTACACTAAAAAGCCTTCTTTAAGAATTCATATAATCCAGAAACATCTAAACGTCCTGCCGTATGTTTGCGAAACATGTGGTAAACGCACTTCCACGATTGCCCATTTACGATCGCACGAAAAGGTGCATACACTTGAAAGGAAAACCTTTAGATGTCATTGCGGTGCTCTTATGAGGACAGAGTTAGGTTACCAATTGCATTTACGCATCCACAGCGGCGAAAAACCTTACGCATGTGGCCAATGCGGGGATAAATTTCTATCGGCTTCTAGACGACTTGATCACATAAAACGTAGGCATAGGCCTGCTAAAGACATGCCGCACGGCTGCAAGGAGTGCTCCGCGCGGTTCGTCCGCCCGTTTGAGTTGAGGAAACACTATTTGTCAGTACATCCTAATTTAATTAAGAACGAGACCAAGAGGATTTGAAGGTAAAGTTAGCTTGTCTTATGTTTATGAAACTGACCTCGCGACATATTAATCATATTATTATGAATATATTTAAAAAAAATCAGCTAATGCATAGGTAATAATTTTGTGTTATTTGTTAGTGTTAGATAAGGTTCGAGGTGGGCGATAATAACTGCGACACAGTCCTAGACTAATGTAGTTATTAACGTAAATTATGTTCTGTATGTATTTATAGCACAAATAAATAAATAAATAAAAATAAAAAAAATACTATATCCATTTAGATAACATAAATACTACTATAACAGCATATTATAAAGTTAACAACCCAAAGCACTTTAGTATGTCAATGTAAATACACAATGTGGGTTTCACACTAGTTTTTCAATTAGTGCAATTCGCGAATTCTCTATTTAGGATTTTAAAAATTAATTTGACGAATGCGGATTGGATGAATCGCAACTTAGGGTACATAATCGAGGAAGTTCCCAGTTGAACAGTCGAGTTTTATTTTTAGGCAGGAGCGTTATTTCAAAGGAGAAATATTTCAAAAAACAAAGAATTATTTTTGATGTGAAAATTGTTGAATGTTCACATCACAAATAATAGAACATTAATAGGTATTTCATTCGAACAATTAATAATTTGTTTTTTTTTTTACATTTTAGCATTTTCAATGCTATCTTTATACTTACATAAGATGAATTTTAATAGAAAAATATTGGGTATCTGGCCCACAGCTCTGAGCGACTTTCTGTGATATTTCTCCATTAAAATTTATCTTAATTTAAGAATATTTTTAACCTTATACTATACCTTATACTTATCGAAAAACTCTTACTGGTTAACTAAGAAGTTCCTCGATCGTACCTGCTATATTATAAGAGTATTCTATGTAATCACAACAGTGATTTCGTTTGTTTCAGATTGATGAAGAGAAATTGTTCCCTAAAGGGGCATGCGTAGCTTGCGCGTCGGCTGCCATGGCCGCCCAAGAATTCCGAGTATTTGTCCGCAAATCTCAAAGTATGTGGCATAAAGCAATTAGTTCCCTCAACGAAGTGCCAAAATCTAACGGGCCTTCAGTCAAGTCTGTCTGCGCCTTTGTAAAACCAGACAACTTCCAAATCCACACAGTCAAAGACTACACCGGCGGTGACTCTAAACAAATGCTAAACCGATTGAAAACCCGTCTAACTAAAAGAAAGGCCGAAGTCGAAAAGAAGGCCAGGATATCGCGCTCGGGACCAGCTTGCAACTGCCCCGATTGTGGCAAAACATTTTTCAGTCCGTACTTTTTGCGTTCGCATTTAAGAAACAGCGGTTACAAAGAAGCTTGCTTGCAATGCGGCGCTGTTGTGTCCCGAGGCGATGAAATGAAGGAACATCTCTCCAAAGTGCACGGTGAAACGATGTTTCTTTGCAAGAGATGTCCTACATTGTTTACATGCGAAATAAAGTTAAGGAAACATGTAAGAAAGGCTCATCAGCCTGGAGCTTGGACTTGTGGCGACTGTGGTCGCTCTTTCACGGGTAAACCGTCACTTGAAGTACATTCGCAAATGCACGCGGTTAGGACGTGTAGAGCTTGTGGTGTGCAATTCACAAACCGCAGTTGTTATAGGGAACACAGGTCTCAATGTGAGCCTGAGGCGAAACCAGACAGAAATTCGCTCCCGCTCAACAAACGTTCGAACGTTCGAGATCCCGCCACTTTCACATGCGACTACTGCGGCAAAAGTTACCTTTCGCGACCCCAACTCAAAAACCATATAATCTGGATCCATATGGATGTAAGGCCGCATCAGTGCCAGTGGTGCGGTAAAAGGTTTTATACCCCGTCCCGATTGGCGGAACATTCGATCGTGCATACGCGGGAAAGGAATTTCGAATGTGACATTTGTGGCGCCAAATTGGTATCTAAGATGGCCGCCGTTTATCACAGGCGAAGGCATACGGGCGAGCGTCCTTATGAATGCGAGGACTGCGGTGAAGGTTTCATATCATCGTCAAGGAGATCAGAACACGCGAAACGGAGACATGGCAAAGGGCCTAAAATACATTGTATGCAGTGCTCAGCTAGTTTTGTAAGAAGTCATGAACTTAAAAAACACATGGAAAAGTCACATAGAACTCAAGGACAGGCCATTGGTGTCGAGATTACATTATAATGAGACTGTAAAATTACTTTACTAGCAATGAAATGTAACCTTTTAGAACCATGTCGTAAATTCATTGACTATTGTTTATGTAACGCCCGGTTTCCACTGGCGAAACATTTCCAAAAAAATCGTTGTAAACGTATAATGCGGCTACTGCGAGAATGCATTATTTGATAGTAAAGTTCCTATCGAGAGCCATTGGTATTTCTCTTGGCCGGCGGCCTCCTTTATTTTACAACATGTTTTCTTGTAATTGATTTGCCATTCGAAACGGTGGTATGATATTTTGTACGGCAAATCAGGTATTAATTAGATTTTTGGTGATAAGTATTATGAATATTTACTTCGTTTTGAATATTTACTTACTAGGATGGCGCAGCGACCTAAAGTGAGTCTTGACCTTGGATAATAAGAGCTTCCATCTGGGTCTACATACATACATACGAACTGTTTCGCTATATTTTCTCCAAAAGTGTAATTAATGCGAGGGCTTGAGAAAAGGGCATGCCGGGTGCTCCAAATGTTACTGCCTATTTTGTTTTTTTTATTACGCGAGCTTTTTTTTTTAAAGAATATTCGTAATTTTATGTCTGGCAAGGCAGGATAGACTGGCAATGGTTTATATGCAAAAGTATTAGGCTCTAAATAATTAGATATGAAATAAGCAGACCGAACAGAATAAGTTAATGGATTTATGAGTATGGTTCTGTGGTAATCTGTATTATTCTTGTTTGTCAGCACAGATCCATAGTTGTGAATGGCGATGTAGTTATATTATGTTTTATCTCACCAGCGCGGGTGAGCCATACTTGTGTAAATAGGCTATTTGACAGGTTTTGAAAATCCATTTTATATTATGTAGTGGAGTTTAAGGAATCCAGTAAAAGTTGTTTTTTTTTAATTCTGGTACATATTTGCTGAAAAATATCAAATTAAAAATTCAATATTTAAATAGCGCGCCAAAACGCTACATTGACAATATGGCGCTGCAATGGGGTCGGTGACGTCACTTGTCTGTATTCTGCATATCATCCACATGCGTAGGCAAACGATGTTTACAAGCACGTGACGTCATTATAAACTCGACGAATCATGAGCGTTTTGTGTCACGTGACAAAACGTTTAAAAAATGCATTTTTATTTACGGATTTTTAAATAAATTTATAATTATTTTCAACTTACGTTAATAAAAAACCATTTTTAAACTCATAATTTATATTGATAACAGTAATTGACACTTTATTTTTCGCATTGTCAAATAGCCTATTGTACATGCACATTGTCTTTGCCTGCGTAAGCTCAGGAGCGCTCAGTATTGGCCAAGTCGTTTGGCTGGATCACTACGCACACACAACGCCCACGTGTCCGTACGCATTACTACAAATATGGCTCACCCGCGCTCATTAGATAAAAGATCGTACATCGTACAACTGGATCTGATATTTTTTATAAACTTGTAACCATGGAATATTTACACCGTATTTAAAATTGTGAACTCGAGTTAATACGAGAAAACACTGAATAACTATTCCAAACCAACCTTATGTACACCAAAAAAGGAGCTTAGACTGTCTGTACAGTCAGGCCCAAAATTATCGGAACATTCAAAGCTACGAAAATACCTAATCATTTGACAAAACTCAACCTTATCTCAAGACGTTAAGATGCACTTTCATTTGGTCTCTGAAAATAAACGAAAGTGCACCTTAATTTGATTGAGTATTTTGGTAGGCTTGAATGCTCCGCAGGCTGATTAACTAACGGGAACTCTTCATACAGTGGCAGCCACATAGTGACGAAACTGAAACTGATCCGTGACCACATTATATTTAATTGTAAACACATCATTATACGACCACTTACCAGCTAAAATACCTCGTCCCATAAATGTTATGAACATTATTTCACTTTCGGACATACCAGCGCTATTAACCCTTTGTAAATATTTAAAATTGAATAATATTCAATTGTAATTTATTTTATTTTATACTGAATACGAAATCTCAAGGAAGAAACAGATCCAAAACTGTATAAGTACAAACTGTATTACCGACCAAATGTTACAAAAAAAAACCGTGTATCTCTCGTTACGAGACTTAGGCGGAATATCTGTGAAAACTGAAGAAAGCCAGAACAAAAAAAAACTAAAAAGAAACAACCGAGTTTCCGTTAGATTAATCAGCCATCCGATCATTTTGGTGCTGACTGTACTGTGTAGCACCTAAGAAAACTGTAACTACTGATTTTAAATGTTATTACGTAAGATAGTGGCTTAGGAATTCTTTGACCAAAAATTGTTTAAGGTTACATGGGGTGGTTTTTGTCACAAAACTGATAAAAATCTTTTATATTCGATTGTAGGTCAGTTTTGAAATATATGTTTGGAAAAGTTATTTTAAACTAAGTTTACTGAAATTTATGATTTGAGCTATGTACTAACTAAGACGCATTTTGTTTTATAATTTAGCACCGTATATTTTTTAAATACGCGCGTACTGTTCAGTCAAACGAATGATACATTCAAAAGTGTATAGAATTTGTGCCTTCATGCTAAGACGTGTTATACTTAGGTATAAAATAGACAATAGAAAACAAATAAAATGATATTTAATGAAACAAAACTGCCACATCAATTTAAGCTTTAAGAAGTTGCAGTAAAATCGGTTTGTATTTCTTTCTTATTTCAGTTTTGCGATTCTTTTAGGATGAAAAATAATTTCTAGAGAGATACTAGTTTGTATTTTATGTATTACTTAGAAAATATTGTTTGCATTACTTGCAGATGATAAAATGAGATGTTAATTTTTTTAATAAATATAATTAAGGTTGTATGTATTGTTTTATTTAATATTTTTATATGCAACCGCCTTTGTGGTAGTGGTAACAACCACCGGTATCAGACCCAGGGGTCCCGGGTTCGATTCCTAGCGGGGGTACATATTGTATTCGGTTTGGTTGGTGGTAGGACATGTAAGTCCGTCTGGCTAGCTACCACCATCTTATCTAAGGCTGACGCCATAACAACATTGTATTCAGCATTGTTATGTTCCGGCAGTTAGAGATAAGATAGCCAGTTACTCAGTGATGAGGATTCTGGGAGAGGCTCTCTTCCATCTACGGCCTTATCAATAATTAACATCCGTATGATGAAGGCTAAGAGTGTTTAGTGGCGTTCTGTTCGTGCCGGTGCGCTCTTTCCGTGGTAAATTATTACTAAAAATCGCAGAAATCTTGCGAAATAGTACGAATACGTTGCCTTTGAACTAAATGTCTGTATACAATGGTTTTCAGTTTTTAAATGCGCTAGACTTTGACAAGAATATTCATTCGCCTAGTTTATATGGCAGTAAAACTGAATAAAATTTACGCAACAGAGGGATTGGGCCTTCCCTACGTTTCGAGAAAGAAATGTAACGAAAATACATACTTTTGTTTATACCGCACTGTCTTAAGTTTATGAACGAATTTAAAAATATAAAACTTTAATTTCAGAACGTCATATAAAACGCCAATGTCATTATCATGTCATGTCAGTTTGACTGTTCTCTATCTGAGGCCTGGTCGAGCTCTCAAAAAAGTTAAATTAAAATTGTGCCATTTATAAAATAAAACAATGACTTTCAAGGGTGATTTACGGCAATTATTAAAGCCATACTACTGGGTCAATATTCTGTTGAGCATGTCTTATGTTACGTGCAAGCGTACAGCCATAATTTGCAACTTTTTGTTTCCTAATGTGGACTGTGAGTTAGACAGCCGAGAAACGGAAATTCTGTTCTTCCTAATTATAGTAGTGATGCTAAGGACGAGGAAGGCCGGCAGTGTGACTATGGTGAACTATCTATCGTCCTCGTTTGTGTATACAAAGATTGCTAACCTGATTCTTTGGCTGTATTCAGATGTCAGGCAAGTATGGTTTCTATCCTGTAAATAATGAATTATTTAATCGTGCTTGTGACTAACGTAGCTGTAGTGTTAGACAAAAGTGAACTATGGGAAAAAACGAACTACACACGATTACTCTGTCAAAACATGTCAGCCGTGACTGTATTGAATGATAAACATGACTGGAAGAGGAGATAGATAGACTGTGAATTTACGCCAACTATCAAAGTTATCAAAAACAATTGGTAAGGCAGTTGATGGTTTGGAAAGAGAGACTCGGCAAAAGTTTTTTGTATCAAATATATTTTGACAAACTCGTACTAGGGGTACAGGGCATATCTGGCTTTTCTAAATTACTAAAAAGTAAAATTAATATATTTGTGACAGGTATGGCCTCCCTTATGGTGCAATAATAATATTGACCGCACTCCTATTGCCGGAACCGACGTATTTGGGGCCTGAGCATGTCACCTACTTCCGCGGGGTGCAGACACTAGACGAGGAACTGAAAAGGAATAAAGGTATTTTTTTCTTTTTCATTAGTAAGAGGGATAGTTGACAAGAAATATATGAATATTTATCTCCGACTGGGACTGCTATGTCCAATACTGAGACCTCTATATTTATTTATTTATTTATCTAAGCATCGTAACAGTTTCTCTTTCACATAATTTCACATAAAAGTACCTAACAAAGATGTGATGGACTGAATACAACCCTGGTAGGGTGTTGCTCATTTAGACTTACAGACTATAATATAATACAATTTATTATAGTTATAATGGCGAAGGAGCATTCCGAGGATTTATGTAGGGTAGGTATAATATAATTAGGTAATATTGATTTATTATTATCTGAATTTGTCACACATGTATTCCTGCACTAAACAATAGCATTTCTTTGTAAGGAATTCTTTAAGTATGTGTTTATGTTTATTATATTTATGTTATATGTCACTGGGACCTCTTCTGGCCCAAGTTGGTGTCTGTTCGACACTGGGACCTCTATCTTTTACACTGGAACCTCTTTATTCGACACTGGAACTTCTATGTCTGACACTGAGACCTCGTTTCGTAAATTGTGGGGTGCGCGCTTTCACGTTCACTCTCACACACATTTTCTAATGGAACGGTAGAGTGGTGGCATGGCGAGGGCGGGCGTGTGGCGTCGTGGCTCGCTCGCTTTAATTTTAACCGACTTAAAAAAGAAGGAGGTCATCAGTTTGTCGCGTATATTTTTTTATGTATGTTCACCGATCACTGAAACGAAGGCTGCTTAACCGATTCCAATGATTCAAACGCTATATCATCAAGGTTTTTACCCAAGTTGGTCTCACTGTTTGAAATTTTGAAATCGTTTAGGTTTTTTTCAGGAAATCTTGAAAATACTGTTAGTATTGTGTGTGTAGTACTAGTTCCTGATATGCCGCGAGATGGCGATACTAAACTGTGACACAATTCCATTTCGATTTGCAGTACGCTAGATGGCGCTGTTCTTGACTTAAAAACATTTAAAATATTGTACTTTTTCATTAAAAAACCAAGGAATTCTACATTGCTCTTCTATTACTTTCATTTTTCTTACCTTGGTTGCCACCAACTCCAAAAGGCTTATTTTTAACTTTTTGATGTCGGTTTTTATTTTTTTATAAAAGTTTTTGATACTTGTCTATTTATTTCTCTCGACAACAACCACAAAATCCCGACATTTTCAAAATCTTCCAGATGTTTTGTACTTCCGATCTGCTGGCAAACCTGCCTTGAAACCGCGCACAATGCCACTTTTGACAAGACATTCTTAGTATTTGACAGGCCATTGTCATCGACGTCATTGTCCCGAGCTAGCATTATATATTTATATGGCAGCTCGGGCTCGCTAGCACCCCCTTTCGCCCGAAACACGCACGATAGCTCTGTCAAAATGCATTTATATCTTTCTCTCCTTGACATCTAGGCACCACATGGATCGTATGTCTATACGCGGCGTGGCACCCCGCCTGCGTCAACTTCGCGCCGGTGTTCGCCGAGCTGTCGGCTGGCTACAGCTTAGACAACCTGAAGTTCGGCAAGTTGGACGTCGGAAGGTATGTCAGAAACATGAAAATAATAATTATAATGATATTTCTTACACTCACGCCAATTAACCTAGCCCCAAAGTAAGCACTGTACGGCTTGTGTGAGATACTAGGGTAACGGATTTGATTGCATGAATAGGCTCCGAAACTATTGAATGGATTTGGATGAAACTTGGTACACGGATAGTAGATAGTCTGGTTATGAACATAGGATATTTGTTATCCCGATATTCCCACGGGAACGGGAACCACGCGTGTGAAACCGCAAGCGGCTGCTAGTTTGCTAATAAACATGGTATTTAAAGATGTAACAGGTAGAAAAGGTCAATCATGGTTAGCAAAAAATCATGAGCATGCAAATACTATATTATTTCGAAACCTCTTTACGCACCCATTCCCCTGCATCCTATTATTTATATTTATCTCTCTCTCACCCAATGTTGCCTGGAAGAGATTGCTATGTAGCAATAAGGCCACCTATTGTGTGTTGTTCCTTTTCGTCATTCTCTCTGTATATGTCTGTTTTTGTATCGTGTGCAATAAAGTAAATTTTTGTATGATTTTGTAATTTTTGCATTTTTCAATGCAATTTTTTAGAGCATTGGACCGGATTTCCAAAGGTCGCGGGTTCGAGAATTCACTTGAGGCCGAGTTTATTTTTTCCAATATTTTTCTATTTAAAATTTACCATAAGTAAAGTTTATTTTGCTTGTTGTTTGTATTATTTTTTTACAGTACTTAACATACAATTAAAAAAACCAGGACAAATTCCGTTATGAGATTAATTTATCTGGAAAAAATATTTTAAATCGTAAAATGCCTATACCAACAACCAAGTCCTTAAATGTATTTTAAAATTGTAAAGACTCAATTTTTTATACGTACATCTTATGTTTTGGCGCGCACTGTTCATTGAAATAAAACAACTTTTACGGATATCAAACGCGCTATATTTCCACGAACTAAGTTGTAATTGTCCGTATTTATAGGTTTTAAAGGGGTTTTTTGATTTTCCCGACGTTTCGGCACCTTTACAGCTGCCGTGGTCACGGGATGACTTCCTTAGTTCGTGGAAATATAGCGCGTTTGATATCCGTAAAAGTTGTTTTATTTCAACTCAATTTTTTGTTAAAAACACCGACGGAGTATTAGAATTATAGTAAGACTGAACTTCCTCCAGATACCCAGAGGTAGCAGCTAAGTACCGCGTCCAAGACGGACCAGCCAGTAGGCAGCTGCCTACAGTACTGTTACTCGACGCTACCGGGGAGAAACTGCGCCGCCCGCAGCCAGATCGCACGGGGAAACTGCAAAAGTAAGTGCTAATTACATACCTATAGTGCGATTCAAATAGGATGGCGGCTGTGAATAGAATAGATTATTTGCATTTGACTGAGGTACATAACAGTTGTTATTCTATAATAAGGCGCCTCTCATTCAGCCAACAACGGTGGCATGCAAATTATAATTAAATTTTAAAAATATACATTAATTTAAAAGGTCTATATTAGGATACGCTCGCGAGTTTCTGTCTACGCAGACAGAAACTCGCGAGCGTATGCAGTGTACGAACGTATTACTCACACTAGCACACGCGATCCAGTGTGACCATCTCAGAAACGGCGAATCTGCCAAACCACGAGCAAAAAAATCTGCCAAATCACCAGAAAACCAATATTCCACTTCAAACTACCAAAAAAAAAGGAGTTCTACTACAATTTACTTATTAAGAAACTAATGATCAGTTACATTAATAACAAAATAAACCTTATTATAGATTAATTGCCATACATAGTCATAAATTTAAATCATACAGTGAAAAAATTTGCCAAATTTGAAGGAATTCTTTATAAATTTTAAGTACTCGTATTTTAGAGATTTCTTTCAAATCTGTCAAATTCTGCCACTTTTCGAAATCTTCGGCATAATCTGCCACACTTAAAATTCAGGTGCTAAATCTGCCCAAATGGCAGAAATCAGCCACAATTGGTCACACTGTTTCATTTGGTCATCCTCCCGCGGGTGGCGGCTGCTAGCGGGCGGGTGTGCTCGTCCTCCCCGCCCCGTAACGCCCCGCTGACACCTTAAATTCGCTACTGCGACGCGACTTGTGACTAACTTCACAGCCGCCATGCTATTTGAATCGCACTGTACCTACCTACCTACCTGCAGGTTCTCACAGATGTTGTGCGTAGCCAGGGGCGTGCATTCCATATAGGCAATTAGGCAGTGCCTACCTCATTCAAAACCTAAATAAATATACAATTAATACAATAAGTGTTAAAGTTATTTTAGTTTAAACTTCTATTCAACACTCACCCACTAAGATTTTCCTTACGCTAAATACTGAATACCTACCGGTAGGCAGTCTCGAAATTGCCTACTCGAAACAAGCAGCGTTTCATACAAGAATACAACTTATTTAGAAAAAGTATTGCTCAAGTATAAACCGCCCACGGCAAGAAGGACGCTATTTGTACGTGTAACGTTCTAGCTTAAACTTCCGGAATATATCAGTATAAAGTAAGCATGCCTACCTGACGAATGAATTTGGTCGCGAATTATTTTGTTGAGGAGTTATTTTAAAACTATCATATTTCCTAAGATATTCATTAAAATTAAATGATGTAAAGGACATTTTTGTTCAAAATTAAATACTTGTAATGATTAACGTATTTATTTAGATAAGGATTAATATCATGTTTATGAAAACAGCTTCTCAAATAATACATTAGTTTAGAACAAACTTTATTATCTTAAAAATGGTTATAGTGAGTTAACCATAAAACATAGACATATGCTGTCGAGGACTTTTTTTTAGAACTTTTGATGGGGAACAATTTCGTCATACATGATTTTTAAGTAACTTTAACCGTTTACACACCGTCCGCAACGGAAGCTCCTAAAAGTAATATTTTTTGCCCGTTTTTGCAACGTTTTACATTAATGCTCTGCTCTTATTAATCGTAGCGTGATACTAAATATCTTATTACCTTCCGAGATAAATGGACTAACCAGCACAAAAAATATTTTTCAATTCGACCTAGTAGTTTCGGAGATTAGCGTGCTCAAACAATCAAACTCGTCAGCATTTTAATATTCCTACTAAATATTACGAACCATAACATTTATGACTAGCGGCCGCTCTCGATATCACTCGCCGCGTGGTTGCCGTTACCGTGGGAATATCAGGATAATTATAAATATTCGCATACAGTGTGGTGTTCTGATGTATAAGCTACATTGCTGTAAAGTTTCATCTTAATCAGTTCAGTAGTTTTTGAGTGAAAGAGTAACAAACATTCATCCATCCAAATATCCTCACAAACTTTCAAACTTATAATATTCGGTAGCAGGATAGGATAATTGCAAGGTTACTAGTTAGATCTACAGTGCCTACTACGCTGGAAAACCAATGCACGCCCCTGTGCGTAGCACATTTAAACATACCATACCAAATGTCAGCCATCGCAGGGTTGCTATCACTCTCGTCTCTCGTAGGGGTCAAGAACTACAGACACCGAGTTTCGTACTTCCTCTTCAAATACTTAAAGATAGGTTGACTATTGTACCTACTCCTGAGTTTTATTATTCTGTCGTCCACCTATTCCGCTACAAGAATAGGTGGACGACAGAAAAATAAAACTCAGGAGTAGGTACAATAGAGGGCAGAAGCGTCTTGTTCTGGCCCGAGGGGGGTGAATATTTTTTTTATTGAAAAAAAAACCTGTCTTTGATAGTAACAATCAAGGCGGGTCATTTGTATCGGTACAAAGTCAAAGTAAATATCATTTACTCAGTCTAGGCTGTTACAAGCACATGAACGTCAAAGAAGCTACGCCATCGGTTCACAAACCCTACGGCGGGAGACCGCGTAACGAGAACAACCGGCAAGAAACTCGTCAAGGGCTGTTTTTTCTCCCTGTTTTATTTTATACAGAGTCGTCAAATTGAATAGTGACCTTAACATATCAGTAAGGTCAATTTCCATAACAAAAAGAAAATACTAATTATAATATTACATTTTATGGTTATGTAACCGTAAACAATTTTCAACTGGCAAAGAAAGACTTATCTATCATACATTACAACATTTCTCGCATTACAAGATTACTGTACTGCAACCATCAATGTACCTTCAACAACTGGGTACTCCGAAAAATATTCTGTATTAAATAGACTGCATACACTCACAATGCCAAATCTTTCAGACAGACCACAGACCTATATCGAGATAGACAGTAAAAATGTACCTACTTTGCGCCAAAAGTTTGATCGACGGTCAAAGTTTTCCGACCTAAGTCAGTCCGCTTGAGACCATTGCCATGAAAACACGCGTCACTCAGAAACGAAAATGGTTAATTGTGCAGTGCTTTCTAGCAAGAGCTCGTCAATAACATTTCCACATCACTAAATCTCGCTGGCGACGTCATCGTACAGTCGGGGAACTTTCGGGTTGGCCAAAAAGGTCGCGGGTTCGATTCCCGTCTGAGAATTCACTAGTGGCCGAGTTATTTTTTTCCAATATTTTTCTATTTAAAATTTACCACAAGTATAAAAATAGCATTGAAAAATGCAAAAATTACAAAATCATAAAGTATAATATCATTTATAAGTTCCAAATTCTTCCTCAGGTTCTTATTCTCCAAAGACAACGTGAAGGCAGCGTTTGACCTAGAAACCCTCTACCAGGAATGCAAGGAGAAGTTGGCCGCAGCGAAGACCAACAAGAAGACCGAGTAGACCGTAAAAGACCAAGAAGACCACAAAATACCATGTGTAATTTTGTTTTTTAATCTTAGTTTGCAACATAGATAATAAAAATAAATAAGATTACGCGTTGGAAAGACATCCGTTTGCCCAAGTAAGCAGTACATTATTCATTCAATTAGTTTAAATGATTGCTAAGTTTGATACGTTAAGATCTAAAGTCGGATTTTTTATTCAGTAGAGTAATATAAAAAGAGAATATACTTGTATGTCTGTCCGTCATAAGTTAAAGGAATCGTGTATAAGGGGTTCACCAAAGTGATTTAAAATACCGTACGTTTTAAGGTCGCTTTTGATAGCGCAAATGGTTAGGCTAATCAGTCACGACTGTATTGAGAGATCTGAAATAGATATGTCGCAGGATAATTAGATTAATCGATTTTTTGCGAAAATCCTAGGGATATCGCGAAAACACGGGTAATTAGACAATGGTGTTGTGATTTCTCAATCCTACTGAAAAAAGATAGGATTTATGCGAAAAAACTGGATGCCTTAGTAAGACTGCGAAAAGAATCGCTGGCTATTATGAAATAAGAACACTGATTGGCTGGTCAGATCGTCCAAAACAGCATCTTCTCTGATTGGTTGACGACTTGACGTTTCAAATGTCAATCCATTCTCTCACGTGTAGTAAACTTTCTGTGAACCAATCAGAATAAGAGTTAGCAAGCAAGCAAAAATTAAGCCAATCAGAATAAAGAATATCCAATGTTACTAAAGCAACCCGTATTTTTTGCAAAAACCCTATCTTTTTTAAGTAACATTGAGAAATGTCAACACTATTGTCTAATTATCCGTGTTTTTGCAATATCCCTAGGATTTTTGCGAAAATTATATTTATCAAATTATCCTACGACACATACATAGACAAGCAAAAATAACTAGGTAGTCAGTTACATGAACGACGATATAAGCTTGATTCAACAAAGAGTACAATAAAAAAAGTTTTATTTTACACATACTTTGTTTTGTATATTTTAACTAATAACTGATTTTCACTTCGACGGAATTCTGACATATCTGCAGTGAGGCCATTGAAAAAAAGTTACCGCCAAAACCGGAACACATTTGAACGACTGAAGATAAATTTTAAATAGAAAAATATTGGAAAAAATTAACTCGCCACAAGTGAATTCTCAGATGGTACTCGAACCCACGACCTTTGGAAATCCGGTCCAATGCTCTTGGATCAAGGATTTCCAAAGGTCGTGGGTTCGACTCCCATCTGAGAGTTCACTTGTTGCCGAGTTAATTTTTTGCAATATTTTTTCTATTTAAAATTTATCATAAGTATAAAAATAGCATTGGAAAATGCAATAATTAAAACAATTCAACGAATTAAGCGAAATGAAAAAATACTTTGTTTAATTAATCAGGCGATCACCTCGACCCGTGTGCCACGGGTGGACGCGGCGCGGCGTTAAACTGAGATTTCTCAAGAAACTTGTACATAAATTATACATTCTATAGAATCGTTAAGAAATACGCGATTTTCGATGTATAATTTTTCGCGATATTATCAATAGTTACCGAGTTGTGTTGTTCTTGTCACCTGCATAAGGTATCTGGCGAACCCCTCATTGTCAAAAGTTACCTGTAAGTTAGGTAACTTGCAGTCGTTCGCCAGGTCACCTTATGCAGGTGCATATGGCGAACTGGCGAACGGTTTTAACATTTTAAAACAGTAATCCGATTTTTCAATGTTACAAATAATTATCGATGTTGCTACAATCAGTACGGAAGTTATTTTTCTTTTACTGGAATCCCTGACCACTATATTACCCCAATGCACAGGTTACAAATCTTTGTTACGAAACTCATTAAAGTGTATTGTTTTCTTTTAAATAAACTGTAAATAATTACTTGCCGTGTTGTGACGGGCTAAGAACACAAGTGTCACCACTTCCTTACATGCCTGGGATGTCGTAAGAGGCGACTAAGAGGCTCGACGCATGAACAACTGTGCGAGAGAAGGAAAACATGGACCAAATCCTCAACCAACCCGTCTGGCCCGCGTGGTAGCAGTAGGCTAATAGCCTCCTATGACCGCCACAACAGGCGTGAGCTAGGAGAGGCCTATGTCCAGCAGTGGACGTCCACAGGCTGATGATGATGAATGTAAGTATTTATAATGATGATGACGACGACAATGATGATATAAGTGAAAAAGATTTGCTATAATTTGCTAAAAATTACCATCTGTCAGAATTTCGTCGAATAAAAATTCAGAGTTTACGTGCCTTATTTGACCCGTTTGGGCTAATCGATTATAAAAAGATGTCTCATCGCATTGGTTTTGTTAAGTAAAGTGCTTACTAGTTATTTTTGCTGTATTATGAGGTAGTTTTAAGACATATGCTTTTAAAACCAGCCATTTTATTGCACTAGAGTTAATTGTGTTCAATTGTTGTATTTATTTTACTGTAATAATTAATAATACGTTTATTATGTAGATTTTATAAATAAAATCAATCGTTTTCATTTTCTTTTTTTTTATTGAGGATAACTTAGCGACCCTGATTCTTGAGCTATTTGTCCTTGTCCAAAAGATCCTTTTATGCCAGAATATTTTTACGACTTACTTTTAAACCGATAACTTCGAATACACTTCGAATATATAAGAGGAAAATATTTATGCTAAATTTTAGATAGAAAAATATTGGAAAAAGTCGACTCGGCCACAAGTGAATTCTCAGATGGGACTCGAACCCACCTTTGGAAATCCGGTCCAATGCTCTAACCACTGATCTACCTGAGACTTGCGGACTACCGTAGAAATTCTCCAATACTATAAGTATAAAATCATAAGTATAAAAATTTCAAAAAAAAAAAAAAACAAAAATCTAAAAATGGAAAATATTTATTTGTAATTAATATTGCTTTTTGTCCTCTTGAAGATATGCTGATAAAAGAAACTCTTTTTAATTGTAAGTTAATAAAAGACAAAGATATTCCACCTACGTTCGATGTTCGTTCAAGCATACAAATATTAATTTGTAATTAATACTGCACTTTGCCCCATAAGACCTACTTGCTAGCGAACAATACACATCGCGGGAAACTAATAATTATGTAAAAAACAACACATCCGTTTGTTTGGTAACTTCCCATCCCAGTTTTAATCGTGATTCTCCAAGATAATAACGTCGAATTCGTGTTTCTGTTCATTACACAATCAATAAAAAAAACCCGCGAAAATATTCGCCAAACTTCAAATGTCAAGGCAGCCATTTTGAAAAGTGTCATCGAAAACGCGGGAAAATGTATAGTGCGGTGCTATTTGTATCTGTGATATTTTTCACGGAAGTAGCTCCGTGGACTATAGATTTGCCGGATGTAAGAAGGTTTTATTTCGAAAAGTACTCGAAATCTGATGATAAAGAACCGGTTTTGAATGAGAATCAAACTTTTTTCGATAATATTAATGGGGATAGTTTGTATAATAGTTATAGGAAGGTAGATGACGACATAAATAAATACAGGGAATATTTAAAACGCTTAGATACTACTCATTATACGGGGTATTACGATAAGGGAAATGACAAATCGAAAAATAATGTGTACGCAAGAGCTTATGCCCATGGAGAATACATGGTGAGAAAAGTAAGTAAAACATTTTTATTAAATATTTTAACAAGTACTATTCCGACAATAAAATTATTTATGGTAATTTTAAATAGAAAAATATTGGAAAAAATTAACTCGGCCACAAGTGAATTCTCAGACGGGAATCGAACCCGCGACCTTTGGAAATCCGGTCCAATGCTCTAACCGCTGAGCTACCGAGACTTGCGAACCACCGTCGAAATTCTCCAATACTTTTATATTTTTAATACGCTGTAGGGCAGCGTTGTTACATCAATGCTAGGAATATCCTTGCATTCGAAAGAAACATCTTTTCAGGTGTTTAACGATCGATTAAGATGCAACTGCCAATAATTTATGATTTTGTAATTTTTGCATTTTTCAATGCTATTTTTATACTTATGGTAATTTTAAATAGAAAAATATTGGAAAAAATTAACTCGGCCACAAGTGAATTCTCAGACGGGAATCGAACCCGCGACCTTTGGAAATCCGGTCCAATGCTCTAACCGCTGAGCTACCGAGACTTGCGAACCACCGTCGAAGTCAGTTGCATCTTAATCGATCGTTAAACACCTGAAAAGATGTTTCTTTCGAATGCAAGGATATTCCTTGCATTGATGTAACAACGCTGGCCTACAGCGTATTAAAAATATAAAAGTATTGGAGAATTTCGACGGTGGTTCGCAAGTCTCGGTAGCTCAGCGGTTTGAGCATTGGACCGGATTTCCAAAGGTCGCGGGTTCGATTCCCGTCTGAGAATTCACTTGTGGCCGAGTTAATTTTTTCCAATATTTTTCTATTTAAAATTACCATAAGTATAAAAATAGCATTGAAAAATGCAAAAATTACAAAATCATAAAATAAAATTATTAACTCTTCAAAATATCCAACTGTATCCGATTCTTTAGTCATTGATCCGAACGAAATAATAAAACCGATTTTTGAAAGTGGAATTGTCGTCTCAGTCACATAACACTCACAGCTGGGTATAGGTCTCCCCCAAGGGGAGGGGTTTGCCATAATCGCTACGCTTGGCAGCCGGGTTGGCGATCGCAGTATGGCCAAGTTTGTAGGAAACGCTGCTGCCCGCCTCCTGAAGGCTGAGTCCCTTAGTCGCCTTTTACGACACCCATACGGGTTGAGAGGGGGTAGTGCTATTTTAAGCCGACACTACGCAGCTGCTCGGCAGCAGCAGCAGCTCGCAGGTAGAATTGAACATTTGAAAAAGTTATGAAATATTATGTTGCCTTCTTACTACGACGACCTGTTTGGCGCAGGGGTTCTAAACCCACCTTCTGCGCCAAAGGTCCCGGGTTCGATCCCAGGACAAGACAAATATTTGTGTGCATGAACATGTCTATTTGTCTTGGTCTGGGTGTTTAATATGTATATTATGTATGTTTTTACAAAAAAAAATGTATATAAGTATGTTTATCCGTTATCTAGTATCCATAACACAAGTTCTTCATGAAACTTAACGTGGGCTAGATAATTGGTGTGTTTGTATGCAATTATTTATTTATTTATTCTAAATGTTATTTTCTTCGCCAGGTCAGCCATGGAGTCCTGGAACATGGGTCAGCATACCTTGAAGGTCTACGACTATCCATAGAGCAATACATGGAACTGCTGAAAAACTGCACCGCTAATGACTTTAGAGCGGTAATTAGATAATTTTTTTTATACGCGTCGTTAATTAAAATAATCAAAAAACGTTAATCCTGAAGGCTATACCACAGATGGCTATACCCAGTTTCTGTATATGCAAATACATTTGAAACATAGGAAGCATGATGATAGAGGAGTCCGTGGCGCAGTGATTCGCGCGCTCGGCCTGCGATTGTTGAGGTTAAGCAACTTTCGCAATGGTTGGTCACGGGATAGGTGACCAAAAATTTACCATTTCGAGCTCCTCTGTGCTTCGGAAGGCACGTTAAGCCGTCGGTCCGGGCTGCGTTTGCAGTCGTTAAAACCCACGAATCCGCATTGGGCCCGCGTTGTGGGCGTCATGGCCCGTTCTCCTTATCCGTCCATAAGGAAGGTCAGTGCCCCAGCAGTGGGGACATTAAAAATGGCTGATGACGATATAAGCATGATATTCGAAAGGAAAATATTTTTCTCCAAATTTTATTACCACGACTAATTTAAGGCGCTACTCGGAAAAAGTATGGACTTTTTGATATAAAACTATAGCACGGTTACAGTTGTTACAAATCTGGTAATAACATATATATTTCTTCATACCTTTATCTAGATTCGTATAGTTTCAAAAACACGATTTTTTTATTTTGCTTTGGCACTTTTTCTTTTCGAAAAGACCTCTAAAAAATACAAAAATTCAAGATTATTCTAAAATGGGGTTACTTACACTATTGGAAATTGGTTTAATAAGTGGACACCAATAATATTTAGGATCGTATAGTAGCATTTTTTTTAAATCGCTGTAGTTTTTTAATAGGAAGTGATTTTGTGTTTTCTAATCTGCAAAATCGGTCTCGCTCCAATGCGCGTCGTTTTCTCATTTCTATCTCGCTTCAGTATATTTTTTTCGAGTATAGCCTTAACGAGGTAGTATCGAGATTTAGGGCCGGATTCACCACCGATTGATAAGTTCTGGATAACTTATCTGCGTCGCAGGATAATTAGATAAATCGGTTTTTTGCGAAAATCCTAGGGATATTGCGAAATCACGGAAAATTAGACAATGATGTGGTCATTTCTCAATCCTACTGAAAAAAGATAGGATTTTTGCGAACCAACTGGTTGCATTAGTAAGATTGCGAAAAGAATCTATTATGAAATAAGAACACTTATTGGCCGGTCGGACCGTCCAAAACAATATCTTCTCTGATTGGTTAACGATTTGACGTTTCCAACTGTCAATTCATTCTCTCACGTGTAGTAAACTTTCTGTGGACCAATCAGAATAAGAATTAGCAAACAAGAAAAAGTTAAGAAAATCAGAGTAGAGAATGTCCAATATTACTAAAGTAACCCGTATTTTTGCATAAACCCTATCTTTTTTCAGTAACATGGAGAAATGTCAACACCATTGTCTAATTATCCGTGTTTTTGCAATATCCCTAGGATTTTTGCAAAAATTCTATTTATCCAATCATCCTACGACATCTGCACCCCGACCTCCTAACGGTACAGCTTGTGGTATCGCTATCGATTTTTCAAACCCCCTACGAGGGCTCTTGCTGACACTTTCATACTTAAAATTCAATAGATGAATAAATATGTAGAAATTTTACAAAAACCCTATCGTTGAAGGGTTTTATGAGACTTTGAATTTTGATAGCTATAGCAATAGCACAAGCTATATCTACCGTTAGGCGGTCGGGGTGATGGTACAGAATTTGACATGATTTTCTGATTACAACAGTTAAATTATCTGTCAGATAAACTATCCAAAACTTGATAATTTTTAATCAAGTAAATATACTAGAAAAAAGCAACTTGTCTCATGTCGCCCTGACGGGACTCGAACCCGCATCCTTGGGAATCCGGCCCAATGCACTGACCAATTATGCTACAGATACCTACGAGAACACGTTGAAATTCTCTAGTATATTCACCTTTTTCTACGGTGTTGGCCACCGTCGTTTCATCAATGAGAAAAATATCCTCGCATTCGAAAGAAACATCTTTACAGATATTTGACTATCGATTAAGATGAAACTGCCATCTACTTATAACTTTTTAATTTTGCATTTTACAATGCTATTTTTATCTGATAATTTTTAATCAAGTAAATATACTAGAAAAAAGCAACTTGTCTCATGTCGCCCTGACGGGACTCGAACCCGCATCCTTGGGAATCCGGCCCAATGCACTGACCAATTATGCTACAGAGACCTACGAGAACACGTTGAAATTTTCTAGTATATTGTCAATGTCCAATGTTATGAGAGAGCGATTTTCTCCTGGTACAGGTGTTTTTACACCTAAAAGGGGGAATCAACCATACCCTGTATTACCCACTTGTTTTTTTATGAAATACATATTTTTTTCATTTTTCATTTTCATTTAAGTAATTTGTTAGTAGCAATTAGTAGGTCGCAATTTAATAGCAAAAGTTAGTTAATTAGTAGGTAGCAATTTAGTAGCAAAAGTAACCGCCTCTGTGGTCTAGTGGTGCAACCACCGGTATCAGACCCAAGGGTCGCGGGTTCGATTCCCAGCGGGGGTAGATATTGTGTTCGGTTTGGTTTGTGGTAGGACTTGTTGTAAGTCCGCCTGGCTAGCTACCACCATCTTATCTAAGTCTGACGCCATAACAACAATGTTTTCAGCATTGTTGTGTTTCGGCAGTTAGAAATAAGCTAGCCAGTTCCTCAGTGATTGAGGATTCCGGGGAGGCTCGCTTCCATCTTCAGCCTTATCAATACTTAACAACTGGTATAATGAAGGCTAAGAGTCTCCCCGTAGTTAACAAAAAAAAGAAAATAAAAAAAAAAAACTTACTACACGACCAAGACAATTAGGCGCATGACAGGAATGCGATTTTGCACTTTTGGCACCTGCAGCCCACTTCTGTGATGTGATTAATTAGCGCTACAGTGATTAACTGATTGATTACCGCTTCTTGAAATTTTGTTTTTTTACTTAGTTTTTTTAAGCTTTTCTCAGCTGTCATGCGCCTAATTGTCTTGGTCAGATAGTACATGCTATGTTAGTAAAAATCCAGTCCATATCCAGGATTTACCTGCGAACATGTCGGACCCTCTCACGATCCGCAACTTTACCCTGTGGCGCGACTTCCAGTCGTCGTGCCGTCGCGCGACCGACGCGAGCGAACACGTGCGCAGATTGAGCGAGCTCGCGCTGTGGGCCACTAAGCGACTGCAGGACGTTGCGTACACCGCCAAGTATAGCAAGGTATTGTGAGGACTATGATCATGACCATAGCTAAATAAGCGCTCGTGGCCACGCTTGACAGACTGATCGTAATAGATCACTTCTTTTTTTATAATATCAAAGTTATTTTCGCATGGGGTTAAACTAACTAAACTGATTGGTTTAAAAATTTAATTGAAAAAGAAAGAGTTTGGGGACGCAAGTCACAAGTTTTTAAATTCCCACCACCGCCTCCTGATTTGTTGCTGTCGCTGGCAGTACAGCGTATTAAAAATATAAAAGTATTGGTGAATTTCGACGGTGGTTCGCAAGTCTCGGTAGCTCAGTGTAGAGCATTGGACCGGATTTCCAAAGGTCGTGGGTCGTAGTTAATTTCTTCCAATATTTTTTTATTTATAATTTACCATAAGTATAAGATTTAACTAAGTTTAAAAATGAGTTTTTTAAAAGGTGCGATTTTTCTGATGGTGAGTGTAAAAAAATATTTAAACTCGTAGAAAAAAAAATTGAAGATCGACTTTTACATTGTAACAAACGGACGGCGAGTGCACTTAATACACTAATTTCGAATTATGTTCCGTTGCGTTGTTATTACGCTGTATCACGCTATTAAACGCGCGTTTACAAGGTCTTTTATAATAATTATTGTGAGCTGTTACGTTTCGCCAATATTTTCAATTGGATTAAAATACGTCGTCGTCGTCGTCTCAGCTCAGCCACATAACACACACTGCTGGGTATAGGCCTCCCCCAAAAGGGGGGGTTTGCCATAATCGCCACGCTTGGCAGGCGGGTTGGCGATCGCAGTATGGCCAAGTTTGTAGGAGACGCTGCTGCCCGCCTCCTGAAGGCCGAGTCCCTTAGTCGCCTTTACGACCCCCACGGGATGAGAGGGGGTAGTGCTATTCTAAGCCGACACTACACAGCTTAAAATCATTAAAAATATTTAAAATACCTACATTACGTACTAATATAATAAATGCGAAAGTAACTTTGACTATCTGTCTGTCTGTTAGCTTTTCACGCGTAAGCCCCTATGCTGAAGTTTTTAATGAATTTTGGTATGGAGATGCATAATTTGAGCCTTGGAGAAAGGCATAGATACTCTTTATTCCGATAGATGGCGCCATCATGTGATTAATTCCACGCTTAAGAAGTCGAGGGCCAAAATTAATGCAATATCATTCAGTCTAGGCTGTTACAAGCACAATGTCAAAGAAGCTACGCCATCGGTTCACAACCCCTACGGCGCGGAAGACTTTGTAACGAGAAGAGCCGGCAAGAAACTTGTCGTGGGCTATTTTTCTAATACTAATAAAAATTAAAGATTTGATTGTTTGCATTGAACAGGCTCGGGAACTACTTAACGGATTTGGATGAAATTTGGTACACAGATAGTAGATAGCCTGTTTACGAACATAGGATACTTTTTATCCCGATATTCCCACGGGAACGGGAACCACGTGGGCGAAAACGCGAGCGGCCGCTAGTTTTTAAATTAATAAATGAGAAATTTATTCTGCATATCCTTTTTTAACGGCTAAACCAACTAATCGTCTTTGAGGTGTGGTTATTAGAGTAATGCTTCTACTTCGCTTCCAGGACGCAAGCATGGAAGAGAACGAGCTTCTTCTTCGCTTAGCGTGGTACCTAGATAAGCTGGCGCAGCTGACAGGCTACGAGCCCAACCCCGACGGGCTGATACCCACCAAGGAGGAGCAAGTTCGTAAGTACACATTGATCAGCTTAGTAGCAGCTCTGGAAGGAGAAACATCCCATGGTTCTATTATCGAGCAGGCGGAGCGTCTTCTCCCTGGACGTGACCTACCTTGGGCAACTTGGATGTCCAAAATAGGCTACGGACCCAAGTCGGCCGAAGTGAAAGAACATGCGCTGGTGGGCTTACAGTTCGGAGAGGTATTTCTCTCCAGCAATGGAACACCTTTTGTCCTGTCCTGCGTGTCCCTGCAACTGCACAAGCAAGGATCATTACAAAGCCAGTATTGGTGCTGTGTCAGTGGCTGAGTTTTGGTCTTCACACATATATGTAAAAGCCTGAATCAACACGCGAAGAAGCTTGGTAAGAGAACGATCTGCTCCTCCGGCTGGCGTGGTACCTGGATAAGCTAGCTACCTTTGGAAATCTCAATCAGGTCAAGAGCATTGGACCGGATTTCCAAAGGTCGTGGGTTCGAGTCCCATCTGAGAATGCACTTGTGGCCGAGTTGAGTTTTTCCAATATTTTTCTATTCAAAGTTTATCATAAGAGTTATGATTGTTAACTTTTAGTTGTTGATGCGCTCATCGCTGCGTTTGACAGACTGATCGTATTCGATCACGTTTGTTAAGCAAAGTTCGGCCCGGTCAGGTGTCGGATGGGTGACCGTAAAGTGACATTACAACTGAGCGGTTCCGCGCTTCGGAGGGCACGTTATACCCTCGGTCCCGGCTGTTGTCATTTGATTACAGTCGTTATACCAATTTAGAGGCCTTATAGGTCATTTAACCGCCTCTGTGGTCTAGTGGTAAAAACCACCGGTATCAGACCCAGGGGTCCCGGGTTCGATTCCCAGCGGGGGTACATATTGTATTCGATTGGGTTGGTGGTAGGACTTGTTGTGAGTCCGCCTGGCTAGCTATCACCATCTTATCTAAGTCTGACACCATAACAACAATGTTTTCAGCATTGTTGTGTTCCAGCAGTTAGAGATAAGATAGCCAGTTCCTCAGTGGTTGAGGATTTCGGGAGAGGCTCGCTTCCATCTTCAGGCTTATCAATACTTAACATCAGGTATGATGAAGGCTAAGAGTCTCCCCGTCTTGAATAAAAAAAAAAGGCGGCTTGATAATCTCTGACACCAGAGGAGTCCACTAATCCTCACTCGATAAGAAGAAGTTGTTTAAAGTTTTCCAAATAAACAGAATAGCACAAAATCCCATCGCACAGGTATCACCATACCCAGATTGGGCGTCCCTTTCAACTTGACCGATGAGATGCGGAACAAGTTGCTCCTATGTCTTAAAGAAAAGTCCGACGTTCCGGCGACGGAGCGCTGCGCGATACCAAACCTGCCGGGAGTCAGCGAGCAAGTTCTCAACTATATTAATGGCATGGGTGAGCGTCTATTTATTTATTTTATTTTATTCTATCTATTCACTTTGCTTAGACAGTTCAATTTCGTTCATTCGATACCTTTCCAAACGCGTCCCGATTACAATCCCTTTCTAATGTCAAATAGTGACGGCCTTAAGTATGTAAATATCTTTCAAATGACGAATTGAAAGGGAAATTATTTGAATAATTATTAATTAATATAATCATGTACTAACATAGCTTTAAGTTCCATTGTTACTAACAATTACGACTCTTTGTTTCTCGAAATAAATATATAATAATAATTAACCCGCACCCCGTGTACATTACGGAAATCACTAGTGTAATTTCTTCCATCTCTGTGCGGATTCTTGAAATCACGAAAAATCCTAGCTATTTTATTGTATGAAACAGGTGTTTTCTTTTTCGCGATTTCAGGTTTGTTTTGTATGGACAAACAGGTTGTTATACATATGTAAACTGGATGCAAAAAACTGGGTACCGGACCCAATGCCGTGAGCACAGACCTATATCGAGATAGATGGTAAAAGTGTACCTATCTTGCGTGTCAAAAGCTGGGTACCGGACCCAATGCCGTGAGCACAGACCAAAGTGTACCTATCTTGCGTGTCAAAAGCTGGGTACCGGACCCAATGCCGTGAGCACAGACCAAAGTGTACCTATCTTGCGTGTCAAAAGCTGGGTACCGGACCCAATGCCGTGAGCACAGACCAAAGTGTACCTATCTTGCGTGTCAAAAGCTGGGTACCGGACCCAATGCCGTGAGCACAGACCAAAGTGTACCTATCTTGCGTGTCAAAAGCTGGGTACCGGACCCAATGCCGTGAGCACAGACCAAAGTGTACCTATCTTGCGTGTCAAAAGCTGGGTACCGGACCCAATGCCGTGAGCACAGACCAAAGTGTACCTATCTTGCGTGTCAAAAGCTGGGTACCGGACCCAATGCCGTGAGCACAGACCAAAGTGTACCTATCTTGCGTGTCAAAAGCTGGGTACCGGACCCAATGCCGTGAGCACAGACCAAAGTGTACCTATCTTGCGTGTCAAAAGTTTGATCCACGGTCAAACTTTTACGACCTAAACCTGAGACTTCAGACTATTGCCATGAAAACACGCGTCACTCAGAAACAAAAATGGTTAATTGTGCAGTGCTTTTTTTATTTATTCATTTTATTAAATAGGACAACCAACGTAACATAGACTGGATTAAAGTTTTTAACATGCGAATTGAGACTTCAACTAAGTTATGAAATAGAAATAGAAATGGAAATTATTTATTTGCTCAATACAGTGTGATTCATTGAGATGGATGACAATGTGTGTTTACTGTGGTCTACTGTATTCTACCTTAAATATTGTAGGCATGCAAAAATTATATATTCGTTTAAATTGTACAATGTCAGATTATATATATATATATATATATATATATATATATGTTCCACTTACAGGTCGCCACGACTTGCATAATGGACTACTTCAAAAAAGTTAATTACTTTCGTTTAAATAACGTATTAAAGTGCTTTCTTGCAAGAGCTCGTCAATAACATTTCCACAGCACTAAAACTCGCTCGTGACGTCATCGTAGGTGCGAACAACTTGTCACGCTAGGTTCTCATACAATTTGAAGCGCTCTTTTCGTCTATCTCGATATAGGTCTGTGTTGCCGAATATGCTCTTCCCGTTGGTTGGTAGGCTTTGGCCACAGTTAAAAATAAACAAATGTTGCACTCGGCCTCGCGCCGCTCGCTATCTTTACACGCCCGGCCCATAGATCTCACTAGTGTTCACTGGTAAAACAGTAGCGAGCGCGCGTGTAAGGCGCTTATCTATGCGAGTGCGTCATTACAACCGTTTCTAGGCAGAGCAAAGACTGTTCAGATCTATGTCTGTGGTTCAGACTGTGCTTTTACTATCTTAACTGGAAATCTAGTAGCTAACGCTGTATCTCTTCCGCTCACAGTCCAACACGTGATGAAAAGAACTTAATTTATTCAAACTAAAATCATTTCCAGGTACTGAAACTCCAACCATGGTACAATCACCGGTCAAAAAAAGATCACATGACGATACTGTCAGCTCAACCCTAGAACTGCTAGAAACGTCAGCCACAGACAATAGAGATATTCCCCCGCCATCTTTGACAGCTGTCAGATCCGTTCAGAAACGCTCTATAACAGATGAAGACAATCCTCTAATAAAAGCATTGAAATACTACGCGAAATACAAGATTTGGGAATATTCGAACGCTAAAACTGAAAACCAGGATAAAGAATCTGAATATTATGACGTGGAAAATCACCTGCATGCCAAACCTATTCAAAAACGCTCGGTGCACATAGACAAACATCAAATCCACATCGTCGATCCAGCTTTGAAAGACAAACCCTTAGTACACCACGTAGCCGACAAAATAAAGACTGTGAAAACTGTTTTAGAAAAGTTCTACAAGAAAAAGGTTTGGCTGCTACTCACGCGATACATGAACACGCTAAACACGCTCACGAACACGCTCACACTCACGAATACGCTCACGCTCATGAACACGCTCACGTGACACACTTCGACCACATTTACAGACACAAGCGAAGTACATTCACAGACTACACAGCTAATATAAAACCTAGAGTATCTGTGAATCCACAAATGGATATAAGTTACTACGTGAAAAATAAAGAAGGTACAGATCGCAATCCTGATTTGGCACAGGCAGCTCTTTTAAGGGCGTCTTTAGAACAGGCCTTTCAAAGAGGAAACATCCTTGTGGTCCAGAGATACGGTTCAAATTACAATCCTTTGGTTGTGAATCCGTTTTACGCTGGTGTGCTGAAGTCTATAGCTGATGCGTAGTGAGGGACATTAAAATCTTATATTCCACGTGATATTGTAGAGTATTTATAAGGGCAAGGACAAATAAAGATGTTAAAAGATGCTATACCAAGTCTATATATGTGAAAAATTCATAAGTAATTTGTAATTCAGTATATTTTCTTGTTTAATATTTATCATATTTTATCATTGTAATATTTTTGTTTGTGTCATGTGCTGTGTATATTGCTACCTAATAAACTTCATTCATTTTGTTAATTCTTATTTGATTTCAGATCTTATCTAGGCTATTATATTTCTGCGTGTTTTAAACCATTTCCTTTTGATCGCTACGATAATTCGGAATCGGATACTCGTATAAGGAAGTGAAATCATAATAAGATGTACCGTTCAATTAACTTAATTATAATGCAGATAAGAAATGAAACTGCGTTTTAATTACACAAAATATATTCAGTATTAATGGGAAGCGATACTAACTATAATAACATGATTTATATAAAACATCCGCAAATAATGCATCAGTATGCAATGAACATTAGCTTAAAGATAGAAAAAAAACAAATGTCAAAATCGTTTGACCATTTTTTTTAGACCAAGGCATTGTAGATCATACAGCCTTGATTTTGTATTATCAAAAGAGGTCGACATTTCAACTTTTAAATTGCATTACTGTTTATAACAAATTGATAAACTTATTAAAATCAACGAGTAAGGGGCTAATATAGGTGGAGTGTTGTACTTTGTTAATAGTTGCATTGGAATGCCGAATATCATAACCGACAGGAATCGAACCGACGACCGTTGGGCCGACTATCTTCAGGTTATGAAAACGACTCAAATTGTTAACTTTCTTTAAAATAACAACGTATTCAGTAATGCAATAAAAAGTGGACGAAAATTATGAAATGGCAGAGGAAATTAAAACTTAAATTATGCAATGCAAATATGCAATTCTATGAACTGGGTTTCCGTTTAACAATTTAAAATGCATTTTTACTTGACTTTTGAAACTTAAATCTGGTGAAAATTATATATTACTGAATGGTACGAGTATCAGTTTTTAATATTTAATTTGACAAGGTCTTAACTCTGACAGATATACTATGTTTTCAATGTTATTTAAAAAATTGCTTATTATCTATTTCGTCTTTGTAGTATTTTTCATAAAATAGTCAAACGAAATACCAGTAATATAGTTTATCATTTGAACGAGTTTTTCCTTTTTTTCGTCAATAGCTTAAGCAATTTTAATAAACTGAACTTTATGATCTTAGTAATAAAAATCATTTTCGCTAAACTCGAACGCATAAAATAATCTGTCGCCAGACTTACTAAGGACAAGATAAATACACACATAGCTTATTCTAAATAACTAGATTTAACACTTTTATTATTGTCCAATCAAGCTTATTGCTTCGTTTTATTAATACCATGGTTCTTCGTACTTTTATGTTTAAATAAAAAAGTAAAATAAATGGAATTATTGTTACAATTGGTCCCATAATAAATTTCACATTTTGTGACAAAATTTTTCGACTTTACTAATAATTGCTATATAATAAAAATAAATTTATATTTTTGATATTAAAAGAAAAGCTTCCAATATTATTTCTTTTATTATACAACAGTTATTATTAGAAAAGGATTTCAATTATAAATCCAAGATATTTATCAATACCAAAACAAATAAAAAAAAGGTTTACTTAAATAAACTGCGTTGATTATTCAATCTCAAAAAATTACAATAAGTACATACCTACGTTTGTTAAAAACAGTTTTGTATCAAATATGATACGTTACAGAAAAAAAATAGATAAAAAAATACAACTAGCAACATTAAACGGCGAACACAATTAATAATTTGAATATTCAATGACATCTCAAAAAAAAAACTAGTCATAGATTTTAGACGAATAATCCGCCATGTTTTGATTCTGATGTTAAGTTTATACATTAGCTTACGTTAGAAGGCACAATTTTAACAACTTTGACCTAAAGTCTACATGTAAATACCATTATATACAAACTTAGCGAATTGTTGCAAATTAAAAACAATATTTAACATCTTATGAACTTTATAAGTGCACTGTTCATCTGTTCAAAAAGAGACAGTGCTATATTAAAAAAATATATAAGTGCACTATTCTTTCTTCGATTAAATTTGAAAAAAAGACTGAGCTAAGTATATTTTTTAATTTACTTTAACATTTTTAAGGCACTTTTTACTTTATTTATAAATACATCGAAACTAGACAGACATTTTAAAATAGTCCGAAGTGTCATCTCTATCTCATTTATGAGACATTAATTATAATGGTCGCAGGGCTGTCAAATTATACTTTTTATAACTTTTTTGATGAACTTTTTTAAATTTGCAACGATCCTCAACTGTCAAATTCTTCACATATGGCTCTGCGGTCGCTTCTTCCTGCTGAAGAGACCTCCGAATACCCCTTTCTTGTCTTTCTTCTCTTTTGTTACTCCACTTACTGACAATTCCGATTCTCCTGACGATCTGGTAACAAAAAAACAATTTAATTATAATAAGATATTCTGGACCAAAGTTTTTTCAAGGAGAGATATTGAAAAAATATTGACATCAAAGATAAACATTACAAAAGACGGGCCTAATGGCTCAGTGGGACAATTCCTACGAACTGTACCACGGGTGGGTTCGATCCCATCAGAAATCAGATAAATGAGTGTGAAAGTGTGAATTTGATATTTGTTTATGTTTTTATTTACCTAGAAGCTGGGCGTTGGTCGAGCGCGGGTGAACCGCCGCTTCCAGCGACGGACGCGGGCCGACCGCCGCTGTTGTTTCCACCGTACGCTGAGGGAATAGAGTTCAAAATTCAATGACATGCTAAAATGCACTTTAAAACCAGAAAAGACAGATGGAGAAAAACGTTTCGTACGCCTGTAGACTTTAAAATACATTATCATGCTTAAGGTGGTACGACTTCTATACAAACAAACATTACACAATTATTGGTTCATCATACCTTAATAATACATAAATACATGCGCAACTAACTCGTTTCAGTTAGTTATTTGCGCGAAATAATTAAAATATTGTACATTCATACATAAAACACGAATATACTAATATCTTATAATTTCAATAATTCTACGTATGTGTGTGTGAGCTATCGCATTTATATAGCTCATGTATGAAAGTATTTTCTTTTTTAAATTTCGCGCAAACAAATAACTGAAACGAGTTAGTTGCACATGTATTTATGAATTATTAATGTATGATGAACCAATTAATGTGCAATTTTTGTTTGTATGAAAGTCGTACCACCTTAAAGAAGACTTTCTAAGAAACCATAAAAAGATAGATAAAGAATATGCTAAAAATATTAGGTAGGTAAGAAAATATTTGTACTGGAATTTCTTATTTAAATACCATTTAAAAATAATAAAACAATTAATCCATGATAAAATGAAACTAAATGACACCGTAAAAATCTTAAATACACACAAATGGAAAGATCAAATCAAATACACAAAACAAACAGCCCAAAAACCAACAACAAAGCTAAGCACAGAGAACACCAAACTATAACAAACTACGTATCAACTAATAGTGAGCTAATTCAGTTTCTGTGTATACAGCATACGTTTCTTGGGTAAATATAACACTGTGCATGCCACATACTTATATCGAGATAGACAAAAAAAGCGCTTCAAACTGTATAAGAACCTAGCGTGTCGAATTTTTCGTACCTACGATGACGTCTCGAGCGTGATTTAGTGATGTGGAAATGTTATTGACGAGCTCTTGCAAGAAAGCAACGCACGTTAACCATTTTCGTTTCTGATTGACGAGTTTTCATGGCATTGGTCTCAAGCGGACTGACTTAGGTCGTAAAACTTTGACCGTGGATCAAACTTTTGGCATGCAAGGTAGGTACACTTTTACCGCCTATCTCGATATAGGTCTGTGGTGTATTAAATTGTCCGCATTTAGTGCCGAGAGAAATTACTCACTATTAATTAATAATACTTTTGCGAACAACAATATGCTAAAACCACAATTGAAACCTTCATACAAGCACCACAAACTATTCTACAAAGCTTATTTATACGCTGAAAGAGAAAACTACCAACTATTTATTAAACTAACATTTGGATAATTGTCAGCAATTGAATCGGACATATATTTAATATAAGATTTTAAACTTTCGCGTTCGTTTCGATAAGAAAATATATTAGAAAAAAGCAACTTGTCTCATGTGGCCCTGACGGGATGAGACACGGGACAAGTTGCGTTTTTCTAGTATATTTTCTTATTTAATATTTATCACATAAAAATAGCATTGTAAAGTGTAAAATTAATAAGTTATAAAAACAGTAATTTATTGAAAATTTAAAATACGTCTTCCCATGCTTACTTACTCTAAAGTAACATGTTTCGATAAACAAAGTTACTTTAGAGAGAGAGAGAGAGAGAGATTTTTTTTTTTATTTACACAAGAGTATGCTTTTTTTGTTTTATTGCTGACAAGTTTATCAACTATTTGACAACCAATTTGACAGTTCCACATCCATACAATAAAGCATGCACAAAGAAAATACTATAAATGATAAACATACAATATAAACAGAAGTAGCACAAATGAACAATTAGAATAATGATTGAAAATAAACTCTGAATTTGTAAAAAGGTCTTAAAATATTTAAAAATATAATTATAACAAGAGATAGCTTTTCTTATAAACATTATTTTAATGGATTGTTTTCAGCGTAAAATCAATTTGTGTGATTAAATGATATTGGTATTATTTTAAAAGCCAGAACCTGACCTTAAAATGAGATCTTTAAAATGTAAAAAACAATCATTTCCTTAACTCATTTTATACCAAAAAAAAGATTAACCTGCAACGGTAAGATACAACATAAACGACATAATAAGCATAACCAAAATAATACACAAATTATACATAAAAATTAAGCACTAACATACAGCAGACATAATACAAGTAGCCTAGACATACGCCCGAAATTGATAACCTATCTGTAGACACGGATAGTGCCATCTGAGATAGTTGCCTATTTTCGTTAATATTACCAAAATAACGATGGTTGCTAGGCAACGAAACTAGTATCCTAGGCAACTATCTCAGATAGCCCTATCCATATCTACAGATACGTTAATAATAAAACACACATTTCACCCGATGCAGAACATATAGAAGATGGCTGGATCCTGGTAGCATGTATAAATAAATAATACATAGTTTAGATCATACACGACAACATATTTTTATTGTATTTATTAAAATATCAAAATACAATGTAAGAAAGAAGAATGAAAAGAATAAGCATATTCTCATTAAAAAATAAACGCTTACTAAATATATTTTAGTTGGTAAGTTTTATAGTAAAAAATGTGTTTATTAAGAATTTACATTCAGCGTCAAATGTGATAAATAAATAATACTTTATGAATTTTTGCATTTTTCAATGATACTTTATACTTATGATAAATTTTAAATAGAAAAATATTGAAAAAAAAACAACCGGCCACAAGTGAATTCTCAGATGGGACTATATTTTTCTATTTAAAATTGATCATAAATATTACTTTTTTTTTAATTAAGGTACAGCGATTTGACTATCCTACATTGATCCTACATCATGTAAATACATAATGTAGGAAATTAAACTACTTGACTACAAAAATATAATATTTTTTTGAATTTGAAGTATAGTATTGTTACAAATAAGCGAAAGTGGAAAAAGTGATAGGAAGCTACGCGTGACTCTTGCTGTCGTTAGACAATCTTCACGTGTATTATAATTAGTCGGAATGTTCAATAACTTAATTATATAAAATCAGTTGGATTAGCTAACTGAAATGTATAAATAAATATATAAATCTTTATTTTTCTCTCCAAACGTTACATTGCACTTATTTAATTAATGTTAAGTTAATATATATCATTTTTCTTTTGAGAGAGAGAGTCTTAAAACGAATTGTAGTGTCAACAACTAAAAATATGTTGAATAGGCTATTTGACAGGTTTTGAAAATCCATTTTATATTATGTAGTGGAGTTTAAGGAACCCAGTAAAAGTGTTTTTTTTAAATTCTGGTACATATTTGCTGAAAAATATCAAATAAAAAATTCAATATTTAAATAGCGCGCCAAAACGATACTTTGACAATATGGCACTGCAATGGGTTCGGTGACGTCACTTGCCTGTATTCTGCATATCATCCACATACGTAGGCAAACGAGGTTTACAAGCAGGTGACGTCATTATAAACTCGACGAATCAGGAGCGTTTTGTGTCACGTGACAAAACGTTTAAAAAATGCATTTTTACGGATTTTTAAATAAATTTATATTTATTTTCAACTTACGTTAATAAAAAACCATTTTTAAACTCATAATTTATACTGATAACAGTAATTGACACTTTATTTTTCGCATTGTCAAATAGCCTATTAATCACGTGAAGATTGCTTAATCAAAGAAAGACGAGTGTTGTGTGAAGTGAAGAACAATCTTGAAGAGTTAGTAGCGCAAAAATACAAAGTGTGTCTTATTCGGTATTCCCAATCTTCGAACGTATTAAAATAATAAGTTTTTAGTTTTATAGAAAACTTGTAGATCATAAAACAATTGCAAAAGTAAATCATTTATAAGATTAAAATTGAAATTTGGTTTTTTATTCGCAATTTTTAACCGACTTCGAAATGGAGGAGAATCGACTGGAGAATAATGAATTAGTCGCGTATATTTTAAAGATATCTGAAGAAAAGTTTGAAAATGTATACTTAGGTACTTATTAAAATTAATTTTTAATTTGATTGAAGTGGGTTTTACAATGGAAATACAAGTGTCACTACGACTCTATTGCAAAACGATAAGTTTTAATCTCATTCTTAACCTGTGCTAATACTTTTTTGACATTACCACATTTATGAGTCCAGATTTCATAATTTTATAGACAAAACTTATTTTAATACACCGAAGATCAGGAAACCTCTATGCCCATCCTAGCTACACAACAGACTGACCCAGCTCGCTCGCCGTATAGAAATGCGACGTCGTCTCCACATTCTGCCAATTATTGTTCTGTCTCTCCAGCGTCCAAGTATTTCTATTCGCATCTCTTCCTTGGTAGCTACTAGTCATTCTCTGCTGGAAACTGTTCACGAGCGCGTGGACCGATTGTTTCTCGGGCGCGTTCGAGTTCCGCTCGGGCAAGTTCGGGCCGCGCTCGGGTACGTTCGGGACGCGCTCGGGCAAAGCCGGCGGCCGCTCGGGTGTAGTCGATGTCCGGTCGGGAACAGTCGGTGGGCCCGAGAGGGGGAGGGGCGGCGCTTCAGCTGTTTGGGTTGGTGGGGGTGAAAATATACTTCGTAATGTCAAATTATGTATGTAAACAGAGGTATTATAAGAAAAATATTGGTAAAAAAGATGTAATTAGGAATTCTATTAACTTTTCAATCATAATAGGGCTAATTTTGAACGAAAATACTAAAGCTGAAACGTTATCTTTTTAATTTATTATACTATGGTGGTCACATTTTCATACAATCGAGATAACTTTGGAGCTGTGGTTCTCTGTCAATGTTGATCAGATCAGTTGGGTGTGTACAGCAATCTGGATGTCCTTCATTCACTCCCTAGATTGTCAATATCAGATCGCAGCTCGGTCAATCCTTGGCTCCAAACTTACCTCGATTGTATGAAAATCGGCTATTGTCGTTAATTATGTAACCACCACTGTATATTATAAATTATTATTATAAACAAAACAAAATCTTTAATTTGTCTTAAATTGTTTTTTACGAGTCATTCATCATTCTAGGTTTAAGTTTTAATTTTTTTGTAGTAATAGTGTTTTTTTTTTCTTTTCTTAACCTTACAAAGGTTAACGGTTCGTTTATGAGCTTTGGTTTTGGAAAGGGAGCTTCAGGAGTTACAATCACTTTAGTCAAAAGTTAAACCATTATTCCAATTAAAAAAACGACCAAATAACATTATGAAAAGTTCCCAAACACATTAATTATATTTTTAATTCGATCTGGACCAAAGATTTAGAAAAAAATGGATTCCTTATTTTCACTACTTTATGACATTAATAACTGTCTAGATATTGTTAATAAATAAAATGCTATACTTAATAAAAACCAAAACACTAAATTTCTGGACAAACACATGAACATAGATAAATGGACATCACAAGACAACAAGCAATTCAGAGCTTTATAACAAGGACGAAGAGTCCATTTTCCAACCTCACAATGACACACAACAGGCATCTAAAACACACGACATTCTTACATGCACTAAAGTAACATTCTTTATGGAGTCGTATTTTGCGAAGAAAAATTACTTCTTACTGGCCTAATACTACACTGGCCTTCCTAATGAATGGATAAGGAGAATGGGCCATGACCCACCACGCGGGCCAAATTTAACAAAATTAGACTTCTATAAAGGAATTTACTTAAAACCCAAACAAATAATAAACCGGTAAAATATTGTTAAAAATGGATTCCTGTATCTAAAAACAACGGGTTGCACTCTGGGAGTGCCGGCAGAAGTGAAAACCGCTTAAACGATCAAAATCCACTATATCTTGACCACAAGTTCATAAAAAGTTGATGAAAACGGAGACCGAATTGATTTGGCAGGTAAATCCATTAAAACTGACCTGGCATCAATATGAAAGTCGGTAGTAATGAGAGATCTTTATACAATAGTTGTTATTAACTAATATACGTAGATCTTTCAAGTGTGAGACTGAATGTAATTTGAAATAGGTCAACGGTAAATGGTCTTACGAATTTTAGATCAGGGTCACGTGTCCTGACGCGACTTTAACATTTTTTACCCATCCCAAAAATTTTAAACTCTCAGGCCTGTCTCACTTCTATACAAGCGGCGCAAAATCCCCGAGATATTTACCTACTATTCTGGAAATAACCTAATTTCAACCTTTTGCATTGCGTATAGCGTTCATAGTACAACAACTGTCTGCCGTCCCGCTTCAATCGCTAGGGCTGTTAATTGAGACTAGTCCGGTGACCGGACGCTTGCGTTTATCATACCTAAACTCGGGAGTGAAATTTCTGTACCGTAAGGTACTAATATATATTCTGTGAAACTCTGATGTGCACAACGCCGTTAAAGAAGTTTTCACTTCAAAATCTGTGTGTTTGCTGCCAAATCCATCCACGACATTCGACTAAACCTGTCAAGCCATACTTATCATCAGACATTCTAATGTCTGCTGCTGGACTTTAATTGGAACAGGTATTTTTGAAACAACATGTGTTCTCTTTTAATGATTTTTTTTTTTTTTCTATGCGATTTTTATACTTATGATAAATTGTAAATAGAAAAATATTGAAAAAACAGCTCGGCCGCAAGTGAATTCTCAGATGGGACTCGAACCCACGACCTTCGGAAATCCGGTCCAATGCTCTTACCACTGAAAGTCTCGGTAGTTCAGTGGTTAGAGCATTGGACCGGATTTCCAAAGGTCGTGGGCAAGCGTCTTGTGGCCGAGTTGTTTTTTCCAATATTTTTCTATTTGAAATTTATCAATGGGTTCTCTTTTTGTTAAATAGCATTTTTACGCTGGCAACCATGCAACAAACCTTTGGCATACTTAAAGCTACTCAAATAGTTCTCTTTCCAAGTATAGTCGGTTGTCAATTTGAAATATTTTTGTAACAACACTAGTCTTGAACTCACGTGGTTTCTGACCTTTTCAGACTCATTTGTGGGCTTTTAAAAATACCTGATACAATTATGTTTTTTTTGCTTAAAATGGGTTTGCTCTTGATACCAATCAAGGCCTAAAACAGGATCCACGATGGAGTGAGCTAACCTAGCACGTGCCTATTCACCCTTGCTTTGAAGTTTTTTTTTTTTTTTTTTTTTAATATTTCCATACAAATCACACCAATTATCTAGCCCACGTTAAGTATCATCAAGAACTTGTGTTATGGATACTAGATAACGGATAAACATACTAATATACTTTTTTTTTGTAAATACATACATAATATACATATTAAACACCCAGACCAAGACAAATAGACATGTTCATGCACACAAATATTTGTCTTGTCCGGGGATCGAACCCGGGACCTCTAGCGCAGAAGGTGGGGTTAGTACCCCTGCGCCAAACAGGTCGTCGATTTGCGTTATAAGTACTCGGAAATACAGACGCGGGGAGGGAGTTCCACTCCTTTGCTTCGCGCAATATAAAGAATGATGAGTAGCGCTTTGTGCGACATTTAGGAATTTATGTGTTTGTGTGTTTGAGTGTATGTTCATACCTGTCTGCTGAGAGTTGATGAACTCAGCGTTGATGTCTCGCCCGTTGGAGAACCGCGAGCGGCCCCACGCACTCGACTGCTCCGCGTTACTAAATTTTACAGAAACATATTGACTGTTTTTATACTAAGAAAACAAGGATTGTATTCTTATACGTACATCTTATGTTTTGGCGCGCACTGTTCATTGAAATAAAACAACTTTTACGGATATCAAACGCGCTATATTTCCACGAACTAAGTTGTAATTGTCCGTATTTTTAGGTTTTTTAGGGGTTTTTTGATTTTCCCGACGTTTCAGCACCTTTACAGCTGCCGTGGTCACGGGATGACTGGCTACTTACAAGTCTACCCTCGAAAAGTTAATTTATTTTCGTTCGGATACGGTTAGACATTTACTATGGCATAAAGTATTATTGATTTGATATTTTGATTTAATTGTTATTTTAATTCTTTATTATTAAGAAAAGAAAAAGAAAACTAAAGACTCTACTGGCAGTTACAAATTGGGAGGACCTTCGAAGAAAGAAGCTGCCAAGAAAACTTCGAAAGCGGGCCGACCTCCACCTTTATAAAGAAATTAAGATATGTTATCTCCACCTTTACTTTTTATATATATCTACAAAACGAGCTAACCGTATCTTTGGGTCTTGCAGTGCGTGATTTGGGTTGAGACTTTAATTTATGGATAATAGGGTCCCAAGCTGGTGGAATCTTCCACCCATCATCTCTACTGAAGTTTGGGTATTTGGTGATTTCAATAGCCTCACGCAGCATTCTGGGGATTTTTTTTTGTTCCCTGGCGAGGATCTGTGGCTTATCAAACCTGATGTAGTGGGTGGGTCCCTCAAAAGCATGTTCACACACTGCAAAAACCTAAAAATACGGACAATTACAACTTAGTTCGCGGAAATATAGCGCGTTTGATATCCGTAAAAGTTGTTTTATTTCGATTGTATTCTTCTTCGTATTATCGAGTGAGGAGTAGTGGCCACCTCTGATGTCAGAGTTTCAAGCCGCCTATAAGGCCTCGGACTTGGCTTAACGACCAATCAAATGACAATAGCCGGGACCGACGGTTTAACGTGCCCTCCGAAGCACGGAAGCGCTCAGTTATTACCACTTTACGGTCACCCATCCGACACCTGACCGGGCCGAACTTTGCTTAACAAACGTGATCGAATACGATCAGTCTGTCAAGCGCGGCCATGAGCGCTTCAAGGGTTGTATTTAACTACACTCAATGTCAAAAAATTGCACCTTTGAAAAAGTCTTAAGCGTAACATTTGACAAATGCGTGTACGGCGTGTACCCCCACCAGGAATGGCCTCGTATGAAAACCCAATAAATAAATTTAATAAAAAACATTTCATTGCGATAAATATTAAACAAGAAAATTTACTAATTAACCGCCTCTATGGTCTAGTGGTACAACCACCGGTATCAGACCCAGGGGTCCCGGATTCGATTCTCAACGGGGGTACATATTGTATTTATTATAAGTCGTGTTTGTTATAGATCGACCACTTCACTGGCGGATTGCACGCGCTGTAAGCAATGTTATTATTCATATCCCTTATTTTCAAAGAATTATTTATCTTGACATTTATCTCGGAACTTGTAACCACGAGCGTATTGATGTCAGCCCCCACCTACTTCTTACCAGGGACTGATTAACCTGAGAATTGCGGTACTTTTATTTATCGGTATGACGATGGTATGACGTCATACCGGTTAAAAACTATTCCTTCATATTTTGATACCATAACTTTTCGGTACTTCAAAATATCGGTACCGTAATTTTTCGGTTGGTCATCAAAGTGGTACCGAAATTTTTCATTGCCCAACCGAAACCCAAATATAACGGTACCGTTATATTTCGGTTAATTTAACCTCTATTATAAAGGTTTTCCTTGATATACGCGGGTGAAACCGCGAGCGTCCGCTAGTGTTCAATAATGTTCACTGCGGTCGGTTCATGCATTTCGGTACCGAAATAAAATTTCGGTTAAATAGCGGTATCATAAATAAGGGTAGAATATTTCGGTCCCGCTATATTAATCTTAAGAAAAAAAAACTGAAATTTAACAACCGCAATCAATCCCTGCTTCTTACCGCGCGTGTGATCCGCCAGTTAAGTGGTCGATCTATAGTTATATGCCTTATGCTAAAAATACAAATAGGTAATAAGCACAAGTGGTATATGTATGTATTTTGATATCGGTAACTCACCGCAGCACGACGTCGGCGCCGTCCGCGGGCGGCGGCTGGCGCGGCGGCAGCGACGGTAACACCGACGATTCTGTTCCAAAATAACATGTTAGCATTTAGACGATATACGGAAAATGTACGTAATAATAGGATTTATTTATGCCATACCAGCAAGTTCACAGAGATATTCTCCAAAGCACATGCAAGTCACACAAATAATAAAATATAAATGATACAAAATGTGCAAATAATATTAGAACAGACAGTAGCAGAACCTATATTGTTAGATTTTAAGAACATACTTATTTAATTAATAATCAATAAAATATTTGAAGTTAATAGGTAATAGAATTAATAACATAATATAAAAATGGAATCTCAACATTATAAAAAAAATACAATAATTAAAATTAATAAAGGAAACTTATTGTCAAAACCATGTCAAAATTACAATGTCAGATTTCACACAATTAATTATTATGTTTTTTATTATTATGCATTTTAAAAAACTAATAGAAATACACAAAAAGTTGTGTCCGTTTCGACTGCTCGGCCACAGTGTCCCAGAAAAAAAACGACTACGTCAACATTACGAAGTAATTTGTAGAAAACGAATAAAGAAAACAGCAAATTTGCAGAACCGATATTCAGAAAGTTATAAGGGCTTAACCATGGCCGCGCAGTCGAAACGTGGAGAACTGCGCGGCCACGGAGATCTCAGATACGGGAGCTACATAGACATCTCATTCTTTTTGCTAATCACTGATATGATTTCGCAGAAATTGTAGAAAGTCTTAATAGAGCCTTAAAGTATGAACTTTACGAGCTATAGTTCTTTAAAGTCGTGGCCGCGCAGTTGAAACGGTGACAGCCGAGCGAACATAGGGATCTCAGAAACGGAGCTTCTCAGAGGTCCCATTCTTTTTGCTAATCAGAGATACGATTTCGCAGAATTTATAGAAAGTTAGAGTAAAGCCCTAAAGTTTGTAGTTCACGACCTGTAGATCTTAAAAGCCATGGCCGCGCAGTCGAAACGGTTAGAACCGCGCGCCCACTCAGATCTTAGAAACGGAGCGTCGTAGAGGTTCCATTCTTTTTGCTAATCACTGATACGAATGTTGATAGTATATAAATGGCTGGCATAAGGACCTGCATGATATTTAAATAAACCCCTGCGTGTTCCACCTCGTATGAAGTTTATAAATTAAAGTGCTATATTAATATGTTTAAGTTTAGCATAACATTACAAAAGGAGAATTAAAATTAAAAGTACTAATTTCATTACAAACAGCGTTTTAGTTGTTAGTAGTAACTTAATAATAATGCCTGAGTAGAAGTGTGCATTTAACTAGTTAACTAAATTACTTAATGATAATGATCAAAAGTGTAGGCACAGAATATTAAATAGTACAAGTGTGTAGGTAGTCGTACATTATTTGTGTGACTATGCGATGCGCCTTATTAGCGAGTGTGAGTGAATGATGCGCGGCGCGCTCGTATATTTCTGTGTGCAACAGGGTATGGTACAAGTGACAAAACATTTACGTAACGATTTTTGTTTTTGATTTCCGCTTCCGATTATTGTCTAATCCTATTTGTAAGTGATATTTAGTAAATTTTATGTTATTTAACGCCAACGCGAGTGGATTTCTTACGCTGTTAATTTTCAACTATTGTAAAACTATTTTTATACGGTAATAAATGAAAAAAAAAAAAATAATGGGCCCCAGGACTATCAGAATTAGAAAAGTAACTATCAGAATTTCTTACCAATATTCCTGTCCGGCGTGGCGGAGTGTCGTTGCTGAGCGCGATGTTCTTGTAGTATTTCCGCTTGGGACCGCGCGCGGCGAGCTGGCTCGGGGGATGATGCCCCTGATGATGAGGAGGAGGCGTTCCTGGGGGAGACATGACGAGTTAATGATGATCTTTAAGGAAATGAATCAGTGGCCCGATTCTTATAAAGTACTACTGAAAATTCGTTCGAAAATTGATAGTGGACGACAACACTGCTTTCTCTTTTTTGTCTCACAGCCTCAAATGCTTATTTACTTGTTAATTTTACTTAGTATTATCTAACTACATAGCTTTAATCTGTGGAAGCAGGCTATATACTATCTGTGTACCAAATTTCATGGAAATTCGCTCAGTAGTTTCGGAGCCTATTCAACGCAAACAAACAAAAAATCTTTCCTCTTTATAACATTAGTTTGAAGTTTTATTATATACTGAGCCATCATCAGTCCTTGTCCTGAAGGTTACTTACTCTTGCGGTCTCTTCCTATCTTTAGCAATAGAATACATTTTTTTTGGTACTAGCTCATCATCAGTTCTTGAAACATGAACACTGTTTACGACTCATCTCTTGGCACAAAATCTTGAACAAATAAATAATTAATATAAATAATAAATTTCATACACCAATTATCTAGCCCACGTTAAGTTTTATGAAGAACTTGTGTTATGGATACTAGACAACGGATAAACTTACTTATAAACTTTTTTTTTTGTGAATATATACATAATATACATATTAAACACCCAGACCAAGACAAATAGACATGCTCATGCACACAAATATTTGTCTTGTCCGGGGATCGAACCCGGGACCTCTGGCGTAGAAGCGGGTTTAGTACCCCTGCGCCAAACAGTCGTCAATAAAGTCTTCTTAGAAGTTTAGAGTTGAGAGTAAGGAGTAGTTCCGGAGGCAGTTCCGCGTGGAAGCTCAGCTTGGCGACCCACTCCCGAGTGAGAGAGGTGACTAATAGCTACCCAGGTCTACCTGGAGCCGAGCTTACCAATTAATTAAGTGGTTTGTGTTTCGTGTGAAGTTTTAAAGGACAGACACCATTTTCTTTTACACAGACTGCGGTCCGGACACATTCCATGCAACAAGTTTCCTCATTTAATGAGAAAGACTGAATCCCCAAACTGTGACGCGTGTAAAGTGGAGGATGTGCAACTCTTGTGGATGGAATGTGTCAAAAACCAAAGAGAGAGACAAGCACTTATGTATGATCTAGACCTGAAGGCATCTGATGTGGGAGCTTTCCAAAGTATTTTGGCCGAACCCGCATCGGATGCAGCAAGGCTTCTCTGTGATGTGGTGCAATCATGGTTTTAGTAAGTCATATAAATAGCTTAGGGTACAATGGGACTTACGTATTCTTGTAAAAGTCCCTAAATTAAATAAATATTAAAAAGAAACACCATTTTGGAAATTGGTTTTTACTCCTGCAGTCTGCTCCAATCTTGTCTTGATCACCTATCGCAAACATTGACTCAACTGTAATCACTTACTGTTATTGCGAGCTCAGTGACGCAGAAGACAGCGGGTTCTCCGATTGTGGAAGTTCAGTAGCTTTTGCTATGGTCGGTCACAGGATGGGTGACCAAAAGTTTATTATCTTGAGTGGCTCGCGTGATGGATTATTATGGCTTAGTCATCTACAAGTAAGGCTCGTGCTCTAGAGGTTGAGAACATTAAATATGATTATGAATATATCAGCAAATTATCAGCGCTCGAGCTTCAAGTCTTCGTTCTTCTTTTCTTCAGCAGAAGAAGACATATCTCCTGGCACCAAACCTAGAACTAAGTATTACTTACTCATGAAGTCTTCTCCTCAATTCAGCAGTAGGAGACTCCCCAGGTGGAACAGCAGAGTAAGGAGTCAGCTGCAGTTCCGGAGGCAGTTGCGCGTGGAAGCTCAGCTTGGCGACCCACTCCCTCATCAGCTCGCGGCTAGAGCAAGCGAACAGATACTCCGCGCCGTCGGCGCAAGCGAGACGGAATACGTTGGCGCGTTTCGTGTAGTCGCCTGCTGGTTCGCAACGAGCCTGTGGGAGATAGATGGATAATATTATTTATTGCTAAAGACATATTCATTTAATATAAGGGAATACTTTATACAAAGAAGTAATGATACATTTTCCATAGCCTATCTGACGATTGAGCTACCGAGACTAAGTTTAAATTTCGACGGTGGTCTTGGTAGCTCAGTGGTTAGAGTATTGGACCGGATTTCCAAAGGTTGTAGGTTCGAGTCCCATCAAACCACACCAGATCAACAATGGAAATCACCAAAAATTCAAAAATCATAAAAAAAGGTTATGATACGTTTATATTTGGTGAAAGTTGTTGAAGGAAGATATTATGAAATTGGTAGTAATCAAAGTTCTTTAATGAATTACTAACATCAACATAAATCACACTTGCTCATAAACTTACAATGTGCTGTATTAGTGATTGCTGGATTTTGTAAGTCCAATAATTGAATAAATCCCAAAAAGTCCCACAAAATATTGGTTCTAATCTAACGGCCGAAATTAATAACCTATCTGTAGATATGGATAGGGCTTTCTGTGATAGTTGCCTAGGATACTGGCGTCGTTGCCTAGCAACAATTTAGGAAACTATCTCAAATATCTCAATCCATATCTACAGATAGGTTATTAATTTCGGGTGTAAATAAAACACAATAATGCGGTATGAATATGGACCTTCTAATGACATAAAAAAGAAAATACAAAACAACGCCATCTATCGGACGTTTGAAGAACTATACTACTAAAACAACATGAACAATAATCAAAACAGCGAAAACATCTATCAACATTTGTGACGACATTGTTAGCAAGCGTAATGTTTTAACACAACAAAACTTTAAAAACTTGCAAGTGACAATTGCTTAAGATCCTAAACCCATTATTGTAAATTGCATCCAAAGTCTACAAACTTAATAGTTTAAATTGTTGGCTAAAAATATTAATTTTTTTTCTGACTAAACCACTCAAACACACACACACTCACACACTCACTCACACACACACCCACACACACATATAATTAAAGATATTTTAAAAACATATCAAATATTATTTTCAGTTTCTCGTTGCACTTTTTTATAAGTGTTCTGTGCTTTTAGTAATATCTTTTTTGGCACAATTTTGTATTGTATAACTCTGGAAGAGGGCGCTCATTTTCTGAGATATAGCTATTTTTATACCTAGTTCAGGAATCAGAGACTTCATGATATGATTGTAACTACTTTGAGTCAATAAAGTTATTATTATTATTATTATTTCCATTAACAATTTCCTTATAAACTCGCACACCTATGGCGGTTGCCCAAGGTTTTATACCTCTTACCGAAACCCAAATCCTAATTCTACAAACTTCATCAAAGAAGCTGTTGACTAAAAATATTTTATCTATCAACAATTTTCTTAAAATTTTGCAAGTGGCAATTGCCCAAGTTTCTAAACCCATTACTGCAAACCGCACCAAAATCCTCCAAACTTGGTCTAACAAACTAGTACTTACATTGAGTATAGCCACAGGCGGAGCAGCCGCCTTCGCGCTGGCGAAGTCCAGCTCGTCCCTAAAGAAGCACAGCAGCTGTCCGCACAAAACAGAGTAGTATGATCGCCAGGAGCGGACTGTGGCGCGTTTGCCTCCGCAACCAGCTTCTTGCTTGCGTTCCAGGAATCCTGGGAGGAGTGAAATTTAGAAATAAGTAATGTGGGTCATGGGTTCGACGCGCGACGAATTACTTTGTATTTTTATGATTTGAATCTATGTGTAATATTTTTTTAAGTAATGATATATGAGTATAAGTGCACATAATACTGAATAGTTTATGATTTTTGCATTATTCAATGCTTTTTTTATACTTATGATAAATTTTAAATAGAAAAATATCAACTCGGCCTCAAGTGGATTCGAGCATTGGACCGGTTTTCCAAAGGTCGTGGGTTCGAGTCCCATCTGAGAATTCACTTGGGGCAGAGTTGATTTTTTCCAATATTTTTCTATTTAATAATTTATAATAATATCACAAAGCTGATGAGTTTGTTTGTTTGAACGCGCTAATATCAGGAACTACTGGACCGATTTAGAAAATTCTTAGACCATTAGAAAGCTACATTTCTCCCGAGTGACATAGGCTATATTTTATCACGATATTCCTACGGGAACGGGCACCACGCGGGTAAAACCGCGAGTACTAAATAGTTACATAGGAGTAACTATCACAGGGCGGAACAAATGAATATCTTTTAAATATATTGTAGTAATCTAATGGTGGCCATATACGCTACGATAAATCGTTACAATCAGACTGTACAGTTCGAACGGTACCAATAAATCGTTGCGTGTATGTTATAAAACTGTACAGTTATGCCATGTACGATAAACTGTACCGTTCGAACTGTACAGTCTGATCGTACCGATTTATCGTAGGTATTTTTGTACCCGTTGTTTTGAATAAGACAACTCTTATAAAACTTTTTAATTTTGCATTTTATAATGCTATTTTTATGTGATAAATTTAACAAGAAAATATACTCGACAAGGGCATGCAACTAGTCTCATGTCGACGGTGGCCATTGACTAGAAAATTTCGACGTTTCCAAATAGGTAGCATAATTGGTTAGTGCATTGGGCCAGATACCCAAGGATGCGGGTTCGAATCCCGTCAGAGCGACTATTTGCTTTTTTCTAATATATTTTCTTGTTTAATATTTATCACAACTCTCATATTTTAACTAGCGATTGCCCGCTGTTTCACCTGCACGGTTCCCGTAACCGTGGAAATATCAGGATAAAAAGTATCGTATGTTTTAATCCAGGCTATGCACTATCGTGGAAAAGTAACAAACAAACTGACATACTATCGCAATTATAATATTTTATGGGATAGTATAGTAGGAAGTAGGATTATTTTTTGTGATGTTGGACAAATAAATAAAAACATATAATAAACATGTAGATGTGTGTGTTGATGTTATCAATGTGTCCAGCAGAATACCAAGCGCATCAAGTTCATCTTGCTGCTTATATTGGATACAGTTTTGGCATCACGCGACGATGCACAATGTTAGTTTCATTTCAATTTTGAAAGAAGAAAGAAAGCAAATTAATTTTATTGAGATAACATAAATACAAGGAGGGTTAAACATATTATACACAATTAACACAAATACATTGTCTCAAAACGGTCCCGGCTCAGCATAAAGCATGGTCTACGACCGGCGCTGATGTTCCGCCGGTACCGGTTTGTTCTCCGCGACACGTAGACTTATAAAGAGGAAAGATTTGATTGATTGTTTGCATTGAATAGGCTCCGAAACTACTGAACGGATTTGGATGAAATTTGGTACACAGATAGTAGATATCCTGGTTATGAACATAGGATACTTTTTATCCCGATATTCCCACGGGAATGGGAACCACGCGGGTGAAACCGCGAGCGGCCGCTAGCATATACATAATTTAGTTTGTGTTTCACATTGTAATGATGTGACCGTGTGGTGACGGCCTAAGAATACAAGTGTCACCACTCCCTTACATGCCTGCGATGTCGTTAGAGTCGACTAAGAGGCTCGACGCATGAACACCTGTGCGAGAAGGAAAACTTGAACCAAACCTTCTACCAACCCGTCTGGCCAGCGTGGTAGCAGTAGGATAACAGCCTCCTATGACCGCCACAACAGGCGTGAGCTAGGCGAGGCCTATGTCCAGCTGTGGACGTCCACTGATGATGGATGGATGGATGGATGCATTGTAATGATGTGTTGTAGTTGCGTGTGGGCCGAAATAGGTGTATTTTCTTTCATTAAATAAATAAATAAATATTCGCATACAATCACACCAATTATCTAGCCCTCGTTAAATATCATGAAGAACTTGTGTTATGGATACTAGATAGCGGATAAACATACTTAGATACTTTTTTTTTTGTAAATACATACATAATATACATATTAAACATCCAGACCAAGACAAATAGACATGTTCATGCACACAAATATTTGTCTTGTCCGGGGATCGAACCCCGGACCTCTGGCGCAGAAGGTGTGGTTAGTAGCTTCTTTGTTTAGTGTTACCTTCGATCTCGACAGGCGGCAGCGCGGCGTCGGGGCGCGCGTGGCGGCGGAAGGACTGCGTGCGGCGGCGCGTCGTGAACGACGGCGTTCGTTTGGGGGTTTTCACCACCTGAAGGACACCACATGACCGTTATTCATTATCATCATTGAAAAATGAAAAAAATGAAAAATGTTTATTTCCATAAATTGATTAGGTTAACAATAAACCGAGGCTGACTTGCTCCTTTTAAGTGAGTGAACACTTGTGCCAGGAGCAGCCACTCTCCCATAACAAAATTAGGGTTGTTATGGAAACTTAACTAACTATATTAATTTACTTATTCTAAGAATACATAATATGCAAATGTTAAATGTTCTAAATACAAATATACCAAAAACTGTGCAACAAGAATATATACCTGAATTATCATTTACATACCAAACTGAGCGTTTATAATGACAAAAATTGTTTAAAGTACCAAAAAAATTTGAGATTATCTGTCTATCTGCCACATTTAAACAAAAACCAAAGACTTCTTTTTTTTAACTCTGTATATATATATATATATATATATATATATATATATATATATATATAAGTATATTTATCATTATATATTACTACAATAATACATTGGCGGCTAGAAGGGACTTGGCACTTGTAGTATATTTATTTAAATTATTGCGGGGTAAAATTTCAAATCCGGAATTGCTAAAGGAGGTTATGTTGCAGGCACCTGACAATTATGTGAGAAGGAGGCAACAGCCACGGCTGCTGGTGGTACCACGAGGCAGGACTAATTTGCTTAGTAAAGCCCCGATCACGCGCTCTGCACATACTCAACGAAATCTCCCAAAAGACTGATATTTTTGCGTGTTCTCCGAGTGAATTTTCCAAAGTATCATTATATATTATGTTATAGGCAATAGGGACCACTTTATCGAATTGGGATATGTCCTGTCATGATATTGTGTTTGTGTTAATAAATAAATAAATATGTCGTAGGATGATTTGATAAATAGAATTTTCGCAAAAATCCTAGGGATATTGCAAAAACACGGATAATTAGACAATAGTATTGACATTTCTCAATCTTACTGAAAAAAGAAAGGGTTTTCTTTTTTCATTAAAAATACGTACATACTACTTCTACACATCAAAAGATTAAATAAATAAATCATGTTTACTGGAGCCGTAACCGCGCAAGTCGCGTCGGCATCAAAATCATGTCCATTTAACAGATGAATGTGACACATTGCTGCTTCTTTTTGACACAAATGAAAACTTACCAAAGGGAGTTTCACCCGAGTTCTTTTCGCAACAACACGTGTTGTGCGACTCCAATTTAAATCTACCGTACAATTTATATTATTTTTATTTATTAAAACCGGATACTGGCGAAATCCAAAAGGGCACCGCCATTTAATAAAAAGAAGAAGAAATTTACCAAAGACTAAGAGGAATATGTCACATCCACCTGTCAAATGAAGTCGACGTCGATGCCGACGACATTTGCGCGGTTGGGCCTCTGGTTAAAAGTACATTATTGCAAATGGCGTGAAATAGGCAATTGCAGATCGAGTATGAGTTTGAAGGCCGAGCCGTAGTCGAGGACTTCACTAATACGAGACAGACAATTGCCATTTCCGCCGAAGCATATATAGTGCTTTTCTCAAAAGAATGCAGGGAAATAAAACATACTTTTTTATATTATACATATAATTAAATCAACATTAAAAGTTACATTAGTCATATTGGGGTACTAGAGATCTACTTTTTTTTATGTAAGCTTCTTTTTAATTTGGAACATTACAACGCTCCAGCAATGTTGTATGAAACGGCGTGCTGGGGTTATTAAATACTTTTTTCTCAAACATGCTTGGAAATATAAGTGAATAATATGAATACTTCGTTGCACCATTTCAGCTGCCGTGGTCACGGGATGTAAATAAACTATGTGTCAGTTATCCATAAAAAATGGTTTATTTCAATGAAAAGTGCGCGCCAAAACTAAAGATGTGCTTATAAGCGTTTTTTTTTATTTATTTAAGGACAACCAACAAGATGTACACCACATACATGATTAGAAATACAGTTGCAACTTAATGTAGGTACAGTGTCACATTAATTAAAGATTGCCACGGCATGCAATACAGAAGGAACAGTCTGATTGCAACTTAAAATGAATACTTATCCAAAATAATAATATAGTGAGTAAGATTAGCTAAAAATGTGCATTAAATAAACATCAGCGTTATGACAAGTATAGTGACACTATCCTGTCGACGTTTATATTGTTAGGAAAGTTATTATAAGTACTCACGCTCATACTCTCGACCCTCGTAACATGCACGTCAGGCGGCGATACCTCCTGGGCGAAGGCTCGCTGGTAATATTATAATAATAATACTCACGCTCATACTCTCGGCCCGTTTGACGTGCGCCTCAGGTTTGGGCAACTTGTCGAACTGCGGCGCGGGCGCTATTTCTTGGGGCGAAGGCTCGCTAGTCGGCAGGGACGCCGCACTTGACGCGAGGGATTGGTCCACCTGCGGAAAATAATAAATAAATACAAATACAAATAAATTTATTAAAATGCAAAAATGTTTTTATAGTTCTAAGGAATATTTGGATTGGCAAAATTAGCTAAATATCTAGTGTCTGTAGTGTCTGTAACTTCCTATTTTAAAAATTTTGCATGTCTGCGAGCAGGCTAAACACATGTACCTGTATGTCACATTATAAGATCTATTATAACTGTGTTTTGCAAATAAAATATTTGTATTTGTATTTGTTCCATCACAACATACATTATCAAAACATTAACGACTACTTATATAAAAACATTATGGAACCTTATATAAGTTTCACAGCGGTCTCTGCACTAGACTCTAGGCCTGTATCGCAGGGGCCAGTTAACGATTGTAATGCACAATTATAATGGCGGTTCAGATCAAGTTATAAAAGAAGAACATTTTGGGGAAATATTTTGGGAAAAAAAAAGAAAAATATATGAAAAAGGTATGTTTCTGCACGCATGCCGTGTGTGTGTTTGTGTATATGTGTTTGTATGTCTGTGAGTATGTGTACGTGTGAGTGTGTGTGTTAGTAACAGGCTTTAAGAATGTCCTCGGTTTCCAGATAGTTAAGACCTTTCAACCATGTTTGTATGCATTTCTTTAATTTGTGAGCTGTTACGTGCTTCGCGTCTTTTACATGTTTCACTATTTTATTGTACGTATGTATGTGGGAGTATGGAGGAAGGTTCCTAGCAAAACTAGTATGTACTGTAGGCAGGTTAGCTTTGAAAATACGTCGAGACGATAGGATCAAGTATTCTGGGGAATCAAGGATTTTTTTATGAGTTGCAAAGGCTATTTTAGCGATGTAAAGTTGACGCACTCTGAGGATTTCACTTTCCCTGTATAACTCGTCAGTGGAAAACCTAAAGGGCTAGCGTAACATGACTTTTAGGACTGCGCGCTGTGCTCTCTCCAATTCTATCATGGTCGTCTAAATAAATAAATATTTGCATACAATCAAGCCAATTATCTAGCCCACGTTAAGGCGCATTGCACATGGAGCAACTATTGCAGCAACTAGCAACTAGCTGTTTACATATATTTCAATTGAACCGCGCACACATAAGCAACTCGAGTTTAGAGTTCCGGTAATCGTCAACAGTTTTCAGTTGCTGTAATCGATGACTAAGTTAGTTCCTAATTGCTAAATCGGTATAATATTTAGCAGTTCCTAGTTGCTAGCAACTGTTAAATAATTTACCGGTTTTGAAAGTTGCCGGTTTCCGGTAATCGTCAACAGTTTTCAGTTGCTGTAATCGATGACTAAGTTAGTTCCTAATTGCTAAACCGGTATAATATTTAACAGTTGCTAGTTGCTAGCAACTGTTAAATAATTTACCGGTTTGAAAGTTGCCGGTTTCCTCAACCGTCAATCGCAACACGTCGGGCGATTTCACACCCTCCCTCCCTCTCCCTGTGCTCTCTCTCCCTCTCTTTTTTTGTTAATAAATTGGGATCGATCTAGAAAAAAGGGATGAATCCAAAACCGACGATTGCTGCGAATAATTTGTCTTTGTTGGCGCCGTCGACGGCGACGTCGTAATAAAATGAGAGTAAGTGCTGCTTCTTCGATATCCATCGTCACACTGAACGCTGATCGCGCAGATTTAGCAACTCGGCTATGAAAGTTGCTTACAGATTGCCATAAAATTTCGGCAACCGTAAACGTTATAGCAACTATCAACTTTTTACCAGAAACTTTTAATATGTTGATAGTTTCCTCAACTTAAGTTGCTCCATGTGCAAAGCGCCTTAGTTTCATGAAGAACTTGTGTTATGGATACTAGATAACGGATACACATACTTATATACTTTTTTTTTGTGAATACATACATAATATACATATTAAACACCCAGACCGAGACAAATAGACATGTTCATGTGCACACAAATATTGGTCTTGTCCGGGGATCGAACCCGGGGATATTTACCTGGCCTACAGCGTATTAAAAATATAAAAGTATTGGAGATTATCGACGGTGTTTCACAAGTCTCGGTAGCTCAATGGTTAGAGCATTTGACCGGGTTTCCAAAGGTAGTGGGTTCGAGTCCCATCTGAGAATTCACTTGTGGCCGAGTTAATTTTTTTTCCAATATTTTTCTATTCAACATTTATCATAAGGATAAAAATAGCATTGAAAATTGCAAAAATTAAAAAATCATTAGCCCTTGATGAGTTTCTTGCCGATTCTTCTCGTTGCAAGGTCTCCCACACCGTTGGGTTTGTGAAATGGTGTAGCTCCCTTGACATTTACATGTGCTTGTAAGAGCCTACACTGAATCTTCTTCTTCTTATCGAATGAGGATAAGTGGCCACCTCTGATGACAGAGTTTATCAAACCGCCTATAAGGCCTCTGACTCGGCTTAACGACTGTAATCAAATAACAACAACCGGGACCGAAGCACGGAAGCGCTCAGTTGTAATGTCACTTTACGGTCACCCATCCGACACCTGACCGGGCCGAACTTTGCTTAACAAACATGATCGAATACGATCAGTCTGTCAAGCGCGCCCATGAGCGCTTACACTGGACTGAATAAATGATATTGAATTTTGACTTTTTTTATTTTTTACCTGTGGCGCGGCATCTCTCCTCCTCTCCTCGGCTATCCTCTGCAACTCTCTCCGGCGGTACTGCTGCAGTCTCTCCTGCTCTTGCTGCTCTAAGGAACGGCGTCTAGCTTGCTCTTCTTGGTCACGTTGGGCGGCGAAGGCTTGTTCCACCTGGGGATGACGGTGGAGTTAATGAAGTTTTAAATACTCAATTATTTATTGCATTCCATAATGTACACAAAAGGTAGTGAACATAAGTTAAAGATCATCATGGACCCTGACGGGCACGCTATAGGGTTAGAAGAGAGGAGGCGCTACAATGATATCAAGGTTTTACATTAAAAAAAAACAATTATGACACAAAGTAATTTTAGATGACAGATTTTAAGGGTAACAAGGCGATTTGTTTATTTGTTCGTTAAATTTTAGAAGAAGTGTGATCCTCTTCAGGTCAGAAACCTTTTGCCACTCTATGGTCTCCAGTCTCCTCCAATAACCAAACGCCATTGAAAGAAGATTACCAGACTATTCAGGATTCTGCCTCTCGTGAAAACCTGTCATCAACTCTTTAACGCCTGGAATACTTGACAAGTCGGCATGTCTCGTAGAATTAATCAACCTGTCGTGTAGAACTGGACTAGAATAAAGACAAAACCTATGAATTGACGACTCGGCAGTCGAAACCTGTAGAGTGTGATTCTATTTTCCATGACGATGGTATCTTCCAAAACACTGTCACCAATAACTAAGAATATTATAATATCTTACCAGTGTGATCCTCTTCAAGGCCTGGAACCTATCCTTCTGCAACTCGATAGTATCCTCGAAGTCTTTGTGTCAGGCTGAGCAGCGCCTCGGTTTGAAGTACGCAGTCCCTACGCCCTAGCAGCTCCTAATCAGTGGCCCAACCGCGTAAGTGCCGTCGGCATCGATGTCGACTCCATTTTGACAGCCGACGGTGTTTTCGTACAGCTTTACTTCAACGTTATCTTCCTAACAATTCCTGTTCAATTGTCAGTTACGACTGTGTGTGTAACAGAGACAGTGCTATAGCATCAGCGCTCGCGTGTGAAGAGTCGCGCCCATATTCGACAAGTCGACGACGCGTCGTCGACGACACTTACGCGGTAGGGCCACATATCTATCCCTTTGCGAATTGATGATCAAGCTAGTCATAAAGTGAAGGGACCAGTCCCTCGCCCGTAGAATTTATTAGATTTATTTTTATCAACGACGGGGAGACTCTTAGCCTTCATCATAACTGATGTTAAGTATTGATAAGGCTGAAGATGGAAGCGAGCCTCTCCCGGAATCCTCAACCACTGAGGAACTGGCTATCTTATATCGACCTGCCGGAACACAACAATGCTGAAAACATTGTTGTTATGGCGTCAGGCTTAGATAAGGCGGTGGTAGCTAGCCAGGCGGACTTACAACAAGTCCTACCACCAACCGAGTTTTAATTTGCTACCTAAAACCGCAGGCTACAGACTCTCCAATGAGACAGACCAATGTGATCCTTTCAGGGGCTGGAACCTATCCCTATGCGAACTGACGGTCTAGTGAAGATACTCGACGATTGAATAACTAAATCGCTATCCTATCGCTAGTAGAATCTAGTAGCTTCAAAAAGACTTACCAACGTGATCCTCTTCAAGGCCTGGAACCGATCCTTCTGTGATTCGATGGTCTCCTCCAGGTCTTTGTGTCGGCTCAGCAGCGCCTCGGTTTGTGCCACGCTGTCGCCCAGGCGACCGTCGCGGACGAGCGGCACTCTGGGGGGAAGAAGGGAAATATTGATAATATTGATTTAAAACTAGCGGCTGCCAGTGGTTTCGTCTGCAAGGTTTCCTTTCCCGAAGGAATATCGACGGGCTTATTACTTCTTGTTCTTTCTTAAGGCGATACTCGAAAAAAATATGCTGAAGCGAGATAGCAATGAGAAAACGACGCGCACGGGAGCGAGACCGATTTTGCAGATTAGGCAAAAAAAAACACATAATTACTTCGTATTAAAAAACTACAGCGATTTAAAAAAAAATGCTTCTATACGATAGTAAATATTATAGGTGTCCACTTATTAAACCAATTTCCAATAGTGTAAGTAACCCCATTTAAGAATAATCTTGATTTTTTGTATTTTTTTGAGGTCTTTTCGAAAAGAAAAAGTGTCGTGGTAATATCATAAAATCGTGTTTTTGAAACTATACGAATCTAGATAATGGTATGAAGAAATATATATGTGAAATAAAACAACTTTTACGGATATCAAACGCGCTATATTTCCACGAACTAAGTTGTAATTGTCCGTATTTTTAGGTTTTTTTAGGGGTTTTACAGCTGCCGTGGTCACGGGATGACATCCCGTCATCCCGTGACCACGGTAGCTGTAAAGGTGCCGAAACGTCGGGAAAATCAAAAAACCCCTAAAAAAACCTAAAAATACGGACAATTACAACTTAGTTCGTGGAAATATAGCGCGTTTGATATCCGTAAAAGTTGTTTTATTTCAATGAACAGTGCGCGCCAAAACATAAGATGTACGTAAATATATATGTTATTACCAGATTTGTAACAGCTGTAACCATGCTATAGTTTTATATCAAAAAGTCCATACTTTTTCCGAGTAGCATCTTAATCAATGGCGTGCTCGCGTTAAATACGCAAATTTTGCCAAATTAAAGTAAATATATTTTGTAATATATAGAAATTTTACATTACATAGTATTCTTTTAGAATATTCTGTTGGCAACATAATTTATTAAGATAATTATTTAAGTGTAGCAACACTATTGAGACTTGTTAAATATCCCCCGTCTCTGTTCTGCCTCTCTCTGTACCGACAACGTGTGTGTGTGTGTGCAAGTTTATTAAAATACTAGCTATTGCCCGCGACTTCGTCCGCGTCAATTTCTGTTATTATACGGACATTTTTTTAGATCATTTATAGAGTAATAATTCTTTCATACATCTTTTTTGGGAAACTTGAACCGTTTACGCAGCGCACGCAACGGAAGCCCTCATATATGGATAATTTTCCCCGTTTTTGCAACATTTTTCACTGATGCTTCGTTCCTATTGGTCGCAGCGTGATGTTATATAGCCTAAAGCCTTCCTCGATAAATGGACTATCCAACACAAAAAGAATTATCAATTCGAACTAGTAGTTCCTGAGATTAGCGCGTCTTCAGCTTTATAATATTTAGTATAGATAAACGTGAAAAGTAATATTTTATGTTCCTATTTGTGCCCTGTGAAGAGAAGAACAATTAAAATTAACAGTCCACTTAAAATTAACAGTCCACTGCTTCCCAACTGGCTTTCGCAACAGCATCTATTGTATGTTGTTCGCATCATATTCACCTATTAGCAATCCAGCTGTCCAGCACATCAGCGTCCCTCTTGAACACGAGCGCGTCCAGGTGCTGCGCATATATGGTGTCGCGAGCGCGCCAAGCTTGCTCCAGATGTTCGCGGCGAGCGCGTAACGTTCGCAGCCGCTCTTCTATCTCGGCCGACATGAAGTGGCCTTCGCTTAGGAGTTTTTCACCTGTAAGAGAAATACAGATTTAAATTCATACCAGGGATGTTTCGGATGCAGATTTTTTCACATCTGCGGAAGCGGATGTAAATCAGTTAAAAAAAAAAACTTGTGTATTTACAAATATTAGAAAGAGGGAAGATTTGATTGTTTGTTTACAACGAATAAACTCAAACTACTGAACGGATTTGGATGAAGTTTGGTACACAGATAGTAGATAGCCTGGTTATGAACTTAGAATACTTCTTATCCCGATATTCCCATGGGAACGGGAACCACACGGGTAAATAGTTTAATAATGAAGTGTAAGTGAATTACTCTTACTAATTAATTATTTCGGTAATTAAATTTGAATATTGGAGCATTTTATCCACTCATCTGTTTGACGTTTCAAAAAAATGTGCTCCGTATGCTTTAGTGTACACTTGAAGTGCCCGGCCGTAAATAACTGTTATTTACGGTCGATTCTTGAGCCTTAGATATAAAACAAAGACTGTTCTCTGTAGGGAAAAACATGGAGATCAAAACAGTTCATGTTATTTTAACAAATGTAGCAGATAGAATTTTATGTTTAGGTTCAAAGTTGAATATGGTACATTTGACCGGTTTTGTTCGAAAGTCATGACTTAAATAATAAATAAAGCAGTAAAAGTACCTGTTTATGTAGTAATTGTGAAAGTAGAATAGTTATTCCGTCTTTTCTACAAAAAAACATTAAAATCGAAGTAGAAAAAAGTAGTAAAAAATACAAAAGTACTAACACGCACTTTCGTCAATTACCAAACAGCATTCTCACATTAAAGAAATATATACTCTATGGTCTAAAGCCATTTAAAATAAACCTTATGCCCTTGTACACACAGTTTCTTATAGTTTTGTGCAAACAAGACCCTCGCAACTACAGTTGCTTGAAGCAGTTTGACGTTTTTGAAATACATAAATAGTGGCTGCAAACAAGTCAGTGGATATTTAATGAATCAAATGATTGTTAAAAATCTCAAGCTATTCCATAATAAGTCAGACTAAGCAAAGAGACATTAGCGCTTGGATCTGACTAAAGCGCAAAGGTTAGAAGTAAACGACAAGTAGTCAAAATGTTTAATAAAATCATTAACTTTGAGAGCAATTTTGCCATACAGCTCCTTGGACACAATGTAGTATGTGCATACGCATGTACCTAACGGAAATGTAATTAGATCATGTCGCAAATGACGTGTGTAAAGTTAGCGAGTAAGATCTTTAATTTACTTCAATTTTAAAACACTCAATAAATGGATTTCGAAGCGTAACGATGGTTTTATCTACCGCCTGCTCCCTATATTATCTTAACAAATTCAGTGAAAAAGTTGCGCCCTCTGAAATTAAATCTCTTGTATCAGCCTGCAAAAACCGAGTCCATGCACAAAATTATTGCGTTTTAAAATTGAAGCGCAATCATTTTTCCGCCTATAAATTTTAGGAGTTTAAATTGTTGACATCCCATGTCTTTTCTAGTCGCGACCTGCTAGTGCTACACATTCGCATCCGCATCTATTTATGCAGATAGCGCCGCATATGCGGATTCGGATACGAATATTCGCAACATCCCTGATTCATATATATATATATATATATATATATATATATATATATATATATATATTTGTACCAGAATTATTTAGGGGTTTGTATGCATCAATATGAACAATTTTTACTAAGGAGACAACAATGATATTGCGAAAAAAAATCAACTGTTCCATAAACTCCTTTTGTCATAATTTCGTTCTACGCAGAATTTTAAAAGACCGGAAATTAACTCTTCATTAAAAAAAAAACGTTACTGAATCGGGCTTGAATCACGTGAAACGAAACGTTTTTAAGTTGTAAACTATCCGTCACGTCAATGTCAATTTGAAAATGACATTAAATGCTGAACGTCAAACTTTCTATAGCTCGGATCACAAAAAAATAGTCCGGACGTTGTCTATAGCATTCGCATGCGAATCTTGCGATTCGAACGAATAGTAATTCAAATGATTGAAACATTTGTCTCCAGCAAAAAAAAAAAAATTTTTTAGGCTAGAGACAGTAGACGACAAACATGTCGCGACATGTCACTCTGACATCCGTTATCGTATGTGAATTGCCGACAGCTGTATCGTCACCACAAAACTCAAAAGTAAAAACGTATTACATATTCAGTAATGAAAATTGTGTCGCTTCTATAAGTAGCATGTAGCAACTTTTTATCTTCTTTGTTGTGTATTCACATACCGTGTTGGAAGTGCTGATTAAGAGTTCATTTATATCTACAGACACTCGCAGACATGTGCCGGCACAGACAAGATATTTTGTATAAGAATGCTGGCTGGTACGGGCCCGTGTCTGTCCGGATAGATGTGAATACATATATATTAAGTGCATAAAATAATATTATTGTGTCTGCCACGCCACGTGTCTGACACGCTCAATGTCTGTAGATCTGAACGAAGCTTAAAATCGTTGTTTTAGCGCGTATTTCGGCGAGGGTCGCGCGACTAGTATCGCACGACTGCAGCAACAATTGTGGCACTCACCGTGTTGGAAGTGTTGATTGAAGTCGTCGTCCTTGGCGCGTATCTCGGCGAGGGTCGCGCGACTAGTATCGGCCGACTGCAGCAACAATTGTGGCACTCACCGTGTTGGAAGTGTTGATTGAAGTCGTCGTCCTTGGCGCGTATCTCGGCGAGGGTCGCGCGACTAGTATCGGCCGACTGCAGCAATAATTGTGGCACTCACCGTGTTGGAAGTGTTGATTGAAGTCGTCGTCCTTGGCGCGTATCTCGGCGAGGGTCGCGCGACTAGTATCGGCCGACTGCAGCAACAATTGTGGCACTCACCGTGTTGGAAGTGTTGATTGAAGTCGTCGTCCTTGGCGCGTATCTCGGCGAGGGTCGCGCGACTAGTATCGGCCGACTGCAGCAACAATTGTGGCACTCACCGTGTTGGAAGTGTTGATTGAAGTCGTCGTCCTTGGCGCGTATCTCGGCGAGGGTCGCGCGACTAGTATCGGCCGACTGCAGCAACAATTGTGGCACTCACCGTGTTGGAAGTGTTGATTGAAGTCGTCGTCCTTGGCGCGTATCTCGGCGAGGGTCGCGCGACTAGTATCGGCCGACTGCAGCAACAATTGTGGCACTCACCGTGTTGGAAGTGTTGATTGAAGTCGTCGTCCTTGGCGCGTATCTCGGCGAGGGTCGCGCGACTAGTATCGGCCGACTGCAGCAACAATTGTGGCACTCACCGTGTTGGAAGTGTTGATTGAAGTCGTCGTCCTTGGCGCGTATCTCGGCGAGGGTCGCGCGACTAGTATCGGCCGACTGCAGCAACAATTGTGGCACTCACCGTGTTGGAAGTGTTGATTGAAGTCGTCGTCCTTGGCGCGTATCTCGGCGAGGGTCGCGCGACTAGTATCGGCCGACTGCAGCAACAATTGTGGCACTCACCGTGTTGGAAGTGTTGATTGAAGTCGTCGTCCTTGGCGCGTATCTCGGCGAGGGTCGCGCGACTAGTATCGGCCGACTGCAGCAACAATTGTGGCACTCACCGTGTTGGAAGTGTTGATGAAGTCGTCGTCCTTGGCGCGTATCTCGGCGAGGGTCGCGCGACTAGTATCGGCCGACTGCAGCAACAATTGTGGCACTCACCGTGTTGGAAGTGTTGATTGAAGTCGTCGTCCTTGGCGCGTATCTCGGCGAGGGTCGCGCGACTAGTATCGGCCGACTGCAGCAACACTTGTGGCACTCACCGTGTTGGAAGTGTTGATTGAAGTCGTCGTCCTTGGCGCGTATCTCGGCGAGGGTCGCGCGACTAGTATCGGCCGACTGCAGCAACAATTGTGGCACTCACCGTGTTGGAAGTGTTGATTGAAGTCGTCGTCCTTGGCGCGTATCTCGGCGAGGGTCGCGCGACTAGTATCGGCCGACTGCAGCAACAATTGTGGCACTCACCGTGTTGGAAGTGTTGATTGAAGTCGTCGTCCTTGGCGCGTATCTCGGCGAGGGTCGCGCGACTAGTATCGGCCGACTGCAGCAACAATTGTGGCACTCACCGTGTTGGAAGTGTTGATGAAGTCGTCGTCCTTGGCGCGTATCTCGGCGAGGGTCGCGCGACTAGTATCGGCCGACTGCAGCAACAATTGTGGCACTCACCGTGTTGGAAGTGTTGATTGAAGTCGTCGTCCTTGGCGCGTATCTCGGCGAGGGTCGCGCGACTAGTATCGCACGACTGCAGCAACAATTGTGGCACTCACCGTGTTGGAAGTGTTGATTGAAGTCGTCGTCCTTGGCGCGTATCTCGGCGAGCAGGTCGCGGTGTCGCGCGACCAGTCGCTCGGCGCCGGCGACGTCGCGCGACAGTTCCGCAGCCGTCACTCGCGCGATCATCTCGTTGGTCCATGCGCTGTGAAACAATGTTAAGTTATTGGTGATACTCTAGCAGTCTTATGGCAATAAATAAAAACTTTTTGGAATTAGGTGTACTGTAATGTAATTATTGATTCCTGCCTATAAACAAGTATTGCGTACTCACAGTAATTCCTGGTAAGTCCCAAAGTAAGCTTGCAGCTGGTTAGCCAGTTCTAGCTGCTGCGAGCTGTGCGCAGCGCGTTGTGTGAGCGCTTCAAGCGCTTCAGTGACGTCCTCTAGTTTGGCTGTGACGTGTTCTTTGGCGTCGGGGAAGGCGGTGCCGAGTCTGTGGAAGAAGAAGAAAAATTACTTATGAAATTATAAATATATAGTAGATTGTTTACCAAGGGATGTATGACACCCATAACAGTCGAGTGTTTTGTAGAGACTGTTTTGTGATAGTTCGAGACTGTTATGGGTCCATACACCCGAAGTAAACACACTACTTTTCATTTTGAATATGAGGAAAGTAAAAACAAACAGAATATTCTAAAAAAATATTTAATAAAAAAATATACAAAATTATTTTATAATGTAGCAAAATAAGCTGTATAGGCTTCTGTGCCTTTGCCTACATACCTTTGGTAAATAAAAGTCCAAAGAGATTACAGATATCGATTTGACATGACACCCCCTATTATTCTTTCAAATTTATTACAGCCCTAGGGCCGCCACATATTACTTTCAACCCGCATTTTAGGCAAGTTATGAGTTACTTTCAGAATATGAGACATGAAAAATATTTCTTACACTCACACCAATTAACCTAGCCCCAAAGTAAGCAGTGTAAGGCTTGTGTTATGGGATACTAGGGTAACGGATATAGATACATATAATAATACATATATAAGGTTTATGTGTAGAAATATATACGTCCATGACTCAGCTACAAATGCTCGTATTCATCATACAAACATTTGCCCCTACCGGGATTCGAACCCGGGACCTCAGAGTAAGCGACACCTTGAAACCGGTGTACGTACACACTCTACCATGGAGGTCGTCAAAATTTATGAAATTGATTTAGCGCATTTTATTTTTGAAGTGAAAACTTCTTTAGCGGCGTTGTGCACATCAGAGTTTTAAATTTTTGGGATGGGTAAAAAATGTTTAAGTCGCGTCAGGACACGGGACCCTGAAAATTCGTAAGACCATTTACCGTTGACCTATTTCAAATTATGTAAAGTCTCCCACTTGAAAGATCTACGTATATTATATAATATCAACCATTATACAAAGATTTACTACCATTACTACCAACTTTCATATTGATGCCAGGTCAGTTTTAATGGATTTACCTGCCAAATCAAGTTGGTCCCCGTTTTCATCAACTATTTATGAAGTTGTGGTCAAGATATAGTGGATTTTGATCGTTATTTTCGTTTAAGCGGTTTTCACTTCTGCCGGCACTCCCAAAGTGCAAGCCGTTGTTTTTTACAACGATCTCTGATAGGTGTCAAAATGTCGGGAAACCCAAAAATGACAATATTGTTTTCGGACTACATTTCAGACGCAACCAATAGCAAAATGTGAAGTCTTTGAGGTGCGTGTGGCTTTGATAATGATGCTTATACGTTTTTAACTCTGCCAACCCCGCAATAGTAAATGTAAATAAACATTAAGTACTTATGGTAAATTTTAAATAGAAAAATATTGGAAAAAATTAACTCGGCCACAAGTGAATTCTGACGGGAATCGAACCTTTGGAAATCCGGTCCACAATGCTCCAATTTCCAAAGGTCGCGGGATCGATTCCCGTCTGAGAATTCACTTGTGGCCGAGTTAATTTTTTCCAATATTTTTCTATTTAAAATTTACCATAAGTATAAAAATAGCATTGAAAAATGCAAAAATTACAAAATCATAAAAAAAAAACATTAAGTAATAGTAATAATAATAATTGTATACAAACACACCAAATATCTAACCCACGTTAAGTTTCATGAAGAACTTGTGTTATGGATACCAGATAACGGATAAACATACTTATATACTTTTTTTTACATACGTATTTAACACCCAGACCAAGACATGTTCATGCACACAAATATTTGTTTTGTCCGGGGATCGAATTCATTCTAGCTTTTGTAAGGTACCAAATTGAAAACATATCTGTCAAGATTGACTATTATAATCCCTCTACGAAAACAGGTATTTTGTATGGAAATCATACAAATACAAATCATTTATTTGTAAACATAGGTATAAGAAATACAGCTTGTGTGAAAATATAAAATCATGTATCACTATGTTCCGCCATCGATGGCGTTTACAGTTTTATTTTAATGCGCTAAGAAAATTTATAATGGTAATTTGAAAAGTCAGCAAAATTTTCAAATACTTACCATTATAAATCTATCTTATCTCTGTATTATTGAAAGATCGCAGACTTCTCGATGAGCATGTGTAATATTATCCTCACCTTTCAGCCTCCAATTGCAGCTTCTTCGTAGCCGCTCTAATAGCATCCAAGTCAGCATTTAACGCATGCAGTCTTCTCCTCCTTGCATGCAATGCGTGCACCGCATGCGGTTGCGATGCGTCTGCTTGTAATGCGGATTCCTTCTCCGCTACCCAGGCGGCTGTTTCTTCTGCGGCGCGATCAAATTCGTGCACTTGACGGGCGCCGGCGAGAGCCTACGATAGAGATAAATAAATAAATAAATAATTGTATACAATCACACCAATTATCTAGCTCATGTTAAGTTTCATGAAGAACTTGTGTTATGGATACTAGATAACGGATAAACATACTTATATGAGGTGTTAATTTATCAAGTGCCGGTCGAGCAGGGGCTGCTCAGGTCCATGATATATAAATAAAAAAATTGTAGTAATTAACCACAAATATTTATTTTAACTTTCATATTTTTTAAGCATTAGATACCTATTGAATATTCAGCATAAGCAAAAAGAAACGTTAAACATTTTTTTTAAGTAAGTACCTAAGGAAATGAGTGATTTAGCTATTTGAGTCGGCGGTCGAAATCAGATAATAGAATAACAAAACAAACAAAATTTTTTTTTTGCCAAAATTGTGTTCCATATCGTTGACCTGAGCAGCCCCTGCTCGATCGGCACTTAATAATTTAACACCTTATATACTTTTTTTTGTAAATATATACATAATAATACATATTAAACACCCAGATCAAGACAAATAGACATGTTCATGCAGACAAATATTTGTCTTGTCCGGGGATCGAACCCGGGACCTCTGGCGCAGTAGGCGGGTTTACTACCCTTGTGCCAAACAGAGGCCCTACCGCGCAAGTGTCGTCGGCATCAACATCGACTTCATTTGACAGGTGGATGTGACATATTGCTCTTAGTCTTTGGTAAGTTTTCATTTGTGTCAAAAAGAAGCAGCAATGTGTCACATGCATCTGTCAAATGAAGCCGATTTCGATGACGACGCCACTTGCGCGGTACGACCCCTGGTCGTCAGATGTTTGGATTGTGAGATAAGTATCCCAAATATGTATGTGTCTACATAAAATTGCAAAAAATATATAAGAGTTGTCAAAAATAAACTAATTTTACAAGCACTTCGACCTCGAACTGTTTAGCCACAAGGGATGTGATTTACTACTATCACCGCTGCCGTGTGGTGACGGCCTAAGAATACAAGTGTCACCACTCCCTCACATGCCTGGGATGTCGTCAGAGTCGACTAAGAGGCTCGACGCATTGAACACCTGTGCGAGAGAAGGACAACTTGAACCAAACCCTCTACCAACCCGTCTGGCCAGCGTGGTAGCAGTAGGCTAATAGCCTGCTATGAACGCCACAACAGGCGTGAGCTAGGAGAGGCCTATGTCCAGCAGTGGACGTCCACAGGTGATAATGACTATCACATCCCTAGTACCTAAAACTAAGCTAAAAATGGCTAAGATAAAAAGTTGTAACAAATTAAGAATCAAGGTGAAAAAATCTATCTAAGTTGTATAGTTAATTTATCAAGGAGGGTACATTTAGGGGGAGGGGGAGGCTACATTTCATCCCGATATTCCCACGGGAACAAGAACTACGCGGTTGAAACTGCGGGCGGGACACTAGTTAAAAATAAAGTTTTAAATATGAAATAACATGAAGTAAAAGTATCAGTAAACAAAATAAATATGGTTTGACGAACTCGTTCTAAGGGTACAGTTCGTCAGCCCGCGGATATCGTCCAGCCGTTGCCTCACGCGATCGCTTTCGGGCGCGTTTTCTTCTATCAAATTGTATGAATATTACATTACAATATCATTATAATAATAAATAAATAAAATAAATAAATAAATATTCGCATACAATCACACCAATTATCTAGTCCCACGTTAAGTTTCATGAAGAACTTGTGTTATGGATGCTAGATAATGGATAAACATACTTATATACTTTTTTTTGTAAATACATACTTAATATACATACTAAACACCCAGAACAAGACTAATAGACATGTTCATGCACACAAATATTTGTCTTGTCCGGGGATCGAACCCGGGACCTCTGGCGCAGAAGGCGGGCTTAGTACCCCTGCGCCAAACAGGTCGTCAATAATGCTACAATCTTACCTCCTGTCTGGCCAACGCTAACTCCTTCAAACCGTCCCATAGTCCGCGAATATCGTCCAGCCGTTGCCTCACGCGTTCGCTTTTAGTCGCGTTTTCTTCTATCTAATTGTATGATTATTACATTACAAAATTATTATAATAATGCTACAATCTCACCTCCTGTCTGGCCAACGCTAACTCCTTCAAATCGTCCCATAGTCCGCGGATATCGTCCAGCCGTTGCCTCACGCGATCGCTTTCGGGCGCGTTTTCTTCTATCAGAGTGTTGCCTACTTCACACACTGCTTCAATGCGGCCTTCGTTAGCTGTGGGTACAACAGTACAATAGAGTATTTTTTTATTAGCTGACTTACGCTCTAACTCTCAAATACAGTTAGGTAAGTTTTTAGCCATTTTCCAATTTTCTTTCCGTTTGGTAAAATCCAAGAGGACAATTTCATAAAAAGGAGTATAAGAACTTTCTACAAAGTCTTAGAAAACAAAAAAAAAAGATAAATGAAAATAATTCGGTAAATTGGGAGTTCGTTTTTATTTATACTATCACATCTATACAAATAAGCAACATAGTATCACGTATGCGATAGGCGTAGTAATAAGAGAAAAAATCATAATAATAATAATAAAAATGTTTGGGAGTTTGTGGAATACCGTTTTTCTTAATAAATAATAATACAGCTAACGCCTAAATTATATTTGACTTATTTCCTTTTAATAATAATAATAATATTTACATCTTATGTTTTGGCGCACACTGTTCATTGAAATAAAATCTGTTCCATCTGCCATCTGACCATCTGTTCTCCTATCTATTCGTGGACTATTCCAGACTATTCTGGAATATTCTATTATATCATACGATAACTAACCATGCAGTTGCGTCAAGTTGTCAAACACCTGTTGCAACGTGTTGACATGTTCGTCGTCGAAGCTGTACTCCTCGCTGGCCATCTGTTCTCCTATTCATTCTTGGACTATTCTGAATTATTCCTAGACAATTCTAGACTATTCTATTGCATCATATCGTGCCGTGTGGTGACGGCCTAAGAATACAAATGTCACCACTCCCTTACATGCCTGGGATGTCGTCAGAGTCGACTAACAGGCTCGACGAACACCTGTGCGAGAGAAGGACAACTTGAAACAAACCCTCTACCAACCCGTCTGGCCAGCGTGGTAGCAGTAGGCTAATAGCCTCCTATGAACGCCACAACACGCGTGAGCTAGGACAGGCCTATGTCCAGCAGTGGACGTCCACAGGCTGATGATGATGATGATCTATTCAATAATACGATAACTAACCGTGCAATTGTGTCAAAAAGTTGTCAAAAGCCTGTTGCAACGTGTCGACATGTTCGACGTCGACTCCGTACTCCTCGCTGGCCGCGCTGGCCATCTGCTCGCCGATCCATTCTTGCACTTCTGAGCATTCTTGGGCAAACCTTGAAAAAGTGGGAACGTATTTCAAAAAGGCGTTGCTACAACTAGATACCGCGCTTCATACAAACAACGGATCAAAATATGGACGACTTTTCACGTTTTTCTTCAACAAAATGACTCGGTTGCTATAGGGATGATTGTAGATGCCGTATGCCTTCGTCACAGTAGACTGTGCCGTTTGTGGCAGAGTCAAATGGCCAAGAGCTAAATGTATCTAACTATGCTGTGAGCAATATTTAGGCCAGTTACAATAACTTATCTCAGTTGGTTTCATTACCTAGCAGTCATAGTATATAATTTAGACAACTAATCTCAGATAGGCATAACGTGGTGTTAAAAATAGGTTATTGAAATCGGGATGAATTCTTCAGATAGTTCTTAATATTTAATTGAGACAAGTATCATATTATTATTATTTGTCATTAGCTGAGAATTCACTTGTGGCCGAGTTAATTTTTTACAATATATTTCTATTTAAAATTTATCATAAGTATAAAAAACCTTGATATGAAAAAATGAAAAATGAAAAAAAAACGAAAAAAAAAATGATACTCGTCTCAATGAAATATGAACTATCTGACCCCATATCAGTATACGAAGTACTTGTAGTATACACGTCCAAAGTGGAGTCTAGGTAGGGATCAAGTAATTTTATGACTATAAAAAATATGCACTGAATATCTATCAAATGTACTCTTTCAGACTAACTTAGTTGAATTCTTTCCTTATTGAAGTAGTGAAATTTGCAAAAAAGAATCATTACCGATCTACAAAAGTTAAAATAATAATCCTCATAAGCGGCGATACTCTAAAATTAACTTGATCACTAGACACTTGATTTGTGAAGTTAAATCTGGCTATGATGACTCTAGTCTGCTTGGTTATGTATGTAGTCACAGCCCTATATCGAGATAGACGAAAAAAGCGCTTCAAACTGTATGAGAACCTAGCGTATCGAACTTTTCGTATGTACCATGACGTCACGCGCGAGATTTAGATTAACCATTTTCGTTTCTGAGTGACGCGAGTTTTCATGGCAATGGTCTCAAGCGGACTGCCTTAGGTCGTAAAACTTTGACCGTCGATCAAACTTAACTAACTTAACACGCAAGGTAGGTACACTTTAACCGTCTATCTCGATATAGGTCTGTGTGTATAGTCTATGTCTGTACAGTAATCTGTGGTACAATATACATACTTGTAGTAGTTCAAACTCTGCTGTAGTCTTTGGTCGCGTCGTGCTGATAGTAAAGTCGTTTCTTCGTATGCCGCTTTGAGGTCCGATAGCCTTTGCTCCACCATGGCTCGCTCGGACGGCTCGCGCGTCTGCGAGATACCATAAAACAATTAATCACATTGAAATATGGCAATACAGTTCTTTAAATATAAATATGGTCAGCAATTACAAAAATATGGCCCCTTTATAGACCCTGAATTTTGTGTAGTATAAAGTTTTTAAAGTTCCTCTTAATTTTATTGATATCCGTCGATTTATAACGCTAGAGCAACCTTCCCCCCTCCTTTCCCCTTATATTTCCGCCCAAAAACCAACCCCGTCGTCGTCTCAGCCACAAAACACCCACTGCTGGGTATAGGCCTCCTCCAAAGACGACTTCCGTGGTCGAGTGGTTCGTACACCGGTTTCATGGTGTCGCCTACTCTGGGGTCCCGGGTTCGAATCCTGATAGGGGCAAGTGTTTGTATGATGAATACGAGCATTTGTACCTGAGTCATGGACTTTTATATATATTTCTACCCATAAATACTTATATATGTATAATTATATGCGTTACCCTAGTATCCCATAATACAAGCCTTACAGTGCTTACTTTGGGGCTAGGTTAATTGGTGTGAGTGTAAGAAATATTTATTATTATTATTTATTAAAGGGGGGGTGTTGCCATAATCGCCAAGCTTGACAGGCGAAGTTTGTAATTGACGCTGCTGCCCGTCTTCTGAAGGCTGAGTCCCTTAGTCGCCTTTACGACCCCCACGGGATGAGAGGTGGTAGAGCTATTCTAAGCCGATACTACACAGCTATATAACTGTAAGAATACTAATATATCTCACCGCTAGTGCTGAGGCCTGCTTGTCCAGTGCTGCTATAGTAGCATCAGCCGCTCGTAGCTCAGATTGTAGCGCTTGTAGTCTTCTCGATAGTGCTAGCACTGATTCTTCATCGCGACCGACGTCGGCGGCTGATAAGGCGGATCGCCGTTCGGATAGCCACGCTTCGGTTTCGGAGATCTCAGCTATGAGCTGGAAGGGAATAGTTTATAAGAAAAATGTGTATTGTTGGAACGAGGAGCTGAAAGGATTTTGGGGATGGAGAAGTTTCCTTATGTTTGAAAACATTATATTTAACTGAATAGGATTAAAATTATAGATCAAAATTAATAAGACAATGTTTTGTTTTGAAATCCATCAAAGAATGGCTGAGAAATAAATTGTTTCAATTACATGTAAATGTTTTCACGGGGAATTGACTGTGGCCTCAAATATGGAGGTGACGTCACGCCGCCAGCGGGCCGAAGTGGCTTGACGTCACACGCTGAGCCATTAAGCGCAACTTTAACGCAACTTTGAATGTCGGAACGTAGATCCACGCGAGACACAATTGATTTTCTATTGTGTCTGGAATTCCGACAGACTAAAGAACTTTATAAATAAAGTAGTTGGTTATTTCTTCATAAATGTAAAGGAAAATAAAACAGCAAATCCTCAAAAGTTTGCGGAATCGAGTCACACTTGAAGAACTTAGAGACTATTCGTATTTATCAAGTATGAAAATTTATATTGTCGTAAAATTGTATTGCGTTGCAAGAATGTAAAATAAACAACATTCGGTTGGTGGTAGGAGTTGTTGTAAGTCCGCCTGGCTAGCTACCACCATCTTATCTAAGCCTGACGCAATAACAACAATGTTTTCAGCATTGTTGTGTTCCGGCAGTTCGAGATAAGATAGCCAGTTCCTCAGTGGCTGAGGATTCCGGGAGAGGCTCGCTTCCATCTTTCAGCTTTATCAATACTTAACATCAGGTATGATGAAGGCTAAGAGTCTCCTCGTCGTTCATAAAAAAAAAACAACACGAAATTAAACACTGTAGCTCCTACATAAAAGTGGAGTTAAGTTACAGCTAGGTGTAAAACTGATGTAGTCTCTCTGCTTCTATAAGAATGATTTGCTTTATATCTTCCCCCTAGCGAATAAAACCTTCAATCTCAGAAGATCTATCGGCCAGATCCACAATGGATCTGGTGAGTTGTTTAAGTGAATTTTTGCATTTTATATTTCTGATAAAAATTGTAAACATAGACAAATAGGACTCTCAAAGGTCGTGGGATCGTGTCACATCTGAGAATTCACTTGGAGCTGAGTTGATTTTTTTCCATATTTTTCTATTTAAAATTTCTCATAAATATGCAACTTTATTCCTTAAGGTGGTACGACTTCCATACAAACAAACATTGCACATTAATTGGTTCATCATACATTAATAAAAGTCAAAGTCAAAGCCAAAGATTTTTATTCAAATAGACTTATAGATAAGTGCTTTCGAATCGTCCATTTTTTTTTTCCTACCAGCCATTCAGGACATTTTTTAACTGATAAGAAGAACGGCCGCAAGAAACTTATCAGCTTTAACAGAAGCAACAACATTTACAAAGGAACATGTCGTTGCCAAATACAAATCTACAATCTTGAAACATATTTCATATAAGAGGAAATAAATACATGTGCAACTAACTCGTTTCAGTTATTTGTTTGCGCGAAATTATAAAAAAAATGCACTTTCATACATCAGCTATATAAATGCGATTGGTCACACACACGTACGTAGGATTATTGAAATTATAAGATATTAGTATATTCGTGTTTTATGTATGAATGTATAATTGTTTTATTATTTCGCGCAAACAACTAACTGAAACAAGTTAGTTGCGCATGTATTTATGTATTATTTTAATATTTTAATTTTATATTATTTTAATGTTCTCTGTTTGTACTGCCTTTTGTTAACGTGTAAATTTGTCCCAAATAAATTGTTTTTCTTTCTTTCTTTCTATTAAGGTATGATGAACCAATAATTGTGTAATGTTTGTTTGTATAGAAGTCGTACCATCTTAAAGGTGTAAAAATCCATACCTGTAACAGCTCGCACCGCTGCTGCAGCCTCAGCGTTCTAGCCGCGGCGTTTTCCTGCAGCGTTTTCAGCGTCACTTGTAGCGTTCGCGCGCCGGTTTCCAGCGTTTGGGACGCGAAGTGACCGCGTCGGGACAGTTGGGTCGCGCGAGTGCAAACGTTGGTGATTGTCGCCTCTCTGATGTTGATAATAAGGGTCAAATTGAATATTTGAACGTGTAATATCTTAGCGTTTGGGATGCGAAGTGACCGCGTCGGGACAGTTGGGTGGCGCGAGTGCAAACATTGGTGATTGTCGCCTCTCTGTCGTTGATAATAAGGGTCAAATTGAATAATTGAACGTGTAATATCTTAGCGTTTGGGATGCCAAGTGACCGCGTCGGGACAGTTGGGTCGCGCGAGTGCAAACGTTGGTGATTGTCGCCTCTCTGTCGTTGATAATAAGGATCAAATTGAATATTTGAACGTGTAATATCTTAGCGTTTGGGATGCGAAGTGACCGTTTCGGGACAGTTGGGAGGCGCGAGTGCAAACGTTGCTGATTGTCGCCTCTCTGTCGTTGATAATAAGGGTCAAATTGAATATTTGAACGTGTAATATCTTAGCGTTTGGGACGCAAAGTGACCGCGTCGGGACAGTTGGGAGGCGCGAGTGCAAACGTTGGTGATTGTCGCCTCTCTGAAGTTGATAATAAGGGTCAAATTGAATATTTGAACGTGTAATATCTTAGCGTTTGGGACGCAAAGTGACCGTTTCGGGACAGTTGGGAGGCGCGAGTGCAAACGTTGGTGATTGTCGCCTCTCTGTCGTTGATAATAAGGGCCAAATTGAATATTTGAACGAGTAATATCTTAGCGTTTGGGACGCAAAGTGACCGTTTCGGGACAGTTGGGAGGCGCGAGTGCAAACGTTGCTGATTGTCGCCTCTCTGTCGTTGATAATAAGGGTCAAATTGAATATTTGAACGTGTAATATCTTAGCGTTTGGGACGCAAAGTGACCGCGTCGGGACAGTTGGGAGGCGCGAGTGCAAACGTTGGTGATTGTCGCCTCTCTGAAGTTGATAATAAGGGTCAAATTGAATATTTGAACGTGTAATATCTTAGCGTTTGGGACGCAAAGTGACCGTTTCGGGACAGTTGGGAGGCGCGAGTGCAAACGTTGGTGATTGTCGCCTCTCTGACGTTGATAATAAGGGTCAAATTGAATATTTGAACGTTTAATATCTTAGCGTTTGGGACGCAAAGTGACCGCTTCGGGACAGTTGGGAGGCGCGAGTGCAAACGTTGGTGATTGTCGCCTCTCTGACGTTGATAATAAAGGTCAAATTGAATATTTGAACGTGTAATATCTTAGCGTTTGGGACGCAAAGTGACCGTTTCGGGACAGTTGGGAGGCGTGAGTGTAAACGGTGGTGATTGTCGCCTCTCTGTCGTTGATAATAAGGGTCAAATTGAATCTTTGAACGTGCATTATCTTAGCTAAATGTATAGCGTTTGGGACGCGAAGTGACAGCGACAGGAGAGTTGAGAGGTGCGAGTACAAACGTTGGTTATTGTCGCCTCTCTGTCAGTGACAATAAGGACCAAATTTGAATGTGTAACTATATGTAAAAGTCATTAACGAATTTCTCATACACCCTTGTGATTTTTGCCTCACTGCAGTTGATATTAAGTTTCAAATTATAATTTGAAAGTATCTGTTATAACGTCATTCACGAATATATCGCATACACTAGTGTTGCCTCTCTGCTGTTGAAAATAGGGTTCATAAGGCTGGGACTTTGGACAGGGCGTCATAATAAGGGACAAATTATAAATGTTGACAGATTTGTGCCTTAACAAATCTTTCTTTTCTAGATAATTTAAAGCCCGTAAAAGCAAATAACCAAAAACTTAAAGTTTTATGTAAAAAAAAAATACATATTTGTTCTTTCGAATGCAATGATATTCCTAGTTGATGTGACAACGCTGGGCTACAGCGTATTAAAAATATAAAAGTATCTGAGAATTTCGACGGTGGTCCGCAAGTCTCGGTAGCTCAGTGGTTAGAGCATTGGACCGGATTTCCAAAGGTCGTGGGTTCGAGTCCCATCTAAAAATTCACTTGTGGCCGAGTTGATTTTTTCCAATATTTTTCTATTTAAAATTTATCATAAGTTACATATTTGTTTTTACTAATCACACATTTTTTAAGATTATGTTTTCAAACTAACCTGGCGATGATTTCCGCTTCGACCGCGAGATGTTTCTTGAGTAACGCCTGTGCCTCAGCCAGCGTCGAACCCCACTCCTCGCTCTGTACGGCTGCCTCGCGTTCTTTCAACCTAATGACATTAAAATCAGTCACTGTTTCTTCCATCAATGTCTTCATCTCTAGCATTTGTTTGAGCCCGTATAAACTATGGAGTCAGACTTAGATAAGATGGTGGTAGCTACCCAGGCGGACTTACAACAAGTCCTACCACCAACCAAACCGAATACAATATGTATTCGGCCGGTCGTGTACCGAATACAATACTAAGGCAACCAGTTTTTTCGCAAAAATCCTATCTTTTTTCAGTAGGATTGAGAAATCACAACACCATTGTCTAATTATCCGTGTTTTCGCAATATCCCTAGATTTTCCGCAAAAATACGATTTATCTAATTATCCTGCGACATATGCATTAAGCAATTGAATAAATAATAAATATAAAGTATTTATTGACTTACCATCTGGTTTCCTCTCTGGCGTCGCGTTCCCACCGGTGTAATAGGGCCGCGTCTTCCAAGTTGTCTCTGCGGATGGCCATCGGTTCTTGTAGCTGGCGGTATCTGAATCAAATAATATATTGTTAATATACAGTTTATTAATTCGCAAATAAATATTATTTTACTTAAATTAACATATGATTGTGAGCCGTAAGACATTCAGCTGTCAAAAAAACTAAATAAACGTGCCAGTTCGATGACCTGTTTGGGGGGAACTAATCCCGCCTTCTGCGCCAGAGGTCCCGGGTTCGATCAACGGACAAGGCAAATATTTGTGTGCATGAACATGGCTATTTGTCTTGGTCTGGGTGTTTAATATGTATATTAAATTAAGTATTTATTTCCAAACAAAAATGTATATAAGTATGTTTATCCGTTATCTAGTATCCATAACACAAGTTATTCATGAAACTTAACGAAACTTAACATGAAAATTATCTAATTGGTGTGATTGTATGCAAATATTTATTTATTTTTTTTTTTATTTAAAATCAGCGTCGGGTTTCGCTGATCGCGCAAACCCGACATATGCTATTTTGACAGAACCGTTAGATCAGTGTTTTTTTTTCTTTAATTTTCTTCATTTGTTAAGCATGTTTAATAATCTGTGTATTCCTTATTTAAGCTTTAACATTCTAATGTCTGTGTCAAATAAATAAATTTTCTTTCTTTCTTTCTTTAATTCCGTATTATAGCAGCTTCATCCGCCATGAAAAGTCGTCAGCTGTCGGCCAGATGTGTCTGCTGTAGTAGTATTTTTAATTCAGTGGACTAATTTGGCAGATGCCAATGATCTTGTAAAAATAATGCTTCCTTAAAATTACACATTACCACACATACACATTACCGTACTGAATGAATAAATAAATAAATAATAATTTATTCAATAATCAAAACATTACAGTGTTAAAAACGACAACCTGAATATAGTGTCGGAGTGCTGTCAGTGAGCTCACCTATTGACGGCCGCATCAGCGTCGGCAAGTATATCGTCGGCCACGAGGAGTTGGCTGTCGGCCAGGTGTCGGGCGTTGTCGGCCAAAGCGTCGGCTTTTACCTATGTATATTATTTATTTACCTATTGACGGCCGCATCAGCGTCGGCAAGTATCTCGTCGGCCATGAAGTGTCGGCTGTCGGCCAGGTGTCGGGCGTTGTCGGCCAAAGCGTCGGCTTTTACCTAAATATGTATATTATTTATTTACCTATTGACGGCCGCATCAGCGTCGGCAAGTATCTCGTCGGCCATGAAGTGTCGGCTGTCGGCCAGGTGTCGGGCGGTGTCGGCCAAAGCGTCGGCTTTTACCTAAATATGTATATTATTTATTTACCTATTGACGGCCGCATCAGCGTCGGCAAGTATCTCGTCGGCCATGAAGTGTCGGCTGTCGGCCAGGTGTCGGGCGTTGTCGGCCAAAGCGTCGGCTTTTACCTAAATATGTATATTATTTATTTACCTATTGACGGCCGTATCAGCGTCGGCAAGTATCTCGTCGGCCATGAAGTGTCGGCTGTCGGCCAGGTGTCGGGCGTTGTCGGCCAAAGCGTCGGCTTTTACCTAAATATGTATATTATTTATTTACCTATTGACGGCCGCATCAGCGTCGGCAAGTATCTCGTCGGCCATGAAGTGTCGGCTGTCGGCCAGGTGTCGGGCGTTGTCGGCCAAAGCGTCGGCTTTTACCTAAATATGTATATTATTTATTTACCTATTGACGGCCGCATCAGCGTCGGCAAGTATCTCGTCGGCCATGAAGTGTCGGCTGTCGGCCAGGTGTCGGGCGTTGTCGGCCAAAGCGTCGGCTTTTACCTAAATATGTATATTATTTATTTACCTATTGACGGCCGCATCAGCGTCGGCAAGTATCTCGTCGGCCATGAAGTGTCGGCTGTCGGCCAGGTGTCGGGCGGTGTCGGCCAAAGCCGAAGCCGCGTCGGCTTTTCCCGCCGCTTGTTGTTCTAGACGCGCGTGACGTTTTAGTAACGCTGTCACTGATGCTAGATCTTTGCCTGTTGGACAAAGGAACCAAATCAATAAACACTGTTCTATATCTATTTGATCACCAACATAACTACCACAGAATAAAATACCAAATTCGCGTGAATACCATCTTACCGATGCGCAGCGGGACTGGGAAATATTAATATCGATATGTCTTTCATTTAACGATACACGCACAGATATAAGCATACTCATTCACACGCACGCACAGAGATGAACACACACATTCACACACACACACACACACATTCACACACACACACACACACACACAAAACACACAAACAATCGTACATCTGCACTATTGTTTATATATTGTTATGTATATGGCATCCAGGTGTCAATAAACTAAAAGTGGTCTAGTTGAAAACCAGCGTCAGTGTAATACTGACATAATGTTGAACTAGGTTCTTTTTAGTGCCGCCGTGGGACAACTTACTCAATACTGTAACTTTAAATTAAGTTAAATAATGTTGTGAGTATGAGTATGAGTAGTAAACAGTGCGCTAAATACACGGAAGTTTTTTTATTCAATTGACATCAACAAACAAACTTAATGTCACTTTAAACACATCACTTTTAAAATTGTTTTATTATATGCTTTTCAGTTTCCCGATGTTTCGACACCTTTCCAAGAGTTACTTTTTCCGCAACAACTGGAAATAATGCGGTACCAAATTTTAAAAAGAAATTATATTTTCACACAAACTTTCATACAGTTTTTTTCGTCATTGACCATTTTGTTATTCACAATCGTAACTAAGCAACCAAAATCTATGACACGGAGTGGGGGGTGTTAGGTTTTATTTTCGTTACGGAATTTCTTGATTCGGTCGCCGCGCTCAAAGCCCGCGATTAAAGCTATGCAATAGCTTAAAAATATTTCATATGTTTACTCACCGTGGTCCTCGCTTAGTAGCTGGGCTTCAACCTCGTCCAGCCAGGCTGTAAAATCAGCCAATCCCCTCAAGTAGACCCTGGCCTGATAAGCTTCCTGGAGCCTCTCTCTTCGCAACTTAGCAGCCGCCTGAAGCTCGCGCCATTCGTTCTCTAGTAGTTCTACTTGCTGAGCAATCTCTGATGAGGCGTAGTGGTTCGCTTCTGTGGGTGAATAAGAGTTCAATAATATTGCAAACAAAGTATCCTATCCTATTCTACTAATATTATTTATTTATTTATTTAATGTTTGGAAGACCAACACCGAGTAGACAGAGTTGATTTTTGATATAAAAACAGTAAGGCAATAATAGGTCTTCACGTATATAAAACATATTTTAAATGGTTAAGTGTGGACAATAAGATGTTCTTGGAAAACTTAATCTAAAACTATTACAAACTAAGACAGTGCCTATAATGTGATTAGTTAAAGTTACTTAAATTGACATTTACTTAAAGAATCCTTCACATAAACTAAAAACTAGTTAAATTATACTATACTATTTACTAATTTTAAAGTAAGTCAGTTTATAACTTTTTAACTTAGCATTTTACAATGCTATTTTTATGTGATAAATATTAATCAAGAAAATATACTAGAAAAAAGCAACTAGTCTCATGTCATCCCGTCAGTGCGACATGAGACTAGTGCTTTTTTCTTGATTAATATGTATGTCAGTTTCTTTAGTTTGTTTGTTTGTTGCTCTTAACGGTTGCTCTCAAAACTACTGAACGGATTTGGTTGAAAGGTGATTGGGCAAAATTCACTTCACCCAGATACCAACAGAAACGAGTTATATGTTAGTTTTTTAGTCTTGCTTTAAACAACAATTATATAGATTTTTTTTTCGCTAGGTGCTGTCAATAAAATTGGTGTGAGTGTAAGAAATGTTTAATAATAATTTAATTAGTTATAATTAGTTATAAATCCTGGTATATTTAAAGCTCGAGTGAATAGGCTTTTTTATCAAGCTCACTGCATCATCAATCTCTTCTTAAATCTAACGATTCGGAATGAGGATAACGGCAAGCGTAATTAATGCAAAAAAAAAACAAAGTAAACGTGGTGGTCACAATTGGGGCTACAACCGTTACTTTTTTCGTGAATTCGATGACTTCCAAAGAAAAAATATAGTTTTAATCTTCGTCAGTCAAATGCAGTTATTTCGTTCAAACCCAACCAGTAGTGTTGATGCTATGGCGATTTGTACTGATCGCCGCCCGCGCGAGATTCATTTTTAGTGCTCCTTTTCGCGGTCTAGACAGTCATCGGAGGGAGTGAAGGGAGGGTCAAACATATATTTTTGGGTTGTCGCCGAATGGATCTTTATAAGTCCTACCATCAACCAAACCGAATACAATATGTATCCCAACTGGGAATCGAAACTGGCACCTCTGGGTCTGATACTGGTGGTTGCTCCACTAGAGACGTATTTTTGAATCATTCGAATTACTACTAAATCGCAAGATTCGCGTGCGAATCCTAAAAAGCGTATTTTTGAAATCCCAATTCGCATGCGGATCTGCAAAGAGTGGTTCGGACCACTCTTTTTTTAACCAAGCAATAGAAATTTTTACGTTTACCACTTTTTTACAAATTGACATTGCCATAACTGACAGTTTGACAACTTCTGAACGTTACGTTTCACGTTCAAGTCCAATTCAGTATCGGTTTTTTTCAAATCAATGGAGAATTCATTACCGATTTTTAAACGGCAACACCGTTTTTCAGTGATTAAAAAATACGATCAAAGGTAACTCATTGAGTTATAATTCGCATGCGAATTGAATTCGTGTAAGAATTTCGAATGATTCAAAAATACGTCTCTTGGTCCGCTGCATGCATTATTATTTGCCACTGCCGCTATGACCGCTTCGGATATCGCATTTCAAGAGTTTGCCAAGTAAATGCATAAGAAACACAGATCTGTATCGAGATAGACGAAAAGAGCGCTTCAAACTGTATGAGAACCTAGCGTGCCGCATTTTTCGCACCCACGATGACGTCACGAGCGAGATTTAGTGATGTGGAAATGTTATTGACGAGCTCTTGCAAGCAAGCACTGCACAATTAACCATTTTCGTTTCCGAGTGACGTGTGTTTTCATGGCAATGGTCTCAATAGGGCTGACTTAGGTCGGAAATTGACCGTTGATCAAACTTTTGACACGCAAGGTTTTACACACACACTTTTACCGTCTATCTCGATATAGGTCTGTGCTAAGAAACATCAAGAGCTGTGCGTACTATCTAATTCTATAGTTTATAAAAAAATGACATTAACCAATGAATAACCTTGAGGAGCCCGTGGCGCAGTGGTTCGCGCGCTCGGCCTGCGATTGTTGAGGCTAAGCAACTTTCGCAATGGTCGGTCACGGGATGGGTGACCAAAAAATTACTATCTCGAGCTCTTCCATGCTTCGCAAGGCACGTTAAGCCGTTGGTCCCGGCTGCGTTTGCAGTCGTTAAAACCCACCAATCCGCATTGGGCACGCGTGATAGGCCCGTTCTCCTTATCCAACCATAAGGAAGGCCAGTGCCCCAGCAGTGGGGACATCAAAAATGGCTGATGACGACTAACCAATAAGCTCCTCTCCATGGTTGGCCACATCATCGATACGGCCCTTGTTGGCGGCCAGCTCGGACTCGAACGCCGCATGCTTCTGGATCTTGCTCTGCAGGTTCGACAACTCCCTGACAACAAATTGTTGTTATAGTGTGAAATATATAGGACATATAAAGTTACTATATACTAATGTTCCTATATTCAGAAACGGTTCGCTTTGGCTACGGATAGTTATATTTTGACATAATTTTTCATAAAATAAATGACAAAATTGAATTAATAGGAAACCGCAGTAAGAGTCAATTTCATCAGCTGTCAAGGTATTTTGTCGGAACCAACATCATATATTGCTAAAGTACTTTGTCGCTTGGTTACGGTTTTACAATAGCTGCCTATCATTTGAGCAGAATAGGATAATTCTTAAGCAAGTAAATATACTACAAAAAAGCAACTCGTCTCATGTCGCCTTGACGGGACTTGAACCCGCATCCTTGGGAATCCGGCCCAATGCACTGACCAATTATGCTACAGAGACCTATGAGAACACGTTGAAATTAGAGTATGTTCACCTTTTCTACGGTGTTGGCCACCGTCGTTTTATCAATGAGAGAACTATCCTCACATTCCAGAGAAACATCTTTACAGATGTTTGACTATCGATTAAGATGAAACAGCGCTGACGCTATCACTTTCATACTAAAAATGCAATAGTGAATCCAATAATTAAATAGAAATATGTAGAAATTAGACAAAAACCCCATCGTTGAAGGGTTTTATGGGAGTTTGCAGTTAGATAGTTGTAGCGATAGCACGAGGTCGGAGTGCTGGTCAGTAGCCGCATGCAGCTTGAGGGCGATCCACTCGCACTCGTGAGCGACGACGCGCGACAACTCGCGCAACTATCGCGACTGTTGCCGATGATGTTGCTAACTCACCTATAGTTCTGACCAGTGGCCGCCTGCAGCTGGAGCGCGATCCACTCGGGCGACAACTCGCGCGACTGTCGCGACTGTTGCCGATGATGTTGCTAACTCACCTATAGTTCTGGTCAGTGGCCGCCTGCAGCTTGAGCGCGATCCACTCGGGCGACAACTCGCGCGACTGTCGCGACTGTTGCCGATGATGTTGCTAACTCACCTATAGTTCTGACCAGTGGCCGCCTGCAGCTTGAGCGCGATCCACTCGGGCGACAACTCGCGCGACTGTCGCGACTGTTGCCGATGATGTTGCTAACTCACCTATAGTTCTGGTCAGTGGCCGCCTGCAGCTGGAGCGCGATCCACTCGGGCGACAACTCGCGCGACTGTCGCGACTGTTGCCGATGATGTTGCTAACTCACCTATAGTTCTGACCAGTGGCCGCCTGCAGCTTGAGCGCGATCCACTCGGGCGACAACTCGCGCGACTGTCGCGACTGTTGCCGATGATGTTGCTAACTCACCTATAGTTCTGGTCAGTGGCCGCCTGCAGCTTGAGCGCGATCCACTCGGGCGACAACTCGCGCGACTGTCGCGACTGTTGCCGATGATGTTGCTAACTCACCTATAGTTCTGACCAGTGGCCGCCTGCAGCTTGAGCGCGATCCACTCGGGCGACAACTCGCGCGACTGTCGCGACTGTTGCCGATGATGTTGCTAACTCACCTATAGTTCTGACCAGTGGCCGCCTGCAGCTTGAGCGCGATCCACTCGGGCGACAACTCGCGCGACTGTTGCCGATGATGTTGCTAACTCACCTATAGTTCTGGTCAGTGGCCGCCTGCAGCTTGAGCGCGATCCACTCGGGCGACAACTCGCGCGACTGTCGCGACTGTTGCCGATGATGTTGCTAACTCACCTATAGTTCTGGTCAGTGGCCGCCTGCAGCTTGAGCGCGATCCACTCGGGCGACAACTCGCGCGACTGTCGCGACTGTTGCCGATGATGTTGCTAACTCACCTATAGTTCTGGTCAGTGGCCGCCTGCAGCTTGAGCGCGATCCACTCGGGCGACAACTCGCGCGACTGTCGCGACTGTTGCCGATGATGTTGCTAACTCACCTATAGTTCTGGTCAGTGGCCGCCTGCAGCTTGAGCGCGATCCACTCGGGCGACAACTCGCGCGACTGTCGCGACTGTTGCCGATGATGTTGCTAACTCACCTATAGTTCTGGTCAGTGGCCGCCTGCAGCTTGAGCGCGATCCACTCGGGCGACAACTCGCGCGACTGTCGCGACTGTTGCCGATGATGTTGCTAACTCACCTATAGTTCTGGTCAGTGGCCGCCTGCAGCTTGAGCGCGATCCACTCGGGCGACAACTCGCGCGACTGTCGCGACTGTTGCCGATGATGTTGCTAACTCACCTATAGTTCTGGTCAGTGGCCGCCTGCAGCTTGAGCGCGATCCACTCGGGCGACAACTCGCGCGACTGTCGCGACTGTTGCCGATGATGTTGCTAACTCACCTATAGTTCTGGTCAGTGGCCGCCTGCAGCTTGAGCGCGATCCACTCGGGCGACAACTCGCGCGACTGTCGCGACTGTTGCCGATGATGTTGCTAACTCACCTATAGTTCTGGTCAGTGGCCGCCTGCAGCTTGAGCGCGATCCACTCGGGCGACAACTCGCGCGACTGTCGCGACTGTTGCCGATGATGTTGCTAACTCACCTATAGTTCTGGTCAGTGGCCGCCTGCAGCTTGAGCGCGATCCACTCGGGCGACAACTCGCGCGACTGTCGCGACTGTTGCCGATGATGTTGCTAACTCACCTATAGTTCTGGTCAGTGGCCGCCTGCAGCTTGAGCGCGATCCACTCGGGCGACAACTCGCGCGACTGTCGCGACTGTTGCCGATGATGTTGCTAACTCACCTATAGTTCTGGTCAGTGGCCGCCTGCAGCTTGAGCGCGATCCACTCGGGCGACAACTCGCGCGACTGTCGCGACTGTTGCCGATGATGTTGCTAACTCACCTATAGTTCTGGTCAGTGGCCGCCTGCAGCTTGAGTGCGATCCACTCGCGCTCATGAGCGACATCGCGCGACAGTTCATGGAGTTGCCGCGATTGTTGCAGACGCAGCGACCGAGCGGCGCACGATTCCTGAACGAAACAAAGACCTCATCAGAAAAAGACTTCATCAACAAAATTTCCGAACAAAATCTTAGATCGAAACAATACTTCTTTTAACTGATTTATGAAAACGAAACATAGACATTTTTATACAACTCCATTGACAAAGAGCATCCAAGCTTATTGGCATACCCGCCTTACCCGCCATTTTGAACAAAAACGTGTTTTGGCGGTTAGTGATGAAACTTATGTCAATCAACAGAGTAAGTTTGTGGCGGCACCTACCTGACGCCACACATACAACCACACACGTCGCAAGAGAGAACCTACCTACTTTTAGTCTATCCTTTCTATCCAGTATCTTCTGAAGCCTCTTCTGTATATAATCGGCGTGATGATGGTCATCAGCGAGTAGACCACGAGCAAACTGTTCTATTATGTGTTAACATATCCTACTCACTCACTCCTCAAACATATTTTTGAGGCTTTGGAGGGTGAGCAAGACGTAATTGGTATATTTTGTGACCTGTCTAAAGCTTTCGATTGCGTTGATCACGTTACACTTTTAAAGAAGCTAGAACATTATGGTGTCTCTAAAAAATCAGTTAGCCTTTTGCAGTCATACTTGCACAATAGAAATCAAAAAGTAATTGTAAATAATACTGCTTCTACTGGAGCCCCCATTATTATGGGCGTGCCCCAAGGTTCAATATTGGGCCCTCTGCTGTTCTTAATATATATTAACGATCTCCCTAACTACGCGAGTAATTTATGTAAGACAGTAATATTTGCAGATGATACATCTTTAATTTTTAAAATTGATAGAGGAAACAATTGTTCTGACGAAGTAAATAGTGCTCACTCTCAAGTCGCACACTGGTTCAACAGTAATGATTTGTCTCTTAACCCTACCAAAACGAAATTTGTTAAATTCACATTACCTAATGTAGGGCAGGTCGACATGCACATCAATTTGAATGGGGATGTAGTAGAGTTAGTTGAGAGTACTAAATTTCTTGGTATTACATTAGATTCAAAACTACAATGGGATTGAAACCTTGTCGAGTAGACTTAGTTCTGCGGCTTTCGCAATAAGGAAAATAAGGCTCCTAACTGATATTGAAACGGCAATACTAGTTTACTTTAGTTATTTTCATAGTGTAATGTCCTATGGCCTGTTGTTGTGGGGCTCAGCAGCCAATATAGAAAATGTTTTTATACTTCAAAAAAGAGCTGTGCGCGCCATTTACAAACTTCGACGTAGAGATTCTCTTAAGGATTTGTTTAAAGAGATTAATATACTAACTTTGGCGGGACAATACATCTATGATAATTTAGTATATGTAAGGAAACATCATGATTTATTTATAAAGCATAGCGATGTTCACAGTTTTAGTACTAGAAACAAGAATAAGCTTGCCGTTCCAAAATTTCGGCTTGAAAAATGTAGACGCTCGTTTTTGGGGAAAGGCATAGCCTTTTTTAATAAAGTTCTACAACAAGTGATTGAGCTGCCTTTGCATAAATTTAAAATATATGTTAAAAAAACGCTCTTAAGCAAAGGTTATTACAAGGTAGATGACTATTTAAAAGACCAAAACGCATGGATGTGATACCAACATTAAACATAACTATTGTAAATAGTGTAAGAGGAAAATATTCTAATATGAGTATGAGAAAATTTTCTTCTTTTATTAACTATATTTCAAGTAAATGTTGTTGCTTCTGTTAAAGCTGATAAGTTTCTTGCGGCCGTTCTTCTTATCAGTTAAAAGATGTCCTGAATGGCTGGTAGGAAAAAAAAATTGGACGATTCGAAAGCACTTATCTATAAGTCTATTTGAATAAAAATCTTTGACTTTGACTTTGACCATATAGTGGCCGCACGGTTTAAAGAAGGGTCATGAACCATCCTTCGATGACAAAGATGGCTGATGAGACAGTAAAAAAATTGTCTGACAGGAAAATGCCTCATAATGATGAGGAACCTACCTTTAGATTATCCCTTCTACCCAGTATCTCCTGAAGCCTCTTCTGTATATAATCAGCGTGATGGTGGTCATCGGCGAGTAGACCACGAGCGAACTGCTCCAGCTCATCCACGCGGCCCACTCCGGACTCCAGCAGTTTGGAGAACTCGGAGTGTTTCTTGATTAAAGTCTCCACGGCTGGGAAACAATGTTATGCTTAATGATTTTTGAATGTTGCATTGACGATGCTATTTTTATATGATACATTTTTACTAGAATAAAAACTAGAAACAACGATACGGCGTGTCACATAGAAATTGGTATCTCAATTGAGAGAGCAGAGGGCCAGATTTGCAAGGGTTGCGGGTTTAATCCCCGCCTCATATTGTTTGAAAAATACATGCTTTGTACTATTACTTTGTTTGTGTTTCTGCTTACTACCCTTTAGGTCTTTGGACCTGGGATTTGTCATGTACACATACGTCTAGATAGCAGCGAAGATTTATATGGAAACAGGAATCGCGAGTCATAAAAGTTTCTCAGCTCGCTGCAAATATATACATGATCTAAGGTAGTTGGTTCAAACTCACCGTCCAGGTTGTCGCCGAGGTCAGTATTATTCAAGAAGGCCTCTTTAGCTGCTAGCCAGTCTTCAGCCTGGCGAGCCTGTTCTTTCAGGAGTTGCAGCTGATGCGCCTGGGAACGAAACCAATAGATTTTATATTCGTTATCTGAGAATATACGAAAGATGTTCACAGAAGCATGTCATGCAATATTTTCCTATTTAAAATAAATTTATCATACCTAACTATAAATTCTAACTATGACATATCATAAATAATGTTGTTATACAACTCTATTTAACACGATATTAAGCTCACATTTCTATATCTTACTGTGGGTTGACTCAGAATGGAGTCGGCGTAGAGTCATTGTTATGCATTTTTAAAGACCTTTATTATAAAGTTGAAGACCTTAAACTGTCACTGTCCGCTAGGAAACCCAAACGAACCCGTCATTCGAAAGTACACAAATCCAATCAAAACTTTTTAAATAAACAAAAATATGTTTTTTTGCAAAAAAAAAGTCTATGGTGGTGGAAAAACTGAATATATATGAAGATATAGCACAGATAGATATAGATATGATATATGAAGATGATGACTATTTAATAGTTTAACGACTTGTATTCTTTCGATGATATGCGTCAGAAACCAGGTTGAAGTACGTTACCTGAGTGAGGTAGGTCTTCCGTTGTGTCCAGGCATCATCCAGGGTCTTGGACAGCTGCTGCAAACGCTGAGTCTTCTCCGGGAACTCCTCCACCTCCTTCGCCAGGGATTGGATAGCTTTTTGACGGCCGTCGATCTCCGCCTGGATAGAACAAATTTATTTTTTTATATTTAAGGCACGTATATATAGTTATATAGCTGTGTAGTGTCGGCTTAGAATAGCAATACCCCCTCTCATCCCGTGGGGGTCGTAAAGGCGACTAAGGGACTCGGCCTTCAGGAGGCGGGCAGCAGCGTCTCCCACAAACTTGGCCATACTGCGATCGCCAACCCGCCTGCCAAGCGTGGCGATTATGGCAAACCCCCCCTTTTGGCGGAGGCCTATACCCAGCAGAGGGTGTTATGTGGCTGAGACGACGATATATAATTATTGGTCTAATTCGAAGGAATTTTAAGCCTTTATAACACATAAAACTTATGAACTAATTCTTCTACGGAATCCTACTAATATTATAAATGCTAAAGTATAGCAGCTTGTTTGTCACGCAAAAAAAAACTGTCATTTTTTGTTAAAAAAAGGTAAAAAAAATAAAATGCCGACCCTAAATCTCCCAAACCTCACACTTTAGAGCGTTATGTTGTGCCGTGTGGTGACGGCCTAAGAATACGAAGTGTCACTTCTCCCTTACATGCCTGGGATGTCGTAAGAGGCGACTAAGAGGCTCGACGCATGAACAACTGTGCGAGAGAAGGAAAACTTGAACCAAACCCTCCACCAACCCGTCTGGCCAGCGTGGTAGCAGTAGGCTAATAGCCTCCTATGAACTCCACAACAGGCGTGAGCTAGGAGAGGCCTATGTCCAGCAGTGGACGTCCACAGACTGATGTTGGATGGATGTTGTTTAAAATGTTTTGTTCATCTTTACGTTACCTATCCATTTATATAAGTATTATCGTGCGACGAAATTTTTAGAATTTTTATCAAATGACCCTGGGCGAGGCCAAGAAGTTTATTTCGTAAATTTAAAATTAGCATAATAGGATACCAGGGGGTTAATTGTCTAATTTTGAAATCTATAGCAATCCCTTTCAATTCGTCATTTGAAAGATATTTACATTTTTTCACGCCGTCACTATTTGACATTTGATAGGGATTGTGATCAGGCCGCGTGTTGAAAGATTATTGAACGGAAAGCAAAGCGACACACGCGAATATCATTCAAAATGTATTAAGAACTTGCAAATGAAGTGTCAATTAAAACATCATTCGTTCCGAAAGGGATCGCGAAGTTACACAATTACATAAATCACAATCACAATACCTTTGACCTAGACTCTGAATGTCTGTTACGAATCAAACAATTAGTACTCACAGAAAAACTAGATTTAATTATCATAAATAATTGCACCTATGCAAATTAACAATGTAGGATCATACCGCGATGCTGTGGCGCCATGTCATGGCACGAATGCGAACTAAAAAAAAGTATTATACTAAACAATGTCTATAGGCTAAAAATAAGTCGTACCTTAGTTTCGTGATGCAAGTCTAACAGAGCTTGAGCCTCGCGTTCTGTTTCCGGCGGCTCCGTACTCTCCATGCGTTTGATGGTCTCGCCGACCCAGGTCTCTAGTTCCTGCCAGACAGAATAATACAAATTGGCACATCTTAACAGGTTTATAGTCCAAGTCGCCAGCGGAAATGGGTCTACTTCAGTCTGCTTGTCTTTACGTTGTGCTTAGAGCTTAAATAATTATTATCATCTACAATAAATTGCTGTTGACCTGTATGTACGTCACAACTTGCAGTACAGTAACCTTGTAATGCGAGAAATGTTATAATGTAAGTCCTTCCTTGCGAGTTGAAAATTGTTTACGGTTATGATAACCATAAAATGTAATATTATAATTAGTATTTTTTTTTGTGATGGAAATTGACCTTACTGATATGTTAAGGTCACTTTTCAATTTGACGACTCTGTATGAAATAAAACAGGGAGAAAAAAATAGCCTGATAAATAATACAATTTTAGTACCTTACGGCATTTGTATTTTATTGAAGTGACAGATTGACAATCAACAATACGTTGTTATCGCAAAGACCAAAAAGAGTATATCTGCATATCCAAAGAAGTATATAACAGTTTCTCCCTGCCTATTCAATGTTGCGGCGGCAGAGTGGTGCTGCCAGCAACTGGTTCAGGTGACGTCGCCATAGATCACCATTGTCCGTTTGAATCTCGTAATGAACCTGGCCCAGGCGTCTAGTTACGGTACCGAACTTCCAGCGAGATACTGGACTTGCATAATCACGTGCCTGTACGCAATCGCCACAGGCGAACTCTCTGACGGCCACAGGCGAACTCTCTGACGGCCTCAGGCTGTGTGTGATGTGTTGGAGTGGACTCCACTGGCCGGAACATGGCGTGCAGCTGTGTCCTTATTTCCCTTCCGAACATCAACTCGTACGGGTTCCGTCCGTTGTCGGTTGGGGTTTGTCTAAGTCGGGTCTTTACTATCAACAGTTTGTCCACGAGGCTACCTCCCTCCTCCTCCAGACTTCTTATCGCCCGTTTTATGGTCTGGACGAATCTTTCAGCCTGTCCATTTGTGGCTGGGTGGTATGGCGCTGACGTCTTGTGCACAACCTGTCTGTCCTTTAAAAACTTTTCAAATTCGTGAGAAACAAACTGGCGGCCGTTATCGGAGACTAATATATTTGGTGTCCCAAATGTACAAAATAACTCTTTGAGTTTCTGTATGCACCAGGTACTTGTTGTCAGTTTGGTGGGAATTATCTCAACCCATTTCGAATAAGCATCAACTATAATTAGTAATTGATACCCATAGATCGGGCCAGCGAAATCTATGTGGATCCTTTGCCATGGCCCCTTCGGGTATTCCCAATGATGTAACGGGGCCTTTTCAGGTTCGTTTTGTTGAAGTCTGCATGCTCGGCATGATTTCACTCTTACTTCTATGTCTTTGTCAACTCCTTTCCAATGAACGAAGCTGCGGGCTAATAGTTTCATCTTGACAATACCTGTATGCCCATGATGTAATTCATCCAACACACGGTTTCGGAGGGCTTGAGGAATCATGACCCTTGTTCCTTTCAAGATGCACCCATCTTGTAGCGTCAACTCGTTATCCTTGTACCCAAATTCTCTTACTGATCGTTCCAACTCTAGAGCACGTCGCAAGGCTTTGCATTCCAGGTCTCGTTCTGTTTCGGCTGCTATTGTATTCGGCGAGATATCTATAGTGTGGATCTGACCGAGCTGGAATATGTGATGGCGGTCTACTTTGTTAGTAGGTTCATTTTGTACTGGAAATCTGGATAGGTAGTCTGCATTCGAGTTGTTAGCTGACGTTCTGTATTCTATCTCGTAGTCGAATCCAGATAGAAAGTGGGCGTAGTGGAACAATCGCATTGTGCTCATTGTTGGTAAAGTTTGGTGTGGGTGGAATATTGTAGTTAATGGTTTATGGTCTGTTACTAGAATAAACTTCCGCCCATAGCAGTAATGAAAAAACTTTTTTAATCCCCAATGTATGGCTGTAGCCTCTTTGTCTATCTGACTATAGTTCTTTTCACTTGCTGATAGGGATCTTGATGCGAACGCAATCGGCCTTTCTGAGCCGTCACGAAGGCGATGTGATAGAACTGCACCAAGTCCTAGTGGTGATGCGTCTGTGGCGAGTACTAGTGTCTTATTGGGATCGAAATGTATGAGTACCCTTTCGCTCAAAATTACTTCTTTTACTGTCATATAGGCATTTTCACACTCAGTTGACCATTGGAAGGTTGTCCCTTTCTTCAAAAGCTTATTTAGTGGGTTTGTTATTGACGCTAAGTTAGGTATAAATTTGTTATAAAAGTTAGCCATGCCTAGAAATGTCCGTAGCTGACCAACATCAGTTGGTCGTTAAGTTTTTATGATGGCGTTGATCTTGTCTTTGTTTTTATGTAGGCCGTCTTTGTCAATGATATGTCCCAGATAGTTAATACTTTTTTTGAAAAAGTGGCACTTGTCTTTGTTCACTCGAAGGTTACTTTCTTTCAGTTTTTCTAAAACTCGTCTAAGTCTTTGTAGTAGTTGATCTTCGCTTGATCCTTGTATTATAATGTCGTCAAAGAAACATTTGACGCCTTCCAAGCCCTGTAGGAGCTGATCCATAAATTTCTGCCAGAGGCTTGGAGCTACTTTCACTCCAAACATGAGTCTGTTGACTTTGTAAGTCCCTTTGTGTGTACTTAGTGTCTGCAACATAGCGCTGTCTTCGTCCATAGCCATGTTTAGGTAGGCTTGAGTTATGTCTAGTGTACAAAATATCTTTCCTCCATTCATTTCTGCGAATATATCTTCGATCATAGGTATTGGGTATTGTTCATCTTGTATGACCTTGTTAAGAGTAACCTTGTAGTCGGCACACAGCCTGATGCTACCATTTGGTTTGACCACCGGCACTACTGGTGTGCCCCACTCTGAGTGGTCTATCTTACTTATTACACCTACGGAGCACAGTCGTTCTATCTCTTCGTCAACTTTCTCCTTCAATGCGTAAGGGATTCGGCGAGGTTTGATAAATATTGGTTGGACATTTTCTCTAAGATTGAGGTGTCCTTGATAGTTTGGAATCTTGCCGAGGTCTGGTCTAAATACTGACGTCTTGTATTGTTCAAGTAGTTGATCTAATTTAGATGTCGTCGTCACAGGTTGTACAGAACGAATGTCAGCCAAGTCAAAGGAATCCAATTCCTTCATCCAACTTCGACCAAAGATTGGATCAACGTTTGTATTTATAAGGTATAATTTTCCATTAAATTCTTTGTTTTGATACCTGCACTTTACGAATGCAACTCCAGCTGGTTTGATGATTTCGCCTGTGTATGTTCTTAGCTTGATGTCTGTTTTAAAAATTTTGTTGCCAATGTTAAGTTGTTTGTAGTCCTTTAGAGCCATGGAAGATAGTGTAGCTCCCGTGTCAAATTCCATTTTTGTTTTCGCATTTTCAATGTATACTGTAATTATGTATTTTTCAGAGGATTCTCCTGAGATAATGTTTATGTCGCATGAGCTTTCCACGTCACTCACTGTTGGGTCTTCAATCTGGTTCGTGTCTCGGTTCGTGTTGCTGGATGTGATGTAGCCGGACCGCTGTAGGCATACACGAGCAAAATGGCCAAGTTTCTTGCATTTCCCGCATATCACATTTGTAGCTCTGCAATCACTGTTGACTGGGTGCGCAGGTAAACCGCATCGAAAACATTTACCCTTCAAGTCGTCTGCTGTTAATGGTTTTCTCCTCGGTGTTATGTGTTTGTAATTGTTTGTAGATAGTTTGTTCACTTGATCGTGTTCAGGTTGTTGGTACTTGCTAGTAGACATCGTATCATTTTCAGATTTCCCCATTTCGATCGATGTAGCTATCTGTGTTAACGATTTAAATGTAGGTGTCGAACGATCTTGCAGAATTTTGGTGCGAGCCTCGCCATCCTTTAGCCCTCGTATGAACTGAAGGGACAAAAAGCTCTCCGAGGTATTCTTTTGACAATGTTGACATTTGAACTCACAGTTGTTCGCTAGTTTCTTTAGCTCTATTGCGTATTGCGCTGCTGTCTCATCAGGTCTCTGAAGTCGCGAAATAAAGTTGTGCTGCGATGCCCACACACTAGGTTTAGGATCTAGATATTCATCGAGGGACTTCGTCAAGTCTTCGAATGTCATGTTCATCGGATCTTCTGGAGATGTGAGGTTGCAAAGCTTTTCATGTAAGTTTGGGGATAGCGTCGAAAGTAGAACGTAGGTTTTCATTTGTGGTTCGACAGTTTTGTTAAGACAGAAATATACTTTTAATCGCTTGATGAAATTGTCAAAGGTCTCGTTTTCTTGTAACGGTTGAAAATGTATTTTAGGTGTATTCTTGTCGTACGAAGTTGGGTGAGGTGGTGAGTCGTGTTTATTCAATTTTTTTTTTGTGAGGAAGATTGATAAAATGTTAGTGTGTAGTTCCTCGAAAGCGTACCTATATTCTTGTTCTGTTTCGAACGCCGTGTTGACCAGGGATGTGTCCCCTTCAATTACATCTTGAAGATCACGAAGCCTTTGGATCGTCTCCTGTAGGTTTCGTAGTCGAGCTTCGATGTCCTCGTCAGACATCGACGCCTGTGTTTCTACCTGAGTTTTCAGGCGTGTGAGTTGTCCGCGGAGTGTTCCGCGTAGTTTTTTAGCTTTTTCCATCGTCGCCACTGATAAATAATACAATTTTAGTACCTTACGGCATTTGTATTTTATTGAAGTGACAGATTGACAATCAACAATACGTTGTTATCGCAAAGACCAAAAAGAGTATATCTGCATATCCAAAGAAGTATATAACATAGCCCTTGACGAGTTTGTTGCCGGTTGTTCTCGTTACGCGGTCTCCCGCCGTAGGGTTTGTGCACCGATGGCGCAGCTTCTTTGACGTTCATAAGTGCTTGTAGCCTAGACTGAATAAAATGTTTTTTTTTATGAATGACGGTGAGACTCTTAGCCTTCATCATACATGATGTTAAGTATTGATAAGGCTGAAGATGGAAGCGAGCCTCTCCCGGAATCCTCAAACACTCAGGAACTGGCTTAGATAAGATGGTGGTAGCTAGCCAGGCGGGAATTGAATTGAAAAAGCCAAATCGTAAGATATGACCCCCAAGTCCAATACCTTTCCTCTGGTTCCATTTTTTATTTTGCAGTTTCACATAAAGAAAACCGTCTGAAAACGTCCCAGTACATTTCTGATAGCAGTTAATAGTTTGTTCTATCAAGTCCACTTTTGTAAACTCCAAACCTCATGAGTTCTCATGAGTCCTCACAAAAAGCATAGAAAATGTTCGCGTGAACAGCCCGCCACCAAACTTCAGACTCTCCTCAAACTTGTGTTCCCTATAGCTTCGTCTAATAACTCTGATCGCTTCGCCGCCAACTGTTACAGGAAATCCCATCCAGCGCGCAGTCTTGGAGACTCGACTCCATCTCTTTCACACCTCCCTCTTATTCCACAAGAGCGGCAGAGACTGAACTATTCTTTAGACTATCGCCTTGTCCAAAAGATTTGGCTACCATCAGATACAGACAAGAAACAACACAACATACTATCTTTTTTCTATAAACGTGATCGTTTTGTTTTAAGAATGAAGGTTGCTAGGACTAATAAAAAAGGCAGCTCTTTGTTTTCCCCTACCGATATTTTCCTCTCATTCATGCATTAACTAGTTACTAAACGATTTATATTTTATTTAATCTTGTAAGTCATTCATAATCCTACTGGTTTATTAGTCTTCCGCGCAATCCTTTCCCTTCCAATATATATTTTTTAAGACTTTATACTTTTAGCTGCGTCATTTTCATCATTTCCCGCCCACCCATCAATAGGTTGAAGGCTGAAAATCGATGTTTCGCTCATCCCACGAGCGAAAATACCACATCGAGCCTAGACCCTGTTTTGCTGCTGCACATAGAGGCATCCGCACTATGTCTGACGAAGTGATTATAAAAATATGTTACCTATTTATAAGATGTCTAAAATACCAGATGTGTGTTGTGTACCTATGTGTGTTGCAACAAAATAATCAATTTTCTATTCTATTCTATTCACACCTCCTCCCGCCACACAAGAGAGACAGAGACAGCGCTGGCCTCAAATCAAATTTATACTTTGCTATCGCCTCATCATCATCAAATTCAATAAGCACTATCTTTTACACCTTCCTTCTAAAGTACAAGAGTCAAACCTGGGTTTATTTCTTCATAATAGTGAAGATTACTAACACGACAACTGAGAAATAATATTCACGTCTCTGTCTTTCACCACTCAAGTGTGACAGAGACACAACTAACCTTCAAAGTCTCCTCAAACTTGTGTTCTCCTATCGCTTCATCTAATAAGTCTGATCGCTTCGCCGCCAGCTGTTGTAGATTGTCCCATCCAGCGCGAAGTCTTTGGAGACTCGACTCTATCTCCTTGGCGTGTTCTGGGTACCTGGTGAGGAGAAAAAAGGTGATAAAAATATATGAAAATTTATTTATTTCTTCATGAAACAGTTCGTACATCACCTTAACTACAGAAAAGAAATCTTTAACTGAAAAGAGGCAACTTGTGTTGAAGAATTTCACGAGCACGTGACAACGTCCTGATAAAACCACGTATCGTGTATATGTCGCAGGATAATTAGATAAATCGATTTTTTGCGAAAATCTTAGGGATATTGCGAAAACACGGATAATTAGACAATGGTGTTGTCATTTCTCAATCATACTGAACAAAGATAGGGTTTTTGCAAATAAACGAGTTGTGTTAATAAGACTGCAAAAATAATCGCTGGCTATTAAGTAATAAGAACACTGATTGGCTGATCGGACCATCCAAAACAACATCTTCTCTGATTGGTTGACGACTTGACGTTTCAAATGTCAATCGATTCTATCACGTGTAGTAAACTTTCTGTGAACCAATCAGAATAACAGTTAGCAAGATAGTAAAAAGTAAGCCAATCAGAGTTAAGAATATCGAATGTTACTAAAGCAACCCGTACTTTTGCAAAACCCCTAATTTTTTCAGAAGATTGAGAAATGTCAACACCATTGTATAATTATCCGTGTTTTTGCAATATCCCTAGGATTTTTGCGAAAATGCTATTTATCAAATCCTCGTACGACATAATATATCGTGTTCAAATCCTTTATTTTGGGCAAAAAAGTCAGAGATATTCGAACAGTACCTTTCTTCATTGAACGTAACATTGCCGTGAGATACCGGTCGAAATTAAAAATCACTTTTCCTTACTTACGCCCGAAATTAATAACCTATCTGTAGATATGGATTGGGCTATCTGAGACTGTTGCCTAGGATACTGCGTTCCTTGCCTAGCCATCGTCGTTAATTTGGCCATATTAACAAAAATATCCTAGGCAACTATCTCAGATAGCCCTAACCAAATTTACAGATAGGTTATTAATTATCGGGCGTTTGTGTCCAGTCTATTCTCTTCGAGCTGTAAGGCATGTATCTGATCCGCTACAGCCCTTGCTTCAGCGGCTCTAGCGGTATGTTTCCACTGACACTCTGTAGATTCACGTCTATAAGATCTACTGCTAAAAGACACAAGTTATATAGCTCTTAGGAGCCAGTCTATTTCCTTCGAGCTGTAAGGCATGTATCTTATCCGCTACAGCCCTTGCTTCAGCGGCTCTAGCGGTATGTTTCCACTGACACTGTAGATTAATGTCTATAAGATCTACTGCTAAAAGACACAAGTTATATAGCTCTTAGGAGCCAGTCTGTTTCCTTCGAGCTGTAAGGCATGTATCTTATCCGATACAGCCCTTGCTTCAGCGGCTCTAGCGGTATGTTTCCACTGACACTGTAGATTAATGTCTATAAGATCTACTGCTAAAAGACACAAGTTATATAGCTCTTAGGAGCCAGTCTGTTTCCTTCGAGCTGTAAGGCATGTATCTGATCCGCTACAGCCCTTGCTTCAGCGGCTCTAGCGGTATGTTTCCACTGATTCTTACACAATCTATATCACACATAATTATTACTAAATACTCACTTAGTATCCAGTCTGTTGCCTTCAAGTTGCAAGGCATGTATTTTATGTACTACATTTCCGCTGACTTTACAAAATGTTGTTGTAAGTCCGCCTGGTTAGCTATCACCATTTTACTTAAGTCTGATGCCATAAGAACAATGTTTTCAGCATTGTTGTGTGGTGGCAGTAAGAGATAAGATAGCCAGTTCCTCAGTGGTTGAAGATTCCGGGAGAGGCGCGTATCCATCTTCAGGCTTATCAATACTCAAGTCAAGTCTGATGAAAGCTTAGAGTCTCGATGTTGTTTATAAAAAAAAAAAACATATTTACTTACTTAATGGCCAGTCTGTTTCCTTCAAGCTGTTGGGCAAGTATATTATCCTCTACAACCCTTGCTTCAGCGGCTGTGGCGGTATGTTTCCACTGATCATTCTTACAATAACTACTTATATTATCATACATTATACTCACTTGGACGTCTATCCAGTTAGGTAAGTCCAACTTTGAGAAAGAAATCTCCCGTCGAATCTAACTCGGATGGGCAGCATTCGGGAAGTTCAGTATAATATTCGCGTCCGACTCACCTCAGTGTCTCAAGACGCAAGTGATGACTTACGGTAGTGAAACGTGGTCGCTAACTATTATGGGTCTGATAAGAAAGCTCAAGGTCACCCAGCGTGCAATGGAGAGGACTATGCTCAGCGTTTCCCTGCGTGATCGAGTCAGAGGAGATCCGTAGAAAACTTAAGTAACTGACATCGCTCGAAGGATTGCTCAGCTGCAGTGGCATTGGGCGGGACACATAGCGAGAAGTACCGATGGCCGTTGGGGCGGAAAAGTTCTGTAATGGCGACCGCGCACAGGACGACGCTCCGTGGGGGCCCCGATGAGGTGGACCGACGATCTGGTGAAGCCGCTGGATGCGGACAGCGCAGGACCGTTCTTCGTGGATATCCTTGGGGGAAGCCTTTACTCAGAAGTTGGTGTAGGACAACGATACTCACTTAGTGGCCAATCTGTTTCCTTCCAGCTGTAAGGCATGTATCTTATCGGCTACAGCCCTCGCTTCGGCGGCCCTTGCTGTATGTTTTCGCTGTAATTCGGCGGCGGCGGCGAGATCTCGTCCGCGTTCGCTACTGCTGAAGAGCGCTGCTTTCTTCGCTATTCGCTCTTCGGTGTCTTCTACGTCTCTGTGAAAAGGTATTTTTTTTTATCAGAAAAGCCTTGTACTTATTGGTCACGGCACGACTGCGACTGACTATCTTAAAACCGTCTTTAAAACCGTTATTTCCGTCATCGCACGATAAAATCGCATCGCACAACGTACGTCCGATGGCCAATTAAGAGAGAGCCTTAGAGTACGTATGACCTCTTTTAAAATATCACCCAATTCTTCGCAAGACACAATCCTAACCAAACCAATAATATTTTTACGGACTTAAAAATAAGAAGAGTAGAACGATTCACCGAGTATGTATTTCATTGCGTATTTTCACTGATTACATTTAAATGTTACCTATTGAATTAGGTTTGTTACAAAGGTGGTAATTTTTTTAATTTTGAAATCGGTTGAGTTGTTATAATATTATCTTAAAAAAATTGTCTCGTTTCAATGAAAACCTGTACTTTGGCCATTTTACGGAAATAATGTTAATAAACGAACCGCTTATACTTAACCTCAAAAAACTTTTTTATTAGATACCTATTTTAGAAATATGTGCACTTCATTAATAGCTTACTAAAATTATTCAAGTTTGATATAAGGCATTAAATGTCTGAAATATAACGTATTTGTGGAATAATTACGAAAAGTGTTTAAATGTTTCTTTACCAACATTCCCATAACATTGCTCGAGTATATTAAAAAAAAAAACAGTCAGTTTTAATTTTTTTTATTTACTCTCAAGTTGCACCTTCGATGCAAGCCAACTCCACAAGGGATATATGCCGTAAAGTATGTAATGTATATACTAACCGGTTGCAAGAGGGTACATCATATCGCGTGATATAGCGGACTGCTCGTGCTAGGACCGCTGATACAATGTCAAAGTCAAAGTCAAAGATTTTTATTCAAATAGACTTATAGATAAGTGCTTTCGAATCGTCCAATTTTTTTTTTCCTACCAGCCATCCAGGACATCTTTTAACTGATAAGAAGAACGGCCGCAAGAAACTTATCAGCTTTAACAGAAGCAACAACATTTACAAAGGAACATGTCGTTGCCAAACACAAATCTACAATCTTGAAACATATTTAATATAAGAGGAAAATTTTCTTATACTCAGTTATTAGAATATTTTCCTTTTATACAATTTGAAAGCTAAGCATAATAATAAGCTAAGCATGAAAGCTAAGCATACCTGTTGAATGAGTGTATCTCCAGCGCTGCAGCCAAATGATCGCGATAAGTTTGCAGGTCGCCGCTCAACGCTTCCCACTTGCGAAGGAACGCGTCCCTCCGCGCTGCCACTCCTGTGGCCTGCTGGGTCGGGCCCTAGCGGCAAAAAGTATCAATCAATCAATCAATCAATCATTTATTAGTTCATAAGCATGGGTATTACAAGATTTCACATATAAAAAAGGTACAGCCATGATTCACCTTATGGTATATGAACATTACAATTTTAATTATTGTTATAAATTAGTCATTATAATTCATTAGATTCATTAAATTACATTAGTCATTTCTTAAAAAATATATATATATACAAAAATAGGTAACAAATAAGTAATAAATAATAAGTAACAATTGACATAGTAGATTGTTCACCAAGGGCTGTATGACACCCATAACAGTCGAGTGTTTTAGCCGATAGCCGATAGTTCGAGACTGTTATGGGTCCATACACCCGAAGTAAACACTCTACTTTTCATTTTGAATATGAGGAAAGTAAAAACAAACAGAATATTCTAAAAAAAATATTTAATAAGATAAATGTTACAAAATTATTTTATAATGTAGCAAAATAAGCTGTATAGGCTTCTGTGCCTTTGCCTACATACCTTTGGTAAATAAAAATCCAAAGAGATTACAGATATCGATTTGACATGACACCCCCTATTCTTTTTTCAAATTTATTACAGCCCTAGGGCCGCCACATATCACTTTCAACCCGCATTTTAGACAAGTTATGAGTTACTTTCAGAATATGAGACATGAAAAATAAATTGACCTACTAACATATTCACAAAAAAAAAACAACGGGTTGCACTCCGGGAGTGCCGGCAGAAGTGAAAACCGCTTAAACGAAACAGCAGGAGCAGGCATACATTTTCGCCGCACGGTAGAAAGAGAGGGAGATATTACTTCCTCTCCTACGCGCCGGCGGTCTACTCTCCCTACGTCTTACGGATTAATTTTCGATCAGGTCACGTGCCCTGACGCGACTTTATAATTTTTTACCCATCCCAAATTTTTTTTAAAGAAGTTTTCACTTCAAAAAGAATAGAAAAATAAGTTACTTTATCTCATAGCCATTCATATTTCTCACAAGAATCATTAATAAATTAATTATCGACGCCCAAGTTCACCAACAACTTAATTGGACGATCTGTTTGGCGCAGGGGTACTAAACCCGCTTTGTGGGCCAGAGGTCCCGGGTTCGATCCCTGGACAAGACAAATATTTATACAGTACTTGGTCTGGGTATTTAATATGTATATTACGTATTTATTTACAAAAAAAGTATATACCTAAGTATGTTTATCGGTTATCTAGTATCCATAACACAAGTTCTTCATGAAACTTAACGTGGGCTAGATAATTGGTGTTAAAAAAATATGAAATCTCATGTCGCCCTGACGGGATTCGAACCCGCATCCTTGGGAATCCGGCCGAATGCACTAACCAATTATGCTACAGATACCTATGAGGACCTATGAGGAGGTGAATATACTGGAAACCTAGTAATATATAAGCCAATGCTGGAAAGATTCGACGTGCCCTCATAGGTCTCTGTAGCATTGGGCCGGATTCCAAGGATGCGGGTTCGAATCCTGTCAGAGCGACAAGAGACAAGTTGCTTTTTTCTAGTATATTTTCATGTTTAATATTTACTTCGTACTTGATTATCAGACTATATGAATTTTCCTATAAATTTTGAGGTAGAATGAATTTGAAGTACCTATTAAACGTTTGTCATTAGATTTTGACCCACTTGTTATAACAACTTGTCGGCCAACGCGCATATGTTGCGCACATGCTTGTCATCCATCCATCTTCATGTCACTGTCGAGGTCATCAAATTTACGAAGTGAAGCGCATAAATGCACTCACCATTCTGACCCTTATTGCTACATTCAGAAGGTCAACATCGCCCATTTGAAGCAATAACTTATCTGACATATTAACACACGCCATTCCGACCCTTATAATTACCACATAACACACATATTATGAGATTTATATATTATATTATTATTATTATATTATTATATTTATATTATTATATTTTTAAGGTTTTAGTTTTAGGGTCATTGTTCTAGTATATATATCTTTTTTAATATTGCCCATATTAAGTTTATGAAGACATTGTAATTTATAACTGTTAATGATTTCAACTTATGAGATTTTATCTTGACATTCCCTTGACCCTGACCCTTGATTCTACTACACATCTATGAGTAGGCATTTCTAAAAGAAGGAATAATTATTAGGGCAAAACTAATGATGGACATTTAGAGCATTGTAAAATGATAAATAAATAAATAAATATTTCTTACACTCACACCAATTAACCTAGCCCCAAAGTAAGCACTGTAACTCTCATGTTATGGGATACTAGGGTTACGGATATAAATACATACATATAATCTTGATGTGTAGAAATAAATATAAACGTCCATGACTCAGGTACAAGTGCTCGTATTCATCATACAAACATTTGCCCCTACCGGGATTCGAACCCGGGACCTCAGAGTAAGCGACACCTTGAAACCGGTGTACGTACCACTCTACCACGGAGGTCGTCAAATAACCGTCGTTAATGATCCCTAAAAGCTAGCCTTTATATTATAACTCTTATTCCTACCGTCATAAGATCTAATGATATCTTTAACATGAAGCCTGCTGAAGTGCATCGCATGTTACCATCACATTTTTCGGTTTTTTATTTGTGTTTGGAGTTTGTATTGTAGTTGTTAGCTGATCGCACTTTGCTCCAAATCAATTATTAGACGTCTGTTGTTTACTACTCAATATACTCCACAATTTCTAGTTACCTATAAGTGAAAACCTGTAAATGGCTCATTAGTCACCTATTAATATTGAACTACATTGTATTTATTTTAGAGCTGTAAGTTTTCCTAATGATATATTTATATAATGTATTGGTAAAGCTGAAGATGAAAGCGAGCCTCTCCCGGAATCCTCAACCACTGAGGAACTGGCTATCTTATCTCGAACTGCCGGAACACAACAATGCTGAAAACATTGTTGTTATGGCGTCAGGCTTAGATAAGATGGTGGTAGCTAGCCAGGCGGGCTTACAACAAGTCCTACCACCAACCAAAATAAATAAATAATTTTCATTTTGAATATGAGGAAAGTAAAAACAAACAGAATATTCTAAAAAAATATTTAATAAGAAAAATTATTTTATAATGTAGCAAAATAAGCTGTATAGGCTTCTGTGCCTTTGCCTACATACCTTTGGTAAATAAAAGTCCAAAGAGATTACAGATATCGATTTGACATGACACCCCCTATTCTTTTTACAAATTTATTACAGCCCTAGGGCCGCCACATATCACTTTCAACCCGCATTTTAGGCAAGTTATGAGTTACTTTCAGAATATGAGACATGAAAAATAATTTACCCACCTGTTGCAACAACTTGTCGGCCAAAGCGCAAATGTTGCGCACATGCTTGTCGTCCACTTTCATGTCGCTGTCCAGGTCATCAAGTTTGCGCAGTAAAGCGCTGCAGTGTTCGTAGTCTCGGCCTAGTTCGTGGGCTTGTACCTAGGAAGAACAGAAATATAAATATTTATTTGCTCTTAAACATGGTATGATATAAACAGAACTTAAATAGGTATTAAACATTGTTCAGCATGTTTTGCCAGTTGACAGGCATGCATTTTTTTTTTAAATTTGATTGTTGTAATAAAGTAAAAGTGTCATTATTAATTTCAAAATAAACATAGGTATAACTTTTTAATTTTGCATTTTACAATGCTATTTTTATGTGATATATATTAAACAAGAAAATATTCTAGAAAAAAGCAACCTGTCTCATGTGTCAGGGCGACATGAGACAGGTTGCTTTTTTCTGGTTGGGTTTTGAACCCGCATCCTTGGGAATGGGCTTCGTGCATTTGGCCGGATTCTCAAGGATGCGGGTTAGAATCCCGTCAGGGTGACATGAGACAGGTTGCCTTTTTCTAGTATATTTTCTTGTTTAATATTTATCACATAAACATAGGCAATTCATCTAATATTAAGTATTGAAATGTCAAATTCATTACAATTATTAAAAAGGATAAGATAATTCAGTTAACGCCACTATGCGATTTCTTTGCACCCGAGTGTATTTTACACAAACATTTTAAGGTAGGAATTTTGAGGAATTTTCGTTCGTTTCTATAGGTATTCAGACGTAGTATTTTGTGAACCCATCAAAAAGTTCTCTTTGTCCACGTTCTTCTTCTTATCGTATGAGGATTAGTGGCCACCTCAGAGGCCTGTCAGAGTTTGTCAAGCCGCCTATAAGACCTTTGACTTGACTTAACGACTGTTATCAGATGACAACAGCCAGGACCGACGGTTTAACGTGCCCTCCGAAGCTCGGAAGCGCTCAGTTGTAATGCCACTTTACGGTCACCCATCCGACACTTGGCCGGACCGAGCGTTGCTTAACAAATACGATCGAATACGATCAGTCTGTCAAGCGCCGCCATGAGCGCTTCTAGTTGTCTTCCCGATAGCCAAAGATCGTTTTTTTCCCATCTGCCCATCGGGGGACAAATGAGTATAATTAGTTTATCCCGGGTGGAATCAAACCCATTATTACATTGTGGCGTAAGCTCGGACTTTGTAGGCCAAAATGCACTCACATAGAGGCAGTTATTTCCAGCTGACTGACATACAATAATATGTTATAATTTAGTATATAAGATGAGAAAATAATAAACAACTATTAGCTCTTAGCACTAGCACACCACACTGGCTGTTTGATTCATCTCCCACGCTAGGAGCTAAACATTATTATATTTAAATGTAAAAAGAAGAATAAAGTGATTATTTTAGCACATACCATCATCTCCTTGTCCCTGATCCAGGCTTCAATCTTGTCCAGGTGCTGGTTGAACTCCAATATGTCCTGGGCCTCCTCCAGCCCACGACCTGGTGAATCAAACTCGTTATCTTTAATACTTTTAAAACTTACACAAAACACGTATGACAATCTCAAATATACCAAGTGACACAATGGTTAAATAAATTGACTAAACACGAAATAAGCTGACTAAGGTCCAATCTCGATTCAACAAAATCGAGATATAGCCAATTTTCCTGCAAGTGGATCTAAATCACTAACTTAACTGCCCAAACTCTCTTGTCCGTAGCATCAAGCATACACTGTCTAAGGTCCACTAGCTAGCTCTGCTACTCTGACAAAATCGCTAACTAAACTGACTAAATTGCCCAGTAAACTGTCTAAATTACCTAATCAACTGACTTAACTAACTATTAAATTGACTAAAACACAAACTCAAGTCAATAATTGAGTAACTAAACTTACTAAGTGACTAACTAAACTAACTTAACCTGCCTCTCCCCTCCGCAGTATCTTCCAGTAGACCCCAATCCTTCTGCAGCGCCTTCAGTTCTTCATCGGCCGCCTTATCGGTTCGCAATTTTTCTACCAGTTCAGTAACTTCTTGTAATCGAGCACAGTTGGCGGCTAACTCTACTAATCTGACTAAATTCCCCGATTTACTGACTAAAACACTAACTAAACTGACTAAGTACTAACTAAACTCACTAAGCGACAAACTAAACTCACTAAGCGACATACTAAACTCACTAAGCGACAGACTAAACTCACTAAATTCCAAACCAAACCCACTGCTCTTCTCCGTAGCATATTCCAGAAGCCCCCAATCCTTCTGCAGAGCCTTCAATTCTTCAACGACCTCCTTACCGGGTCGTAATAGTTCAGCCAATTGAGTAACTTCTTGTAATCGAGCTCGGTTGGCCACTAACTATACTAGTCTGACTACATTACAAACTAAATTTCCCAATAAAGTAACTAAAGCAGTAAAATAACTGACTAAAACAGTTAATAATCTCACCACTAAATACACAGACTAAACTCAGTAAGTGACTAACTTAACTCACTAGCGACTGACTAAACTCACTAAAAAACTAAATAAACTTACCTCTCTTCTCCGTAGCATCTTCCAATAGCCCCCAGTCTTTCTGCAGAGCCTTCAGTTCTTCATCCACAGCTTTATCGGGTCGCAATTGTTCAGCCAGTTCAGTAACTTCTTGTAATCTAGCTCGGTTGGCCGCTAACTCTGCGGTGAAGGCCTGGTGCTTCTGCAGCTTCTTGATTTTGTCTTCAAGATTTGTTACTTCGCCTGTTGGAGAATAGTAAGATAAATATTTGCAAATAATTGTTGCCATAGTAAAAATTATTAACTTTTGATTAGTAATAATCAAACCATATCCGAACGCAATAATAAATCAACTTTATGAAGGTTTGGTTGGTGGTAGGACTTGTTGTAAGTCCGCCTGGCTAGCTACCACCATCTTATCTAAGTCTGAAGCCATAACAACGATATTTTCAGCATTGTTGTGTTCCGGCAGTTAGAGATAAGATAGCCAGTTTCAGTGATTGAGGATTCCGGGAGAGGCTCGTTTCCATCTTCAGCCTTATCAATACTTAACAACTGGTATGATGAAGGCTAAAAGTATCCCAGTCGTTCATAAAAAAAATATAAAAAAATATATGGCGGCAACCACGGCAACTGAAAAGGTGCCGAAACGTCGGGAAACCAAAGAACCGCAAATAAACCGAAAAACTATAGTACCAAATCCATCATCAGCCTGTGGACGTCCACTGCTGGACATAGGATTCTCCTAGCTCACGCCTGTTGTGGCGTTCATAGGAGGCTATTAGCCTACTGCTACCACGCTGGCCAGACGGGTTGGTGGAGGGTTTATTTCAAGTTTTCCTTCTCTCGCACTGGTGTTCAATGCGTCGAGCCTCTTAGTCGACTCTTACGACATCCCAGGCATGTAAGGGAGTGGTGACACTTGTATTCTTAGGCCGTCACCACACGGCACAAACCAAATATACACTAAAAATTCTGTTTTTTTTTTTTATTTCAATAAATATTTGTATTTTTTTTTCTATTTTAAGTGTCAACGATTTACACTGGTCAAGTACAGGGGGCGAGCGCCTGGAGTTGCCCCGCTGCATACGAAGACTCAGCCGCTGGGCAAGATAGGACCAGCTCTCAGGTCTCCTGAGGCGTGGACCAGTCTTGTGGAAGTATCTTTCATAAACTTTTTAGTGTCAGACGACCAAGGTTTCCCTCTGTCTTACCTTGGTTATACTTATGATAAATTTTAAATAGAAAAATATTGGAAAAAATTAACTCGGCCACAAGTGAATTCTCAGATGGGAATCGAACCCATGACCTTTGGAAATCCGGTCCAATGCTCTACCGCTGAGCTACCGAGACTTGCGAACCACCGTCGAAATTCTCCAATACATTAATATTTTTAATACGCTGTAGGCCAGCGTTGTCACATCAATGCTAGGAATATCCCTGCATTCGAAAGAAACAGCTTTTCAGGGCATCGGACCGGATTTCCAAAGGTCATGGGTTCGATTCCCATCTGAGAATTCACTTGTGGCCAAGTTAATGTTTTCCAATATTTTTCTATTTAAAATTTATCATAAGTATAAAAATAGCATTGAAAAATGCAAAAAATAAAACAAGTTAGCAGCGCCTGCTAGTTAGCAGGCACAAAATAGACTTCTAAACCACGTGACAGTTGTTATTGTTTTGTAGTGTAGAAACTAAAAAGTACATTTGACACATGTCCAAGGTGTCCTAAACTCATTCCCGTTGACCGTTTGTCTCTATCTCTTATGGTTTCTGAGATCTCGATGCGTACATACATACGTACGTACGTACGGACGGACAGAGAGGGATTATAAGACTTTTCTAAACTTTAGAGTTTAGAAGTCTAAAATCATAAATTACCTTGGTTATTATCAGCTTGCAGTTTGGCCAGTTTATCAGCGACCCACCCGCGAGCGTCGGCCGCGTCGCGCGCGAACTGAGCGCGAGCGCGAGCGCGAACCAAGCGAGCACGCTTCGCCGAGCACAAAGAGTGTAACTGCAAACAAATAAATAATACACATCAAATAAGTAAATTACGAAAATACGTAAATTCAAGACTTTTTGTCTATTTTAAGAACAAATATAAAATCATACTAATTTTATTTATGGCAATGCATGGTACGACATTGTAAAACAAATTGTGTGTGCATGTTGTTCTATATCCGCATAATTTTATAACAAAACTAGCTGTGCCCCGGGGCTACGCTCCCGTGGAATTTCGGGATAAAAAATAGATAGTAGCCGATTCTCAGACCTAGTCAATACGCTCACAAAATTTCATGAGAATCGGTCAAGTCGTTTCGGAGGAGTATGGGAACGAAAACTGTGACATGAGAATCTATATATATAATACGGCAGTGAAGCCGCTTCTCCTCCTAAACTAAAAGTCGCACAATCAAGTGCAATACACCGTTAGAAAGGTATTTGTCTGAAGTGGTCGGATAAGTCGAGAAATTTAGCAAAAACTCAAATCTAGAGCGATTTAAACCGGATTTAATGATTTTTAAATTGAATATAAAAAATGTGTTTTTTGCGCATTATGCGCACACGGGTTGCTCGTTTTATATATTAGATTAAATTGATGTTTGTGTTCAGTACAAATTAAAGCTTACCTTCCTGCGCCGTTCGTTGATGGTGTTCAGCTCCTGAGCGATCCGTTCACTCTCGACGTGGTTTTGTTCGAGGAGCTTGTCACCGTGACTGTTCAGGGTTGCCAGTTTCTCGTCCTGGATATAAAGTAAAAGACATTTTTTAAAGTGAAAACTTCTTTAAATTTTTGGGGTCGGTAAAAAATGTTAAAGTCGCGTCAGGACACGTGACCCTGATTGAAAATTCCCGGAGGGAGAGTAGACTGCCGGCGCGGTGTAGGAGAGGAAGTAATATCCCCCTCTCTTTCTACCACGCGGCGAAAATTTATGCCAGCTCCTGCTGTTTCGTTTAAGCGGTTTTAACTCCTGCCGGCGAGTGCAACCCGCTGTTTTTTTTTACTAAAATAAGCATATAAAGTACTTTAGAGTCGCCTAATATCTTTTCCTATTCATACCACCCATTCGAGACTCTAAATACTAGCAAACTATAATAGTTTGCTAAAACTATCACTTTGTCCATTTCATATCTATAGACTGTTTTATCGACATGTGTAGAGCATCCGATAGTTAAATAAATTAACACCTTATCTAAGCGTAGTGTACAAAGACTATGTGAATATAATTGCTGGGAAACGACTTTTATTTTTTGTTTAAAAAATATGGTGTTATTTAAACACGCAAAAAAACGCGTGCAACAACGTGTGCGTGTGTCTAGAGAGTACCAATAGACGGCCGGGATCTAGTTTATTTGATTGGTTTTGATATTCATTATGGTTTTGTAGCTTTAAACGTTGTGCCGTGTGGTGACGGCCTAAGAATACGCGTGTCACCACTCCCTCACATGCCTTGGATGTCGTCAGAGTCGACTAAGAGGCTCGACGCATGAACACCTGTGCGAGAGAAGGACAACTTGAACCAAACCCTCTCCCAACCCGTCTGGCCAGCGTGGTAGCAGTAGGCTAATAGCCTCCTATGAACGTCACAATAGGCGTGAGCTAGGAGAGGCCTATGTCCAGCAGTGGACGTCCACAGTCTGATAATGATGATGATGATGATGAACTTTAAACGATAATCTTTAGAAATTAATATTAACTTTGATCCTCAATAACTCCTGAACTATCAGGTTGTCGGGTTTGGCCCCATACAAGAAAATGATAGAAACGATGGAGAGAATATGTGGTTTTAGTTTTCGTTATGGGTCTTTTAACACCCTGTATGTATAGAACAAATAAGAAATCAAACTTTTCCTCACATTATTTTATCTATACTAATATTATAAAGAGGTAATATTTGATTTCCTCTTATATTAAATATATTTCAAAATTGTAAATTTGTGTTTGGCAACAACATGTTCCAATGTAAATGTTGTTGTTTCTGTTAAAGCTGATAAGTTTCTTGCGGCCGTTCTTCTTATCAGTTAAAAGATGTCCTGAATGGCTGGTAGGGAAAAAAATTTTGGACTATTCGAAAGTACTTATCTATAAGTCTATTTGAATAAAAATCTTTGACTTTGACTTTGATTGTTTGTTTGCATTGACTAGGCTCCGAGAAAACTAAACGGATTTGGATGAAATTTGGTACACAGATCGCCTGGTTATGAACATAGGATACATTTTATGACGATATTAGACCTGTTTGGCGCAGAGGTCCCAGGTCGATCCCCGGACAAGACAAATATTTGTGTGCATGAACATGTCTATTTGTCTTGGTGTGGGTGTTTAATATGTATCATAAGTATGTATTTACAAAAAATAAAGTATATAAGTGTGTTTATCTGTTATCTAGTATCCATAACACAAGTTCTCATGAAACTTAACGTGGGCTAGATAATTGGTGTGTTTGTATGCAAATATTTACTATTTATTTATTTATTATTTATTCCCACGGGAACAGGAACCACGCGGGTGAAACCGCGAGAGGCCGCTAGTTAACTATACTCTTACAGGTTTTAAATAAAAAGTTATATATAAATGGTGTGCGGGTGCAACTCAGTCTATCTATATTATGTCAGTAATAATATACTATTGACTTTGTCCACAATATCTCACCTGTGTGGCTATCAATTTCTCGAATGCCTCGTGTTTCTTGAGCTGGTTCTCCACCTCCTCCACGCTGCAGTCCGGGGATATCTCCACGGCTAGAACGGAATGGAAGCATTGTTTACGTTGCTAGTTTTAAGTTGCTTTTCACGCTAAAAAGTGGTACATTTTAAATTTAACCGCCTCTGTTGGTGTGGTCTAGTGGTACAACCACCGGTATCCGACCCAGGGGTCCCGGGTTCGATTCCCAGCGGGGGTACATATTGTATTCGGTTTGGTTGGTGGTAGGACAGGTTGTTAGTCCGCCTGGCTAGCTACCACCATCTTATCTAAGTCGGACGCCATAACAACAATGTTTTCAGCATTGTTGTGTTCCGGCAGTTAGAGATAAAATAGAAAGTTCCTCAGTGATTGAGGATTCTGGGAGAGGCTCGCTGACATCTTCAGCCTTATCAATACTTAACATGAGGTATGATGAAGGCTAAGTCTCCCGTCGTTCATAAAATATATATATAAAGAAACTGGAGCCACCAGTGTGATATACAAGATGGTAAAAAGACGGTCACTGGAGGGAAAGTACCATAAATATTGATGTAAGCAAATTTTAGCCAAAGGAAACATTCCTTCATTTTCATAAATAAGTTAAACTGCATTCAAAGATTGTTGAAAAATTACCTACCTGCACCGGGAATCGAACCGGCTTATTTGAGAAAAAAAAAACATCGTGTACTTATATACTATTCGATAGTGTTAAGTATAATGATCAATTTAGCTCAAGTAACTTAATGTCTTAAATTAAAGACAAAGCCAGGAAAGATAAAATATTACATAGTTCAAGACATTATTCTACCTACCTCTTACTCACACTAACTATACTAAAAATAAAGTTCACTTTAACTTACTTAGCAGCGCGAAATATGAACCATATGCAGCAATACACTGATTTTAATTATTAATTATAATTCCATACTAAAGGCGACAAGACGCGAGTTCAAACGGTGAATAAGTTTTTTTTTAATTGGTTTTAAGAGCCGTTTTTAATTTTAGATCACACTAAATTGATATTTATGATTAACACTATCGTTTGGTACCATAAAAGTACATGATGTTATTTTTCTCATTCCGCCGCCGGTTCGATTCCCGGTGCAGGTAAATGATTTTTCAGAAATCTTTGAATACCAATCAACTCGGCCACAAGTGAATTCTCAGATAGAACCACGACCTTAAGAAATCCGGTCCAATGCCTTAACCACTGAGCTACCGAGACTTAAAATCTTCTATTTAAAATTTATCATTATTATAAAAGTAGCATTCAAGAATACAAAAATTCAAAAAATCATAAAAAAAACTTTGAATACAGTTAAAATTTTTTTCAACAGAATATAATTTATTTTTGAAAATGAAGGAATGTTTTCTTTTAGTAAAATTTGCTCACATCAATATTTAGGGTACTTTCCCTCCAAAGACCGTCTTTTTTACCACCCTGTATAAAGTTCAATATTGGTGTCGTCGTTATTGTCGAAAGTCAAAGTAGTAGCTTAAAAGTGTGTAACAAAATACAGTATGATGTCTTTGACAAAATTATTAATGTTCGAGTATTGCAACCGACTTCAATGAAAACAGTTACATACAACATCAGTACAGATATTCTTTGTAAAACTTTTTTGTCTGTACTACTGTATAAACAGATCAGTTGGGTATGTATAGCAATCTGGATCTCCTCCATTCACTCCCTGGATGTCCATTATCAGATCACAGCTCGGTCAATCCTTGGCAGAGAACCAAGGCTCCAAAGTTACCTCAATTGTATGAAAATCGACTAGTGTCGTTAATTATGTGACCACCACTGTATAAGTAAAATAGTAACTAATTTAAATTTTATTAATTTTAATATAATATTAAAATAGTTTAAGTTAGTGTTTGTCTTACAAACAGCGTGTTACTGAGCACAAGTATCATGTAACTGACATCTCGTAAGAAGCAATGCCGATCTATCAGTTGGTCCAAAGCTACTTGTCTGGCAGTGTATGTGTGTGACACACAAAGAGAGAGAGAGAGAGAGGGTTTCTTACCCGCAGCATGTTCTTGAGCAGCACAAGTATCATAATGTTGCGCTACATCTCGCAAGAAACAGTGCAGATCTATCAGTAGGTCCAGGGCTACTTGTGTGGCTGTGTGTGTGTGTGTGTGTGTGTGTGTGTGTGTGTGTGTGTGTGTGTGTGTGTGTGTGTGGGTGAGTGTGGGTGTGTGTGTGTGTGTGTCACAGATAGAGAGAGAGAGAGGTGGTTGTGCAACACCTCGCAAGAAGCAGTGCAGATCTATCACTTGGTTTGAGGCTACTTGTCTGGATGTTTTGCGTGTGTGTCTGTTCCATATGAAGGGTCCACTGCAATAATGATGAATGTCCTTTGTCTTTTGTTTTAAGATAATTGGGTTTTAAATTTATAAACAGTGTAAAAAAACTCAGACCTGAAGATAATAAAATGTTGTTTATTAAAGTTAAAGTATATGTATCATATATTATTTCTTTGGAAAAAATTCATTCTAAGGGTATTATAAACTAACTAAAAATAATATTATCTTAAGTAAGTCTTTAAAAATCAGGACTATAATGAGCACTGTCCACACTGCGTTGACAGTCAATAATGATAGGTGTCCAAATTATTGTTTTAATTAACTTCCAATTCTTTAATATTTGCAGCATGAGGAAGTTCATCGAAATAACGTCTCGTTTCAGGCCTACAGAACTTTTTCAGGAACTGCAGGTCGTTATATTTTGCTGTTGATATAGGCAGCTTCTCTTTATAAGCCAAACCAGGTAATTTGAATTCGCCCTGATTAACTGCCTTCATAGACCGAAAAGAAACTGGTGTGTTGACAACACTTGATTCCCATGGACTGTTATTAAAATTTCTGTGAAACATGAGCCGTGGATGTTCTTTCTGGACTCTAAATTCTGATTTGACAGCAAGGTGGCGGTCAGTGCGAGGCGCCCGCGCTGGACATTTATCGTTATTGCCGTGAACACCTGTGACGTTGAGCGTTCTAGCCGTGTAGCCAAAATATTAAAAACATTTTATCTCGGGACTGCAAGCGATATTGCTAAGTTTGTAAACAAGATTTCTTAACTACATAGTCAAGTGACCGAATGGCATTTCTAGTTAAGAATTAAATGTTTTTGGACATTCATCATTATTGCAGTGGACCCTTCATATAGTATCTGTGTGTAGTGTATGTATCGATGTCTTACCTGCCGCGTGTTCCTGAGCAGCACAAGTATCATGTAGTTGAGCTACATCTCGTAAGAAGCAGTGCAGATCAATCAGTTGGTCCAAGGCCACTTGTCTGGCGGCCCAGGCGCCTGCAGCTCGGGAACGGGCTTCTACTAGCTGGGAACACTTCTCGGCTACTTCCTGTGGGAACGAAACAAATTTGTGAAACCCTAGTGACTGATTGACATCGTGAGCAAGGGAAGAATAGTTATTTGTAATAAGTCGTGCCGTGTGGTGACGGCCTAAGAATACAAGTGTCACCACTCCCTTGCATGCCTGCGATGTCGTAAGAATCGACTAAGAGGCTCGACGCATTGAACACCTGTGCGAGAGAAGGAAAACTTGAAACAAACCCTCTACCAACCCGTCTGGCCAGCGTGGTAGCAGTAGGCTAATAGCCTCCTATGAACGCCACAATAGGCGTGAGCTAGGAGAGGCCAGATGTCCAGCAGTTGACGTCCACAGGTTGATGATGGATGATGATGATGAATAAGTAATTATATTAATTAAACCTAACAAAAATAACTAATAAATAAAGTGATTTGATACTCTGGAAATCGATTGTAAGTAATCAATGTCAAAAATCAGTAATAATTACTGGCGTTGTTGATTCGACTTCGATCTAAAGTAGATCCCGTCAAGAGTAACGTCAAACGATACGAACTGCCGCTGATCTCGCGTTTACGTAGTAAACCTGCGAATCATCTGGGGTCTTATTTTAGTAATGTTTAGCTATAATCGTAGTTCAATCGAGTTTCAATTGTAATACTCTTTTACACGGTTCTTGTTACTATAGTAACAAAGCACTATTACACTGTTCTTGTTACTGTAACAAAGCACTTTTACATAGTTCTTGTTAGTGTAACAAAGTACTTTTACACGGTTCTTGTTACCATAGTAACAAAGCACTTTTATTGGAATATGATTATTATAACAAAAGTTAAGCAGCTCGACACTTTGACCCCACTGTTTTTTAATCATCACCAAACCTGCATAGCTGGATGCTGCTCCTCAATCAGCCTCTTCCGGTTCTGTAACGCACCGCTGACAGACGCATCTCTGGCGTCTAACTCATGCCTTAACGCGTCGTGTTGGCTTGCGGCTTGCGCTAAAGCGACGTCTCTAACTTAAGTCGATTGCTAATGTGTAGCTAGACTCATATCTGTCTGTTTTTTGGTGAGATTTGTTATATTGTCTACTTATATAGCCGGTTTCTCAATAAGACTCTTCCTATTGTCATGATTTATTTATTGTTACTTCTTTTTACTCTGGCAACACTGATAACGTGTTTACTCTGTGACATGTTACCCCCTCTGAGAGAGGTGGGGCTGGAAGTGGGGAAGGATTCGAACTGAGCTCCGCTTGTCAGACGGAGCTCAGTTCTTGCGTGGTGTTCGAAATGATCAGTTGATTAACCAGTGTTTGTGTAAAGTGTATGATTGTAGAAAAATAAAATATCTATTTGAAGAAAGAAGTTGGTGTCTTTTCACTATGTTGGAATATTTTGCTCTATTTGTTTCTTATATTGACATTATATCATCTTACTTGCATAGTAGGATGATCCAGCTACTGTTGTCAGTCTATTCTATGGTTAAATTGGTAGTAAATTGAACATTAAGTCATCAAGTAGGTTTTGTAGGGTGTCGCTATCATCAAACAGAAGCATGCTTGCGTCTTAAGTAGATTTCCTAGGGTTGTCTCTGTTATCAAATATAAGTGTGCTAGGGTTGTCAAAGCTAACTTTTTCAACAAAACAAAGTATGCTCGGTTGCTCCTCAAGTAGATTTCCTAGGGTTGTCGCTATCATCAAATAGAAGCTTGCTCCTTATGAGGTTTCTTAAGAGTTGTTAATATCTACTCATTATCAATTCATTAGCCGGCTAAGATTTACAGTGTTATAGCGGGACACAAGACGGTCTGGAGCTCTATTTTTGATTCACTCGTCTCAAGGATTCTACTGATTTTCGTGCGACGTTTGAGTTTTCGTATTCCGTAAAAGCGACCTTGCCTTTATATAAATAGCTTCGCTTTTCGCTTGTAGTACCGCCTTCTAAAGCGAGCGCGCGGGGGCAAATCGAAAAGCGTGCTATGTCTAGACATGCAAGGTCGCTAATCGGCTGTTCAACTCCTCGTTCGCCTCGCCACTCGCACGACGAGTGATTCAAAAATAGAGAGCCTGTTCCTTCAACAACTTTTATAACAAAAACACCTCCTATAGTGAAGAGGACTTTATCTAATTTTTAGACCTAACCTGTATAAATGTGGAACTTGGATGCTATCTTCTCAAGACTTTGTCGCTGACATCAAATAGAAGTACGCAGTCTCCTAAGGTTGCCAATGCCAACACAATTATTTTACTTTTTATGAACGACGGGTAGACTCTGTGCCTTCATCATACCTGATGTTATGTATTGATAAAGCTGAAGATGGAACCGAGCCTCTCCCGGAATCCTCAATCACTGAGGAACTTGGCTATCTTACCTCTAACTGCCGGAACACAACAATGCTGAAAACATTGTTGTTATGGCGTCAGACTTAGATAAGATGGTGGGAGCTATCCAGGCGGACTTTCAACGAGTCCTTCCATCAACCAAACCTAATACAATATGTACCCCCGCTGGGAATCGAACCCGGGACTCATGGGTCTGAAACCGGTGGTTGTACCACTAGACCACAGAGGCGGTTAAAACTTCTTTTACATAATTAATTTTATTATGCATTGCATGATTATTATTTGACATTTGTTTTATTTTTTATTTATTGTATTGTATTTGTAATTAAGATAAATTCTAATGTATCCATCTATATTATTGTTAGATTAAGCTTACTGGCGTTTTGGAGTATTCTGTCAGCCTGTAAGTTATTGAATTGAATAAATAAATAAATAAACGTTTAGCGATTTTACCTGCATAGCGGGATGCTGGTCCTCAATCAGCCTCTTCCCGTGTTCCAGCGCAGCACTGACGCTCTGGTCCCTCGCGTCGAGCTCATGCCGCAGGGCGTCGTGCTGGGCGCGAGCGGCTTTACCTGCATAGCGGGATGCTGGTCCTCAATCAGCCTCTTCCCGTGTTCCAGCGCAGCACTAACGCTCTGGTCCCTCGCGTCGAGCTCATGCCGCAGGGCGTCGTGCTGGGCGCGAGCGGCTTTACCTGCATAGCGGGATGCTGGTCCTCAATCAGCCTCTTCCCGTGTTCCAGCGCAGCACTAACGCTCTGGTCCCTCGCGTCGAGCTCATGCCGCAGGGCGTCGTGCTGGGCGCGAGCGGCTTTACCTGCATAGCGGGATGCTGGTCCTCAATCAGCCTCTTCCCGTGTTCCAGCGCAGCACTGACGCTCTGGTCCCTCGCGTCGAGCTCATGCCGCAGGGCGTCGTGCTGGGCGCGAGCGGCTTTACCTGCATAGCGGGATGCTGGTCCTCAATCAGCCTCTTCCCGTGTTCCAGCGCAGCACTGACGCTCTGGTCCCTCGCGTCGAGCTCATGCCGCAGGGCGTCGTGCTGGGCGCGAGCGGCTTTACCTGCATAGCGGGATGCTGGTCCTCAATCAGCCTCTTCCCGTGTTCCAGCGCAGCACTGACGCTCTGGTCCCTCGCGTCGAGCTCATGCCGCAGGGCGTCGTGCTGGGCGCGAGCGGCTTTACCTGCATAGCGGGATGCTGGTCCTCAATCAGCCTCTTCCCGTGTTCCAGCGCAGCACTGACGCTCTGGTCCCTCGCGTCGAGCTCATGCCGCAGGGCGTCGTGCTGGGCGCGAGCGGCTTTACCTGCATAGCGGGATGCTGGTCCTCAATCAGCCTCTTCCCGTGTTCCAGCGCAGCACTGACGCTCTGGTCCCTCGCGTCGAGCTCATGCCGCAGGGCGTCGTGCTGGGCGCGAGCGGCTTTACCTGCATAGCGGGATGCTGGTCCTCAATCAGCCTCTTCCCGTGTTCCAGCGCAGCACTGACGCTCTGGTCCCTCGCGTCGAGCTCATGCCGCAGGGCGTCGTGCTGGGCGCGAGCGGCTTTACCTGCATAGCGGGATGCTGGTCCTCAATCAGCCTCTTCCCGTGTTCCAGCGCAGCACTGACGCTCTGGTCCCTCGCGTCGAGCTCATGCCGCAGGGCGTCGTGCTGGGCGCGAGCGGCTTTACCTGCATAGCGGGATGCTGGTCCTCAATCAGCCTCTTCCCGTGTTCCAGCGCAGCACTGACGCTCTGGTCCCTCGCGTCGAGCTCATGCCGCAGGGCGTCGTGCTGGGCGCGAGCGGCTTTACCTGCATAGCGGGATGCTGGTCCTCAATCAGCCTCTTCCCGTGTTCCAGCGCAGCACTGACGCTCTGGTCCCTCGCGTCGAGCTCATGCCGCAGGGCGTCGTGCTGGGCGCGAGCGGCTTTACCTGCATAGCGGGATGCTGGTCCTCAATCAGCCTCTTCCCGTGTTCCAGCGCAGCACTGACGCTCTGGTCCCTCGCGTCGAGCTCATGCCGCAGGGCGTCGTGCTGGGCGCGAGCGGCTTTACCTGCATAGCGGGATGCTGGTCCTCAATCAGCCTCTTCCCGTGTTCCAGCGCAGCACTGACGCTCTGGTCCCTCGCGTCGAGCTCATGCCGCAGGGCGTCGTGCTGGGCGCGAGCGGCTTTACCTGCATAGCGGGATGCTGGTCCTCAATCAGCCTCTTCCCGTGTTCCAGCGCAGCACTGACGCTCTGGTCCCTCGCGTCGAGCTCATGCCGCAGGGCGTCGTGCTGGGCGCGAGCGGCTTTACCTGCATAGCGGGATGCTGGTCCTCAATCAGCCTCTTCCCGTGTTCCAGCGCAGCACTGACGCTCTGGTCCCTCGCGTCGAGCTCATGCCGCAGGGCGTCGTGCTGGGCGCGAGCGGCTTTACCTGCATAGCGGGATGCTGGTCCTCAATCAGCCTCTTCCCGTGTTCCAGCGCAGCACTGACGCTCTGGTCCCTCGCGTCGAGCTCATGCCGCAGGGCGTCGTGCTGGGCGCGAGCGGCTTTACCTGCATAGCGGGATGCTGGTCCTCAATCAGCCTCTTCCCGTGTTCCAGCGCAGCACTGACGCTCTGGTCCCTCGCGTCGAGCTCATGCCGCAGGGCGTCGTGCTGGGCGCGAGCGGCTTTACCTGCATAGCGGGATGCTGGTCCTCAATCAGCCTCTTCCCGTGTTCCAGCGCAGCACTGACGCTCTGGTCCCTCGCGTCGAGCTCATGCCGCAGGGCGTCGTGCTGGGCGCGAGCGGCTTTACCTGCATAGCGGGATGCTGGTCCTCAATCAGCCTCTTCCCGTGTTCCAGCGCAGCACTGACGCTCTGGTCCCTCGCGTCGAGCTCATGCCGCAGGGCGTCGTGCTGGGCGCGAGCGGCTTTACCTGCATAGCGGGATGCTGGTCCTCAATCAGCCTCTTCCCGTGTTCCAGCGCAGCACTGACGCTCTGGTCCCTCGCGTCGAGCTCATGCCGCAGGGCGTCGTGCTGGGCGCGAGCGGCTTTACCTGCATAGCGGGATGCTGGTCCTCAATCAGCCTCTTCCCGTGTTCCAGCGCAGCACTGACGCTCTGGTCCCTCGCGTCGAGCTCATGCCGCAGGGCGTCGTGCTGGGCGCGAGCGGCTTTACCTGCATAGCGGGATGCTGGTCCTCAATCAGCCTCTTCCCGTGTTCCAGCGCAGCACTGACGCTCTGGTCCCTCGCGTCGAGCTCATGCCGCAGGGCGTCGTGCTGGGCGCGAGCGGCTTTACCTGCATAGCGGGATGCTGGTCCTCAATCAGCCTCTTCCCGTGTTCCAGCGCAGCACTGACGCTCTGGTCCCTCGCGTCGAGCTCATGCCGCAGGGCGTCGTGCTGGGCGCGAGCGGCTTTACCTGCATAGCGGGATGCTGGTCCTCAATCAGCCTCTTCCCGTGTTCCAGCGCAGCACTGACGCTCTGGTCCCTCGCGTCGAGCTCATGCCGCAGGGCGTCGTGCTGGGCGCGAGCGGCTTTACCTGCATAGCGGGATGCTGGTCCTCAATCAGCCTCTTCCCGTGTTCCAGCGCAGCACTGACGCTCTGGTCCCTCGCGTCGAGCTCATGCCGCAGGGCGTCGTGCTGGGCGCGAGCGGCTTTACCTGCATAGCGGGATGCTGGTCCTCAATCAGCCTCTTCCCGTGTTCCAGCGCAGCACTGACGCTCTGGTCCCTCGCGTCGAGCTCATGCCGCAGGGCGTCGTGCTGGGCGCGAGCGGCTTTACCTGCATAGCGGGATGCTGGTCCTCAATCAGCCTCTTCCCGTGTTCCAGCGCAGCACTGACGCTCTGGTCCCTCGCGTCGAGCTCATGCCGCAGGGCGTCGTGCTGGGCGCGAGCGGCTTTACCTGCATAGCGGGATGCTGGTCCTCAATCAGCCTCTTCCCGTGTTCCAGCGCAGCACTGACGCTCTGGTCCCTCGCGTCGAGCTCATGCCGCAGGGCGTCGTGCTGGGCGCGAGCGGCTTTACCTGCATAGCGGGATGCTGGTCCTCAATCAGCCTCTTCCCGTGTTCCAGCGCAGCACTGACGCTCTGGTCCCTCGCGTCGAGCTCATGCCGCAGGGCGTCGTGCTGGGCGCGAGCGGCTTTACCTGCATAGCGGGATGCTGGTCCTCAATCAGCCTCTTCCCGTGTTCCAGCGCAGCACTGACGCTCTGGTCCCTCGCGTCGAGCTCATGCCGCAGGGCGTCGTGCTGGGCGCGAGCGGCTTTACCTGCATAGCGGGATGCTGGTCCTCAATCAGCCTCTTCCCGTGTTCCAGCGCAGCACTGACGCTCTGGTCCCTCGCGTCGAGCTCATGCCGCAGGGCGTCGTGCTGGGCGCGAGCGGCTTTACCTGCATAGCGGGATGCTGGTCCTCAATCAGCCTCTTCCCGTGTTCCAGCGCAGCACTGACGCTCTGGTCCCTCGCGTCGAGCTCATGCCGCAGGGCGTCGTGCTGGGCGCGAGCGGCTTTACCTGCATAGCGGGATGCTGGTCCTCAATCAGCCTCTTCCCGTGTTCCAGCGCAGCACTGACGCTCTGGTCCCTCGCGTCGAGCTCATGCCGCAGGGCGTCGTGCTGGGCGCGAGCGGCTTTACCTGCATAGCGGGATGCTGGTCCTCAATCAGCCTCTTCCCGTGTTCCAGCGCAGCACTGACGCTCTGGTCCCTCGCGTCGAGCTCATGCCGCAGGGCGTCGTGCTGGGCGCGAGCGGCTTTACCTGCATAGCGGGATGCTGGTCCTCAATCAGCCTCTTCCCGTGTTCCAGCGCAGCACTGACGCTCTGGTCCCTCGCGTCGAGCTCATGCCGCAGGGCGTCGTGCTGGGCGCGAGCGGCTTTACCTGCATAGCGGGATGCTGGTCCTCAATCAGCCTCTTCCCGTGTTCCAGCGCAGCACTGACGCTCTGGTCCCTCGCGTCGAGCTCATGCCGCAGGGCGTCGTGCTGGGCGCGAGCGGCTTTACCTGCATAGCGGGATGCTGGTCCTCAATCAGCCTCTTCCCGTGTTCCAGCGCAGCACTGACGCTCTGGTCCCTCGCGTCGAGCTCATGCCGCAGGGCGTCGTGCTGGGCGCGAGCGGCTTTACCTGCATAGCGGGATGCTGGTCCTCAATCAGCCTCTTCCCGTGTTCCAGCGCAGCACTGACGCTCTGGTCCCTCGCGTCGAGCTCATGCCGCAGGGCGTCGTGCTGGGCGCGAGCGGCTTTACCTGCATAGCGGGATGCTGGTCCTCAATCAGCCTCTTCCCGTGTTCCAGCGCAGCACTGACGCTCTGGTCCCTCGCGTCGAGCTCATGCCGCAGGGCGTCGTGCTGGGCGCGAGCGGCTTTACCTGCATAGCGGGATGCTGGTCCTCAATCAGCCTCTTCCCGTGTTCCAGCGCAGCACTGACGCTCTGGTCCCTCGCGTCGAGCTCATGCCGCAGGGCGTCGTGCTGGGCGCGAGCGGCTTTACCTGCATAGCGGGATGCTGGTCCTCAATCAGCCTCTTCCCGTGTTCCAGCGCAGCAGTAACGCTCTGGTCCCTCGCGTCGAGCTCATGCCGCAGGGCGTCGTGCTGGGCGCGAGCGGCTTGCGCGGAGGCGGCGTCCCGGACCCCAGCCCCGGCCCCCTGGAGAGAGGCCACTACGCCGGAGCACCACGAGACTAGGTCGCGGACCTGGACAAATACAATTAAGTATAAACTTATACCCCTAGTTTTTTTATTACACCTAAAACTTTAATACCCATCAACAATCAACTTTTAATAAGGTGCCAATCCTAATAACCGAATTAAAATTCAAAAACTTAATAATTATATTGTTGTCAAAATAAAAATAAATTATAAAAATATTTTTAATCACATTAAATAGTAAAGAAAATATCTCTTTATATAAGGCCCGTGTTATCCATTCTAATGTTCCCTCCAGCGCCATGAGTATAAAACCTACAGCCTTCACTAATAGCTTCAAAACTCACAAAAAAATGTAGACGGCCGGAAAAATATAGTTATTTTTTTAAATTGACCTTATCAAGGTCAAAGGTCAGAAAAACTTTCTCAAGTGACACGTGCGTAGCACGCGCTTAAGTCTAATTATATATATAATTATGGTACATTGTACTTGTACCATAAATCACCCCTTGTAGTTTCACAAATTACTGCGTGTGTGGTTCGGCAGCGCTGTGCAGTAGGAACCGAATTTACGCACGCAAAATGTCGGGTATTAGTGATTTGGTGCATTTATATTGATTGTGTATTCTGTCTTTATCTATTTGTTAATGTAAGCGTCGGTAGATGAGTCCCAGTGTACAAACCAATACTGGTTTTTGTCACACTGCTGTAAACGAATCATAAAGCTAAGTTTCTTTGTAATTTTTTCAATAAATAATAAATAATCCTAACTACTATAAGATTATCAGAAACTAATTCGTCACCTGAGTCAAGAATTGATTCAGATCTTCCTGCTGAGCTGCAGCCCTATTCCTCGCTTCAGCAGCATCCTGCAGCTGTTGCCAGGCCTGAGCTAAAGCCGCGCGCTGCAACTCCAACTGCTGGACGTTGGATCCAGGGTACAGCTTCATTAGGCGGGCGCCTTCTTCTTGCAGCACCTGAGGAAGGAAGTAAGGTTATAAAAAGAGTGATAACACGGCCAAATTGAGATCAAAACCTGCATAATAGGTATACTAGAAATACATTAGAAAAAATCTCACAATCTGCTTACGCCCGAAATTAATAACCTATCAGTAGATATGGATTGGGCTATCTGAGATAGTTGCAAAAAATCGATTTATCTAATTATCTTGCGACATATATACCTCTACAGTACACAGATACACACATAATAACTAGTAATAATGACTATTTAATGACACCATCTCATAAATATATCTGACTAAGTAATAGTGAGTGTTCTTAGCTACTACTGACCTGCATCTGAGCTTCAATAGCAATCAGTTCCGGTGCAGCAGCGTGCCTGGGTGGAGGCGGTTCAGCCAAAGCGGCCCTCTTATCATGAGCTCGGGCGAGCAGATCAGCCACGTCGCGGTGGAAGCGGTGGATCTCTCCAGCCGCGTGGAGACGAGCGCCGCGGGACTGGATCTGGTCTACTAGACGCTGCCAGGATTCGCTGAGGGGTGAGAAGATAGATATTTTTTAATTTTTGCATTTTTCAATGCTAAAATAGCATTGAAAAATGCAAAAATTCAAAAATACTTATGATACATTTTAAATAGAAAAATATTGGAAAAAATTAACTCGGCTACAAGTAAATTCTCAGATGGGACTCGAACCCACGACCTTCGGAAATCCGATCCAATGCTCTAACCACTGAGCTACTGAGACGTAACGTTACTTAACTTTGAGCTCCTCCGTACCTCGTAAGGCACGTTAAGTCGTCGGTCCCGGCTGCGTTTGCAGTCGTTAAAACCCGCCAATCCGCATTGGGCCCGCGTGGTGGGTCATGGCCCGTTCTCCTTATCCATCCATAAGGAAGGCCAGTGCCCCAGCAGTGAGGACATTAAAAATGGCTGATGACGACTTGTTAAATAATCCATACCCAAGTGCCTCCTGCCTCTTCTCAATATCAGCGATGTAAGGGCTGTCGGTAGCGAGCAGTTTCTTGGCCAACTCTTCGCACTGACTGAATCGCTCCGCTCCGCTCTCCACTCTGAGGCGAAGCTCTTCGAACTTGGACCTTAGGATCTGTGGTGTAAGAGTTATTGTTGAGGTTAGAAAGTTTTCTATAACTTGCGATAAAAATATTTGTAAATCTTAAAATGAGCAAATAAAAATCTATTTGTCTGGGCTAAGTATAACTTAGCCATTGTGACATTTTAACTTGTATAGTTTTAATTTTAACAAAATTTTATAATATAAATATTTTTTTTTTGTAAAGCTGTTTGTTGTCTTTAATGCATTGCACAGTTGTCAAACTATCCGTCAATTTGAAAATGGCAGTGCAAAACGTCAAACTTTCTATCGCTCGAATAAGAACAGAGTGGTCGGGACCACTCGTCGCAGATTCGAATGCAAATTGAAATGTAAAAAATACTGGATTTAGCATTCGCATTTGAATCTTGCGATTCCGTGATACGAATGATTCAAAAATACGTTTCCTGGACCGTCCGTAGTCATAGCACAGCAGTTGTCCCTGCTGTGCTCAGAAGCACAGCAGCTGTCCGTGGCCGCATCACAGTAAGTTTAATAATTATTAAACAAGAAAATATACTAGAAAAAATTGTCTCATGTCGCCCTGACGGGATTCGAACCCGTATCCTTCGGAATCCGGCCCAATGCACTAACCAATTATGCTACAGAGACCTATGAAGACACGTCAAATTTTTCTAGTACATTCACCTTTCTATGGTGCTGGCCACCGTCGTTTCATCAATGATCGACGTGTCCTCATAGGTCTCTGTAGCATAATTGTTTAGTGCATTGGGCCGAATACCCAAGGATGCGGGTTCGAATCCTGTCATTACATCCCGTACATTTCTTGTTTAATATTTATCACATAAAAATAGCATTGTAAAATGCAAAAATTCAAAAGATTGGTAAGTTTACGTTAGGTACGTAAGGTTAAGGTCGACAACCTGTTTGGCGCAGGGCTACTAACCCCACCTTCTGCGCCAGAGGTCCCGGGTTCGATCCCCGGACAAGACAAATATTTGTGTGCATGAACATGTCTATTTGTCTTGGTCTGGGTGTTTAATATGTATATTATGTATGTATTTACAAAAAAAAAAGTATATAAGTATGTTTATCCGTTATCTAGTATCCATAACACAAGTTCTTCATGATACTTAACGTGGGCTAGATAATTGGTGTGATTGTATGGAAATATTTATTTATTTATTTTCATAACCGTAGCACAGCTACTTTCCGTAGCCATAATACATACCAGCAGATGCTCGTAATCATGCCCGTAGTCCTCGCTGGAGGCGGCCGCGTACTGCTCCTGGATCCAGCCCTCCAGCTCCGCGCTCTCCGCCAGGTATTCGTGTCTGGGTGGTAAGAAGAGAAGTGTTATACAAATTATTATTTATAAATCAATGTCACGTGGTGACAGTGTCTTTTTTACTTGCATTTTTATTACCATAAAAAGTTTTTTTAAAATTTCCCGCTTTTTCAGTTTTAGCTTTCATTAGCCAGACTCTAGTGGGTAATAACGAGAGAAAACAGAGGGTATACCACCTATCGGTATGGCTATCGCTATCGCTATAGTCTGAAAGAGACAGAGAGGGAAAGAGAGAGAAAGAATGATCTGATAACTACCTGTTTTCTAAGACGACATAATTTTTAACCGACTTCAAAAAAGGAGGAGGCTGTAGCGGCTTAATTTTGTGTTGTGTAGTATAGTAATTGTTAGTATATGTATAGTTGTGTTGTAGTTTAGTTTATTTTAGATTTGTTTAAATATTAAATTAATTACTAATTAATTACATTAAAATGTCCACGAACAGACGGACAAACTGCAGCTTTTTATATGTACGACAGTGGCTGTGGAATGCGCGCGCGCCGGGCGCAGGTAACCGGTCGGCGGCGGTCGGCAGTCATCGCCGTCCGTCGTCGCCCTCCTCCGCGCCGCGCCGCGCCCCACTCGATACGGAGCTCATTCGGCTGGCCGCGGCGCGACAGTCTCGTTTATATGCTTGACGCAAAACCCGTGCCGCCTTAATGCTCACAGCCACTCTCGCGCATACCTTGTAAACCCTTTTCGATGTTAGTAATAGTTTTCTGTTATTGTGCTTGTGAATCTGTCTGCTTTCTATCGCTTATACTTCAGTGCTTGTCCTTCTCTCTTCTGTACTCCTTCTTATTGTGTGTGTAAATAAACTGTTAAGTGTCGCAAAAAACGGACTTCATTATTCCAGCTGCCCGTACCTAACCATATACCCGTAACCACCACCACAAGGCTCTCAATTCGGTTTTTTTTATTATTTTTTTATGTATGTACACCGATTACTCCGAGATTTCTGAACCGATTTCCGTGATTATTTTTTTATTCGATGCAGAATCGTTTCCAATTGGTCCCATAATAAATTGGTTTAGTTTGACCCAGTACTTTTTATGTTATGAGCATTTTTATATATTTCATTTCATTGTTAACTTGACGATGTAATGTTTACGATAATTTTGTTTATAATGTTCATGAAACCTTACCTATCTAATGTAGGAAAACCCTGCTGTATTATAACTTTTTAATTTTGCATTTTACAATGCTATTTTTATGTGATAAATATTAAACAAGAAAATATACTAGAAAAAAGCAACTAGTCTCATATCGCCCTGACGGGATGGACATGATACTAGTTGCTTTTTTCTAGTATATTTTCTTGTTTAATATTTAACCCTGCTGTAGTTTACAAAACAACCTATATACAGACACTCAAAAGTAAAAAGAACTGCGTTAAAAAAACCGACTTCAAAAACTAAAAAGCAAAATAAAAGCATAGGAGCTAAGAAGAATGTCTTGGCTGCCACCGACTCCAAAAGGCTTTTTTTTTGCTTTATTTAAGTTATCTATTTTTCTTTTCATCGATAAAACTTCAATAGCATTTTGCCATATGAAACTTGCTAACTTCTTACCAGTTTTGATCTGCAATAGCTGACTAAATATGTTCTACATAGTTACCTGCACACGCTTTCTACCAAGGCCCTCTGCCTCAGCTCGGCTAGCCGCTGCAAGCGCTGCAGACTGTCCGCTAGCAGCGCGTGCCTCTGCACCAGCGCGTCGCCGGATGGGTGACCGCTGTCCGCCATGGACGTGGCGCAGTGACCCATTTCGGCCACTATAGCGGCGTACGTGTCCAGTTCTAGTTCTACAGCCTGTTGGCAAAATAAAAACGTTTAAAACCCGTTTTTAATTCATAAATATTAAACAAGAAAGTATACTAGAAAAAGGCAACTAGTCTCATGTCGCCCTGACGGGATTCGAACCTGCATCCTTGGGATTCCGGCCTAATGCACTAACCAATTATGCTACAGAGACCTATGAGGACACGTCGAATTTTAATTCCTCAATTCAGATATTTGTTCGTCCGAAAATGTTGGACATTTATATTTTTTCTAAGCTAAGAAGTTTTGTAATAATAATTTTAGGTTTTTATTAATTCACACATTGAATCTGAAAGAACAGATATTATGCTAAAGAATATAAACTTATACTTTTCACAACCTCCGTAGAGTGGTACGTACACCGGTTTCAAGGTGTCGTTTACTCTGGGACCCGGGTTCGAATCCCGGTAGGGGCAAATGTTTGTATGATGAATACGAGCATTTGTACCTGAGTCATGGACGTATATATTTCTACACATAAATACTTATATATGTATAATAATATGTATTTATATCCGTTACCCTAGTATCCCATAACACAAGCCTTACAGTGCTTACTTTAGGGCTAGGTTAATTGGTGTGAGTGTAAGAAATATTTATAAATTTATTTATTTACTTTTGAGAATACCGTTCACAAATGCTTAGAACGAAAAATCGGGTTTGCGAGTTCCACTTTAACTCAACGAAATCAAAAATGATAACGTTTCATTGTCATAGTGACTTTTTCAATGACAGAATTTTTAGTCAATGCTTTTTGGTCTGCGTTTTTAGAGATGAACAGAGATATAAAATTGGACACTTAAAAATGCTAGCGAAAGTAAAAAAAAACAACGGGTTGCACTCCGGGAGTGCCGGCAGAAGTGAAAACCGCTTAAACGACACAGCAGGAGCAGGCATACATTTTCGCCGCGCGGTAGAAAGAGAGGAGGATATTACTTCCTCTCCTACGCGCCGGCGGTCTACTCTCCCTTCGTCTTACGAATTTTCGATCAAATCACGTGTCCTGTCCCGACTTTAACATTTTTTACCCATCCCCAAAATTTAAAACTCTGTTGTGCACAACGCCACTAAAGAAGTTTTCACTTTAAAAAAGATTTAAGAAATGCGTATACCATGTTATGACTATGACCTACATACCTTATGTCTGGTCAGTAGTTGAGTTGCGCGGTGCGTGTCACGACCAACATCGGGGTCTGCCAGAGCTGCCGCCTGTAGGAAATCAATAAGAATCATCAATAAGGCTGAAAATCGATGTTTCGCTCATGCCACGAGCGAAAATACTACATATATTTTTTACATTAAATTGTGCCGTGTGGTGACGGCCTAAGAATACAAGTGTCACGACTCCCTCACACGCCTGGGATGTCGTCAGAGTCGACTAAGAGGCTCGACGCATGAACTCCTGTGTGAGAGAAGGAAAACTTGAATCAAACCCTCTACCAACCCGTCTGGCCAGCGTGGTAGCAGTAGGCTAATAGCCTCCATGAACGCCACAATAGGCGTGAGCTAGGAGAGGCTTATGTCCAGCAGTGGACGTCCACAGGCTGATGATTGATGGATGACGCTTACTCTTGGCGTAATTCTGAATCGTTAGATTAAGAAGAGGCCTAAGATGAAGCGAGTTTGCCTAGAAAAAGCCTATTCACTCGAGCTTTTAATATACCAGGGTTGTAGGCACCCGGGAATACAGACGCAGGTAGGGAATTCCACTCCCTGGCTGTGCTCATAATAAAAGATGAGGAAAAGCGCTTTGTACGCAGACGAGGTATATCAACCAGGGGGTGATAACATGCAGTACGGCTGGATTTCCGGTGGTAAAAAGTAGCTGGCGGTATGAGCTCATGCAGCTCAATAGCACACTTTCCGAAGTACAATCTGCAGAATACCGATAATGAAGCAACATCGAATCTAGACCTTTTTAATCGCTTAGTCTATTTTGAATCGCTCGTATGACTTAAGTCACACGCATGCGACTTAAGTCACGCGTCGCACGATTGATTAAAAAATACGGAAACTCGTATGTCGAACGAAATTCAGTAGAAACGAAGCGCTCGACTCGCGACGAGTGAATCAATAACAGAGCTCCTGTTTTGCTGCAGCACATAGAGGCATCCGCACTACGTCTAACGTATGTGTTTCTATGTATTTATATTTCATGTCGTAAGTGATGATGCGCCTGCCCCCCTAGCATGAACACCGCCATATCACGCGATATGATATAGCACATCTTGCTGTCTTGCTTACGCTGCTAAGATGTGAGCGGGACACCGGCACGTTATCAAGATATCGAGTCGATAAAAGCCGCTCATGCTAGGCCTACTGTATTTGTTTTCTAACACTGAACATATTCTTTAATGAATACCTGTAAAGTATCGAAATTATTAACCTCGTAAAATCAGTAGAAATTATTGTATAAATACTAAAGTTGTTTCGTCAGTCAGTCTGTCTGGAGGTATGTGTATCTGAGTCCACGTGTGTATAGCATACCTTATCAGCGAGCCAGGCGTCTAATTCAATTGCGTCATTCAAGAATTGCTGAGCTTTAGCCGCCTCTTCCAATCTCGCGCCGCGATCAGCCGCCGAAGCCGCTACGGTGGAGTATTCTTCTTCGAGTGAAGAGCAGAGGTCTGTTATCTGTGGATGAACAATAGTATTATAGTTCGTCTAAACTTATGGAAAAAAAAGTACTAAGTTCAGTACTTACGCCCGAAATTAATAACCTTTGTGTAGATATGGATTGGGCTATCTGAGATTGTGTTATTGTGACATATTAACAAAAATATCCTAGGCAACTATCTTAGATAAATAAATAAATATTTGCATACAATCCCACCAATTATCTAGCCCACTTTAAGTATCATTAAGAACTTGTGTTATAGATACTAGATAACTGATAAACATACTTATATACTTTTTTTGTAAATACATACATGGTATACATATTAAACACCCAGACCAAGACAAATAGACATGTTCATGCACACAAATATTTGTCTTATCCGAGGATTGAACCCGGAACCTCTGGCGCAGGAGGCGGGGTTAGTACCCCTGCGCCAAACAGGTCGTCTAAGACAGGACAGATATCCCGTCAGTTTCCCGTTTAATATTTTTCACAGATAGTCCTATCGTAATCTACTGATAAGTTTTATTTTACATTAAATAGGCTGGCTCTTGGCATCATTCTGAATCTTCAGATTTAAGAAGAGGCCGCAGATGAAGCGAGCTTGCCTAGACATAGGTTATTAATTTCGGGCGTTAGTGCAGTACTTGGTAGATACTTGGCGGCAAACGTTCCGCTACGTGGTGAATGTGTGAGTGAGCTCTTTATAGTGAATTGGGCGACTTTGTGGCGAAGGTGTGTATCTGATCAATGTAGGACTATGTGGCGAATGAGACTGTGTGCTATTTTGCTGAGTACGTGGCAAATGTGTGGCTATTTGTCTTTCCACTGATTATCTGACTTTCTGCTGTCTAAGTGATGAGGTATCCTGTCTTTTATTGTCACCTTTTTCTCCTAAGAATGCTATTTGTTCACCAAAAATACATAATAAAAACATTTTATAAAAAAAAACAAACCGACTTCAAAAAGTAAAAAATAAAACTTTTGGAGTCGGTGCCAGCCAAAGCATTCTACATTGCACTTCTATTAACTATATTTTTTTTGGCCTTAGCTAACTAGCACCGACTCCAAAAGTTTTATTTTTTACTTTTTGAAGTCGATTTGTTTTTTTTTTTATAAAATGTTATTATTTCAGATTTTTTTGTTACATTATGTGCCGTTACTTACACTATAAATCAGCCCATACACAACAATGATGTCATCTAGGTATACGACTACTTGCCAAAAGGTGATTAATATTTTTCAGGATTATGAAAAAACTACTAGCCAGATCTTCGTAAAAATTATATGGGACCACACATAAACCATTTTCTTTCAGATAAAAAAAGAATTATAAAAATCTGTTAAAAACTGGCGAAGTTATGGTAGAACATACATAAAAAAAAATATAAAAAAAATACAGTCGACTTGAGAACCTCCTCCTTTTTTTGAAGTCGGTTAAAAATACAACCACGCTTAGTTTAAAGACAACTTTACTTTTTGTCCCACAGAATCTTTGGCGAATTTCTTGCCAATTTCTGGAGTTTTTTCGCCGACTCCTTATCACACCTTTTCCTCCTGAGGATGCCCATCTTCCCCCAGCGATCTCTCTTGTCCAACCACTCTGTCAATGACAGGATTCCTCTCTTGAAGCTTGGCGTGGGCGTGAGGTTCTTGGGCTAGTACTAACGGCTAGTTTATATACTCTATACGGTCAATAAATGACTTTTTGGTAACTGTTTATCGAATGTGTGACCATGTGTCTTTTTGTTGACCAAATGGAAAAAATTGTGGCTATCAGACTATTTGCTGACTGTGTGTCTTTTCGCTGACTGAAGTGTGATTAAGTGACTTTACTGATTATATGACGATGTGTCATGTCTCAAAGTGTCCCCTTTTCTTTCTGAAGATGACCACCAACTAATTTCAACTCGTTTTACAGTAAAAACAAACCAACCAAAAACTACCTCTTCTCCCTCAGAATCTTTTGGATTTCTGGACGATTTGTGACGATTTTTCACCGATTAAATCACGAAGAATCCTGTCTTACCTTTTCCTCCTGAGGATGTCCTTCCTCCACCAGCGTTCTCCCTTGCCCCACCACTCTGTCAATGACTGGTTTCCTCCCTTGAAGCTCGGCGAGCAGCTTGGCGTGCCGCTTGAGCTGGGCGTGGGCGTGGGCGGGCGCGACGGGCGCTAAAGCTGCGGCGCGACGTTCCTGAAGCCAGGACTGCTCGCCGGATACTTCGGCGGCGAATTTGTGGAGTCTGTGGGTGGAAATAACATAGTTTTGTTATTGCTTGTCCTGTCATACGTTGTTAAGAGTTGGCCAGTTCGCGAATAAGTATTTTTAAGAATTAGCCATTTGACGAATTAGTACTTTACAGAATGAGCCATTTCGCGAATTAGTCTTTTTAAGAATTAGCCATTTCGCGAATTAGTCCTTTTCAGACTCGGGTGCCATTTCGCGAATTAGGCATTATGCGACTAAACGAAAAAAAAAACAGGGCGACATGAGACTAGTTGCTTTTTTCTAGTATATTTTCTTGTTTAATATTTATCAAATAAAAATAGCATTGTAAAATGCAACACTAATTGTAAATAGTTTTGTATTTTATCCCTCTTCTTAACAGACGTGGAATAAAGTTACACCTAGGAATAAAACTGATGCTGACCCTTTTATTAGCTAAAAAGAAGTGAGCAACAATATTAGATATTAGGGATAAAGTATGGGGTAAGAAAATAAAAATTCATACAAGTCTGTAAGTATGATAAGATAAGAAAATATACTAGAAAAAAACATCTTGTCTCATGTCGCCCTGATGGAATATGAGAGGACATGAGCCGAAGATGCTTTTTTGTAGTATATTTTCTTGCTTTTTATTTATCACATAAAAATTGCATTGTAAAATGCAAAATTAAAAAGTTATAATATGATATGATAGTTTCATTCTCTTTAAGCATATTTTAAATGCACGCTTTATAGTTTATTTTAATACGTCTATAATCCAACCATCTTTTCAACATTTATCTTCCTTGCTTATCTTATTTCTACTATAATTTCGTTTTCGATTTTCATGCAATTTTTTTAGATTAAATTATTTACATTTTCTTCTATACTTAGTGTAAGCTACTCTCCAAGGCCTGTCATCTTTTTGCGGCAGGTTGTTTAAGTGCTTTGACCGTGGCCAAAGGATAAGCGGATTCCTTTCCTATAGCGGGCGCGTCGAAATGCCCTGCGGGGTTATTAACTATCACGTAATAATCACGTATCACCATAGCACGGTTGCTATGGGGGTACGTGCAGTTGCTATGGTGATACGTGACTTATCGCTGTCGCGTTGCTGTTGCAAAGATAGTTAATAACCCCGCCGCTGATATTGGGTCCAAACCCTATCGTTGGGTAGGTCCAATGATAAGTCGTCGTCGTCGTCGTATCAGCCACATGACACCCACTGCTGGGTATAGGCCTCCCACAATAATAAGTAGTTCTAGACACCTTTTCTCTTAGATATTATACATTTATGTACTTAATTTACTGTAAGTACTTATGTACTTAATTTCTGCAATTACCTTACTGTGATCAGCTTCCCTACGCCTTTATATCTTCGCGGGGAGTTTCTTTGAGTTCTGCCTCTGTATGAAATAAAACAGGGAGAAAAAAATAGCCCTTGACGAGTTTCTTGCCGGTTCTTCTCGTTACGCGGTCTCCCGCCGTAGGGTTTGTGGACCGATGGCGTAGCTTCTTTGACGTTCATAAGTGCTTGTAACAGCCTACACTGAATAAATGATATTGATTTGATTTGATTTGACACAATGCTATAACGACTTTTAATGATGATTACTTACTGTAAGCTACTCTCCAAGGCCTGTCGTCTTTTTGCGGCAGGTTGTTTAAGTGCTTTGACCGTGGCCATAAGATTAGCGGATTCCTTTTCTATGGCGGGCGCGTCGAAGTGTCCCGCTGACACCAGGTCCAAACCTTGCGCTTGCAGAGCGCTGGCTTTGACTTCCCATTGGGATAGCTCTTGTTCTAAAGCCTGGGGAAATAGCGGAAATAGTTATTATTATATTAAATGCTAGCGGCCTCCCCCGGTTTCACCCGCATGGTTCCCGTTCCCGTGGGAACATTAGGAAAAAAACAACGGGTTGCACTCTGGGAGTGCCGGCAGAAGTGAAAACCGCTTAAGGTGGTACGACTGCTATACAAACAAACATTACACAATTATTGGTTCATCATACCTTAATAATACATAAATACATGCGCAACTAACTCGCTTCAGTTATATGTTTGCGCGAAATAATAAAAAAAAATACATTCATACATAAAACACGAATATACTAATATCTTATAATTTCAATAATGCTACATATGTGTGTGTGACCCATCGCATTTATATAGCTCATGTATGAAAGTACATTTATTTAATAATTTCGCGCAAACAAACAACTGAAACGAGTTAGTTGCACATGTATTTATGAATTATTAATGTATGATGAACCAATTAATGTGCAATGTTTGTTTGTATGGAAGTCGTACCACCTTAAACGAAAATAACAATCAAAATCCACTATATCTGGACCACAACTTCATAAAAAGTTAATGAAAACAGAGACCAACTTGATTTGACAGGTAAATACATTAAAACTGACCTGGCATCAATATGAAAGTTGGTAGTAATGAGAGATATTTATTGTATTATTCACAAATTTCGTCGGTGTTTAACAAATCAACCGCCTCTGTAGTCTAGTGGTACAACCACCGGTATCAGCCCCAGGGGTCCCGAGATCGATTCCCAGCGGGGGTACATATTGTATTCGGTTTGGTTGGTAGTAGGACTTGTTTTAAGTCCGTCTCGCTAGCTACCACTACCACCGTCTTATCTAATGACGCCATAACAACAATGTTTTCAGCATTGTAGTGTTCCAGCAGTTAGAGATAAGATAGAAAGTTCATCAGTGATGAGGATGTTAGCAAATTTTACCCTAAGGAAAAAATTTTTTAGACCCAGGGTTCCCGGGTTCGATTCCCAGCGGGGGGACATATTGTTTTCGGTTGGGTTGTGGTAGGACTTCTTGTAAGTCCGCCTGGTTAGCTACCACCATCTTATCTAAGCCTGACGCCATAACAAAAATGTTTTCAGCATTGTTGTGTTCCGGCAGTTAGAGATAAGATAGCTAGTTCCTCAGTGATGAGGATTCCGGGAGAGGCTCGCTTCAATCTTCAGCCTTATCAATACTTAACATCAGGGCCCTTATTCACTATGACCACTTAGCGATTCCTTGCTCAAACCACGCCAATGTCGTACTTGGTTTTGATATTTTCAAAAGTCGTTTTCTCCATGATACTCTCAAATTATAGAGTTATTGTACAAGTACTTGAAAGTCACAAGTTGTATAATTATTAAACAAGTAAAATAACTTTAAAACTTATAAGTGTCATAGAGAAACCGAATTTTAAAAATGTCGAATCCAAATACGACATTCGCGTGGTTTGAGCAAGGAATCGGTAAGTGGTCATAGTGAATACGGGCCCTGGTATGATGAAGGCTAAGAGTCTTCCCGTTGTTCATAAAAAAATACTGTGTGTACACATACCTGGTGCTGGTTCATCAGCCGCTTGCAACTCCTTAGATCAGTGCCTACTTCGTCACTCTTCAGCGCGCGCTCCAGGTCTACAAGGCGAGCTTTAGCGTCTTCTATTGCCCTGTGAATAAACTTTAGTTTAGCATAAAACAATTCGTCATTTACATATTTACAAGTTACTGGGCAGGCATTCTGTGGACGTCCACTGCTGGACATAAGCCTCTCCTAGCTCACGCCTATTGTGGCGTTCATGGAGGCTATTAGCCTACTGCTACCACGCTGGCCAAACGGGTTGGTAGAGGGTTTGGTTCAAGTTGTCCTTCTCTCGCACAGGTGTTCATGCGTCGAGCCTCTTAGTCGACTCTGACGACATCCCAGGCGTGTGAGGGAGTGGTGACACGCGTATTCTTAGGCCGTCACCACACGGCAAATCCATGGATGATGGATGATGGATGGGCAGGCATTTGAACACCATCGTGCTTAGTAAATAGGATGTGGTCTAAGATGTTGCATGCTTGCCCAGGAAATGCCTATTCACTCTGGCGTTGAAGAGACCAACGTTGTAGGAATCGGGGAACACATGAGCAGGCAGCGCATTCCATTCTTTAGCGGTTCGCTTTAGAAATGTGTCAGCAAAGCGCTTGGTGCGGATCGCTGGAATGTCAACGACGTACGGGTGGTAAGCTAACCTGCGTCTGGTACCCCGATGGTGGAAAGGGGCTGGAGGAACAAGGTAGTGCAGTTCTCTCGCACAAATACTCTCTCTCGTTCTCTCGAAATAGTACTCCCAACCTCTGCATCCTTTTCTTTCTCTTTCATCTTAGCTTGCTGCCTTTACCTATAGAGGCGAACAATACTACCCTCATTCTTGCAAGAGGTGAAGCTCGGCGGAAAGGGGATAGAAGAAGTAGGATAGAGGAAAATAAAGCAAAACACAACGGGAATGCCGGCAGAAGTGAAAACCGCTTAAACGAAACAGCAGGAGCAGGCATACGTTTTCGCCGCGCGGTAGAAAGAGAGGGGGGATATTACTTCCTCTCCTACGCCGCGCCGGCGGTCTACTCTCCCTCCGTCTTACGAATTTTCGATCAGGGTCACGTGTCCTGACGCGTCTTTAACATTTTTTACCCATCCCAAAAATTTTAAACCCTGATGTGCACAACGCCGCTAAAGAAGTTTTCACTTCAAAAAGGGGGGAAACAGTACCTCTTGTGTTTCCTCTGCATAGCAGCCTGTCTCAGCTTGCTGCCTTTGTCCCGGGAGGCGAGTACCAACTCGTCCCACGCGGTCCGCAATGCTCCCAGGCGGGACGACACCTCCGATGCGCGGGCCGAGTCGGATTCTTGGAGGGATTGCCCGATCTGAGGGGGAAAGGGGGATTAAACTAAACGTTTTACCCCGGGTTTCTATAACTTACATCTCCAACGGACAGTTACATTTTGACATATTTTCCATAGAAGACATGTCAAAATTTAACTGTCCGTAACCAAAACAATCCGATAGTAAATTATAGAAATCCGGGGTTAACAAACAACGTTTTTATCTGTCCCTAGACAATCTCGAGCTCTATATTTGATTCACTCGTCTCGGGTTTCTACTGATTTTCGTGCGACGTTTGACTTTCCGTATCTACTTCCGTAATAGCGACCTTGCACGTATATACATAGCTTCGCTTTTCGCCTGTAATACCGCCTCCCAACGGGAGCGCGCGAGGGGCAAAGCGAAAAGCGACCTATGTCTACACTAGCAAGGTTGCTTTTCGCCTGATCGCCTTCCCGCTCGTCTCGCCACTCGCGCGACGAGTGATTCAAAAGTACAGGTCCTGGTCTCGTCTTACGGCCGGTTTCAATAATCTATCCCTAACAAGAGATAAGCCTATCTTGGTTACGTTACTAAGCAACCGCTGCTATTTTGGGTTATTTTGGGCTGAATAACAGAAATATCAAGGCAACAAAGCTCTAGTAAGCCGATCTCTTACTGTGGATAGGTTATTGAAACCGACCGTTAATGAACTATCGGTCGATCTGTGACATTGGATAGCATCATAGTGTGAGCGATTGCCAATAAAGACAGGACCAAAGTTGTTTAGTTAAATTTATGTGCGAAAATATATTGAAATTATTTTCGATGCATAATACTTGTGGTTTAATTAAAAATTAAAACGGAGTCTCTATAAAAAAAATTGGTTGATAACAAGGGAATACATTAGAAAATAGCAAGTTATCTCATGTCGTTTTGACTAACTAAAATTTATAAATTTTTCATTGTAAAATGCAAAATTAATAAATTTTTAAAGTTTGGTTCATTTTGTAATTTTTTTATAGAGCTCTTGCAGCTAAGGTTTTACACAATTTCAATACAAATGTTATCTGTTTAGTTGAACTGCAAATACTTTTTAATTTTTAAACGGGTTCCGTTTTCATTAAATGAAGAATGTATAAAAAATTAATTCGATTCAATTAAATTTTATTGCAATCCACAAATGGTCACATAAAGAGGATTATCATGTCACCTATTTCATTCGACTTGAAAAGATGATGTTTAAGAAACCCCTAAAGTTAGGGGGCATTGAAATCGGACATTAGATACTTGATTCGTAGTAAGGTCAATCCCTGTGTCTTTAGGTGACTAGCTATTTATATCACGTCTTTTTCATACCTTTGACATATGAAGAATGAATCATACCTTTGAATAATTAGTAGGTATTCTTTTTAGTAATGATAATTGATATTATTGATTTGTTAAGGTAAATTTTCAATTTGACGACTCTGTATGAAATAAAACGGAGAAAAAAACAGCCCTTAACGAGTTTCTTGCCGGTTCTTCTCGTTACTTGTGAACTGATGGCGCAGCCTCTTTGACGTTCATAAGGTCACTCCCCCGGTAGATAAATGGATTGATTTATTTTAATGGTTGTAACAGCCTAGCTAGACTGAATCATTGAGCTACGAGGATGTGTACATTGTGGACCCAGATAGGGCACAGCAAATAGGTTTTTATAGAGGACGACTTATTTTTTTATAATTATTACTCACGCTCTCGACATTTCTGAGTTGTTTCTCGTTGGCTTGCAGCTCTCTTTCAAACGCTTCGTGCTTCTGCAGTTTTCGTTCAAGATTCGCCAAATCCCTAGACAAATAATAATCAGAATCACCAAGTAATTTCATTTGTCACCGCTCGCGGTTTCTCCCGCGTGGGAATATTGGGATAGAAAATATCGTATGTTCATAACCAGGCTATCTACTATCTGTGTACCAAATTTCATCCAAATCCGTTCAGTAGTTTCGAAGCCTATTCAATGCAAACGAACAGTCAAATCTTTCTTCTTTATAATCTATCTAAACTAATATATAAAATTCTCGTGTCACAGTTTTCGTTCCCATACTCCTTCCAAACGGCTTGACCGATTCTCATGAAATTTTGTGAGCGTATTGAGTAGGTCTGAGGATCGGCTACTATCTATTTTTTATCCCGAAATTCCACGGGAGCGAAGCCCCGGGGCACAGCTAGTATTAGTATACATAATCGTCACATCTGTCATGCGATTTAGTGATTATGAAATGACGAGTCTGTAGAAACAATCTACTGTGCCAAAAAGTAAACATAGGCGAAATACAAAAGGGTAACGCCATTACCTAAAAAGAAGAAGGTAGCTTGCTTCAATGAGAAAAAAATATAATAATAACAAACTTCTTTTGCTTACTGTAACAAAATACTAAGTCGCGATATGAGCTATTTAAGTTTGCAATCTTAATAATAGTCTTTAATAACAATGTAATAAGGTATAATTTCCAATATATTTACCTGTAACTCTGGTCTTTAGCTGTTCTCGTCTTGTCTTGGATCCAAGCTTGAAGCTCCTCAGCAGCTTCTATGAACTATGGATATAAAAAAAAAACAATATGACAAAGAAGTTTTGGCTGTCATAACAAAAATTCAGCACATAAGTGGAGTATTTTTTCCGGAGGCGAATTTGGGGTTTATAACTTTTTTTGTGTGGAGGCTGGCCTCGAACAAATCAGTAGTATGAGACGCCATTTTGAAAATTTATCAAAATGACGTCGCACGATAATACCTATTTAAATCAACAAGGGACACACAGAGGAACAAAAAATGTTACGATATACAGGGTGGAAAAAAGAGACGGTAATTGGTGGGAAAGTACCCTAAATATTGATGTAAGCAAATTTTACATATAGGAAACATTGCTTCAATTTCAAAAATAAATTAAACTGCATTCAAGCATTTCAACACTTACCGGCGCAACCGGGAATCGAACCGGCTTAAATGAGAAAAATAACATCGTGTGCTTCTATGGTACATATACCAATCGATAGTGTTAATCATTTAGATCAATTTGGTGTGAGTAAAATAGAATCTAAAATAAAAGACACCTCTGAAAAAACTTATTTATCGATTGAACGCGAGTGGCGTCGTTTGTATGGAATTATGGCGAATATTAGCCAAAAAATTCAATAGCCAAATAATTGAAATCAGTGTATTGCTGTGCCCGTTTTAAAAGAGTCTGAAACGGGTGGTAGGGTAAAACTGACCATTCAAAAATGCATGTAATATGCTCAATTGAATAAATAATATTTTCATTTTCAAATGGTTCTTATTTCTTACTTCATTTTTATTTAAGTTAATGTAAGTAAGAGTAGGTACAATAAAGTATTGAACATTTTTTTTATGACGGACGGTGAGACTCTTAGCCTTCATCATACCTGATGTTAAGTATTGATAAGGCTGAAGATGGAAGCGAGCCTCTCCCGGAATCCTCATCACTGAGGAACAAGCTATCTTATCTCTAACTGCCGGAACACAACAATGCTGAAAACATTGTTGTTATGGCGGCAGGCTTAGATAAGATGGTGGTAGCTAACCAGGCGGACTTACAAGAAGTCCTACCACAACCCAACCGAAAACAATATGTCACCCGCTGGGAATCGAACCCGGGACCCCTGGATCTAAAAAAATTTTTCCTTAGGGTAAAATTTGCTTACATCAATTTTAGGGTAGTTTCCTCTCCAATGACCGTCTTTTTTTCCACCCTGTATAATGCCCTGAGGAGCCAGTGGCGCAGTGGTTCGCGCGCTAGGCCTGCGATTGTTGAAGTTAAGCAACTTTCACAATGGTCGGTCACGGGATGATGACCAAAAATTTACTATGGTGAGCTCCTCTGTGCTTCGGAAGGCAGGTCAGTATTCAGGAAACGTGTTAAACTTACTTGTTGATGCGCTAAGCTAGCCAGCAGCGCCCGGCGCCGCTCGGCCGCCGCGCGTCTAACGCCGTCGCGTCGTTGTAACACGGCGTCTCTTCTCGCCGCAATGCTTTACAAACGACAAATCATCAATAAATGAATGGCTTATATTGTTATGGTAAATGTTAAATAGAAAAATATTGAAAAAATTAACTCGGCCACAAGTGAATTCTCAGACGGGAATTCACTTGTGGCCGAGTTAATTTTTTCCAATAGTTTTCTATTTAACATTTACCATTGCATCACCAGTTGCATCTTAATCGATCGTTAAACACCTGAAAAGACGCTTCTTTCGAATGCAAGGAGATTCCTAGCATTGATGTAACAACGCTGGCCTACAGCATATTAAAAATATAAAAGTATTGGAGAATTTCGACGGTGGTTCGCAAGTCTCGGTAGCTCAGCGGTTAGAGCATTGGACCGGATTTCCAAAGGTCGCGGGTTCGATTCCCGTCTGAGAATTCACTTGTGGCCGAGTTAATTTTTTCCAATATTTTTCTATTTAAAATTTACCATAAGTATAAAAATAGCATTGAAAAATGCAAAAATTACAAAATCATAAAGCTTATATTGTGTTATATTGTGTGATTCCTGAAAAGCGCAATTCCACCTTAACATCCATTTAAAATAGTAGCAATAATAAATTTCATACAATAACACCAACTAAGTATCTAACCCAACACCTTAAGTTTCATGAAGAACTTGTGTTATAGATACTAGATGTGCCGCACGCCCCGCTCGGATTTGGCAGTGGACTGTATCGTTGCGGAGGGCGAGACGTACGGTTTTTCAAACTGGGTGCTGGGTTGCGAAGTAAAACGCAGAGGAGCTTGTTGTACCAGGAACTAGGAGAGCTTGCTTGCTGTCTCTTTCAGAGTCTTGAGGCGAGAGTGGGACAAGTGATGATCCGTAGCCATAGAAACCCGACTCTCACTAAGCTACTTAAAGGCAATACCGTATAGAGAGCCGCGCGCAAGCTCACCAGTTTTCAACTTTATTTATCTCATTTTATCTATGCACATACGACGTTTCTTATCACTAACAATTCCTTATCAGTCACAATATTACATGTTACATATTAAAATATTCTAAAAAATTATTGCTATCAAGTTAAGTTACAGTTTCAATACTACGTTCAATACTATTTCTAATCTACCTATAAATCGTTTTGGGAAATGAGAAAACACACGAAAAAATATACTTTATTTCTTAATATCTTATCAGCTATTTACTTAACTCTTATGTATCATACCTTATCGTGAAGGTCTAATTAGCCGCTATGTGCGTAACATCAATTTATCAACATGGGATAATTTATTTGTAAATACCTACTCTATAAATACCTACTGCATAAAACTTTCATACAAACTAGTACAACACGAACAAGCTTTACAATACACGAAAAACACTAACTGCAAATATTATCGACTAAATACATTCCAAACACAAAGAAACTTATTATTATACTATAAAACACTAATAGACAACGAATTCAATAGATTTTACACTTATAACTAGTCACGAAATTTCACATCACAATACAACTTTATTACCACAATTATTAGTCACTGTCTATTGTTCACTTTATTGCACTATTCTGCCGGCCGTCCCGAACATTCTCCCGCCGTGTAACGCCGGCGCCGCCGCCGTCGTTACATCCAGTTGTCAGTGAAGGGTCGGCCGCCGTTGCCGTGGGGATGATGACCAGCTTCTTTGTTGGCCGTCGAAGGATGCCGCCTCTCGTTCTGATGTCCGCCGCTCGTACCACGCCGTCGGTCCCCGGGAAGGTCGCCGTTACCATTCCACGGGGCCAGGTGTTTCGTGGTAGCGTGTTGTCCACGATGAGGACCAGGTCGCCCAGCTGCAGTGCGGGGCCCTTGCCGTGGGGCTCCCGCCGGTGCTGGAGCTCCGGTAGGTACTCGCGTAGCCACCTCGCCCAAAATAGGTCGGCGAGACGTTGAGACGCGCGCCAGTTGGCGCGCCCGATGAGGTCCCCGTCGGAGAAGCTACCGGGTGCGGGTGTCAGAGCTGACCCGCCCAGCAGGAAGTGGTTTGGAGTGAGGGCCTCTTCGTCTTGGTGGTCCACGGAGACATGTGTGAGCGGACGACTGTTGACTGTGTACTCCGCTTCTGCGAGTAGTGTCGACAGTACCTCTTCTGTAGGATGGCGACTCTGTTGTGTGGCTGCCAGTGCGACCTTGACTGATCGGACCAGGCGTTCCCAGGCGCCCCCCATGAACGGGGCCCCAGGTGGTATGTAGCGCCAGCTGATCATCTTCTTCTCTGCTTCTGAGTGTGTGGCTTCGTCGATGGCGCGGCGCAGCTCCTTGTCGGCGCCGTGCAGGTTGGTCCCGTTGTCCGACCATATCTCCGTCGGACACCCCCGTCGAGATATCATGCGCCGCAGCGCCATGACCGCCGAGTCGGTGCTGAGTGATGCCGCTACTTCCAGATGTACGGCCCGGGTAGTTAGGCACGTAAATATCGCGACGTATCTCTTCTGCTGCGTGCGGCCCACGGTGACGGTCAGTGGCCCAAAGTAGTCGAGCCCTGTGTAGGTGAATGGCCGCTGGTGATGTGCGAGTCGACTCGGTGGGTGGTTCCCAGTAGATGGCTGCGACGGTTGTGCTCTTCTTATGCGACACAACACACACTCGTTGACTATTTTTCTTGTAACGGGCCGTAGACGTAAAATCCAATAATGTTGTCGGCACTCGTTAATTGTCATTTCTGCCCCGGCGTGCGATAATCTTCTATGTACATTTTCTATATACAGTTTCACTCTTCGGTCGTTGCCGTCGGTCACGGGTGGCGCCACCGTCGCGGTGACGTCGCGAACTGCGCTTATTCTGCTCTTCACTCTTATTATGTTATCTTCATAAGTTACGGCGAGCGTGTAGAGACGACTATTTCTTGAAACTGTCTTTTCTTTCTTCAATTCTTCTATTTCACTCGAAAAACAACTTTCTTGTATTGCACGAACTATCAAATCTTCGGCACGACGTAGATATGCGTTATCAATGTGGTGATAACGTCGTTGCACATTTTTTCCGGTAGATGGCGTCGCGTTGCGTAACTTCTTATCAACTGTTTTCTTATCAGTTGTTATTTTGTATTCCTTATCGCCTTTTTCGATTTTCTTCGTTCTTTTGTAGTTGACCTTTTCTTTTTTCTGTCTGCAGAGGTCGATGAACTGTAGCACTCGCGCCGTAGCTCGTAGGTATATAAGCCATTTCGATATGTTTTCGGGGTCGGGAACACATTCACTTATTTTTCTTGAATCAGCTGTTCGTGTGTAGGTACACTTTTCTTCACCCGTTGGCTCCCCCGGTTTTACTCGTTCTGTTGGCCACTCTGACTCGTCGTTCTGTAGAAAGCTCGGTCCGGCGTACCATCTGTGTGCACTAGTGAAATCCTGCGGCACGTCTCGGGTCGCGTCGTCCGCGACGTTTAGTTTCGTAGGTACCCACCGCCACTCGTGTACAGCGGTGTTTTCTTCAATGGCGGCGATGCGATGCGCGACGAACGGTTTGTATGAGCGCGATCCGGTTTTCACCCAAGTAAGAACGGTTTTACTATCTGTCCAGTATGTTTTGGAGTCGGGTTTGCGGTCGTGCTCTTCTATAACTGCCGCGGCCATGCGGCTTCCCATTACGGCTGCTTGTAGCTCGAGGCGTGGTATCGATGTTAGCTTCAGTGGAGCGACCTTAGCTTTTCCCATTGCTAAGGTGAGTGTCACGTGACCTTCTGGAGTGACCGCGCGCCAGTATATCGCTGCGGCATACGCGGTTTCGCTAGCGTCGACGAACGTGTGCAACTGTAGGTTCACGGCGTCGCTGTAGTGTAGGTATCTTCTTGGTACGGACACGAAGCGTAGGTTTTCGAGGTGTAACATCCACTCTCGCCACTGTTCACTGAGGTCACTGTCGAGGTCATTGTCCCATTCGGTGCCGCGGCGCCACACTTCTTGTAGTATTTGTTTGGCTTTTATTGTCACTGGCGCGGCGAGCCCCATCGGATCGTAGAGTGACATAACTATCTTCAGCGCGATTCTTTTCGTTGGTGCAGCTCGATTCAACATTTCTTTCGGTATACGTGCGAGATCCAGGTTGAATGCCAGCTCGTCGGTGTCCGGCCTCCAAACTAGTCCCAGCACGCGTTCGCTGCTAGCCCCGTCCGCCAATGTTTTCTTATCTCCGGTCGTTGACCCCTCGTCGTCGATCAGCTGTTTCAATACTGGTGGCGAGTTCGACGCCCATTTTCTTAATTCAAGTCGCGCGCCCCGGTGTATTTCTCGTACTTGTGTTGCTATGCGCGCGGCTTCTTCTTCGGTTTCGTAGCTGTCGAGGTAGTCGTCGACGTAGTGGTTTTTCACTATCGCTGCGGCGGCTTCTGGGTATTTTTCTTGGAACTTGCTCGCGTTCTTATTTTTAATGAATATTGCGGTCGACGGTGAACATGTTGCTCCGAATATGAGTGAAGTCATTCTGTATTCTTGGTTCTTCCATATATATCGTAGAAAATCTCGATCTTCTTCACGAATCTTCACTTGCATAAACATTTCCGCTATATCGGCGGACACGGCGATCTTGTGTTGACGAAAGCGCATAAGTACGCCCGGAAGTGATTGTAGTAGATCCGGACCGGATAACAGCTGATCGTTCAACGATGTCCCTCCGGTGCGGGCGGCGGCGTCGTGCACGATGCGTAGTTTGTCGGGCTTCATTTGATTTGTTACTCCAAAGTGCGGTAAATACCACGATTTGCCAACCTCCCGCTTTTCGGGCGCGGGTTCGGCGTAGCCTTTCTCGATCAATGCTTCCATCTGTTCACTATATTTCTTCTTTAGTTTTTCATCTTTTTCAAGCTTCTTTTCCACGGAGTGGAGGCGGCGCACGGCGTTTTCATAGTTTTCCGGCATGGTCACGGCGTCGCTCTTCCACAGTAGCGCCACTTCGTAATGGCCATCGGCGCGCTGTACGGTACTCTCTTCTAAGATTTTCAGTGCGCGCTGCTCAGGGTCAGTGGACGGCTTCTTGGGTTCAATGCCCATGTTCTCGATCGCGAAGTGTTGTCTCAGCTGTTCATCCATGTTTTCGTCGATGGCCTTCAGGTGGTGTACATAGTTGACACGCTGGCCGATGGAACGTGTGTGCGCGCCGTGTAGCACCCAACCCAGTGGTGTCAATGACGCGATCGGCTGGTCGCGGTGCCCTTTTCGTACCTCTGCAGCCAACAGTAGGTGCCAGTTGTCTTGACCGATCAGGATTTTGGGCTCCGCGTGCGGGTACTTGATGTGGTCTTCGATCCCGCGCAGGTGTTGACAGCGTTCGATGTCCTTCGCACTGACTTGTTGTGGTGACAGGCGTAGGCGGTCGATGGTGCGTGCGTGTATTTTTTCCACGGCGTTGTTGCGGCGTAGTGTAACTGTAACTCGACGAGAGCGGGACGCATTCAAATTCTTCTCTGTAATCGCTTCTATATGGAGTGGGTCGATTGGTCCCCGCGCGCCGATGGCGTCAGCGAGGTTGCTGTCGATTAATGTCACTGTTGACCCGTCGTCCAGTAGCGCCCACGTATCAATCTCTCCCGCCGGTGCAGACACCCGTACAGGTACCATCTTCAGATACGACTTCGACTTCATATTTGTCCACGTTGTAGTGACTGTTTCGGCTTCTTTTTTCACATTTTCAGTTTTCTTTTCGCGATGTAGCATTCGGTTGTGTCGCGCCGGACACCCATTTATGTTGCAGCGGTTCATGTTGCAGCTGTGAGACTTGTTTCTAAAACGCAGGCAACGGAAACACAATTGATGTTGTTTCGCTAAGTCCCATCTTCTATCTATATCCGCTTCGTTGAATTTCTTGCATTCTCGAATATTGTGTTGTTTCTCTTCGCAGATAATACATTTTCTGTCTCGCTCTTCTTTCTTCCCCCTCTCTTCATAATATTTTCTCCCCCCGTACGACGGCGATCTTCTATCTCTGTCGTGCAGTGTTGTCTCGCTCTCTTCGGCGTCTTGAGTCGCAAATGTTCGCTGTTTTCTTTGTTGTTGATACGACGTCGGCGCTGGCTTATGTTCATTTTTCGCAATCTCGGGGTCGGCGTACTGGGCGCATCCTCCCACGTATTTAAGTAGAAACTTCTTAATTTGGACGAGCGGCGGATCTTCTTCTGTCATTTCTTGACACGTTTCATACCATCGGTAGCGTACTGAACCTGGCATTTTCTTTACTATCGTTCTGGCCACTTCGTCGTTGTACAGCGAGTGTTGTTTCTTCAATGATTGCAGCGCTTCGACGGCGTCCTTGACTCGTGACGTCATCGAAATAAGGTCCTTTGGGTCGTCGCCCGCTCTCGGTAGGTTTCGTAGTCGTTCGAGCTCGTGCGTTGCTATGGTTTCCGCTCTTCCGAAGTTCCACTCCAAGGTTTTCATGATGTCTTCCGGTGTGCTCTGGATGCTGCTCAGTAGGCTGTTGACGACGGTGCTGGCGCGGCCGTAGAGACATCTTCTTAGTCTTGATTTGTTATCAAGTGGTGAGTGGTGCGCGGCGGTTTCTTCATAGGCGGTGTTGAACGCGAACCATTCTTGAAAGGCTCCCCCGAATTTAGGTAGCTCGGAGGACGCGCTGTGCATGTGCGGACGTAGTGAGCGCTCGGCTAGGGCGATGACGGCTTCCTTAATGTTCCCGATTTCTACATTGATCGGATTCGGCGATGAACACGGCGGACACGGCGGTGTTATCTCTTCTATCTTGCTCGTAACGGCGACTGGTTGTGTTCGTAGACACGTAGTTCCTCCAGTTACGACGGCAGGCTCGGCGGACGTCATCTTCTCAATGCTGTTCGTAACGGCGACTGGTTGTACTCGTGGACATGTAGTTCCTCCAGTTACGAAAGCAGGCACGGCGGCGGACTCGGCGGCGGACACGGCGGCGGACTCGGCGGGTGCGGCGGCGGACACGGCGGGGGCGGCGGACTCGGCGGGGCAATGCGGCTTGTCGCTAATTGCCAATGGTGTGGACTCTTCTATCCACGATCGGACTCGTTCATTCACATCGGCGTCGGATTCGCTGATGTGTGACGTATTATCTTCTTTATCTTCTTCGGCAACACGGTTTGCTAAGCGTTTCTTCTTTACAATGCTTAGCGCGATCTTCATTTCTAATATTTCTTGCTCTAAAGCTAATTCTTCTTCGATTGCTTGAGCCTTCCTTAACTTCTTGCTTCGGTGGGACGGCGTGGCGGCGGCGGCGGCGTTCGATGCGGCGGCGGCAGCGGCGCTTCCAGCGGCGACTTGCGGTATCGGAGATAGTGCGACGTCTGCGGTCGGCACTACGGTGGTTGTCGCTTCGCTGGTCCCCGTGGTGGACTCCATAGTGGTCCCGGACTCGGTGGTCCCCGATGACGGATTTGACGCGGTGGCGTCCTCACTCCCGGCCTCTTCACGGTGGCTCCTTCCTCCGCTGGTCGATCTTGTGACAGGCATGGCTTCTGCGTTTCTTCGATATTCGGCTCGCAATGGACCAAAATGTGCCGCACGCCCCGCTCGGATTTGGCAGTGGACTGTATCGTTGCGGAGGGCGAGACGTACGGTTTTTCAAACTGGGTGCTGGGTTGCGAAGTAAAACGCAGAGGAGCTTGTTGTACCAGGAACTAGGAGAGCTTGCTTGCTGTCTCTTTCAGAGTCTTGAGGCGAGAGTGGGACAAGTGATGATCCGTAGCCATAGAAACCCGACTCTCACTAAGCTACTTAAAGGCAATACCGTATAGAGAGCCGCGCGCAAGCTCACCAGTTTTCAACTTTATTTATCTCATTTTATCTATGCACATACGACGTTTCTTATCACTAACAATTCCTTATCAGTCACAATATTACATGTTACATATTAAAATATTCTAAAAAATTATTGCTATCAAGTTAAGTTACAGTTTCAATACTACGTTCAATACTATTTCTAATCTACCTATAAATCGTTTTGGGAAATGAGAAAACACACGAAAAAATATACTTTATTTCTTAATATCTTATCAGCTATTTACTTAACTCTTATGTATCATACCTTATCGTGAAGGTCTAATTAGCCGCTATGTGCGTAACATCAATTTATCAACATGGGATAATTTATTTGTAAATACCTACTCTATAAATACCTACTGCATAAAACTTTCATACAAACTAGTACAACACGAACAAGCTTTACAATACACGAAAAACACTAACTGCAAATATTATCGACTAAATACATTCCAAACACAAAGAAACTTATTATTATACTATAAAACACTAATAGACAACGAATTCAATAGATTTTACACTTATAACTAGTCACGAAATTTCACATCACAATACAACTTTATTACCACAATTATTAGTCACTGTCTATTGTTCACTTTATTGCACTATTCTGCCGGCCGTCCCGAACACTAGATAACGGATAAACACACTTATATACTTTTTTGTAAATACATACATAATATACATATTAAACACCGAGACCAAGACGATTATACATGTTCATGCACACAAATATTTGTCTTGTCCAGGGATCGAACCCAGGACCTCTGGCGCAGAAGGCGGGTTTAGTACCCCTGCGCCAAACAGGCCGTGGAAATTATATTTTTTTAACAAAAAGCTACAGAACCGAGAACAATAAAAAGTGTAGCCAGTTCCTCAGTGGTTAAGGATTCCTGAAAAGCGCAATTCCACCTTACACTAATTTGCACTTAACTTTTTTTTTTATTTTTTTTTATTACTATCTGCCATCAGCCCTAGAGCTATAATCAGATTTGCGGTTTAACAGTAACAGTTTGAGGGTTTCACATCCTGTGATATGTCACCTCATATTTATTGCCTATTATATTAGGTTATTATCTTTTTAAATTGAGGCTATTCTTTTTCTTTTTAGCCGGGATATCGACTTTCTGTCATCTAGCAGAGTTTGTGCGAGTTGGTTTTTATGCCGCTGCAGTCTTTGCTTGTATGCCTTATGGAATTTTTCTACCTCTTCCTTAACTGTCGGGATCTGTAAGTACTCGTGTATTTCTGAGTTTCTAGTGAACCATGTTGCTCCGCTTATTGTTCTTAAGGCCTTGTTTTGGAACCGTTGTAGTATTTCAATATTTGAGTGGCTGGCTGATTTAACTTAACTTAAGAATCATCTAAGGTATATTCTTATCTTTAGTAGTTACCACCATCTTACCACGACCTGTTTGGCGCAGGGGTACTAACCCCGCCTTCTGCGCCAGAGGTCCCGGGTTCGATCCCCGGACAAGACAAATATTTGTGTGCATGAACATGTCTATTTGTCTTGGTCTGGGTGTTTAATGTATATTAAGTATGTATTTCTAAAAAAAAAAGGTATATAAGTATGTTTATCCGTTATCTAGTATCCATAACACAAGTTCTTCATGAAACTTAACGTGAGCTAGATAATTGGTGTGATTGTATTCGAACATTTATTTATTATTTATTTATTATCTTATCTAAGTCTGACGCCACAACAACAATGTTTTCAGCATTGTCAGTTCCTCAGTGGTTGAGGATTACCATTGTTGATTATGTGTCTTAGTTCATCAAATGTTACTGGATCGTTGTCTGACATTTTAAGCCAAACTACAGACGTATAATTTACGTGTTACTTCACGTCTACGAACTCGTTTGCTAGGCAATTTAATAAGTGGAATATAGCAATGTATTGTGTGGTTATATTGTAGCATGGCTATAAAAATTGTTTTCGGCCAATTATTCAGCAAGATTCAAATTCAACTCACCCTAACCCTATACATACATAATATCCTAAAAATGTAAATAAAAAATTTTTGTGGACGCCACTTAGTTTAATAAAACAGGAGAAATAAAAGTAAATATTTTAACTTTTAGACGTTATTCTCTTCATCGGTTAAGAGGAGAGAATACCCGAAAAATATCCAGCACATGTGCTGCTTTGTATGTACGAATTTTGTTTTAAAAAAAAGTTAATAAAAAGCTCACGTCCTTAGGATTTATCCAAGTTGCACCAAAGTGCAGACAGCGAGACTCAGTATCGGTTAACGCCATCTATCATTTGCGACAGTAAACTTAAATGCATTGAATGCTGTGGAGAAATATTACAAAGTAAAATTTTAATTTGTTTCTGTTTATGATTTTTTTACGACTACATTGACTACTGTAATGTACAAATGCTGAATTGTTAGTTTGAATGAACATTCCATTATTATACCAGTCGTATTCGTATATTTGATAAAATATTTATGTTTTTTTTGGCACAAATCTAAAAGGGTCTCCTTTGCCATGAAGGGTTTAGTTTAGCGAGTTACCACAATTAAATTCTGTCAATTTGAAAATTATTGTTTGTTTCAGGAATAATGAAAGCATTAAAAGGTTCGTGTAAAAATATTGCATGCATCTGCACGCGGCGTTGCTGCATTTTCTAAATACTGTGATTCCATCACCACCTGATAGATGGCGTTGATTACACGTAATATTCATTTGTTATTTGCATTAATGGAAAACTGTTCTGTAACATTTTAGCAAAATATAATGGGGTAATTAATGTGCCATTTAGTTTGAAAAATATTTTATGACTAGCTTTATCCCGCAGTTTCACCCACGTGGTTCTCGTTGGGATATCAAGGAGCCTTTGTTACCTTTCAATATACTCTATGCCAAAAATCATGTCGATTCCTTGCTTAGTTTTAGCGTGAAGGCAGGACAAACCAACACACTGTCGCATTTATAATATTAGTTAGGACTACGATAATTGAAGTTTTTTTTATAAAGTACGGGGAGACTCTTAGCCTTCATCACACCTGATGTTATGTATTTATAAGGCTGAAGATGGAAGCGAGCCTCTACCGGAACCTTCAACCACTGAGGGACTGGCTATCTTATCTCTAACTGCCGGAACACAACAATGCTGAAAACATTCTTGTTATGGCGTCAGACTTAGATAAGATGGTGGTAGCTAGCCAGGCGGACTTACAACAAGTCCTACCAACAACCAAACCGAATACAATATGTACCCGCTGGTAATCGTCTGATACCAGTGGTTGTACCACTAGACCACAGAGGCGGTTTAGAAGTAAATGCATTTGATTTAAAAGATACTTAATTCGTTAATTTCATTCATTCAAAGGGTTGATATAACTTATTTATGTTAATACTAGCGTGCGCTATCCTATTTTCATAACCAGGCTATCTTCTATTTGTGTACCAAATTTCATTCAAATCCGTTCAGTAGTTTCGGAGCCTATTCAATGCAAACAAACAAATCTTTCCTCTTTATAATATTAGTATAGATATAGATATACTATTTATTATTTGTATACACATGGAAAAAAATCGTATACTGTCGCAAGCATTAGTTCTTTCTATTACGTTCGATACCGTTTCTTTAATATATAAAGAAATAACATAATATCAGAATCAAGCTATTAAACAATTATTTTTTATTACGCCTAGTTTTAGAGTTCAGCGCTTCAGCGGCGTAGTTAGTTTCTAAAGAATCTAAGAGATGACATTGATAGTATGAAAAAAGTAATAGGCTATTTGACAATGCGAAAAATAAAGTGTCAATTACTGTTATCAGTATAAATTATGAGTTTAAAAATGGTTATTTATTAACGTAACTTGAAAATAATAATAAACTTATTTAAAAATCCGTAAATAAAAATGCACGACTCCATTGCAGCGCCATATTGTCAAAGTAGCGTTTTGGCGCGCTATTTAAATATTGAATTTTAATTTGATATTTTTCAGCAAACTTGTACCTGAATTTAAAAAAAATAACTTTTACTCTGTTCCTTGAACTCTCCTACATAATATAAAATGGATTTTAAAAACCTGTCAAATAGTCTATTGACTGACTTTTTAACCACGGAGTAACTATCTATCTTATCTCTAAAAACTGGAACACAACAATGCTGAAAACATTATTGTTATAATGGCTATTATTAATTTTATTATAAATAAGAATATCTATCAGATAAGTGAACGATCCAAAAAACATTCGGGATTATAATCGGTTAGATTCTCAAAAGAGTTTGATGGCTGACTGAAGTAAAATCAGGCAGGTGGTTTTTTGTTTAATTTTTTGGTGGTAGTCACCAAAACAAATATGGCGCCAGTCAGACAGCTCGCAAATGTAGAAAAATAAAAAACACGTTTTTTTCATGCTTTATTATTTGTTTGTATGGCTGTTATAGCTCATTAATCACAGTGGTGGTCACATAACGTCACTATTTAGTCGATTTTCATACAATCGAGGTAACGTTGGAGCCTTGGTTCCCTGGTAAAACATTTTAAAAGCCAACTGGCAACGTAATAATCAATTTTACAAATTGTTCAAATTTTTATAACTGCTTTAACTAGTGATTAAACATTTATTCGTTTAAGAAAGCCCGAGTTTTATTTATTTCATCGCAAATATGTTATAAAACGTCGTATGACATACGGGCGATTAGCCTATTTGACAGATTTTGAAAATCCATTTTATATTATGAAGCGGAGTTTAAGGAACGCAGTAAAAGTAGTTTTTTTTCATTCTGGTACATATTTGCTGAAAAATATCAAATTAAAAATTCAATATTTAAATAGCGCGCCAAAACGCTACTTTGACAATATGGCGTATTCTGCATATCATCCACATACGTAGGCAAACGAGGTTTACAAGCAGGTGACGTCATTATAAAATCGACGAATCAGGAGCGTTTTGTGTCACGTGACAAAACGTTTAAAAAATGCATTTTTATTTACGGATTTTTAAATAAATTTATAATTATTTTCAACTTACGTTAATTAAAAACCATCGCATTATCAAATAGCCTATTACAGCCTCTGCTTTCTTGTAATATCGCCTCGGCTGTAATTTTCAACTTACCGCACTTACATCATAATGTACTATTATAATGTTTTTGTACTCACTGCGTAGAAGCGACGTGATTCTCGTTGACTAGCGTAGTGGCTTGCGCTTTCAAACGCTGCTAGCCGCTCGCCTTGCGACAAGTACCAGATTCAGAAATCCCGGGTTCATTCCCAGTGGGGTACATATTGTATTCAGCTCGGGTGGTAGCAGGACTTGTTGTAAGTCCGCGAGGGAAACTACCACCCAATCTTAACTAGGTTTGACCCAATAGCAATCTAAAGATAAGCATGTAAGTCTGAGGCCATAGTTACCATCATCTTACCAAGTCTGACGCATGAACAACAATGTTTTCAGTCTTACGAATTTTCGATCAGGTCGAGAATCACGTCGCTTTAACATTTTTGACGCGACTTTAACATTTTTTACCCATCACAAAAATTTAAAGCTCTGACGTGCACAACGACGCTAAAGTTTTCACTTCAAAATATGTATAAAAAGTACTTACTGCGTAGAAGCGACGTGATTCTCGTTGACGAGCGTAGTGGCTCGCGCTACAAACGCCGCCAGTCGCTCGTCTTGCGCTGCTAGACGCGCTTCTAGCTCTTCGTGCCGCTTTATTAGCGCTTCCACTTCGTCCACGGATGACTAAGGAGAATGACATATTATTAGTGTTAAACAATAGTTAGTGTTGAGCCGTGTGGTGACGGCTAAGAATACGCGTGTCACCACTCCCTGACATGCCTGGGATGTCGTCAGAGTCGACTAAGAGGCTCGACGCATTGAACACCTGTGCGAGAGAAGGAAAACTTGAAACAAACCCTCTACCAACCCGTCTGGCCAGCGTGGTAGCAGTAGGCTAATAGCCTCCTATGAACGCCACAATATGCTTGAGCTAGGAGAGGCCGATGTCCAACAGTGGATGTCCACAAGCTGATGATGAGTGTTAAACAAATAATTGAATGGGATGAGGGCAAGTGAAGGATGATGAAGTAGTCTTCTTCTTTTTATCGAGTGAGGATTAGTGGCCACCTCAGGTGTCTTTGCATCTTTGAACCGCAGACGCAAAAACGACGGGATGTTATAAGTTTGACGTGTCTGTGTGTGTCTGTCTGTGGCATCGTAGCTCCCGAACGGATGAACCGATTTTGATTATGTTTATTTTGCCTTTTTAAATCTATACTAATATTATAAAGCTGAAGAGTTTGTTTGTTAGAACGCGCTAATTTCAGGAACTACTGGATCGATTTAGAAAATTCTTAGACTATTAGAAAGCTACATTTCTCCCGAGTGACATAGGCTATATTTTATCCCGTTATTCCCACGGGAACGGTAAATCCGCGAAGATCCGCTAGTCAAAGTGTAAGACTTTGATTCAAATAATACAAATTAATTTATTTGAAAAAATGAGTACACACAGCCCCCTATATCAAAATCTATCACAATCCCTTTCAAAAATATTGTAATTGTGATAGCATTTATGGAATTGTGTAACTTATAGTCGCAATCTCTTTCGGAACGAATGATGTTTTAAATGACACTTCATTTGACACTTCTCCATACATTTGAAACATATTTTCGTCTGTCACTTTGCTTAGACAGTTCAATTTCGTTCATTCAATACCTTTCAAAAAATAGTGACGGCCTGAAGTATGTGAATATCTTTCAAATGACGAATTGAAAGGGATTGCGATAAATTTTAAAATTAAACAAATTAGCCCCCTATAGTCTCTACTAACGAAGCGCAATAAATAAATAATAAATAAATAAATAAATAATTGCATACAATCACACCAGTTATCTAGCCGACGTTAAGTTTCCTGAAGAACTTGTGTTATGGATACTAGATAACGGATAAACATACTTAAATACTTTTTTTTTTGTAAATAAATACATAATTGTTAATCTACACTACAGTAATGTTAGTCTAACCTATTTTTAAGAATTTAAGATTTTTTTAATTCTTTCTTTTAAGATCTTTCTGTCGGTATTGTTAAGATCTTTCTATCTATCTAATGGTTGATGGCGATTGATGATAAATACATGACTTTTCTTATTAATTAGCTATTTAAAGTACAAATTACGAAGAGTTGTCATTTTGCGAATATATCATTTAAGAGTCGACTTTATGAGAAGTTGACCAAATGCGAAGTTGTCATTGTGAGAAATGGACATTTTGAGAAGTTGTCTTTTTGCGAAGTTGACATTCTAAGAAGTTGACGTTATAAGAAATGTCCATTTTTTGTCCGGTTGACATTATGAGAAGTTGACATTATGAGCTGAAAGGATATTAAACACCCAGACCGAGACAAATAGACATGTTCATGCACACAAATATTTGTGTTGTCCGGGGATCGAACCTGGGACCTCATGCGCAGAAGGCGGGTTTAGTACCCCTGCGCCAAACAGGTCGCAATGTCTAACCATCGATATGATGGTGTGCAAATAAGTATTTATTTTCGTATTTAGATTCGTAAAAAAATAGCATTGAAAAATGCAAAAACTCAAAAATCATAAAAAAAAACATTTGTCTCTAACTCACCCCGCAGTGCGTGTATTCCAAGTACGCAGAATGAGCTCCGCTAGACGCGTCGATGCGATCAGCTTCGCGGTTGAAACTCTGCAGTTGAACCAGCTGCTTCAGAGCTGCGTCTTTCTCCGCCCATTCTAAGGGAAATTATACCTTAATACTATAACCATAGCTGTGTAGTGTCGGCTAAGAATAGCTCTACCCCCTCTCATCCCGTGGGGGTCGTAAAGGCGACTAAGGGACTCGGCCTTCAGGAGACGGTCAGCAGCATCTCCTACAAACTTGGCCATACTGCGATCGCCAACCCGCCTGCCAAGCGTGGCGATTATGGCAAACCCCCCTTATGAAAGGACCCAATAAAAATCGGGAGATACTTGGGGGAGACCTATACCCAGCAGTGTGTGTTATGTAGCTGAGACGACGACGACGACTACAACCATAAGAAAGGAAATACATTATTTCCGGTCACGACGGAAAACCAGCGCGGGTCGTAAGACCACGCATTATGCTGAGTCGTGACCGTTTTGGGACAAATTTTAATGCTCTTTGTGTGTACTGCCTTTCGTTAACGCGTAATTTGTCCCAAATAAATTGATTTTCTTTCTTCATTACACTCAGACTGACGGTATAAATCTTTTCCGGCGGGGCTATTACCTATCTTTGCAACAGCAACGCGACAGCAGAAATTGCGCGATAATTGCTTTACGTCACGTATCAACAGTGTGGCCTCTACCGAACAAACGATGTACCACAATGTGCATTCATTTAGTTCCTGTTATTGCTACCAAATTGTTTTTGGCGCTAGCGTCGTAGCAACACGCGGCGTCTCACTCCCGCACTAGGTAGCGCCAGAGAGTGAGACGCCGCTACACGAACCATCAACGAGCGATTAGCCAGCAATCACATGCGTGATAGCATTTTCATTTTGACGTTCCGCAGCGATCGCGCGACGTCTGCGCGATAATTGCTAAAACATTGGTAATAGCCCCGCGGGATTGCCAGACCATCATAAGCGCGGCTCGTGAGTGACATGAATGTGATGGTAAGCGTAAAACTCGAGAACACTTTGACAAATAATGCTACATTTATCTCAAGTATTACTTGAACTTACAGAAAAGTTTTTTTTATTTAATGAACGACGTGGAGACTCTTAGCCTTCATCATACCTGAAAGGTTACTCTTGACGGGATCGCGTTGAGATCGAGATTGAATGTCAATAACTATTACTGATTTTCGACGTTAATTCAATTTTAAGTGCAGCTAAAATCGATTAATAGAGTACAAAGTTACTTTATTTACTAATTTCAAGTATTAAGTATCAGTTTAATTACTTATTTTTTGTCATAATAACTGACGTTTGACATTAATTCAATCTCGATCTCATTGTGAGCGCGTCAAGAGTAGGGGGCCTGATGTTAAGTATTGATAAGGCTGAAGATGGAAGCTAGCCTCTCCCGGAATCCTCAGCCACTGAGGAACTGGCTATCTTATCTCGAACTGCCGGAATACAACAATGCTGAAAACATTGTTGTTATGGCGTCAGACTTAGATAAGAGGTGGTAGCTAGCCAGGCGGACTTATAACGAACCAACCAAATGGAATACAATATGTACCCCCGCTGGGAAACGAACCCGGAACCCCTGGGTGTGATACCGGTGGTTGTACCACTAGACCACAGAGGCGGTTTAAATTTATGGCGAGAAAAATTGGGGTTCCTACGGGAATCGGACCCACGCGAGTGAAGCTGCGGGCGGCGATTAGTAAATAATCTATACTAATAATATTTAAAGCTGAAGAGTTTGTTTGTTTGAACGCGCTAATCTCAGGAACTACTGGACCGATTTAGAAAATTCTTAGACCATTAGAAAGCTACATTTCTCCCGAGTGACAAAAGCTATATTTTATCCCGATATTTCCACGGGAACGGGCACTACGCGTGTAAAACCGCGAGGATCCGCTAGTATAATAATAATCCGACACAATCCAAAACTACTCACGTTTGTGAACATTATCCTGTTCAGCCTTCAGATATTTAATCTTATCAGCGACATCGGCCAGGGCGGGGTTGGAGCTCACCAGCTGCTCGCCCAGACCTATCACCTCCGCGAACCTGGACGAAGGATATGATGGTATATAAATAAAATAAAAAATAAAATAAAAATCAAATTGCCGTGTGGTGACGGCCTAACAATACGCGTGTCACCACTCCCTCACACGCCTGGGATGTCGTCAGAGTCGACTAAGAGGCTCGACGCATGAACACCTGTGCGAGAGAAGGAACACTTGAACCAAACCCTCTACCAACCCGTCTGGCCAGCGTTGAATGAACGAAATTGAACTGGCCGAACGGGCAGGCCCCCTAACTGTCTAATTCCAAAGTCTACCCCAATCCCTTTCACAGGTTTTGTGATTGCGATAGTGATTTATGCAATTGTGTAACTTATACTCGCAATCCCTTTCGGAACCAATGATGTTTTCATTTACACTTCATTTGACACTTCTCCATACATTTGAAAGATATTTTCGTCTGTCACTTTGCTTATACAGTTCAATTTCGTTCATTCAATACCTTTCAAAACGCGTCCCGATCACAATCCCTATCAAATGTCAAATTGTGACGGCCTGAAGTATGTGAATATCTTTCAAATAACGAATTGAAAGGGATTGCGATAGACTTTAAAATTAGACAATTAGCCCCCGGATTTCCAAAGGTCGTGGGTTCGAGTTCCATCCGTCATAATACAACTTGATATCATAAAATATCAAGTTTTATTATGAAGATTTTGGTAACAGGTAGACTCACTCATCATCATGCGCCTTGATGTCGTCGAGCAACTCCTGGTGCTGTTTGTGAAGTCCCTCCGCCGTCGCCACGTCCTTGGCCGAGCTTTCTGCTGCCAGCTGCTCTTGGACTTTCTGTGAAGAGAATATGGAGGTTACTTGGAGTTTCATAATAGGCTATTTGACAATGCATTTATAGTCTATACTAATATTATAAAGAGGAAAGATTTGTATTTTTGTATGTAACGAATAAACTCAAAAACTACTGGACCGATTTTGATGAAATTTGGTATAGAGAATCCTTAGACCCCAAGTAGTAACATAGGCTATAAATGATCCCAAAATTCCCACGGGAACGGGAACCACGCGGGTGAAACCGCGCCCGGCCTCTAGTATGAAATAAAGTAATAGGCTATTTGACAATGCGAAAAATAAAGTGTCAGTGTAAATTAAGAGTTTAAAAATGATTATTTATTAACGTAAGTTGAAAATAATAATAAATTTACTTTGAAATCCGTAAATAAAAATGCATTTTTAAACGTTTGTCACGTGACACAAAACGCTCCTGATTCGTCGAGTTTATGATGACGTCACCTGCTTGTAAACCTCGTTCGCCTACGTATGTGGATGATTATGTCCCACGGATCAGAATACAGGCAAGTGACGTCACCGACCCCATTGCAGCGCCATATTGTCAATGTAGCGTTTTGGTACATACGCTATTTAAATATTGAATTTTTAATTTGACATTTTTCAGCAAATATGTACTAGAATAAAAAAACAACTTTTACTGGGTTCCTTAAACTCTACTTCATAATATAAAATAGATTTTAAAAACCCGTTAAATAGCCTATTACGTGAAATAACCATCTCATACGAGTACGTATATGCGTTTAATAGCGGTTTTGTTTTAATATTTATAATAATGCAACGGTATAAGCCATTTCCCATTTCTTATTTTTTATTTCGATTCTTTATTTTAGTTTGAAGTACTTTTTAAACAGTAGTATGTTTAATAAGCATTTACGTTCTGTTTGGCGCAGCGGTACTAAGCCCGCCTCCTGCGCCAGAGGTCCCGGGTTCGATCCCCGGACAAGACAAATATTTGTGTGCGTGAACTATTTGTTTTGTTCTGGGTGTTTAATATGTATGTATTTACAAAAACGAACGTTGTGCGTATCTGTAACAGGCAAACATAAACTAAAACTATTGTAATTTATGTTGTGTATGTGTTATATGTATTTATTTATTTATTTCAAAATCCACAGCTCTAAATTAACGGATATTACATTTGTTAACTAAATAAAATTATAGGTAAGAGGAGTTATTTTAATAGGCTAAGGTTAACATACATACATAAATAAATACATACATACATATACAAAATAAGTACAAACCTATATATATATAAATAACTACTTCAAGTGGAAAGTATGTTGCCAATGTTTTTTTTAAAATGCTCAATGATGAACAGAATATATCTGTCGAATCAAACCTATTATTATATGTTTTTTGGAGACGATATATAATAGAATTCTGAGCGTAATTACTGCGTACGAATTTGCAGTTGAAGAGCTTCGTGTGTCTAGTACGGGTTTAATATTTTGGATACTAATTCAATGCTGTCTATTTTGCCATTACATATGTTTGTATAGGAATAACATGTCTACAAGATTAAATAAAAAAACACTAAAGTTTAACGCCCGAAATTAATAACTTAACTGTAGACATAACTATTGTAAATGTATAAAAGGAAAATATTCTAATAACTGAGTATGAGAAAAATTTCCTCTTATATGGTAAATATAATGTCGCCTGACATGTCGCCTGACATGAGACTAGTTGCTTTTTTCTGGTATATTTTCTTGTTTAATATTTATCACATAAAAATAGCATTGTAAAATGCAAAATTAAAAAGTTATAATTCCTCTTATATTTTAATTTCAAGACTAGATTTGTATCTGGCAACAACATGTTTCTTTGTAAATGTTGTTGTTTCTGTTAAAGCTGATAAGTTTCTTGCGGCCGTTCTTCTTGTTAGTTAAAAGATGTCCTGAATGGCTGGTAGGGAAAAAAATTGGACGATTCAAAAGCACTTATCTATAAGTCTATTTGAATAAAAATATTTTGACTTTGACTTTGTAATGGATAGAGCTATCTAAGATAGTTGCCTAGGATATTTTTATCAGTATCCTTGACAACGATCTCACATAACCCAATCCATATCTACAGATAGTTTATCTTATTAATTACGGGCGTAAGAGTGTATAACCATAATTACTGTTTCACTGTTTGGGGTTCTTAACTTGTCATAATTTATTCGTATTCTGAAAGATCTGACGCCTGCGTTTCTAATTCAGAAATACCGGGTAAAAAAATTTTTTTCAGAGGTCGCAGAGCGAAGAGCAGAGCCAGCAAGCAGGAACTCATAAACCCATAGCATTTCCTCTTTCTTATTACCTGTATCCAATCAGTCAGCATGTTGGAGCTGTTCTGGAAGATTTGGTGTCCCACTGCGCTCTCCAGCCTGGACCTCCTCTCCGAAGCTTGGGCTCTGCATCGTTCCCACATGGCGCTGATCTGCTGCTGACGAGCTTCCACGTTGGCACGCTCGGAGGGGTATTGGTTCTTCACGCTGCGTGGAAAAGGGAGGATTACTTTAATTAAATTTGGTAACAACAGGTTGCACTCCGGGAGTGCCAGAAGAAGTGAAAACCGCTTAAACGAAACAGCAGGAGCAGGCATACATATTACTTCTTCTCCGCCGCGCCAGCGGTCTACTCCCTCCGTCTTACGAATTTTCGATCAGGTCACGGGTCCTGACGCGACTTTAACATTTTTTACCTATCCCAAACTTTTAAAACTCTGATGTGCACAAAGCCGCTAAAGAAGTTTTCTCTTCAAAAATTTGGTAAAAATTGAGGAAGAGCATACAATAACTTTTCCAATTTGTATGAAACCGAAATAAAACAACTTTGTGCTCTATACTTTTGACTTTTTGTATATTTTTGGTGTTTACTAGGGTTTTTTTTAAACCTTGCGAACGATACATTCTAGACGGTACTTAAAAACATCAAAAAAAATATACATTAATATAGGCAGCTCTGTTCATACTTACGTTTGTTTGTCAAACCAAGAAATAAGGCTGCATGTACATAAATTACATAATTTAAAAAAAAAGTATGTCTAGCATTTACTCCATAAAAAAAAACTGCTTAGAAGTTAAGAAAATCTGTATAAGTGTAGTGTTCCGGAAATGCTCGTTTGAATTATGGTGTATTTGTATGATCATAAACTGAGGGACTACCAAGGATGCGGATTCGAATCCCGTCAGCGCAACATGAGACTAGTTGCTTTTTTCTAGTATATTTTCTTGTTTAATATTTATCACATAAAATGCAAAATTAAAAAGTTATAATTAGCTGGCTGTTTCATTTTAATCGATAGTCAAACATTTGTAAAAATGTTTCTATCGAATGCAAGGATATTCCTCTCATTGATGAAACGACGGTGGCCAACACCGTAGAATATACTAGAAAAATTCGACGTGTCCTCATAGGTCTCTGTAGCATAATTGGTTAGTGCATTGGGCCGGATTCCCAAGGATGCGGGTTCAAATCCCGTCAGGGCGACATGAGACAAGTTGCTTCGAAAGACTGCAAGACTGCGAAAATAATCGCTGGCTTAAGAACATTGATTGGCTGATTGAACCATTCAAAACAATCTTCTCTGATTGGTTGACGACTTCACGTTACAAATGTCAATCGATTCTCTCACGTGTAGTAAACTTTCTGTGAACCAATCGGAATAAGAGTTACCAAGAAAGTAAAAAGTAAGCCAATCAGAGTTAAGAATATCCAATGTTACTAAAGCAACCCGTATTTTTGCAAAAACCCTATCTTTTTCAGTAAGATTGAGAAATGTCAACACCATTATCTAATTTACGTGTTTTTGCAATATCCCTAGGATTAATATTAAACAAGAAAATATACTAGAAAAAAGCAACTAGTCTCATGTCGCCCTGACATGAGACTAGTTGCTTTTTTCTAGTATATTTTCTTGTTTAATATTTATCACATAAAAATAGCATTGTAAAATGCAAAATTAAAAAGTTATAATCCCTAGGATTTTTGCGAAAATTCTATTTATCAAATCATCCTACGACATATAATGTGTACTTACTCAGTGGCTAATAGAGACAATGTATGCACTTTATCGTGCAATGGCTCCAGCTCCCTCTCCAATTGCGCGTGTCTCCTCTGCAAGGCTCTGACAGTGCGCAGGTCTGATGCCGGTGGGGCAGGGGTGGCCAACTGTTGTTCTTTCTCTGCCATCCAGTCTAGGGCTTCGTCACAAGTGCGGCTGAAGAGTTCCACGCTGAGGAAAGTAATAAACGGATGTTGAAAAAAGTAAATGAATTGGCAAGAAAATCTTTTTAACAAAAATCAACTTCAAAAAGTTGATTTTACGAATGAGGATAAAGTAACTGAAATTTGCTTGTCAAAACTGTCAAATCCCATACATTTTTGAACCATAAACCCTGTAAAAGTATAACTTAAAAAAACTTGGTGCGGTGTGAGCCAAGGTAATGTAATGACGTTCTTGCCTTCGCTGGGACAGAATCAAATGTTTTATTTTCATTTTTGAGGTCGGTCTTCATTATAAATTAACTAATGATGGTTGGCATCGGCATATTTGGCATCCTTTTGTCAAAAATAATGTCCAGGTGTCAATTGAAAATCAGCGCCAGGCTCTTTAGGCCCGGCAAAATGCTGAATTGACTTCTTTATTGGCTGCAGCCGTGAGACATCCACTTTAGACAGTGTTAGTTTTTAAATTTTTATTTTTTTGCTATAAAATTGTAATTGACTCATGTATGTATCAAAATAATCTCTCTCTATCCACTCATTCATAAACAAAACAATAAACAAAATATATGTGACATGAAAAATTAATAACCTCCTTTTTTAAATCGGTTTAAAAGTAATTAAATGGTTATCCATTTCAAACAATAAAAAAAATAATGACTATATTTGACAGCTGATGTAATATCAGTCATTTTGCTGTCATAATAACAACGTCGTTGTGTCGTCGTTCAGAGATTAGCTGTTATGATGTTATGAGATAGCTGTTATGATGTTCTAAAAGCCTATAATTTTACCTGCTAGCTCCTTCCAGACTTCTCTCCTTCTGCAGCTTCAGCCTCAGCAGTCTATCCCACTGCTGCTTCAGCTGCTGCCTCCTGGCAGTAGCTCGGGCAGCTTGGCCATGTTTGGCTGCTACTAGTTCTTCAGCAGCTGAGTCTATCTGTTCGAGACGCTTCGAGGCGGCGGATAGGTCGGTCACGAATTTCTGTATAGAAAATATATATATTACAAGCGGCCGCTCGCGGTTCCCGTGGGAATATTGGGATAAAAAGTATCCTATGTTCATAACCAGGCTATCTACTATCTGTGTACCAAATTTCATGCAAATCCGTTCAGTAGTTTCGGAGCATTGTCAAAGCCAACAAACAAACAAACAAATCTCAAAAGAAAAATGCAAAAGCAGCAGGGACTAACGGCTTAACGTTTCCGAAGCACGGAGGAGCTAAAGATAGTAAATTTTGGGTCACCCATCCCGTGTCCGACCATTGCGAAAGTTGCTTAACCTCAACAATTGCAGGCCGAGCGCGCGAACCATTGCGCCACGGGCTCCTCTTTCACCCCACTACCACTTATCTATACTTAATATTATAAAGCTGAAGAGTTTGTTTTTAGCTTTATAATATTAAGTTTGGTTCTTAGACCATTAGAAAGCTACATTTCTCCCGAGTGACATAGGCTATATTTTATTCCGATATTCAAAGTCAAAGATTTTTATTCAAATAGACTTATAGATAAGTGCTTTCGAATCGTCCAATTTTTTTTTTCCTACCAGCCATTCAGGACATCTTTTAACTGATAAGAAGAACGGCCGCAAGAAACTTATCAGCTTTAACAGAAGCAACAACATTTACAAAGGAACATGTCGTTGCCAAACACAAATCTACAATCTTGAAACATATTTAATATAAGAGGAAAATTTTCTTATACTCAGTTATTAGAATATTTTCCTTTTATACAATTACAATAGTCATGTTTTATGTTAGTATCACTTCCATGCATTTTGGTCTTTCAAATAATTTTGCTTAAGAGCGTTTTTTTAAACATGTATTTTAAATTTATGCAAAGGCAGCTCAATCACTTGTTGTGGAACTTTATTAAAAAAGGCTATGCCTTTCCCCAAAAACGGGAACCCACGGGAACGGGCACCACGCGAGTAAAACCGCGAGGATCCGCTAGTTAACCATAATCATGATCAACCAACTGTATATCTAATCTAAGATCCTACCTCATACATCCTCTTAGCATTATCAATGCCAGCTCTTCATCAGCCTTTAGCAACCAGTATTTTTCTTTCATCTACTTGTACTTTCTTACCATTCAAAAACCAATTCTATGTCTATGAACATACCTCATATTTCCTCTTAGTATTATCCACGCTGTCCTGCTCATCATCCCTTAGCAATCACCGCCTTTTCCTTTACCCACATTCACTTATTAACCACATTAACGATCAATCAAAAACCAACTCTCTATCTAAGGCCCTACCTCATATTTCCTCTTAGCATTGTCGATGTTAAAAGACATTTTTAAAGACGACTCTGTACTTAATAAGACAGGGAGAAAAAAAACAGCCCTTGACGAGTTTCTTGCCGGTTCTTCTCGTTACAAAGTTTCCACCGTTGGGTTTGTGAACCGATGGCGTAGCTTCTTTGACATTTGACTTTTAACAGTCTAGACTGAATAAATTATATTGAATTTTGAATTTTGAACGTACCTCATATTTCCTCTTGGCATTATCGACGCTGTCCTGCTCATCATCAGCTCTCAGCAGTCGCTCCTTCTCCTTCATCCACTTGTCGAAGTCGTCGCATTCGGCGAAGAAACTGTACAGTTTGATGGCGTCTTCTAGCTGAGAGCGACGCGCAGCGGACAGCTTCAGGAGTTCGTCTGGAGGGGAATATTATATTTAAATATATTATGGTGATTTTTAAACAAGTAAATATACAACAAAAAAGCAACTTGTCTCATGTCCCTCTGACGGGACTCGAACCCGCATCCTTGGGAATCCGGCCCAATGCACTGACCAATTATGCTACAGAGACCTATGAGAACACGTTGAAATTCTCTAGTATATTCACCTTTTATATGGGTTCGAGTCCCGTCAAGGCGACATGAGACAAGTTGTTTTTTTCTAGTATATTTACTTGTTTAAAAACCGCACGAAAACAAAGCTCTCTCTGTCTACAAATGTCATTAAATATTGTAAAAATAATTGTATACAATCACACCAATTATCTAGCCCACGCCACGTTAAGTTTCACGAAGAACTTATGTTATGGGTACTAGATAACGGATAAACATAATTATATACTTATTTTTTTGTAAATACATACATAATATACATATTAAACACCCAGACCAAGACAAATATTTGTGTTGTCCGAGGATCGAACCCGGGACCACTGGAGCAGAAGCCGGGTTCAGCACCCCTACGCCAAACAGGTCGTCAAAATGTAACGCGACATCCTTGTAGATCTTTCATACCAGCTCAGAGCCATTGAAGTATTATTGTGTATGACGTAGGAGCTGAGAATTTTTCAAAAAAACTAAAAATAATTACAACATATATTTTGACGACCCCCGTGGTGGAGTGGTACGTACACCGGTTTCAAGGTGTCGCCAACTCTGAGGACCCAGGTCCGAATCCCGGTAGGGGCAAATGTTTGTATGGCGAATACGACCATTTGTACCTGAGTTATGAACGTTTTTATATATTTCTACTCATAATTACTCATATATGTATAATAAATGTATTTATATGCGTTACCCTAGTATCCCATAACACAAGCCTAAGCCTAGCTAGGTTAATTGGTGTGAGTGTAATGGCCTGCGCAGACGACGGATATTGAAGGACTTTTTGTCCGCGACACGACCTTAACTTTACTAAGAACATAAAGTTGAATAAATAACGAGGACTATCGCGTACTTTTCACGGATATACGCGGTCTAAGTTGAATCTTATTTGGTTAACAATAAAGACGTGTCGCGGACAAAAAGTCCTCCGTTATCCGTCGTCTGCGCTAGCTCTAAGAAATATTATTTTTATTTATTTATTTATTCATTATCTAGCCTACTACATTAAGTTTCATGAAGAACTTGTGTTATGGATACTAGTTAACGAGTAAACATACTTATATACTTTTTATTATAAATATATACATAATATAAATATAAAACACCCCGATCAAGACACATAGACATGTCTAATTTTAAAATCTATCGCAATTACTTTCAATTCCTCATTTGAAAGATATTCACATACTTCAGGCCGTTACTATTTGAAATTTGATAGGGATTGTGTTCGGGACGTGTTTTGAAAGGTATTGAATGAACGAAATTGAACTGTCTAAGCAAAGTGACACACGAAAATATGTTTCAAAAGTATATGGAGAAGTTAAAGTTCCATAAATACGACTATTCAAAGTAGTTGTAGTTGTAACTCTTGTTGATAGTGTTTGACAAGAACTGTTGCTTATCACAAGTGTCTTTAAAAGTATTCGGCATTTGTGGAACGAAACATTCTCATTATGCACACATATTTGACGAGAACCGAAGCTCATAGTCGCAGATACATTAAAACACAATTCCGCGATCCTAGAGTAGAGACACCTAGTTTGTAGAAGGACTAAATTTCGCGAATATTGTCAAAAAGAATCGACTTTTCGTATCAAACTTAATCGGACATTGGAAAACCCAGTTAATGGTGGAAAATCATACCATAAGTGTCCTGTATCTTGTTGATAGTGTCGGGGACTTGGGGCGCAGGCGCGGGGGCATTCCGGGGGCGACGCGCGGCGGGGCGAAGTCTCCGCACGGGGACCACTTGTTTGACGAGAACTGTCTTCTTGACGCGCTGTACGGTCTTCACCTTTTCGGGGCGGCGGACTTGGACCTAGGACGGAAGAATTAGAGGTATACAGCATCTCTTGGAGAAGGTAATATAGAAAGACTTTCGTTCTCGAATCAAAAATATTTATTTGCAAGCATTCACAGTACAAAAAGTTGTTGAGAAAATTGACGACTTATGAAAATTTGCGTATATAACCCAAATAAGTAAACCCCCAACTTTGTTTGTCTTTATATTTGTCAATTAATAAAATAACTATTATTTTATATCTTTAGGGAGTAAAATTTAACTATTAATAAAAAAACGATGTTAATCCGAAATATGTAATATATGAATTAAACAACCCTTAACTATCGTTACTTGAAAAGCGCGGGCTTATTAGCTTACAGGTACGACTCTCGACTCTATATGATCCAAGTAGTCGCGTAGACTAGTAAATGTCGAATTCGAGTCGCAGCATTAGTATTGTGTCCTGTCCCCCTAGCTAGCGTAAACAACGCTATATCACGCGACGCGATTTGCTATGTCGCAGGGCTTGTTTATCCGGTTAATTTCATACCAGTACAGCGGCGAGTACATAAAAACCGTTTCATTAAGGTTTGACTATACTGAAACCTTAAAAAAAGGTTTCATAAAAGAGCAAAATTAAAACGGTTTTGAATTAATTAAGCGGTTAATAGAGGTTTTTTTCTACTCTATAAATGAACCTAAGTACAACGGGACAACGCGAGCGCGCGAGTGGCAAAGCGAAAAGCGATCTTCCGTCCGCAGACATAATGCTTGCTAATTGCCTGAAATACCGCTCTGTCAACGCGAGTGCGCGTGTGGTAAATCGACTAGCGAGCTTATGTCTAGACACGGAAGGTCGCTATTAGCCTGATCGCCTCGCCAGTAGTAGGTACATTTTGAGGTGTTTGGATTAAACCGGTTATTTAGGTTTTAGAAGCGCTCTCATCCCGAATACGTCGGAAGCGGTATTTGTGAAAACCTTAATCAAAAACCTCAATTAACCGTTTTTTTTTCAAACCGGTTACAAGTCTTGCTTAGCCCACCTAAGACGAAAGCGGGTTAGTCACACGTTTTCGAGCAACGAGTGTCGAAAAAAATCCACTCGTGCTAGAAGTACTGGTACAATAATAATTTAATTTAATTTAATTTTTGTAATTTAATTATATTTAACTGTTGGTTATGTCAAAATTGTACAAGTTGTGAATAACTCTTTTGGGCAAAATTATTTTAGTGTAACTCATTTATGTATTATATTTAAGTAGGCTGTCTGTTATTCCTTATTAAATAAATAAATAAATAAGAAAACTCACCGGAACAACTCTCGGCTCGATCTCCCTCACGTAGTTGGCGGGAACGAACCCGTCAGTCCTGTCTGCCTTCCGTACCGACCACCAGTCCGGGTTGGTCTTGTTCATTAGGAACATCACTTCGCCCTTTTGCATGGAGATACCCTGTCCCGTGAACGCGTACAGGGCTTTCACCTGGGAGAGTATTAGAGATTTAAACTTAAGAATACTGAGTTTTCGTATGTTAAAGAAGTATTTGTTCTCCTAAAATTCTCGTAAAACATAAAAATACATTTCAAAGAAGATTGGCTTCATCACAGTTACCCACCCTGTGGCACTCTTCATAAATTTCTATACATTATAAACATTACTGCTCTTAATACACCTCCTTGTGGCACCCCTCACATGTTCCCATACATTGTAAATAGTACTAGCCCTAGTACACCTCCCCTCTAGTTGCTGTACATTTTAAACATCACTGGTCCTAATACACCTACCTGAGGCACACTCCTCTCCTCAGTGACGGTCCTATGCTCGAGCCTTTCAACAGGTTCTTCCTCCCACACCTCGGTGGGCACCAGACGAGACTCGTTCACCCATTCTTCTTCTTCTAATGCTGCGGTGGGTTCCACTTCTGTTGGTAGCTGGTGGGAGAAGAGAAGGGTTATTTTTTGTTTTCGGATATTCTATGATACGAATAAATAAGACCGTCACCACACAGCACACCATTAATCTTAAATATGCGATTACAACTCTCGCAGTAAAGCTGTCCGATGGCATTTTAAGTGTAGTTGTAAGTTGGATTCGGTCGGGACTTCTTAAGATGTCGTTTTGCGTCCAGGTCAAGGTCATGCCTGTCAAATGTACAAAAGCGGCGATAGGTATGCCGGGAAAATAATCCCTGTAACCTGAGACACACTTGACGGCTGTTGCTGTTTTATAAGTACACATTCGAGGGGGTAAGCTATGTATCGCAGAATCTTGCAGCCTTTTAGCATGAGCCGAAAGAGTCTCTAGTTCATGCTCTTGACTCATCATGTAACTATCACTGTCTTGTTAATAAAACGGCGGCTTCAGTCTTCATGCCTACAGCGCTAAATAACCTAGAATTCTAGTTTTTTCTTTTGCTTACTTATCTGTAGGTGCTGTAGTGAGGGGAATGCCTTCACGCATACCGATCGGCTATGCTGGACTCACCTAGAATACCGGACTCGTGAGTCCGGCACCCTATACCTCGCCGCCCCCTGACACCCCGTCGAGCGGGAAAAGGGAGGGACCGCCGCCAGCTAAGAGCCCCTGCCTTACTAGTGTACCATAAAATGTAATTTTATTTGAGTATTTATTTTTGTGATGAAAATTGATCTTACCCATGTGTTTAAGGTCACGTTTGGATGACTGTATGTAAAAAAACAGAGAGAAAAAAATAGCCCTTGACGAGTTTCTTGCCGGTTGTTGTCGTTACGCGGTCTTCCGCCGTAGGGTTTGTGAACCGATGGCGTAGCTTCTTTGACGTTCATAAGTGCTTGTAACAGCATAGACTGAATAAATGACATTGAATTTTGAATTTTAGTGTAGTGATTTCAGTCTTTAGTCTCGAACTCTGGAAACAGGCATAAATTACCTAGAAACTGTAGCAGGATTTCTTGCTTACCTGTAAGCTATGTATCCCAGCATCTTGCAGTCTTTTAGCATGGGCCGAAAGAGTATCTAGTTCCGACGCATATGCTCTCAACTCATCATGTAGTAATCTCTGACGGGCTAATAAGGCGGCGGCTTCAGGCGCGTCGCGTCCACAGTCGTCGGTTGCGACTAGTGCTCGCTTCTCTTTCATCCAGGATTCAGCTTCGTTTGCATCACCGTAGAACTATGGAGAGGACAGATGGTTTGTTAAAAATAAAAAATATGTTGAAGTTACCTCTTATTAAATACAACGTTCGGTCTCTCGATAGCTCAATTGGTGGAGCGTGAAACGCTCATGGCCGAGCTTGACAGACTGCTCGTATTCGATGACGTTTGCTAAGAAAAGTTCGCCCCGGTCAGGTGTCGGATGGGTATTATAACTGAGCGCTTCCGAGGGTACCGGAGGAAACCGTCGGTTCCGGCTGTTGTCATTTGATTACAGTCGTTAAGCCAAGTCAGAGGCCTTATAGGCGGCTTGATAAACTTTGACACCAGAGGTGGCCACTAATCCTCGCTCGATATGAAGAGAAGAATTGGTGGAGCATTGGGCCGGACTCCCAAAGGTAGTATTATATTTATTGAATAAAAATAACATTGTAAATGCAATTAAAAATTGCTTTTTCATATTAATCGATTGTCAAATACAACTTTGTGAACCGTAGAAGATTTAAAACAAAAAATGGAAAGTTCGAAAGCGACAAAAATCACACACAAAACATTTTTAACATACGGACTAAAATCCGCTTCTCATTACAATCACATTTCATTTTAAATATCGAGTTGTTGTTTTTTTTTTCTTGACCCATCGACACATTTTCAAAGATGATCAGAGGAAAACTAATGTAAAAAGATTTAACTGTACCTTCTCTAGCTCCAAAGTACTTTGAAAAATTTAATTCCTTCCTAAAGTGATTACAAAAGTGGTTTAAGTGTTTTTTGTGTAGGTGGCGGTTGTGTCGTACATTGTTTTTTTGTGGTAAAATGGTCTTGGTTTTCAGTTGTGTGTTTGTACAGTATATTTATCTACCTGATGGGCCTCCACGGCGTCGGCGAGTTGCTTATCCCTTGCGGCGGCCAGCTGGCGCAGAGTTTCCCACTGCTGGCTGAGCGAGGATAGACGCCGCTCGATCTCAGCGCTTTTTGGGTGCTTGGCGTCGATCAGGCTAAAAGATAAGGCGTTTATGAAAAAAAGCGCATCAAAATCCGTCCCAATCGTTATAAACTACGAAAACACATTTAATATCATTTATTTAGTCTAGGCAGTTACAAGAACTTGTGTCGTCATGCTCACTCAAACGTTTCTTCGGCGGTGTCGTGTGAGGCGGGTCGTTACGTTCCCTAAAATATGGTTGAGCGAAGCGATGGCTGGTTCATGCGTCATGCTCGTGAACGGGTGCGCCAGCGGAAATGGGTCTACTTCAGTCTGCTTATCTTAATGTTGTGCTTAAAGCTTAAATATTTTTTTCTAAAATAAATTGATACTGACCTGTATTTTCCTCACAACTTGCAGTACAGTAATCTTGTAATGCGAGAAATGTTGTAATGTATGATAGATAAGTCTTACTTTACCAGTTGAAAATTGTTTACGATTACAATAACCATAAAATGTAATATTATAATTCGTTTTGTGATGAAAATTGATCTTACTGACATGTTAAGGTCACTTTTCAATTTGACGACTCTGTATGAAATAAAACAGGGAGAAAAAAACAGCCCTTGACGAGTTTCTTGCCGGTTCTTCTCGTTACAAGGTCTCCCGCCGTAGGGTTTGTGAACCGATGGCGTAGCTTCTTTGACGTTCATAAGTGCTTGTAACAGCCTAGTCTGAATAAATGATATTGACTTTGATTTTGTGAATGACAGAGACCGACTTTAACCGCCTCTATGGTCTAGTGGTACAACCACCGGTATCAGACCCAGTGGTCCCGCGTTCGACGGGGGTACATATTGTAATCGGTTTGGTTGGTGGAAGGACTCGTCGTAAGTCCGCCTGGCTAGCTACCACCATCTTATCTAAGTCTGACGCCATAATAACAATGTTTTCAGCATTGTTGTGTTCCGGCAGTTAGGCGAGGCGGTTTAGGTAGTGGTCCAGCTGTACCGGTGGTTGTACCACTAGACCACAGAGGCGGTTAAATATGTCTGAAACAAAAGTAAAAAAAAATTTTGACGACCTGTTTGGCGCAGGGGTACTAAACCCGCCTTCTGCGCCAGAGGTCCCGGGTTCGATCCCCGGACAAGACAAATATTTGTGTGCACGAACATGTCTATTTGTCTTGGTCTGGGTGTTTAATATGTATATTATGTATGTATTTACAAAAAAAAAGTATATAAGTATGTTTATCCGTTATCTAGTATCCATAACACAAGTTCTTCATGAAACTTAACGTGGGCTAGATAATTGGTGTGTTTGTATGCAAATATTTATTTATTATTTATTTATTTATTATCTATATATATAATACGGCAGTGAAGCCGCTTCTCCTCCTAAACTAAAAGTCGCACAATCAAGTGCAATACACCGTTAGAAAGGTATTTGTCTGAAGTGGTCGGATAAGTCGAGAAATTTAGCAAAAACTCAAATAAAAAAAATAAAAAAAACAAAAAAAAATCTTTTTTGAATGTTATTATGTGTTTTTTGCGCATTATGCGCACACGGGTTGCTCGTTTATCCTTAATACGCCTTACCTCTGACCCTTAGCCCGATGTCGTTGCGCCACGTGGTCCCTGGCCCGCAGCTCGTGCAGCAGCGCCGCGTGCTTCTGCCGCAGCGCCAGCACCGCGCGCAGGTCCTTGGCGGCTACCTCTGCGCGGCAGATGCGCTGCTTCTCGGTCACCCATCCTGAGGCAAACCACTATGCATTTTACAATGCTATTTTATGTGATAATTTTTAATCCGCCCAATGCACTGACCGATTATAGGTCTCTGTAGCATAATTGGTGTAGCATCGGGCCGGATTCCCGAGGATGCGGGTTCGAGTCTTTTCAGGGCGACATGAGACGAGTTGCTTTTTTACTATTAAATATTTGTTGGCCCGCGTTGGTATATTTTGTGTGTATGGACAGTAGATTTCCTAAGGCTTAAGTCTTACTCTTGCTATCGCTTCATATCGTAATTATTCTGCCAGTATTTTTTTTCTCTTATTTATTTCGGGCCTTTTACCTATATTCAGGTATGTCAGCCCCATCATAACCTTAGCCTGCCATGTCTTACACAATTGTTAACAACAGGGAAGAAAAAAAATAGGGAAGAAAAAAGACAATGATGCAAGTATTTGGTAATTACGTACATCTTATCTTTTGGCGCGCACTGTTCATTGAAATACAACGGGATGACAGTCATCCCGTGACCACGGCAGCTGTAATGGTGCCGAAACGTCGGGAAAATAAAAAAACCCCATAAAAACCTTAAAAATACGGACAATTACAACTTAGTTCGTGAAAATATAGCGCGTTTGATATCCGTAAAAGTTGTTTTATTTCATATGGTAATTACTTCTTGAAACATAGCAGATCGTGTGTCTGCTAGTATGGTCAAGAATACCCCTACATCCAGCTGATCTATATACTTAATTCAGGTTCGCAAAATTTGTGACGACTCGATAGGGACTTTGGCGCGTAGTACGCGGCCGAGTAAGGTATCAAATTAAAGGTACTCGAGTCTGTTTGTTCCGAAAACTATAAAATATACAAAATGTTAAACGTGATGATCACAAACTTCAATTAAAAAGTGTCATTATTTTCGCATAATTTGGAATTTTTCGTCGATCGACGAACCCGAGTATCGGGTTGTAACCGCCCTAGTTTATTTTATATTTCTGCATCAATGACTACTTGCTCCCCTATTCTGCCAGTTATTCTTTCTCAATTACTAAATTACAATGTTTATTCTAAAATGACCCTTATAATCGATTGATATCGTCATAAGAATCACCTTCAATTAAATCTCGACCTTTCAAGTTCTTCGTGTCTCCAAATTCTACTTAAATATTATGGATATGTTCATGAGTAAAATGACTCCTAAATACTTTTCAATAATAACTTCGTTCCCTTCCTATCTTCAATAGGCTATTTAACAATGCGAAAAATAAAGTGGCAATTACTGTTATCAGTATAAATTATGAGTTTAAAAATGGTTTTTTATTAACGTAAGTTGAAAATAATTATGAATTTATTTAAGAATCTGTAAATAAAAATGCATTTTTTAAACGTTTTGTCACGTGACACAAAACGCTCCTGATTCGTCGCGTTTATCATGACGTCACCTGCTTGTAAACCTCGTTTGACTACGTATGTGGATGATATGCAGAATACAGGCAAGTGACGTCACCGAACCCATTGCAGCGCCATATTGTCAAAGTAGCGTTTTGGCGCGCCATTTAAATATTGAATTTTTTATTTGATATTTTTCTGCAAATATTACCAGAATTTAAAAAAACAACTTTTACTGGGTTCCTTAAACTCTACTACATAATATAAAATGGATTTTCAAAACCTGTCAAATAGCCTATTGCCACTATATCATAAAAGTCATCTTCTACGTGTCCATTCCAAAATGACACTTAAATCGAAGGCAATAAGACTCACCCTCGTGCTCTTCCAAGAACTGGTACGAGTGCCTAGCATCTTCCAGTCAGGCCTTCCTATCTTTAGCAGCAGTTACTAAGCTGTCGTAGGTAACTTCTAGATGTGCCAGCTGATCAGTCAGCTGTTATAGACTAAAATGACCCTTAAGTGTATAGACATAAGACTTATCTGTTAAATTCTCTACCTCCCAACTACGACTAAATTATGAAAGCTTTTTGAATGACTTAACTATTCTACCAATTATTTCTTTTCAAATGACTCAACGTCGTCTCCTAAGTGTGCAATCTAAAATGACCCTTAAAACAATCGACATAAGGACTCGCCCTCTTCCTCATCGTGGTCTTCTGAGAACTGGTATAAGTTCCTAGCATCTTCAAGTCTCGCCTCTATCTATCGTCTCTCCTATGTTTAGCAGCAGCTACTAAGCTGCCGTAAGCGTCTTCTAGATGCGATTATAACAGCTTCTAACGCTGAACTTTATGACTCCATATAGGACTCCTCCCTTTTCACATACACGAGCCATCTATTCCGTATCTCCAAGTAAGTACTAATAAACTATCATAGATGCTTTCTAGATTACATATTGAAATGCCGGTTATCTATACTATTCATATTATATATTATCTATACTAATATTATAAAACTGAAGAGTTTGTTTGTTTGAACGCGCTAATCTCAGGAACTACTGGACCGATTTAGAAAATTCTTAGACCATTAGAAAGCTACATTTCTCCCGAGTGACATTGGCTATATTTTATCCCGATATTCCCACGGGAACGGGCACCACGCGGGTAAAACCGCGAGGAACCGCTAGTTTTATATTATAAAGCTGAAGAGTTTGTTTGTTTGAACGCGCTAATCTCAGGAATTACTGGACCGATTTAAAAAATTCTTAGACCATTAGAAAGCTACATTTCTCCCAAGTGACATAGGCTATATTTTATCCGGATATTCCCACGGGAACGGGCACCACGCGGGTAAAACCGCGAGGAACCGCTAGTTTTATATTATAAAGCTGAAGAGTTTGTTTGTTTGAACGCGCTAATCTCAGGAACTACTGGACCGATTTAGAAAATTCTTAAACCATTAGAAAGCTACATTTCTTCCGAGTGACATAGGCTATATTTTATCCCGATATTTATTTTATTTTATTTTCTTTCCCACGGGAACGGGCACCACGCGAGTAAAACTGCGAGGATCCGCTAGTATCGTCTAGAATTATTCTTAAAGCTTAGTCTTTTAGTCAGGATCTTTCAAGCTCCTATTTTCAATTGCCACTACGTCACGAAAGTCATCACTTAAGTGTTTATTCTAAAAGACCTTTATATACAAGACAATACGACTCACCTTCTTCTTCATCGTGGTCTTCCAAGAACTGGTACAAGTTCCTGGCATCTTCCAGTCTGGCCTTCCTATCTTTAGCAGCAGCCACTAAGCTGTCGTAGGCATCTTCTAGATGTGCGAGCTGATCTGTCAGCTGTTGTTTTGGCTGAGATGGGCCAGCAGCGGCGGCACCTTGGAAATAAATAAATACAATTTTATTTACGTTCATCTAAGTTTTGGCGCTAAAAGGTGCCGAAACGTCGGGAAAAACCTCAAAAAAAACCCTAAAAATACGGACAATTAGATATTATTTTATGATTTTAAAATGAAAATTCACAGGGGGACCTATAGTTATTTGTTATGCAAGGCTCGAAAGTTGGTTATTTAGCTATTGAAAGCTGAGCAAGTGAAGGACTCTAGGATTGAACCACGAGCGTAGCGAGAATTTTTTACCGGAAGTTGACCGCGGAAACAACCATAAATGTTCCTCGCTGTTTTGAGGTGAAAAATTGTGTGTTGCGCTCGGCAGAAAAGTTTTTAGCGTCTTGTACCTTTGAACTAGAATCCTTCACTTGCTCAGATTTCAATAGAGGTAACTCGCCGCTAAATAACCAACTTTCCAGCCTTGCATAACAAATAACTATTGTTTTTTATTATGAACAACGGGGAGACTCTTAGCCTTCATCATACCTGATGTTAAGTATTGATAAGGATGAAGATGGTAGCGAGCCTCTCCCGGAATCCTCATCACTGAGGAACTGGCTATCTTATCTCTAACTGCCGGAACACAACAATGCTGAATACAATGTTGTTATGGCGTGAGGATTAGATAAGATGGTGGTAGCTAGCCAGGCGGACTTACAACAAGTCCTACCACCAAACAAACCGAGTACATAAGTAGGTAGTAGTATTGCCTACCTTGTCTCACGAGCCTCCGTATGCTCTCGTCCAGGGCTCCCAACTGCAGCTCCTGCAAGGCGTGCGCCTGCAGCAATCTCTCCACATCCACCAGGTGGCGGCCCACTTCTTCAGACTGGAACTGGGTCTGGAGGAGAAAGACTTAGTCGGTTACAAGTAGTACAAAACGTAGTCTAAAAAACCAAGCACGAGAAAGAGGCGACAACGCTTTATGAAAGTACGAAGTCTCGCCATGAAACGGCAACGAGAAGGTAATTCACCCCCACTCCCCTAATTGTCTAATTTCAAAATCTATCGCAATCCCTTTCAAAGGTATTGTAATTGTGATAGTGATTTATGGAATTGTCTAACATATAGCCGCAATCCCTTTAGGAACGAATGATGTTTTAAATGACACTTCATTTGACAATTCTCCATACATTTAAAATATATTTTCGTGTGTCACTTTGCTTAGACAGTTCAATTTCGTTCATTCAATACCTCTTAAAACGCGTCCCGATCACAATCCCCATCAAATGTCAAATAGTGACGGTTTGAAGTTAACACTGTTTTCAATTTTTCAACACTTTTACGCACTTTTTTTTACAGTTTTACACACTTTTTTGTATCTTCTTACCTGCATTTGATTCAGCGTTTGCTGCACAGCATCGGCCTCCCTCAACAGCGCCATGAGATGAGCTAAGCTGGCCAGCGCCGCTCTGTGCCTCTCCAAGAGCTGCAACAGCTCTCGCCAGCGCTGCAGCACGGCTTGTTCGGTCCGAGTGACAGCCTCAGCGCCGTGGTACTTCTCGCGGACTAGCTCGGCGGCCATTGCAGATAGATCTTCGAAACGTTCGGTTCTAGAATGGAAAATATTTACTATTAAACAAGAAAATATAGTAGAAAAAAGCAACTAGTCTCACGTCACCTTGACGGGATGACATGAGACATGAGACTAGTTGCTTTTTTCTACTATATTTTCTTGTTTAATATTTATCACATGAAAATAGCATTTTAAAATGCAAAATAAAAAAAAATATAATATTTACTCAATTATTTTAAGAAAAATTTAAGTACTCATTTATTTTGGGAAGATTTACTCATTTATTTTAGAAAGATTTATAGTCTGTCTTAATAATGACTATTTAAGAAATAAGCTTCTATCTGTAAATTACTATGCATATTGTCACGTTTTTATTGACTGCTCAAAAAACAAATGCCTACATTTACTTGAAAATTAAAGAAAAAATATAATGTTTATCAGCAAGAAAGTCTAACAATAACGTTAGATTTGCTAACACATAATTAAAAAACATATATTAACTTTGATACTCATAGCTAGCGTAAAGTCAAACATATTTATTTGTCAGTTCATATCGTATTCAATCGGCTGCAATTTGTATGGAATGACATATAACATAATCATACAATCACACCAATTATGTGACATGTTCATGCACACAAATAATTGTCTTGTCCGGTTGTTCGAACCCGGGTCCCCTGGCGTAGAAGGTGGGTGTGCCGCTGCGCCAAACAGGCGTAGACGGTGGGTGTATCGCTGCGCCAAACAGGTCGTCATATGATACAATATGAACTGTCAAATGAATACTATTACCTTACGCAATCGCACCCCAGGTTCCCAGGTTTTGCCCCCTATAAGAAAATAATAGTAACAATACGAAGTTACGAATATGAAGTTTTTTTAAGTTGTAGGTCTGTTAACACCCTGTATACTGTGTTCTAAAGTGCTGTCTCACCTGGCGAGGATATCTGCTGAGATAGCTTCATGTTTCTTCACAGTGGCGTCGACTTGTGCCAGGTTGGACCCGTAGCGAGGGTCTGATAGAACTTGGATCATCTCCTTTAGGTAGCCTTTGCGGAGCACCGACTGAGGGGAAGGATAGAAATATATTAGACGAATGAGAATACTGTAGCAATATATAAAAAAACTACACCTCTGGAAATACACTCAGCGGCACATTTATTGGCCAACCCCGTTATTTCCATACAAACATGCTCGCTCATGATGATGATGATGATGATGATTAGACTATCCAATGACCACCTTAAAGAGTTTTAAAAATCTCTTCCCGTTTCCATGGTTTCGTTTAAGCAAAGCAATACTGTATGGACATATCACATTGTATGGAATCTGATGAAGCACTCATTGAATTAAAACAACTTTTACAGATTGGAAGTGCGCTATATAGTGCACTTAAATCCTTAAAACTTTTTTATTTAAAATGATGAGTGCGCGAAGAAACTAAAATGTGATTGTGGCATTCATTGTTCTGCCTCTATGGACAAATGCAGTGGTTTCGGTACTTATAAAGATTGCTGATTGGACAGTCGAACGCTTTACCTAAACATTAGCATACAGATCTTTGCAGAAATATATTGACATTTGTGTATGAAATTAACGGGGTGGGCCATTGAATGTGCCGGTGAGTGTATAAAGTAAAATCTTAAATTTTAATTGAATGCTGGAGGGAGTATTCAAACATTTTAACAAGATAAAAACTAGAAATAATCGATCCATATCACAGGTTTCCCAGATTCGCTTGGATGTCATTTTGGATGTCCGGTCCAACTGCTGTTCAAACTGGCTACCGGGTCTTATTAGACAACGTCGAATCGGAATCTTCTAGAACTTTTAACTGGACATCCGAACCCGAAGGTTGCTGGTTTGAATGGTTGGTTGCTGCCCGTTCGTAGATTTTTTTTTTAATCCATGACGGGGATATTCTTAGCCTTCATCATACCTAATGTTAAGTATTGATAAGAGCTAGCGCAGACGAAGGATAACGGAGGACTTTTTGTCCGCGGCACGTCTTTATTGTTAAACAAATAAGATTCAACTTAGACCGCGTATATCCGCGAGAAGTACGCGATAGTCCTCGTTATTTATTCAACTTTATGTTCTTAGTAATAAGGTCGTGTCGCGGACAAAAAGTCCTTCAATGTCCGTCGTCTGCGCAGGCCATAAGGCTGAAGATGGAAGCAAACCTCTCCCGGAACCCTCAACCACTGAAGGGCCGGCTATCTTATCTCTAACTGCCGGAAAACAACAAAGTTAAAAACATTGTTGTTATGGCGTCAGACTCAGATAAGATGGTGGTAGCTAGCCAGGCGGCCTTACAACAAGTCCTACCACCAACCAAACCGAATACAATATGTATACACGCTGGGAATCGAACCCGGGACCCCTGAGTCTGATAACGGTGATTTTTACCACTAGACCACAGAGGCAGTTAAACAGAAAGACTAGCGGCCGCTCGCGGTTTCACCCGCATAGTTCCCGTTCCCGTGGGAATATCGGGATAAAAAGTATCCTATGTTCATAACCAGACTATCTACTGTCTGTGTACCAAATTTAATTCAAATCCGTTCAGTAGTTTCGGAGCCTATTCAATGCAATGCAAACAAACAATCAAATCTTTCCTCTTTATAATATCAGTAAAGATATTATTAACATGTAAATACCTTTTGCACACAAAATAAGACCGGTACTTCATTGAGCAACTATTGGACGATATCCTTACCTTGGTATTGAACTTGTAGTTCAGTTGTTCGAGCCGTTGTTGCCGCAGTAGTTCCGTCCTTAGCGCTATCTCTCGCGCGTGCTCAGCCTGGGGAAAAGAAGAACATAATGAGAAAAAATATCTATACAATTAATTAATTAATTTGACGTCGTATCGTAACGTCCTTTTCGAGTCCTTTTTAAAATAACAACGCTGAGACGCAAAAATATAAGGATAACCAGCAATATTGCCATGCTGGGCTGGGAGGCTGAAGTAGAATGTGCCAGCTGCTGCGTTTCCGTATATATAATATAAGGATAACCAGCAATATTGCCATGCTGGGCTGGGAGGCTGAAGTAGAATGTGCTAGCTGCTGCGTTTCCGTATATATAATATAAGGATAACCAGCAATATTGCCATGCTGGGCTGGGAGGCTGAAGTAGAATGTGCCAGCTGCTGCGTTTCCGTATATATATATATAAACAACGGTGAGACTCTTAGCCTTCATCATACCTGATGTTAAGTATTGATAACGCCGAAGATGGAAGCGAGCCTCTCCCGGAATCCTCATCACTGAGGAACTGGCTATCTTATCTCTAACTGCCGGAACACAACAATGCTGAAAACATTGTTGTTATGGCGTCAGGGTTAGATAAGATGGTGGTAGCTAGCCAGACGGACTTACAACAAGTCCTCCCTAATATATATAGTAAAAGAGTAAAAGGTTATCAACAGACCTAAAAATTTGCAATTATCGCGCAGATTCGGCGCAGACTCCCTTCTAATACCCTCACTTGGTTGACATCCCTAAATGTCGAACCAAGACGCTACTCAACAGCTTTTATATTGCGCACAGCAAAGGGGTGGAACTCGCCAGCTTTCAACATGCCCGCAGCTCTAATTTGTTCTTAATTGGTTAAATGTCGACGTGGCATGATAAAAAACGAAACAAACTTTAAATTAAAATAAAAAAAAATACGTAAAAACGCATTTCATTTAAAAAAATAGCGCCGCCGGTTTGTTTATAAGAAAAACTAACTTTTGTAAAAGTTATATTCAATTTTTTTATTTATAAAAACGGAACCCACGAGGGTTTTTCCCCATACAAACTTTTCTGTACTGTAGATAATTTTTGAGTTATGAAGAATGTAATATAATATCCATAGACAGTATTGATGTGTGTGTTAATAATTTCGCGTTCAATATTCTTATACAAATAAATTAATAATAAACATATAAACATACTACACTACCTTATACTAACTATAACAAGAAAACGCCGTCCAACTCGCAGCCGCGTGGCATAGTACCGAGAACCTTATCCACCATATCCTTATACCACTTTTATGAAATATCAATCGATTAAAAGATTTCAAGTTTTTTTTTATGATTATATTTTATAGATTTTAACTGTTTTAAAAGTTCCTGAAATTTGTTTTATACGAAATACTAATACCCTGCTAGGCTATTTGACAATGCGAAAAATCAAGTGTCAATTACTGTTATCATTATAAATTAAGAGTTTAAAAATGGTTATTTATGTAAGTTGAAAATAATAATAACTTTATTTAAAAATACGTAAATAAAAATGCATTTTTAAACGTTTGTCACGTGACACGAAACGCTCCTGATTCGTCGAGTTTATGATGACGTCACCTGCTTGTAAACCTCGTTTGCCTACGTATGTGGATGATTATGTCCCACAGATCAGAATACAGGCAAGTAACGTCACCAACCCCATTACAGCGCCATATTGTAAAAGTAGCGTTTTGGTACGCTATTTAAATATTGAATTTTTTATTTGATATTTTTCAGCAAATATGTACCAGAATAAATAAATAAAACAACTTTTACTGGGTTCCTTAAACTCTACTACATAATATAAAATGGATTTTAAAAACCTGTCAAATAGCCTAATAAATATTACTAAGTTCAGTGTAAATACATTGCTAGGGCAGTCTTCCATACAAAATTTAGCCATCTCCTTTAACACTACTTGCTGAAAAGTCCATCGACGACATGTACTAACCTGTTCGAGCTGCTCCCAGGCTCGGTTGAGGTCCTGTGGGAGCTGTCCTTCGTTAGGCGTCCAGGTCTCGCCCACCAGGCTCTTCAGCATCGTGTTGATGTGGAAGAACAGGGCTTCGATCTCGGACCGCTCCTTGTATCTGTTGAAAAAGAATACATGTTTAATTTAAACGTCTTTTTTATACTAGGAGAAATGCTTTTACGCATCTCTCACCCCCAGGTGCAGGGGCGATTGAAAATGTTGGACTCACCTGGAGTACACGGCCCATACAAACATATAGGCCACGCACTCCATCCCACGCCCCTCCCGTGCCCCAGCGTAAGTCCCGGTGGAGGCTCGGAAGGGGTATCTATCCCCTTGTATCCCCACCTTCCCATCCTAAGTGGGGGGCCGGGGGACATCCACATCCCCTCCCCCATCCAGTCCTAAGGCTCGATGGGGGGATGGGAGGCAGGCGGCTACTACCAACTAAATCTCCTAGTACTTGCCCTCCAGGCCGCCATCAATCACCCCTAAGACCAGACTAATTGTCTTATTTCGAAATCTATCGCAATTCCATTAAATGGCGATGGAGGGACGATCTTTGTTGAAAGGAGGTTCTTTATGGAATACTGTCCATAAAGAACCAGTGTTCTACAATCAAATGCACATACGCCAGTTGCCAAAGTGTGTTTACAAACAATGGCTAGGACTTCAGTTTCGAGCTTCATACCGATAAGATGTAAATTGTGTTTTTATAAAGTATTATATATGTCGGCGAGATAATACTACCATAGAGTTAACGGTAAAGAGCAATAGCAATGATCATAGAGTAGGAGGTGACGAAGAGTATGAGACGTCATAGAGTAGGAGGTGACGAAGAGTATGAGACGTCACTACCTCTCTGACACAACACTTACTGCTAATGGGAGAGAATTTCAACGTGTCCTCATAGGTCTCTGTAGCATAATTGGTCAGTGCATTGGACCGGATTCCCGGGGATGCGGGTTAGAGTCCCGTCAGGGCGACATGAGACAAGTTGCTTTTTTCTAGTATATTAACTTGTTTAAAAATTATCACATAAAAATAGCATTGTAAAATGCAAAATTAAAGAGTTATAAAGAAAAATATTTTTTTTTGTGTCCAGCTTTTCTAACACTTTGCTTCATAATTTATAGTCACCCTACATGACTTCTTGTTTACAATAAACAAATAAATTCTTTATTTCCATAAAACTAAACGTACTTGTCCTATATTATGCTGGCCAGTTGCCCTACATTTTAGATAGTTGCACTACATTTTAGACAGCTGCCCTACATTTTAGACAGTTGCCCTATATTTTAGACAGCTGCCCTACATTTTAGACAGTTGCTCTACATTTTAGACAGTTGCCCCACATTTTAGACACTTGCTATTTTGAGCAGTTGCTATATACTCACTTGGGCGGTTTCTCCACAGTTCTATACTGCTTGAAGGCCAGCAGTAGTCGCTGTATCCCATCCAGGCAGTTGGGTAGGTCCCTGTCGGCCAGCTCCAGGGTCTTGGCCTTGATCCACTCCATTAACGCGGAGAATAGGCGACCGTATTCCGCTTTACGCATGTCGCAGTCCATTAGTTGGCCGATTATCTGGAAGAAAGAAATCATTTATTCACATAAAATAGCGTAATAGGGTGGTGGTGGTTTTGACAGACGAAAATTACGTCATACAGTTCAATACCGTTCATTCAATACCTTTCAAAACGCGTCCCGATCACAATCCCTATCAAATGTCAAATAGTGACGGCCTGAAGTATGTTAACATTTTTCAAATGACAAATTGAAAGGGATTGGGATAGATTTTAAAATTAGACAATTAGCCCTCTGGATGTATAAACCCTTCGCCACTGTATGGTGCATGATGCTATCTTGCTCACTCCGCTATCATATGAGCGGGACAGTGACAGGTTATCGAGCTACGAGTATCGATAAAGGTATCATGCTAGGGCTGGTCTAAGGTGATCATTAGACGATCAATCTAGCGGCAGTTCAATCCGTTATCTTGATTTAGATTGATGTAAGAGTGTTCGTTCAAGGTGATGATTGATGCCAGCTCTATTTTTGATTCACTCGTTTCGCGATTGGTAAGGTGAACAGGCGTTCCTCCCAGGCGAATTGGGGAGGTGCTCAGGCGAATAGTGATCTTGCATGTGTAGACATAGCTCGCATTTCGCGTTGCCCCTCGCGCGTTCGTTAGGAGGCTGTATTACAGACCTGAATATATATATGGTCCTCCTTGACGTATCCGTCAATGGCGAACTTGGACTAAATTCGATCGTGTAACTAAGGTCAATAGCGAGGTGACGAAGAGTATGAGACGTCATAGAGTAGGAGGTGACGAAGAGTATGAGACGTCATAGAGTAGGAGGTGACGAAGAGTATGAGACGTCATAGAGTAGGAGGTGACGATGAGTATGAGACGTCATAGAGTAGGAGGTGACGAAGAGTATGAGACGTCACTACCTCTCTGACACAACACTTACTGCTAATGGGAGAGAATTTCAACGTGTCCTCATAGGTCGCATAGTCGGTATTACGGAAAATACGGACAATAAAATGTCGCACGAAAATCAGAAAAACTTCGAGACGAGTGAATCAAAAATTGAAATGGATCACTAGAAACAAAGATAATTCGATATTTTTCATAAATCGCTGGTTGAACTGACGCCAGATTGATCGTCTAGTGGTCGGTTTATAAGCACAATAAGGGCGGACTCACATTGGCGATCCTCCGGCCGCTCTTCTGCTCGTTCTTCATGCGAGCGAACGTGTGGTAGTAGCTCGCCACGTACGTCATCACTGACTTCTCGTCCGGACGGGTGGTGTCCACGTCTGTACAAGAACAATTTATCCCGTGTTAGTTAAAAATAAAATATCGTAACTTTAAACTTTTGTTACTAACGTTTTAGATCTCTGGTCTGAAAATAAAATGTTATATAATAAAAAAAAACCTTTTTAATTAAAATAAAAGAACATTTACGGATATCAAACGCGCTATATTTCACGAACTAAGTTTTAATTGTCAGTATTTTTAGGTTTTCTAGGGGACGACGTTTCGGCACCTTTTCAACTTCAGTCACGGCAGCTGAAAAACCTAAAACTACGGACAATTATAACTTAGTGAAATATAGCGCGTTTGATATCCGTAAAAGTTGTTTTATTCCAATGAACAGTGCGCGCCAAAACATAAGATGTACACTGAGTTTTAGTATACAAAGTATAGTCTTACCTTCAGCGTCGAGCAGCTTAGGAATCCCGAGGTGTTTATGCGCGACGTCGAACGCGTGGTTCAGCGTCTCCACGTGCTCTGCCACCGGCACCTCCGCCCAGCGGAACAGATCCGGCCTGGGGAGAATGAGCATTATTATATAGGCACCAAGGTAGAATATCCTACTTATTTTATGATTTTTGTAATTTTTGCATTTTTCAATGCTATTTTATACTTATGGTAAATTTTAAATAGAAAAATATTGGAAAAAATTAACTCGGCCACAAGTGAATTCTCAGACGGGAATCGAACCCGCGACCTTTGGAAATCCGGTCCAATGCTCCAAGAGCCAAGAGCATTGGACCCGATTTCCAAAGGTCGCGGGTTCGATTCCCGTCTGAGAATTCACTTGTGGCCGAGTTAATTTTTTCCAAAATTTTTGTATTTAAAATTTACCATATCCTACTTATATTATTAGGTTTGCGGGGATATTTGGATGGATGAATGTTTGTAACTCTTCCACGCAAAAACTACTGAACGGATTTAGTTGATCCCGATATTTCTACGGGAACGGGAACCACTCGGCTGTAACCATTCATCCATCATCATCAGCCTGTGGACGTCCACTGTTGGACATAGGCCTCTCCTAGCTCAAGCCTATTGTGGCGTTCATAGGAGGCTATTAGCCTACTGCTACCACGCTGGCCAGACGGGTTGGTAGAGGGTTTGTTTCAAGTTTTCCTTCTCTCGCACAGGTGTTCAATGCGTCGAGCCTCTTTGTCGACTTTTACGACATCCCAGGCATGTAAGGGAGTGGTGACACTTGTATTCTTAGGCCGTCAACACTCGAGTGTAACCGCGGCGCGAAAAATTACGATTGCGAATATTTGTAACGATGGATGGATGGATGTATGTTACTCATTCAAAAACTAATCAATGGATTATGGTGTTTGGCACGTTGATAGTAGATAGCCTGGATTAAAACATAGAATTCTTTTTATCCCGACATTCCCACGGGAAGAGGAAACACGCGGGAGAAACCACGGGCAGCCGTTAGTATCTTGATAAGTGTCAGAATAGAAACAACACGACGTCGAGTGCGTGGTTGGGATTTGGCCTGGGGGGAATGAGCGCAATTGTATAGGCAATAAGGTTGAATTCAGCTTGATATGTTTGGGAATAAAAACAAATGATTTGGAAAATAGGTCGGTATCTATTTTTTCTGATACAGTTTTGGTCTGTAAATAGGAAAAGAAACTTTTTTTGATAGAATCAGGCGTTACTTGGCGGAAATCCATATCTTAGGAGAAAACGAAAAATACGTAGTTTAATTCCGCAAGAAAACTTAAAAGATGCACCGACTATTCAGGAGAGTAGTCGGTGAAGGTGCAAAGTGTCACTGTGTTCTTGCTTGTAAGTTTTCTTGCGGAATTAAGCTATATAAATAATTAGTTAATAGCTCAATAACTCCGCTCCAACCTAGCAACCTAGAGAGAGAAACATCCAAACATGCCATATTTTACTGCCCCTAATTCACAAATGCGTATCCACTTAAGCCGGAACGTAATTTGACCGGAGGAACTTAAATCTCTTAAAGCTAGCAAGACTTTGAACCTTTCGTGGAAGGCTTCAGGCTAGAAAAGATACCCGAAAGAGGCGAGTTATATTCTTTTAGTTCTACAGGTCTCGCAGTCCACAGCACTAACACAGTAGACAAGTCGCAGTGGAGTTGCATAGGAAAATCCCCCGTTGTCAATCGTCATTAGTCATTTTAAATGTCCCCAATACTGGGGCACTGGCCTTCCTTATGGATGGATAACGAGAACGGGCCATGAGACACCACGCGGGCCCAATGCGGATTGGTGGGTTTTATCGACTGCAAATGCAGCCGGGAACAACGGCTTAACGTGCCTTCTAAGGCACGGAGGAGCTGGAGATAGTCAATATTTGGTAACCCATCCCGTGTCCGACCATTGCGAAAGTTGCACACCTTAACAATCGCAGGCCGAGCGCGAGAACCATTGCGCCACGATCTTCTTAAATATCTCTTATATATCCCCTAAATAAAAATAATATCCGGCTCGAAGGACCAACTGACTAGTACAGACGTTTTGTGTTATTTTGATGTATCTTACTGTCTATGTTTGTCGCAAATAAATATAATTTTCTTTATTTCTTTCATAGTTTACCTGTGTGCGTGTATGAGGGCATTGAACCCGAGCCCGGAGCGCCAGGAGTCCGTAAAGTTGTGTATGTGTACGCCGTGATAGCCAGAAGTCTTGCGCTGACACCATAGAAGGAGCGCGTCTTTCGCTGATTTCTTCTCTGATGATTCATTTTCTTCGTCCTGGAAATAGAAATAAGTGTTTATTTTAAAGATATCTTTATACTTATGATAGATGGGACTCGAACCCACAACCTTTGGAACAAAGGACTTTGATTGAGGACCTTGAGGAAGAAAATTGGATGGGTTGGAGTCCCATCTGAGAATTCACTTGTGGCCGAGTTGATTTTTTCCAATATTTTTCTATTTAAAATTTAAAATAAATAAATTTATCATAAGATAATTGATCAGCTGAGGATATTACCTCGCCATCAATACACAAATCTTTCTAGAAATACATTTACTTTTTTCATTCATTAGACCACGAAGTAAGCATGTTTGTGTGAAAAGTACCCAGTGGCTCGCTTTATTTGTCCGCGAGTGTATTACTGTTTCACACGAACTTTAAATACGCTAGAGCAAGCTGCATATAGTTGAAAGCCACATATTTTAGCAATAATATGTTTAGATATACTGAAAATATTGCTAAAAGATAAAAAATAATTAAGTTTGTTCGTTAATTAATATTCATTTATTGTTAGCTATTTCATTTAGAAAAATTAAAATTTTTTGTATGGAAGATACCCTAATATCATCTGTCACATACAAAATTACAACTCTGCTTAAATGAATGAAAAATCTGATTACATATAAAAGAACTGACCACATCGATCTCGATCTCCTGGATCTGGAAGCGGAGGATGATAGTCCAAATCAGCCCGAGGATCAGTCGGGGGTTGCCGTCCACTATGTCCTCAGCTCCTATGGACTCCAACCGCACCTGTGGACAAGAATCAATGTATAAATAAATATATTATTAATTCCTTATTATTTAACAGGATACCAACTCAACTTACTATATAATAATTATGTTATTAATGTTTTGCATGCCAGCTCCTGGTGAATGTGATGTGACTTCCATAAATTTAAGATCTTTTATGTACCGCATTCTAGCAAATAAATTCTTGATTCTTCTTGATTCTTGTTTCTATTAACGTTTGATTAAAAGTGCAGTCACATTGCTGCTTTATTGAAAATCAATGTGACAACTATCTTAGTAAAGCGGCAATGTACTAAGACATTGCTGAGCTGAGACCATTTTGATGCATGCAAATTATGTTCCTATGATAATGGTTACTGATAACAAGAAAATGTTTTGTTTTGTGTGTATCAAATAAAGTTTTTTCTATTCTATTCTATGTAACTGCACTTTCAATGAAAATCTGTTAGTAACCGAGTTAGATAATCAACTAGCGGGATCCCATACATAGAAAATGGACACAGTGTAATCTATATACTTAATTCAGGTTCGCAAAATTTGTGAGAGCAAATCGAGTGATAGGGACTTTGGCGCGTAGTACGCGGCCGAGTAAGGTATCAAATTAAAGGTACTCGAGTCTATTTGTTCCGAAAACTATAAAATATACAAAATGTTAAACGTGATGATCACAAACTGCAATTAAAGATTTTCGCATAATTTGGAATTTTTCGTCGATCGACGAACCCGAGTATCGGGTTGTAACCGCCCTAGTAAATAAATATATAAATATTTCTTACACTCACACCAATTAACCTAGCCCCAAAGTAAGCACTGTAAGGCTTGTGTTATGGGATACTAGGGTAACGGATATAAATACATATAATTATACATATATAAGTATTTATGTGTAGAAATATATATACACGTCCATGACTCAGGTACAAATGCTCGTATTCATCATACAAACATTTGCCCCTACCGGGATTCGAACCCGGGACCCCAGAGTAGGCGACACCTTGAAACCGGTGTACGAACCACTCGACCACGGAAGTGTATTGCAAGGTCTAACAACTCCTGAGGATGCTCCGTGTGTGGGCGAAACACGTGTAGAGTAGTCGGTGAAGGTGCAAGGTGTGTCACTGCCCCGTGGTGGATGGGCGCGCCATGTGTTTCCGCACGCCCAACCAGTAGTGGTAGTCTGGGTCACTCCACGGACCCGGAGAGAAAGGCCCAAGGGGGCAGACGCGGGGGGGGTAGAATGCTACCCTAATCCCGGCAATCTCCGTCCACTCGCGCGGTTGGAACACCCAGGGGGTTTTAGTGGGTTCCAGTCCTACATAACCCCCCTGTCTCCCCGGACGGGGGGGTATGCGCGGGCATTTCCCCCTGGAGAAAAAAAAAAAAAAAAAACGGGTGAGTCACTGTGTTGCATCTGCATTGATTTGCGATGTGCATGTGCTTTTTCTTGCAAAATTAGGCTACATATCTATTTTTCGTTTTCTACTAAGACCAGGCTTGCAGTACAATAATCTATGTTTATAATGTATGGTGTCCTTTCTTGCGAGTTGAGAATTGTTTCGTCGTCTCAGCCACGTAACACCCACTGCTGGGTATAGGTGTCCCCCAAAAGGGGGGGTTTGCCATAATCGCCAGGCTTGGCAGGCGGGTTGGCGATCGCAGTGTGGCCAAGTTTGTAGGAGACGCTGCTGCCCATCTCCTGAAGGCTGAGTCCCTTAGTCGCCTTTACGACCCCCACGGGATGAGAAAGGGTAGTGCTATTCTAAGCTTACGTTTACGTTAAGGATAAAATAAAATGTAATATTTTTATTTAAGTATCGTTTTGTGATGAAAATTGATCTTACCCATGTGTTTAAGGTCACTTTTTAATTTGACGACTCTGTACGAAATAAAACAGGGAGAAAAAATAGCCCTTGACGAGTTTCTTGCCGGTTCTTCTCGTTACGCGGTCTCACGCCGTAGGGTTTGTGAACCGATGGCGTAGCTTCTTTGGCGTTCATAAGTGCTTGTAACAGCCTAGACTGAATAAATTATATTGAATTTGAATTTGAAGATTCGATGATTGATGAAGCGCCGCGCGACCTGAATAGCACTTTATTGTGTACGAGGAAGAGTCTCTATTTATTTAATAGGTTTTGCGGAGAGCCACTTCTGTTAATTATTTAATGATTGTACAACTGTCAAGTCTCATGTGTTGTAAACAGTACACACATGCATACCCCAGGCGCCATTGAGAATCCGTACAAGCAAATACTGATACGGCTTCTCATTATTATGTCACTGGTACGTTTGTGCTGATAGACGAGAGATAAAAGGATTATCTGTGTTTATACGCGACACTTAAAGCTGGGACTTGCCAGTGGCATCCAAGTCGAAAAGATCAAATAAAACTTCGTTGATCCAGTTACACTTGGTTCAACAATTTAAGATTTTTTTAATTTCTGCTTTTCAATGCTAAAAAATATAAAAGTATTGGAGAATTTCGACGGTATTTCGCAAGTCGCGGTAGCTCAGTGGTTAGAGCATGGACCGGATTTCCAAAGGTCGTGGGTTCGTGTCCCATCTGAGAATTCACTTGTGGCCGAGTTGACTTTTTCCAATATTTTTTCTATTTAAAATTATCATAAGTATTGGTTCAACAAGTTAACAAATTATAAAGCAAAATTTTTTTTTTAAACCCACGACCGGTAAACACTAATTAAAGGTGCATTAAATACTGTATTAATGCTGAAATTTATAATAGTGATGGCAGCCCCCGACGGATAATTAAGTCGGAGGTTTTTATATAATTTTATCATTTTCAATAACGTTTTAACCGTCGTAGGATTTCAAAAAAGGTTTTTTTGCTATTTTTTTTATTTATTTTTATAGCATAGATGTACTTACATTGTACTAAATAAAACCCATTACTGAAAACCGCATCAAAATCGGACTATTAATTTGGGTTTTGCTCAAACAAATGTTTACTGCAGCGCCCCCTGGTGAGTTATCACCGTAACACCTATCTAAGAACATTCACCAATCAAACCCGAACCCATCACTGCAAACCGCATCAAAATCGGACTAGTAGTTTTGGAGATAAATGGTAATATCGGTTTGCAAAACAAATGTTTACTGCAGCGCCCCCTGGTGAGTTGTGACCGTAACACCTATCTAATAACATGCACCAATCAAACCCAAACCCATCACTGAAAACCGCATCAAAATCTGGCTAGTAGTTTTGGAGATAAATGGTTTGCACAAACAAACAAACAAACAACCTCTCACCCGAAACGTATATACGGTCTACGTGTCGTCGTGGGTAATAAGCCAATGATATTAAAAGTATGTACTTGAAGTAGATATGTCATACGAGCTCGCATTGTGAAACATTCAGAAGACCCCATATGGGGTCCGATTCAATTTGCTATATCTTTCATTTCCGTGATTTTTCGCGTTTTTTGTCCTACTTGTTAATTGAAAATGTGTGCTGTCTGCGTCACAGATTTCAACGCAAATTACTATAAAGGTACATATCTGTTATAAATCATCATTGATCTAAGCTAATATATTAATTGATTCAGAAACGAGTACGTTACGTAGATAGAAACAAAACAATATCTTAGCGACCCTCACTTACTTAATTTACAAAAGGCAAAGAAACTGTGGCATACAGCCAAGATTTCTATTTTATTCATTCAATTTGATGCGAGTATAATTTTAATGAGTGAATACAAAATGCATGCAGCGATGCAGATCGCACATTGCGTTGTGAAAGGAACACAAAGATAGGCGATACGATCTCCTGCTGTTGCGAAAAGTTGCGAAAATATGTGTTACTCTTTTGTTGGTAAAGCAAAGAAACATATAGCCATACAGCCAAGAGTAAAACTCTTTATAAATGTAACTTGAACTTAGTGTTTTTTATATACTATGTATTTGAAATAACGCTCCCTAAAACTCTACCAGTCTACTGAGAAGTTCCACGTTTGTACAGTCACGTGCAATAGCATAGAAACCCTTAGCAACCTTGTCATATTACAAAATCCAATGACATTTGTGGACAGAAAAAGCTTCGTTTCCTTGTGTTTCAATGCGAAAAGGTTGTATATAGTGTATAATAAGTGTACACTATACTGTAAGTATGAGTCTTATCGTTGCTCATGACTGTACATTGATTGTACACCGATTATTCAAAGATCGATTGAAATTATTCAAACGAATTTACAACTGGCACAGAAGACAAATATTTGTGTGCATGAACATGTCTATTTGTCTTGGTCTGGGTGTTTAATATATATATTATGAATGTATTTACAAAAAAAAAAGTATATAAGTATGTTTATCCGTTATCTAGTATCCATAACACAAGTTCTTCATGAAACTTAACGTGGGCTAGATAATTGGTGTGTTGTATGCAATTATTTATATTTATTTATAATTACTGAAGATGACGATAAAGAAAGTGAAATTTGAAAATTACTAACTTATTACTAACATTAAAATATAGAATTCTGATAACGATAAATTTACATAAAGCAACAGTCGCAGGATTTTAATCGGCTTATTCCAAGGTCGCGGTAGCCCCTATACATATGTACTCGGTTTAGATAATCAGGAGCAGATAAGATATAATGGTATTGCGATGCGATCCTACATTACGTAAATACAAGGTTGTCGTGATAATTCTGGGAATTTTGTGATTTTTTTGATTATGTTGAGTTATACAATATGATAATTAACATTTCAATGGTCATCTCGTTACCATAACAATAATAAAAAAACGGGTCTATAGTGATAGTATATTGGTCTTTAGTGATAGTATATTGGTCTTTAGTGATAGTATATTGGTCTTTAGTGATAGTATATGGGTCTTTAGTGATAAAACATCGTTATCAGATCTCAGCACAGACCTATATAGAGATAGACGAAAGGAGCTCTTCAAACTGCATGAGAACCTAGCGTGTCGAATTTTTGCTACCTACGATGACGTCACATGCCATTGCCACACGTGCACGTGCCATACGTCACATTTTAACCGCCTATGTGGTCTAGTGGTACAACCACCGGTATCAGACCAAGGGGTCCCGGGTTCGCTTGCCAGCGGGGGTACATATTGTATTCGGTTTGGTTTGTGGTAGAACTTCTTGTAAGTCCGTCTGGCTAGCTACCACTTATCTAAGCCTGACGCCATAACAACAATGTGTTCAGTATTGTTGTGTTCCGGCAGTTAAAGATTACATAGCCAGTTCCTCAGTGATTGAGGATTCCGGGATGGTATGATGAAGGCTAACAGTTTCCCCGTCGATCATTAAAAAAAAGCGAGATTTAGTGATGTTAAAATGTTATTGACGAGCTCTTGCAAGGAAGCACTGCACAATTAACCATTTTCGTTTCAGCCCCCCTAGCATGAACACCGCTATATCATGCGATATGATATAGCGCATCATGCTGTCTTGCTTACTCCACTACAATGTGAGCGGAACAGTGACACGTTATCGAGTTATCGAGTCGATAAAAGCCGGTCATGCTAGGCCTACTGAAAGACGCGTGTTTTCATGGCAATGGTCTCAAGCGGACTGAATTAGGTCGGAAAACTTTGACCGTTGATAAAACTTTTTTTACCGTCTATCTCGATATAGGTCTGTGGATCAGAGTTCATTAATTCGATTACCTGTGGGTACTTAGTACATACTCCATATTTTCTCGTTTTAGTTGTAGGAATTGTTGTAAGTCCACCTGGCTAGCTACCACCATTTATCTGACTCTGACGCCATAACAACAATGTTTTCAGCATTGTTGAGTTTGTGTTTGGGCAATTGTGGTAAGATATACCTAAAAATATGTCATAATGCGTTCCGAATCGCACTATTGACTTTTTTGTTATATTTGATTCTTATTTTAAAAAGCTTTAAATTAAATATAATACTCCGTTTTGGTTTAATTATATTATTTTAGTTCATTGAATCATTAAAACAATAACAATAAGATTAAACTATTTGTTATAAGAATTTTATATTAGGCTGGGTGAGATTTCACAACCTATAATTGGATTTCGGACTGTGACATAAATCTTTATTTTTAAATTGTCTTTGTCTTGTACCTCATGTCAGTGTCAACATTTACGGAATCGTTTTATTCTTATTAATAACTAATAAGTAACAATATATTCCTACTTTAAATAACTTTGAATTAACTATAATACTCAGTTTTTTTATTTTAGTTTTTTAGATAATTAAAACAACGAGAATAAGGTAGGTATATTTAGATTAAACTTTATGTTTAAAGAATTTTTTACCGGAAGTTGACTGCGGAAACAACCATAAAATGTTCCTCGCTGTTGTGAGGTGAAAAATTGTGTGTTGCGCTCCGCTGAAAAGTTTTTAGCGTCTTGTACATTTGAAATCCTCGCTTCTCTCAGGATTCAATCCTAGAATCCTTCACTTGCTCAGATTTCAATAGAGGTAACTCGCCGCTAAATAACCAACTTTCCAGCCTTGCATAACAAATAACTATTAATTCGAATAGACTTATAGCCAAGTGCTTTCAAATGGTCCAAAATTTTTTCCCCTACCAGCCATTCAGGACATCTTGAGTGACATTGTAAGCCCATACTGTCCAAATCGAGCGCACGCGATAATTGAGCGACAACAATGGCGCGATATCTGCGCGATAATTGCTCATTTTTAGGGTTCCCTACCACAAAAGGAAAAAACGGAACCCTTATAGGATCACTTCGTTGTCCGTCCGTCCGTCTGTCAAGACCATTTTTCTCAGGAACGCGTGGAGGTATCAAACTGTAAATACTCAGGTCTACTGTCCCTTGGAGCTGTGAAAAAATCAAACGTCTAAGCCAAAGCAGTCAAAAGATACAGCCGTTTATGCCGCAAATTTCCGCAAATTTTCGAAACTCGCACGGGAATCAAAACCTACAGGGTACTTCCCGTGAACTTAGAATCTTGAAATTTGGTACGAAGTAACGTAAAGGAAAAATTGCGAAAACAGTATTTTTTTTTAAAACTCGCACTTGGCCGGTTTTTTTAGGTAATAGCCCCGCAGTACATTACAAAATCATTACAGTAATGTCCCGTACCTTAGTGTGCAGAAAGCTCAAACTCTTGTTAACGTTCTCGATCTTGTGCACCCGCATCCGACCCGTGTTGGGGCGTGGAAGCCGCTCGCCGCTGATGATTTCCAGCAGTTTGAGGAGCCGCCGACCGTCTGCGAGGTCCTCGAACAGGTCTTCCACCTCCATGCGGGCCTGGGGGAGAGAAAAGATACATTGAAAACATTTGAAACAATCAATGTCGTACTACCATGTCTTTACAATAAACATATTGTATTCGGTTTGATTGCTGGTAGGACTCGTTGTAAGTCCGCTTGGCTAGCTACCACCATCTTATCTAAGTCTGACGCCATAACAACAATGTTTTCAGCATTGTTGTGTTCCGGCAGTTAGAGATAAGATAGCCAGTCCCTCAGTGGTTGAAGGTTCCGGGAGAGGCTCGCTTTCATCTTCAGCCTTATCAATACATAACATCAGGTATGATGAAGGGTAAGAGTATCCCCGTTGTTCATATATACTTATTAGGTCTTAACTATGAAATTGAGGATTTTCAAAGAAAGTTCGTTGTCCATAATAACAAATCTTTGTAATAGTTACCGATAATGCCACAATTTTTTAATGTACAATCATTGTTTGAAGACTAAGCAATCTTATACTATATTTTAATTAAAAAAATATATTAAATAAAGTAGTAAATTTTGCTAACAAAAAAAGGAGAACCTTTGAGGTATTTTTTATCGTATAAGAAACGAAAATAATAACCATGAGATTAATTATGTTTGATCATTATGATCTTAATCTATACTAATATTATAAAGCTGAAGAGTTTGTTTGTTTGAACGCGCTAATCTCAGGAACTACTGGACCGATTTAGAAAATTCTTAGACCATTAGAAAGCTACATTTCTCCCGAGTGACATAGGCTATTTTATCCCGATATTCCCACGGGAACAAGCACCACGCGGGTAAAAACGCGAGGATCCGCTAGTTTAATATAAAATCAAGCAATAGACCTTTTAATCACAGAAGTAGTGAGGTTCTCTAGAAGTGTAAGAAAAAAATCGGCAATTTCATACTTTAACATTATAATATATTGCACTTTTGTTTCCAAACGACACTTCTTAGTCCTAGCAATCCCGAAAGTGTCGTCGACGACGTTGGAATGTGCCTATGAAAGGGATTTATGGCGTAACGGTATGTATGTATGTATGTGTCGCAGCCAACTGGTTAAATCAGCCATTTGATTGGAAGGCTAGCCTGTTAATTAAACGCCAGCATACAGTTGAATGCCGATCGTTGATTGAACTCGGGTTAGACCTTTGAAGATAGCTGTCGTTAATTCAGCCACGTGATTCAAATTTAGTTTATTTTTTGCCACTGGGGCGCTGGTAGTCTCAAAACAAATATGGCGTCATATACCTCGCATCAGCTGGCAATTTTAAGTGTTTTTTTCGTTTCAGCATAACTTACAATGTTATATCAATATCAATATTGATATAATAAAAATATGTGACAAAAAAACATTTAATAAAAAAAAATCATACCTCAATTCAAAAATCCTTTGGTTTTTTTTTATAAAATGTTTTTATTTCATATTTTTTAGTTACATCATGTGCCGTTACTTACAGTAAAAATCATCCCATACACAACAATGATGTCATCTAGGTAAACGACTACTTGCCAAAAGGTGATTGATATTTTTTAGGATTATGAAAAAACTACTAGCCAGATCTTCGTAAAAATTATATGGGGCCACACAAACCATTTTCTTTCAGATAAAAAAAAAATATAAAAATCTGTTAACAACTTGCGAAGTTATGGTAAAATATACATAAAAAAAACGTCGACTTGAGAACCTCCTCCTTTTTTTTGAAGTCGGTTAGAAACATGCCTAATATTACACTGCCCGGCTACAAGTTTTCACGAAGAGTTTGAGTCTATAATGAGAATGACATCTCATTTAATGAGACGGCTAAATATGACGATCAGCAAAGTCGTTAAACGTTTCATTCAACCACTTGGCTAGTTGTCCCTTAGCGTTTTCATTGAATGGCGGCGTTTAACTAAGGGGCTAGCCCTCCAATTGAAAGGCTGATTTAACCAGTTGGCTGCGACATATGTACCTACAGATAAAGCTGGGGTACAGATAAAACACATAAAGGGCGATGGAGCTATTCGAACAAACGTACTACTATTTGTAAGATTTTTTTTAATTATGATAAATTTCAAATATAAAAATATTGGAAAAAATCAACTCGGCCACAAGTGAATTATGGGTCTGACCTGTGGCTCTAACCACTGAGCTTTTGGGTCTAACCTGTGGCTCTAAGCACTGAGCTTCCGAGATTTAAGTCTCATTAAGCTCAGTGGTTAGAGCACTGTACCGGATTTCCAAAGGTCGTGGGTTCGAGTCCCATCTAAGAATTCACTTGTGACCGAGTTAATTTTTTCCAATATTTTTCTATTAAAAAAATATCATAACCATAAATAATTTATTTAAATTATTGGAATTACGGGTACCTACGTCAAATTTATCTATTCGTCACGTTTTTTTTCTTTCATGTATGTACATCGATTACTCGAAGACGGCTGGACGGATTGTAATTATTCAAACGTTATTAGTTCAGGTGAGTTCCCAAGTGGGTCCCATTTTCGAAAATTTCAAAATCACTTCAGTATTCTTCAGGAAAACTCAAAAATACTGTTGTAAAAACCGCAAGATGGCAATTAAGTTCACTAGATGGCGCTGTTTATCGATCAAGCTGTTTGACTCAAACTAGATGGCAATTATGTTCATTAGATGGCGCTGCTTATCGGTCAAGCGGTTTGTCTCAAACTAGTACTTGCCCACACTACTAGTTTATTACTTACATGTCCTTGTCCTTGAAGTAATTCTTCATCTTTATCGCTGTGATAAATGGCCATCACGAACTAATGCATCATGTCACGTGTCATGGTCACAGATTTATGCAGGTATGACGTAATGTGTTTGACTAATTGATTTATGGTGAACTAGCGGCCGCCTGCGGTTTCACCCGCGTGGTTCTTCGTCGGGAATATCGGGATAAAAAGCAGCCTGTGTTAGTACACTACCGCGGCCAGTGCCGCTAGCGGAAATGGGTCTACTTCAGTATGCTTGTCTTAGAGCTAGCGCAGACGACGGATAACGGAGGACTTTTTGTCCGCGACACGTCTTTATTGTTAACCAAATAAGATTCAACTTAGATCGCGTATATCCATGAAAAGTACGCGATAGTCCTCGTTATTTATTCAACTTTATGTTCTTAGTAATAAGGTCGTGTCGCGGACAAAAAGTCCTTCAATGTCCGTCGTCTGCGCAGGCCATTAAAGCTGTGCTTAGAGCTTAAATATTTTCAATCAAAATTAAATTGCTATTGACCTGTACGTACGTCTCAACTTGCAGTACAGTAACCTTGTAATGCGAGAAATGTTATAATGTAAGTCACTTCTTGAGAGTTGAAAATTGTTTATGGTTAGGATAACCACAAAATGTAATATTATAATTTGTATTTTCTTATTGTGATGGAAATTGACCTTACTGATATGTTAAGCTCACTTTTCAATTTGACGACTCTGTATGAAATAAAATAGGGAGAAAAAAATAGCCATTGACGAGTTTCTTGCCGGTTCTTTTCGTTACAAGGTCTCCCGCCCCGTAAGGTTTGTGAAACGATGGCGTAGCTCCGTTGACGTTTATAAGTGCTTGTAACAGCCTAGACTGAATAAATTATATTGAATTGAATTGACCAACTTGAAGTCCCAATATACCAAATTTCATTCAAATCTGTTCAGTAGTTTTTGTAAAAAAACAATCTGACATACTTTCACATTTATAATATTAGTAGGATTTGATTGGGCTATTTCGTGCCAGCTGGTGAGTAGATGATGCGTAGTTCAGCCTGCGATTGCGACGGGATGGGTGACCAAAATGTTAATGAGTATCTAGCTCGAGCTCCTCAGTACTTCGGAAGGCACGTTGAGCCTTTTGAACTCGCTAGGTAGATCATGGCTCATCATGGCCCATTCTTGTCAATCCGTAGTGGAGGCCAGTGCCCCAGCATTGGGGACATTAGCTGGTATGATACTGTGTAGTATGTGATTTTTTTTGGTTTATTTTGTGCCAGCTGGTGAGAAGATGATGGCGTATTTTTATTATTTATTAGATATTATTTTTCTTTCTTTTCTCTTTATGTATATTATTGACATCTAAAATTTTGACATCTTAAATATTGACATTTTAAATTTTGACATGTGATTTCTGACATCCGATACATCAATAATGGACATAATACTGTTGTGTGTATTGACATGCTGAGAGATGAGATTTGTGTTGTTTCGTGTATGTACTTGGTTATCGATATTTAAATATTGAACTGTATTAGGTAGTATTTTTTTTTATATATAATTTGATTTAATTTAATGTATGGAGAACATTACATAGTATTTTAGAGCATGACGAGATTACAAGTTTGCTTATCGATATGTCGGTAAAACACGCATGTACGTACTTGAATTTTAAGAACTGAATTGTACCGTGATTTATGCAAATAAATATTACTTACTTACTTACTTGTAGTAGCGAGTTCAGCCTGCGATTGTAGCGGTTAAGCAACTTTCGCTACGGTCGGACAAGGGATAGGGAACCATAAATGTAATATCTCGAGCTCCTCAGTGCTTCGGGAAAGATGTTAAGCCGTTGGTCCCGAATGTATTTGCAGTCTCAGTAACCGCCTCTGTGGTCTAGTGGTAACAACCACCGATATCAGACCAAGGGGTTCTGGGTTCGTTTCCCAGCGGGGGTACATATTGTATTCTGTTTGGCTGGAGGCAGAACTAATTGTAAGTCCGTCCGGCTAGCTACCACTTATCTAAGCCTGACGCCATAACAACAATGTTTTCAGTATTATTGTGTTCCGACAGTTAGAGATAAGATAGCCAGTTCCTCAGTGATGTGGATTCCGGGAGAGGCTCGCTTCCATCTTCGGCCTTATCAATACTTAACATCAGGTATGGTGAAGGCTAAGAGTCTCCCCGTTGTTCATAAAAAAGTCGTTAAATCCACCAATTCGCATTGGACCCGCTTGGTAGGTCATGGACTATTTATCCATCCATAGAGGCCATTGTCCCAGCATTATAGAATAGAATAGAAACCATGTATTAACAACACACACAAATAACAGTAATACAATGAGACAAGTAGGTACTTAATTAAGACAAAAAGACAAGAATTATACTTATATATGGTAAATTTTAAATAGAAAAATATTGGAAAAAATTAACTCGGCCACAAGTGAATTCTCAGACGGGAATCGAACCCGCGACCTTTGGAAATCCGGTCCAATGCTCTTAAAATCATAAATTATTGGCAGTTGCATCTTAATCGATCGTTAAACACCTGAAAAGATGTTTCTTTCGAATGCAAGGATATTCCTAGCATTGATGTAACAACGCTAGCCTACAGCGTATTAAAAATATAAAAGTATTGGAGAATTTCGACGGTGGTTCGCAAGTCTCGGTAGCTCAGCGGTTAGAGCATTGGACCGGATTTCCAAAGGTCGCGGGTTCGATTCCCGTCTGAGAATTCACTTGTGGCCGAGTTAATTTTTTCCAATATTTTTCTATTTAAAATTTATCATAAGTATAAAAATAGCATTGAAAAATGAAAAAATTACAAAATCATAAAAAATAATTATACTGTTACTAGACAGCAAAACAAAATGACGAACTGAGACTAACAAAAAACAATAAGTGTGCCGCTAATACGCACTGTCTCAGCAAAATTAATTTATGGGGCATTCGTTGATGGTCAGAATAACCCAGAAGCACTGATTATCACTTATAATTAAGTAAATAACGTGTTCGTATGAGAATCGAACGATATCGCGGAAAAGAGCTACTAACTAAGATAAAACAAAATAAACGATTTATGAAACATCCAATTGACAGTAATTCAGACGCGACCTTTTGCAAATGGGGTCGGCAGATCGACTCTCAGTGGCAAATGTTAATTAAAGGGCATTTATATGTTCAGTTGCATTTATATCGTATTGAAATCGTGCAGTGCACAATACGATAGCTATAATAGTATGCGGGACTATTCTTAAGAGCATTGCTTTATTCAAATAAACTTATAAATAAGTGCTTTCGAATCGTCCAATTTTTTTTCCCTACCAGCCATTCAGGACATCTTTTGATTGACAAGAAGAACGACCGCAAGAAACTTATCAGCTTAATTTCTGTGGAGAACGGAAGAAGCCAAAACTATATAAAAAAGAGACTAGTTGCTTTTTTCTAGTATATTTTCTTGTTTAATATTTATCACATAAAAATAGCATTGTAAAATACAAAATTAAAAAGTTATACATAGTATACTTTTTATCCAGACATTCCCACGGAAACGGGAACCATGCGGGTGTAGATAAAATTATATGATAAAAATGACAAAAGCCATACTCTGCTCAAACAAAAAGTCTTGGATAATGATCTTGTATCCTATTTATTTTATCATAATTTCAGTAAGTACTTTTTTAATAATGACTTTTGAGAAAATGATGGGTCATTCGATTCAGTCATCATTAGTCATTGCAGAGAAGCGAATAGTTGTTCTTCAAACCGAGATTAAAGAAAACAACGTTTGTGGTTTGTTAAAATTATTCGATTTATCTGAATTAGTTTATTGACGTTTACTTAAATTGGTATGTTTACGTGCTGGGGATGTTTTGGTAATTAAAAAAGTAGTGAGATGGATGTGTGATTGGTCCCCCAGTTTCATGTCTTTGCCCGCTTTTCGCGTATATTATTAATTTCTTTTTCTCCTTTTTATGTAATAGCGGTGCCCTTTTTGATTTCGCCAATTCCTAGTTTCTACCGGAAAAGGTTGACATTGGCAAATTAGTCAGACCCTATTGCCACAAAAAAAAAGGAAAGGAAACCATAGACGTCGATAAAAAATTCGCCATTTTAACTCCAAAGCTTTTTTAACTTGTACTATTAAGTATTCTGTGACCAAAGTCACCTTCCACTTTGCGTCCACGATGACTCAATTATGAAATAAGCGTTAACGTTCTTGCGACTGTGACATTGGCAGATGATATCATAGCTGCCTATCTGCGCGTGCGCAAGTGTGTCATTATTATGCCCTTATCTCACGTACTCCGAATTAAAAATAGACATACGAGACAGCAGCCACGCGCGGCTCTCATTAAAGTTATGCTTAATTTTTATGCGTTTTTAAAACATAATAATGCTGTTATTAAAAGCGTAGATAGATAGCTTAGAATTGTACTGAGAAGAGCAATAAATAAAACGACCGTCTTATCTTAAACGATTTTTTGGCTTTTTCATTTGTAAAAAAAAATAGTCCTCTGAAATAAGACCGATCAGGCATTTCCATTAAAAATAACTTTTGTTGTTTAGAGCTCAGTAAATATTTGACCGTTGAACGGCTACGTGATGGAGTACACATTAAATTAGTGTGATTACATCACATAATTGCTCCCGAACTGACTTAAAAGAATCGTCTTGTTTAGGCTTTGTTCTAACTAATACGGCTCTGCTCGTACTATTGTAGCTCTGCTTGTACTATTGCGGGTCTACTCGTTCAAATGCGGCTCTGATCGGACTAATGGTGCTTGTACACGGCGCAGGCTATATGCAAGCTACTCGCGCAAGTAACTCATGATGTTACCGACAAGCTTGGCTAGAGCCTTCATGGCTTTCTCTTTGGTTTTTTCTTTAACTAATATGTTGTAAATTCCAAATTCTAGTGTCATCATTTTTTTATACGTTGATGTAAAACAATAGCATGTCTATTTATAGAAGTCAAAATACATGATCATCCGAAGGTGCACGTTTAATGTACTGCTCGAACTCGTCTTCACATGAAGCATAGCTTGCTCCAGCTACTTGCACCATGCACAGGCACAAGCCATTAACTTGTGTATGTATATATACTGCTACAGTGAGTTACTTGCATAGTGTAGAAGCAGCATAATGCAGGTCTTCTCGTACTAATGCGGCTCTTCTCGTACGAATGTGGCTAAACTCGTACTAAAGCAAACTCTGCTCGATCGAACTAATGCAGCTTTACTCGTACTTTATGCTGCTCTACTCGTACTATTGCGGCTCTACTAATGTGGCTCATCTCGTACTATTATGGTTCTACTCGTTCTAATGTGGCTCTAATCGTACTAATGCGACTCTACTCGTACTATTTCGTACTATGTTTATCTGTACTGACCTTCTGCAGGAAGGAGTTGATCCATTTTGTGAAGGTTTTCTTCTGTATGTGCAACCGCTCCTCTTGCAGCGCCTTGATGCGGCTCTGCTCGAACTTGAGCGCGTCCTCGCGCTGCGTCATGTTGGTACGCTGCTGCACTGCACTCGCGTATCCGCCCGGCTCATACTGCGGCCCTGGGGAGCAGTTTAAAGACTCGTTAGTTAAGATGATGGGTTTACATAGGGAATAATAATAATAATAATAATAATAATGTTCTATTATTTGTGATTTGAACGTTTTCTATATATCTGTTACATTTTAAAATTAAGCTCCCTAAAAACCCATTTAACCGCCTCTGTGGTCTAGTGGCACAACCACCGGTATCAGACCCAGGGGTCCCGGGTTCGATTCCCAGCGGGAGTACATATTGTATTCGGTTTGGTTGGTGGAAGGACTCGTTGTAAGTCCGCCTGGCTAGCTACCACCATCTTGTTTAAGTCTGACGCCATAATAACAATGTTTTCAGCATTGTTGTGTTCCGGCAGTTAGAGATAAGATAGCCAGTTCCTCAGTGATTGAGGATTCCGGGAGAGGCAAGCTTCCATCTTCAGCCTTATCAATACTTAACATCAGATACGATGAAGGCTAAGAGTCTCCCTGTTGTTCATAAAAAAAATAAAAAAACTCTACTGGACGACCGGGACGTTTCCCGAATGTACATCATTTCCTTGAAAGAGGTTGAGTAGAGTCGTCGAAGTTTTGGAGGAAAATCTTAGAATACGAGTGTTATTTTCTCCCCGCGTTGTTGAACAGGCTCAAAGGTCATGACTTCAGTCTCATCTCGGATAAGTTGTATTTATAATATAACATTCGTTTGCCGTGTGGTGACGGCCTAAGAATAAAGTGTCACCACTCCCTTACATGCCTGGGATGTCGTAAGAGGCGACTAAGAGGTTCAATGCATTGAACACCTATGCGAGAGAAGGAAAACTTGAAACAAACCCTTTACCAACCCGTCTGGCCAGCGTGGTAGGCTAATAGCCCCCTATGAGCGCCACAATAGGCGTGAGCTAGGAGAGGCCTATGTCCAGCAGTGGACGTCCACAGGCTGATAATGGATGGATGATGGGTGATTCGTTTTTAATAAAAAATATTTCGATGATAAATATTAAACTAGAAAATATACTAGAAAAAAGCAACTAGTCTCATGTTGCCCTGACGGGATGACGACATGAGACTAGTTGCTTTTTTCTAGTATATTTTCTTGTTTAATATTTATTACATAAAAATAGCATTGTAAAATGCAAAATTAAAAGTAATGAATATTTCGGTGAGTTTTCTAACAGGTAAAGTCGCGGGTAAAAATTAGTTTACCATATTTCCTCGTAGGCTGATAATCCTGGTAAGAGTGGAAGCTGACGTTGCTCAGTTGCCGCTGCATGTTTCACTCTTTCACTTCACTCACTCCATTTAATTCACTTTACACTATTATTGGGCTATTATACTATTAATCTTTGGTTTATTTATAGACGGTGACAGCTGAAATTGTTAAACAGCGATTTCAATTTCGGTACCTATTGAAGTTTAATCTCATGTCATTTTGGCCTTTCAATACACACAATTTTTTTTAAATGATACCACTCACTACATAGATAGTAATATATTTTTTACTGTATTTATATTCGACGACCTCCATGGTAGTGGTACGTACGTACACCGGATACAGTGTCGCTTTCTCTGAGGCCCTGGGTTCGAATGCCGGTAGGGACAAATATTTGTATGATGAATACGAACATTTGTACCTGAACCATGGACGATTATATATTTGTTTATGTATAATTATATGTATTTATATCCGTTACTGGTATCCCATAACACAAGCCTTACAGTGCTTACTTTGGGGCTAGGTTAATTGGTTTGAGTGTAATTTTTATTTTTATTTTTATTCGGCATATTGTATGTTGCAGGCAGGTGCAGGATATGAATCGAAAGATAATAGCAGCGAAAGTTTATAGATATGTAGAATTGAGACATGCCGCACTTAACGATATCATACGCCGGTCCCTTGCCACCGTCAACGTGCCAAGTTTACTTGAGCCGACTGGTATTGCAAGAGACGATGGCAAGAGTCCGGACGGTATGAGTTTGATTCCATGGAAGATGGGCCGGGTGCTGGTATGGGATGCAACCTGTTCAGACACGCTGGCCCCTTCCCATCTACATGGAACCAACAACGGAGCTGGTGCGGCTGGTGAAGCGGCTGAAAAAGCAAAATCATGCAAATACAGGGGTCTAGGCTCCGAATATGATTTTGTCCCATTCGGTGTCGATATTGGAAATTCGGCTGTCTTTAGCAGGCAGTGGATCCGATTTACTACTAAGTTATTTACGCAAACACAGTTTTCGGTTCAGACACTTTTATTCGACTTGTTCGAGTGAAGTATAAACAAACAATACAAAAACAATAATCTAGTGACAGATTACATTTGTCATGTATAGACATGACACTTGCTGGCCAGCACCAGTTCTTGCCAGCCAGGACTTTCACTCTCCAACAGTCGAGACCCTTGGTCCGTGGGGTCCTAGCGCTATAAGGCTTTTTAAGGAAATTGCAAAAAGGTTAGTCGACACACAGGAGACCGAAGAGCTGGCAGCTACCTCGGACAAAGAATTAGTCTAGCTATTCAAAGGGGGAACGCTGCCAGTATCTTCGGAACCTTGCCTAAAGGGACTCCTTTTAATAATATATTTTAGTTTTTATATTATATTTTTAAGGTTTTAGTTTTAGGGTCATTGTTCTAGTATATATATCTAATGTGTAAATTATAATGGAATATATGTAGAATTTGTACATAGGTATGTCGTAGGATGATTTGATAAATATAATTTTCGCAAAAATCCTAGGAATATTGCGAAAACAAGTCAATGGTTTTGACATTTTCCAATCTTACTGAATAAAGATAGGGTTTTTGCAAAAATAAGGGTTCCTTTATTAACATTGGATATTCTTGACTATGATTGGCTTAATTGTGCTTGCTTGCTTACTCTTATTCTGATTGGTTCACAGTAAATTTACTAGACGTGAGAGAATAGATTGACATTTGAAACGTAAAGTCGTCAACCAATCAGAGATGTTGTTTTGGACGGTCCGCCCAGGCAACTAGTGTTCTTATTTCATAATAGCCAACGATTCTTTTCACAATACTAAGGCAACCCGCTTTTTGGCAAAACCCCTATAATTTTTCTGTCGGATTGAGAAATTACTACACCGTTGCCTAATTATCCGTGTTTTCGCAATATCCCTAGGATTTTCGCAAAAAATCGAAATGTCTAGTTATCCTGCGACACATATGCGCATGCGCATGATGTTCTAATCTAGATTTTTCTTTTTGATGTTATGAACCCTAATCAGTATGAATAATAAACCCAATACACGTCTTGTCAAGGAATGGTATTATAATGGCGGCTGACATCGGGGCGCGAAAGTTTTACGTGTGCTGCATCAAAAAACGGCGCGAAAGTAGAAACCGCGCGAATGTACACAGATCATACATAGTCAAATCAAATCAAATCGTTTATTTTGCAAACTAAGCGATAGGTACATAGGTGTTACATACATGGTAAAGTGCGGCTTATTAACCGTTTTGGTCAAAATAAAAGTCAAAGTCAAAGATTTTTATTCAAATATACTTATACATAAGTACTTTCGAATAGTCCAACATTTTTTTCCCCTACCAGCCATTCAGGACATCTTTTAACTGATAAAAAGAACGGCCGCAAGAAACTTATCAGCTTTAACAGAAACAACAACATTTACAAAGGAACATTTTGGTGTAGCAAATATTATGACAGGACAGCTTATTATCTACGGACACTTAAATTACAAAGAGCTAACGTTCGGAAACTTACCTTAAATTACAAAAAGCTAACGTTTTTTTGCTAAGGGGTGGTGCAGATTCCAATATATTAACATATTTCATGTATTTAGGTAATCATTTACGGAGTAGTAACATTTTTGTATGAGGTGGTAACATTTTTGTATGAGGTGTCAGTCATAGATTTAAGGCTATTATTTTTGTGTGTGTAAATATTTGATGAACATCATTATGATATAAAAACATTGGTCATTTTGTTTTATTTTACAATAATGTTTAATGAAGGGGAAGATATTGCTACTTTTATATGAGATGATAATTTAATCCTAAAAAAATCCTCTCTGATACTAAATAGCCGGTGCTTCCTAATATTTAGTATATTTATATAAAAGTCGTCCGGAAACAGCAACATTATTGTAAATTGCAACAAAAACCTTTATGACCAAACCCGGAAGTGGAGTTATGGCAACACAGCGCATACCGGCGCCCGCGCACTGTAAAAGCACAGTTACCACGTTGTATGACCGGTCATCGGTATACTAATTACACTTATGAGGTTTACTACGAAGTGCTGTAATCAGGCCAAATTCGTAACTCGATACACTTAATTTTCAACTTAAATCCAGGTCCAGGGTTCGAATACCAGAGGGGGTACGTTTTGGTTGGTGGTAGTACTTGCTGTAAGTCCGCCTGGCTAGCTACCACCGTCTTAACTAAGTCTGTCGCCACAACAACAATGCTTTCAGCGTTGTTGTGTTCCGGTAGTTAGATATAGGTATTTCCTCAGTAGCTGAGGATTCCAGAAGAAGCGAAATTCTACTTAATCAACACTTAGTAGCAAAAAAAGAAAGAAAGAAGAAAGAAAAAAAATTTTTTTGACACTGCACGACAATTGTAAAACTTGTTAAAAACACCAATGTACATACAGCAAAGACGTGCAGCGTCAAAACTGTTCCAGCTCAGTCCATACGCAGCAGACTTGTAGGCCTGCTGCATTGATATTCTGCTGAGCACAGTGGTGACATCAGGCACCACTATGCTCAGCTGAATATCAGTGCAGGATATCAGTGCGGATACGCATCAGATGACGTCATAACGCGTCACGACACACCACAACACAAAAATGTCGATCTGCTTTAAGCCTTGTCGCACTGTGGTCACTAGTCACACTCGCACATTAAAATCGATGACAGCAGCTAATAGTAGGGGCTCTGGTTAGGCGCATTCTACCGTATAGTATTGTTGGCTGTTATTTTTTTAATAGCAGTGCAGTATGGGCAAATGAACTTACGGTATAGTTCCTTTGTGGTTAAGTGGACACAGATTTTAATTAGTCTGCGACAGTGGATGGATATGAACTTCTTCTGCCTTAAAAAAAATTGTACGGATTTTTACTGCTTCATTGCAGCTTAGCGGAGCTTAGCGGAGCTGGTGTCGGCTGCTCGATTGATGGTGTACTTGTCAACAACATCAGTTACGCGGACGACATGGTTCTGCTGAGCCCATCGATCAGTGCCCTCAGGAAGCTTGTTTTGATCTGTGAGCGTTATGCGGAGGCTCATGGGCTCAGATACAATGCCATCAAAAGCGAGCTAATGGTGTTTAAGGCGGGAACCAAAACTTATGACACTGTCCCACCGGTCATACTAAATGGCAGTGTTCTTAATAAAGTAACACAATTTAAGTATCTGGGCCACTGGGTCACCGAGTCGCTGGCGGATGACGTTGACATGGATAGGGAGTGTAGGGCATTGTCTATTCGGGCCAATATGTTGGCTCGTAGGTTTGCACGGTGTACTGCAGAAGTTAAGGTTACATTATTTAGAGCATTTTGTCAATCATTCTATACCTGCAGCCTATGGGTCAAGCACACGAAAAAATCATACGATGCCCTACGCATTCAATATAACAATGCGTTTAGAGCACTGTTGAGGCTGCCACCGTACTGTAGTGCGTCAGGGATGTTTGCTGACGCGCATGTTGACGGCTTTCAAGCTATTTCTTGATGCTGCGCGTGCGGGGCAGCGCCAACAGCTACCTGCAGCTATTTGCCTCGAGAATGGATCTGGACTGCCCAATAATGCAGCATTGGAGTGGGCTGCATATTGAGCACTCTGGTTATAAACCAAAATTTATATTAAGGTAGTTGTTTTAGAATATTTCAAAATTAATTATAATAATAAACTGTAATTTTAATTCTATTTTTAATTTTTATTTGTATTTTTTATTATTTTAATAATTATTATTTATGTGAATGTTATTATGATCAAAATAATATTTTAGAATTTAAATTAAGTAATAATGAATTTGTAATTTAATAATGACTTTAAAATTTTATTGTTTGTGTTGTTTATTTAGGACTTACAATATAGATGAATGTAATTTTTTATTTATGAATGATAGTGTAATTAATATTGTTTGTATGTTATTGTGATATGGATCAAGGTCCGAAATAAAATGATTATTATTATTATTATTATTGCAAAAAATCTAGAGACAACAAACCAACAAATCCAGAAACCCTAGTCAAAATCTAGCCTCAGTAAGTACCTTATTAGCAAAACTTGTTTCTAATTAGATGAATAAATTGATTGTTCATCAAGATAATGCATCGACTACCTATCCGAAATACGTCTCTAGCTAAAATCGCTTAGCCAGACCACAGATAACTAATATGGCCGGACTAAGTTATCATCAACCTTGATTATTCCTTTATCATAATTAATTTTAAAGGAAGAAAGAAAAGTCTAGATAAAAACCGGTCAGCCATCCGAAACCCGACCACACCCAAAGTAGCTTAGCTTTCGTAATCGACCGACAATTGTTTAATTAACCGATTTTTCACCCGTAAACAGTGGCCCTACCGCGTAAGTGTCGTCGACGTCGTCGACTTGTCGAATATGGGCGCAACTCTTCACACGCGAGCGCTGATGCTATAGCACTGTCTCGGTCGCACACAGAGTCGAGTATTAACTTACAATGGAAAAGGTTTCTTATTATTAGGACTATAAGGTTGGCATTGCGTTGTAAGAAAACGCCGTCGGCTATCAAAGTAAAGTTGACAGCGATGCCGCCGGTACTTTCGTGGTAGGCCCACAGGTGTTAATGTCTGGGCCCCAGATGGATGTGACATATTGCTCTTAGTCTTTGGTAACTTTTCATTTGTGTCAAAAAGAAGTAGCAATGTGTCACATCCTTGGACGAATTAATTCGTCCAAGTTCACATCCATCTGTCAAGTGAAGCCGATTTCGATGCCGACGCCACAAACGCGGTACGGCCCCTGGTAGGCGGTGAACTATACGGAACGCTGATAGAGATATCTCCTTTATAAATGCTTTGCATAATACAAGAAATGTAAGAAAGATTGCTCGTGGTTTATTTTGTCATATTTCGTTTAACTGGTAGGGCGGAAACAACGAAAAGGAGACCACGGCAGCTGTAAAGGTGCCGAAACGTCGGGAAAATCAAAACACCCCTAAAAAACCTAAAAATACGGACAATTACAACTTAGTTCGTGGAAATATAGCGCGTTTGATATCCGTAAAAGTTGTTTTATTTCAATGAACAGTGCGCGCCAAAACATAAGATGTACGTAAACGAAAAGAAGCTCGCGATATAGAGTCCGTCAGCCATCCGAAACCCCGACCACACCCAAAGTTGCTTAGCTTTCGTAATCGACCGACAATTGCTTAATTAACCGATTGTTCACTCGTAATCAGGTGTCACAGACCGGTGGATAGGAAGCTACGCGGAACGCCGCGACAACGGCGATGCTCGGTCACACTCACACGCCGATTACTGGCCGGTAATTAGATTGATTTTTAACCGACTTCAAAAAAAGGAGGAGGTTCTCATTTCGACAGTCTTTTTTTTTTGTTTTATGTATTTTACTTGATTAGTCGAAGAAGGCTGGATCGATTTGAGTAATTATTTTTTTGTTCGAAAGGGTATACTTCCTATGTGGTCCCATTGTCATCATGTCAGGATCTGATAATGGGATCCTGGAGAAATCCAGGGAACTCTTCAAATATTATAGGCACTCCTATAGCGATTTCGGTGTTTTCTATAGTAACTTATGCATACGCTTCCGGAAAGCACCATTTAGTGAAGTGGAACTTATGATGAAGACCACAAATGTTCATCGGAACTTTTAAATACTTAGCATTTCACGGAAGCGATACGATTACTTTAATGTGGTTCATAAGCAATTTATGCTCGACTCAATGCAGTCGGTTTTATTTTTTTTATAAAAAGGTTTTTAAACGACTTTAAATAAGGAGGTTATTTAGTTAAGTTATACACCTTGAATTTTGTATTACCGGAGATTTTTCGATAGTTAAATTCTGTCATAACACACTTTGCTTAAAGTAAGATTGACTCTTTCTGGCACAGGTGAATTAGCACTTAAAAGAAAGACCCCCTTTGACTTTTAACCGCCTCAGTGGTCTAGTGGTACAACCACCCGTATCAGACCCAGGGGTTCAATTCCGAGCGGGGGTACATATTGTATTCGGTTTGGTTGGTGGTAGGACTTGTTCTAAGTCCGTCTGGCTAGCTACCACCATCTTATCTAATTCTGACGCCATAACAACAATGTTTTCAGCATTGTTGTGTTCCGGCAGTTAGAGATAAGATATCCAGTCCTCAGTGTAGGGTTCCGACTTCCGTTTCCATACGTCATCGTCAGGAATTCAGGATTTGTCCTGACATGTCAGGATATTTCGGTCCCTTGTCAGGAATCCGGTCGGAATTGGAAAATAGCACTTTTGGATTTTAGAGTAAAACAAATCGTAAAAATTAACTTTATTCGTTACTCCACCGAGCTTTAGAGTCTAGTGAGCATAATAAAGGCTAGGAAAGTAGGTGTTTTGGCCATCGGAGTTCCTCGAGCGAGCGATAACGATCATTTAGCACTATAGAGGGTGTTAAAAGACCGAAAACGAAAACCACGTATTCTCCCCCATCGGTACTATCATTTTCTTGTATGGGGCCAAATCTGGGTACCAGATAGTTAGGAAGTTATTGAGAGTCAAAGTCAATATTTGTTTTTAAAGATTATCGTTTTAAGTTACAAAACCGTAATGAATATTAAAAACAATCAAAGAAACTGGATCCCGCCTACTCGTACCTTCTAGACACACGCACACGTTCAGGGTTGGAAAAATCATGATTATTATTTGAATAAAAAGGTTTTTTTTTTTAGGATTTGCGATCATTACCAGAGTTTTTCTTGTGGGAATATTTTTATGTAGGTAGAATTGATGTATAGTCCTGGCAACGACACCAAAATATGTAAAATGTCACATGGACCAGAAAGCGTCGATGTTAAATTCGGTTTCAGTTTATAAAAAATATCTCATTTTTGATTTTTGTATTTTATTGTCATAAATAACTTAGCTTGCACCTGTAGTATTTGCATTGCATTCTGCATTAGTCAGTGACATAGCCTCTCGTCGCATTGCCGCCATTAAGTGTGTCAACTTGACAGTTGCCATCCCACAGACTAGCACGCGGGTGTCATTTATTAAGGCAAAATGCTACAGCACCTATCGTACTTTATATTAACATTGTTTACGAAAATTATAGTCGGTTAATATGCAGTCCCAGCGTTTAATTAATTCCTTTTTCGGATTTTGATCGAAATCACTGATTTTTATTTAAAAAACAATGCAATATAAATCGTGATTTAAATCATCCAACCCTGCACACGTTGGTGCACGCGTTTTTTGTGTGTAAAAAAACATCAATTTATTTTAAACGAAAAATAAAGTCGTTTTCAGCAATTGTTTTCACAAATTCTTATTTAGTTTAATGTACAGTCCAAGATCAACTCCAATCCAGGCCCCGATTGTGCCCTATGATATGCATATGTCCATAACAATGGTCTTACATTATTTTATAACATCTACATGTACATTATGGTTTTGCAATAAACTATTGAGTATTGAGTATTGAGGATAATTAGATAAATAGATTTTTGCGAAAATCCTAGGGATATTGCGAAAACACGGATGATTAGACAGTGGTGTTGTCATTTCTCAATCCTACTGAAAAAAGATAGGATTTTTGCGAAAAACTGGTTGCCTTAGTAAGATTACGAAAATAATCCCTGGCTATTATAAAATAAGAACACTGATTGGCTGGTCGGACCGTCCAAAACAACATCTTCTCTGATTGGTTGACGACTTGACGTTTCAAATGTCAATCTATTCTCTCACGTGTAGTAAACTTTCTATGCGGAATTTCTGTGGAAAACGGAAGAAGCCAAAAAAATAAAAAAAACTTTCTATGAACCAATCAAAATAAGAGTTAGCAAGCAACCAAAAACTAAGCCGATCAGAGTAAAGAATATCCAATGTTACTAAAAAACCAGTATTTTTGCAAAAACCCTATCTGTTTTCAGTAAGATTGAGAAATGTCAAAACCATTGTCTACTTATCAATGTTTTTGAAATAACTCTAGGATTTTTGCGAAAATTCTATTTATCAAATCCTCCTACGACATATAGCGCTACTTTTTAAGTAGTTGTTTTATAATGTTAACAAAACATATGCAAGCATACATCCTCCTTGAATATTCATAAAAGACTATAGCTTAGTTCATCGACCCGTCTCTACGCTGAGCACATATATGCAAATTGTGCATATATGCGTAATGTAACCGACTCTTATTAAAGTTAAGTGTTTTATTACACCATGAATAACGTGGTATGCTACTTATCACTACATGAGATCTTTTTTCCTCTGAAACGGGGAAACGCTTCTTCATCATACCTGGGGGTCAATTCTGCAAAATTTTTGTCATAATTGTCTCTCAGTGGTGTTTCAATAGTAGTGTTTATTTACACTATTTTAACCGCCTCTGTGGTCTAGTGGTACAACCACCGATATCAGACCCAGGGGTCCCGGGTTAGATTCCCAGTGGGGTACATATTGTATTCGATTTGGTTGGTGGTAGGACTTGTTGTAAGTCCGCCTGGCTAGCTACCACCATCTTATCAAAGTCTGACGCCATAACAACAATGTTTTCGGCATTGTTGTGTTTCGGCAGTTAAAGATAATAGCCAGTTTTTTTTAATGATTTTTGAATTTTTGCATTTTTCAATGCTTTTTCTATTTAAAATTTACCATAAATAATAGCCAGTTCCTCAGTGATTGGGGATTCCGGGAGAGGCTCGCTTCCATCTTCAGCCTTATCAATATTTAACATCAGGTATGATTAAGGCTAAGAGTCTCCCCGTAGTTCATTAAAAAAAAAACTGTAAAGCAGCACTACCATTGAAACACCACTGGAATACGATTGTGACTAAGCATTAGTAGAATTGGACCCCTGATGTTAAGTATTGATAAGGCTGCATGAAGATGGAATTGGAATCGAATCGTCAACCACTGAGGAACTGGCAGTGTCTAATTTTATAATCAATCACAATCCCTTTCAAAGGTATTGTGATTGTGATAGTGATTTATGGAATTGCGTAACTTATAGTCGCAATCCCTTTCGGAACGAATGATGTTTTAAATGACACTCCATTTGAGGCTTCTCCATACATTTTAAAGATATTTTCGTCTGTCACTTTGCTTAGACAGTTCAATTTCGTTAATTTTTTCACCTTTCAAAACGCGTCCTATAAAATGTCAAATAGTTATTTACACTAAAACAAGTTTTACATGTAAACGTTTGTTGATTGAATGGTTAAAAAAAAATGGACTACGAGGAAATAGAAAAATTGATTGTACATATTGAGAAGTAAAAATTAGATAATTACCTAGAATAATATATAACACAAAGAAATAGTATAAAACACATACACACATGCACACACACACACACACACACACACACAGACACACCCATGCGAGAACCTGTAGAATCAAGAGTGAAACTTAATGTAATAATTTATATATACCTAGATAATAAGATATTTGAAAATATGTCTTAAGTATAAAATAAGTGATTGATACGCGAGAGCGATTTCTCCTGGCACAAGTGTTTTCACACTTAAAAGGAGGAATCAACCTCAATTTATTGTTAAAACTTTATGTCTGATAATAAAACATTTTTAATTTTCATTTTCATTTCATTTCAGTGACATGACGGCTTGAAGTATGTGTATATCTTTCAAATGACGATTTGAGAGGGATTGCGATAGATTTTAAAATTAGAAAATTAGCTCTCTGATCCCAACATGTTGAAAACATTGTTATGGGGATAGAATAGACAGATGAAATCGTGCCAGCTAGCACAGTATACCTATATATTTCAAGTCAAACCTTAGAAGTAATGCTACCACCAACCAAACCGAGCACAATCTGTATCTACCACTGGGAATCGAACTAGAGACCTTTGGAACTAATATCGGTGGTGTTACTACTAGACAAGCGACTGAAGTTGTACAATTAATTAGTTTTATCTTAGTTACCATGCAAAATATCTCTCTAAGTATTTCATTATTTATATAATCTAATGCAAGTCTTATAACTCTTCAAGCATAGCAATATACATATTTCAAAATGACCTGAAAATGTTACCAAATTATGAAACTTATGTACGTGCATTATTAACGATGCGTTAAAGTAGAAAACGTAGAAATATGTAGCTTAATTCCGCAAGAAACTAACATGCAAGATGCACCGCCCGCCCGCCCGCAAAGAAATGCAGATGCAACAGTGACACACCTAGCGATGCCAGACGTACGGTAATTACCGTATTTGTACGGTATTTTCAAGCCTTGTACGGTAATATATCGTGGTGCCAAAACCATACGGTAATTTTAAGAACTGCGCGAAAATTCGACAAAACGTACGGTAATTTTAAGTTGGCGCCTAATCTCTGAATTGACCCATAGATAAGTGAGGTGGACCTGACATTCGGACCGTAATTTCTCTCTATCACACTAATAATATCCTAAATTTGCCATCTCTTTCCTTTCTGTTTATCACGGATGAATGAACAGAACAACTGCCCCTGTGGCTCGGGAATGCTCGGCTCCCGACAGCGGAATGTATACGCTGTCTCTGTCACTCACTATAGAATAGACAAGGACAAAGCACAGAATTCGAATAAATAATTGCGACTTTTCATACAACCATCGTGTACGGTAATTGTACGGTAATTTAGGGGTACATTTTAAGGTAATTCTGGCAACATAGTCTGGCAACAGTGACTCACCTTGCACCTTCACCGACTGCTCTACACGTGTTTCGCCCACACACGGAGCATCCTCAGGAGTTGTTAGACCGTGCAATACCAGCACCGAACTCGGTACACCGAACTACATATTTCTCGTTTTCTACTAACACCCATATTCTAAGTCGTTCCTCCAAAACTTACTCGTCCTCGACTTAACGAAACCTCACTGAAAACCTCTTCGAAATACTCCACGAAATCGGTATTCTAAGTCGTAACTCTGTAATTATTACACTCAAGTGAGGAATAATTTGTGTGGAGGAGATTTTTTGCAACTATGAATACCAAATTTGTCGAATGAGTTTGAGTGGAGTGTAAAAAAATTTGGAGGAACGACTTAGAATATGGAGGTAAGATATGGATTTCCGTCAAGTAACGCCTGATTCTATCAAAAACGATGCGTTGGTTGGCTTCAGCTGGCACCGCAACTCCAAACGGCTTATTATTTAGTTTATTTAAAGTTAGTTTTATTACTTGTAAAAAAGAAATCAATAGTGCAAACTGCAAAGCTCGCAAACCTACATTCTCTTTTCACTGGCTATCTCCAAATACTGTCTATGCTGTTTGCCTATTAGCACTACTTGAAACAACATTTGCATCAACGAAATGAGATCAATGAACTCTCGGTGCAGTGCACACAGAATTTCATATTTTTAATTCGTCTGCGCGGAATTGAGAAGAAAATCTCATTGGCGCGTCCGGCCTGCGATTCTCACGGTTAAGTAACGTTCGCAATGGTCTGTCAGATGGGTGACCAAATGTATTTATTTGTGTTTTTAAAATTTCCATTGCTAAAGTACGACCAGTCTTAAATTTATCAAATTTGTTTTTAGCTTCATATCGTGTAAAGCTACAAAATCTATAATTCTTGACGTAATAGTGTCTACCACGGGTATTTTTTGCAGTTATTTATCTGGTTAAAAGAGTAATAGTTTACTTTCAACCAAATTAAAAACTAAAGTTTAAACAAATTTAAACAAATTGAGGTCTCTCATTGGTATTTTTTTTCAAACTTCTGCTTTGAACGGTTTGAGATCTGGGAAATCAAAAAACGTTACCGCAGCAAAATCTTAAATTACTCAAGAACTATAACACACACATATTTGCTAACATTTACTACGTCATATAAGCTATCTACTCATGTATTTGGTTCCTTGCTGAAACGACTTTTTTTTGCTAGGGTACTCCAGCAAAATCAGTTTTTCTCAAATATCTTTTAAACTATACTTCACACAATTTTTGCTAATAATAAACAAATTTCTCCTCGTGACACACTAATTATCTGTTATAGTCTCATATCTATAGAGCACCACATTTTGCGGGGGTAACGCACTCTATTTGTATTATGCTGAGTCGTGACCTTTTCGGGACAAATTTTAATGTTCTCTGTGTGTACTGGCCTTCGCTATCATGTAATTTGTCTCAAATAAATTTATTTTCTTTCTTTCTATTTGGATGGGTTTTGTAAGTTTATTTTGTTTTTCCCGACGTTTCGGCACCTTTTCAGCGGCAGTTGATCACGACAGCTTAAAAGGTGCCGAAACTTCAATACAATAATAATAATAATAATAATTGCATACAATCACACCAATTATCTAGCCCACGTTAAGTTTGACGAAGAACTTGCGTTATGGATACTAGGTAACGGATAAACATACTTACATACTTAATTTTGTAAACACATACATAATATACATATCAAACACCCAGACCAAGGCAAATAGACATGTTCATCCACACATATATTTATCTTGTCCGGGGATCGAACCCCGGACCTCTGGCGCAGAAGGTGGGCTTAGTACCCCCACGCCAAACAGGTCATACAATATACCACTAAATATCGGGTTATAAACAGTATGCACTGAAATCCGAAAAAGTTGATTCATTTAAAAAGAAAACCCTATAATCCGTACACCAGTAAAGAACCACAGACAATACAATATGCTAAACACGCGGAACAGACAAATAATTGAGTTGTAATAAAAAAACATGTCTGCGGTTTCTTTTCCCACGTGCCAAGGTACAATGGGGACCTACTTCCCACAGTTTCCCTTATCATACGAAGTCGGAATATTAATAGTAGATTGTTTACCAAGGGCTGTATGACACCCATAACAGTCGAGTGTTTTGGCGCCCGAACGAAGTGAGGGCGCCGATAGTTCGAGACTGTTATGGGTCCATACACCCGAAGTAAACACTCTACTTTTCATTTTGAATATGAGGAAAGTAAAAACAAACAGAACATTCAAAAAAAATTTTTGTAAGTTTCTACGATTTTAATTATTTTATAATGTAGCAAAATAAGCTGTATAGGCTTCTGTGCCTTTGCCTACATACCTTTGGTAAATAAAAGTCCAAACAGATTACAGATATCGATTTGACATGACACCCCCTATTCTTTTTTCAAATTTATTACAGCCATAGGGCCGCCACATATCACTTTCAACAAGCATTTTAGGCAAGTTATGAGTTACTTTCAGAATATGAGGCATGAAAACAAATGTAGATGTTAACAGCTGAATTGTGTTTGGAGATTTAATGTCCCAATTATTTGAGAGTGAATCAAGTTTTATAGAGGAGCCCGTGGCGCAGTAATAATAATAATAATAATAATCATTTTATTTCGGACCTTGATCCATATCACAATAACATACAAACAATATTAATTACACTATCATTCATAAATTAAAAATTACATTCATCTATATTGTAAGTCCTAAATAAACAACACAAAAAATAAAATTTAAAAGTCATTATTAAATTACAAATTCATTATTACTTAATTTAAACTCTAAAATATTATTTTGATCATATAACATTCACATAAATAATAATTAATAAAATAATAAAAAAAATATATTAAAAATCTAATTAAAATTACAGTTTATTAATATTTATTTTGAAATATTCTAAAACAACTACCATAATATAAATTTTGGTTTATAACCAGAGTGCTCAATATGCAACCCATTCCAATGCTGCATTGCAATGGGCAGTGGTTCGCGCCCTCGGCCTGCGATTGTTAAGGGTAAGCAACTTTCGCAATGCTCGGTCACGGGATGGGTGACAATAAATGTATTGTCTCGAGCTCCTCCGTGCTTCGGAAGGCACGTTAACCGATTCATTGCGTATCCCACTTTTACGGACTTTTGTCCATGGCGGCTAACAAATATTCCGTGACGCCTCCGTGCGTCAGCCTCCACCCATTAAAGTGACGGTCTTGCGCGTCTTCAGCCATGAGTGAATACATTTTGGTTTTTGTTGTGATTTTAGCTAGTTTACACGTGATTACATTCAGTCGGCATTAGATGTCCAACGTAAAGGGTTTACTAATTAGTTTAGTGTGTTCTAAAGTGACATAGCTACGAGATTTAGCTGGAATGGCTGATAAGTGATTTATTTGGATCAGGCGTTTTAAACCTTTTGTGTAATTTTAGTAGGGGTTTACAAAACTGTGTGAAAAGAGTACCTTTATTTAGGTTATTAAATCTAAAAACCATCATGACTTACGCAACTTGCATCCAGGGTATTCCTGCGATCTTTATCACGTCGTGGAGTCGTGCCTATGTCCACCATAATTAGTAATAGTTGGACGTCCTCGTCTGCGGTTTAAGATAAACGAAAAGTTTGAACTTTTCTGCCCCAAAAGTAAATAATATAAATAAATAATAAATATTTCCATACAATCACAACAATTATCTAGCCCACATTGAGTATCGTGAAGAACTTGTGTTATGGATACTTGATAACGGAAAACATACTTATATACTTTTTTTTTTTGTAAATACATACATAATATACATATTAAACACCCAGACCAAGACAAATAGACATGTTCATGCACACAAATATTTGTCTTGTCCGGGGATCGAACCCGGGACCTCTGGCGCAGAAGGCGGCGTTAGTGCCTCTGCGCCAAACAGTCACCCGTTGTACGCGAAAATTAGTAGGCAGGGTATAGGTCCCACCACCCACGAAGACGCGCCCCTCCACTTTTTAAAAAGCTTTGCTTGGGAAAATCAAAAAACCCCTAAAAATCCTAAAAATACCGACAGTTTCAACTTAGTTCGTGAAAATATATAGCGCGTTTGATATCCGTAAAAGTTGTTTTATTTCAATCATTTTGGATAGTCGACTCAGACCAAGTCGAAGGTAGGCGCTAGTCAATTAACGACTCAAACCTATACTGGGTGCGGCCAAGTTATCTGGTATTTGCGCAGATAACTTCAGAGCGTTGCGTTATCGACACTCCCAAGAATGCATCGTTAAGTTGGGTATGTATAGCATTCTGGATCTCCCCCATTCACTCCTTGGATGGCTATTATCAGATCTCAAATCGGTCAATCCTTGGCAGAGAACCAAGGCTCCAAAGTTATCTTGATTGTATGAAAATCGGCTACTGTCGGTAATTATGTAACCACCACTGTATTTCACTCTCAAGATGCACTATGATGCTCTGCCATCATGTGGAATTTATGGCGTAAGTGCGCGTTTGTCAAAGTCAAAGATTTTTTATTCAAATAGACTTATAGATAAGTACTTTTAAATACCTAGTCCTAAATTTTTTTCCCCTACCAGCCATTCAGGACATCTTTTAACTGATAAGAAGAACGGCCGCAAGAAACTTATCAGCCTTAGCAGAAACAACAACATTTACAATGGAACATGTTGCTGCCAAACACAAATCTACAATCTTGAAATATATAATAAAAGAAGAAAATTTTCTCATACTCATATTAGAATATTTTCCTCTTACACTATTTACAATAGTTATGTTTAATGTTGGTATCACATCCATGCATTTTGGTCTTTTAAATAGTCATCTACCTTGTAATAACCTGTGCTAGTGGGGAAGGGTCCATACATACCGATTCGCATCGGCTTCCCACTCCAGCGACCCATGCAGATCATAAATAATGATGTCATTAATTATTGTCACCAATTAGTTAAATATACGTGGATGCCAGGCAGATGCGCAAATGTTGTTTTTTCCATGTTTATGTCTGATTCGGATTTTTTATTTTTTTTTGTTTCGCTTACTTCGCCATATTTCGATTCGACCCCTCGGCCTCACCACTGATGTACTAATATATTAACCCACTCGTTTGATATATCATCATAAAATTTTTAAATATTGTAAACAATGTGTTTATTTTCTGATTAAATGAACATATTCGACGACGTGTTTGGCGCAGGGGTACTAACCCCGCCTTCTGCGCCAGAGGTACCGGGTTCGATCCCCGGACAAGACAAATATTTGTGTGCATGAACATGTCTATTCGTCTTGGTCTGGGTGTTTAATATGTATATTAATATTGTGATTTTACAAAAAAAGTATATAAGTATGTTTATCCGTTATCTAGTATCCATAACACAAGTTCTTCATGAAACTTAACGTGGTTAGATAATTGGTGTGATTGTATGCAAATATTTATTATTATTATTATTTGCTGAGAGGCCCCTTTGCCTGTCAGACGTGTCGCGCAACCAAAATATTTGTATGTATTTTTCCTGCTGCAAAGATGCATATATTAGCATATTTATAAAAAAACACAGGAATGATACGAAAAAAGATATATCCGTACCAATTAGGTTAATTAGGAATATATTTTCAAAACGCAATATATTTTTAAAATTCACCTGCTTTCAAAATTCTTTTTTCTTAAATTCCGCACATCGCCACACCGCGGTAAAAGACAACATTCTTGCTATTTAAATTATTTGCCGGACTGAGACCGGTTTAAAAACATTATGTAACCTGTCTATGGAATAAGGACAGCTGTTACGCGCCAAAAATCACAATGACTTAATGCTCAGATTAAAAAACAAATCTTATTTAAACTACTGAACGAATGTGTGAGTTACCTAATATGTCTGTTGGTTATCTTTTGGCTAAATTACTGACTAAGGGCCTGTTTCACAATCTAAAAGTAAGTTCTGAGTAGCTTACTTTGCAAATCATTTGACAGTTGTGATATGAAAAATATGTCAAATCCTGTGTCAAGTAAGCTACTCAGAACTTACTTTTAGATTGTGAAACAGGCCCTTAATCTAATTAAATTATAGGACAGCGGATGCCAGGTTCAAGTACTGTTTGTCTGAGCAACAATTTGATATTCTTCTTATACTCAGCTAATTTAAATCAATACGAACAAAAGGTTCGGAGTATTATAGGTGGGTGTACCATGGAAGGCCACTCTAACAAATAAACAGTTATTATTCGTTTATTTACTGGATAAATTAAATTAACAAATATTTAAGTAATACTTTGTTTTATTACGTAACATATAAACCACTTTTTTAAATTGCAGATTTAATCAATATTGATTGAACTTAAGTTTCATTGAACTCTTCCAAATGGCCTTGCTAGGAACAAGGCTCCTTAGAAGGCCATTATAATAAATCAGTCATTTAACACTAAAAGTTAATAAATAGCTATTAAATCTACAATAAAAATGACGACCTGTTTGGCGCAGGGGCACTAACCTCACCTTCTGCGCCAGAGGTCCCGGGTTCGATCCCCGGACAAGACAAATATTTGTGTGCATGAACATGTCTATTTGTCTTGGTCTGGATGTTTACTATGTATATTATGTATGTATTTAAAAAAAAAAAGTATATAAGTATGTTTATCCTTTATCTAGTATCCATAACACAAGTTCTTCATGATACTTAACGTGGGCTAGATAATTGGTGTGATTGTATGGAAATATTTATTTATTTATTTAAATAAAAAAAAGAAATGGTTTATATGTTACGTAATAAAACAAAGTATTACTTAAATATTTGTTAGTTTCATTTATCCAGTAAATAAACGAATAATAACTGATTATTTGTTAGAGTGGCCTTCCATGGTACACCCACCTTATTTTAAAGTCGTCGATTCCCAATATCAATAAAGCGAGGGACCGTACTGCCAAAATAGTAGCGCAAACGATTCGCCGCCGCGTCTGTGATTTCCAGTTCGATGGGTGTTTGTGTAAATAGAAGGAATTTGTCATCACATGGCAATAACTATGAAATTTTAATAATTGGCCTTCGAAGGAGCATGGCCTTCCATGGTCCACCCACCTTATTATCTCTTTAATTTGTCGAATAAGCATAATCATAATTTTATTACAATAACAAACTCAATACATATGTCAATACGTTTTTTGCGAAAATCCTAGCGATATTGCGAAAACACGGATAATTAGACAATGGTGTTGTCATTTCTCTATCATTCTGAGAAAAGATAGGATTTTTGCGAAAAAACTGGTTGCCTTAGTAAGATTACGAAAATAATCGTCGGACCGTCCAAAACAACATCTTCTCTGATTGGTTGACGAGTTGACGTTTTAAATGTCAATCCTTTCTCTTACGTGTAATAAACTTTCTGTGAACCAATCAGAATAAGAGTTAGCCAGCAAGCAAAAATTAAGCCAATCAGAGTAAAAGAATATCCAATGTTACTAAAGCAAGCCGTATTTTTACAAAAACCCTGTATTTTTTCAGTAAGATTGAGAAATGTCAACACCATTGTCTATGTATCCGTGTTTTTACAATATCTCTAGGATTTTTGCGGAAAATCTATTTATCAAATCCTCCTACGACACATACATCTTTAGACAGTTTCAAAGTCAGCCATACTAACCTCTTTGCCCGATTTATTAGATAATTTTGTTTCGTATTATTGACTTCGCTCTACGAAGGTTAAATTACGATAATTTGATTAACGTAGCGTAAAATGAATGTGGCGCGTTTGGTTGTGGTTCATTTCTAATATTGTCTGTGGTTAGTCTTGCAAGAAAATGTTTGGTACTTATATCTTGTTTTAATACACATATATTTATTATCGGCATGTGACGATGCACAGCATCTGTAAGAGTGCGTCGACTTCCGGTCTAGCATGTTACAGTCAATAGACTTACCTTTATATCAGTTTCTGTCAAATAAATGGCAATACGTAAGACTTACTTCCGGTTGGCGCCATTTCTAGTCACCTTAGGAGTTTTTTGCACTCGATGCCTCCATAGCGTCGTCAACTTTCGTACTAGCAACATCATAAGCAGAAATACTGCTCATTTGTAATCCGAAAGTAAATTTAACGTTATATTTTTTCATTTTTATAATGAGTAACCGCGATTCAAGTGAAAACGAAAACGAAGCATACTTGATAATGGCGGACAGTGATTGCGAAGACCATCCCTCACAAAATGAAGCGGACAATACGGACCAGCAGTCGAGCAGAAAACGAAAGGCGAGTTCGGACACTTTTTCCGAACCGGAGGTAAAACGAAATAAGCAAGGTATGTTGGATATTGAACATTTTAACTGCCTTTTGAATCAAATGAATGTGTTAACAAATCTTCTAAAGAATAATGCGAACAGCGTACCTCCAACCAATAGTAATGAGCCTTCTAAATCTGATTCACAAGAATCTTTTTTACAACGCCCTGCGGCGATTATAGAAAATAACCTCCAATTAAACATTGGCAAAGTAAATACCTTACTTAAAGACCCTAAAGTGCCCAGCTCAGACCCCTCTCGCGTTAAGCGGTTAGAGGAACTGCAAAAATTTAATAATTCAAATTGGAAAGAGGTCCGTTATTCGGAAGTTTTAAAAACCCATAGTGCGCACCCTGGCTTTATAGAACTTGGTATTAACGACGAACTTCGTCAATTTATAAAAGGCAAAGATTACATGGCCCCAACGGAACGATCTTTAGCTGCTATTAGTAATGCGTTGCTTTCTCAACATGAGCATCTTAAACAACAATTACAAGAGTTTGTTAACTGGGCAGCCACACCTAACACCGAGCTTACTGCTACAAGCGTTTATGAAAAAATTTCTGAATTGTTTAACGTAAAGTCCAAGTTCCATAAAACTAGTGAAGATATAATGCAAATTGTTTGTGGCAAGCGTGCTGAATGCATTGAGTCGCGTCGTGAGCGTATCCTGGCGGAAATACCTAACAAACATTTACGTGATGGATTGCGCAAAATCCCGCCTAGCTCGGAATTTCTATTTGATAACAGTGCATTGCAGTCTTACATACAAAGCACAGGAGGTATGGACAAATGGATTCGGCCCTGGTTTAGTGTCGATGAGTCCAAACGCGTGAGTCAAAAAAGCTTTCCCAAAGCTGGACCTTCTCGTGAAATTCCTAATAACAGGAAGCCCTTTCGTTCAGATCAAAGGCAAAGGGTCGCAAAACCAGACCCCATATCCACAAGTGTCAAAGCAGTCAATGTCTCGAAATTTCGGAAGTTCAATCGAAAAGAAGGGCAATCGAACGATGACAAGAAAAAATTTAAATGACTGTCCTGTCAGTCTCAACTTTTACGGGGGCTGTCTCCGAGCGTATCGGGGGCAGTGGCAGGCGCATCAGGCTCCGAAGGCTATCCTGAATATGATATCAGGGATGCGTCTGCCATTTACCTCCAGGCCTGTGCTTGTCCCACCAACACAGGTCAACCTGCACCGCTTCAGTACACGCGAGTCGCCGGAAATGACGGAGCAAATCGAGACCTTGGTAAAACAACAAGTACTCGAAAAGTTAAGTCCGGACCAGTTGGGTATGAGCTTCTTTTCAACAATGTTTCTTCGCAGAAAAACCGACGGCTCACTCAGACCTATTTTCAACCTCAGGCGCCTCAACGAGTTCATCATACCCAAGAAATTTCAACTGATATCTCATTTTCAAATACCGAAGTTTCTTCAGAGCCGCGATTGGCTGGTAAAAATAGACCTCTCATCAGCTTATTTTCATGTACCAATTACAGAGTGCCATCGCCGGTTTCTGCGCCTGACGTACCAGAGTTCTATGGATCCGACTCCTTGGGTCTATCAGATGACCAGCCTTCCCTTCGGGCTATCGTGTGCACCAAAGAATTTTGCAACGATAACCAACTGGGTGGCACATCTACTCCGGAAAAGAGGTTTGAGAGTTTTGGTTTATCTCGACGATTTTTTACTGGCCAACCAGTCGAATACACACTTAGAACTGGAAGTGAGTGTCGCAGAACAGCTGCTACAGAATCTGGGTTGGACCATCAATCGCGAGAAATCTGTATTGAAACCTACTCAGGAACTGGAGTATCTAGGTATCGTTTGGAACACCCACAGCAACCACAAAACCCTTCCTCAGAACAAGGTAGAGTCAATAGTAGCCTTGACCGACAGCATCAGCAAAAAGGCCACCGTGTCCTTGAAGGAATGCCAAAAATTACTAGGCACTCTGAACTTCGCCAGTTTTTTAACCCCAGGGGGAAGACTACACTGTCGACATCTGCAGAGATACTGCCGGATGCTGAATCGGTGTCCAGATCAGCCGAGAGCCATATCACCAGGAGTAAGGTTAGACTTAAATTGGTGGCATTCGATCGCAGAACAGGCTCTGACCAACAGCCCCTTGCACGAGAATCCTGTTCAACACTTTCTGACAACGGACGCTGCAGACTACGGCTGGGGAGCTCAACTGGACGATTGTACAGTAGCAGGCAAGTGGAGTCAAAATCAGTCGAGTTGGCATTGCAACCGGAAAGAGATGTTTGCAATAATATCGGCGATAAGACACTTCGCAGATCTTTTAAAGGGACGCCACGTCATTATTCAATCGGACAATCGAACAGTGGTGGCCTATGTTCGAAACGAAGGGGGAACACACTCAGAAACTTTACTGGAACTGACACACCAGCTGTTTCAACTGCTAAACCGATGGAAAATAACTCTCACAGCGGAATATCTACCGGGAAGGTACAACCAAATTGCAGACAGTCTGTCACGAGGCAAGATATCAGCAGAATGGCACCTATTGCCAGAAGCAACGAATCAAATTTTCCAGAAGCACGGAATGCCGGAAATAGATCTCTTTGCGTCAAAGAACACCAAGTTTGTGCAGAAATATGTGTCGAAAGACTCGAGAGACTCATCGGCAGCATTTTGCAACGCTTTCAGCAGAGATTGGACTTTCCAACTGGCTTGGCTGTTTCCACCTCCGTCAATAATACCAAGAGTACTACATCATCTGAACACAGCACGAGGTACGTTTCTTCTGGTAGCACCCCTGTGGAAGCGAGCGTATTGGCTACCCGACCTTCGCCAGAGAGCCCTAGGCCGACCAATGAGGGTGAAGAATCTTCATCGCGTGCTAATAGATCAGACTACGGGGCAGCATCCTCCTCAGGTACAAGAAATGAAACTTTCAGTATGGAAAATTGGGGGTGGGCGGACGCAATAACAGGTTGGACTGAAGCAGAGAAATCTCTCCTCAAACGTAGCTGGAGAGATTCAACCCTGAAGACGTATAGACCAGCCTGGCTTCGCTGGATAAAATGGTGTGAAAACTCGAACTTTGATCATAAGCATCGTGATGGTAATTCTTTATCAAAATATTTAGCATATCTTCATTTATGTGAAAAAATGTCTTATTCTACTATTCTATTACATAAGTCTGTGATTCTCACTTTAGGCCGACCTAATAACGATCTAAATTCAAATTTCTTAGTTAAACACATGTTAAAATCAATTTCGTTGGAGAAACCCAAGCCTGAGAAAGCTCCTATATGGGATCCATCTGACCTGATTGCTTGGTTGAGCACGAATCCTCCTGCCCGGTTGAACCTATTTGAAGCTTCTCGTAGACTTGCTTGTATTTTACTCTTAGCATCCGCTCGAAGAGTTCATGATCTGACATTGTTGAGAGTGTCACCAGAGTATTTTATAGATATGGGTGATCATATTATACTATGGCCTGTATTCGGTTCTAAAACTGATACTGCGTCACCAGGCAATCGGGTTGGAAACTTAAGATTAATTCAAATCATTGTATATGTCCTGTGTTTTGGATACGTAAGGTTTTAGAACTTGGTGAGCAGAGGCGGTCAGCGGAGTGCAACAATGCTCTTTTTATCTCTGTCACGGGTGGAGAAAAAGCGGCCACTCGAACCCTCATTGCCAACTGGATTAAAACTGTATTTAGAGATGCCGGCATCAAGGCGTCTCCGGGCAGTGTGCGCTCCGCTGTGGCTTCCTTGAATTGGTGGGAAAACTTGCCTTTAGACGACATACTTTCACGAGGTAATTGGCGTAGTGGAAATACATTTGCAAAATTTTATTGTAGACAAATTAAAAGCGGCCCGGATGCCGCATCTAGAAGGAATGTTTTGATTGATAATTTCCAACCAATTTAATGAAACCGAAATTATGCATCTAAGTTTAAAACTTTTTGGATAATGTTGATAAATCTATGATAAATAGTTAAATCATTTAAATAATTATACCTGATTTTTACTTAAGACTTTTTCTAAGCTTTTGTGTGTAATTAAATAGCATTTTGATTGGTATAACTTAAACTTTTTATTTCATTGACAACCTGAAATGTGTGTGTAAGGCATGTTTCAGATACATTGTGCATCAAGCATACATACTTATTGTCACATAGCGTCATCATGCAGTCACCAGGAGCTAATAAACACGTCTCTCACAGATGCTGTGCATCGTCACATGCCGATAATAGTGCAAGTTTTACATTACAATAAAACTTGTATTATTGGGCAGAGACGATGCACAGCATCCCATTAAGACCTCCTAGTGAGAAACTTCTATGGAGGCATCGAGTGCAAAAAACTCCTAAGGTGACTAGAAATGGCGCCAACCGGAAGTAAGTCTTACGTATTGCCATTTATTTGACAGAAACTGATATAAAGGTAAGTCTATTGACTGTAACATGCTAGACCGGAAGTCGACGCACTCTTACAGATGCTGTGCATCGTCTCTGCCCAATAATACAAGTTTTATTGTAATGTAAAACTTGCACTATTGTATACAAACTTGACCGTAATTTTTTTTTTAATGAAAACTTCTTTAGCGACCTTATGCACATCAGAGTTTTAAATTTTTGGGATGGGTAAAAAATGTTAATGTCGCGTCAAGACACGTGACCCTGTTCGAAAATTCGTAAGACCATTTACCGTTGACCTATTTCAAATTACATAAAGTGTCACACTTGAAAGATCTACGTATACTAGTTAAAAACAACCATATATAAAGATCTCTCATTACTACCAACTTGCATATTGATGCCAGGTCAGTTTTAATGGATTTACCTGTGAAATCAAGTTGGTCTCCGTTTTCATTAACTTTTTATGAAGTTGTGGTCAAGATATAGTGGATTTTAAGCGGTTTTCACTTCTGTCGGCACTACCAGAATGCAACTCGTTGTTTTTTTTAGGATTTTTTAATTTTTGATCTTTATACTATAACCCGACCACTTTCAAAGCAAGGGTGAATAGGCACCTTCTGGGTTTGCTTGCTCTATCATGGTTCCTGTCTTAGCTTAGCCCCTGGGCTTGATTGGGATCAAAAGCAAAAGCATTCAAAGTAAATAAACATGTTTTGGCAGAGTTTTCACTAGCAAATCTGTTATTGAACCATCATTTGACCACGAATTCGATACGAACGTTAGCAGAATCGAGGCCCTGAATGAAATAGGCATAGCATTGTGACTGTGTGACGCTAACGAGTTTCGGACATTGTTGAATAAGTTGAATTGTCACAGACACGATAGACGCGGTGGCATTGCGGCGGGAAACCGGTGCCGCGGTAATGTAGGGTTGTCGCTAATTTACGTGAATTAATATTCAGAGATTGTGTAAGTTTAGTTTTATAAATAACTCGTTTGGAAGAATTCATCGTTTATTAGTAGTGTTTATGAAAATATTATGTGACAAAATCTTATATTATGAAGTAATTGTAAGTAAGTAGAGGAGCCCGAGGCGACTTGTGGCCGAGATAATTTTTACCATCATTTTTCGCTTTATTTATACGTTAGATTAGACGCAAATCAGCCTCCGTTTATGTTACATAATAAAAGTAATAAAGTTTAAAATTGCTTCAAGTCGACAGCCCTACTACCGGGCACAACAGAACTAGTTTGTTTTTGTTGCACATCATTAACATAATTTGGGGCCGCGTCGCGGCTGAATAATCAGATTCCTTTGCGGACAAAACATTGTCAATTTCTAGTTCTTTTTTTTTGTTCACAAGCCAAAATGGTTTATTAATAAAATTTTCTCTCTATCTACATATCTACTTAATACAACAGTGGTCAGCCATTGTTTCATTTTTTCACCCATCCTTTGACCGATCAACCCGAAAGGCGCTTAACCGGCCGATAATAGCAGGCAGAATGCGCTACTACACTAACCCCTGTGCCACTTTGTCCGATAAGTTTTTTTTTTTTCATTTTAATTTTAAACTCAAATAGTTTAGACAAAGTTTTAACCCAAGACAAACAAAAATTCCCGCCAAAAGCTATGCTACGCCACGCAGGTATAGAAGAGAAATCCGTGGCATTTTTTTTTTAATAAGTTAACGGCCTTGACCGCAGGTTTTACATCGCGGAAACCGCAGGGGGTCCGGCAAACTTTATTTTTAGTAAAGCTTGCTCTTATCTCTAGCTTACGTAAGAACTGGGTATTTTTGTGTAGGTATGCCTTTGTTTTAAAGTTATAAAGAGAGAACTTCAAAATGGCTGATTGTGGTATAAAAAAAATCGTTACTGTCCTGTTGCATTGCAAGTCGCAATCGCTAGTCCTGTTTAACAAAATAAATATCTTCTCAGTCAATACAAGTTTTTAATGTAAAAAAATTATAAAAGCACATTACAAAACAGTCACCAGAAAAAGTAAACAAATTGGAAAAGTGTATTGCTTTTGCAGTTGCGTGTTTGCGTTGACTTGACTAATAATACTTTTGCAAGATAATATAGTAATAAAAATAAGAAAAGAAATACATAGCTTTTTACGGAAGTCCATAGCTCCCGTTTCGTTATAAAAAGTATTATATTTCTTAAATTACTTAAATCCGATGTTATATGATTCTTATGGTTTTTTTTATTAGTTTATTAGTTTTAATCATCAGTCACCATTTTAACGTGCCCACTGCTTGGACACCATTGCCACCGAACTCTGATTCTTAGAATGATAAACCCTACGCTTCTCTTCCAAAAACTTATCTATTTCTGTGCCAAAAATCATCAAATAAAGAGACAAACTTACGCAATTACCACATTAGTCTCGATTTGTAATACCAAAAGGCCGAGAGAAACGTGTTTATATGATTCTGAAACCAGTGAATCCGGCGCCGTTAACGGACCGTAGACAAAAAGTCTACAGTTTTAATGTTAACCGAGACGAAAGGCGATGTACCAATCGCATACAGTGTAGCGATTCTAACGGACTTTTTTATTATGTTTTTATAGCATGCTCCGAAAACGTTTTAATACCATGTCTTAGTATTATTGGTGGGAAAAAACCAACAAAATGCTGATAAATTATCTATTTTATGTCACTGTTACCGTCCTAGTCATAAAAGTGCCTTTCCAAAATATAAAAAAAAACATTTGCCGGTTGGCCAATTTTTTTAAGTTATTACTTTTTTCTCACTCTATTTCCAAATTAAGTTTGACTTGAGTTTTATCCATAGGTACTCATATCTCCTTCTTCTCTATTATTTAATGGCGTGCTCGCAGTACATACGCGAATTATGCCAATGTCAAGTAAATATATTTTGTATATCCAGAAATTGTACGGTAGATTTAGTTAAAAATGGAGCCTCACAACACGTGTTATTACGAAAAGAACTCGGGTGAAACTCCCAGGAACTCATATAAATGTGAGAGTTAACCCTCAACTGTCCGTCTGACATCTTTACACACGTGATTAATTTTGGCAATTTGAGTTCAGTTAGACCTTGGAGCATTAGATCCAAATACAAAAAAGTTTATTTCAGTTACTTAGTCTAATATAGTCTTAAATTATGTGGAGTGCTATTTAATGTAACGGAATACCACGTGAACAAAGTCCTGCGCTGAACGCTAGCTTTCTTATAATCTCTACATTGTACATCTCTTAAGTTTTAGCGCGCAATATTCATTGAAATAAAATAACTTCTGCGAATTATAAGCGCACTGTTTAAAAGACGAGTCAAGATCTAATTTTCCGTGTTTTTAAAGCTTTTTGGGTTTTCCCGACAGTTCGGCATCTTTTCAGCTGCCGTGGTCAGGGGTTGACCGGTCGACTGGTGTAATAAACCGTGCGCTATTTATCCGTAAAAGTTGTTTTATTTCATCTCTACATTTTTCAAAGTAGGTAATTAAATATGTACGTCATTCTTTAACAAACATCCAAACAACTTACGACATAAATTATAGCTGAAACTCTATTGGATTCTCAAACATTAAAGATGTCCTCAAAGATGACTTAATTACGACCTTAATACACGTCAAATTACACCTTATTCAATTGAAACAAGGTTCAAATCCTGCTCGTTAACTGCTTTCTCACTAGCAAGTGGCTATCAAATAATCATAAAAGAATAATCGCTTATAGGCGGCCTCGCGCCAGTCCAAGGTCACGTCGAGCCATGTATGGGTTTAAATTTAAATATGGAATCACGCGGGCCACAGACGTTACGCGATAACGAACGGGCGGCCAGTACATTTGAATTTTGGCGTGCCTTTAGCATAGACAATAGAGGGTTCTTGCTTAAATTAGCGGCAAAAAATAAGCACCATAGAACCTTAGAATAATAACGTTATTATTTTAAGCATAGATCACAAAAAAGGGTTAACACACTTGGTTTCACTGGCATGCGTCGCCAACGTTTTGCGTGAGACATTGAAGGAATCCATATTTCTTTTCGTACGATTACGAATTTCTTCTCACCTTGAGGCAACTTAGCTGTTTTCTATCTGAAAGGCGACACTGCTTTTGCAGTACTAATGCATGAAGAGTGATAATAAATTCTTTCCTTTATTTTGAAGAAGAAGAACATCTATAAATGCGGTTTAGACAAAGGTGGTGGGCATTGTCTACACTTCCTTAATCTTATGCGTACTTCATCCATAGATAGTCTGTGCTCTGTCTATGATGTCTTGATGGTTTGATATGGCTACAAATTAGCAGCAAAGATTAGTTATCAAAGTAAAATTATTTCACGATTGCTATTTTAAGTGTTTAATTGGTTCTTGAGTCTTGCCTTGTTCTAGTTCTAGCTTCGTTAGAAAAAGGTTAATTTTATGCAAAAGCGTAACGATGAATTATTAATAAACGATAGTGGTTCTAGCACTATGCAAATACATAGTTTCTTTTTATTCTATGGTTCTAATATGAACTTCAAATAAATGAATAAAACTTTTTGCAGATCCTTAACCCTTTAATCGCCTACATACATTACATTACATCGTCAGCCTGTGGACGTCCACTGGTGGACATAGGCCTCTCCTAGCTCACACCTATTGTGGCGTTCATAGGAGGTTATTAGCCTACTGCTACCACGCTGGCCAGACGGGTTGGCAGAGGGTTTGTTTCAAGTTTTCCTTCTCTCGCACAGGTGTTCAACGCGTCGAGCCTCTTAGTCGACTCTTACTACATCCCAGGCATGTAAGGGAGTGGTGACACTTGTATTATTAGGCCGTCACCACACGGCATTAATCGCCTAAATCAAATTTATTCGACAAGCATATCAGTGTATGACATATTTCTTCTGCAGAACTTGAATTTTTATACGTACATCTTATGTTTTGGCGCGCACTGTTCATTGAAATAAAAAACTTTTACGGATATCAAACGCGCTATATTTCACGAACTAAGTTGTAATTGTCCGTATTTTTAGGATTTTAGAGGTGTTTTGATTTTCCCGACGTTTCGGCACCTTTTCAGCTGCCGTGGTCACGGGATGACTTGAATTTTTATGTTCATGATCAGAAAATATGCTTCACATACATTGTTTCTTCTTAAGAAGAACACGACAGTGGTTATTGGTCAAAAGTAGAAATTCGGGCTACATTGTATGAACAGCAGTCTGATATTTGGACCAACAGACTAAATACTTAAGTCGTATTTTTTAAAAATAAACAACGAGGAGACTATTAGCCTTCACGATACCTGATGTTAAGTATTGATAAGGCTGAAGATGGAAGAGAGCCTCTACAGGAATCCTCAACCACTGAGGAACTGGCTATATTATCTCTAACTGTCGGCGTCCGACTTAGATAAGATGGTGGTATATGATTTTGTCATTTTTGCATTTTTCAATGCTATTTTTATATTTATGGTAAATTTTAAATACAAAAATGTTGGAAAAAACTAACTCGGCCACAAGTGAAATCTCAGACGGGAATCGAACCCGCGACCTTTGGAAATCCGGTCCAATGCTCTAACCGCTGAGCTACCGAGACTTTGTCGAGGAGAGGCTTTGTCTCGGTAGCTCAGCGGTTAGAGCATTGGACCGGATTTCCAAAGGTCGCGGGTTCGATGGTGGTATTTAATTATACATATTAGAAGAATACGCACGACAGTACATACACTCACGACAGTTCAGACATCCTTTAACGTTTTTTTTGTTTTTTTTATAATAACTGGGCAGGCATTTGACCACCATCGTGCTTAATAAACAGGATGTAGTCTAAGGTGTAACATGCTTGCCCAGGAAATGCCTATTCACTCTAGCCTTGAAGAGGCCAAGGTTGTAGGAATCGGGGAACACATGAGCAGGCAGCGCATTCCATTCTTTAGCGGTTCGCTTTAGAAATGTGTCAGCAAAGCGCTTGGTACGGACCGTTGGAATGTCAACGACGTACGGGTGGTAAGCTAACCTGCGTCTGGTACCCCGATGGCGGAAAGGGGCTGGAGGAACAAGGTCGTGCAGTTCTCTCGCACACTCCCCAAAGTGTTTATAGTAATAAATAAGTTTAGTATAGTAGATATAACTATATATATACTTAATTATCAATCATTTTGATATTTCATAATCATTCTGTTATCAATTTATCACAATCAATTATAACAACGCATTCGCCTGATAATATTTTATGTTGTATCCGAGTAAATCATTGCCTTATTTCAAGTCTACAAGTAACACTGAACTACTTTCTAACTTTTAAAGATAAAGATCTTTTTTTTTTGTTTTTATTTTGGACGATTATATTACAGGGGGCTAATTGTCTAATTTTAAAATCTATCGCAATCCCTTTCAATTCGTTTGAAAGATATTAACATACTTCAGGCGACTGAGACTTCAGGCCGTCATCATTTGACATGTGAAAGAGATTTTGATCAGGACGCGTTTTGAGAGGTATTGAATGAACGAAATTAAACTGTCTAAGCAAAATGACAGACGTGCCAAATGAAGTGTCATTTAAAACATCATTCGCTCCGAAAGGGATTGCAACTATAAGTTACACAATTCCATAAATCACTATCACAATCAAAATACCTTTGAAAGGGATTGTAATAGATTTTGAAATTAGACAATCAGGGAGCAGATCCCTTGTTAAAATCAAGGCGAAATGTTCCTTTAATCCGTAAAATTTACGGATTAAATTATATTTCAAATAATTAAATTTCTTAGTAGGAAGGAAGTGTAGTTTTTGTATGCGTTTTTTTTTATTCCAACAACTTTATTATTTAATAGCTTAGCGATATACCTGTCATTATACATCTACAACATAGATATACAGTGACGTCATTGGCCGATAACAATTGCATGTCTTTTACGAGTTTCTGATAATATCACGTTGTGTTGCTGATAAGGCAGACATTTTAAAATGGTTAATATATTTAGAGTAAAACGTTATTTACTATTTTCATAAATTCATAATCCATTCGTTCAGTTTAGAGGCCGTTACAAGCAGCGCGGTTTAAAACAAATAAGTAAAGATTCAATTTTAAACTTACGATCAATTTTAATGGGACTCGAACCCACGACCTTTGGAAATCCAGAGCATTGGACCGGATTTCCAAAGGTCGTAGGTTCGAGTCCCATCCGAGAATTCACTTGTGGCCGAGTTGTTTTTTTCCAATATTTTTCTATTAAAAATTTATCATAAGTATAAAAATTGCAATGGAAAATGCTAAAATTCTAAAATCATTCATTCAATTTTAACTTTTTGTTCGAAAAACATCATAGTAAAATACCGCTACATTTAATTTGATTTTGATGTAGAGAGAAATAGAGGTTGCAAAAATATAGATCTTTAAAGTTATGAAATGATCAATTCTCAAAGCGATTACCTAGTATTTTTTTATAATAAAAGAAACACCGTAGCTACATACTAATACTCCTTTGCTTTAAAATTTTGAGTGTGCCACATAGAGCAGAAATTTTAGTATTTTTTTTTTATTAAAAAGTAACATCTTTAAACAAAATCTTAAAAGATTAGGTACCCGTCCCCGTACCCGTGTGTCTGAGAAACTTAATAAAAGTTTCTCAGACACACGGGTCATCTCTTAATTGTTTATTAGTTTTGAATATGCAATATAGATCATGAGAGTTAGCTAGGTAGCAAAATCCGAAATGTTTGAAAGGCCAAAATGTATGTGATGAAACGGTCAGTTTCAACAAAAATCTCTGGAGGGAAAGCCGGACGAGCAAGCATGTGTATCCGTCACACACCGGTGCCCGACATCACAATAAAACGTTCACACTTTTACAATAAAAAAAAACAATAAATTATCACACAAAAAACTCTTTTCAATTTTTTTTTCACAATCACTGCTTCCTTAAATTCACCTTTATAATCACTGCGTAAATCGTATTGCACTGACTTTTTATTTTTTTTAAATCAACGCGGCAACTGGCGCGGGTGCGCGCGCCGTCTATGTCATTCGCGAACTGGCGTGCGTTTGCCGCGTTTCCGCCGCAGCTGAGATAATGAATTATGACTAATGTTTTAGGGATTCACGCAAAAAAATTAAAAACGGTCTTTTGTTATGTTTTTTGGATGGTGTAACGAGCGGAATTTGTTAAGGTAACTTTTTTAATGTAACTAGTATTAGGAAATTCATGAATCAGTGTGCCCCGGCCTTAATCAGTGTGCTTTGCCTTACTATTATGCTTTGAATATTTGTAAGATCGATTTTAACCCTTAATTCGAGTGACAGATGATTCATAGTAATTCACGATGAGATTATTAAACTCTCTCGGTTTACTGTAAGAAAAAATATAAGTATAATAAATAAATATTTCCATACAATCACACCAATTATCTAGCCCACGTTAAGTTTCATAAAGAACTTGTGTTATGGATACTAGATTACGGATAAACATACTTTTATACTATTTTTTGTAAATAAATACATAATATACATATTAAACATCCAGACCAAGACAAATAGACATGTTCATGCACACAAATATTTTTCTTGTCCGGGGATCGAACCCGGGACCTCTGGCGCAGAAGGTGGGGTTAGTACCCCTGCTCCAAACAGGTCGTCAGATATATATTTACACAACAGGTCCTCAGATATAGATATATATTTTTTACTTTTGTTTTTCTTTAAATAGGTGCTAATAACTGCTGCAGATTCATATACAATATCATACAATCTGAATGACCGAAATATGTCTGTAATTATCCCTAAAGATCTAATTAAGGACTGCAAAATCTGAAATTATTGTGTATCAGTGAAAACAGAGCCAAAAGTCGACTCACTAAGAAGAAGAACCATAAAGTATCGATTATACCGATTTTCCGATGACAATGAAATGTCTAGAGCAGTTAGGGCTGCCAACGCAACCGCATTCTTACTTCCTGCCGTACGTAATAAATAATTTTCCTCTTCTGTCCCATATAGAGACGTTATGATTTATGTGTTCAAGGGCCGGTTTTATCACCTACTGATTAGTTCTGGAATAGCTTACTTGCAGTAATTTGACATAAGAATTTAACATATTTTTTTAGCTATCCAGAACTAAATCTGTTGGTGCTGAAAACGGCCCACGGGTTGTAGATTACGAGTACTTTTCTGAACTCCTGGGGCCCAATTCTGCTAATGCTTAGTTACAATCGTATCCCAGTGGTGTTTCAATGGTAGTGTTGTTTTACACATTTCTTGTTACAACAGTGTAAATAAACACTACTATTGAAACACCACTGAGAGACGATTATGACAAAAATTTTGCAGAATTGACCCCCTGGTTATTTTTTAAGAAATTTCGAAATCGTTATTCTACAAAATTATGAGAAAGTACATCTAAAAAACTTAGGGAGGGTCGGTAGACGTTATCTTGAGCAGAGAGGAGTGCGTCGGAACGGAAGACTATGTAGTTAAAAAGTTAGTCCCAGCTGCATTTGCAACCACCAATACACATTGGCTCTACGTGGTATCAAAATCATCAATCAATTTAAATAAACTTATAAACAAGTAGCTCTATAATTAATTTATATTTTGTAAGATTGGATTATGTGTTGATTACTGTCTTTATTTTCATTTGTACACCGTTTATGGTAAAACATGTTTGAATCTTTGATTATAAAAGAACATCTTTGTTACACATGTTTTGAACAAATAAATTATCTTTATCTTTAAAAGTACTTTTGAATTGTCCAATTATATTTGCTACCAGCCATTAATATATATAACAATTATTTTTGCTATTCAGGACATCTTTTGACAGACAAGAAGAACTGTCGGGAAATATCCTTATTTCTTACTTTTACCGCAACATGAATTATTTTATAAGTGTCTGCGACATACGTAATAGTCGATGACGAAGAGTGCTAAGTAAGCATTTATTTTAATTGTGTAATTTAATGTAAGTTTATTTTTAATAAAGATCTGACTTCGAAGCAGAGAACATGTTTTCATTTTAACTGCCTCATCCCCGCTGTAAATCCAAATACCTCAGTCGCAAGAAACTTTTACAGAAGTAAATTTACAAATCAACATGTCGTGGTCAGAAAATCATCATCTCATCGTCCATCAATAAAAATGCCGTCTGCCCTCTCCGCCGTCTGGTAGGGACAAAAATGACTAAAAATGATGATCTGGCAACCCTGGTCATAGACAAATTGATGCTTTCTTTCGAATCATTGTTTTCCGGTAGATTTAACATGAAAGTGATCTCACCGGAGAGATTTCCACGTAATAAACCGTGTTTACACGTTTTCCAACGGCAGCAAATCAAGTAGGCCACATTAATACATCAAATACTTACTTAGGTAATTAATGTAATAAGGCTAAGGAATAATCTCTTGTTGACTTATTTTCAATGCCGGATTGCAAATGCATTCGGTTTGAGTAGAGGCCTGAGGCGCTAGAGGTATATATAATACTAGCGGATTCTCGCGGTTTTACCCGCGTGGTGCTCGTTCCCGTGGGTATGTCGGGATAAAATATAGCCTATGTCACTCGGGAGAAATGTAGCTTTCTAATAGTCTAAGAATTTTCTAAATCGGTCCAGTAGTTCCTGAGATTAGCGCGTTCAAACAAACAAACTCTTCAGCTTTATAATATTAAGTATAGATAACACCCTTCTTTTTGGGTCGGGGGTTAAAGACAGAAAAATTAAAATGATTTGACTTTTGTTGCGATTTTGGTCGTAATAATTTAACTTTTTGCTGGCACAATAATATCAGTGGATTTTCATAAAAACTGAAAAAGAACGATTTTTTTTTTCAAACAGTTACAGAATTTTTGAAACTTACATTTTTGTTTATCTTTTAACGTAAGTATTCTTAGAATATTTATTCTAGGGTATTTAATCAAAACGTAGACTTTTTGCATTTTTGTGTGTGACCAGTAATTAAAATGGCCCGAAAAAAAATTCTTTATTACAGACACATTTCAAAGGTGAATTTTTGTGCTGAAAAATATTAAACAAGAAAATATACTATAAAAAAGCAACTAGTCTCATGTCGCCCTAACGGGATCCCGTCAGTTTGTCCGTCTGTTGCTTTTTTCTAGTATATTTTCTTGTTTAATATTTTTCACATAAAAATAGCATTGCAAAATGCAAAATTATAAAGTTATAAGTTTTACGTGCTGTTTACATAGTTCTAACTTACTTTACACATGCATACGAGAGCCCCGACCGCAATGCAGTAATTAGATCAAATTTCTCTCTGACACGCGGTACCTACGTCCAGCTTTCTTCATTTTATTGCCTTCCTTCACTCATGATGTCATGGAATTAGTCAGTGCGTTTGTAGGTTACTGTGGTAAATACAAGTTCCTTGAGTGAGTGCAAATCAACATTTATAATTGTAAGTTTATATGCAGGAAGTTATCTATGGAACTACTGAGCCGAGTTTGAAAAGGATTATATTAATTGAGTTTAAAAAAATAATGATGACGTGCCTACCCAGAAATACTACTTTGCTCACCAAATTGTTGATTTGACTATAATTTGGTGAGCATTTAATTATTTTGGTGGTAAGGTTGGTTAGGCTAGGGCTGCCATCCGTCCTGTTTTCCCAGGATATGTCCTACAGGCATCTAACGACCCCTTTAGGTAGTCATTTTTCGAACTAGCATTTTTTAAATTTTATACAGAACCCAGTTTCTCTATGGTAAATCGTTGGTCGTAGAGGGCGAACATCTGTGGTCCAATTGTCAACACGTGCTCGCCACCCGCTCCTTCTAAATATGGCGTTCGGTTGAAATGCCCAAATGCTGATTGAGATTGAACAAGATCTCATTCATTATGATGTTTAAAGATACTCTAAATTAGGACTTCAGTTGCTAAGACTTTAGTTGTTCAATGGACTATGGAATTTAAATAAACTTGTTTTAGCAACTTATGGTAAATTTTAAATAGAAAAATATTGACAGACGGGAATCGATTCCCGTCTGAGAATTCACTTGTGACCGAGTTAATTTTTTCCAATATTTTACTATTTAAAATTTATCATAAGTATAAAAATAGCATTGAAAAATGCAAAAATTACAAAATCATAAATTGTTTTAGCAACTCTATAACTCTATTTTATGATAGGAAACATGAATGTAGAGTAAAAATAATGCAATAGAAAAAAAGCATTTTTTGTGTAAAATTAAGTTAAAGAATTTACAATCACATGATATGAGGTTTAAAATGACAGTGAGACAGTAATGTCAGTGAAGTTAATGATGTCAGTGACTGAGAAAAGAACAAATTAAAGGAGAGCGTATTGCTATTAATAAAAAATAAAAAACAAAGTTTTATGATTTTGTAATTTTTGCATTTTTCAATGCTATTTTTATACTTATGGTAAATTTTAAATAGAAAAATATTGGAAAAAATTAACTCGGCCACAAGTGAATTCTCAGGCTGGAATCAAACCAGCGACCTTTGGAAATCCGGTCCAATGCTCTAACCGCTGAGCTACCGAGACTTGCGAACCACCGTCGAAATTCTCCAATACTTTTATATTTTTAATACGCTGTAGGCCAGCGTTGTTACATCAATGCTAGGAAATATCCTTGCATTCGAAAGAAACATCTTTTCAGGTGTTTAACGATCGATTAAGATGCAACTGCCAATAATTTTATGATTTTGTAATTTTTGCATTTTTCAATGCTATTTTTATACTTATGGTAAATTTTAAATAGAAAAATATTGGAAAAAATTAACTCGGCCACAAGTGAATTCTCAGGCTGGAATCGAACCAGCGACCTTTGGAAATCCGGTCCAATGCTCTAACCGCTGAGCTACCGAGACTTGCGAACCACCGTCGAAATTCTCCAATACTTTTATATTTTTAATACGCTGTAGGCCAGCGTTGTTACATCAATGCTAGGAAATATCCTTGCATTCGAAAGAAACATCTTTTCAGGTGTTTAACGATCGATTAAGATGCAACTGCCAATAATTTTATGATTTTGTAATTTTTGCATTTTTCAATGCTATTTTTATACTTATGGTAAATTTTAAATAGAAAAATATTGGAAAAAATTAACTCGGCCACAAGTGAAAAAACAAAGTACTACCTATTTATCGGTTTTTGAAACTCGCTTTTTAATAACATATTTGGATATAATTGGTTGAACAAAGAGTATGTAATCACTACGTCTGCGAAAGCCGTAAATTATTTACTTTTTAGACTTCTAAACTATGCTTTGCATACGATAGTAGAAGTCTTATGTGCTGGCTCTGTGTGTCTGTGCGCATGTTTCAATCTCAGGAACTACAGTAGCTAAAGACACCATTTTTGGTACACCTATATATGTCAATGAGAAAAGTTTAAATACTGAGTTTCGAACATTAGGGTCAAGTGGTTTAGAAGTCGTCTGATGCCTTCGCTACGATAGTGAAGGGCGCCGATCTTGTTTCAATTCAATCGCTTTAATAATAACAGACATTTTAATTTCAAATCAAAGTATTTTTAAGATTACCTTTACGAAAGAAATGACTAATGTCTGCTTCAAAAACTGATGTTGTAAGAAATATTAGGAAATAACACATTCGAGTTATACGGTAAATATTGCTCTGTCATCGAAAATAATGTCAGAAAATGGCTTTTGCTCCGCAAGAACGAGAGTCGGATATTAGCCATAATATTATTTCTTGGTTTGAACGTTATTGTAAGTGTGCATTAAAAGGAGTTTTTTTTTATGAAGTACGGGGAGACTCTTAGCCTTCATCATACCTGATGTTAAGTATTGATAAGGCTGAAGATGGAAGCGAGCCTCTCCTCATCCCCATTCACTGAGGAACTGGCTTACTTACAAGTTACTTGGTATATATAAGTTTTTGTAAAGGGTTTTACCGGCCCTGACTTCTATGGTCTTCAGCCGATATACAGGGTGGAAATATAAAACGGGACATGAAGGGCCTTAATTTTTTGAGAAATATTGAACTGCATTCACGTACTTTGAAAAAAAAAATACAGTCAACCGACAAAAAAAATAAAAAAAGTTTTTGAATCTAATCGATCCTGTTTCTTATGAGGATCAAAACGGTCTATGACACCAACTGAGGTATGAGTACTAGAAACATCAGAAATCACGAAAAAGTATTTCCACATATTCGCTAAGAAAATAAGTTCCGTCAACGAAGGTACTCGTCGGTGAAGCAGATACGGCGGCGTGTGGCGCAAGCGCGGGAAATGTGTTTTTTGTTTTTTTCTTGATTTCTTACTTTTTTTGTACTTATACCTCAGTTGGTGTCTTAGAGTGCTTTGATCCCCACCAGAAACAGGATCGAATAGCATAAAAAAAAATATTTTTGAAAACTGACATTTTCCAGCTGACTGTACATTTTTTTTTTCAAAATCCGTGAATGCAGTTCAATATTTCTCAAACAATTAAGGATGTTTTACTAAGAACGATTTTCATGTAGCAACAATGGTTAAGGTACCTGCGCTTACTGCCCCGTCTTAAATTTCCACCCTGTATATAAGTTGAACATTAACATCAACCTCTACAGTTAGTACCCTGAAATCTCTGCAGTTGCCTTGATGCCAATCATACAAAAATAATAAGATTCCGCTATGATTATAACTTTGTTTGTCATATTATTATGCCCTAGTCTTTGGCCTTTAGCCCCTTCCACGACTCGCCAAAATGAAAGAGCTGTTTGCCTTTTTTTAACTTATGTCCTTTTTAACCGACTTAAAAAAAAAGGAGGAGGTTCTCAATTCGACGGAATCTTTTCAAAGTCAAAGTCAATATCATTTATTAAGTCTAGGCTGTTACAAGCACTTATGAACGTCAAAGAAGCTATGCCATCGGTTCACAAACCCTACGGCGGGAGACCTTGTAACGAGAAGAACCGGCAAGAAACTCGTCAAGGGCTGTTTTTTTCTCCCTGTTTTATTTCATACAGAGTCGTCAAATTGAAAAATGACCTTAACATATCAGTAAGGTCAATTTCCATCACAAAAATAAATACTAATTATAATATTAAATTTTATGGTTATTGTAACCGTAAACAATTTTCAACTGGCAAAGAAAGACTTATCTATCATACATTACAACATTTCTCGCATTACAAGATTACTTTTTTTATGTATCAATAGTCAAGTATGTCTCTACTCTACCTACATGTATATCAAAAATTCAGTATTCGTTTGGTTGTTTTCCAACGATTAGCATATTTTCGCAATGTTTGTTTTTTATGTTATGGCTAGAGGTAAACTCTAAATATTATGTTCAACTTATTGCCCCTTCAGGGGGGAGAGTACTTGTGTCCTGAGATACAGGCTTAACGCTCAGTTCAGACACCAGTCTTTCACAATCTTTGTTAACCGATTTATATTTTTATGTCAAGAAACCGCCATTATTTATACTAATATTATAAAGCTGAAGAGTTTGTTTGAACGCGCTAATCTCAGGAACTACTGGACCGATTTAGAAAATTCTTAAACCATTAGAAAGCTACATTTCTCCCGAGTGACATACGTTATATTTTATCCCCGATATTCCCACGGGAACGGGCACACGCGGGTAAAACCGCGAGGATCCGCTAGTATTGTATAAAGATTGTGGAAGAGTAAATAAAGAATTTATTTATTTATTTATAGCACTAAACTCAGTGCGTAAAATAACATGTTATCTTCATTAATCGTGGATTAAAATACCAACTCGATTTTGGTGATAAAGGGTTTTTATATTTAGGCGATACGGTAAATTATATATATAATAGTTTAATGATGATTCTTTTGATGCATTTCGGGTGTTTTGAGGCTTACTTTAACCGCCTCTGTGGTCTAGTGGTAACAACCACCAGTATCAGACCCATAGGTCCCGGGTTCGATTCCCAGCGAGGGTACATATTGTATACGGTTTGGTCAGTGGTAGGACTTGTTGTTAGCCCACCACCATCTTATCTAAGACGCCATAACAACAATGTTTTCAGCATTGTTGTGTTCCGGCAGTAAGAGATATGATAGCCTGCTCCTCACTGTTTGAGGTTTCCAGCATCGCTTTCATCTTAAGCCTTATACCTAACACTTAACATCAGGTATGACGAAGGCTAAGAGACTCCCCGTTGTTCATAATGTAGTCGAAGTATACTGTCGTCGTCCGTCGACGTCTGTGATTGTGAGAGAAACGCAAGATGCTACAGTTGTCACTTGTCGTAACGTCTCGCTCGTCAAGTTCAAGTTCAAGTGGAGGCTGCGCGCGCGCCAGTGTCAATAACATTGTGTTGTGATGCTAATAGCTGTAATGAGCCGTCTGGGCTCAAGTCAAGGGCTTAGTATAAATAGTCTCTATATATCTACGGTTTCTGACTTCGCCTGGTTTATTATTATTATTAACTAGACTTAAGCACGTGCTACGCACGTGTACTCACTAGGGTCACTGGAGAAAGAAGTTTTTCTGACCTTTGACTTGATAACTATATTATTCTGGCCGTCTTCATTTTTTTTTGTGATTTTTTAAGCTATTAGTGAAGGCTGTAGGTGTTAAATACTCATGGCGCTGGAAGGAACATTAGAATGGATAACACGGGCCATATATATAGAGATAGACAGGCAAGCAGCTGATGATAGCCTGCATCCTGTTAGCCAATGTTTAATTTTTCCTTTCTTGTAGGTGTTTGTCCAATCTGTTTTTAAATTGGTTAGTAGTCTGTGCTGACACCACATCTGCTGGTAACTTGTTCCATGCCTCGACTTCTCTATTGCTGTAGAATTGCTTGTGCGGGTTGTTAAATGAGCGGGGCTTTAACAGTTTAAGAAATGATGATGGTTTCTTTATGGATCGAAAAATGTACAGTGCGACAAAGATTATATGAATGCGGATGGGGCGCGGTAACTGTCAAAAATTACGTAAATGCAAGATGGCGGTGTTAGTTCCTTTTTGCCACGTTCATTATAGACTTTATCGCAAGAGTTACAAGGCTTATAATTGAGGTGAAGTGATGGAGGTGCTGCAAAACTGTCAAAAATGACGTTCGTCAGCCGCTTGTTTTAAATATATTTAGAGGACAACATAATCAAATAATACTAATTATTAAGTCCAAGATGCTATAGTTGTCACTTGTCGTAACGTCTCGGCAAGTTCAAGTTCAAGGGGAGGATTAGGTTCAACTACTGAGGAACTGGCTGTCTTATTCAACTGCCGGAACACAACAATGCTGAACACATTGTCGTTAAGGCGTCAGACTAAGGCCAGGCGGACTTACAACAAGTCCTACCAACAACTAAACCGAATAAAATATGTACTCCCAGTAGGAATCAAACCAGGGACCCCTGGGTCTCATACCTGTGGTTGTTACCACTAGACCACAGATTTTTTATTCAGTAGCGTGATTTGACAGCTTGTCAATGTCACTTTGTAAAAATAATGCTGTATTAAAATGTAGCTTTAATGTTAATATTGAATTTGTGTGCGGGAATGGAATCAATACTTACTGAAGTGGAACTGGATCTGCGCAAATCATTACGAAAAACAATTTAAAGCAGAATTATTTTTACAAAGTGACATTGACACCTGTCAAATTTCTCTACTGAATTCGACAATAGTTCTTTCTCGAAAGTCCACCGATATATTTCCAGATAGGTCGTTGACTCGACCTCTCCATGTTTGTGGGTAGACGCATAAAATTAACGTCAAAGTATGGCGTGTGCATATACACTTTTCCATTAAGTATGTGCTTTTATAGTCGGTTATAATATAACACAGTAGAAGCCGTTCTAAAAATTCTTTCTATGTGTATTAAGTATGTGTTTATAAAAAAGGTATATACTTAAGTCAGTTTGTCCGTTATCCAATATCCATAAGACAAGTCCTAATTTATGAAACACCTTGGCCTTAATTAATTTGTAAAATTAATTTAATTACAGTTAGAATTAACGGCTAACCTTAGAGTAGCATTAACAGAACTAATTCGCTAGTTGACTGACACCTAGTTTGTACATTTGACAGACAACGAATGAAGTTTTTTTTTTGTGGAAATGGCTACTTCCGTTTTACACAGAAATTCCGCCAATTTCCTGTGGCCGCTCATTTTGTCACTCAAAAAATGTCAAATGAAGTTGAATAAAAAATACTTTCGACTTAGTATTGTCTACTTTAATACCAAAACTGCCTACCGTTTATTTATACACAGATTACTGTTTTAAATTTTTAATACAGACGACCGACATCTTGTTCCAAATCCAAATATCACACCATAGAGTCACCTTGGCTCTCCAAATGTTGCCTGTATAAATAATTGAACAGTGATAGAGGAGATAATTAGAAGCAAGGTCGCCTTTAAAATTGATGAGGTAAAATTTGACGACCTCCGTGGTAGAGTGGTACGTACGTACACCCGTTTCAAGGTGTCGCCTACTCTGAGGTCCCGGGTTCGAATCCCGGTAGGGGTAAATGTTTGTATGATGAATACGTGCATTTGTACCTGAGTCATGGTCGTTTATATATATTTCTACACATAAATACTTATACTATTATGTATTTATATCCGTTACCCTAGTATCACAAGCCTTACAGTGCTCACTAGGGTGCTAGGTTAATTGGTGTGAGTGTTAGAAAAATTTATTTATTTGTATTTAAATGGGTTTATTGTATATTATTATTATTTACACTCGCGAGCAATGAAAGAGTTCCAGTGACATAGCACCAAATTACTCCTAAACGGGAAAGGCTAGCCTAGTGACGCCGTCTGCAATGTTGAAGTACATTTAACAGCGCATTAGAATATTAATGTGTGATTTTTAATTAATTTTAATTTATGAAGCTGGGTTCTGTCTTAGGAGATATAAAGGTGTTTGTCGACATTTTGTGGGTGGAACCTTTTTCATTGCTCGTCAGTGTATTAACAAGTATTGTGTTTTTAAAAGTATATTTTATCTAAATTTGCCCAGGGTGTACATTATTTTAGTCAAAGCGCCACCATTGTATCTTTTACCGTTTCGGCAGGCAGTTGACCATCTTCATAAATGGCCGGATGGATTTTCATAAATTTTCATTTTCTAAGATTTTATCCCGATATACGACCGAACGGGTAGGTATTACGCGGGTAAAACTGCAGGCGGCCACAAGTTTAAATAAAACTAACAACATATTTGGCTGACTAAACCGGCGCCGGCGGGGCTATTACCTATCTTTGCAACAGCAACGCGACAGCAGAAATCGTGCGATAATTGCTTTACGTCACGTATCAACAGTGCGGCCTGTACCGAACAAACGATAAACTATAATGTACATTTATTTAGTTCCTGTTATTGCTTCCAAATTGTTTTTGGCGCTAGCGTCATAGCCACACGTGGCGTCTCACTCTCGCACCTAGGTAGGAGCTCGAGAGAGTGAGGCGCCGCTATACGAACCATCAGCGAGCGATGAGCCAGCGATCACATACGTAATACCATTTTTATTTTGACGTTCCGCAGCGATCGCGCGATAATTGCCCGCGGATCCCTTATGATCATAAGTAAGAAATTGTTTGAGTTTTTGGCAATGAAATACATTTAAAATTGCGTTAATGCGAAATTGTTTAGTTTTAATAAATTAATATTGATTCTGTTTCCTGTTTGTTGCCGACATAATAAATAATGTATCGATTCACTGATCATTCAGGAAACAATGTGCTTTTTGAGGATAATAATGACAAATAAACTAAGGACTGTGTTAAGGATTAAATATTAGCCTCGAACTCGGTCGCTGGCGCAGTGATTAGCGATTATTTCATTATATTATTTACGAGACGTGCACGATTGTATTTTTTATTTTTTGACCTCTAAAATAATATATGGGCCAATTGACTACTATTATACATATTTTTGATGGTGTCAATTCGCACGCTTTTAAATTAATTTCGTGCGAATCGCCTACAAACAAATAATATTATTAAAATTTGTCGATTCGCACATTTCGGGCCTGTTAAATTCGTGCGAACCATCCAATAACCCTTGGTGAGTTGCATTGGGCCGGATTCCCAAGGATGCGGGTTCGAATCCCGTCAAGGCGACATGAGACAAATTCCAGTATTAATTTTTAGTTTATAGAAAGAAAGAATAAACTTTTATTCGGCTTCGGCAAATAATATCATAGTAGCCGAAATGGTCTCCGACCTCAGCTTCTATCACATTATTAATGTGACGCTGATTTTTAGGCCGAGCCAGAGAGTAGATAGAGGCACAACCTAACAATGAACATTAAGCTCAAATGAAAACTTAAACTATTACAATACATATTTTTTTTATAGTCATAATAACTGACTTTTGACGTTAATTCAATCTCGATCTTTTTCGAGTATTTTCTTCTCGGTTTTATGTGCCAAACGCAGTCTATCTACTAATTGATATTTTAAACCGTGACAAGTGTTGTTGGAAAAATGACGTGATCATAATAAAATGCGGACAAAAAGTAGCTTCATGTAGATTTTCCTTAACTTACCTCGTTTCAATATCAATATTGTGAAGCCATAATGCGTGATGTATGGCGCGGTGACATCATACATAACTCAGGATACAAATAGCTATTTCGTAAATGTACTTATGTAAATAGGTATCTTAAAAATAAGCAATGAAAGACTTCAGCAAATTACTTAACTTATTTAACAGCGACAATCGAAGGCGCTAACCACTGCGCCATCGAGGTACTCAGTGCTAGGGTTACCAGACCGGAATTTGAAGTCCTGAGAAAAGACCTGATTTCCTACAAAAATCCTGAGATTGTGTATTTTCCGACTTAGAAAAGGCGGTTCAATCAATTCATCGCTTGATTATGTATTTTCACCGATTATTCGAAGACTCCACAAGCGCTTGAATTGTAGTATGTGCATACGCATGTACCTAACGGAAATGTAATTAGGTCATGTCGCAAATGACGTATGTAAAGTTAGCGAGTAAGCACTTTAGTTTACTTCAATTATATTGTATTTTAAAAACACTTAATAAATGGACTTCGACGAGTAACGATGGTTTTATCTACCGCCTGCTCCCTATATTATCTTATGGCGACCTAGCCATTGGAACCGCCTTAAAAACTACCATTTTTTTTAACATCAAGATTGAAGAAAAAAAAAACGAGAAAGAAAATTTTCAAGATCTCAAGCAAGAAGTATCCAAAAAAAAAAGATTTCAAGCAAGAAAAAAAAAGAAGATTTCAAGAACGAAGATTCAAGATAAAAAAAAAATCAAGAAAGAAGAATATTAAGAAGACCGAAATTTTCAAAAAGAAGAATCATGGGCAAACCTTATTCAAAAGAGCAAGTTATCGTTGCACAGAATGCAAATGGAGAAGCATCTTCCACAGCGACTCAGTACCATAACGAGAAACTGGCCTTGATGGAAATTTTGATCGCCGTGACTGTCGTCATCCTAGTACTCGGTGTCTTATACTTTATCTTCAAGAAGTGTAACAAGAACTTTGTTCGTACCATGCAACGAGAGCTGAACAGAAATAACATCGCCACTATCTCGCGCGCTGACCTGACCTCTAGTGCAGTTTAAGAAGAAAGAAAATAATCCAGAAGAGTCCAGGAAAGGAGCCACCACCACCAGAAGCATAAGCCAACACCACCAGGAGCCAGGAGTGTAGCAGCCAACGCAGCCGGAGTCACCCCGCAACAGCAGCGCCACGCCGCGCGTGCCAGCACGTTGCTAAGCCCCAGCTCTGCCTCGGCCCTCTCAACAGCTCGATACGTATTTCTTCTAATTACGCATAATTATTCGGTATGAAGGTACTTACTTATTATTTCTTATTTTACTTTATCTTAACAATAAATAATTTTGAAAATTAATATTAGTTACGAGTTTAAACATTTTAGTAATTTTTTTTGTCACTTTAACTATTTAATTACTTACCTAAGTTAGATTATGTCGAATATTATTTTAAAGTTAAATGAGCTTCTTAAATCATTGAATTATATTAGAGAATATTTAGTGAAGTTAGGTCCTGAAAGAAGGCAGCAGGAAATTGGTTTAAATAAAGTTAAAGAAGCTAAGCATTTACATTCGACCTTGGAGAGTATTTTGCCTGTGTTGCACTCTCAGATTGAAAGTGAACAAATTAGTTCTAAAGATATAACGTCAGTTCATAAAATAATTAGTGACATAAATATTATATACGCTAAAATAATAGATTTATCGATTCCTAAGTCGAAAAGTTTTGAATCATCAAAAATGGCTACCAATAGTGAGTTTGATATAAAAACAGCTATTGCTTTGTTACCGGTAATGACGGGACAAGAATCAGTGACTAATTCTCTTATTAATAGTATCGAATTGTACAGTAAGATGATTTCGGACGCGTCTCAAAAACAATTGATTGAATTCGTTGTTAAAACTCGCCTTTCGCCAAGTGCACAATTACGTTTGAAATCAACTTACGATACAATTGATAACCTTTTGTCAGATATGCGTAACCATCTTATTCAGAAAAAATCAGGAGTAGCTTTACAATGGAAATTACACCAGTGCAAACAAGGTAATCGATCTATCGATTCATTTGGTTCAGAATTAGAAAACTTATTCGTCAATTTGACTATCGCTCAATCGGATGGTGATTCCAAATCTTATAATGTTCTAAAGCCGATTAATGAAAAAATTGCAGTTAAACGCTTCGCTGATGGGTTAAGCGATCGTAGGTTAAGTACGATTATAGCAGCTAGGCAGTTCGAATCCCTGCCTGAAGCCATCAGAACTGCTATGGATGAGCAGTCCTTGTCTTCATCATTCGAGGTAATGAATATTAGACGTCATAATAATTTTTATCGTGGTCGAAATTATATGAACAATTATTATCGCGGAAATAATTACAATGCAAGATCGCGTAATAATTATTCAAATAACTTCTATCGTCGCAATACGAAACCCTTGCCGGGTTCCCCACGTGGTCAGTACAATGCACCACGAGGTGGACCTTATCACCAAGGCCGCGCCCGCGCATCGTATAGCGCAAGGCCGCCGCCGCAGCGCAAATCAGCTGTACCTGTACGTCACACGGTACAAGAGGTAGCATCTACTGAATCGCACTCTAGTGCAAACCAAAACGCTACATATGACGTTTCTAAGGATTTTTTTCGTTAATTGTGAAAATTTTGTTTTTAATTTTAATAATAGTAGTACGGTAAAATTTTATGTAGGTAATGAAATAGTTAATCTTTTAGTTGACAGTGGAGCAAGTCTCTGTGTATTAAGGTATGAATGGCTTAGAAATTATCCTCAGTTATTAAATCAATTATGTTACGATAGAATAACTATAAAAGGAGTAAGCGGTAGGTTAGAGTCCGAAGGTTATATCTTCTTAAATTTAGTTTACGATAACGTAGTTTTTACGGAAAAGTTTTACGTTTTTAAGAATATGTGTTGCTCAGCTAATGGTATTTTAGGAGATAACTTTTTAAAGCGATACCAAGCGATAATAAATTATAAGGATAGTATTTTACATTTAACTAAGAATAATATTAACGTTTCCATTGAAATAACTCATAACGCTAGGTATAGACATATGATCCCGCCTCGATGCGAAGTAATTAGGTTTATTCCTACAACATTAACGCGTGATTGTGTAGTTTTATCAAAAGAAATACAACAAGGAATTTTTGTAGCAGGGTTGATTGCGAAACCGAATAATGGTCGCATCCCCTTGAGAATACTAAATACCACTGATGATGAGGTGGAATATGATTTTCAAAACTTAGGTGTTTATGACTTAAATCATTTTGATATTTGTTGTCTTTCGGAAGAAAATATTAGTGTTAGTAGAGTAAAGACTTTGTTTGAGTTATTAAATTTGTCTAACATGAACCAGGAAGAAAAACGTAGTATCGAACACATTTGTGCAAAATATGCCGATGTTTTCCATCTTCCAGGTGATAAGTTATCGACTACCAATATAATGAAGCATACTATATCCTTAAAGGATAATGCTACCCCTAGTTATGTCAAGCCATATAGAATACCCCATTCTCTTAAAAAGGAGGTACAAAAACAAATCGATGATATGTTAGCAAATGATATCATAGAAGAGACCGTCTCTGAGTGGTCCAGTCCAGTCTTGTTAGTTCCTAAAAAGTCAGATAGGTCTAACGAAAAGAAGTGGAGATTAGTTATAGACTATAGGCAGCTTAATAACAGAATTAAAGATGATAAATTCCCGTTACCAAATATCACAGACATATTAGATTCCTTATCAGGTAGTATCTATTTTTCTAAATTAGATCTCTCACAGAGTTATTATCAATTGTCCTTAGATGAAAATTCTAGAAAATATACCGCATTTAGTGTTGATAAAATGTACCAGCTTGAATTAGACCCAGAATCACGAAAATATACAGCCTTCACAACTGATAAAATGTATCAGATGAAGCGCTCCCCTATGGGATTGAAAACATCCCCCAGCGTTTTTTCACGCTTAATGACAATAGCCATGTCTGGAATTAATTATAATCAAGCATTTATTTATTTGGATGATTGTGTCGTGATAGGTAAATCCATGGAATCTCATAATAAAAATTTAGTAACTGTCTTTGAACGTTTACGAAAAGTTAATTTAAAGTTAAATCCTTTAAAATGCGAATTTTTGCGCACAGAAATTGTTTATTTGGGTCACAAAATAACGTCGCATGGCATTCTTCCCGACGATAGCAAAATCGAAACATTGCGCAAGTATCCGGTTCCATCGAACGCGGATGACGTCAAGCGATACTTAGCCTTTGCTAATTATTATAGAAGGTTTATACCTAACTTTGCAAACATAGCGTATCCACTAAATAAATTATGTAAAAAGAATGTAGAGTTTAAATGGACATCTGATTGTGAGCAAGCTTTTAAAAGTTTAAAATCTGCTTTAATGTCCCCACCAGTTTTGCAATATCCAGATTTTTCGGAAAATAATACATTTGAACTTCGAACAGATGCATGTAAAACAGGATTAGGTGCCGTTTTGTCCAACAAAAATGGTCAAGTTGTAGCTTACGCGAGCCGCAACTTATCCCCCGCTGAAAGTAGATATCCTATTATAGATTTAGAGTTACTTGCCATAGTTTGGGCCGTACGCCATTTTAGACCGTATCTGTACGGCAGAAGGTTTAAAATCTATACAGATCATAGACCGCTTGTTTACTTATTTAATTTAAAAGATCCAAATAGTAGATTAACTAAGTTTAGACTTTATCTAGAGGAGTACGATTTTGAAGTCGTGTACATCCCGGGTCGAGATAATGCAGCTGCAGACGCATTAAGTCGACTCCCGATGACATTGAAATCAGATGAGTTAAAATCAAACGAGTTACAAGTAGTTTCGGTACTGACTCGAGCTCAAAGAAAAAAGTTAGAGACGAAAAAACCGTCACCTAATAATGATTTGACAAATGATTCTTCTGCTAGTAACAGGCCTGATCAACCTGAGACTGTAGAGATTCTTAAAAAACCCAAGGACGTGATAGAATTAATATTCACTAGTGAGAAAATATTAACTAACTTATATTGTGTTTATTCAGATAAAAAATATTTAACTTATATTCCTTCACAATGTGCGATATACCTAAATACTCGATCGTTATCTACCCCACAGGAGTTAGCGAGGGATTTGGGATCACTTTGCGAAAGAGAAAATATAAATGAAATTTTAATTATTAAAAATAGAGATAATGCAACAAATATAAAAATACTTGCAAGTCATATGAAAAAGTTGCATATAATGTTACCAAAAATTTTAATTACGAGAGATGTAATAAGAATTAGTGGCCACGAGGATAAAAAAATCATCTTAAACGATTTTCATTTGTTACCCACTAGCGGACATGCAGGGGTAAACAGAATGTTAAATAATTTAAAACAATACTATTATTGGCCAGGAATGACGAATGACGTCATAGAATATGTCAAGAAGTGTAAACAGTGTCAGTTTAATAAGTTTTCAAATCATATTATCAAAGAACCAATGGTAATTACAAATACTGCTAGCTCTGCATTTGAACGAATAGCTTTAGATATTATGGGTCCATTGCCACTTGATAGTTATAATAATAAATACATACTTACGTTGCAGTGTGACTTATCTAAATTTGTAGAAGCGTATCCTTTGCCAACCAAAGATTCCGAATCTGTAGCGAGAGTTTTTGTTTCAAATTTTATTTTGAGATATGGGGTCCCTAAGGAAATTATTACCGATAAAGGTACTGAATTTATGTCTAGTATTATGTCCGATGTTTGTAAAATATTAAAAATAGAAAAATTAAATTCAACCGCCTACCACCACGAAACATTAGGTTCGTTAGAAAATAGTCATAGGTCATTAGGAGCCTATCTCCGAATTCAATGTGATAAAAATACCGCTGATTGGAGCGATTGGTTACCTTTTTGGACTTTCTCTTACAACACCACAGTGCACACGGAAACAAAATACACCCCATTCGAATTAGTTTTTGGAAAATGTTGTAATTTGCCTTCAGATTTTGGAACTTCTGTTGAACCACTGTATAATTATAATGACTATCCTAAAGAGATGAAATATCGATTGCAAAGAGCCCAGTTTGATGCAAAGAATAATTTAATTTCTAGTAAGTTTAAAAGAAAAATATTATATGATAGAAATACTTATCCTATAACTTATAAAAAGGGTGACCTTGTTTTAGTTAAAAATCAATCAGGAGATAAACTCCAAAATATATATAACGGTCCCTTTGAAGTTATTGAAGAGGTTTCACCTAATGTTAAGATTTTAAAAAATGGTAAAGAATATTGTATACATAAAAATAATACTAAAATGTACTTTTCTTAAAAGATATAAAAATATTATACATGTTATATTTTTTACATAGTTGTACCTAGTATAAGTAAAATATGATTAGATTAGTTTTCAATTTGTAACATGACTTAATTCACTATTTTGTGTTTTCCTTTCCTTTTCCTTTAGAAGGGGAGGGTGAACAGGACTTTTTCCGGGGAGTTGTAGTATGTGCATACGCATGTACCTAACGGAAATGTAATTAGGTCATGTCGCAAATGACGTATGTAAAGTTAGCGAGTAAGCACTTTAGTTTACTTCAATTATATTGTATTTTAAAAACACTTAATAAATGGACTTCGACGAGTAACGATGGTTTTATCTACCGCCTGCTCCCTATATTATCTTAGAATGATCAACCGTTATTACAACAGGTTTGTCCCAATTTGATCCCATTTTTTTTATTTAAAAATAGCTGTTGTAGTTTTCATGAAATCTTGAAAATACCGTCGTTTTCGTAACGGGTAAAAAAATGTGAAATACATTTTTTTTTATAAAAACCGACTTTTAAATGTAAAAAATAAGCCTGTTGGAATCGGTAGCATCCAAAGCATGAAAAATAAAAGTATAGAAGTGCAATTTAGAATGCACCATTGCACCGACTTTAAAAAGCCTTCTTTTTACTTCTTGAAGTCGGTTTTTTTTTCTTTTACTTCTTGTTGAAAAACAAAAACATAATAATAATATTATTGATTTTATAATAATTAATGTCGCGTTGTGCAATTGGCATAGTGACTCACCTAACGAGTAGCTCTAGCTAGGCGCCTAGGGTGTATGTGTATCCAAGTAAACACCGTGTATCCCAGCAACCAAGTCACTAGGCGCTAGGCGCAACAAGGCTCCTGCCTCCAAGGTTCAAATTATTAATCAAAATTTTTATAATAAATTCGTTCACCGGATTACGCATGAAAAGGCAGTTTTATGGACTATACAACTGTGATAGGTATAGTATAGATAACATTAATATACTTAGGGGCTGTTGGCTTTAAAAATTTTTTTTTTGTAAAAATATATAAGTACCTACGTAGTTACTCTATTTTATTGAAATTTCTAAAAATCCTGAGATATCCTGAGATTTCAAAAATCCGGCCGGAAACCTGAGAAAAGCCAAAAATTCCTGAGATCTCAGGACAAATCCTGAGACATGGTAACCCTGTTCAGTGCCCTTAGTACGATTTCCTAAAACTATTAATAGTTTCCGAAAACTATCGTTTTGTCTCTTTCATACTTATCCATAGACTGCTTTACCGACGTAGCGCATCCGATAGTTGTCAAACACGTTGACAGTTGTCAACTCGTACTCGTAGAGTGCGTTTCATCCTATATTATTTTTTTGTTAGGTTGGTACTCCTGTCGATTTCTGTCAAAAGGTTAGGTTAATTTATTATTATTATTATTATTATTATTTAACAGGCAAGCAGTTAAGATTATAATTAATTCAAGCAGCAATTTAAGATTATAATTTGATGCAGATATTTTAAGTATAGGATTCTGTGCTAAAATCATGCTCAATACATTAGAAAGCGGTGAAAGAAATAGTTATGATTTGACGTTTCTAACACATTCGCGCCTTATTGACATACAGGGGGTACCAATCTATCAAAAAAGGGAATATACGATTAAAGACACTCTAGAAGTCTAGATAAATGTGACTGTAAGGCCTATTTGCGCCAAGCTGGCTTAACACATTTAACCCAGTTTTAGTGCTACTTTTATATAGACTAACTCTGGGTAAAATTTTAACCTAGCGTGGCGAAAGTAGGCCTAAAAAAATATTGATATTATTTATCTGGCTATCTTACCAAACCATTCCTTAAGTCCAATTTACTATGAGACCATTGCCGTTAGTAATTAAAAAGTTATTTTCGCGCGTACAAGGATGACGTAACCATAACCGCCAGCCTTTTTTGTTGCCATTTTAAAAAATGGTCGACCGTTTCACCGTTTACAGACGAAGTTTCACAGTTGGACTACAAAAAACGATTTTATTACGTATGGGATAAAGGCGTGTTTATATACTTAGTCAAGGTGTCAAGTTAGATGTGTTGTCTGTATGTTAATACCGTTGACGGCGTATTTTTTAAGGATCTTTATTTTTCGAACAATAGAGCCGAGCGGGGCTTAGTTTTTTTTTATTTCGGAAACTGGAGCACACTGGACTTTGTGCCAGACAAAGATTTTTGTTTGTTCATGGGTTAGTTTACAGTTCTCTCCGCTTTCTAATCACCAATGAAAATAATATCCCTAGTAATGAGAAATTCCTTTGTAATTACTTTTGTATGGAGTGTGTTAAATAAAAATTAAAGCTGTGTTGTATGCACCAGATAACTTAAACAATTGTATGGCTGTCAAATCCCATAAATTTTCCCTCCATTAAAGTACGAACAATAGCAGCTATGTACGGTTAAAATGCGACTGCAAAGACAAAGATAAACAACCTTATAAGATGAAAAAAGAAATGTTTGTTTACGATAACACCATCTAACTTTAATAATAATAATCATAATGATCATCTTTATTTGCCATAAATAGGGTACTTACACTAAAATTAGTAATAATATAGTTTAACGATAACAATGGCTTTAACTGAAAAATGTATAGGATTAGACAGCTTTGACAACCATAAATCCCGTTAATGGGTAGTAGACTTGTCATGCACAGTCATAATAAATAAATATAAATAAATATATCGAAGAATCGATTTGGCGATCCACGGAACCAAGCCAGTTGTTTTTCAATGGCTTCTACGGTTTGTACATTTGCGAACGCAAAAAAAAACAAAATTTGAAAAAATCGAGAACAATTTTTTTTCGCTTATCTCACTGGGAACTATTAAGACTGGCCGTTAATAATTGCTTCCACAATCCACAGATAAAGTACACATGTGATGAGTCAGCTGTTGTGATGACGTCATACCGGAAGTTCCCACAGACTAGGTTCTCGTGAATGTGACCTTTGTGGGCCGCAATTGGTGACGCCATCCTCATGCGCTTCTGATGATAAATGACAACATTGGTCGACAAGGTTTCTCAATACATGTGATGCGTTAAATATGTCGTAGGATAATTTGATAAATAGAATTTTCGCAAAAATCCTAGAGATATTTCAAAAACACGAATAATTAGACAATGGTGATGACATTTTTCAATGTTACTGAAAAAAGATAGGGTTTTTGCAAAAATACGGGTTGCTTTAGTAACATTGGATATTCTTATTATGATTGGCTTAATTTTTGCTTGCTTGCTAACTCTTATTCTGATTGGTTCACAGAAAGTTTACTACATGTGAGAGAATGGATTGAAATTTGGAACGTCAAGTCGTCAACCAATCAGAGAAGATGTGGTTTTGGACGATCCGACCAGCCAATCAGTGTTCTTATTTCATAATAGCCAGCGATTCTTTTCGAAATCTTACTAAGGCAACCAGCTTTTTTTTTTAAATCCTATCTTTTTTTAGTAGGATTGAGTAATGACAACGCCATTGTCTAATTATCCGTGTTTTCGCAATATCCCTAGAATTTTCGAAAAAAAAAACGATTTATCTAATTATTTAGTATTTTTTTAACCGACTTCAAAAAAAGAAGGAGTTTATCAATTCGTCGCGTATACGTATATATTTTTTATTATGTATGTTATTATTTTTGATTATGTATGTTATAATTTTTTATGTAACTATGTTCACCGATTACTCTAGAACGCCTGAACCGATCGAAATGATTCAAACGTTATATGTTCGGGTTGTAGTCCCAAATTTTGAAATTTTGAAACCGGTTCAGTAGTTTTGAGAAAATTTAAAACAACTATTGTTTTTTCGATCATGCGGTTTGACACAAACAGTTTGACTCAAACTAGTAGTTGCCTACACTGCTAGTTTGAGTCAAACTGAAGTGCGGGACTTATTCTAACTTTAAAATTTGAGAAATATAAAACTTTATATAAAAAACATCGAATTCAAAAATCAAAAAGTAAAAAATAAACATTTTGGAGTCGGTGCCAGCCAAGGTAAGATGAATAAAAGTACATAATAGAAGTGTAATGTAGAATTCCTTCCTTTTTTTACAAAAAGATTTTTATAATCTAGACACAATCTATATGAGGAACTCGTTGGCGCAGTAGTTAGCGGGTTCAATCTATCAGTAATTGTTGCTGTCAAGCTATGGTCAGTTACGGGATGGGTCACCAACAATTAATAGTCTGGAACTCCTCCGTGCTCCAGAAGCCACTGGTCACAGCTGCAAGTGCAGACGTTAACGCAGACACTCTGATGAAGAAATTGAATATAATACAAGAATGTGGCGCCAATTTAATGAACTTGTCGGCTTGCTTGCTTATTTGATATGACCTAATTGAGACTAGTACCTATGTATGTAGGTAGGTAATGAATTTTAATCAATTAATTTATAATTTTGACGATCTTATTGTATTATTGATTTATTGTTTAACTTATTTTACGCCGTATGACTTTAAATTTTTATATGTTTATTATAATAATTGTTAAATGCTTTCAATATATCGGCTTTGTTTAATTTAATTTTACCTAATTCTGTAATGATAATGAGATGAAATCCAATTTAATGATATATGAAATTGTATTCTTATGATTTATTTGACATTATTTGTAATAATATTTTAAAATTTTAAAGTTTTATAAACATAAATATAAATGCTTTCCATCACATTCGTATGCCTAAATTGGTACATCATGGTGATACTTACTATAAATATCCTGTCAACTTAATGTGTACCTGTGATGACGAATAAACATATTTGTATTTAAAAATGGTGCAAATGTTGACTTGTTTAATTGTAGTCCATTTAGATTTAAAAAGTTTCTTATTGCTAACTCAACTGTATTTATTTATTATAGTCAATCAATCAATCAATAATTTATTAGTTCATAAGCATGGGTATTACAAGATGTCACATATAAAAAAAGGTACAGCCATGATTCACCTTATGGTATATGAACAGTTACTATTAACTATTTATTAGATACCAAATAAATTAATAATAAACATATAAACATACTACACTACCTTATACTAACTATAACAAGAAAACGCCGTCCAACTCGCAGCCGCGTGGCAAAGTACCGAGAACACTGGCGCTGTTGCCCCGCTGAATACATAGACTCAGCCGCTGGGCAAGATAGGCACCAGCTCTCGGGTCTCCTGAGGCGTGGACCAGTCTTGTGGAGATACTCAGTTACTATTTGGTTATTTATTTGTAACCCAATTAGGCTATTGTGCGGCTATTATGCGTGCTAGGTAAGAATTTTGAAGTGAAAACTTCTTTATCGGCGTTGTGCACATCAGTTTAAAATTTTTGGGATGGGTAAAAAATGTTAAAGTCGCACACGTGACCCTGATCGGAAATTCGTAAGACCATTTCCGTTGACCTATTTAAATTACATTAAGTCTCACACTTGAAAGATTACGTATATTCGTCAATAACAAACATTAAATCATTACTACCAACTTTCATATTGATGCCAGGTCAGTTTTAATGGATTTGCCAAATCAAGTTGATCTACGTTTTCATCAACTTTTTATGAGGTTGTGATAGTGATAGTTTTTTAAATGTTAGGTGTTATATCCTTGTCATGTGACTTCATATAATAATATTATCATAATAATAATATGTGTGATGTAACTTATTCAATACTGTGGTTGTAACCTGTTTTGTACAACATTAAATAAATAGAAGCACATACATTACTATTTTATTATTTTTATATTTTATTGTTATAATTCTAAACAATGTTGAGTTGAGTGTATGTTTCAAGCAAAGACTCCGTTGAATGCAAGCCAAGGTCAGTTCAGTTATAAAATAAAACTATGCCAAAATCAATTAATAAGAATGTTACAAATGTTTTCTTCTTACATTGCACACACGTTGAAAAAAGGCAACAGTTCGTACACAAATCGGCCGATCGTGACCGAATGCGGGCAACGTACGTGATTTACGCGGGGAATCGAAACAATGCGGTTCGCTGTTACTACACGACCAAGACAATTAAGCGCTTGACAGGAATGTGGTTTTGCACTTTTGGCACCTGCAGCGCACTTCTATCACCGTACTTATCTGATTTATTAGCGCTTCAGGGATCAGGGATTGATTACCGTTTCTTGAATTGGTTTTTAGTTAGATTTTTTAAGTTTTTCTTAGCTGTCATGCGCCTAATTGTCTTGTTCGTTTAGTAAGTGTTACTTGCTTTAATAGTATGGCATTTGATAAGGATACCAGTTTTTAGTGTTCAAACAGAAATATTTGTCTTGTGCGGTAATAGAACCCGTGACCTAAGGGCACCTAACGCGCAAGTATAGTAGGCATCGAACTCGACTTCATTTGACAGATGGATGTGACATATTGCTAAGAAGCAGCAATATGTCACATCCATCTGTCAAATGAAGTCGATGTCGATGCCGACGACACTTGCGCGGTAAGGCCTCTGCGCCGCAAGGTCGACGCTGACGTATTGACAAATAATATTTTATTAGGAATAAAAACAATTAAAAAAATCAGCCAAAGACAAACCTGATACCAAACTTGGGTTTGCAGACACGAAAATGTAATTTTGAAATTTTGTTAATGCAATGCAATCACTAGTTAAGTATTATTGTACTATTAGAATATCGTCGGCGTCGTTTTGATATAAAAAGAGGAGGGTTCATTGAGGAGGCCTTAATGTCTATAAACAAATAAACGGGGACTAAATATCAAATTTTAAAATCTATCGCAATCCTTTTCAATTCGTCATTTGAAAGATATTTACATACTTCAGGCCATCACTATTTGACATTTGATAGGGATTGTTTTGAAAGGTATTGAATGAACGAAATTAAACTGTCTAAGCAAAGTGATACACGAAAATATCTTTCAAATGTATGGAGAAGTGTCAAATGAAGTGTCATTTAAAACATCATTCGTTCCGAAAGGGATTGCGATTATAAGTTACACAATTCCATACATTACTATCACAATCACAATATCTTTGAAAGGGATTGTGATAGATTTTAAAAACAGACAATTAGGCGGCAGTTGAGCCAAAAATGTCTTGGTTTTGTAGATAGATGATATTATATACATTTTCTTCTCGCTGATACGGAAAATAGGTGAAATGGAACTTTGAAAAAGTGCAGACCTATACCTGCCTATTTTTCTATTTAAAATTAACCATAAGTATAAAAATAGCATTGCAAAAAAATGCAAAAAATCATAAATTATTGACAGTTGCATCTTAATCGATCGTTAAACACCTGAAAAGATGTTTCTTTCGAATGCAAGGATATTCCTAGCATTGATGTAACAACGCTGGCCTACAGCTGGTTAATTCGTCCAAGCCTACAGCGTATTAAAAATATAAAAGTATTGGAGAATTTCGACGGTGGTTCGCAAGTCTCGGCAGCTCAGCGGTTAGAGCATTGGACCGGATTTCCAAAGGCCGCGGGTTCGATTCCCGTCTGAGAATTCACTTGTGGCCGAGTTAATTTTTTCCAATATTTTTCTATTTAAAATTTACCATAAGCATAAAAATAGCATTGAAAAATGCAAATATTTCAAAATCATAAAATACCTATACCTTCTTAACTCTTGTGTTTAAAAAGGTTAGGTTGTATTATTATTATTTGAGGATTTAGGAGCTTTGCAACCCTGTTGAGGGCTGTAGTCACTGCGACCTAAGAGATCTATTGTAACTCGCCACCTATTTATAGTACCTCTTTTAGCCCGGTTGCTTCCAGAAAGTCAAGAATCTTCCTAGCTTTTAGAGATTTTAGTTCCTCTGGGTCGATGATGTGGCTACCCAGGTGAATACTGCGTTTGTGCATGAATGGCCCGCAGTCACACAGAAGGTGCTTTGGTGTCTCCCTCTCCTGTTTACAATAGCGGCAAATATCAGTATCACTCAATTTCATGTGAAATTGGTGCCTGTTTAATTTGCAGTGTCCGGTTAAGATTCTGACAATCGCACAGATGTTCGTCCTGCTGAGCTCTAAAAGTTCTGCAGTTCGTTTTAGCGAGTATCCTTCTATAAGAGACTTGGCGTGCAGTAATCCCGGTTGTTTAAGCCAGTATTTTTTAGCTTCGCCAAGAAGGTTGTTTTTAAGAGTTTGCATGGCCTGGTTCTTTGAGATGCCACAGAAAGGCTCTGGACCCATCTGTAGTCCCTGAGCCCCCTTCCTTGCAAGTTCATCGGCTTTTTCATTGCCAACGACTCCCGAATGACCTGGTACCCATTTCAGAATAACTTTATTCCTTTGACCCAGTTCATTTAATTTATTGACGCAGTCTTTCACCAGTTTCGAATTTATGGTATTCGAGTTTATGGCGTTAAACGCTGCTTGACTATCTGAGAAGATAAAGATAGATTGATTTATGTAGTTTCGTTGACGGTTGACTTCCGCACATTCTATAATGGCGTAAACCTCCGCTTGGAATATTGTGGCGTGTTTGCCCAGATTCAAACTTTTACTGACTCTGGGACTTACGCCGAATATTCCACATCCTACTTTTTCGCCCCTTTTGGAGCCGTCTGTAAACCAAACCAGGCTTCCAGCCTTACAGGAGTAGTGATCCTCAGAACACTCTTCTCTGCTTGGTATTTCCACCGAGTAATTTCTGGTGAAATTACACAGTGGGAGCATGACGTCCGTCGTCATCGATAGCAGATCGAGCTCAAGCATAGAATCTTGTAGAGATCTCAGTGCTTGAGAATGCCATTTGATCTTGCCAGTGTTGCGTATCCTGTACATACCCGCTTTCGCCTCCTTCGCAATAAATAGGTGAAGGGGCGGTAGGTTTAGCAGGGCATTCAATGCAGCTCCTGGGGTAGTAGACATGGCACCCGTTGCCATAAGGCATGCCAATCTCTAGTTGGTAGGTTGTAGGTGATTTTGCCTTTTATTTCAATGTTGCCTGAATGAAATACTTCAGCTGATAAGCACTGTGATACGATTCCGGAAACTGCAGTTATGTTTCAGCGGTGACCTCACCACGCCGTTGACTGTACTCGGATATTTTTAGACACGCCCATAAGGATATAGCCTAAGTGTTATCGGTAAGGTTAGTTACTAATTAGTATGTAGTGTCTTAATTACAGACAATTGAAACGGGTATTAAACGCGTAGAACGTCATAGGTATTTCACCTACCTAATTTTCCCGAGGTGGAGTCTTCATCTACCGTCCAGTTTTTTCTCCACGTACCGTCACACACAACATTAATCGTTTCGCTATTCAGCCCGTGACCACGGCCGATGTCGACCCGATGTCGATGCCGACGACACATGTCATCGGCATCGAATTCGGCTTCATTTGACAGATGGATGTGACATATTGCTCTTAGTCTTTGTCAAAGTCAAAGATTTTTATTCAAATAGACTTATAGATAAGTACTTTAGAATAGTCCAACATTTTTTTTCCCTACCAGCCATTCAGGACATCTTTTAACTGATAAGAAGAACGGCCGCAAGAAACTTATCAGCCTATTCAACAACAACATTTACAATGGAACATGTTGTTGCCAAAAACAAATCTACAATCTTGAAATATATTTAATAAAAGAAGAAAATTTTCTCATACTCATTTTAGAATATTTTCCTCTTACACAATTTACAATAGTTATGTTTAATGTTGGTTGTATATTATCATAGATGTATTGTCCCGCCAAAGTTTGGTAAGTTTTCATGTGTGTCCAAAAGAAGCAACAATGTGTCACATCCATCTGTCAAATGAAGCCGATGTCGATGCCAACGACGCAGTTTGGCGCAGGGTTCCAAACCCGCCTTCTCCCAAATTCGATCTTCGGACCGGACCAGACAAATATATATAATACTAGCGGCCGCTCTCGGTTTTACCCGCGTGGTTCCGATTCCCGTGGGAATATCGGGATAAAAAGTATCCTATGTTCACAACCAGGCTATCTACTATCTGTGTACCAAATTTCATCCAAACCCGTAACTATAAATATAGATTTGTGTGCATGAACATGTTTAGTGTCTTGATCTTGGTGTTTAATATGTTTATGCTTGTATTTACAAAAAAGAGTGTATAAAATGTTATTCTCAAACATGCTTGGAAATATGAGCATTATTTTGACAACCTTCTTTGAGACAAATCGATATTGCTGTACTGGCCACATACATGCGAGCAGTGGCCCGCAAAAGTTGTATGAAAATCCATATCTGTCGTGTTTAGCGGCCTAATAAATTACATAGTAAACTCATATCTGTCGTCAAAACGTGGTATGGATTAAAGTAAGTATTAAAAGGGCTAATATAGTATTAAAACAAGTGAAACATTTGTACTTAATATTCAAGGTCACCACAAATTCCATAAAACAAAAGCGATTGTTCTATGAAATGAAATGTCGATTACGCGCGTGCGTCGCTCACGTCATAAGGTCAGGTACATTCTTACCGTAACCGCGTAACAATTATGAATTATACGGTAACTAGGGTTGCCATCCGTCCGGGTTACCAGGATTTGTCCTAGATTAGAGGGCATGCGGGGAGCGTCCGAAGCTTCATTTGTAGTCCGGGTTTAAAAATTTAAAGTCCTGGGCCGCCCGCGACTCACGCCCTGTGCTCGCACACAACGATCAACAGACGAACCGTGTTTTAAGAATAAAAAAATCTGATTATTAAAACAATTTGTAACAAACTGTAATAAGATTCTGTTTTGTTAGGTACATTTAAAATGATGATAAAAAATTACTAAATTCAATTTAAGGTCTGAAAATAAATAAAAAGGTGATTTATGGCATTTTAAATTATTTTTTATTACACTATGTTTAAAAAACCAGCCCCCTAATTGTCTGATTTAAAATCTATTACAATCCCTTTCAGAGATATTGTGATTGTGATATTTTCGTCTGTCATATTGCTTAGATAGTTCAATTTCGTTTATTCCATACTTTTTAAAACGCGTCCCGATCACAATCCCTTTCAAATGTCAAATAGTGACGGCCTGAATATCTTTCAAATTACGAATTGAAAAGGATTGCGATAGATTTAAAATTATCTCGAACTGCCGGAACACAACGATGCTGAAAACATTGTTGTTATGGCGTCAGACCATGAAGCTATAGAGAATACTATAGCTTCATGCGTCAGCCTTAGTTAAGATGGTGGTAGCTTGCCAGGCGGACTCACAACAAGTCCTACCACAAACCAAAATGTGGTTATTAAGTCGCATGCGTGGAACTTAAGACATACGAGCGATTCAAAAATAGAGATCCAGTTTGTCTTTTTTGCGAGATTGACTTCATTCAAACGCATAAAACTTTTACAAAATGATGAGTAGGATGCATTCTAGAAGCTGTAGGTACTATTTGCAGCACACCAATAAAAGCTTGACGACCTGTTAGGCGCAGGGGTACCTACTAACGCCCGCCTCCTGAGTCCTGCGCCAGAGGTCCCGGGTTCGGTCCCCGGACAAGACAAATATTTGTGTGCATGAACATGTCTATTTGTCTTGGTCTGGGTGTTTAATATGTATATTATGTATGTATTTACAAAAAAAAGTATATAAGTATGTTTATCCGTTATCTAGTATCCATAACACTATTTCTTCGTGAAACATAACGTGGGCTAGATAATTGGCGTGTTGTATGCAATTATTTATTTATTAAAAGCTTTTGGGCTACCGTTGCTCTACTCAATTACAAGCCGAGTGACTTTTTATCGCCTCTAGCATTGCTCGACAAATCTCGTACGAGTCGCAACACAAAAACTCTATAGGTATCAATTCTTCAATTAATCGTGGAATAATGAGAAATGGCGGCGCGAGATATCATATGTTTTTGCGTCCCTAATGGCCGAGGCCGGACAGTTAGGTACCGGTTCCGTAGACGACACACAGACGCCTTAGACTTAACCACATATGTAAACAGAAGGAAGAAATCTGTGCTCGTTTTGATACTGACTGGCTTGGTGCAGTGGTAGTAAGTAAGTAGGGGGTACGACGCCGCTTGAGTCCAATTTTGATCAAAGTCAAAGATTTTTATTCAAATAGACTTATAGATAAGTGCTTTCGAATAGTCCAATTTTTTTTTCCTACCAGCCATTCAGGACATCTTTTAACTGATAAGAAGACCGGCCGCAAGGTACTTATCAGCTTTAACAGAAACAACAACATTTACAAAGGAACATGTCGTTGCCAAACACAAATCTACAATCTTGAAACATATTTAATATAAGAGGAAAATTTTCTTATACTCAGTTATTAGTATATTTTCCTTTTATACAATTACAATAATCATATAACCCGTGGGCCAATTGACTAATTTTAAAATCTATCGCAATCCCATTCAATTCGTCATTTGAAAAATATTATGTACTTCAAGCCTATTTGACATTTGATAGGGATTATGATCGGGACGCGTTTTGAAAGGTATTGAATGAACGAAATTAAACTGTCTAAGCAAAGTGACACACGAAAACATCTTTCAAATGTATGGGTCGTCAGAAGTGTCAAATGAAGTGTCATTTAAAACATCATTCGTTCCGAAAGGGATTGCGACTATTAGTTACACATTTCCATAAATCACTATCACAATCACAATACCTAATCTATCACAATACAAAGGGATTGTGATAGATTTTAAAATTAGACAATAAGGGGGCTGGGCAGATTAAGTATGGGATTGAAATTAAGTTGTTATATTCAATCATGTATGTGTATTATATAGACAATCACGTTGTCTTATTATGTTTTATGAACTTGTTATAAAATTATTCATATTTCACTAAGTATAACTATTACGTTTTACCGCGCGCGGCCGCTTGTTATGAATGATCTAAATGCGATATCTAATGCGAAACTCTGTCATTTCTCTGTTTTTCACGCCTCTCTCACTGAACAAATGTTAATAAATTTTGTCATAAGAAACAGACTAACAAGAGAATGGAGAAGAACATTTATGTAATTTTTTTTGTTAAGTACCAACATTTTAAGTGATGCCTAAGTAATGTAATATTTTAAACAGTAGGGGGACGACTTTGTTTATGCTTGCTACTTTGTCGGTTTGGAATTTGGTCAGCAATCAGATCAAATGAAGCCACAGGCAAATACAAGCATTACAAATGCTAAAAGATCCATTAGGACAATGATGAATCGATAAATGATGATGAGGAATCGTTACTATAATTTTCTTGTATGGGGCCAAATCTGAGAACCTAATAAAATAAGAAATAAAGGAAAAAAAAATATTTCTTACACTCACGCCAATTTTATTAACCTAGCCCAAAAGTAAGCACTGTAAGGCTTGTGTAATGGGATACTAGGGTAACGGATATAAATACATATAATTATACATAATATAAGTATTTATGTATAGAAATATATATAAACATCTATGACTCAGGTAAAAATGCTTGTATTCATCATACAAACATTAGCCCCTACCAGGATTCGAACTTAGAACCTCAGAGTAGGCAACACCTTGAAACCGGTGTATGTACCACTCTACCACTGATTGTTGAAGAGTTATTGAGGATCAAAGTCCATATCTATTTTTAAAGATAATCATTTAAATTTACAAATCCACAATGAATATCCCAATCAATTAAATTGGGTCATGTTTGCCTACTCGTACCCTCTATACACACGCACACATTGTTGTACACATTTCATTGTGTGCAAAATAACACCTACTTTTATACTAAAAACAAATGTCAATTCCCAGCAATTATTTTTATACATTCTTCTTTAGTTTGATGTAACACTACGCATATATTACGGCTTTGGTACGGATCTTTTAACATCCTGTATAATAATATCTAACCAATACCTATTGACAAAACTAGGTTTATTTATTTTAGCCATCATAGGTGTATTGTTTTATTTTTAACTCAATACAAGCTGAAGTCAACAACATTTTTGAAAAACAAGTAACTAAATAACCTTCAATAAAAAAACAGTAATATTCATTCAGTAATCAGATAACATGCCAGACAACAATATGCCGCATAATTGTAACAAGTAAATATGCAGTTATCTCTCACTGTAAATAGTGTTCCACTATGATAAAAATGTAAACAGGGGTATTTGACGGGCACTGTGGTACAGACTATCTGTCGATTTCTATTTTCAGTAACGTATGGGCTTGGGTGAAATGGCTCCGGCTAGGAGACTGACCATCCGTCTGGCTTTATGGCGTCCTCCCTCCAAATAATGAAGGGATAGGCTTACTAGAGCTTCTTTGCATAGATTGATTTGTTTCCGCCACTCTGTCCCTCTGGTACACCCCTAAAGATTTTTTCCTTGTAGATCCCCAAAATAACAGCAATTGCCAGGCAAGGATAGATTATTAATATGGACTATAGGCCTACTGAGTTTGGGGTTATGGAATCGATCCATACCGGAAACAAACACTTATGTGATGAACATTGTTAGTCTTGTATCTTGGCTGTATATCTTTGTACTTCTTCTTTCTTAATTAATGACGTGCTCGCGATAAAATTCGCGAGTTTTGCCAATGTCAAGTAAATATATTTTGTATATAAAGAAATTAGAATATAGATTGAGTTAAAAATGGAGCCACACAACATGTGTTATTACGAAAAGAAATCAGGTGAAACTCCCTATATCTTTGTAAGTTCTTTTAAAAGTGTTATAGCTACTATAGCAGTTTATAATGACTAACTTTGAGAGCTTCGTATGTCTAGTTAGCTCTAGTTTAGGTGAGAGTTCCCAAAACTAATATTAATGTTATTGTCATTAAGTCATATTTTGATCATAATTTAGTTGCTACTGCCTATTTGTTGGTATGTATTACATGCTTGAATTATATTTTAGTATTTTTAATTAATGCACATATTTTATCTTAATTATATATGCACCTCTTGGTTTTACAATGCTGATATGTGTATGTATTTAAGTAAACTTTTTTGCATTGTGTTGTGGCTTTGCTTGCGACCAAACAATGACAGGGCCGCAGCTGAAAATCAGTGTCAGGTTCCTTGGAACCATCAACACTGAGCTGAGTTCCTTTTCAGACTGCCGCTGCTGCACACTCCAGTATATTACTTTTAAGCTGAATGTCTTAGTTTTAAGTTTTGTTTGTTTTCTCTTTTGTACCCAAATAATGCCTCAAAAATGTATTTTGGTTGTTATGTGTTGTAGTGGTTTCTGGATAAATATTTTATCTATCTATCTAATGGCTCTGTCTTTTCAACAACTGCAATAGTGCAATGCTGATATGATGGTACAAGGTATTATTATATGATAAATGGCAAAATGAAAAAGTAGTTTCTTTCTTGTATTCGATAGCAGTGAAACAAATACCTTAAGTTTTATTGAATTTACAAGTTGTATTTAACAGTATAGTATTTATTTAGGTGATTTAACATATGAATCTATGAAAATAAAAATGACTGAAAAGTGTTCAGCACAAAATTAAATATATATTTATAAGTCGGTAACGAAAATATTAAATATAGGATGATGGGCACATCTTCTCCACACAATATTTTGTTAAGAATTTTAAGGGCTTCATCACACCACTCTCAGGGATAGGATTTTCAGGGTCTTGGGACAGGATGGGACAGGACCTAAAATTTTATAAAACAATGTGAGTAAAATATACTTTTATAATGTTTTTGATAGACAATATTATAGTCTTTTATAGGTATAGTCAACCAGGGCAATTTTAAACAGCAGCAAATGGAAACAGCCATCATGACTCCTTTGTAATATGAATAGAATAAAGCACTTAGTATCAATACATCTTGCAGTAAGGCGTTGCATTCCATTCCATATTAAATACATTAATTCTTATCATTTACTGTTTTTACTGTTTCCAATCATGGTTGACCAAAGTTTAGATGATAATAACAACATAAATGGCAAATACATAGGTAATACATAATAAGAATCTTCAAACTTTCACCAACTTGCTTATCAGCTCGAAAACGTGTAGACGAATAGAAGTCCAAGATTGAGACCATTCAAATTGATTTGCCTCGGTTTTAGACTTAGCTCTAAGTTGATTAGTAATTTCTTAAGTAAAAGAATCAACAAGACAATAACACAACTATAAGAAAAGTGGACTTTCAACCGATCAGAAGCTGTGAAAAGTTAATAATAACAATCTGAACTCACCTTAGACCGGGAAAAACGTTATTTGTCGCCTCCAAAGCAGCAGAAACTAGGTAAACGCCACGGTAAGACGATCCAACCACTTCATCCAAAATTCACTAACACTCAATAAAGTAAACACAATCAACACTTAGAACAAGTCAAGAACACAACAACAACGGTAATTAAGACACTTTTGACACTATTTTGTTGAAATCTTGGTGATTATTAGCATAAAAGTCGGCGTTTCAAGTTGCGGAAAGTTGCAACTTTGACATTTCAATTTCTTTCAAGACGTTTACGTCACAAGCGTCCAATAGGTGCAAAGTCCGAAATACACTTTACGATTCGATTAATTAAATAGCGTTCTTAGAGTTAGCACATATTATAATATCCTAGGTAAGTAGACTATTTTATTTAACTAAATTATAGTGATGTGATGTTGCATTTCAAAGCATTATTTTCTTTTTTAAACATCAATTTAAGAAAGTATTGTGGAATGCAAAGTTTTCAGGTAGGTAGGCAATCAAATGTTCAAGTTCTTACGATTTAGTTTAGTCATTTGAGTAACCCGAGCAAGAAAAGTAGCGGATAGGTTCGACAAAATATAACATAATTGACCGAGCGAGTTAAGCGTCTCTGTTTTGAGATTTGCCAAAAATGCTTTGTTAGTCTGTCTGCTCTCGCCTACAGGTCTCATTTTCCAACCGATTTTGACGAAAATTGGCACACAAGTTCCTTAATTTTTTTTAACGATTGCGATTTTTGAATGACGTAAAATAGGGGGGTAAGGAGGGGAAAGTTTGATACACCGTTTCATATGGACGGATTTCATTTCTTTTTTCGGGAAATTTATAGAGCCCGCGCCACGAAAGAAGTCTCTTGAGAGTGGCGCTGCAGTCTACAGCCTGACTCGCGAGGTTATTACCTATCTTTGCAACAGCAACGCGACAGCCACAAGTCACGTATCACCTTAGCAACCGTGCGGTTGCTATGGTGATAAGAGACTTATCGTTGTCGCGTTGCTGTTGCAAGGATAGGTAATAACCCTGCCGTTCAACATTCAAAAATAAAACTATTACTACAGAGATAATTTCAGTTCCCTAATATTCTGCGACTAAAGACCAGTGCCTAAAGACGAAAGTCTTCAATCAGTGCGTCCTACCTGTTATGACTTACGGAGCCGAAACGTGGACACTGACAGCACGGCTGGTCCACAAGTTCAAAGTTGCTCAGCGGGCTATGGAAAGGGCTATGCTCGGCGTTTCTCTGAGAGATCGTATCAGAAATGAGGTGATCCGTCAGAGAACCAAAGTTATCGACATAGCCCACCGGATTAGCAAGCTAAAGTGGCAGTGGGCTGGCCATATTAGCCGTAGAAGCGATAACCGTTGGGGTAAACGAGTTCTAGAGTGGAGACCGCGTCTCGGCAAACGTAGTATAGGACGTCCTCAGGCACGGTGGAGTGATGATTTGCGCAAGACGGCTGGTAGGAGCTGGATGCGAGAAGCCGAAAGCAGATCTAAGTGGCGTGCACTTGGAGAGGCCTATGTCCAGCAGTGGACTGCGACAGGCTGATGATGATGATGATGAATATTCTGCGGGACTTCTTTCGTGACTCTACTAACACACACCAATCCAAGTACGCAGTTTTCTCCACCTTGACAAGACGAACCCATAGAGAACCTCCAATAGGACCAAGAGAACGCGAGTAATTGCTAAAACTTATGATCTACATAGGACATTAGCCTATTGGTAAATTCAAGTGTACCTAAAATTTACTTTCAATATTGGACTTTCTTCGTTAATTAATTTTGTTCCACAAATTACTTTTTGGGCATAGGTATATATATTTTGATTTAAAAAAAAGGAAGTGAGGTCTACTGCTCTCACAGAAACACTATTCGATAAATGTAACCATTCTTACACACAACTAATTGTATTTAAAGTATCTGTTGTCACAGAATAAGCAACAGAAGTTGTACCTACTCCGGAAAATCATTTATTATAAGAAAATAGCGTTTTTTTTTTCATCACAGTTTAAGTAAGTGCCATTCAAAGTCGCGCAGTGCTCCCACTAATTTTATGCATCGATTCACTGCCTCTTTTTTTTATGGACGAAGAGTATAAAATGCTGATAAATATTAAACAAGAAAATATACTAGAAAAAAGCAACTAGTCTCATATTCGTCTACTACTCTCAACATGAGACTAGTTGCTTTTTTCTAGTATATTTTCTTGTTTAATATTTATCACATTAAAATAGCATTGAAAAATGCAAAATTAAAAAGTATAAAATGCTATCAATGCAAATTACAAATATCATAACAATATCATATCATATTTATCGGGAAAAACGTATCAACTGCTACACTCCAAAACGCGATTCGGACCGATCTCAGCATTCCTAGCATTTTTCCCGCCACAGCCAATATGCGAAACCGGTCGCCCCACATGACAGCTCATGTCTTAGCGGCTTTATAGATTATTTACAGGAACATTGACGGTTCCCTTTCTATATACATACTAAAAACGCTAAAGGAAACAGTAATGGATGGTAATATTAAGAAAATGTAGTATGCGTGAAGTTTTATTAAGAGTAACTTGGTAGCAGATAATTTTGTTTGCGTCTGGTCGGTTAGTATTATGGACTATGGAGTTTTAGCCAAGTAAGGAGTTGTGACATCATTTATTGGTTCTAAATATTAACGAAGTATTTAGACGACCTACGACGACTTCTATACAAATTAGACTCTTTTTTTCCCGAATTCGAAATCCTGACTCCTATTATTATAAATGCGAAAGTATGTTTGTTTGTCCTCTCTTCATGCGATTATGCCCTTAGTAACCAATCGACTTGATTAATGGCATAAAGTTGAAAGGACGAAGAGTAACATACCTAGGCTACTTTTTATTCCGATATTCCCACGGGAACAGGAACCAAAAGGTTGAAAAGAATTACTTTATAAATACCTACCCAGCGTTGCCAGACTATGTTGCCAGAATTACCGTAAAATGTACCCCTAAATTACCGTACAATTACCGTACACGATGGTTGTATGAAAAGTCGCAATTATTTATTCGAATTCTGTGCTTTGTCCTTGTCTATTCTATAGTGAGTGACAGAGACAGCGCATACATTCCGCTGTCGGGAGCCGAGCATTCCCGAGCAACGGGGGCAGTTGTTCTGTTCATTCATCCGTGATAAACAGAAAAGAAAGAGATGGCAAATTTAGGATATTATTAGTGTGATAGAGAGAAATTACGGTCCGAATGTCAGGTCCACCTCACTTATCTATGGGTCAATTCAGAGATTAGGCGCCAACTTAAAATTACCGTACGTTTTGTCGAATTTTCGCGCAGTTCTTAAAATTACCGTATGGTTTTGGCACCACGATAGATTACCGTACAAGGCTTAAAAATACCGTACAAATACGGTAATTACCGTACGTCTGGCATCGCTGCCTACCGGCTATTTACCTACTTCTGAAATACTTGGTGAATTGATATTTGTGATTCTGATAATAGATGGCGCCACCACGCGATAGTGTGCGATCCGCATGATTTAAAGTAAGTTTGTGCGTAGAACTATAGAACTGATAAATCTATTACCGTGATATATTATTGTTACAGTGAAAACAATATCTGGATCCGACAAATAATGACGATGCTACAGCGATTTTAGTAACGCTGTTTTTCAAAGGCATTGTATAATATAGCGCGCCATTTGCGTGACGTCATTTGTCACAAAGTTAGCGTTCTTTCAATATTTTAAGTTTGATCGCGAATTTAAATAAGTAAGATTTTTCATAAGTATGTAATTCTTTTTTTGTTTGAAAGAGTTTTCTTGTGAGATTGTCTCATTTTTTTTACCAAAATCGTTTCAGCAGTAGTTTGTGTTCTAATCAAAATAATCGACTTATATTCGTCTTCCAAGTAATGCGTAGGTATATTGCTTACCTGCCTTTCCATCAATCCTTTATCCTTCGCCGTTTTAATGTATAATAATTAAATAAATAATTGCATACAAACACACCAATTATCTAGCCCACATTAAGTTTAACTAAGAACTTGTGTTATGGATACAAGATAACTAATAAATATACTTATACATACATAATATACATATTAAACATCCAGACCAAGACAAATAGACATGTTCATGCACACAAATATTTGTCTTGTCCGGGGATCGAACCCGGGATGTACTTATGTACTTATGTCCCCACTTCAGGAGCATGGGCCTAAGTAATCATAATCATAATCATTTATTTGCACTTGTTTGGAGTACTTACACTGCAGATGACATTAAAATTTAGATCAGCCCAATCAGCCATTTACAATAGCATGCAAAATATATACATAATAAAATTAGATTATTAAAATATTGATTCATTCCTCCATTCAAAGTTTACAAGTCAGCAAATTTCAAGGATTAATTCTAATGTCAGTAATTTTAATGGTCATCATCAACACAATACGAAAATGTCAAAAAATATAGGTATTTAGGTACCTATTTTAAATTAATGTCAAACTATTATTTAATATATAAAATAAAATGTCCCAAAACTGTCTAGTTTATTACCTACATGTCAACTGTTACTTATCTAGGCTGTGTGACCAACTAGCTTTGCTTAATGACGTTTTAAATTACGAACTACACGAACCGCACGGTCATTAAATATGGCCGATTTCATCTCTTGCATAATGATAGAATGTTATCATCTCACAAAAACATCGAAAAGGTATGTTCATTGAATATTGTTAAAGAATTCATTTAAATTGTAGATCATTCCTTTAAGTAACCATTTATAAAGTGACGTCTTAAACGTGTTTAACGGTATTGTTTTATGTCATCAGGTATTTTATTGAAGACCCTTATACACATCCAGTAGCAGTTCTTAACACCTTAAGTCTATAAGGTAGTAAGGAAATAAAAGACGAGCCGTATTTACTTATTATTTTTGTTTATTGAATATCTTTGGTATTGACAGAGTGATAGCATATAAGTAACCATACATACATTAAAAGTAGGTTCTTAATATATAAAAAAAAACTGTATTTAGGCACAAGCACCTCAGATCGCCGCTATTAAGAGCGCCTTAAGCGCTTTTCAGACTACGCTATAATATAATAGCATATAACTTGTAACTGTGTATATTGTGTTATGTTTGTTAAGCTTCTTAGTCATTTAAATACTGTATGTTTTCCAAAAATAAAAATTTAAATAAAATAGCTTATCATACATTTACTTAGAACACGTTCACACTTAGCTATAATATTTATTATTGGCTTACTATTACGCTTTCTAAGTTAATGTATGGTGGGCGATATTGCTGTGCTATGCTAATAGCATATAGTTTATAGCGTAGTCTGAAAAGCGCTTTAGGGTCAAAGAGTAAAGACTGACAGACGAAAAGACTATGCTTTTTTTTTTTTTTTCGTTCCTAAGAACAGGCTAGGGTCATAGACCATACTGCCTCGTCATTAGTAGGTGAAAAGACTATGCTTAATTTTGTATGGAAGGTTGCGTCTTTTTTTTCGCGCGGCCATCAAACCAACCCTTGTTATTTCGCATCAGATTAACGTAAAACGTAATCTTACTATGATATGTTAGTGTCTGGGTGATGGCCACGCGAAAAAAAAGACGTTAATTTTAAGCATTGCCTTTTAGTAAAAGTCAAGATTTCCAACATAAATAGCCGTCGAATGTACTCGTACAGTCAACAACAAATAATTTTTTATACTTTGGCCTTGAGAGTGCCCCTAAGTCACTCGTACTAGAGGTTATTTTCGTAGCGTAAAGGCCGAACCACATTTTTGTGTTGTGGCGTGACGCGTGACGCGTTATGAGGTCATCTGGGTAATCGTATTCATTTAACAGTTCATATCGTATTCAATCGGCTGTTTGTATGGAATGACATAATTATAATATGATGAACTGTCAAATGAATACGATTGACATTACGCAATCGCCTGGCATATACGTTATCAAAATTCTAAAATTCTAAAATTCTAAATTCAATATCTATTATTCAGTCTAGGCCAGTGTTTCCCAATTAGTGGTACGCGTACCACTAGGGGTACGTGAGGTAGCATCAAGGGGTACGCGAGCAATCTCTTAACTAAGGTATTAAATCAGTAAAAAATAATTACTTAGGGAATATAATGTAATAAAGGGGTACGCGAGTTTGAAATATTTTTTTGGAGTGGTACGTCGTCGTCTCAGCCACATAACACCCACTGCTGGGTATAGGCCTCCCCCAAAAGGGGGGGCTTGCCATAATCGCCACGCTTGGCAGGCGGGTTGGCGATCGCAGTATGGCCAAGTTTGTAGGAGACGCTGCTGCCCGCCTCCTGAAGGCCGAGTCCCTTAGTCGCCTTTACGACCACCACGGGATAAGAGGGGGTAGTGCTATTCTAAGCCGACACTACACAGCTCAGCTCAGGAGTAGGTATAAACTAATTAGAAACCACTGGTCTAGGCTGTTACAAGCACATAAGAACGCCAAAGAAGAGCTACGCCATCGGTTCACAAACCTACGAGACCTAGTAACGAGAAGAACCGGCAAGAAACTCGTCGAGGGTTATTTTTTTCTTACCAAACTCTACATTATTTATAGCAAGATGCACTTTTTTGTGGTGTGTTGTGTCGAAACGACACACGACAAAAATGTACGTCTAGCCATAAATAATGCATAGTTCGGAAACGCATCAGTTGACGTCATAATGCCTAACGTCACACGACACCACAAGAATGTGGTACCGCCCTAAAGCCTGACGTGCTGATGACTGCACATAATGGAGATTCTTTAGGGTTGGCACACATCTAGCAGCACGGAAAAGCACTTTCCTATGCTGTTTATTTATTTATTTATTTATTTATTTATTTATTTGAATATACAATGTGAACTTACAGCTAAACCAAAACATTCACATTGGGCAATTTATTAAGATAGGTAATAGAATAATTTACAATAAATATAACTCATATGGTCAGTATGGATGTCGGCGTCTTGGACATCATTTAAAAATCGATTAATAAGAGCTATAGCTCTAGGTGTAGGCGCATTACGAGCATGCAGTGTGCGCAAAGATGGAGGTAATGCCAACAGGTCACGCCGCCGACGATTACTAACTCGTGCATAATTCTGCGGGACATAATAACATATATAGTTTAGCACAGTAGGATTATCAACCTTGTTCCGCAACAATAAACAATAATGCATTGCCAGTAAGAGTTTACGCCTGACTTCTAAAGTAACAAGGCCTACCATTCCCGTTACAAATAGTGACGGGAAAAGAAAGGGGTAGTACCCGAACATTCTTTTTAGGGTTCCGAACCTCTAAAGAAAAAAAGGAACCCTTATAGGATCACTTTGTTGTCCGTCTGTCCGTCCGTACGTCCGTCTTGTTGTACCATTAGACCACAGAGGCGGTTAAATTATGTTGTTAGCAGCATAGGAAAGTTCCGTGTGGCCAGATGTGTCCCAAGATTGGACGAATTATCCAAGGTCCCAAGTCAACAGTTTGTTCATCGTGAGAACAGTCCAACATCCACCACTAACCTAACACAGATCCTTGGCATCAGATTTAGCTTAAAACTATTATATTTCACTTTCTTTTCTTACATTTAAGTGCTGTTCAGCTTCATCATCATAACATCGGTAAGTATTATAAGTACCTACAGCATACAACTTGATATTATGGTTAGACAACAACCTATAAAAAAATTATGCATTATTATGAGGCCACATTGCAATTAACAACATATTTTCTAGAATGTATTTTCAGTGCGACCGCACAGTTACATCATGTGATCGAAATATACGAATTTGTTCATAAAATATTAAAATGATAATTTGCATTTTTCAATGCTATTTTTATACCTACTTATGATAAATTTGAAATAGAAAAATATTGGAAAAAAGCAACTCAGCCACAAGTGAATTCTCAGATGGGATGGGACTCGACCTTTGCAAATCCTGAGCATTGGACCGGATTTCCAAAGGTCGTGGGTTCGAGTCCCATCTGAAAATTCACTTGTAGCCGATTTGCTTTTCTCCAATATTTTTACATTTAAAAATTATCATAAAAACATAGTTAAGTAATTAGTTAATTAATAGATAAATAAGCAAATAAAAAGTAAAATTTAGAATACTTTGAAATTCGCTAACATTTTTTAATCTATGCGTTCATAAATTCATCAATACCTTACATCTAAGCATTTAATGCATCAAGGCATTTGAAATCGAGATTCGTTCTCAAGATATTTAGTTTAAAATTCATTCATAAAAGACAATGCTATTTTGTAAACAATTTAGATATAATAAATATATAGAAAAGCTACAGTTAGATTTAGATACCAACCTACGTTAGCAGAAAATCGAAATATTTCAAAGTCAAACGTTTTTCTTTATGAACAACGGGGAGCCCTTATCATACCTGATGTTAAGTATTGATAAGGCTGAAGATGGAAACGAGCCTCTCCCGGAATCCTCAACCACTGAGGAACTGGCTGTCTTATCTCTAACTGCCGGAACACAACAATGCTGAAAACGTTGTTGTTATGGCGTCAGACTTAGATAAGATGGTCGTAGCTACCCAGGCGGATTACAACAAGTCCTACCACCAACCATAAGTGGTTAAAATGTAACAGTACCTACTGGATTGGACAGCCATAGTTGTGGGTTCGAGTCCCGTGTAATAAACTTGTTAATTTACATTAAATACAATAATGATACTTGTAATAATCGACCAATGGAAAATTAATTTGACATAAAAAATATTTTTACATTAGGTTGGTTTAAATATACATTTGAAATTGTTTACAAAATATGTCTCTCGTAAAGAAATGAACTACATGTTAATAGTGATAAATAGCTAAGTAAAATGCAAAAATAAAACATTATAATTATACGTTAATACTTACAAATATAATTATTACAATATAGACAATAATTTATTCTTATTTTTAATTATATTAATAGTCCGTGCCAGTCGCAGATAAGTGTGCAAAGAAGGTTATTGCCCTCTTGTACCAATGTAACCTATTCACTATAAAACGAGCGAAAGAAATATATTATGTAACGTATCGCTAAACACAGGTAAACAAAAGAAACGTGGTACAAGTTGTCCTTGAAACAAAAGCAAACTTTTTACGAATTATAAATTTAATAGCTGACCGCTGGGAGGTGAATGACCTTCTTTTCACACTTATCTGGCATTTAATAATTAAGTTGAAGTTTTATTAAAATAGCTATTACATAAACACAAAATGAACCTCTTTTAGCTAGTTTTACTAACAAGTAACGATTACGACTTTACATCTTACAAGTCTTACATAGTTTTACAAAAAAAATATCTATCAACTAAAAATATTTTTTCATTATGCATTTTATTAATTTGTTTACAATAATAACTTATTGTGCAATGTGTAATTTTGTTAAATGACTAAGCATTGAATTAAAGTTCTCGTTAAGTTGTTCTAGCTATGGAGCAAAGTTTTTTTTTTCCTAAAATACTCTGCGAGGCTGTTTAAATTTATCACACATCCTAATTTGGAAGGTAGCCCCATTATTTGATAATAATAATAGTATATTAATAAAAAAAAAGATATATTCTTCCATCACAAATAACATTACTTTTACAAGTGCTTGATGTAAGGACAGTCCCTATATTTGTGAGGAATTATATACCTGAGCTACAGTCGCCAGGCCCACCCACAGACAATAGGTACTCATAATTTAGCATGTAATAATAATAACAGGGCCTTAGTATCTTTTGTATCCGATTATGTGATTTATTTATGTATGAGTGTGAGTCTTGTAAACTGTCCATAAATAAATAAATAATAGGGGTTAAAGTATGAAATTGCCGATTTTTTTCTTACACTTCTAGAGAACCTCACTACTTCTGTGATTAAAAGGTACATCTATTGCTTGATTTTTTATTAAATTAAAATTTACTACATTATTTAATATAATTTATAAATTATTCATAATTTTCTAAATAAAAATATAGCATTAGATTGCTTAGTCTTCAAACAATAACTGTACATTAAAAAATTGTGGCATTAGCACTTGCGGTAGTAACTATAACAAAAACTGTTAGTATGGAAAACGAACTTTCTTTGAAAATCTTTATACAAATCGGCAATTTCTTATAAATAAAATAAATATTTCCATACAATCACACCAATTATCTAGCCCACATTAAGTATCGTGAAGAACTTGTGTTATGGATACTAGATAACGGAAAACATACTTGTATACTTTTTTTTTTTGTAAATATATACATAATATACATATTAAACACCCAGACCAAGACAAATAGACATGTTCATGCACACAAATATTTGTCTTGTCCGGGGATCGAACCCGAGACCCCTGGCGCAGAAGGCGGCGTTAGTACCTCTGCGCCAAACAGGTCGTCAGAATTTCATAGTTAAAGACCTAATATAATACCCTGACCGGCTATCAGTGAGTGCCTTAAGCCATGTATACGACTGTCCACATCGCGAATGTCGCCTTAAAGGTACTTCCGCGACTGCACGAGACATTTTCTCGATTTAGTCGGGTATCTATATAATTGTTTTTGTGTATATTTGTCATTTTCGACATTTAGTCGGGTGTCTATATAATTGTTTTGTGTATACTTGTAATTTTCGACATTTAGTGGGGTATCTATATAATTGTTTTTGTGTATACTTGTCATTTTCGACATTTAGTCGGGTATCTATATAATTGTTTTTGTGTATACTTGTCATTTTCGACATTTAGTCGGGTGTCTATATATATATTTTAGTCGGGAAGCCAGTGATGCGCGCGCCATAGTAAGCAGTACGGGCCGTAGTGGTTGCTGTTGTTAGTTTGCTGCAAACAAAATGCATATTTATAATAAAAAAATATAATAGAGAGGAAAGATTTGATTGTTTGTTTGCAATGAATAAACTATTTATTTATTTTATTTTATTAACGACGGGGAGACTCTTAGCCTTCATCATACCTGATGGTAAGTATTGATAAGGCTGAAGATGGAAGCGATCCTCTATCGGAATCCTCAACCACTGAGGAACTGGCTATCTTATCTCTAACTGCCGGAACACAACAATGCTGAACACATTGTTATGGCGTCAGACATAGATAAGATGGTGGTAGCTAGCCAGGCGGACTCACAACAAGTCCTACCACCAACCAAACCGAATACAAATTATACCCCCGTTGGGAATCGAACCCGGGACCCCTGGATCTGATACCGGTGGTTGTAACCACTAGACCACGGAGGCGGTTAAAGTAAACTCAAAAACTATTGGGATGAAATTTGGTACTTTTTAATACAGACAGACAGACAGTAATTTTTAATATACGAGCGGGCGCTAGTATATTAAAAATTACTAAATAATTATTTAGTAAAAAATGGATTAATTAGATAAATAAATAAATAAATATTTCCATACAATCACACCAATTATCTAGCCCACGTTAAGTATCATGAAGAACTTGTATTATGGATACTAGATAACAGATAAACATAATTATATACTTTTTATTTTTTGTAAATACATACATAATATACATATTAAACATCCAGACCAAGACAAATAGACATGTTCATGCACACAAATATTTGTCTTGTCCGGGGATCGAACCCGGGACCTCTGGCGCAGAAGGTGGGGTTAGTACACCTGCGCCAAACATGTCGTCTATTAGATAGATTTGATAGACGCCATCTTTCGTTACAAAACATAGATATGCGGCAGCGTTATGAAAATTACTAGCGTATTTGATAAACTCATACTAGGATGCAGATAAAAACATGGCTTCCTGGAAGAAATTTCTCTTAAACGATAAGGCCGCTATTTGTACCACTAAATAAAGAATATTTCATTCGTTCATTAATTCATTCCACATTGAGGAAAGAACCAATAGACGAAACGCACCGCACTATAGTTACTATAGTTACCTGCAGGTTGGGCGCGAACCGGTCCAGCAGTGGGCGGTAGGTGTCACCGAAGGTGGCCACTCTCGGCACTCCCGCATTCTCGTGTGGGGGCAGTGGGACTATACACGATAGCTGGGACATAGGCAGAACACAAGGAAGAGTTTAGATTAGAAGAATGATCAAAGTTAAGTTATATCGTTTATGGTAAATTTTAAATAGAAAAATATTGGAAAAAAAATTAACTCGGCCACAAGTGAATTCTCAGACGGGAATTTTAGTTAAAGTTATATCAAGTTATCAAGGGACTCGAACCCGCATCGTTGGGAGTCCAAGGATGCGGGTTCGAGTTGGGTTTTGCTAAATCAAATGTTAACTGCAGCGCCCCCTGGTGAGTTGTCAGCGTAACACTTATCTAAGAACATTCACCAAGCAAACCCGAACCCATCACTGCAAACCGCATCAAAATCGGACTAGTAGTTTTGGAGATAAATGGTAACATTGGTTTGCACAAACAAACAAACAACCTCTCACCCCAAACGCATATACCGTCTCCGTACCGTCGTTGGTAAAAATAAACTAAAGAAATAAAATAAATAAACATGGAGATTGTAATAAATTTTAAAAAAACTGTGCAGTATGACACCAGCAAATGGCCTAAATTGAAAGTGTCTTTTAAGAATAAAAAGCTATGAAACACAATCACAAAGCAACGTTAGGAAACTCAAAATTGTATGAAGTCACCTCTTCTTTGTTTAGCGCTAAATACTATAATATTTATTTATTTATTTATTTAGCACCAACAAGATATACATCAGTAAATACAATAATATAACTAAAATACAATGTTACAGATCTAAATGCTATCTCAGTTACAGGTACTACACAAATGCATAATGAGAGTAGCCGCTATTTATTTAATACCTATGATAAAAGTGTAATGTATTTATGATTTTACAGTAGTACATAAATTTTATTATTGAAAATTAGAATAACAAAAATGAATGTCAGAAGGATTAAAAAAAACAAAATCAAATAGTCAATGTCAAAAAAAAAAAAAATAACAATGTCAATTATGTAATAATAATATAAAAACAGCAAAATATCAATGTCTAAATTACGACGTCAGATTTATGGATTACATATAAAAAGTTACATAAAATAAAATAATAATAATTTAATCTATGTCAAGACACAATATAACGTTTTTAACACATATTATAGAGACACAATATAATATACACATATTATAGAGACATTAGAATGTCCACCAGTCGGTATGCGTTCAAAACCAAGTTAACAGAGCAAGCAGAAGCAGCTTATCATTAAATTGTGAAAAAATCGTCTATAACAGTAACTATCGTTTGTATGTATTTAATATGTATATAATATTATATAGTTTTTATTGAAGTAAAGTATTGTATATGTATTTATGTTCTTAATAGTGTATTTTATTTAATTACAATTAATAAATTTTTAATAGAAAAATATTGGAAAAAATCAACTCGGCCACAATTGAATTCTCAGATGGCACTCGAACACACCTTTGGAAATCCGGTCCAATGCTCATTTATTTCAATTTCAAACAATCATTTATTTCCTATGTTATTTTTTTTTACAATAATTGTACACCCTCGTTGTCTCCACATCACCCTAAGGTTGACTGGTATAAAATCCCTAAGGCATTAAGTCCGCCTTTGTACAGTGTGCGTAAACTATTAAATAAATAAATATAGTCACCAGCTGGTCGTAGGGCCGGCATACCGTGAGCGGCCGCAGCTCGGAGTCGGCGACGATGAGCGTGCCTGCCAGCGTGCCCGCCAGCACCCGCCCCAAGCACACGCACAGGGACAGCACCTGCGGTGGACAAACAACATCACATTGAGCGTGCCCGCCAGCGTGCCCGCCAGCACCCGCCCCAAGCACACGCACAGGGACAGCACCTGCGGTGGACAAACAACATCACATTGAGCGTGCCCGCCAGCGTGCCCGCCAGCACCCGCCCCAAGCACACGCACAGGGACAGCACCTGCGGTGGACAAACAACATCACATTGAGCGTGCCCGCCAGCGTGCCCGCCAGCACCCGCCCCAAGCACACGCACAGGGACAGCACCTGCGGTGGACAAACAACATCACATTGAGCGTGCCCGCCAGCGTGCCCGCCAGCACCCGCCCCAAGCACACGCACAGGGACAGCACCTGCGGTGGACAAACAACATCACATTGAGCGTGCCCGCCAGCGTGCCCGCCAGCACCCGCCCCAAGCACACGCACAGGGACAGCACCTGCGGTGGACAAACAACATCACATTGAGCGTGCCCGCCAGCGTGCCCGCCAGCACCCGCCCCAAGCACACGCACAGGGACAGCACCTGCGGTGGACAAACAACATCACATTGAGCGTGCCTGCCAGCGTGCCCGCCAGCACCCGCCCCAAGCACACGCACAGGGACAGCACCTGCGGTGGACAAACAACATCACATTGAGCGTGCCCGCCAGCGTGCCCGCCAGCACCCGCCCCAAGCACACGCACAGGGACAGCACCTGCGGTGGACAAACAACATCACATTGAGCGTGCCCGCCAGCGTGCCCGCCAGCACCCGCCCCAAGCACACGCACAGGGACAGCACCTGCGGTGGACAAACAACATCACATTGAGCGTGCCCGCCAGCGTGCCCGCCAGCACCCGCCCCAAGCACACGCACAGGGACAGCACCTGCGGTGGACAAACAACATCACATTGAGCGTGCCCGCCAGCGTGCCCGCCAGCACCCGCCCCAAGCACACGCACAGGGACAGCACCTGCGGTGGACAAACAACATCACATTGAGCGTGCCCGCCAGCGTGCCCGCCAGCACCCGCCCCAAGCACACGCACAGGGACAGCACCTGCGGTGGACAAACAACATCACATTGAGCGTGCCCGCCAGCGTGCCCGCCAGCACCCGCCCCAAGCACACGCACAGGGACAGCACCTGCGGTGGACAAACAACATCACATTGAGCGTGCCCGCCAGCGTGCCCGCCAGCACCCGCCCCAAGCACACGCACAGGGACAGCACCTGCGGTGGACAAACAACATCACATTGAGCGTGCCCGCCAGCGTGCCCGCCAGCACCCGCCCCAAGCACACGCACAGGGACAGCACCTGCGGTGGACAAACAACATCACATTGAGCGTGCCTGCCAGCGTGCCCGCCAGCACCCGCCCCAAGCACACGCACAGGGACAGCACCTGCGGTGGACAAACAACATCACATTGAGCGTGCCCGCCAGCGTGCCCGCCAGCACCCGCCCCAAGCACACGCACAGGGACAGCACCTGCGGTGGACAAACAACATCACATTGAGCGTGCCCGCCAGCGTGCCCGCCAGCACCCGCCCCAAGCACACGCACAGGGACAGCACCTGCGGTGGACAAACAACATCACATTGAGCGTGCCCGCCAGCGTGCCCGCCAGCACCCGCCCCAAGCACACGCACAGGGACAGCACCTGCGGTGGACAAACAACATCACATTGAGCGTGCCCGCCAGCGTGCCCGCCAGCACCCGCCCCAAGCACACGCACAGGGACAGCACCTGCGGTGGACAAACAACATCACATTGAGCGTGCCCGCCAGCGTGCCCGCCAGCACCCGCCCCAAGCACACGCACAGGGACAGCACCTGCGGTGGACAAACAACATCACATTGAGCGTGCCCGCCAGCGTGCCCGCCAGCACCCGCCCCAAGCACACGCACAGGGACAGCACCTGCGGTGGACAAACAACATCACATTGAGCGTGCCCGCCAGCGTGCCCGCCAGCACCCGCCCCAAGCACACGCACAGGGACAGCACCTGCGGTGGACAAACAACATCACATTGAGCGTGCCCGCCAGCGTGCCCGCCAGCACCCGCCCCAAGCACACGCACAGGGACAGCACCTGCGGTGGACAAATATGGGCTTAACCGCCTCTGTGGCCTAGTGGTACAACCACCGGTATCCGACCCAGGGGTCCCGGGTTCGATTCCCATAGCGGGGGTACATATTGTATTCGGTTTGGTTGGTGGTAGGACTTGTTGTATGTCCGCCTAGCTAGCTACCACCATCTTATCTAAGTCTGACGCCATAACAA